>OZ010742.1:54081516-55441349 GCA_963932245.1 Tachinus rufipes | reverse complement strand
TACATAATGCACAACGATGAACTATTTAAAACTTTATTAAAATAAAAACAACAATTTCAATGATTATACATATAATTTACAAATAAATAATAAAATGTTTCAATGTTTTAATTAACAAAATTACCATTATGAAAAGTAGCAAATGTTTGAACAATCAATAAATATGGCACAGGTAGTAATCTCTTCAATCGTACCTGAATCAATTTAATAGTTTTATAAAAAAATATAGGTTTATTTATTCTTTACCTTAAAATTAAAAACCCAAATACCAATTGAGTGTAAAGTTGTTTTGTGTAACTAATAGGGATTGAAAACAACTAGAAAGCTTCATCGGTAAAAAAATCTTATTCAATATTTCATCATTATTTATATTGTAAACAACCTCATCAATTACAATCAACAACCTGTCAGGTGGTTTTTTCTAACAGATGCAAAAATTTTAATTTGTAATTGTCAACCTTTTTATAAGAAATTCTAGAGACCGAAGAGAGTACGACCAGTTGCCATCATTATTGATAGTTCCACTGCGACTATAAAATCACTCTATTCTTGTATAAACATTATTGTACATATAACTTAAATATCCAATTCATAGTATGCGTAACACATAATTCACATTATTTTAAATTTACATTGCACTTTCAATTATTAAATTGACTTAAACATATTTTTAATAAACATTAACAATGATTATTATATAATTTAAATATTCAATTAACACTTCTGTTCAATCACAGTTTGTGAATAACACACTTCACACTATTTAAAATTCATTCGATACTTCACAATTCACATTTTATTATAATAAATTAACTTTTACATTATTTTTAATAAATATAAAAAGTGACAAACGTCTATGAAAATTGACGTTTATTCTGGTGACTTTTAGGATTATTTTGTTCAAGGGCAACAGGTTGACAAACTGGTACGCACTAAAATCACTAAAAAATTTCCCAGGAATATTTGAAAATCCTCGGTCATTCTCGCCCACCCTGTATATCATAAGATAATTTGGAATGCATCCAAAATTTGTGATATAGCAGGTAGCCAACACTTTAATATATCTAGCAAATCTCCAAATAATCAAGTTTTTAGTAATGCCTGTATGGCACTATCTATAATTCTTTATAGAATTATATATATAATTATGGATGTAACTTTAAAAAGTCTGTAAAATGCACAAATGATCATCAATTTTATTGCAGATTGAAATTATAAAAATATTTTTAGTTTTTCTAACCCTGAATTATATATATAAAAATATTTAAATCTTAAAAAGTCTGTAAAATGCACAAAATATCATGAATCTTATTGTAGATTGAAATTTTAAGAATATTTTTAGGTTTTCCTTATAATTAACACATAAAATGTGAAAAATAGCATAAAATAATATAACCTGACTATTTTTTTAAAACTGTTAATTTGTACATTTTTTGTGTCAATTATAAAGAAAAACTAAACATATTTTTAAAATTTCAATCTGCAATAAAATTGATGATCATTTGTGCATTTTACAGACTTTAAAGTTTCATCCACAATTATATATATATATAATTCTATAAAGAATTATAAATAGTGTCATACGGGCTAATGTTTTTTTGCAGATTCCTACTAATCTAAATCTGAGCAGAGTAAAATCATTGAAATTGTTTCTGCTATTTGTGTTGCAACAAAAAATAGAATGAATAAGGTCTAAAGTCAAATCTTGCAGTTAAAGCTCAATCCATAGATCATTTATTTACTACAAAAATGTTGCTTTTGTAAACTTGAAAAGTAATAAAGTTTCCGATGATGTCAAAGTTGTTGTTTGTATAGATCTCCCAGATTTTATTCAACATAATAAAGATGAGCGACAAGTATTACATGATATAACACAGATGTCTCTGCAAAAAATTTAATGATTCTGGAATAAAACAATAATTTTTATAACTAATAGACTAATGACAACAATTACACCTTACTACGAGTTTATTAAAACTTTCAAATTGCAAGTACGAGAACAATTTTGTACGATATCCCCAAATAAAAACAAATACTACAACATGCTTCTGAATATATAATAAACAAATATTAAAAAAAAATAAAAAGTAATTTTTCTTTAAAAGCTCTCTGCCGATTTTTTTTCTATTTTGTCTTAAAATAATGCGCACCATTGTAGAACTAAAATTCAAGAAAAAATTTCTAGTGCAAGAACTTTTGATTAAATTTTATTTCAGACTCGCCGTCAATTTTATTGACATTTACGGCTTTTTTTATTTGTCTGAAGTAAACAGTTTGATGCGACATGAAATAAACTCAACAATGACATACAAACAGAATCCGTGCAAGTTAGTGCAGTTGACACATCAAATAGATGGACATGTAATCGCTTGTTGCTTGTTAGTATGTAGTTTTTTACAACAAAACGCCTACTCTTGATAATTCATCTTATTATAGACAATGTAATAGTTTAAAGTCATTCTTTATCACGAAATCAACAGTGGATTCTCATGTTTTGTCACTAGAAATTACACATTCCCATAAACCGATTTTATAAAAAAAATTAATTGCACAACTTGTATTAGATTCATGTTTGCAGGTTAATAAACCTAATTCCTATGGAGAAAATATATTACTAATAAGATATTTAAATATTATATAAAATAACTTTATTAGTAGACAATAGTCAAAAGTATATAACAGTATATTAAAATATATTAATAACAACTTTTTTTTCCGTTAACCTTAAAATAAATATTAAATAATTTATATTTATATTGGCTTCAATATTCGATTTGTCTTTGTTAAAATAAGTATTAATAAAAATCACCTTACAAAATAACATTGGAAGATTTGAAACTTTTTTGTTTCCTAACAAATGGTATATATAAAACATTACATTATTATAATATTTAAGGCGTGGAGATATAATAACTAACCGACTAGTACATTACTTTTGTAAAATTTAGTAAGCATAATTAGCAATTTATGTCAATTCACAGCATTAGTTTTTTTCTAAATATACATATGTATATATAGGTTAAACATTCGCAACTACAAGTGAATTAAATAGATAATATTGAATAATCAAAATTGGAAAACATCAAGATTCTTTTAATTGCCACATCGAGATTCTTTTAACTGCCATATGTTTCTATCTTAAATGCTCTTCTTTGTGATGTGATTGTTGGTGTAGATATAAAGCCCAATTGATTTGCTGGTTAATGTATATAAAATAAGCTGCATTCATTATTGGTTACATTATTAACATGTGTAAACGGGCTTGGAAGAAAATAGTTGCTGCCTTTATCTGCGATATCTTCCTAGATATGATTTGCAGTTGGGACATGTATGATGGACATCCATACATTTATTTATACAGCATGGAATCAAACAGCATCCGAATGGACATCTACAAATAACAAATATTGATATATTTTACAGATATGTTATCATAATTGTATAAAGATTTTTCTCTTATATTTTACAGGATGTTTAAAAATTACACATATTTGATGTAGCTTTTTGTTGTCACCTGATCAATTTTATATTTTACTACAACTCCATAACAAATATTTTTTAGTAACAAAATAATATTTTTTACATCTATTGCTTTGTTTTCATAGCAAACTGCCAAAATTTTCCACATAAAAAAGATAAATTTTCATATTTATACTACAGTATTAAAACACGTCCAATTTCTGAGAGATATAACTTTAAGTATTTTCAAATCTATAGAAACTTTTCTTCAAATTTTCAGTGTTATTTTTAAATACCCTATATAATTTAAATAAATATATTTATTACCCAATTAAACATATTATAATTCCAGCAATATATGCAATTACTCCTGGCTCTTTTTTAGTAGTAGTATCAATTTCAGCATGGCAGTGAGGACATATCATATGTGTTTGTTCCTCACCAACAGGTACAACAGTAGTTACTATTTGAGGTCCGGTTTGAACTGCAACAAAACAAAAAATTTAAATCCACAATTGAATTCAAAATTGCCTGTAGAATTAAGAATAATGTAAAATAGCATATTAGTTCATCATTTTACTAATGAAATGCAGCAGAAATTCTAAAAGACCTACAGAGAGTAGTACAGAAAATTAAGTATGTTAGCCTACAATATGGCTTCACAATGAACATGAAAAAGACAAAGTACATGAGCTATACAATCAAATAGCAAGCAAATAGATAAAATTACAAAGTATAAATAACTTGAAACATGGATCAGCAATGATATGAACCTAATACCCAAAATCAAAAGCTAAATAGAAATGGCAAGAAATGCATTCCTCAAAACATGTGCTTTTCTATATATTTTACAGAATGGAAGCATAAACTCTAAAACATGTGGATATAAAAAAACTGACTTGAAATATAGTGTTGTAGATGCACACTAAAGATATCCTGGACAGATAAAATGTCAAATTTCAAGGTAAATAAACAAACAAACTTGAGATCACACCCACAAAACAAAGAAGAAAACTACAATATATGTTGGTCACATAACAAGAGGAATGATGATTAGGTGAAGCCACTTTAAGAAAAAGATAAGATGAGCTATTTGGATTTTTTATTTTTTATTATTATCCAGTTGAATTTTTTGTTTGTGATTTTTTATTAGTTATATAGCTTTGTTATTTTTCAACCGATTTGAATGATTCAAAAACCATTTAATTACTGTTTTTAATACACCTGCAATGACAACAAATTGTTTACATTTGTAAATGTAAAGTCTCTTATATTAAAATATTCACATTAAATATAGACTTTTTTAATAACAGATTCGAATTGTTTTATTTAGAGATTTCTAATTTCAATTGAGAATTTATTCCAAAAAATTCTGTGATTAGTTCATTTTAACTTTCCTTCTTCAACTACCTGAATAACTTCAATATTACATCTGATATTCTAAAATCTTCAACCTCAATTATCTGAAAAAACTTATGTTTTAATTATGCTATTTTTCAACTTCTGCACACCTGCTTCAATCGTTGAAAATTACATGATTTAAAAAGTTTTAATTTCTTCAATTCAAGTTTAAATTCAATTTCTCTTAGATAATAGTTCACAAATCATCATTACCCATATAAATCATTTTAATAACAATTATAACTTCTATTCCGACACCTCGACACCTAACGGTATTTAAGAGGTTATTGAATATATATATATATATGCATAGCTATCTTACTCGCCTCCGTACACACATAAGGCGACCTAGCCTCCACCCTAAATCTAATAGTTTTAACTGTGTATTTTTTTGCATTTAGTTATTTAAAATATTCTTTATTAGGACGCACAAAGAGGGGTAAAGAAATATAACATTAATTATATACAAAAAAATTGGTATATTAATAATACCAATAGAACTCCAAATGCCAAAGCATCGTTTTAGGCTCCGGTTGTATAAAATATATATGTGAAAACGTCGAATACGCCTCTGCCAATGTTGCCACTATCAATATATCGTATTTTGTAAATTTCTATTATTAGTAGGCATATATTTGTTTTATTCAAGAAGTGGTTTAGTATATTGTTTTTTGAGTGTATAAGATTATAAAAATATTGAAACCGTAACACAGTCTACAATAAATAGTTATTTTCAAAAATTATCGAATGTAGGTACGAACAGTTATTTGAAGTTGTTTTGATTTTAATTTTTTATGTGGTGTACATTACAACTATAGTATGCTAACGGTGATTAATTGTTTCTACATTATAGCGTTTTTTAAGCGGTGACTTACTGCTGTGGTATTTTAACTCTCATTGTTAAAAAAATATATTGCAAAACAATTAACCACTAATAATAAATACTACACTGTACTGTTTGTTACCGGTTCATGAATGGATTCCCTGCCTCAGTTAAACTGATATTTATTTTATTTTAATCTATTTAATTTATTTTGTTATTATTTATTAATTAATATACGTTTAAACGTAAAAACTCTTCAGAAACCAAACCATGGAATGTTAAACAACGGCTATTAATAGATTATTACAAACATGTAATAAACTCAAAAACAAGAGTACACCACCAAAAGAACTACTTAATTACATAAAACCTCCACCAATATACATCCCAGCAGTAGCAAACAAAAATTTAATCTTAAAATAAATAATAACCAAATTGTCAACAACAGATGTGCTAAAATATCAAGCTGCTGTTCAAGAACCAAAAAATCGTGATGTGCAATACTACACTTTTTATTTAAACCAATAACGCAGTTTTTATATAAAAAACAAAAGTCATGCCTCAATGTGCTATTTGCCTTCAACTGGAAAGTACCAAAAATTACTGCATTTATGATCAGAGTCTACAAGAAAGTGCAGCATGTGACATAAAAAACAAATGTCTTCGATTTTTTTGCATACAAAAGTTATCCCTTAAATTATCTGCAAGTAAAAAAAAATTTAATATCTTTTCAGACTATTTCCCTGTTCTAATCTACTTAAGCTCACACATACACCATAAACAAAAACCAGATTTTTTAACCAATAAAATAACTTGAACCAGTTTTAAAACATATTAGAAAAAGAAATACACCCAAATGTCTTGCTTAAAACAACATTTAAGCATTATAGTCCGGGAGCTAGTAACAAAAAAGTGCAAGAGTTTAGGAAAGGCTGATATTTTGAGATCGGACTGTTTATTGGTCATAGAACGCCTCTGCAAAGTCAGCACCCCAGGTGTCGGGACACCTGGCGATGGCACGCTAAGAAAGGTGTAATTTTAACACCTTACTTAGCGCACCCAAAAATTGTTTTGGAAAAGCTGAAAATTCATCGGCAAATAGTCGATGCATTACAAAACCTTAATCAAGCAGTCAGACAGTAATAACCAAACGCACGGCGTCATCACAGTTGCGTACATGCTACAAGAACTAACTTAATGCAAATGATTTGAAAAAGCTGAAATTTGGAAATATGTCAAATCACGTAATTAAATTCATAAAACAAACAGTCCGACATAGTTTTTATAAGAACCCAATCAGTCAGATCCCAAAAAACAGCTAACTCAATTGTCTGCAGTAGAAAACGGTTGGACAGAAATCAATGGGCAATATGACTACGACTGGTATGAAGGAAGTCAACTGCCCAACTTTATCAGTGACGTCCTAATTAAACCAAATATTACTAATACAGGTAATTTTTTGTACAAACAACTATTGATTACAGTTAAATATTTTACACATAAACATATCATTTGACTGACTAAACATTGAATATTTTGTTATGTACAGAAAACAAATTGGGTGCAACAGACGATGTGACGGAAAAAGCAAATGAAACAGAAGGAACCTCAGACGGCTTGGATAATGATTGCGACGAAGAAAACGACAAAATTAATAGCGATAATAATATAGAACCCTAAATAAAACATAAATAAATAAGTATTTTTTGATTGGTCAGAAACCTTTAATTATGACAAGCAGCGTGCGCGCCTTATTACGACTTCAATTGGGTGTTGATTGATTGGGTTCTGATAAAAACTATGTCTGACTGTTTGTTTTATAAATTTAATTACGTAATTTGACATATTCCCAACTTTCAGCTTTTTCTAATCATTTGTATTAAGTTAGTTCTTGTTGCATGTACGCAACTGTGCTGACGCCGTGCGTTTGGTTATTACAGTCTGACTGCTTGATTAAGGTTTTGTAATGCATCTACTATTTGCCGATGAATTTTCAGCTTTTCTAAAACAATTTTTGGGTGCGCTAAGTAAGGTGTTAAAATTACACCTTTCTTAGCGTGCCATCGCCAGGTGTCCCGACACCTGGGGTGCTGACTTTGCAGAGGCGTTCTATGACCAATAAACAGTCCGATCTCAAAATATCAGCCTTTCCTAAACTCTTGCACTTTTTTGTTACCAGCTCCCGGACTATTAAGCAGTTTTGAAACCCACAAACACTACAAACAAGCTACAAAATGATTTAAAAGTAACTAAAAAAGCACTACTAATAAATAGAAGAATATGGAAGTCTACTAGAAATCCACAAAACAAAACTAAATACAACCCGCTAAAAGCCTACTCTTAGAGAAAAAACTAAAAAATCAAAAAATTTCTAAAAAAACTACCACTACTACAAGCAGACAAAAAGCAGTCATCAGTTTTGGAATACCTTTATCAATGACATTGTTTATTAACGCCATCATACCAGTGAGTCAAACACGTGATTAAAACATGGCTATGATGTCCATATTTTTATGAAAAAAGTTACAGCAATTAGAATTAGTTTTCAAAAAATGTGCAAAAAGCACTCACACAAATCATTCTGCTAAACCTGTGACAGAAACATTTTTCTGTTGCTTTATAAGTTTATTTAAAATGTATCTTTAAAGATATGTTTCTGAAAAGACTGAAATTAAAAGCATTTCATCTAATTCCAAATCACCAATTTGGTTTTTTTAAATTAACACACAACTACAGAGCAGGTTTACAGAGTAATAAAGCAAACTAACAACACTTAAAAAAAAAAAAATATTGTTTGGCTTCTTTTCTTGACAACACCCAAGCCTTTGATAAAAGTCTGACAACGGAGATTTTTAAGCAAACTGAAAACGCAATTGCCCATTACACATTTCATGTATTATAATCATACCTAACCAAAGCATTTTTATGGTTAAACATCAAGATAAAGTAATTAACTTACACCTCATCAAATCAGCGGTACCATTCTTGCACCGGTGCTATATCTACTTTTTACAGAAAACCTTCAAGAGTTACGTTTGTCATCTAACAGTTAGTAAAATTCCAAGTTTTGTCTCTGAGAAAGACTTTTTTTAAAAACATCCAAAAATAGCTTAAAACCTTGTAAATTAGGGCCAATCAAAGTAAATTTCAGAATGTCACCGTCACTCCGGCAAACAATTATTACAATCTACCAATGCAAAGTACTTTGAAATAAATTTTAAAACCTGTATGGGCCAACTGTTCTTAACTATGGGACAGTAAGTTTCTGAAGCTGAAGATATATCAATTACAAACAGTTCAAGATTTATCACCAATAAGTCTCTATACAAAAATCTGAACATCTCTAATGTGCTACAAGACTCCAAGAACGCTAGTAGCAAATACTTATCTTGGTTTGAACATCATACCAACACGTACCTTCTTTAACATGTCACTACTAGCAATCAATGAGTTACCTAATTAAATTAGTTAGAACCTTAATGTAGATCTTCAACCGCACGCTATTAGGTTTATATTAAAAAAACTTTACAGTCTTTTGTAAAAAAAAAATTACTGCGTTTTTTGTGTTCAAGTGTTAATCAGTTGAAACTAAACTTGAAGATGACACTATAATTTTTTTTTGCAATAGTATATTATTGTTATAGCTAGTTAGATAAAAAACCTCTTTTGTACCATAATTTTAATTATGTAAATATGGGATAGTTATATTTATCTCCGTAGTTAATGATCTTACAATTTATTCAAATTGATAAAAAAATAATGATAACTTTTATTAAGGGGGGAGAATAGTTGTGCTATTATAAGGCTTCACAGAATCAAACTCAGCAAGAAAACGCATGAATATAATTGAATAAAATTTTCACACATTGTAGAAGAAAGTCTACTCTGTGTCATTAAATTGTAAAAACTTGATGCAATAAGTCGTTTCTCCGCAATTAATTTTTTTAATGTGGCGTTTTTAATTAGTTCTTTATTAATTTTTTACTCGTTAATTATAATATCTTTAAACAAAAACATGAAAACATAGAATATTGTCTGTAGTTCAACATATAAAAGAGTGATAATTAAAATCTTATCGTTTGGATATTGAGTTGGTTGGCGTTTTGTCCCATAAGAACTAATTTTAATTCAAAAACGGCGTTGTACGTGTCAATATTTTTCTAGAGAAAAAGGTTTGCCGATATTTTTGTAGATGTGATAGGATTTAATATTTTTCCATAACAATACTACTAGTAGCACCCCCACAGGACAGTGCGACTAAACCTGGCAATTCTCTAGCGTTAAACTGAAAAGAATTAATTTTAATTTAACATGCAAATTATGTCAAGTTTACTAAACAAGATTTATTTAAAAAAATATATCTAAAAATAATTATTTTTTTTTGTTTGCACATTTTAAAAATTTATTATTAAAGAAATATTAAATAGTATTATATCTGCGATTTTATAATATTTTTAAAATCTATTCTACATAGCACAATACCTAGATAGAATTATTTAAAAAATATTTTTAATATATTATAAAAAAATGTTATTTATTTTGTTTCATTTTACGTAAAGTTGAGTAATATTTTCTGTTTTATTTTTACATATTTTCTATACAAAACTAATAAACAACGTGAACCGTTTAGATATATTAAAAGTATATAATTATTTTTATAAATTGTATTTGCTATGTTGCCAATTGTAAGAGGCGTATTAGAACGTTAACTTATGAGGAGGCCTATTCTACTGGCCCGCAACAAAATATGTATATCAGTATAAAAGCATAGCGCCACGTAGTGTTGACTTTAATGTACTACAATGTATAACTGTATATGTGTATGAGTCAAAATGGTCACCGAACAAAATTTTGTAGAATGACTTCTAGTAAAGTATTATGTTGAAATAAATTGATATACACACCAAAACGTATTTGCCTCCAGTTTTTCGTACCTGCCTCCGTTCTGGAGGCCAGTACTATCAACATGTATATATTTTAGAGGAGTATTAGTTGTTTTACATCTATATATATATATATATATATATATATAACTTCTATTACTTATTTGAGTGAATCAAAGATAAAGTCATGTTTGATAAAAACAGTGAGTAATGTAACTTTTTTATTTTAATATGTATATTGATTGTCCATTGTAACATTTATTGTAAGTGCATGTTTAATTTTTATCTAATAATCAGTGCAAATATAAAAATTTGACAGGAAAGCAACAAACCGCATGCTTAATAAAATGTATCTGTTAATACTTTAATCAAATTAAACATATAATCGGTTGTACTTTTGTCATTTATATTTAACATGTAAAATACATTTTTAGGATATTTTAACATACAAAAAGTTTTGTTTTTATTGTTTTTCAATGGTTTGGTATATAAAAATTTAAAATTGTTTGAATAAAAAATATTATATGCTATTCAGAGTAGAAAACATATTTAGTGTTTCGCCCAGTTGCACCGCCTCGCTAGCAATCATCTAGACAAAAAAAATATCGTTCAACTCCTAACATCATAATACTGTTTTTTTTATGATTACTTTATTTAACTTGTAAATTTTATGCACTAGTTTTATTATATACATGACATTTCCATTGACTTCGAAATGACTGATCACTTATCTTCGATTGATGCCTCTAGCAATTAAAAAAACCCAAAATCAGTACTGGAAGATTTTGGTCCAATTATGAAAATTTTTACAAAAATTTACAATAAAATGTAAAAAAAAATGTTTTGGTTCTGCACTGTCAAAATATTGATTTATAAACAGAAAAGTGTCAAAAATAAATTATATTTTAAGAATGTACAAAACATTTTTTTTTTCTTGTTATTATAAACTTTTACAAAATTTAATTTAATTTACTGACCCAATAAAGCTTATTTTTGTTTCTGTTCGTGAAGATTTAGCAAAATCGACTGTATATTATTTAAATATGTTATAAACCCCTTACTTTATTTCAAAGATAAAAAATGTTTATTGTAAATATCTTATAAATATTTTGTAAATTCTATTTTAAAGTGTCATTTTATTTAAAGGCAATAACCTTGTTGTAATTGATTTTCCTCATTCTCAATTACATTATAGAAATAGATAACTTCTATAAAATCTTCATTTGTAGTTAACATCTTGGTTTACAATAACTCATATTCGCCTAACTGTTATTTTGCTTAGTTATGAAGCACAACGTACCTAAAAGTATGTTGAGTAAAAAGACAAATGCTTGCCGGCAAACAATGACCTAGCAGTGATATTCAGTTTGCACAGCTGGCAGTGATGAGTCATAAAAACGCAGCCAATAACCCATAATTATGTAATATAAAATGATTAATATTGGACATGTTTGAATCACAAAGATTTAATTTTAAATGTTGCAATTTTCCATTTCATTTTGAACATCATGTTCCACTATCAAAATCTACTAACTTCAAAAATCAAAATAGTTATGCATCCTAGATAAATTGAAATAAAATTAAACAAAAAATAAAAATAAATTAGTTAAAAAATATATAAATTTTAATAAAATTACATATGAACATAAGAGACGTTCAGTTATATACAAAATTAGGGCTTCTTACAAAAGTTACATCAAACAGTCTGTAGAAGAACTAAACTAATCTAAAGCTGCTTTGGATATTCGGTGACAATAAAAAGAATTTATACCCAGACTCAAATCCACTTCAGTCCATCAATTATATTATTATTATAATTTAGGTGATTTTATTATCAATATTGACAAAACAATTTACTAACTTAAAGCCTAAGGTAACAATGGGATTAAATATGATCCCCAAATTTATCTTAAAAAATACATCTAATACATTAAATAAATTACTTTATTACCGTTGATTGACAAATATACTAAGATATGCAGCCCGAGATAATATTATGTTCACTAAATATAGATGGCGTATACACGTCAAAATATTAATCAAATTAATAACAAAACTGTAATAGCATTTATTTTGCAATTATAATAAATATTTTACTTATACATATCTTCATTATTTACTACATTATGATTGGAATTATAAACAGAACTTATGTAATATAAACGTTTATAAATTTGTGTGTCAGTATGGCACTATCTCGTGAACGGTTTTTATCTCAGGTTGTGTATCTTAGTAAATTTATCAATCAACGCTATTACATATTTAAACTCATTCTAAAAACCAGAGTATATGCTGACATATAAAAAAAGTACGTGTCCTGCCTTCAAATATGGCCAGAACGATAATACTCAATATTGCTATATTGTGCAATTTCAAAAAACTATTTGAAAAAATATTGTGTAAACATACTAACTGCCTTGTTGAAAATGATATTGTCACATCACAGCACAATTTTATAAAAAAACAACAAACCAAAACCAGCCAAAACTAGTAATAAGCATTTTGCCGTGAGATACCGTTGACGTTGTGATATGAAATGGTTTTAAACCGTTGCGTTGTCGCGAGTTACCGGTTATTTACTTTTGACTCCGAATGTACCAACCAGCGAGGTGAATTTAAAACCCTTGTTGAGAGCAGTTTAATAAGTCCGGTATGTCAAATTTAAATATGATAACCTATAATAAGATGAATTGTCAAGAATGATTATGAAAATAATTAGTAAAAATTGCTATTAAGTATAAATAAAATGAATATCCTTTGTAAGTAAATGTATATATAGCAAATATTTTACTAAATTAATAATAATCATAAGAAAATTAATGACAGGTGTAACCGTTTACAACCAGTACGTTTTCGTGAGATTTCCGCGAACACCTAAAAATAGAGAGAGATAGAACTCACGGCAAAACGCCTAATGTATTTGTAAGAATGAACTTGATAAAAAACAAAGTAAATTATTTTATTATTTCATAAACATCAATTATCACATAGTAGAGGTCACAACCATCATACATATTAAAAGAAGTTGATGTGATCTATACAAACCTAACTAAGGGCTTTGATAGGATTGACCATACAATTGTTCAACAATTTGGTTTAGATAAAAATATTATGCAAGTGTTGGAATCATATTTAAATAGCCATATACAAGTTGTTGAAATTAATGTAATTAAATCTAACCAGTTGTGTTGTGACAACAAACTAGATCAAAATATTAATAAATGTAGAGCTGTCTTATTCCCAAAAATTAAATCCGATACAATTGAATTACAGAATAAATAACACCTAAAAACTTTATTTAATTCTTACATTGCCTCAAAACTAGTGTATTGTTTAATTATTTAGATTCCCATGAGTGTAAAATACCTGAATATATTGAAAAGTGTACATAAAAGTTTTTAAGATATTTATACTTTGTAAAATATCATATATATATCAATTTGACATCAGCTATCAGGATTGATGATAAGAATTTAATTATTTGTCTGTGATGAACTTACACAGCTATACAACAATGTGATATTTGTACAAATGTGTTCATTACTTTATTGATGATCATCAACCATTAGAAAGGCTTCAATTTCATATTCCTAGATTATTAATAAGATATCCCAAAACCTTTATGAATGCCATAACAAATATACAACATTGCAGTCACTCCAATTATTCGTGTAAGTCGTACCTGCAATGACTATTTATATAGTGTTCACATTTTTAACAGATCTTAGCACACCTTCCAACAAGATGTTGATTTTATTTTTATGTTTGTTTTATTATTTTTACTATTTTGGGTAATGTAAACATTACTGTCATCTAAACCTTATTATTATCTTAAATTTTGTATTATTATTATTATTATTTTGTACATGTAAAATTTGTAATTGAACCTAGACTGTTGGCTTCATAAAAAAATTGTGAAATTTACTCATAAAAGTTTGGAGATGTTTCATAAATGCTTCAATACTTGGTTATAAACAGGTTGGCTGCGGCGACAAAAATTCATAACTTAGCCTGTGTGCGTTACCGGTCTTTTTCGGTTGGTAGCCAATCTTTGACCCTGTGCGTATTATTATTATTATTTTGTACATGTAAAATTTGTAATTGAACCTAGACTGTTGGCTTCGTAAATAAATAAAAAAATTGTGTAATTTACTCATAAAAGTTTGGAGATGTTTCATAAATGCTTCAATACTTGGTTATTAACAGGTTGGCTGCGGCGACAAAAATTCATAACTTCGCCTGTGTGCGTTACCGGTCTTTTTCGGTTGGTAGCCAATCTTTGACCCTGTGCGTTACCGGGCTTAAAAAACCGGTAATTATATTATCGTGTTTTTAATTGTATAATCTTCAAATTTTATAATTTTAACAAATTTATTTCGGATTTTATTTACTAATAGAGGGTACTACTTAAGTTTACGACCGTGTCCGGATGCGTTCGTTTTTGTAAAAATGCTACTTTGAAATTAAAAAAAATAATAAAATAAAATAAAAAACATTTGATATGTATTGCAAAATCCATGTATAGATCATTGTCATTATCAAAAAAATTATCATCGTTGTTAGAATATGATGACAAAGAGACATTATTTTTAGTTTTATCGAGTTGTCCGAATCATAGTCTAGCTCAGAATCAACGTCATCTGTTAGTAAAAGGCTAGTTGAAGAACATGCAATTTCCAATTACATCATGGATACAGTTATTAGCGGCATCGCCTATATTTATTTCATCACTAACACAGAAAATTATTGTTTTCAATAGGTTGTAAGATTTTTTTATCTTCGTTATCATTTTAATTCTCACATTCTAACAGATTTGGGCCTACTGTTGCACCGGTTTTTTAAGACGGCATAATTATTACTGCTGTGCGTTACCGGTTTAAAAAGACCCGTATTTTATTTAAATGCATTTAAATTTAAGAAAAAATAAGAACTCTATAGCTATTTTTAAAAATGCTGTAAAAAAAAACAGCAAAGTTACAGGCACCGCACTGGAGGATAGTTTCAGATTTTTGCTACCGCACCACGGCAATACTCAGCACTGGTCAAAAAAGATCAGTAACGCAGTCAACCTGTTAAATCCATAAAAGTTTCAATACTTGTTTATATAAATGTCACAATTATAAACAAAGTAAAATATTAAAAATTATTTATATTAATTAACTACATTTGACAATAACATTCTAAGCAAAAATGACATGAGATTGTCATAAATAAAATTAATATTACATTTTCTTGTAAAACATAAAATATTGCAAGTACCACGTGCATTACTATTTAATAATGCTCATCATTCAAAACCATATTTACCTCCTAATTTTGATTTATTTTTTTAGAACGCTTCATTATTTAACTTTATATTCTATTATTAAAATAAATTGTTATAGTTCTTAGTATTACTTGTCTGTTTTCTGTTTCTGTTGATATTAACCTAAATAACTAGTATGCATTTAAAATCCAATGTTATATACTATATGTAAATATTAATTAACATGACATAAATCCTGCTTATCTTATCACATTATTATCTATATGCAAAATAACTTACATGAATGGGTAGGTATAAATGGACTGGTTGGTGCAACTCCACCAACGGCTTGTGCATAACTTGGCGGTGCCTGTTGTGGAGGCCCATATGGAGGCGGTGAAAATCCAATTTTCTTACTCATTATTATTATTTACAAATTTCTTTCCTCCTAAAAATGAAAATGTCAATGATGCAGATGGAAATAGAATCTTCCTAAGTTAAATTTAGAACACCTGACCTAATATCAATAAAATTGGGTTAGGTTCATTTTGTATTGCAGATATTTTGATATATTATGTAATATTAATTAACTTACTTTGTCTTTTATACTGCTGAAATTGTCTTTAGAAAGTATCAATACATTTGAAATGAGGCTGTAATTGATATAAATTACAGTTACTATACTAACTACACTACACCTTTTTTACACCAACTTATGTCAAGATGAAGACATGAATGATGAATGTGTATGCACTATGCATGCAAATGTGCCATTGAGTAATAATTTTAATATTCTAAATTTGAGGAGAATTATAGAAATTAGTAATCATTTTTTATTAAATTAATTTGGTTTATAAATTTGACCAAAATAAAATGAAATATTTGATGTGTACACAATAATTACACATAAAGGTCATCCTATAAACAATAAACGCGTGTGGTATTAACTACAATTAGAAAATAGTGCAAATAAGTGTCGTCATAAAGCATCATTCATTAGCATTAAATAGTAATACGAATTTAATTATAATTATTATTTGCGTCTCCCCCACCCAACCATAATTCAGCTGCATGTGTAAAGCAAAAAAATACGATTATTTTTTTGCGTTTATAGAGCATGGTATGATATTCACAATAGAGTACTTAAAAATGCTGTCATTTTTGAGATTGCTTTGGTGGTTAAATTTGGTTATCTGGGCAATGAATTGTTACAAAAAGTCATTATTCTTATTAATATAATGTATTTTTTTTGCATTCACCACAATATACATAAATACTAGTACACATTATTGCATATAACAGTTGCTAAAATACAAGTTGTTTTTTTGTTCCTAAAACTAAAATTAGGATCAAAACGTGATTCAAAAGAACAATAAAATATTTTATTTGATCCTAATTGGATCAGTGATCACCGCTTTTGTTAAAATCGTGCAACCTTATAATAATAATGAGTATAATGACAGATTACATTAGTAAAGTTGGTAAAGTTGATTTGATTTTAGCTTAAATTCCAACCTTAAAAAAAAAAGCCGGCCTTTATTCACCAAATCCTAGTTCGGTGCATCAAAATCTAATCAATTTTTCTTTTTTAAAGTGCAGTACAGCGCACTTGTTTAATCCTAGTTCTATTTTGATATCGGTACTAAACCGAAATACTAACTCCTTTTAGTTGTTTTTTTGCCATTGCCAACCAGATTAAGGTAATTGGTAATTCATATAAAATGAATAATTTATACGTCGTTTTTGTACTTAGCAAAAACTATCTACATATATATATATATGGAATACTGTAGTTTTGCGTCGTTCTTTAATAACGTGTTTGTTGAAAGATGTGACTTAAACGGCATTAAGCGCATTCTTTGGTAGTATGTAGTATGGCGTCTTAGATTTTAAAAGTAAAAAAAAATGTTTATACAACATACAAATTGGCCCAACTGTTATACGGAGCAGGGTACACCAAGTTGACAGTCTATGGTTGACAGCTTTTGGTTACTATGACATCGTTGTTTTCCACTCAAAATGAGAGTTAGTTTACTACACCTAACTGAAACCACTTAAAAACGTTTAATAGGTCTGTCCCAACATACGATTTGGATGGTTTGCAAACCGTTTAAACTATGCACGCAAACAAATTACTGTGTATAAAAGATTGCCTAAGGATAACAAATATTTGTTTGTGTGCACAGTTTGGACGGTTTTCAAACTGTCCAAATTGTATGTTGGAACAGACCTTATGTATTCTTTGAGAACCAAATGTATTTTTATTAAAATTAATTATCTTTTTTATACATAATTTTTTCATATATTAAGTTAGCAGATATTAATGTATGTTGTGTAATACAACTACTAAGAATTAAATGTACAAAGTAAAAAAAAAAAACCTATTTAACATATTTTAGGGCTCTTGACAACGTCATTAAACAATTTTACGTTACTTTGCACTAGTACTCGCACATAAAGGGTTTTCCAATAAGAAGTTTCATTTTGAATAGCAGGTTATTTGGGCAGCTGTCAGTTTTGAAGCTATAATCTTTTGACATTTGACAAGTAAAAACTACACCATTATTAAAAATGGAACAATACACGTTTCAACAACGCATTGATATTAAAATTTACTACAAAAATGGTGAAAATTTTTCAGTCACAGTTTGCAAAACTAAACCACTTTTTGGTCGTTGTAAAGCAACTTCTCGGCCGGCAATAGTAAACCTGGTGGAAAAATTTGAACTGTTGAAACAAGTTTGTGATGTGAAGAATCGAAACCCTGTGCATCGCTCAAGAACACATGAAAATATTGCTGATGTAGCCCGTAGTGTTGAAGAAAACCCATGTTTGTCGATTCCTTGACGATCTTTGGAATTAGACGTTCCACAAACGACATTACACCGTATTTTCAAAAAGACTTAAATTTTAATGCTTTTAAAGTTTAGTTAACCCAAGAACCCAAGCCGGTCGATCACCATAAACATTGTATCTTCGCTAATTGGGTCCTTCAAATGCATCAAAATGGTCCGGAATTTCATCTTCAGTGGTCCATTTTTACCTCGGAAGCTACTTTAATAAGCAGAATTGTCGCATTTGGGGCTCAGAAAACCCAAGAATGATTGTTGAAAAGTCTTTGCATCCTCAACGTGTCACTGTTTGGTGCGGTTTTTGGGCTGGCGGTGTGATTGAACTCTATTTTTTCAAAAATGAGGCTGGCGCAACTGTTTTGGTGAATGTATGGCGCTACCAAGCTATGATAAATGATTTTTTATGGCTGGAATTGGAAGATATTGATGTGGACAACGTTTATTTTTAGCAAGAAAGCGCTACGTGCCACACAAGCAACAAAACAATTTCAATTTTGCAAAGAAAGTTTCCTAACCGTGTTATTTCTCGAAAAGATGATCACAATTGGCCACCAAGATCTTGTGATTTAACACCTTTAAACTTTTTTCTTTGGAGCCACGTGAATGATAAGGTCTATGCCAATGTTCCACAATCGATTCAAGACCTTAAAGATGGAATTTGTGAAGTTATCGAGGACATACAGCCGCAAATGTGCAAATTGGTCATGGAAAATTTCATTAAAAAAATGTGGTACTGCAACCATAACCATGGGGGCCATTTGACTACTGATATTGTAGTCAAATGTTAATAGGATACCTTTTTCTTTACAATGAAATAAACATTTATTGATTTCTTTTAAAAAATACCCGTTTTTTTTATTATCAAAATGAAACCTTTTATTGAAAAACTCTGTATATTATTCAATAGCAAAACCAGGCAACTTGCTATATACGATGTTTTACAAATCTTAGTCTGCGGACACGACGGGAATTCTCCGGCATTAGAACATTAGAATTTTGATCCTAGCTTCAACTCTCGCCCATTGCTTCAATCCTTGTATTTTTGGAGATTGGGATGAAGGATATGTTTCAGATATTACCCTATAAGCTGTGGGGTAAAATGTATTGTTACCCACTTTAGGATTCAGTAAAAAGAACAGCTTTGCTTTTCTCTGAATTTATTTTGACTTGCTACTTGTCTAACCATTTTTTAAGGTCAGTGGTAGCTTTCTATAGCTTCAAGGCGACCTTAAAAAGTATAGAAATGCTGTATCATCAGCATATTATGCCATTTTAACCTTGTGTTTTGATCCCGAAGACATGTCAGCAACGTATGGGTTAAATAGCAGCGGAGAGAAAATGGAGCCTTGAGAAACTTCTGCCGCTATCTGCAGTAAGGTAGATACGTGCTTTTTAAGTTTTACTACCAGAGCTCTGCCGTTTAGATATGAAGCTATCAACTTTACAAAACGCAAAGGAAAGTTATCTCTGTACAGTTTGTATATTATCGGAGCCAGAAGCAGTGCAAGTTTTTAATATATTTTCTAATTCAAGAAGGTCGTACGCTTTCCGGGTGCGTCGTCGTCAGTGGCTTGCAGGAAGTTTCTGACTTCCCGGTGTATAAGGAAAAGCATTAGAGTTTGAGACTGTCATAAAATGCTTCGGCTTTTCCCTCAATAGCGTTACAATACGCTATTGAGGGAAAAGCTCATTTTTGCTATAAATGACTGAAATGGGAATTTTCCTGTTCCATAAGGTCTTGGAGATCTTTCACATTAGATTGTCATTTTCTGTAATTAATTCCAAGCAATTTTGCCAGCATAAATTTGTGTGGAACCTTATGGCCTTCTTCACTTTGCTGTGTAGCATATTCAGAAACTTTTAATCTTTGGGGTCGCAATGCCTCTGTCATTAACGATTGGCGGCATTTCTTGCTTTAGATCAATGTCTTTGTTTTGCGTGATAGTTCAAGTAAAGCACGGATCTGATGGGTTTTAGAAGCTATTTCCGTGGTTTGATGTATTTGGTGCGTAAAAAGTTCTTTTGATATTTTCAACCGTTTTACTGAAGCAAACTTGCAATGCTCTTTTCCAGGAATCGTAACAAGATAGTCCAATTCGTACGTGTTACAAATTTTCCTCCCTCCCTAGGTGATCCCCTTTAGTACTACTGAGCTGTAATCGGAGTTAAGGTCATTGATGACGTTTATCTTTTATTAAAAGTTGACGTTCTTTAGTATTGCTGCCTCTAGGACGTCGTTGGTAATCCGCATTGCTGTAATGGATGTGGTTGTCTAAACCCACTACTTGTAATCACTTTTTGCTTAACATATCAAACAACGTTAGACCTTTGGCGTTAGTTCTTAAGTTGTGCCACGTCTGGTTCTTGAGTTGAAGTCCTCAGCAATTATTGTAGAGAGAAAATTATTGAGAATTGCATCAAAATCCGCAATTTACTGGTCTGATATTTGCAATTTACTGGTCTGCAATATTAAATGTGCATAACTCAAGCACATTTGCTACTATCGCATTTGATTCAAGCAAGATCGTGTCAAAAGTATTTACTTCAGAGTAGTCCACCGACGTTCCCAAATACATTACCCGGTTTGTGTAGCGATTCGGTCACCAGCATGATGTCGAGATTCTGTTCAATAAAAAAACTCTTATCTGTAATGCTATTAACATTTCAGAATCAAAAGCGGCATAATACATCGGGTGTACTATCCATTTTAGTTATTTAGCTAGAAGAGAATATTTGCCATGAGCCTCATTTGAGACTCATTTATTTCTTTAAAAAAATATATGTTGGCATCCATACTATAATAATAAGACCAGGTTCAAGAATATTTATTAAACCAGAGAAACCTTTGTTTTGTTAAATGTGCAATAGTTGCCATCCATACTATTGCCGAATATATAAAGTGCTTCGCATTTTATCTTTGTTGTGTTGTTTTTAAATACTTGTCAAGTACCTAAATATTTGTTGGGGAGTGTTTTTTAATTATTTTCCAATACCTAAAAGTTTGTTTCTCCTCTACTGTACTGCCTCTGCCATCTTTCCAATATCTTTTCTCTTGCTTTTATCTTTGCTTTCTTTTTACTGGTTTTTTCTTTTACTAGTTTTTTCCACCATTATATCCGCGAGAAGTGTTGCCGCAACCACCTCTACTGCAAAAAGTCACAGAAACACCGTTTTGTAGGCCCTGCTGATCTTTAACAAGCTTGTTCTCGTAGCTCATTTTATGTCATTCCTGTTTATTGTTTGTTTTTCATAGTTTCTTCCCATCTGAGGCGTAAAGCAATTTGCTTCTTGCAGCGTTGCTATTAGTTTTTTCCTAGACATTCATTTTTTTTGGCTTATGCCTACCAAACTTCATTTGATTTTCTTCCCAATGGTTATCACTTGACTTCCTACCTGTATTTTACCTGTTCTTATATTAGTCTTCTTAATCCTTACTTCTCATCCATATCTGTATCTTATCTATTGCTAACTGTAATCTTTTTTTTAATACTTCCATTTCTACGTCTTTACCTACTAGTACTACGTAGTCCGCAAATACCGTTATTGTGACGCTTTCCGGCAGTCTTATCCAAATTAGCTCATTATAAACTAGGTTTCACAAATTTGGTCTTAACGCTTAACTCTAAGATATCCCAGTTTAATTTTTGCATTCTTGGTCACTAAGTTTTTACCCTGTAAGTAGCTCCATATTGTTTTGATAGTTTTCCTTGACAGCTAAGTTTTTTCTTTGCCGTTTTTTTTTTCAATTGCTTTCCATGACACACTGTTAAAACGCGTTCTGTATGTCCAACGCTATTGTCACAAATAAATATTTGGAAACACATTATATATCACTTTAACATAGCAAGAAGTATCATGTTAAAATGATTACTCGTGTCTGTGCAAATTGAGGATCATGTTGATTGCTTCTCATAATTAATGTAATAACAGCAGTTGCGGGGATCAAATAGCATAATCAACAAAATTGCTAAGATCGAATAGAAGAAAAACAAGGCAAATTTCAAAAGAATTACAAGAGTGACAAGAGCTTAAAGAGCAGTTATATATTTGTTACCATGTAAGTACTTTTAAGTAAATAAAATATTTTAAACCCAATAATTTTAAATTATATAATCAACCCCCTTCAAACAAGTCGTAAGACTACTGGAGCGATGTAAAATAGCTTTAAAACGCGCAATAAAAAAAAAAGAAGAATATTTAGGGTCTTAAGTAAACATGCAGCAAAAACTCAAAGGGTTATTTCTTGGTCTATTCTAAGAATATTTACTATTATAATAATTTAAAAAAAAAACCTTTTGTTTCAAAGATACAGGGTGAACAAAATTTGCGACAACCGTATTCGATATTTGTTAAAATCATTAATGTAAATAAAAGTGTGGCGTACGTGAGTTTATCAAGTACAAAAAATTGTTAACGATAACTTGGAACGGCTGTTTTATCTACTAATGTACAAGTGGATTTTATTTAAATACGTCTCGTCATTGATCATCACATGTATCGGTCGCAGATATTTAGATTGAGTGATGTTTGGCTGTTTGACGTGTCTTTAATAGTTAGTAAATTCTTCTAACATGAATCACTATACAAACGCCGAGATGACTGACATGCATTTCATGTATAGACTTGCTGAAGGCAATTCATCACAAGCAACAATTGTACATTGAACGGTTTCCTGGCCGTAATATCCTCAACCAAAAAATCTTTAAAACAAAATGAAGGGATTTAAACCAACTGGATTATTTCTTATGGGGCTATCTAAAGTCATTAGTTTATTCTACTCCAGTGGAGAATTTGGACAACTTGCAAAATCGGATAATTACTGAGTGTAACTCAATTAGAAACAACCCTGGTGTGTTTAAAAGAGTTTGGTACTCAATGACAAGAAGATTAAAAGCTTGTATCAAGGCTGGAGGAAGTCATTTCAAACATTTATTGTAAATTCAGCAACTTTACATGTACTTTTTGGTAATAAAATGTTGTAAGTGTCGCAAATTTTGTTCACCCTGTATCTTCAAAACAAAGAAGTTTTTCAGAAATCATCATAGAACAAAATGTTTTCAGAATAGGCCATAGATATATATTTTTATTATTATCTCGCGTTGGTCGATTGAGTATTACTCGACGTTTCGACAGAATCTTATGTGCCATCATTTGGAGTAAGATGTATAATAATAATAATATAGTATTATAATATATTTCAATATAACATTGATCCACATATATCATAATTTTACTCTCAAAGCTAACTTATAAAAAACTTTATTAAGTGTAATGCTTCTGGTTGTTGGTCGATTAGTTGATCTTTCTACTGTCACAACTTGTAAAGAAACTGGTTGTGATGTTGTTTTTGTATTTAAATTTGTTGTTGGTAAAGAAGTTGTTTGTGGTTTTTTTGATTTTAATTTAGTTGTTGCCAATGCTGTTTTCCAAGTAGATGGTAAACCTAAACCATAATCTCTCTTATTGAAATTGTCTAATCATTTTTCAATTTCGATGGTTTGCTACTGCTTGCACCTTTTCTATAGCTCTTAACGTTGTTTTTCCATTGGTAAATCCGTATTATTCCTTTTCCCAACCTCCTTATTCGTCTATCTCCTGTACTATCCCCGCACAATGACATTTTTTAGCTAGTGTTGATTAAGCATATTGACCAAACTTTGCTTTTTCTGCTTCTTTCTTCTTCTCAATCACTGCTATCCAGCACCCTCAAAAGTTATTTCTACCTCGTTCCCGTCTAGCGCTGCTTTTACAATCTATGCTGCTATTTTGTACAAACTTAGTGCTTTGTCGTTGGGCAATTATTTTATAATCTCCTTAATCTCTTTCACTGTTGCCATACGTGTTTTTTCTTCCCTTGCTTTTGGTTTTTCTGCAGGTTCTCCTTTGGAAAACAATTTCTCAATTATCATTTCTTCTTCTTTGTCTTCTTTTAGGTAAACTCTCTTTGCTCTTCCTTCCAGTTTGTTTATAACTATTTTGTACGGCTTTTCCCAAAGATACCCGTCTATAGATTCTATAATTTTATTTCATTATCTTTTTCTGTTATCCCTGATTAATTTTTTCAAGATTTTTTTGGTAGTTTTTTAGTTTCTCTTCGTTTCCTCTGTGTTTTCTTCTCTGTATTCTCTTTCCTTATGCTAACATTGCTTTTTTACATTCTTTTATTTCTTTGCACCACCAGTATGGTATTTTTTGTCCCTCTTTCCTATACCTCAAAACTTTTTCATCCGCCGCTTTTCTTAGCTTTTCTGAGTATCTTTCACATTTCTTTTCTGTTTTTGTTTTTTAACTAATTAACTGGCAAATACTTTTTTTGCCGACCAATTTTTCAAATATTTAGCAAGCTTTGAGCAAGAAATTAAAACAGGTTAATCGGCGCATATAAATTTACATAACACAACCTAACTTGACCTCCAACATCAAATAGTGACAGCATGGTTGGATAGTCCATATAAAAATATAAAATATCCTAAATAATTATTCGGTACTTCGCGTATACATCATACCTGTGCATCATACTACATGCATTATATTAATTTTAGAAGTTGGATGAACTATGATGCTTCCCCTTTTAAATTTTGTTAGTGGTTCACACCATTCACTCATTTCACTCACACTTATCGATTTGTTTTGTAATTGGTTGTGGTAGCACTGTAATGGTAAATATGGAGGATATCATTTCATTGGCCATTCTGTTGTGGCACCTTGGCATATTAATATAGTTTTGTAGAGAGTAAACTGTAGTCTGTTTCTTATTTATTATAACTATAAGATGTGTTAGGTTTTTATCTATATTCCATTGGCATTCTACACAAAATGGACAACAACTATGTACAAATAAAAGAGATGAGGCCCGGATTAAAAAATATCAATGTAGTATTTATTGTGTTAGAGGTAGGTCATCCTACAGTGACAAAAGAAAACCGCGAAGTTCGAACATTTAAAGTAGCTGATCAAAGTGCTTGTATTAATGCAAGTATATGGGATGAGGCCGGTCAATTATTAGCACCAGGTGATATTGTTCGTTTAACCAAAGGATATGTAAATCTCTGGAGGAATTGTTTAACATTATACACGGCAAAAGGTGGTGAACTTCAAAAAATAGGAGAGTTTTGTATGGTTTTTAATGAACATGTAAATATGAGTGAACCTAATCCTACTATGCCTCCAATGACTTCCCTCGGGGGGCCTCCAAATAATGCACCTCTTAATAATGGAACTAATAACGGTGCGGGTCGAATAGGTACACCCACACCACCAGTCACAACTACCTCTTCCATAGTTCATAACAATTCAACAGGATCGGCTAAACCTCCGCAGACTACAAATAGATTAACTGGCAATGGACCTCCTCCCAATGATAATCAAAAATCTAGAATTAGGGGTTCCAGAGGAGCACAGCATCGTAACAGACATAGGACATAGTATATTAATTTTATTTTAATTTGTTCTAGTTGATTTTATATTATCAAATCAGAAAAATGTTTATATTATTTTTTAATTTATCATGTTTTAGCTATTTTTTGAATAAAAACAATACACAAAGATAGTCAGATTCTATCATTTTCACAAGGAATTTTATTATACAAAAATAATATACCAATGTAAATATCTTGCATGTGTTCTCTACGTATGCTCGTATTACAATTTTTTGTTTATATTTTTACTGAGTTAATAGAATGACTCCTTTTTTGATATTGGGGAAAACAGATCAATATCCCTAAAGATTGTATTATTTTAAATTTGTATCTACATAGATTTTTTTATATATTTTATACAAACTTTTGAAATTTGTAAGTTATCAACAGATTTATATTGTACATAAATTATTTTACATGTAATTAGTTATTTATTTAGATTAGATGAGAGAAGTATTTTCCTTTGGAACCATTTTCCCTTTATAATTATATAGTTTTACCATTTTACTGAGATCTGGTTAACCGAGTAATTTTGCATAGTTTGTTAAACGTATTCCTTATGTTATTTGTAGAATTGCTTATGAAGACTTGTTTTTATAACCTTCAGATATGGCATGACATTGTAATTGAAGGGCTCGGGATAACAAGGCTATATGCCACACACAAAATTTCAAAATAATCGTATTTAAAGTTCCTTTATTGCTTTAAATATGCAATTTCTAAAATAAATTATGTTTGTTTTTATACCTATATTCGTAAACTATCCAGGAAAACATGTAGATTTATATACCCAAAATAAATATCGTTATTTAACCAAGATTTGTAATGAAAAGTTGGAAATTATCAAATTGTGGCATATAGCCTTGTTATCCCGAGCCCTTTAATTGTGTTAGCAATTTTCAAATGCATATTTATTAACTTTATTCTGGAATTAACGTAACAATAACTGCAAAAAGCTAGAAGAAAATATTTATATTATTAATCTTTTAATTAATTAAAACAACCTTTTACAGCAGTTTTTTATATTTGGTCTTATTAAATAGTGAACTATAGTAATAGGCAAGACTTGTGAACAATGTTTATACTCCTGGAAATTGAGCACATATGTATAGGTTATCTTTCATTGGCTCCAAGCAGAGAAGTCTTTATAATGAAACATATATAATAGCAGGAAAAAATAGGAAAACTACTAGAAAATAGTATTACAAAGTATTCAGTAAGTGCATTTTAAATACTGAATAAGTATTGTATACTATTTTTGCATAATCGTGTCTTTAATTAAATTTAATATTAACTATTTAAGTTAATTTAGTGAGGTTTTGAATTTTTATCTGACAAATAAATTGAATTGTCAGAGATTTTGTAAATGAAAAGAAACAACTTTTTACACGTTAACTTTGGTTTCAGATACTGAACTGTCAGGTATTTTACTGACTTCTTTATTTGGTTAACTGTACAAGTGCGCTTTTCAATATTTTTTTTACAATTGCATCTCATTTCAATAGTTTTAGATGTTATCACCTGTTAAGTCCGTGACTGATTTTAATCTTTGTGTTACTAATCCTTTAGGACAAATGCAGTATTTATGAAGATTAATTTACATACATTAGATTTTTTATCCATTATTTTCTCATTGGATGAAGATTCAATCTATGCAAGTTCAAAATCTATTATAAATACTACCTCTATGTAAATATAAAAACAAAATATACCTGAAAGTTAAATGAATATCTTTAACATAAGTGAAAAAATTTATAAACATTACAAGTAAAGTTTCATTCAATTTTACCGTTTTCCAAAATTTGCTTTGTTTTTATTAGTTGTTGTTATTTGATAATTCAACTTTTTGTAATATCGTCAATTAGATTTTTTTCTAATTGGATTTTTTAAATGTGCCATTTGGTATAACATATATTTATGAAAAAATGAATAAGTTTAAATGTTTTTTATTTCTTAAATATTTAGTAGCATTGAATTTGATATTCAAGTTATACTTTCTTGGATACAATTAATTACCGCATATGTACGGTAATTTTTGAGACATTAGTATTTATTGCATAAGCATTGTATACTATTTTTTACACATCATATTTTTGGATTATTTAAAAGAATTTAGTGACTTGTGAGTGAAGCTTTGAATTATTATTGCAAACAAATAACTTTTCCCTATTTGTTCTTCATCATGGTTGCATTGAGTGGTAATACGATTTAATAATGAAATAAAATAAGTTTTTTTTTTTACAAATACTTAATATAAATATAGTATACTTTTGTTTGTATACTATATTTATTCACGACTTAAATTTCGACTATCGAAGACCATTGCCATGTGAATGACTTAAATAAATCTGAAGCTAATCCAGATTTTTTACATAAAATTTTGTGGGCGGACAAAGCTACATTCACGAGAACTGGAATTTTTAATTATACAATCTTTATGGTCACATAAAAATCCGCACAAAGCACGACCACGTTCTTTTAAACATAAATTTAGTGTTAATGTTTGAAGTGGCATAATACCTAATACTATTTGTGACCCTTTTCTTTTTGCCTTCAAGATTAAATTCCAAGTTTCTTAGAAATAACTTGGAAGATTTACTAGCGGACGCACCTCTTTACTTTAGAAATAGAAACTGGTTTTAACTCGACGGTGCTCCGGCACATTTTGGTTAAAAGTTTGAAAATGGTCTGGTCGTGCAGGACCAGTGGTCTGGCCTCCAAGATCGCCAGATCTTAATCTAATAGATTTTTATGTTTGGGGAACTCTCAAAGACAAAGTATATGATACGCCAGTTAATACAAAAGACCAACCAGTTTTAAAGAAGCAATGAGATGAGGCAAAACTGAATAGAAAGAAATATAAAGCACAATTGATTTGTTGATTCGGAGTTGCAGAAAATGTATTCATGACGGCCGATTTCAATTTGAACACTGCTAAAATAGTTGTTTTATTTTATTAATAATTAATTTGCCAACTCTAATGATGATAATAAAATAATACCATAAACTCTGTAAGTTGGACTTTCAGTATTAAAACTACCATGCTACATCTTTTTAAGTTTCCCAAAAACAATCTGAAAACCATGTATATAATTTAAGATATAATTATAGACAGAATCAAACAGGCATAAGGCTATTTGTAAAGCTTGAATTTGAATTATGTATTTCATATAAACTGATACAAAATATTTTTTAGTTTTATAACAAATAATTCAGTTGTAGAAAATATATTGTATTGTATATCGTGCTTGCTTGCAGTTTGTCAAACAAACTTTTATTCTCAGTGCGCTAAAGAGACATTAACAAGCAAGAGAAATATAAAAGCACAAAGTTTTACTCAAATAAATTATGACAGTGTTAGAAACAGCAAATTATACAGGGTGTTAGACAAAAAACGTACGGCTGAATAACTGTTATTTTTTACCCAATTTATATGATTCAAAAACCATTTTAAATGGTTTTTTGAGTATTATAAAAGCAGGTACACATGTATGTTTTTATTTTTAGTATAGTTGCTATGGCTACCAACTTAATTTTTTGGCAACATAATTTTTTATTAATTTTTTAAAATTTTTATAGTATTCTTAAGACAACCAAGTAAAATAATAATATACTTTTATAACAAAATTTTCTGATAAATTTAAAAAACATAATACTTAATCGTAATTGAATAGTTGGCATTGAAAATAAATAATGTTAATTTTTTTGGTGTGTTTTTATGTTGTTATGCATAATATAGTAACATAAAAATTGAAATATTTAAAAACTTAAAAAAAAATATTTTTTTAAATTTTAAAAACGTAATTTGACTTGTCGCACTCACTCATTTTAGCTATTATTATTTATTAATTTTAATTAGTTTGAGGATTCGTTAGATATCGGATGCTACAATTTACAATTTATGCAGCGACTAGATCATTCTGAATAAACTTTGAAATTATTTCAATTTTGTTAAAACTATATGAAAACGATTGTGTACAAAATAGATTACAATACTCGAATCGTTAAGTGCTTCTTGACAAATCTCAAAAATTTAAAAAAACTCTGGTCTCATTTTTCTAACATTTTCTCGATTTGTCAATAAGCACTTACCGACCTTGTATCGCAATATATATTACTAGTTTGAATAAAACGTGATATCAATGATCCCAAAATAGTCTTAATGTCCTGGAAAACCTTAATTCAAAAAATCTCTATTGAAAGTTTCCAATATGAGTAAAATCAGCTGATCATTTACATAAGACTAGAAGATTATACTTCATCAATCTTCACACACTATCGGCTGTTCATTGAAAATTAGCACATTAGCACTTTCTGTTTCATCAATTTATTCAGCAAGAGTAAAGTTGAACTAGAGTGGCTGGAGTGGAAGGCTGTGGTAAATGCATACATCCAAACACAAGGGAGTAATTAAAATTAAATCAACTTAAGTTAAAACTGTTATTATTTGTGTTAAAGAAAGAAATTGAGAATAACTTTTGCATTATTTAGTATTAATTAATTAGCATAATGCAAATCAATGTACTTCACTGCATCATACCCAAAAAACACAATCCGTTTGTAAAATAAACAAATGTACTAAAAATGCCTCAATACTGTCAATATGAGTAGTCAGTGCTGCCAAATAGATTTACTTAAAGTCCGTAGTGGTAAATTCCATTCTGAACATTCCTTACTTCGTCCTACATTCATTAATTAACCGTCTTTACAACTCACTCAATCCATCATCAATACCCTATTGCTTAGAAGTCTGCAGAATATTCAAACTCAACAAACTTATACATGACAAGTGGACTCCCCAAAATACTCATCCACACCTGTTATTTCCCTTCATCAATAACACATACTATCCACCGAGCTGCAATCAGAAACAATCAGTATAATCCTATTCCCATGGCAATCTTACAACCACCCACTGTCAACAACTATGACATGATGTGTAGGACACTATTTTATTATAATTAGAAAATATTTAACCTGATCGTGGTTTGAATAAATTCAGCACTATTATTAATAAAAGTTTTAATTATTTTATTCTTAAATAAAAATTATTATAAATATATTTTTTTAAACATTATATTCTAAACCCCTATGTAGTCATTAAAGAACTATTAAGTGTAGTTACATGTCTTAATTGATAATTCCTTACAATACATAGATCTCTAGCCATATTAGCACGCCCTTGAACAGTTTGTAAATCATGTAATTTCACCAGCAAACTTGGAGTAAACATTTCAGGCAATGTTCTTAATAATTCTGAAACTAATGATGGAGACACTGCACTTAACACAATTCTATTGGTGGCTGGAGTTCTTACATCTACTAGACTTTGTAACAAATGGAAGGTAAAATAAGTTTGTTGTGTAATATTACCATCTTGCATGTGAGATTCAAAACTGGATAAAAGATGTTTCAAAGCACTCACAACTCCATCTAATGTACGAAGCTTTTTAGCAGGTGGAGGATCTTCATTGGTAGGTTCATCAAGTGCTGTATAAACACAAAAACTAGTAAGTTTGGCAACAGCTGATAATTGAGGCTCCATTAAACTATCAGTCTGTAAACTATTGTAAAGAAGTTGAGGCAATGTGTGTGTGAGTAATTCAATTGTGCATGCACGAATGTCAACATGGAATATGGCTAGAGATATCTCTGTTCCTCTTTCTAATTGGTCTTTATATCTCAATTTTAATAATTCTTGTAAAATTGCAGTAACCAACCAACGAGAACCGGCTGTATCCATTAAGCATCGAATATTTCTAGCAGATGCATGATCTAGCCACCCACTTTCGATTGTGGTAGTCCAAGCTACATGTAATTGTTCAGTTGCAGGTTGTTTTGATACCAAATGTCTTCCACTTTTAGATTGCAATGGTAATTGTATATCTCGTTGCATTTTTCTTATTATTTCACAGGTTAATTGCCATTTTTCATTATCATCTTCCCCTAACGGTGCTAGTAATTGTTGAACCATATTAACTGGTTTCAATAATGTGTCTTGAGGGGCTGTACGCATATATGAACATAACCATGCTGCAGCTGCTAATGGAAGACAACAGGTTTTACCTCGAACGGCATCTAAAATTCTTTTTACATCAGCAGGTGCCAAAACGCCTTGTTCCCAAGCTACTAAAACTTCTCTCATTACACCAGCCATGCTAAATAATATATCACCCCATTTAACGTTAGTTCCTGTAATTTCAGATTCACCTGCATTAAATTGCCTTAATAATTGTTCAACAGTAGCAGGATCACATAATCGAAGTAATTGTTCTGGTGCTTTTGGACGATTAGTTTCCACCATGCAAGAGGAAACCCAACATTCTAACAGCGAATCACCAGCCCCATCCAAAACAGCATCTGCCCCATAATTTTGTACTATAGCAACAAGCATTAAGAAACTTATATCAAATAATTGAGCACGTTGTTTATCGCCAGTCTGCTTAGAACATTCATTAAATTTTATTAAACGTTGAACAAAAGTCTTTATTTGTCCTTGAACTGTAGCAACAGCAAGAATTAATTCAAAACTTTTTCCAGTCAAAACTTGATGCAGCATTCCTAACAAAGCATCTTGGATTTTGTGATAGTCAGTTGATAATGTTTTCAATATACCAGTTAGTGTTGGTTCAGCGCATATTATTACTTTAGGAATTCCTGCAGCAGCATCCAATTTCGGACATGCCTGTGGTTGTCTTCTTGCTGAAATCTTTTGAGATTCTACTTCAGTCAATAAATGAACTTTTACTAATTCACCTAACAGACAATCTAAACTTGAACAAGATGATTGTGCATCCATTGCATCTAATAATGGTGCATGTTGTAACAACATTTCAACGCCCATTTTAATGCTGTCTCCAATACGCATGTGCACCTGAAAATAAATATATATATAAAATTAATAAGAAATAAGAAAATCAAAAATATTATTTAATCAATCATACTGTCGTATGTCCCAAGATTGATTTGACAAGAGTTTTGCTTAATTTGTAAATGATAAACTCACACACCCTTATGCATAGTCATATTTAGTAGCTACTAAGATGCTACTAGCTAGATATTACTGTTGACCGTATGCATAGTGATATTTAAAACACTACTAAGCTTAGTTATCGACTAAAATGTTAGTAGCCAAATTGCCTTGTTTTGTTTGTGATTAAATACATTGCAAATATAACCTACAACTATCAGTTGCAAATATTGAGATATTTATCATTATTTTATGACATATTGCTGTATTTATTGCAATAGATGGCAATATTTAAATATTAGCACCAAAATGTAGTGGTTGCTTCAAGTATAATTAATAAAATAAATTAATGTTATTAATTTTAATAATTAAATTAGTTTAGTGTTTTTCTGTAAGATGGCAGCACATCTAAAATTAAGTTTAATATTAATATGATAGCAGCAACATCTGATGCTGTGCTTTTTGGCTCTTACTCTGACTGACTAAACATAATGGTTATTTGTTAATATTAATAATACTTTAAAAGTTATTAATTGTGTGTGGTTTTACTTTTTCAAGTTCTTTTAATTTAGATAACAATAAATTATATTTTAAAACAAAACCAAAATATATTTATACATTTGCATAATTTTTTTCAATACATTTTGTTAATTTGGTTTTTATTTACAAGTTCTACATACATTATTGAATCTTTATTTTTGTGCAAAACCTTTTCTTTATTTGTTTTTTCCGCGCAAAAATGGGACTCGAAACAAACTTCATGTCACATAATGCTGTGTTGCCGAAACATAATTTTATAGTTAGTAGCTACTAACTAAATTAGACTAAAAATCAACTATGCATATGATACATTTAGTATGGTGTAAGTAGCTACTAGTAAGTAACGTTTTAGTAGCATGCTAACCAAAAAACTTACACCCTTATGCATAGTCATATTTAGTAGCTACCAAGATGCTATTAGCTGAATATTACTGTTGACCGTATGTATAGTGATATTTAAAACGCTACTAAGCCTAGTTGTCGACTAAAACATTAGTAGCCACATTGTCTTGTTTTGCATGTGGTTAAATACACCGTAAATATACCTACAAACTGTCAGTTGTAAATACTGAGATATTTATCATCATTTAATGACATATTGCTTTATTTATTGCAATGTATGGTAATATTTAAATATTAACATCAAAATGTAATAGTTGCGTCAAGTATAAATGATAAAATAAATTAATGTTATTTATTTTAATAATTAAATTAGTTTAGTGATTTTCTGTAAGATAGCAGCACATCCAAAATTGAGTTATAAAAATTAATATGGCAGCATCAAACACATCTGATGCTGTGCATTTTGACTCTTTAGAACTTACTCTGACTAAACATAATAGTTGTTTATTAATTTTAATAATACTTTAAAATTATTATAGCTTAAAAGAAATTAATTCTGTGTGGCCTTAATTTTTCAAGCTCTTTAATTGCAATAAATGCAAAATTTCTTTTAGATATCAATAAATTACGTTTTAAAACAAATCAAAAATATATTTATCAATTTTGTTAATTAGGTTTTTGTTTACAAGTTCTACAATCAATGTTTAAGATTTATTTATGTGCAAAACCTTTTCATTTTTGTTATTACTGCGCAAAAATGTAACATAAAGCAAACTTCATGTCACATAATGCTCGGTTGCCAAAGCATAATGTTATTGTTAGTAGCTACTAACTAAATTATACTAAAAATCAACTATGCATAGGACACATTTAGTATGGTGTAAGTAGCTACTAGTTAGTAACGTTATAGCAGCATACTAACCAAACAACTATGCATAAGGCTGTTAAATACTAAAATATAGCAATATAGAGAAAGAAGAAAGGGCAAAAGAAGGGAAGGCATACTAATACATAAAGAATGGAAAGAGAGGATACAAAACTGGAAATGTGTAAACCCACAAATACTAAAATTGGATTTAGACAAAACTAAAGTAACATGCATCATAGCAACATACATACCAAATTGAGATGCAAAAGTCAAAGCCACTACTCAAAATGTTCTACAACAAGTTAGAAGAAATAACAGAAGAGTAAAAAAAGTATGTCAATAATACTAGGAAATATGAACACAAAAATAGGAAAGCAAATAGAAATATTCACCCACAATAAGACAATATAAGAAGACACCTTAAATAATAATGGTAGAAAACTGCTGGAATTCTGTATAGAAAATAAACCAGATTCAAACACAAAGACCTACACAAGTATACAAGATTGAGAAAAAGCAGAAACAAAAAATCGATTATAGATTCCACAATTGAAGAGCAGAAGTAACAAAGGGGCTAAGTGCCAATTTGCCAAAACATTAAATATTTCCTAAAGATAGGTTCTATGTGCCATCGACTATATCCTATCAGATGATCTAGGACTTCAAACTCAGTAAACCATCAGGCAGATAAGTAGTTATTTGAAAATAAAAAGTCTTTTGTTTTGGTATGTGAAGGTTTTTTGTTTCAATTTATAAATATGCAAAATATAAAGACCAAAAAAAAAAAGTGAAGATGATAGCAGAAAAAAAAACAAATCTTAAAAAAAACTTCAGAATAAAAAATAGAAGAATAAGCCAAAAACAATCATAAATTATACTACAGAATATTGAAAAACTGCTGGAGACCAAACAAAAATGAACTCAATTACATAAGTAGCAAAAATAAACTAGTACTAATAAAAGAGGTACAGCAATAAAGAAGAAGAAACAGAAAACAGTGAAGAACAAGAAGAGACTTAAAACAACTATACAAAAAATTGAAAACAGAAAACGCCGGTGATGATGATATAACTTTCAAAATAATAAAATATATGGAGAACAAAAGAAAAAACCATGCTGCTGTATTAATAAAGATAAACAAAAGATAATTTAATAATGATGGCAAAAAGCACAATACAATTTAACAGTATGGAACAAAAAGCTAAGAAAATATGGGCTGGTAATAAATAAAAACAAAACAAAAGCATCAAAATAGAGCAAGTAAATCAATATAAATATCTAGGCACAATAATGACTAAAGACGGGAAAATAAAAAAAAATAATTAAAAAAAAAAACAAAAACCACCATAAGACTATACTATACCCTAAAGAAACAGAAGAAAGAACTATCAAGAAAAACAAAGACAAGAATGATGTTTGCCCCAACACTAACATATGGAATATAATTATGGACACTCAATAAAAAACAACAAGAAAGAGTACAGCAAATGAAAAATAGCCCGACAAAATAAAAAAACACAGAAATAAAGGAAAGACTGTAAAAGTAAAAGAAATAGGGAGAGCCGCACTCACATGGTACAGAGAAGAATGACATGTAAAAAGACTAGCAAAAGTAGTATGGAAAATAAAAATAACACAAAAGAAAAATAGAGATAAACCAAAACACAAATAGAATGACAAAATAAAAAGATTGATGCAAGAAAAGATAGAAAAATGTGCAAGAAGTAAAGAATCAAAACTCCTCTACACTGGCTATACTGATAGAAAAGAAAAGATTATGAATGAATAAAAAATTATTTGTAAACAAAATGTAAAGTAAATCTTTTTTGTCAATACATACTCAATATGTGCAATTATTGAAAATTAATTATATTAAACTAAATTTAGATTAAAAGCCGTCTGACTTGAGACCAATTTTAATGCAAGTGTCAATACAATAATTTTGCGTGCCAATTATTTAAAAATTTAATTTTATAATCCAGTGATCTTGGTGACATATATACATTGGCAAATTTATGTGTCAATTATTTAGTAAGATTTCATCCAAGAAATTAGAACCTCTTCTAATTTCTTGCTTAACCCGGCGCTGCCTAGGTGGTTTTTTGAGACATGTGTGATAAGGTGGGGTTTAATAAACCCCACTCTATTTTTATTTATTTTTTTAACATTTTTTGATAAAAAAAATTTAAATTATTTTTAAATCAAGCTATAGTTAACCTCACATAAAAAAAATATTTTTGTAAATATTTATTTATAATTTATTTCAAAATTTCTAAAGTATAAAAAATTCACCAAAAAAAAAACTTTTTTTTCAAACTGAAATATAAATAAACAAATAATACTAATAACAAAAACAAAGTATCACATTTTCTTTTAGATATATCAAAAAATTGAATAAAATGAACAAAAAAATTTTATAAACAAACTTGAAAAAAATCTTAAGTTCTCAACTTTAGTAAATTTTAAGAATTATTAAATTAAAAAAAAAAACAAAAAAATTAAGTAATTAATTTGTTTATTGTTTTTAAATAAATCTGCAGGTAGATTCTTAAATTAAAAAAATATTTTTGTAAAGTTTTATTTAAGTTTGTAGAAAAAATTTGCAAAAAATGCCTAAAAAATTAAGTTTTAAAAAAAATATAAATAAATAAATAATTTTATAACTAAAAAAAAAAATCACATTTTTTTCTTAGCATAACAATAATGTAATTTAAATAAACAAAAAATGTTTATAAGAAAAGTATAAAAAAAATTTAATTTGCAAATTTGCTACAATTTAGTTTTTTATCTTTAATTCTTGGATACTCCATACATCTTTCAAGACATTTTTTCGGTTTTAAAAAAGTTGAAGTTAAAGAAGCCGCAAAATTATCCATTTTTTTAACTAGTACTTGATTTATTAGTTGATTTTCTTTTCTAACATTTATGAAAAGCTATCCATTTTTTTAACTAGTACTAGATTTATTAGTTGATTTTCTTTTCTAACATTTATGAAAAGCTTAACTAATTTCCAATCCTAATTTTTTGAGAAATTTTCTTCTTTTTATTGAAAATTTTTTGTTGTTGTATTTGTATATAATTTGGAAATTTATTTCTAAATTATTTAAAAAAGAAAAAAAACATTGTCAATGGCCATTGACAAATAATAAGCTGAAAGTTTGAGGTATAACTTTAAAATACATAGATACTAAGTTGGGGTTTCAGCTGTGAAAATAAAATACATAAGTACTAAGGTAGGGTTTGAGCACTGTCACAAACACTTTACACATATGCTACTTTAATGTAAGTCTAAATATAATTAAAAAAACACCGGAAATGTACAGAGCGATAAATTTTAGGAAGGTACTGAAGCCTACGACTTTGTGCGGAATCATTTTCTATTAATTTTGTTGTGTTTAAAGTTGGTGGGGTTTATTATACCCCACCTATGCAACGCCAGGTTAAAAGCTTGCTAAATATTTGAAAAATTGGCTCGCAAAATTATTGTACTGACACTTGTATTAAAATCAGTCTCGTGTCAGACGGCACTATATTATTATGTAAAAAAGTCATATTAATAACTAAAACCCTAAAATTAAAATAAAAAAACGTTTAATAAATAATATAAAATTTTAGGCATATCTCAAGGTACAGTAAAGCTCCGCTAATCCGGATCAATTTAATCATGGCGTGATCCAAATTATTGAACAATCCGGATTACTGGAACAATAATAAAATAAGTAATATTGCTTTTATTATAATGACAATAGAACAAATTTTCAAGAAAAAATTAAACCTTTTAAGAAAAATTCCGATATTTTAGTCTGGCGAATGCAACCTTGCTTAACCTCCATTGCGCAACTTTTGTATTATTTCTTGTTTTTTGACTAGAGTTAATACTTTGTGTGGGCGTTTTGGTGCTATGTTGAAATAAACCAAAAATTCTGGAATTTCTCTTTTTATTTTCGTTGGTCGAGAGATTCTCGGCATGATAGGTAGGAAAACCATGGTCAGTCCGCCAATCCAGATTAAATCGGTCCGGATTATAAGGTACATAATGTAAAAGTTACATTTTTTAATTTTGTCCGAACTACAAAAACATGCAGTTTAAAGCAATTCGGATTAGCGGAACTTTACTGTATATCATATTTTTCACAGATAGAATATCAAATGCGCTTTTATAATAGAAATGTCATGCAAATACCAACAGTTTCTGTAAAATTACTAGAAATATGTTGCCATGTACAACATATTTTAAACTCTTATTTGCTAAACTACGCTTACAATAAGTAAATTAAAACTGTACATTATGTAGATTTAGGCCAGTAGCATGCAAAAACAAGTATTTCACCTTTTAAAAAAATCTGAAAAATAGAAAAAATAAACTGTAAAGAGTTCTTAAAATGATCTAATAAAAAAGTGAAAGAAGCAATAAAAAAATAGTTGCCACAAACCCTGAATGCATTAATTGCATAATTCAATGACCTAACAAACAAGAGAGTTTATCCAGAACTCTAAAGAAAGAATGTGGCAACTCATCATCAAACCAATAAGCAGCTACTCCAAAGATAAAATAATTTTAATAAGCAAATATCATGCTAACTGCCCAAAGTTCTGTTCTCGAGCCGACATATATCTATACTGATGATGTAGTAGTAAAACTAAGTATAACAGAGGAGTAGAAGAGTAGTAGAATATGTGGATGACTTGGCTCTACTATAAGTCTGCCATACGTCCTGTTTATCATGCGTTCCCTTAATATAAATTGCAGTATTCGTAATATGTTAAAGTAGTGCATACCAAGTGTAGACTTTTACTTTGTATACCTCATTTTTTAACAAGCCCCATAAACAATAGTCCAATGTTGTGAGGTGTGAAAATCTTGGTGACCAATTAGACTAATGCACAGCCTTAACAACCATTCGTCCAAATGTTGACAACTCTCCAAAATGAAATTCAATTAAATAACTATCTACCATACCACACCATTGCATAAAGATTGTGACCATACAGAGGAGTTGCAAGTATTATTAATCACAAGCAATTGTTGCTTTGCCCACCAAAAAAAAACTGCATACTAGCATAATCTTTATAATTTTGTAATGACGCCATAACTTAAAAACAAATAAAAGTCAACCAACAATATTTAAGTTTAAATAAAAATGTACTGTATAGTATAATTAAACAATTTTAGATATTTAACATTTGTCAAAAAATATTCAAAACATAAAATAACTTTGGGTTGTTATTTAGGCTTGTATTCAAATTGTATTTAATAAACAAATGTAAACTTTAATAAGTATAGCTTTAAAAATTGTTGCACATTCTATAATAGAAACCTTTCATTAAATTGAGGACAGACATACATATATTTAGATATTATAAAAATATTTAAAAAAAATTCTTACCAAAATGTTTGGAACTTTAATAAAAGCAAAAGCACCCCATTGACTTTCATGTTGTGTTTGATTGACATTATTCAAACATAATAAACTCCCTCGCATTAACTCACTGCATAATCGAGAATCGTCAATACGTTTTAATATTTGCAACAACCTTAATCTCTGCGATAAATGTGCTGTTGAAGTGCCAGGATTTCCTAATAACTGTATAGCTAACCAAGCTTGTATTAACGAACCAGGGCCAGGATCTGTTGTTGGCTGTGGACTAATAACTTCTGGATCAATTCGTTGCAATACTCTTACTATTCCTTGAAGATACTCATGCCTTTCTAAATCCACACAATATTGACACATTTCTTTAAACGTTTCCGGCTCACTGTACCTACCCAAATACATCATCGCAACATAGAAATGATCTGTTAATAAACTTCGTAATATATTCGCTGCTTTTTCTTGTAATTCTGGTACATTTTGTATTACTTGTAAAAGCCATATTGTTGTTGCTAATAATGCTCCAGCTAACTTAGTTTCTTCAGACTTTCCACAACAAGTTACACCTGGTAGTACACCCTCAAGAAAGTCAAGAAGACTGCTCACACAATGTTGTTTTTGGAATTGGTTAAACTTAGCAACTCTAGCTAATACTGCTGCATGAGATACTAACTGCGCACTTAAAGAGTGTTTTAAATAACTTAATACTAGTTGGTTTGCTCCCGATCCAACAACTGCTTGCTGTAATATACAATCTGCCAAATTGTACACATCTCCACTAACACCTCTGGGTAGAACAGTTTTTATATTAATGCCCCATTGTACATCTGACCATCTTTCTCTCCAGGCCCTTAGAAGTAATGCTTTCAAGCAACTGGTTTTACTTGTAGTTTTTGATTCCATCGTAATTAGTTCATTTTACATTTACTATTTATTAATCTGTATGAATTTATGCACCGCATTTAAGGTTAGTTATTGGATTCGGTTTGATTCGGCTTCACTTCAGTAACCCGTTATTTACATTTTCCAATTTGACAAGAATATGGTGTTCAAATGGTTGCATATGTTAAGAAATATATACTGAGTGATTATTGTGATTAATTTAACAGCATTCCTTTATTTGATGCGCGTGGTCGGGTATGCGGTATGCGGCACGTATGCGAGACAATCTCATTAAATGGTAATGGACGGATGATTTAACAATAATGAAATTGAATAAAATATAAAGTGCTTTCTTTTTTCCAAAAGAGGTAAATTGTGGTAAGCCAAAATACTCACTTTACCTCACAAATATTTATTCAGTTTTTAATTAAAATTCACTTGTTGGTTACAGTTTTATACATTTTGAAATTATTTTAAAATATTACTTAATTAATGTTTATCCCGCGATAGGCCACCAGGAGTAAAGAGGAGGTAAATTAAAATTAAAAAGTTGTTTGTTTATTTTTATTTATTTTTTTTAATTGGGTTTATACAGCTATCTGCCGCCTTCACACTCCCACGCGCCATTCCCGTCTTTATAGTGCATCCTTTTCTTCCAGTCCTTTTGCTCTCATCGCATCTCGAATGGTATCGTTCCATAATCTTCTGGGTCTTCCTCTTTTCCTTTTTCTTGGCGTTTGCCATTCCCATACTCTTTGGGGCCATCTATCATCCGTCATCCGTAGAACATGACTAAACTTTAGGTTTTTTATTTCCACTTTTTCCACTAGTGTTTGTTCAGCTTCTATTAACCGTCTAATTTCCACATTTCTCTTCTCATCCGGTTGTCTTCCTGGACTTGTGAGCTCTGTCTGCTTATTCATAGTTCTTTTGTTCCTTCAGCCATTGGGATGTGATCTACGTCTGTTCTCAGAACCGTTGATTACATTTTATTTTTAATTAAATTTTCCTAATCCTAGTTCTAACGGTTATTCCGCCGTGATTCGGTTGTCAGAGCCTTTTTTGTTTTCTAGCAGGTGGCACCACGTGCAGGCGAGGTTGAAATTTGAGCCGGTTTTAACTTTTAGTTGTTTCACCGTCACCCTTTACCACTTTGTTTGTTTAGCGTTTGTGCATATGTCACGTAGCGTATGATTATTGTTTAAAATTCCAGATTAGTTAAACATAAATTTAAAATAATATGTAAGTTAATGGCTGCGTTCAAAACAACTCATCAGTCGTGGTCATCAATCAGAAATAAGTGTTTCCAATCTCTGTAAACTTTGATCAACTACATTACAGCGTTGTACGTTGAAATCCCATATATTGTGTATTCTTATTTTATTGTATTCTTTATTTATAAGAAAAATTGTTGTATACATAATGAGTTTTGAAATTTTTTTTGCAGCAGCAATTAGACCTTAACAACTTGTACCTAAATATTTAGTCATAGATATTGGGTAAGTTGTTAAAAAACACGTTCAATGCGTACAATAAACCTGAATGTGTAATTTCTAAACTGAAAACAAACTTTAGAATTTTGTAGCAGGATAATTTTGTTAAGGTGAGACGCTTTTTTTACGTGTTTGGTAATGCAAAGTTTCATTTGTATAAATTTGTCGTTGTTATGTTAGTTCAATGTGTTTTAAATAAGCTATAATCAGGGGCACGTTGCACAGTGGTCATAAATCAACTTCTACCTGAACAAAATTAAAAAAATTAAAAGTTATATTTTTGTGTTTTTATTATGTTGAGTATAGCCGTTATAAAACCGTTTTTCATAAACAATAATGTAAATACGCGGAAAGGAATAAGACTGAGCATTTGTAACAACTTTGGTTTCAATTTTCATAATCTATTATACATTTATTTTAATTATTAAAACATGTTTATATTTTTATATCAAAATCTAGGACAGGTAATGTATAACTCATTTACGCCTATTAGATAGTCTGCTTGACTTGACATTTAACTTATTTTATTTTATTTTACTCAGAGGGTTATTCTGTAACATTTGCGATAACGTTTATCGCTTTTAATGGCATATTGCGACACTTTTTAATAATATAAACTCAATAACAAGCTTCAAGTTTTACAAAATAAAAGTCGGTTATAGTAGTCTGTCAGGTATATGTAATGTCAAAACTGACACACACCGTTATTCAGTTCACATTTTAAATTTTTTATACATACTTAGGACCCGACTAACTAAGTGCCGTCTCTAAATACACTTGATTGACTACTATATTTCTTTATTTGTATATGTAATATTTAATCAGCGTGCAAAGTTTCAGCTTTTATAAAATTACTTACTTCCTCGGTATTTACAAAAAGACGCACCAATGGCATCTGTCTCAAAAAAGTTTGACTGACCATAGTATGTTAATGTGGACGATTACTAAAATAATATATTAAAAAAGTAGCGTTTATACTTTCATAGTTTTTTTCTAGCCGACATTTTGCTATGTTCAAATAAGTCACGCTTGCACAGTGTTTATCATATCATGTTTATCATAGATTTTAGAAGAACTTGCTTGGACGAGTGCGCATTAGGATTGCGAGGTGACCTCATATTTTGCCTGTGAGCACGCTGTGAAGTGAGTATTTCATAAATGATGTGCACTTTGCGTTGTTTATTTTTGTTTTGTTTTGAAATTATCTATTGTATTATTATTCCAAAATTATTATTAATATAATAACTATTGATATATTACTTGTGTTTGTAGGTTTATTTTATTTAAAATTAAATGAAAGTTATGTTTTGTAGCTTTAAAGAAGGTGAAAATCTATAACTAAAAGAAACCAAAACAGTACGATACCAAACGAAAAGTTTCTCAGCATGTTGGAACTAAGATTTTTGTTTTTTTTTTTGCACAGTTTACAAGTTACCTGGCGTTTGTCCGCTAATTAATCTACAGCTTTTTAAAGCTTTGAACTCTTATATGTAGTATTTCCAAATTTATATAATTTATTTTAATTGCTTATTTATTAATAATATTATTATAATTTATTGCAATGGTAATATAATAACAGTTAGTTATCTTTATTTGATATGTTAATATGTACAGGGAGTTTATAAATGAATGGGATTATGTAATCACTTTAAATGTGCCGCTTTTTTTAAATTGTTTACTATACTATTTGTTTTGACAGATCAACTTTGACAGCTGTCAAGCAAACATATGAAAACATATGTAGTATAGTAAACAGTTTTAAAGAGGCGGCATATTTAAAGTGATTACATAATCCCATTCATTTATAAACTCCCTGTATATGAATAGATATGTAAATGGTTGCGTTCAGTAGAACTCATCAGTTGCCAGCGCTGACTTATCCATCAATCAATAAGCGCTGAGCCCGTCTGAACGGTGTATATTTTGCCACTGTTGCCAACCGTGTAAACTTTTATCAACTACATAAACATAAAGCTCAGAGTTTTGAATTTAAACAAAATAATTTAATTAGTTTATAAAGCCGCTACTTAACGAGATACAATATATTCTCAATAAGTAATGCCATCTAAGGCGAAGGTGTAAGATAAGATTACTCTGAAGTTGGCAACGAAGAACGGCAATTGATTATCTTTATCATTTTTTACTTCTCTCACCCAAGTTATTACAGCGTTAATATACGTTGTAATCTCATAGTTACCTATATTGCTCCTTTTCCCGTTTAAAAACATATATAACTGCTATGTGGACTGTAGTTTAGTTTTGACATGATGAGTTTACTTTTCAAATAAAAGCGAGGCCCAAGCAAACCTAGATGTATGATGAGTAAAATGACAAGCGCTGCCAGCAAACGATAGTCATCAAGCGCGTTCAGTACGCATGATGAGTCGTCCTGAACGCGGCCACTGTTTGCTAACAATTGTAAATTGAAATTTACCGCCATAGGTAGCTTTGTAAAAATGAATCAACGTTTGTTTATGGTTAGTGCGGTCGCAATCGCTTGTAACCAATTTAATTTAATTTAATTAAGAACTTAAATCAGTTTATTGTTTAATTAATTCTAAAAAAATAAAAATAAACAAAAAACCAAAATTAGTACTTAACCGGATAGGTGAATTTAAATAGCTTTAAAACAGTTCACATGCCAGTACGTATGTTAAAACCTACACGTTTGCTTCAAATAAAACCCATTCGTTTCAATATATACCACTCTGTAAAGTAAAGCTCTATAACGCCTTCAAGTATCATGGCCTTCAATCACTCTGTATACCATTTAACAAAAATTAAGTTGGTAATTTAAAAATTCTAGGGATTTTTCTTCATCTCTCATTCTCTACCACATCAGCTGTCAGTTAATTTTAAGGCTAAATTGCTTTGTATTTGTTGACAATTTTATAACTTTTATTTTCGAACGGAAAATGACAGGTTTTACAGAAAGTGCACTTGTTAAAAAGTTAACTGATTTAAATCATTCATCACAAAGCATACAAACATTATCACTGTGGCTTATTCACCATCGCAAACATCATGCACAGATTGTAAAAGTATGGTTAAGGGAACTGGTAAAATGTAAGTATATTTTCTACATGCAACATTTATTTATCTTTAAGGTGAATTAAGGAAATTGAAATTGATAAATAACATTTTTAACTGTAATTACAATAATATATGTGTGTTGAAATGTTTTAATTAAGTTCATTTAGCTCGATAATATAAATTATACAAATAATGATGTATATCTTTCTGTTTAGTACCCGACTAAACATTTTACACTTGTTTATTATTTTATAATTGCATGGATATATATTTTTTTGTTTGGCTGTTATCTATCAAAGCTTGCTACTGTGGATTGTGCGCAGCGGGTGCAAAGCATCTGTATCCAGGCTGTATATAGATCAAAAAACAAAAAAGGGAAATTAAAAATATATAGTAATTTTAATATATTGACAACATAATAATGTAGGTAATCAGAGAAATATGTGAATTTTATTCTATGCGGAGCAGAGCGTAGTTTGACGAAACTACAATTTTTTAATATTATTAAAATTGTTTTTTTGGATTCTTATCTCTCTTTTTGTTATTGAAGACTGAAGCACTTTTACTTGTAAGGTTGAATAGGATACGTACGAACAATAAACAAAAAAATATACTAATTGCATTTTTGGCTGTCACTAATTGCTCAGGGGGGTGCTCTCGTTGCATAGTTTTGTGAAGCAAAATTCAAATATTATGGTTATATTTATGAATTTATTGAGTTTTTGAAATTTGGATTTGATTAAATTAGTTTATTGTTGAATGTTGCAAATAATCAAATTTATTAATAACAAATATTGATCAATGAATGAATTAATTAAAAATAAAACAAATTTTATACGTCAACTTCTAGGGGCTAGCAAATGTTTTAGTCAAAAATGGTATACTAAAGAGAGAGATCAATTAAATTTGCCTAATAGTCTCTGGGATCATTTTCACACAAAAAGTTTAACATTGGTCTTTATTGGGGAATGTTAATATAACCATATTGTAGACAAAGACATTACATTAATACCTTGATTATAGTACCAATTGATTAATATCAAAAAGTAGATATTTACGATGTTGGAAGTGCTTAATACTATTATTCCTAAAAATAAAGTTAATACAATTTGAAATCTTTTGTACTTAGAATATAGGCTTTTAGTACTTAAAATATCTTTATATATTCTGTTATTAAACTAAAAATAGATCTACCCTCTTTTTGCAATTGTGTCTTCAAGTAGTTTATTTTGTCAATGTAACTTTTATTTCACTGTTTATTTTTTTAATTCTCTGAAAATATATGATTTTTTTTGAGATGCAGGATTTTTTAATGAGAGAATTAAAACTCAAAAATAAACATTTTAGTATATTAATTTAAAAAATATAGCTGTATATTAATAAATCTTTAGTTTTAGTTTTGCAACCTTGAAATTTTGTTTACATTTTTTAATGAGTATGTCACTTGGAAATTTTTCTTTAATTATTGTAATTAAAGAACAACGATAGGCTGTTTTAACAACTGATGGAATGTAAATTGATGTATATTTCCAGTTTGATTTTCTTGTACATAATAGTTTGCTTTTTAGCCTTGAAAATTTGAACTAATAAAACATGTTCAACATAGAACTTAAAATAATGCATAATAAAACTTTTGAAATTAAACTAATTACAAATTCTATCCCTTTTCTTCTCTTCTTTTAATAACACTTTTAATCCAATCTAATCCTGTTTCATGACACATAGTTTTTACGTTTTTGCGGAATTCTTCTCTTTTATCAATGTTTACAAAAATATTACTGATAAAATAAGGCGTAATAAATGTAATCAAATTCAAATATGGCTGTCACTTTGTTTACTCTGGCTCACAAGCTTTCTAGAGGTTGTGCATGTGGAGTGAACTTTGAATATTCTACTCCATAATATACGAATGCTTAAAAATGTGCTCCGTTTGCTCTGTTTGACATTGCAGAACACGTAATGAGCAATCAAAGTTAAAGGAGTCGAGTAGAATAAACGAATGCACTAATTCTTTCAGCATATCACTGGTGTCAAATCAGTACCACATAAGTTGCAAAATAATGAAATTGACAGCTATGACTTATTTCGTACATATATTACATGAAACTGCATGCATGGTTTTTTAAGTAATGACTCAAAAATTGGCAAGAATTTGATGTAGTGCAATTGGATTTTAAATTACACTTGGGTTTTTTATATAACATAAGTGCTTGTTACTAGCATAGGTGTCTCTCTTGTGTGTTTGTAGTGTGCTAATAGTTCTACACCTAAAGTTTGGTGTACAAAATTGGTCAGTTCAAAAATTGGAAGCGTACATTTTATTGTAAAAAATATATACAATGTTGAAATTTAGTTCACAAGCTTTCTAGAGGTGAGGTTGTGCATGTGGAGTGAACTTTGTATACTCTACTCCATCATATACGAATGCTTAAAATTACACTTAGGGCCGCTTTTACAATTGTCAGTTAACTTATACCAGGAAGATAACTACTGCTCCAAGCACCGGATAAGTTATCCCTGGTTTATTCTGCTTGAAACATACAATTAAAATTTTATGAAATTGCTAGAACTAGTAAAATTTTAATCACCAGCATACTCGAGTAGAATTTCTATTCAATGAATCCCAAATTTGAACTAGAAATAAAGACGAACCACCTGAAGATCCTAATGATTAGGTCAATTAAGGAATTAATGCTCGACGATTATCAATTTTCTTCTGTGCAAAAATTTAGCTGTAACGCGTTTTTGCATTTTCTAAAAAATCATTTATCACGAAGATAGCCGTTTCTGGAACTGACTTATAAATTGACGTATACGTTGTTTATACGCTAATTTGTTGTGCGCGTTACTTAGTTTTGTAAAAGCGATTTTTATATATTCCTTAGATAGCGCTATTTCTTGTTTAACCGACGATTGTAAAAGCGGCCCTTAGAGAAATTATTTTTATTGCTTGCATGTATAAAAACATTTACTTCCACACAACTGGCATACAAAAGGTGTAATTGAAAATCCAATTATGCCACTTGAATGGTGCATACTTTGTGATGCAATTTATTTAAAAAAAAATGTATCATTGTATATAAAAAAGTTATTAAAGTTTAAAATTGTGCAGATTAAGAAATTTGCAAACTCTTGTACTGTGAAAACTGCTGCATTGATATACACATACTACCAAATTTAATATTTCAGAAAAGAACAGAACTTTTTTGTAAATCAATTTAAAACTTAATTTTTCTGTTTCTTAGTAATACATTGACACGCCTGTACATTGAAACAATCAAACGGTTCACAGTTTTTTGAAAAATATTGTTCCATTTTTTCATGGTTGAAACTAACTCTTTTGCATTATGGGGTGGGTTGAACCATGCTTGCGTGATGTGGCTTGACGTTGTTGTTTATGAATATAAAATTTTTACCTAATTTGTTGCGCAGAGGACATTTTCAATATAAAACGATAAAAAGCTTGTCATGTTCTGAGGCAATCGAATTAAGGGTGTGCAACGGTTGAACATTCTGCCTTCCCCCCCTCCAACCATGACCATTCTTTGTCTTTTTTGGAGGCCAGATTTTCTGTCACTGCCGCAAAATCAAGTCCAAACTTTCCTGTACCCACTTCTTCAACGAAAAATTTGCAGCATACCTTGAGAGTAAGGTATGAATGCTGGAGCTGAAGAATATCGGTGACTACGGTGGTCTTTTATTTACAGTTCTAAATTCTTTGTACCTATGTACTATTCACACAACAGTACATCTCAGAATGTCTAAATGAATGTTGCATATCTGGTGATTAGAATATTCAGCATTATGCAGAGCAATGAATCTTGCTTTATTAAAAGCAGAAAATGCACATCTTGGCATTGTATTGAAAGAAAATTATCAATCTTTCTTGTTTAATTATGAATTAAAACTGATCAATGTTTAAAAAAATGATTATCAAGTTAACAATGTTTTCTTTGTTGATGACTATGATTTTGTTTATTAACAAACTAAGGCTACTAGCAACAAAAACAAAATAAATCATAACGCAAATATTTTATATAGGGGGGGTCCAAGTCTTTTGATGGTGTGTGTAGTTGTGCATTAGAGGTAAAACGTAAAAAATTAATCTAAAAGTAAAGTGCAAAAATGTTATAGAGTTTGGTGCATTTCATTGCAAAAAATACAATTTGATGCTTCAATTTCTTTATGCTCGGTTTCACCAACGTCTAATAAATTGTCAAATAACTATTTGTCGTATAAAATTTATTTATCAAATAAGTAATTTTACTTTTCACCAAGGTAACTCAGTGATTAAATAACCATTCCATGATTTTTATCAAGTTGGTAATATAAATGATAAAAAATGCACCAAATAAGTCAAATGAACCAGTACATATGCATACATAATCTCGAATTATTTGTGAAATGTGAAGTTCAGAGTTGATATATTCAACACTGAACTGACTGGCTGTTATTGTATCTAATTTCAGATGGATTAGTTGGATTTAATTGTAGCGTCAATAAATATTTTTACATGCATATCCATTGTTACTTAAAATAATTGAATCCCTTAACTTGCTATTATCTAAAGGACGTCTTTAACAGGGTATTATTAAATATGGTCATGTCTTGAATTGATTCTGGCCTACAAACAATATTCAGAACTTTCAACTTTGAATTGCAAATTGCCTGAGTGTGTACTGAAATAATCTTTACAAACAATTCAGCATTATCTTCTTGTGGAGTTTTTATTCTTATATGGCTGGTTTTTCCAGGAAATCAATATTTAAAATAAAAATCTTCTTTTACTTGATTAATAGATTAACGATTTACTGGTATTTGTATGTATGTCGGACGTAATTCAGCAAGTTCTCTGGTAATTTGTTGCACTATACGACATACAGCAGATGTTAAAATGTTAAAATAGTCAACAATGTCTATTTGGAATCTGCCGGACATTAGTAAATTTGATGATTTCTGTTTTACTTATAATACTTTGGTTTGTATGATTGGAATTGGAAAAAAATAGTGTAGCATTATGAGTTAAATTACCAAAATTGATAAGAACATTGCCAAATTTATTGTTTTTAAAACATGTCTATTGGAAAATACACAATAATGATTTTTCATGATTTTTCATTTTATTTTTTTTGTACTTTTTGAGTGTCTCCAAACACCACTTCATGGATTTAGTACGCCGTTTTCTAACATCTTGTATATGCAATTATGCATTCTAAAAAACATTTCATAAGTGTTACGACAGCAACTTTTAGCTGTTGTTATTGTAACATACATTAATTTGAAATTGCTGCTTTAATTTATTTTTATATAAAAAATGTTGTATCTTGTATATTGTTTCAATGCAAATAAAAGTGCTATAAAGATAATAGGAAAATATATTTATGTAATTGTATAATTTATGAGAAATAGTAACATTAATAAATATCTTAATTTAAATTATTGGTTAAGATGAGAATTGTCTTAATAGTACTGGTAGTTAATTTGACTAGAATTATCAATCAGGGAAACAACGCTCATACCTCAATCAAAACATTGCATATTATTGTAACTTATTGTAAATACCAGCATTATACTATTTATTGAAGTGTTACTTGTAGCTCAAAACCTATCAATAAAAACCGGTTATAATTATTGCAATAGTTATATTCTTTTAAAATATATATATTAATATCTTATAGTCAATATCATAATAAATTAGGTTAATTTTATGGAAAATATAGATCAACACATCTTTTGTTTAAATTTTTACTGTAAAAGTTCAATAAAGCATAAACAGGATAGGTTTACAACCTTGCTTTATTGTTAAAATTGTTGTTTGAGTATACCAGATATCCTTTGCGTTTTTTTTTTCTTGTCAATATGACCCGCAATACTTACTAGTTATAAAAACTTATATATGGGTAATTCCATTACTTTTCGACCAAACTTAAAAACTGAGTATCTCCAAACTGGCTCAAAATTAAATATGTGATAGAAGGTACCAAAAAATCATATTTCCCAAATTTTCAACTTTTTAAGTCATATTCTTGATTTTTGGGAGTCTCTCAAAGTTCAGAAAAACGCCTAAAAACCACTTTTTTTCGGTAATTTTCAACATTTTTTTCTCAGCGTAGAAACATTGGAAAAAGCTCTGCAAGGTCTGATTTTTTTTGTAATTTCTTGTACTTTAACTTGTTTTTTTTTAATGTAGCCATTGTCTATTTCCTTTAGCGTAGGCTGTTGTGAAAATAGCCTAAAATTACAAAACCAAAACCATTGAAAATGTCGTAACAAAGTCAAATTCTAATCAAATTAGGTCTAGTTTAGCTTAATTTGTTGGTTTTGCTCTTTAAAATTTTGCAAAGTTTTTTTCTGATTGAACCAGTAAATCGTGAGATACCACTTTTCAAAGATTAGTAACTTGGTCAAAAATGCTCATTTTTGTATACATTGAAACTGTTGTAACTTTTTTTTACCTAAATTTTTTTTGCTGAAATTTTTAGTAAACCTTCCTCATATATACCTAAAACATCTCTTAAAATTTGGTTTTTGGGAATGAAAATGGGCCCAAGCTACAGAACTTTCAAAATTTATAAAAAACAAAGTTCTATACGTTAATAACCTGGTAATAATTTTTACTTACGCTTTTATTTTTGCAAAAAAACTACATATTATTGCATTGGTTTTATCTTAGATTAAAATAGTGTTTTTAATAAAAAAAATATATTTTTATTTATAACAATGGTAACAACAAACAGAACAATATTACATATTTTAATAAGTTCTCAAAATGACTGCCATAAGCGTTGATTAACCTGTTATGTTTTGAATGTGCAATGCAGCATTTGCAAATCTCTATTGTAGCTGCTCTACATTGATTATTGGCTTTCCATAAACCAATTGTTTCATGTGTCACCTAAACGATCAATAGATTTAGATCAGAAGATCTTGCAAGTCAGTTCACTGGACCTCTTTTACTAATCCATCTATCCTTAAAATTATCGTTAAGCCATCGAACTACATATCGCCCAACATGGGGCGGTGTACCACATCCTGTTACGTTAGGCAAGAGGGACATTGTTATCCAACAAATTTTCCATCTGATTTTCAAGAAATTATGCTTATAAAATAATGACATGTGTATTTTCTGTTGTTGAACAGCATTTTTTACAAATTTTACTAACCGAACCAAATAAAACAATTTTGACAAGCTTAAAAATATATTTTGTTGCACCACTGTATTTTAAGGTCCACTCACGTAAGATACAGATATATGTGGCAACACAGCAAAGTTTGCTTTATTCTGTCATTATTTTTTGACAGCTGAGAAGGCAGACAGTGTCTGAACAACTAATATTATTGCATTTGCAGTATATAGAAGGTTAGGTATCAAAAAAGTCCTAGTTAATGGTAATAAAAACTTTAATTACTCATATGGGTGATTCATTCGCCTGACATACGTAAATACGATCGGTTCATTTTATTTGAAGTATTTATTACACGTTTATTCTTAATAGAATTATTAATTAAATGGGGTCTTACGTGGTTTTGATATTAAATATTACTTTTTTATATAAGTAAGTTTTACATAATTGCACTGATAAATCTCCAAAACCTCTGCATTTTTAAAGTTTTTTATTATTATTAACCTTATTGCTACCTAACCTTTTACATACTGCTAATGCTCAAAAAGGACATAAAATAATTTTATTCAAGTATTGCATTTGTCTATAATGCGAGATGCTGTAGATATGTGCACTTCTGCAAAGCTCCCTACACTTGTATGTTGAATAAAATCTAGTCAATAGGAGCATCTAAAAATCTATCCATTTGTAACTTGAAGTAGTGTGTAATACACAGAATTTTAAGATTTTTTATAAAAGTGACAAATGCAATTTTGTAAAGCAAATTTTAGGTTATTCTGCACCTTATATGCATAAACCGAACTCAAGGTTTGGCTTACGATAAAATCCACTTAGGGGGTTTTATGTTCTACTTAGCAGATGGTGCAACGAATATAAGCTCCACTTGGAAATAAAGTGGCACTTAAGCAGTTAAGCGAGGTGGTGCAAGCGGCCCTTACAGGTACAATAAAAATAAAAATAAAAATATATATTTTCTATTAAAAACACATTTTTAATCTGAATGATATGTTTAAACCAATGCGATAAAATGTAGTTTTTTTGCAAAAATAAAAGCGTAAGTAAAAATTATTACCAGGTTATTAACGTATAAAACGTTGTTTTTTACAAATTTTGATAGTTCTGTAGCTTGGGCCCATTTTCATTCCCAAGAACCAAACTTTAAGAGATGTTTTAGGTATATATGAGGAAGATTTACTGAAAATTTCATAAAAAAAAATTTAGGTAGAAAAAAGTTTCAATGTATACAAAAATGAGCATTTTTGACCAAATTACTAATCTTTGAAAAGTGGTATCTCACGATTTACTGGTTTGATCAGAAAAAATTTTTAAAGAGAAACAAAACAAACTAATTAAGCTAAACTAGACCTAATTTGAATAAATTTTGACTTTGTTACGGCATTTTTAATGTGGGGCTGGTTTTGTAATTTTAGGCTATTTTCACAACGGCCTACGCTAAAGGAAATAGAGAATGACTACATAAAAAAAAAATAAGTTAAAGTACAAGAAATTACAATAGTTCTACGCTCAGAAAAAAAATGTTGAAAGATACCGAAAAAATGTGATTTTTAGGCGTTTTTCTGAACTTTGAGAGACTCCCAAAAATCAAGATCATGACTTAAAAAGTTGAAAATTTGGGAAATATGTTTTTTTGGTATCTACTATCACATATTTAATTTTGAGCCAGTTTGGAGATACTCAGATTTTAAGTTTGGTCGAAAAGTAATGGAATTACCCATATATATATATATATAAATAATATATAATACTATTCAACATTGTGTGCTAAAAACAGATACAAGTATTATAAATTTTTATTCAAAACTCAGTTTCAATAGAAATGTACCACCCAGTGAACATTGTGCTTTGATGTTGAGTTGAAAACTTAATTAATAATTTGTTACAAGATTTATTAATGATTTTTTTAAATATTTGCTTAATTTGATAAAATATGATAACAAAGACAGTACTCTAGACTAGTGATGTGTTGTTCGCGACTGATTCATTCAATTTGAACGAATCTTTTAGTGAACTGATTGATCCGGATCAGTATATCATTCGCGAACTGGTCTTTTGTCTCGCGCCAAGTAATTTTTGTTGGCTTAGTTTTATGATCTTGTCTCAATCCAAAACAGATTAAATTGCAAGATACATTGTTTAAAATATTGTTGCCAAAAATACAAACTAGCATTGAGGGTCTATTTTACATATAATATATCATTTTTTGATTAATTATACTTGAGCAATTATTACTATAAAATGTCATTGTCAAATATTTTGTTTAGCAGGCGTAACAGTTTTTTAAATCAAAAACAATATATATGGCGTAACAAACCGTTCAATTTGAACGGGTCAAATTGAATGAATCACTTCAGTGATCGATCTGAATAAACCGGATCACCACGGCGATCAAAAGTTTCCATCACTACTCTAGACATATAGTTGGAGTGATTGTATTACAAGTATTTACTTTTTTGTTACGTCATAATAATATTTGACTTATAAAACATTAACCTTCAAAGAAAAACATTGAAACATGAAGTTTTAAATAATTTTTTTTTTAATAATACGTGCATTAGTAGTGACGTCACACGACAGTGGCGCTATTGCCAATGTGGATTATCCAAACAACTATTTTATACAAAGGATTTCTTATGGGAGATACTTGTTGGATTTTATTGTGGCCATATAAGATATTTTTCAGAAATTCAGTGTTTGTGCAGTGATTATTTGTTCAGCAAGCTAATATTTTATGTATAATAGGTAGATAATTAATTACACAATTTTAAATTAACACATATTAAAACATTCACTACAATACATCCTCACAAAAAAATTTAATTCAATTTTAAAGTAAATTTGTTAATTTAAGTTAATTAATATATTTTTTATTATACATATCTATAGTATTGTATATTTAGTAAAACTAATTTAATATAATAGGTAGTACATATTTTACTCAAGAATTGACTCAAAGAATTAGATTTAATGCCTTGATTATCCAAGATGATATTTTTGTTATTTGTTTATTAATTATTTGTATACGTATATAACAGATTATATTTTTTTAATTATTGACTTTATTAATGAAATTATGATAAACAACTAAACTTCTCATCAAATCAAAGATTTTAGTCGACTAATTTTGATTATATAAGTTTTGGATTGTATTTTGGCAGATTGAAAGCAATTATTTATAATATATTTGCAAAATAAGACATATTTTATAAAATTTATTGTTAATACACAAACAAAAACATTATCAAGTAAAGTACAATTACAAAAACAATATGCATAGTTTTGTTACACATAATCGGAACATAGATAATCAAAATTAATTATTACTTGATTAAATTCTTAAGACATTTTAACATTATGTAAAATAATATAATTGTATATATTATATTAAATAGTTTAAATAGCAGAAAAATCTCTTCCGATAAGTTTTTTCAAATCGCTTACTTATTGATTTTAACAAATGTAACTTATAATGATTAAATTTAAAAACATAAATATATGTTATTATAAAATTTATAATAATATTAACATATTTACATATTTTGTTACTTTGTTAATATTTTATTATTAAATTTATGTAGTCTTAAAAATTGCTAAATAAATATTTAAACTTTAATAATAATTTGAATGTATTAGTTCGAATTGCGTATGTGAGTAGACGTGTTTTGGTGCGGCCGACAAAGAATCTCGCTTTATACGAGGCTTATCGCCAAACCAGAAACAAGAATTAAGCTATTGAATAAAATAAAATAGGAAGTAACATAGTGCACACAAATATAACAAAAAAGTGTAAGAGTGATAAAGTGATAAACGAATAAACAATCTCCAACATATAAAAGTGAATGTCAGTACTCAGTGTGGAAGGAAGACGAGTGTACAGCGAGCGACGCGCGTTAGAGAAAGACAGGAGTGCCATATACAACAGCTGCGGCGCTATCAACATCGCTCTCTAACAGAAACGGAGAAAAACCATCTCCAATACAAATAAAACAAAACATTATATATTATTATAATAAATAGTATATATTATAACAAATTGAGAAAAACAACAAAATAAATAAAAATAATAAATAGAAAAGAATAAAATTAACAATAGATAAGAATAAAATAAAATAAATAAAAATAATCAAATAAAAACATAACTTAAGATAGGCATAAAAGAAAATCACACCTTTGTAGTTTGTACAGCGGTAATTGCGACGTTGACAGAGTGTGCGGAATTAACCGAAATAAGAAAATTAAATTAAAAAAAAAAAAAAAACCAAGTATAAAATACGCCGAGAAGACAAAATAAATACAAATACAAGGAAGGAAATGGTGGAAATGGAGGAACTAAAAAGCATGTTCAAGGAATTAATGAAGGAGATGGCAAAGAACACTAAGGAACTAAAAGAAGAGATTAGAGAGCTAAAGAAAGAAATGAAGGATAAAGAAGTAAAGTGGGAGCAAGAAAAAATACAGATGATACAAAAAATTGAAAATTTAGAAAATAAAGCTGAAAAAGAAGAAAGACAGAAAAAAAGAAATAACATTATAATAACTGGCATAAAAACAAAGGAAAATGAGGAACAAATTAAAGTGGAAAACTTCTTGAGAGAAATACTTCAGATTCAAGTCAAAATAGGAAAAGCTCAGCTAATACATAAAGAAAAACAAATAATAAGAGTCGAAGCCGGAACATGGGAAACAAAACAAAAAATAATGAAAGCCAGAAGAAATTTAAAAGGGACCAGAATTTACATTGACAGTGACCTAACCCATGAAGAAAGATACGTTCAAAAAGAAATTAGAGACATAGCAAGAGAAGAAAAATCGAATGGCAAGAGGGTAAGAATAGGTTACCGTAAGTTAATTATTAACGGAGAGGAATATAGATGGAATAAAGAAATAAAAGGTTTAGAAGAAGTTGGAGATCCAAAAAACTAATAGGAAAACGGCTAGATAAAAAGAAAAATACACGGCGAGAAAATGGTATAAGAAAGATGATAAACACGACGGCAAACGATGTAAACAAAAGGAACAAAAATAGCAAAAGTACAAAAAAGAAAAATAAAGAAGAAAGAGTAGGAACATGGAATATAAGAGGATACATGGGAAAAGAAGCTGAATTGGTGGAAGAAATGATAAACCAAAAAATAGAAATACTAGGAATAACGGAAACAAAAAAGAAAGGGCAAGGGATAGAAAGAATACATAGAGGTTATTGGTTAATGTGGACAGGAGTGGAGGAAAAGGATAGAGCAAAAGGAGGAGTAGGAATGATAATAGCTCCGGAAAGGATAAAAGATACAATAAGAGAAAAACACATAAATGAAAGAATTATGACAGTAGAAATGAAGCTAGGAGATAACGAAACATGGACCATGATAGTAGCATACGGACCAAATGAAGACGCAAAAAAAGAAGAGAAAGACAGCTTCTATACAAAATTACAAGAAGAAATAGACGAGGGAGCAGAAAACATAATGATACTAGGAGACCTAAATGGGAGAGTAGGAAATCAAAACAACGGAATAGAAGAGGCTATGGGAAAAGAAGGAGAAGAAATTAGAAACAACAACGGAGAAAGAATTATTCAACTATGCATTGAAAACAATCTAGTAATAACAAACACTAAATTCAAACACAGGGAAGTTCACAAATACACAAGAACACAACCAACCAGAAACGAGAAATCAATAATTGACTACTACCTAGTTAACAGAAAGAACTGGAACAAGATAAAGAATGTAAAAGTAACAAGACAGGCGGAAATAGGAAGCGATCATCATTTACTACGAATGGATATGAAATGGAAAACAAAACTTAAACCAGACAAAAGAAGGAAAAAAGTTAAGATAAAAATAAAAACATACAAACTAAAAGAAGAACAAATACAAGTGGCATACCAAGAGATACTACAAAAAAAATTCAGAGAGAAAGAAAAAAGAACGTCCATAGAAGGAAAATGGGAAATTTTTAAACAAATTATTCTAGAAGCTGCAGAAGAAAGCTGTGGATCAGCAAAAATAGTGAACAAAGATACTAAAAAAACTAATTGGTGGACAGAAGAAGTCAAAAAAGAGATAAGGGACAAAAAAGAAAAATGGAAAAGATACTTACAAACCAAGGAAATAGAAGATTACGAAAAATACAAAGAAAAGAGAAATAATACAAAGAAAATAATAAAAGAAGCAAAGATAAAATCATGGACAAAATTTGGAAAAGAAATGAATGAAAATTTCAACCGAAACCAAAAACTATTTTACGGAACGTTAAAACATCTAAAACAAAAAAAAGAATACAATATGATGAACATAAAAGATAAAAACGGTAAAATAATAACGGAAGAAGATAAGATAATGGAAAGATGGAGGCAATACTTCCAAGAACTAACAGAACAAGAAGCAGAAGAAAACAAAACAATAGAAGATGAAGAATTGCTACAGGACAGAAGAACGGAAGAAATAGAAGAAATTAAAAAAGACGAAGTAATAGAAGCAATTAAAAAAATAAAAAACGGGAAGGCACCGGGAACAGATGAAATAACGCCGGAAATGATGAAATACATGGGAGATGAGGGAATTACACAAATAACGGAATTAATAAACGACATAATGAGGAATGGAAAAACCCCAAAGGAATGGAATAAAGGAATTATTCTACCCATACATAAAAAAGGCGATAAAAGGAAATGTGAAAACTATAGAGGAATCACACTAACAAGCATACCAAGAAAAATATTCACAAGAATTATTGAAAAAAGAATGAGAGACAAACTAGAAACAACAATAGAAGACAGCCAATGTGGATTTAGAAGAGGAAGAAGCACACAGGATCTAATATTTATAATTAGACAATTAAGTGAGAAAATGATTAAAAAAAATAGAGTAATGCACGTATGCTTTGTTGACCTTGAAAAAGCTTTCGACAGGATCAAGAGAGAGGACATATGGAAAGAACTAGAAGAGAGAGGAATTGAGAAGAAAATAATAAACGTAATCAAAAACATGTACACAGAAAACAAAAACATAGTCAGAATGAATAACGAAGAATCAAAAGAATTCCAAACGAAAAAAGGTGTGAAGCAAGGATGTGTGTTAAGCGCATTGCTTTTCTCAATTGTGCTAGACAGGGCAATAAAACAGGCAAAGCAAAAAATGAAAATGGTAAAAATAGGATATTGGAAAATGGAAGTAACAAAAATAGCAGAACTGCTATTTGCAGACGATATGGCAGTGATTGCTGAAACCGAAGAAGAGTTACAACACAACATGGAAATAATAGAGGAACAACTAAAGAAAATAAACATGAAAATAAATTATGAAAAAACAAAGACCATGATAATTGCAAAAGAAAAACTGAATCACGAAATAAGAATAAAAGGAAGAATAATAGAACAGGTCGAACAATACAGATACTTAGGAACAATAATACAAAGCAACGGAAAATTAGACAAAGAGATAGAGGACAAAATAGGAAAAACAGCAAAAATATATAACATGTTAAAAAATACTTTCTTTAACAAAAAAGAAATATCAAAAACAACAAAAACAGAAATTGTAAAAAAAGTAATCAGACCAACATTAACATATAGTAGCGAAACATGGACGATGACAGGAAAACAAATAGAAAGAATAAATGCTATGGAGATGAGATTTCTTAGGAAGATTGAGAACAAAACAAGAAAAGATAAAATAAGGAACGAGACATATAGGACGAATTTAAATATAAAACCAATACAAGAAAAAATTATTGAAGGTCAAATGAGATGGTATGGACATATCAGAAGAATGAGTGAAGAAAGAAATACTAAGAAAATTTATGAGACAAGAGTAACAGGAGAACAAAAAAGAGGAAGACCCAGAAAAGAATGGAACAGCGCAATAAAGGAAGAAGCTACAAGAAAAGGAAACACGTGGGAAGAAATAAAAGAGATAGCCAAGGATAGGAAGAAATGGAGAAAATATTACACAAACTAATAATGTATACGCCTGACACCGAAAGGTAAAAAAGGCAATTGAATAAATAAATAAATAAATAAAATAATTTGTTGCAGTTGATCATTTTACGGTATAATTAACATTAAATTCAAAAAGTATTTATTAAATATTTACAATTTTGGTGAGGTTATGTTGTATTTTCGAATTTCAATAAGTGTTTATTTAAAATTGTAACTGCTAATATATACAAATTGTACATCAAAATATGCCTTACTATAATATTAATCCATTTTGGTGCATTAGATTACAAAAACTATCTTATAACGTCACAATTAAATCCAGCAAGTATCTCCCATAAGAAAACTTACATATGTAAAAAATAGTTGTTTGGATAATCCACGTTGCTGCCAATGGCGCCACTGTCGTGTGACGTCACAGTGATGCCCCGTATAGTAATAAAGTATTGTTTTATTGTTAGCTTAGGGGTGCAGGCAAAAAATAGTTGTACAATAAGGTTAAGTAAAACAGTTTTTATGGTGGCAGTTTGATGAGTGTCATAAAACTACGAGCAGAACTCACGCAATTTAACTCCTTTTTAAAATCGGTTTTTTGCATCGTATTGAGTATGAAATTTCCAATCTAATGAAATATATAAAAATCCAAAACCTTTAATTGTTTATTAAATTTTGAAATTAATTTGTAATTTTTTTGTCAAAATATTTGCTTAAACTTTAAGTTATCCTTCATTGAACATTAAACTTAGTAGTCTTTTTATTGTGCTATAAGTTATTTTTCTAAAATAACAATTGTTACAGTTCTGCTCGTAGTTGTGAATCTATGATAAAATGTGAAATTTGAAACTCCCGTGTGTATTAATTTTTCTAACAGTTTGGTACTGCTGTCACATTAATTAAAATCATAATAAATGTCATATTATAAATTTATTGGTTATGGCAAATGGTGGCATGATAATATAATATAATTGTTATTACAATAATATCAAGATACCTTCCGCCATAATCTGTTAATTTATAATATGACTATATTCATTCGTTATAATTTTAATTTATGAGGCAACAGTACCAAACTGTTAAAAAAATTAATACACGCGGGAATTTCTAATTTCACATTTTATCATACATTCTTTGTCATTGAATGAGAAGAGATAAAAACATGACATCATATTTGTTTTGTTACTTTACTGTGTATTCAGACAGTTATTTAAACTGAAGAAAATATTCTTAACCATATTTTAAAAACCTTGATCTTCTCAGTGGTTTAAATAACTAAATGAATATCTAAATTTATGAAATAAAAAAAAAATCCATATTAAATAAAATATTATAATAATTACAAATAAACAATTTATTTGTAAGTTTCAATAAAATATAATTTTAAATTAATCTTTTTAAATTTGACATAAAATTATCTTACTTGATTAATACATTTTAAGTTTTAAAGTAATTGACAAATTATATATATATATAATTAAAACATCACAATTTATAATATAATACTTATCTATTATTTAAGTTAATTAGTTTATTGTAAATAAAATAGCATACATACCTTGATGATAATTTTCATCGTCACTGTGCACTATAGTTAACCTCTACACCGATTTGATATATGCTATTGTGATTTATTTTTGTTAATTTAGCTAAGGATTCTAAAAAGTTAATCATGATGTATCTTGCTAATGATGTGATACAAAACAGTAGAAAGAAAGGACCAGAGTTTGGGAAGGAGTTTGCACCCGGTCTTCTAAAAGCTTTAAATCATATGGGCGCATGTGGTTGTGATGATAAAACCAAAGGTAGTGTAGGAAGACTTTTAACTATATGGAAGGAGCGAGGTGTATATGATGACATTCAAATTGCTGAGTTTAAACAAGCAATAGGTATGTATAATAATAATATTTTTTATTTATAATTTATTTTAATATCATATTATTGCAGTATTATCTGAAGAACCATCAACTAAACGACAAAAAAAAGAAAAAATTAAAGAAAACAAAGAGTCACCTAGGGAAAGGAAGAAATCGGAAACTGAAATTACATTAGAAGTAAATAACGATGATACAAAATTCTTACTTGTTTAATAAATACTAATTTCAATTAAAAATATTTAAGAATTTTAAAGTAACCAATTGAATACATTTTTTTTAAGGTGGATGGAAAAGTGGAGACTCATGTGCATTTAAGTCCGCACACACCTGCTGGTGATCCACCCGAGCCTGAAGAACTAATAAAAGCTATTGTTGATTTAGAAAATAATACAGCTTCTACGGATGAAGTCATAAGACAAAGAATAGCACAACTACCTGTTGAAGTATCTGAAGTCTCCCACCTATCAAAATTAGAAGGTAATTTTGTATTATATCTATATTTTGAATGATTATAAAGTTATTATTCCAATTAATATTAATGAAGATTTGTTTAACTTTTGTAAATCACATGATCAGTTTTATGTCATAAACTTTAGGTTTGTTCAGGATGACTCATCACTGCCATCAATACTAATTTCACGATACTGCTAGATCATTGTTTGCTGGAGAGCAACAGTGTTTTCATTAAAAGGTCTATTAGAATGAGTGGTAGGTTATTCATTCATGATAGTACTGAGGAGGTATACCATTTTACTGCTTCAAATTAAATTTTTTTTCATTATTAAACTTTTCAATTACAAATCAACGTTGGGTTTGGACTATAGAAATGTAGTTTTTAAATTGAACTTATTGAAGCCGTGTTGGATGATTTCATTCTTAAAAAGCGATTATCTAATTGGTTTGTGGATGTTGTGTTGAATTACATCTAAGTCAAGTTTGTTATCATTCAAGAAGATTTTTTGTAAATATTTGATTGAAGTATTATATATAATATTAATAATATTTTGTATGTAAAATGAATTGAATTGGTTAAAAGTGCCAAATAAAAACCGATATTTTTCATGTTTCTAATACATCAGAATCACTGCATGAATTTATTATTTTTTATTAATTTCTTATCAGGTCAATTTTTTTTATATAGTTAAAATATTAGGAATTATAACTATTAGAAACTGGTAGTTTTTATAGTTTTCTATTACTTATTATTTTATATACTAAAAAAACAAATTAATTGGTTCTGTGTGAGATATTCAACAATCAATTAGACAGACATCAAAACAAAAGATAAATTATGGTTCTGTGTGGTTTCATTATTTTTTTAAAGAAGTGGCAAAAAACACTGACCACTTAAGATGAGCCTTGTATCAGTAACTATTGCAAGTTTTAGGTTTGAGTTGATTGCATGTTACATTTACGAAACTACCTCTAATGACAAGATGCAATTGATCAGATAAATGTAGTTGATAGCACTATAATAATATTTATTTCAACTTGCTCATGTCATATATAAAAGTAAAAAAAAACTTTTTAAAAGAATCTATTTATATGCTATTCAACACCTGCGGAGCTCTTTGGAGTAATTTTTCCTTGTGCTTTTTGCCGTTTGTCTATTTGGCCTATGCTCATAATAACAACTTAAATTAGTCAAACTCACTCCATTGGATTATGACCGTCTTTGTATTTTAGATTTTTTGCGTTAGATTAAAATAAATTTGTTTAAAAGTTTAAATAAAAATTTAAAAAAAAAATTATTTCATTTATTTGAAAAGTTCTAAGTTCCATCTAGTATACAATGACTACTTTATTGTTTCTATTAAAATATATTTATTTTACAGATAAAGAGACGGCAGAAAAATTATCAAGGAAAGTTGATGACGCTTTAGTATTAATTAACGATTATAATAACAGGCTAAGTGTGGAAGTAGATACAAGAAAAAAAGTTTCAACCATGTTAAAAGATTATTTAATATCACAAAAAGAACTTCTAGCACAAGCTGAGAGAGGATTAGAGGTAACATATTGTTGTTGACAAGGAAAAATCTCTATCTGTGCCAAAAAGTAAATTTGACTTTAAATAAAATATATAATTTAATATTTTAAGCAAACTAATAAATTTTTAAGTAAACCTTTCTTTGCACATATTTAGTACTACAATGCTTTTCAAAAATATTTTAACATATATAAACACTGATGTAAGTTGATATATCAGAGGATTTAATTTTATTATTTTCCAATGGTTTGGTCTTTAAATTTGACATAGGACATTATTTCTATGTATGATGCAGACTGTAAGCTGTTTAATTATGGAGAAACATGAAATTTAGTTTTTGAGCACATAGGAAGTTTTTTTTTGGAACGATGATACATAGTTTTTTGAAATTATTGATTATTTTAATTTAATATTGTTTTAGGAATATCAAGATAAACTACAAAAAGTATATATTGTACGACAAGAATTAAAATCACACATACGAAACTTACCAGATCTGACTGCTCTACCTGATGTAACAGGTGGACTTGCTCCATTACCATCTGCTGGTGATCTTTTCAATGTTAGTTTAAATAGTATGAATTGAAGTCTGAATTTAAAATTGCATTAATAGCAACTATTTAAAGTAGTATTTTTTTAAATAAAGTACAACTTATATGATTAATTTTAACTGGTAGTATGATTTTACAGTTCTCTTCTATTTTTATTTTAATAATGCAACATTATTTTTAAAGCTATAATTTGTATAAAATAGGGTATTTATATTAAATTGACCTAATTTTGCAAAATTTTGCAAGAGGATTCTTCAAGAGTTATACTTTGTTATTTTAACTTTGAAGAATCAAAATATATATCTTGGGTTGACCTAAGAATATATATATTGTTTGTGATGGAAAAACATTTACAAAAAGTATAAGGTTTATACTATTTTCGATGAATATATTTTATTGTTAATGTTATTTGAATATGATTTATCGATGATCTTAAAGTGTACTGTAAATAAAGTAAATTTATTTTGAGCAAGTGTTTTAAATTTGTAAATACAATAAAATCTCCATTGGAGAAATTGCCAGCTTGACTTGTGCGTTTTCATCCTATATTATAAGGAAATTAAACTGTCCTGCTTGCTTAGGCCATCAAATCTGTTGTTTTGAGAGTTTCTTTTTAAAGTTAAGATTTGAGAATTACGTCGTAAAAATCTAATTTGCAAAGTTTTATTTTTAATAGAAAATATGTTTTTTTGTTTATTTTGCGTTCGACGACAAACAAACTAACAAAATTAGTGGCATCATTGGTGTAAAAATGAGACAATTGTGCTTTTGACTCTTAATAAAAAGCACTCATGACATAAATGTCTACTAGGAAGTTAATCTGCACCATGTTTACAATTTTATTTTATAAAATGGAAAACTGAGCTTTTGAAGCTGCAAACATTTTTTGTGAACATAAATTCGGAAAATTATTAAATTAGTTTTTCCAAGATGTTAATGAATTAATTTATATTACCTTATCGAAACAGAGTGGTGGTAGGATATAAAAAAAATATGGGATTTATTTTAAATGCGACTGCTTTGTTTTTTTTGTGTTTTTTTTTTATTATACTTATTGTTCAGTTAATAAAATGAAAATGTTTTTGGACTTATAAAACTTTTATTTATTTATTTATCTATTTGTGTGGTATGAATGACTAATTTGGGAGGTGTACATCTACTTTTATTCCCAACAATTTATTTTAAATAACTGCTTTGCTTATTTTTGTATTATACTTTGTTCAGTTAATACAATAAAAATGTTTTATTTATTTATTTGTGTGATATGGATGACTTGTTTAGAGAAAAATATAGAAAATGCATTGTTATTCAATCGGAAATAATAAATCTAAATTTTATTTTGCTGACTGGTAAATGAAAATAATTAATTCAAGTTGTACATATTGTTTGTAAATAGATAATTTAATTTGTTGAATTTCTCAAAGATGTGTTAATGTATTTATTTAAATTATGATTTCAAACAATGCTCTAATTCAATAATGTAAACTGCATACTTTTCAAGGTTAACATATAGTCTAGAAATTGAGCCATGAAACATTTTACTCAGCTGTTAGCAATCAGAGATGATTTAAGTAAAAGTAGATTATTTAAGGCTAACCAAATAACAAATCCAGTGACAGATTTATGAGGGTAGTTGTTGAATATGGTAGAAAATATCCAAATATAGAAATTTCTTAGACATTTCTTTTGAATGCTATTTGCATTTTTAACTTGACTAAAATAATTTGACAAAACATCCTTTCTGAATGGACTGGTGAAAAAATAAATCAATTATGTCAATGACACCAAAGTTGTTGTTTTTATTAATTAGAGTATTTCTTTGATAATATGTAGTTTTATAAATAAAACATTACAATAAGAAGGAGAAACAAGTATCCTATGGTGAATATTAAATTGTATTAATATCTATATTTAGATGCATAAGTTTACAATAATAATTTAATCTAACATTGTTGAAGTGCCACACCATTGATTGATAAAACCCATGACATCTGATATATTAGTTTCTGGATACATTTTTGAAGCCATATTGAATTTTGACCAAACGTCTTTATTTGCACCATAATTTGAATGCATGAATGAAACTATTTGATTCTTTAGCGGATAACCAGATAGAAGACATGCATGTTGTCCAGCTTCTAAACTTGATTCATATAACATCCTGTCGTCGAGTGGTAATGCCTAAAAATAATAATATAGATGTCAGATAAAGATGTAAAAAAAGTATAATTTGGATCGTGCAATCATTCTATTGATTGTACAAAAAAGCAGTCGTTTCTGTATGCAGAATACAATTTATACAGTGTATCAAGGGCCGAACATAGGCTCGCCGCTTGGCGGCTGAAACAAACGCAGACTATTGAGAAGGGCACCCTAAGAGTCGGTTTTGAAAAACAGCGTGAATTTATACTTTACTCTTTTTTTTTAAGGACGTAGTGAGGTGTTGGCCTCAACAAGTGGCCCTTCAGTATAACTAACGCATGGCAATATCTTTCGGTTTTCTTCTCTACGTAAGTCCTGCTGTTCATTTGTCCTAGGCATTGTCTCAAATGTGGTACTAGTTTGAGGTGGGCTGGTTTCGGCCTTGCGGAATTCACGCAGTCTGCTGCGGCAACATATGCTTTCCCCGGCCCATCTCTCCCTATACCCTATTTTTCTGCCCTACTTCCTACACTGGCATTCTCCTCTCTTTTCTCCCATTTTTGTGTTTTTCAGCCTAGATATTTGCATTGTCCTTAGGTATCTTCTTAGTTTTTCTATATCTTCATTAACTTCTTCCTTGTTGTATTCTCTTTCTTTCATAAATATTTTGTGCAGCTCCATTAAATGCATCCCTTTTGGTAGTCCTACATTTGCCAGTTTAACTTCTAGTAAGATTCTTGAATCTCCATTTGGGATTAGTTCTTCGTGTCCCCTGGTTGTCAGATATACTCTAACCATTTCGAAAGTTGCTTTTTCTGTCAATCTTCCGTTTGGAAATTGTTTAGTCAATTCCGTCAATTTATTTTCATTGAGCAGTTCTCTCCTTTTCTTTCTTATTTCTGCAATTTCTATTGGCATTAGGGTTTCAGTATATGTTCTTCTCTTGTCTTTCTATTCATCTTCCATTGCTTGGCAGGCATAGTTGTTTTGACCTTCTTTGTTTTTTTTTCATATTCTTTTGCTTCCATTTAGCTTCTCGCTCCTCCTTCCTTTGTCTTCTGTGGCTTTTAATTTGAGTGTTTTCTTCCATTTTGGTTTACCCAAATCTTAAAGCTTCAAACTTCTCTATCTTTTTTTTTCAGTATTGTCGTTGCATAGTTTCTTAGTGTTCTCTATTTGTTTTCGTCACTCAGGCATATTTTAATAATTGTAGATTTATCTACTTTGTTTTCTAATATCTTTTCTAGCGGTTTCCTATCTTCCTCTCACGCTTAGCACTCTACTAGCGTATGTTCTGCGTCGTCATGCGTGTCTTCTAGACAAAATATACATTTTTCCTTTTTCTCCATCTTATTTATTTTTTGTAAGTACTTTCCAAACGCTCCATGTCCGGTAAGTAGTTGTTTTGTGTACCCATTCTTTTATTTCTGGTATTAGTTGCCTTGTCCATTCTCCCTTTTCTCCTTCTTTCCACTGCTTTGCCATCTTTCCATCATATTTTCTCTTGCTTGTCTCTTTGTTTCTTGTTTACTAGTTCTTTCATTTACCATTTTTATACCTTTATACCTAATCTTTCTTCCACCATCAAATCTGTGGGTAGTGTCGCCGCAATTACTTCTAGTGCTTCTTGCGACACCGTCCTGTAGGCCCTGCAGATTCTTAACAAACTTGCTCTCATAGCTCCTCTTACTTCTTTTCTGTTTTTTTTGTCTTCATAGCTTCTCCCCATATTTCTGCGGTATACAATAGTTTACTTCTAGCCGCAGTTGCTATTAGCCTTCTTGCCCCTTCTCCTGGTCCTCCCTTGTTCGGCATAAGCCTACTAAGCATTCCTTCCATTTTTTTTGTTCCTCTTACCGCTTCCTTAAACTGTTCATTCCATCCCTTTGCTTCAAATGTTACTCCAAGATATTTAATTTGTTTGCCTATGGTTATTATATGTTCTCCTACCTGTATTTTTCCATTTTCCCTGTTTGTCCTCTTTGTCGATAGCCATGCCGCCTCGGTTTTCTGTGGAGCCAGATCTCTCGATTATCTCTATTGCCAACTCTAACCTTTCATTTAGTACTTCTATGTCTATATTCCTACCTACCAGAGCTACGTCATCCGCATATGCCGTTATTGTCACTCCTTCCGGCAGCCGCATTCTGAGTAGCTGATTATAAACTAAATTCCATAACTTAGGACCTAGTGCAGAACTCTGTGGTACTCATTTAGTCAGCCTAAATTTTTCATTTTTGGTCAGTAGATTTCTCTAGTAGTTTTATTTGTTAGTTTTTTTTTTTTGCTGCTTCTATAATTGCTGTTGAACGCATTTTGTATATCTAACGCTACTATGACACAGTGTTTGCTTCTTTTGCTATGGCTTTTCATTTCATTCCTTTGTAAATCCATATTGTTCCTGTTCCCATCTTCCTTTTTCTTCTGTTTCCTGTTCAATTCTCCTTTTTTTCAATAATTTTTGCTAATGTGTTGATTAGGCATATCGGTCTATACGTCGTTGTTTTACCTGCTTCCTTCTTTTTCTAAATTAGTACTAGGTTTGCATCCTTCCAGCAAGCCGGAAAAATTCCTTCCTTCAGACATCTGTTTATTATTTGTGTTATCTCTATCTCACTTTTTTCTAGTGCTGCCTTTACTATCTCCGTTGTTATCTCGTCTGGACCTGGTGCTTTATTATTAGGAAGTTCCACTATAATCTGTTTTATCTCCTCCACTGTTGCAGGGACTGCTTCTGTTTTGTCCGCTATTCCTGCTGGTTCTTCTACCATTCCTCCAGTGGGAAACAATTTTTCAATAATTACTACTTCATTTTTTTCTTCTTTTAACTGCTTTTATTCCTCCTAATTTATTCATTATTATTTTGTATGGTTTGACCCAGGAATCCCTGTCTATGGATTCTAACATTTCTTCCCAGCATTTTTTCTTACTGTCCTTGATCGCTTCCTTTAAAGCTTTTTTGTCATTTTTCAGTTCTTCTTCAGTTTCATCGGAATCTTCTCCCCTTCTTCTTTGTCTTTTGACTTTTCTTGCTGTTTGTATTGCTTTCTTCCTGCTTTCCTTGACTTCTTCGCACCACCAGTATGGTCCTCTTCTTCCTCCTTCTCTGTATCTGGGAATTGATTCTTTTGCTGCTTTCCTCAATTTTTATCCTTTTTCTGTCCATCCTTCTTATGTTCCACTTTCCTTCTCTTTTGTCTTCCTTTTCCCCTTTTCCGTTTGTGCTGTATTGTATGTACTTATGTAAACTTAGTGATTCTTCTTCTGTCACTGTCCAGCCCCTTACTACTCCAACCGTTTCCCATGTTGCCTTGGTAATGTCAATGCATGATTTGGATCTCCCTTTTACAAACGTTGGTTTATCTCCTTGATTGCATATTGTAAGATTTACGGCTGCTATCATCTCCTCAAGAATTTGGCTTCTCCTATCGCACTTGGTCCCTTCCCATCTTGGCGATTTTGCGTTGAAATCGCCTCCTATCAGAATTTGTTTGCTCTTTTGTTTCCTTAGGCTGTGTACTAGTTCTTATATCCACTCCTGATAATATTCCATATTGCAGTTTGAACTGATGTAACAGCTGTACACGATCAAACCTTTTATATCGGTCCACTCTATTTCCTCCTTGGGTGTAACCCACCTTTCTACTTTATCTCTACACTTACCCCTTGCTAGGATAGCTGCGTCTGAATTGTTATCTTTTACCACTTAGTTTGCTTTTATTTGGTTCACTCACTATTACTATGTCTACTTTTCCTCTTACCGCTGTTGCCTTCAATAGGTCTTGCACCTCTCTTCTTCTGCCTATATTTGTTTGAATGATGTTATACATTTTGGTTTGTGTCCTCATTCTCGTGGTGTCTCCAATTATCTGGATTCTTGTCTTCTACGTTCTTCCTTGGTCTTCTCGTTTCTCTTATGTATGTGAGCGAGCATCTTTTTGCTCCTGTTCTGTGTCCTGTTACTTTACTCTCTATACAATATTCCCTATTACTGCATTTGGCTATCTGATGCCCCCTTTCTCCGCATCTTATGCATAATTTTAATCTGTCTTTCCCTGTACAGTCCGACGCAATGTGGCCTTTCATCCAGCATTTATTATTATTATTATTATTATTATTATTATGCTTTTTACGGCTATTTTACATCGCCACAGTAAGTCTACGACTTGTTTAAAGTGGTTTGATGGGACCAACAGCTTAATACGTGACTTCCGAACCACGCTGGTGGATAAAGAGCAAGTTATCATTTCAGTCATATTTCGGGGATCGAACCCCGGACTGCTCGCATAATATGCAAGTGCTCTACCATTGAGCTATCACATCTTAACATTATAACATTTGCTTTCCTTATTCGTTACACTCCCCGTTCTGCATTTCATAAGTCCTATATTTATGCTTCCCTTTCTTATTAGTTTTTCCGTTGTCTCCTTGTTTGTTCTGATTATAGCTGTTTGTATATCCTTGTACCCTTTCTTCATAGATATAATTGTGTGATCTTTGTTGCCTACTCTACCGCCGATTTCTTCAATCAGTTCCTCTTTGTTTGTCTCCGGGCTTATACCTTTGATCAAAACTAGTTCTCCTGTGGGACCCTGTGGGGTCATTATTTGCTCTTCTTACATTAAAACCCTCCATTCCGTCTCTTACTTTTTCTATTTCCTTTTCTGTTTCCGATCCTTTTGTTACTAGTAACAGCTCTCCTTTTATAGTTTCTCTTATCTCTTCCTTGCTTACCACAATCGCTCCTGTTTGGGACCTCCTTTCTCCGTTTGGTGTTGTTTGCAATTGTAACGGGACACACAATGTCATCTTCATTTGTGTACGCGTTCCAGCTATCTCCATAATTTTCTTTGCTTCCCTTGGTGCAATTCCTGTCGGTATGGGTAATATACTTTACCCTACCAGTGATTTAACTGACCGATTTAACCCACTTGAAGAAATTATTTTCATTTCTTGTGCTGCCAGTGTAATTAAAAATTCAATTGCATCATGTGAATGGCTTTAGGTTTGTAATGATTTAAGATTGTTACCGGTTTTTGCAACATTACCTGTAAAATAGTTATGCAATTTTAAAATTTATTAAAAGCTTTATTGTACCTCGGAAACCACTGCGTCTACAAACTATAGTAACTCTAGAGCAGATTGGCATCTTATTATTCACAAAAAAATGTTTGCTTTGTTGCACTCATGCTTTTGTCAGTTTTTCAATTGCTCTTACATTTTACAAATTCTATGGGTCACGCTGTTCTGGGATTACTGTGTTAGTAGCTAAAGTTATTAATTGTTTAACAAAAAAACATTTTTTATCTTAACTGCATTATATTGAGTTAGTTCTTGTAACATACGCAGCTGTGCTAACGTCGTGCGTTCAATTATTAAGCTGACTGCTTGTTAAGGTTCCGTAATGCATCGACTATCTGCCAATGAATTTTCAGCTCAACACCTGGCGTGCTGACTGCTATGGCCAAAATACAGTCCGATCTGAAAACATCAGACTCTTGCACTTTTTTGTCACCAGCTCCTGGACTATTAGTTAGCTCAAAGAATATTTTCTGATATTTAATAAATTATATACAGTTGTTTTACATACAAATTAAATTGTAAAAAAAATTTTGCTTAAATTTATTACCTGATCAACTTTTTGATCCATGCTAATAGCCAAAACCCACTCTCGAATGCGATCATGTTCATCGGGGTCTTCTTGTAAGTACATTTGCTCTGGTATTGGTATATTAGAAGGGAAATCTGTTTGTCCTAAATCTGTATGATCTATAAGTTGACCTTCGCCATCCTCGATTGCCTCACATATGTCCAAATAATGATTTAAGAAAACAAATGCTTCAGAATTTCTCCCCTCATCTCTCAAATCAATACCTGCAAATATCAATAATCATATATTCTATTCAAAACAAAATGAATAATTTTTATTTTAAGTAATTGTGCGTTTGATTTAAAGTTATTATTACTTACCAGCTTCATAAAAAGCCTTATCAGCAGGAATAATATCAGTATATCTTAATAATGCAACAGATATTTTCATTCCAATATTTTTTAGTACTTGTACTTGTCTACAAACTGATCTGACAGCATAAAAATGTGATATTAGTAACAAAGTTTGGAAATGTACTTTAATTTTCATATCAATATTAGGAGCTACCTCAATACCATTTACCTATAAAATTATGATTTAATCTTACGTTTTTAGATTAAATTGTACGTACCAATTCCAAAAGCATATGCCGCAATTGCACCCAAATGTTGTAGCTATCAGATCCGTTCATGTTATTCATAGCAAAGATATTATTTGCAATTCTATTATAAATATTGAAATTTTGATGAATTGCAGGTGTACTATAACTTTGAAACAGGCTTAACGCTTCGGTCGTAAAACCATCTTTTATTAATTGTGATGCATACAGAGCAACATATTTATGAAGAACAGTACCTCCGTATGTTTTAGCCTTTTCAATGCATCTAATCCATTGACCCTGTTCTGCCAATAAATCCAAAGCTCCCATAATATCTAAAACAATATTAATTTTAAACAAATTATATTGATTACATTAACAATCATGCTTACCAACATCTGCCAATTGTTCTATATTGCCTTCTTTCGTTAGCCTTTCTTTATATTTCTGTTCTATGTAGTTTTGGTATGATGGATCCAATTCCTTTGCAATTTTCCTTGCATTTTTCCAATCATCAGCTAATATAAAACAATCAATGGCTTCTTTAATCATATCTGCACTTATATACAATTGAGCAGCTGGATTATATTCACCCAAATCTCTTAATCTAAAAATATACTAATTATTTTTCAATTAAATAATTTTAAACAAGATTATTGACCTAGGTCCCAATACTCTAATTATATCTTCAGATTCGCTACCAAATAAAAATTTGTTGACCATATCTGCAGCTCTTAACATTGCTCTAATCACTATTTCAGGTTCGGTAATATTATTATTAACTTGTAATAAGCATTCAATTGCTTGTTTGTGTTGTCCTGCTAGAGCCAATTCATTAGCTCTTGATAAAATAGATTCCATACTTATATCTGAAGAACCATTACTTAATTTAACTGAGTTATATTCTGATTGCAGTGCAGGCAAAAGATTCGGTAAATATTCTTTGCAAATTCTTAGTGCATCCATCCACAAATCTTAAAAAAATAGTAATATTATTCAGTTGATTATTTGAATCAAAAGAACTTTCATGAAAATACAGATATATTGTTGTAATATGCGGATGAAAAAGTCAGATAACGGACCGATAAGAGAATAGATAGATACTTGCAACTAAAACATGATTTTTAATAAAAATTCTGTATTTATCTCTTGTTTGTATTATTATAAATAAATTAGAGTAGGTACTAGATATGTGGACTGTTTTTCACTCCTCATAAGACTTTTTTTGGCCGTACTTTTTTACTATCTAATAATGTATAATAGTCAATAGTCAATTTTATATTCTTCTATATTCTAATCTCTGGTCTATACAATGCAAAAACCGATTAAAAAACTATTCTGTTTAGTAGTATTAACTTCCCTGCTCTTGAATTACGATTATTTCATTTTAAATAAAATTGACTTATTCTTTTTTGATTGAGTTTGTTTTAAGTTATTAGTAATCATCTACAGAATAAATTAGAAGCAATAGAGGCAATATATTGTGTAAAAATAAATGCAAAATTTTGCAAGAATGTCGAAAAGAAAAAATGAATGAAAGATATGAAAGAAAGAAATATTATAATGAAAAAGAATATGACTGTAAATAAGTGAAAACAATGTGAAATAGTGAAAGAGTTGTATGGAAAGAAATAACAATGCGTGATAGGAGTATAGCAATGCAAGAGAGAAGAACAAGAGTGAATAAATAAAGGTACAGGGAGAAATGTGCAGTCATTATGAAAAATAATATCACAAAATACCTTGATAGTTCAAAGAAAACAAAAACAGAAAAAAAAATACTAGCAACATTTACATGTGGAAATGTATAAAAAGTTTGCAAATTTTGAATGAATGATAAAAGCAAAATGTGAAAAATGTTTAAAGAAGCCAATAGATCATATGTTAAAAACCTGTATTGAAATGAGAGAAAAACAAATGAAATGAAAGGATGTGTTGAAAGAAGATGGAAGAGGAATACTGCGAATAAAAAGAGTCATTAATAGAAGAAAGAAAATTGACAAGGATTGTAGACACGAGGTCCTCAAAGTTTCAATTTTGTCAATACAAATATTGTTTTAACTGCGTATTTTATGTACTAATTTCCTTTCTGTTTTAGTATAATAAAAGTTACGAGGTTTATTGAAAGTTAATAATAAAAAATATTGAAAAATGTGCAAATTACTTTCAAAGAATAAATCAAATTTAAATTAAAAATACGCTGGGCAACAGCAAAATACAGCTACTCAATGATTGTGGTTTTTATACAATTGGTTATGCAGATAAGCGGTAAATTCGAGGGCATACTCTGCAACTTAATGCAAGAGGCCCTAAGAATAATAAAAAAATAGTGCAAAGACCAAGCTCTTAGGGTTAACCCTCTGAAAACCAAACTGAAACTCTTCACAAAAAAAAGTTGAAAAATTAAATCTACCAAAACTCCTAAGTACACCGTTGTGGTGGTCTTATCAACCGAGGTAAAATACCTTGGAGTAATTTTTGACAACAAGCTTACACGAGAACGACATCTAAATATAAAATGGAAAAAAGTTCATAATTTTGTCAATGCAGACGAGCTGTGGGGACTATCTCTGCAGATAGTGCTATGGCTTACGTGGAATTGTCATATTGACAGCCTAGCTTCCTCAGTTAGTAAGAATATATTTATATTACGTAATATTGCAAAAATAACATAGCTGAATGTGAGTCTTGCAGTTTACCATGGATATATCATGTCAAAACTTACATATGCTAGTCAACGACTGTTCAAACTTCAGCGTAGAGCAGTCCGAATACTATCTGCTTTAGATTATAGAGCGGATTGCAAATATGCTTTCAATAATCTTAGCCTCTTAATAATGCCTGCAATTTATATATATGAATGTTTAAAATATATGAAAACAAACACAGACAACTACAATAGTAATCAAAGCTTTCATGGATATAATACAAGAAAGAAAGAAAACATCAGACCTGATTTTTTAAGATTGATTAAATGTAGAACATTAAATAATTACTATGGACCAAAGCTATTTAATGTCCTCCCTCCAAATGTAAAAATGCTGCCATTCAAACGTTTTCTAATTTATGTAAAGTGTTATTGTTGAAACTAGCACCATAGAATATTGAAGAATATGTAAACCATAACTTTTTAAATACGTTCAATTAATATGTATATTTTAGACCTATGTAATACATTTTTGTAAATGCATCAATAAACATTATTATTATATTATTATTATTATTATGTTGTACACAGCCGTCATAAGACTAATATGGTGGCCGAAAGCTAGATAGAAAACGTCTACAAGCAAACTAAATCAGTTGCCACCAATGGCATGCCCAAGTATAACAGGTGGCATGGAGACGCCGCTCCCCGACTCTTACGTTGCCATTGTTGCTAACAATAGCAGCTTTGCTTCTGAATGCAATTTGGCACACTACAGGACATCCTCTTGGAAGAGGCTGTTAAGAAACAGATAACATGTCACCGTTCTTTGTGATTCAAAGATCCTACAACGTGTGCAGGTGCACACATAAACAATCCGTGTAGAACGGATGGCTCAAACACCAGCAAAAGTTCTGGAGCGAAAATTTTTTTGCAAGACCAGACCCCCTATTCTGGCGCTCATTGCGATCTCGCAACACGTCATAGACTTCCCCTACTGGAGGGGAGTGGTGTCGTTACCGGTATTCTGGCACTTTTCTGCGATGTCGATTGACGTCATCATTTGCGAGAATTTTATTTTTAAATGCGACACCTCTCAAGCTGTCGCATTTGCAATTGCATATCGCATATGTTATATGAAGTTGCAGTTATTGTAGTGAATACACAAATAGTTTTCTATAATTTTGAAATAATTATTTAAAGGTAGGTAATAATATTTTGCTATGTAATAAATTACCTATAATAATTGAATTGAATCACTATCACAATATCCAACTCCTAATAAATCATCTAATAAACTATTAGCTGAATAACCTAACTTTTATAAAATTTTAATTTGATTTATTTTTGTTACACCTCTGAGTATTTAATAAATTATATTCTTAAGGCCGTAATATTCAACTCCTAATAAACTATTAGCTGAATAACCTAACTTTTTTAAAACTTTAATTTGATTTATTTTTTATACACCTCTGAGCGACTAATAAATTATATGCTTAATGTTTTTATTTGTTATAAATGTTTATTTTAAGCATATATTTAATTGGCTATCCATAGGTTTTAATAAAATAAATAAAATAAAACTACTACTACTACCACTACTACTGATTTTGAGTAACTTCCTATCTGGCGGTACGGGTCATATATGCCCTTTGCTTGTCTTTCATATTTAGCGGTACGGCGCTCATGCGTAACCGCGTTAGCATGTCGCAGTAAAAACTGTCGCACGCAGGGAAGTTTATTGAAATAATGGTCCGCCAAATACAAAAATGCTGCCCCTTAACGCAGTGAACGTGTTAAACAATTTACATACTACATAGTACATTTTTAGGATATTTGCGAGCAGTGGCGGTTTCAGGGGGGAGTAATTGGGTAATTACCCCCCCTAAGAATGTTTTGCTTATCAATTTTTATTGTTAAACATTACCAATATTCCATATTCTAAACAAATAACATAACCGGTAAATTTTTCCATTAGAAAAGTCTTTTTCTCTGTTTGTTTGTTGTACTTACAAAATAAAATATGTATATATTTATCTTTTTTTTTAATTACCCCCCACAGACTAGTTGGCTGGAAACGCCCTTGTTTGCGAGTATATATTATTTTAATTATTAAATAAAAATACATTATAACTGGATTAAAAAATAATATAAATATCAATATCATTGAGTCAACTTCAATTCATTCTAAATTACTTCATACACAATTAAAAAGATGGCGCTCAAATGGCGATTGCAATAGCCTCAAAATACCGTCGAGTCGATCGTGCAATTAGAATACGTCATTAAATGCGACACGATACGTTGTGTCGCATATGATGCAATATGCGACAAGCGATACGAGATAGTCGCAACATGCCAGAATAACCCCCCTGGACCTCAAAATATCTTTACTACTAGTAACGCACACGACTATCTTTCAAACGAAAAAAGTTGAGATAACCTTCAGGATTATGGAAATAGTAAACCGCAAAATATTTAGCAAGAGTATTCAAATTCTAACGAACAATCGCCAAATCATTATGAGGAAGGTTTCTGATATTAACATATCATTTGGCTAATTTGGGCATGAGATGGATGGCAGCAAAAGTTGTGCCAAAATTGTTTGTACATTTTTGAGCAAAAACAACATTGTTATGATATATGAGTCAATTCCCAATAGTATAAACTATTCTCATAAAAAATGTTTTTTCCAAAATCGAAGAGATAAAGAAGCTAATCCAGCCATATCAAAAAAGTCATTTGAAGATTAGAAAAGCACTGATAAAGTACTTTGAACAAAATAAATTTAATATTAATAAATAACTTAAAGAAAGTGAAAAACTAAATGTTGCATATTTATCGATCAAACCTTGTATACAAATATTGTTTATACGCGTATACAAGTATAAGTTCAAATCTGTATGAACCTTTAATTTGCCGACTGTTTCGTCGATTACTAAGAAATATTCTTATTGCAAACATTTAACATTTAATTATTTTACTTTTAAAGCTTTTAAACCATACACTGTTATTTATTTACGTCACGGACAAACAATTATAATTAAATAATCGCTATACGTAATGTCAATGATAAAGTATAATTTAAGAAATTAGTTTCATTGATTGTAATACAAACATGTTTACTTCTACTTGAAAAGCAGCTATACAATCAATTGGACTAAATAGATAGTTAATGTTTGAGAATTCCAAACATTTTTTCAGATATTATTCTTAAACCAACTTAGTGGTTTAAAAATTCTACAAAATTTAACTTAAAACTTTTGTATGAGAAGTATAAATGAAAAATTCACATATACACTGTAAGCACGAGGAATCAATCATGATTCATAACTTGTGTCGATGTTGTAAACACGGTTTCTGACGCACCATAATTTCATAATAATTACTTGAGCATTTCTTTCCGCCAATCGACCGAGTCTTTGTTCGTTAAATTATTCGGGATTCACCGCGCACATAGTTTTTTTATGCCTAAATGTTCATGCAATGTTAAATGTATAAAAGTCATGCTAATGCCTAAGGCTGCTTGAGTTTCACGATAATTTACATGACAATCTTGCTTTATCAGTGATTTTGGACAAGCTTTTTTTAAATTTATTGCCCAGCAAACTACGGCTTGGATTAAATTCTTTGAACCAACTATATACAATGGTTCTGTGTGAGGTTTCACCACCAAAAGTCAAATAAATTGGTCGAAAGATTGGTGTTAGATAGTCCATTTCAAAAAACCTAAAAAAAATATAATAAAACTGTTAATTAAATTTTTTGATGTTTTTGGCTGAAAGGAAATATTAAAGTCTCTTAATCTTTTAAGTTTGTTTCAAGTGACGAATAGTTTTAATAAGTTTCCTGCATGATAATTAATATGCAAAAGATTGGTCTGTTTCAAGTGATGCTCAGAACGATTATCGAACCGTGCAAATAAATCTATGCACTCAAATAATATTTATGATTATTTAGCACGCGTTGTGCGTGCGTATAAAACGTATGAAATCACACAGTAGTTGCACATTGTACACATTACAGTTACTGCTTTCCTTTCAAGAGCAACACGCTCCCGGGGCTTGACGCACAGAAGGAAAATGGGAACAAGTTGTGGCGTCGCGCTCTCTGTGAAAGGTACATGGTACTTCAAGTACAGAATTGTTCGGAATCGTCCAGAACAGTAAAAGGAAAGCATCTAGTAAGGAGAATAAGCAATAATGTTTCTATTTAAGTAATTTTATATAGGTAGCAATCTTCTTATACTGGTGCTTCCCACGACGGTGAGAACGAAAGAAGCAAGTAGCGGCTTTATACATTATTTGGATTGTGATTAATTTGCACGATTTGAGAACAGTACGAAATGGCAGTTAAACGAACCTTGATGTTTTGAAACAAGTAATAAAAAAAAGTACGTATACGTTTTCAATAATTATAATATGGTCGGTGAAAGTGCAAAACTTCGTATGTACATTCACAAAAATTACAGGAGTTATTATGATTCATAATATGATAATTAGAATAATCTGAGAAATTCGAGCTTTTGTACACGTATTTGTAGAACAGCTCCGGTTTGAATGAGATAAATTTTTGACAAAAATGCAAATACGAAATTTTGCACTTTCACCGACGATATATTTTTAGTAATAAACATGATTTGATTTATATATTATTGTTCGTTGTGTTAGACATATTTTTAATCTTAAGCTATTTAACTTACCAGCACTTTTATATTGTTGAACGATAATTTCGGGAGCATGTGCACGAAGTAACAGTGATTCAAACTCAGTAAAGTTTTTCTCATTAAAAGATTGAAGTGCCTGTGCTTTGAGAACTTCCAAAACAGTGGAAGGGTCATGTGTTTCTGCGACTCTAATAGCACTTTGCCAATCGCTAGCGTGAGTATACATAAGGACGGCTTCTTTCGGCTTTCCAGCAAGAATAAATTCAGTTTCCGCTTCATTAAATTTACCGTCGTCTTCTAGAGCCATTGCATAATTATAATGTACTTCATTTTTCTACAAGACACAATTTTTAAAACAAAATAAAATAAATTTAATACCATATTACCTTTGAAGGTAAATTTTTGCAAAGCTGGAAAGCAAAATCATATTGGTAAGTCTCGCATGCATAATCAACACAAGATTCTAAAATTCCAAATTTAGTTAGTAATTTTATTGCTGAATCGATTGGTAGGGTGCGAGCCCATAAAAATGCAACTTGATTGGCCGCAGATGAACCACCATTCTGTTTGGCTACTCGATATGCTTCTTCCCACATGTTCAGAGTTCTGTACATATTCATTGCAGCTTTCCATTCTCCCACTGCAAGAAAATGTATTTCTGCTGCTCTGTGTTTTCCTTGAGATTCCATTTGCTGTGCTAAATGCATATGAGTTGTTGATAATAAGTCTGGATGATATTGTTCAACTAAACGAATCTGCAAACAATAACAACTTTAAGATTTTTATTTATTTTATTTCATTGTATTACCATGTTATCGTATTGTTCTACTCGTTTGTACATGGTTATGGCAAGGTCGGCAGCATCTATTGCCAAGTACAGTTTTTCAGCTTCACGATACTTGGTTTGTTCTTCTAACTTTTCAGCTTGTTTCATGTACATGTCTCCAACTTCATCCTGGTCTAAGTATTTAGAAGCAATTATATGAGCCTTTTCCCATTGTCCAGCTTCATTGTACATATCCACTGCTTCTTTATACATTTGCGCTTTCATGTACATTGTTTCAGCAGTCGTATATTCCTGTAAATATTTATTATTATTTTGTAGTTTTGAATGATATTTAATGAAATTTGCCGTATTTTGACAATTTGTTAATTAGGGTTTGTACATACCTTAGTTTGAGCCAAATGTGTACCAATTACACCATAATATTTTTTAAGACTTTCGTGATCATCAACAACTTGTATTATATGTATAGCCTTCTTCCACTGTCTTGCTACAATTGATGCATCCAAAGCTTTTAATGTACAACCAGCTTCAATATAATGACTTATAGCTGCATCGGTTTGCTTATTTTCTACTAAGTAATCACCCCACTCTTCTTCCAAAGTGACAACTTGTTCTGGACTTAGTACTCTAGCTAGATCAACTGCTTTATTCCACACTTTTCCTTAAATTAAAATAAATTAAAACAGTACGGATTTTTAAATAATATTATACTACCTTTTCTATAGCATTCCATTGCCATTTCTGCTTTATCATATTTTGCATATATTTCCGCAGCTGGTTCGAACAATTCTTGCTGAATTAATTTCTTTAAAATATTTGCTACCAAATTCTGATCATCCATTAAATCAGGATGTGATAGCAGTAAACTGGAAACTCTTACCAATCTATTTGATTTAATATACATAGCCAAGGCTCTATCAAAATTTCCTTCACTTTCTAATATTTGTCCTGCCTTTTCAAATTGTCCAGTACTCAACAGCAAATTCATATATTCTTCTTTTAATTCATCACTTTTTGGATAACCTCTTTTCTGAGCAATTCTGAAACAAATTTGCGCATTATGCTATAATAAAATAATAAGTACAACAATAAGTTAATTTACATAATAGCTTCTTCCCATTTATGTAATTTCTTATACATATTCAAAGTTGCTTCTAAGTTTCCTTGTTCTAAATAAATATTTTCAGCAGTTTCCAAATCACCATTGAGTATAGATAGTTGTGCCCAAACATCTTGATGGTTCTTATCGATTTCATCTTCAATCTGTTGAATACAAAACACTTTAGAAATATTTCCAAGAGCCGCATAGCACCGATCAATAAGGTTTAGATTCTGTTGCTTTACAGCTATGTTTGTAAGATTGCACCACATAGCTTCAGCTTCTGGAGCGTTTCCAATTGTTTCTAAGAATAACACTGCGCGACCATAATCATTATCATGTACAGCAGTACCTAAAAAATATAATATTAGATAAAATATACTGGTAAACATATTAATACATACCAAACTCGACTAGCCCTTCATCTAACTCAAAAGTTAATGTAACACTTCCTTCAATTGAATACACTTCTGTTTTTCCATTCGATCTTACTATGTCTATCACATCACCCTTAACATTCATAATAGTGGGCCTTTCAGGTAAATCGATGTTGTACCATACAGCCAAGTTCGTACCAGCCTGTGCAATTGCAACGTCACTACTCTCAACCCACTGTACAAAGGTCACCCCGCTATATATACAATTTTTGCTGCCGGTTGTTACATCAACTAACATTAACCTGTAGATTAAATATGTTATTAAAGTTTAATAGTTTTTAACTATAAATTACCTTTGTTTAATATCTCTGAATAATAATTTTTGACAAGTTTCACTTAATTCTAACCAATCTATTTTTGATTCGTGATTTATTTGCGTTATTCCAACATTATAAATTAAGTCTATTATGCAAACTGTTTTTAAATCTAATAAATAAGCTAACTTTTTGTTATCCGTTGTTTGATTACGTTCATTTAATCGTACACTAATTAAATGTGGATTAGCAAATTCGGTTCGCACAGAAGCCAACACGTCACTATTTCCATATTCAATCAGAGATAATTCGCCGGCGTTGAAAACTAAACAAACAGCTTGGTTTTCAAAATAGAATTTTTCATTTTTAGCTGTATTATTCCATGCTACCTACAACACAATAAGTTTATTGATTTGAGTATTTTTGTGCTAATTAAAGTACATTACCTCGCTCATTAGACTTCGTGTTAAATCAGCAACTAAAAGTGTTCCTCTTGTTCTTGCTACTATGAAATTATCACGCCCCATTACTTTTAGGTCTTCTATTTCTTTACCGTATTCTGATTTTAAAATTAAACTCTTATTTTCATCTTCTAGACTTCTAATTAAGACTTGGCTTGGGCCTACGTATGTAATTTCTAGTTTATCTTTCCAAACTGTTCGTTTCAAAACTAGAATACAGAAATTAAACGAGATAATTTGTAAAATGTGCTAATCATTTTTTTAAATTAATTTTGTAAATTTAAATACATGTAATGCATATTTCCTGAAATGGTTTCAAATCATTTTTGTTGATTTAAATACTTTTAAAATCGACTAATGCAGCTACATAATAAATGATAAAATATGCAAAAAAATAATTGTAAACAAATTAAATTTTGGATTTGATATCGTAGAAACCTTGAAAATGAACCAATTTTTCAGATAAAACTTCTGGGGCGATGTAAAAAGCTGTAAAACGCACAATGAAGAAAATATTGTTATAAAACACCAACATGCAGCTATAAACTGTTGAAAAATGTAAACATTTTCATAAAAACTTTCAAAATCCGGCCATAAAATATCAAATATTGTTAGAAATAGCAAAATTTGGTCGTAAACTGTGCAATATTTTACTTATAAAAATCAAAATCAGCAATATCCGGTTATAAAATTATACAATATTGACAGAAATAACCAAAATTTAGCTAAACTGTTAAAAATGAAAAATTATATTATAAAATGTCAAAAATAATAAAATTCGGTTATACAATATTAAAATTATGTCAGAAAGAACTAAAATCCGGCCAAAAAACAGTCCAAAATTCTATTTATTAAAAGTAAAAAACAATAAAATCCGGCTATAAAAATTATATCAAAAAACTCAAAAATTTAGCCATAAACTGTTGAAAACGTAAAAAATATTATAAAATCTCAAAAATAGCAAAATGTTAGCTACTAAATATAAAATTATAGTTAGAAACTGCAAAATCCGGCAAAATTCTATTTATAGAATGTTAAAAATAACAAAATTCTATTTATAGAATGTCAAAAACAACAAAATTTGGCAAAAAATATTGTAAAAAAGCATCAAAGTTTGGTCATAAACTGTTAAAAATGCAAATTCTATTTATAAAAAGTTAGAAATTGTAAAACCCGCTCATAAAATATTAAAAAAAAAAAAATTTGGCCAAATAAGATCAAAATCCGGCATGAAAGAAAAAACCAAACTACGGCTATAGACTGTTAAAAAATGTCAAATTTTATTCACCTTAAATTAAGGAAATGAATTTGATAAATTATGTTTAAAAAAAAGGGAAAAACTTTAGCAATCCTAGTGTGGCCAAGAAAAAAAAACCAAAGGCAGATAAACTAAACAATACGGTCTAACAGCAACGTAGAAGGCAATGGGAATAACTACAGTAAAGATTGCTATGGATATTCTTAGGAAAATCATCATAATGACTTCTTCTTCATTCAATTTAGTATCCGGAATGTCAATTCCTTCAATCCAATATCCGGGGGGAAGGTCTTGAATAACAAAACACAAAAAATCAATGACGGTCCCAAAAAAATAAAATGTGAAAAACTTATACTAACCAGGAAAAATACACAATCTAGTAGCGGCAAATAGACATAAAGATCTTAAGTATCAATGGCGTACAATGGTCAGGCAGTGGAAAATATTCTATCAATAATTACCACATCTACTATTAAGGAAGAAATTATGCTCAATATAGATATGGAGTAGCTATAATAGTCTCACGGAACATCAATGAGACTGTCCTAAATATTATGAACATATCAAACCGAATCATAATGGTACAAGTCAGATCTCATGCAACCAAAATAAACATCATTCAAGTATATACACCTACAGCAGATAAAAACAAAGAAAACATAGAAGAAGAATTCTACAGCCAACTCAACAAAATTATGGAAATGGTCAAATACTCAGATATCATTATTGTTCTTGGGAACTGAACTTGAATGTATGAAAACTTATGCTCTAGAAGAAAGTAATAAAGAGGTTACTAAACTTGAAAAATCAAAGTAAAGAAGGTCCAAAAAAAAGATCAAAAAATTAAAAATAAAACTATGCTCCAAGAAAAACAAATATAAGGAAAAATCTTAATGAACTCGTACAAGTAGGGAATAGAAATGTAATGAAGCATATAATAGCATAAAAAATGCTAGATGGAAGTAGTATAGAATTAAAAACAGTACTTGGTCTCAAAAATAGAAGACAACGAGATTCAATAAAAAAAAAAGCTAAAGAAACATTAGACAAAAGTGCAAAAAAATAGAAGAGTTACAACAGAGATATGTTTCATTTAAATTATATAAAAATGGCTCAAAAAGTTTACTGGCGTTAGACAAAACAAACAAAATAGTCTAATAAAAAAAAATGGAAAAATTATAATGAACATACAATATACAACAACTATATAATGACACTAGAAATGCAATAGATATTAAAGAACTACAAGTAATAATAATAGCTGAGCAAAAGTAAGCCATGCTTTTAAAAATTCAACATCCTAGTAAATCTATGTAATACCATTTATAAGGTCGGAATCATACTCCATAGCTTAAATCAACTTTTATTCCAATACCAAAAAAAAAATAACGCAAGAGAATGTTCTGGTTTTGGCCTGATGACCTATACTTTCAAAGTATTATTGAAAGTTATACATATTTGCATATAAAAGAAGTTAGTAGCAAATATTAGTTGTTTAGGTACAAAGGAAGCTTTATTTAGCATGAATGTTATAATACAAAGATGTCTTGACATGAAAGTCGACCTGTACATTGGATTTATTGACTACAAAACAACTTTTGATAAAGTTAAACACGAACAGTTAATGGAAACAGCACAACAAAAAGGCGCAGACTATTATATAACATTAAATAATAAAATAACTTATATTGGAATCAGAAAGCTCAAGTAAACGTTGGAAGACTCTGAAGAATTTGATATTCGTATATGCGTATTTAGGGAAACCATTAGCGAAGACTTGGAGGGAGTACTTATAAACGGACAACTTATAGAAAAATATTAGATACACAGACTTTACCGTAATAATAGCAACAAACATCCAAGACCTCTAGAATATGCTGTTAAAAATAAATACTGTTAACCAATCCTATAAGCTAAAAATGATTTTAAAGAAAACAAAAATAATGGTATTTAAAAAGAATATTGACATCAATAATAATTCAGCAGTATTAATAGAAAATGCCATAATGAGAATCTGTTTATAAACAGACTTTGGTCCAATGTTATATCTTTCCAACCCCATTGTATAGCATGAAAGCATGGACTGAAAATTAATATAAAAAATGTTGAGTCGTTTGAATTTTTTTTATGTTGATTTCATTTTGTTTGAGTTTTTAAGTAGATTAATCGTTATAAAATTGTTTGAAAGTTGATGATAAAAAATTAATGGTTATTGCAATTCAGTGTAAACTGGATATTAAAGATAAACACTATTAAGTTATTATTATTTATATAATTTTTTAATTTTAATTTTAATTTAATACTATTATAATTATATTTATAGTTACTGACGATGCCTTAAACGGCGAAACCGGTTTAAATAAAAATAATAAAAAATAAAGCATATAAAAGTATATAAACATTTTTTAATTATATAATTTAAAACTATTAAGTAAGGTTTTTCATATTATTGATAAAAAACTAAAATGTTTCTGCGTGTATCCGTATGAGCGAGCTTATGATATATTTTAATTTTTATGTTTATTATTAACGCGGTTTAATCTGAAAAGCTTTATTTGTTGGATTCAGATTTTAAAGTAAATTTACGACCGGTTTCTCCAGCATGACTTGAGACCTAACTAGAAGTTAAGTTGCGTTGCAAGAATTGCAACATGGCAAAATCACATCTTATTCGCGTAAAGCAAAGCTTAAATTCGATATGTCGTTTTTGAAAGCTCAAGCTCCAAAACGTAACCTTAATATTGCAATGACTGTCATTAATACTATTTTATTAAGCTATAAACACTGGACTGGCTGCGTTCAGAACGACTCATCATGTGAACTGAACGCTTGTCATTTTACTCATCATACATTTAGGTTAGCTTACTTCAACTTATCAGTTAATCGGCGCATATAAGTTTACATATTATTAAAAAAATCGAGAAAAGAGGCAATATAGGTAATTAATAAATATATGGGATTACAATGTACAACACTTGAAGGAATTAAAAATATTAAAAAAATGATAAAAATAATCAGCGGCTTCACAAACTAATTAAATCATTTATTTAAATTCAAAACTTTGAGCTTTAGGTTTATGTAGTTGATAAAAGCTTACACGGTTGGCAACAGTCTAAAATATACCGTTCAAACGAGCTCAGCGCTTATTGATGAGTTGTTCTGAACGCAACCAATTATTTACTACGACTTGCTTTTGTATACTGTAAGGTTTGTTTCACACGTATACGGTTTCCATTCGGTTCGGTTGCAACCGAAAACGAACTTTTTCACACTTATACAATTTGTATCAGGTTTTGTGTTTTTTTCGTATACAGGCTCAGTAGTAATCATAATGAAGAAAAGTCATGTTGTTTTTCTATAGAAAAATAAAAAACGAAGAAAGAATTCATTGGGAGCACCCTCTTATCACTTTACGAGGAAGTATTCGGTGTTATACTGTTTTTATTAGGTACCGAATAGAAACCAAAAATGAACCAAAAATGAACCAAAAACGAACCAGAAAACGAATCGAAAACGAACCGAAAACAAACCGAACCGAATTGGAACCGTATACGTTTGAAACGAGCCTAATGTATATTAATTCTGATTTTAATATTTAATAAATTACAGTATTCAAAATATTCTAATTATTGTTTTCTTTAAAAATTACATTTATGTGACACATAGATAACCTGAATGTATCATTTTTTGACATTCAAACTTCTAAATACATAATGCAACACAAACTTGACATAACATTTTTGATTCTGAGCTGAGCTTGGTCAAGTTACGTTCAAGAAGCCGGGCGTTAATGTGTTTTTGTGTATATTATTAATATATTACAAGAATAAATGTAATTGTCTTTTTGTTTTTAATTAGACTAAAATATCATCTACATAACGATATCAAACAGTTTTTGATTATTATTAATGTTTTTCAATAGAAGAGTATCCGCTGCATCAATTCAATATATTCTACACTTGTTCAACATTTGTGAGTTATTGATCATCTTTTTTTACTTTTTTTTTGTTAAATTTTAAACTCTGATAAAAAAAAGTTTTTTAATTCTGCATTTTTGATTTCTATGTTTTTTTTTCTAAGAAATCAGGTAGATCTATATCTTAGCTGCCGACTCTACAGAGACGTTTTATGGCCAAAATACAGTCCGATCTGAAAATACCAGACTTTCCAAAACTCTTGCGCTTTTTTGTCACCAGCTCCCGGACTAAATAGTTTTTAAGTGGATTTTAAACCACCGAAGAAGTTGTGATCTATTCCAGATTAGAAAAGAAGCCATAAAACTACCTTTTTTATCTGCTTGTATATTTTAATGCTCAACTTTTTTATAACAAATATTTTGCTATTGTATAACTTTGCAATTTTTATTTTAAGTTCATATATGTATTCAATTAAACCTAAATTATTATTAATAAAATGAATTAATAATTTATTCAAAATCAGTCTAACGAATCACAGCGGCCAAGGGTCAAGTGGATGAAGCATAGACAATTGTTTTGGTTCTAGAAACCTCGTCAATATGTCTTGTACGGTCACGGCATCGCATGATAGCGAAAACAATTTTGAATAAATATTTCTGTCCTTGTGAGCACAAGTGATAATATAAATAATTCAAGCCGCGAAATGACCAATTGCATAAATGCTAAATGATACCGTTTAAGCCGTTTAATGCGGACATTTTAGTATTAAATTGCAACTAGATGGCGATACTAGTCTTTCGTTTCAAACTATTATTATTTTAAAGTACACATTATTTATTGTAAACTACGCAATATTCGCTTTAATGTAAAAAAATATCTTTTTAATGCACAAATAATGTTTTAAATGCGATGATACTACATTTTCCGCAAGTACTTTTTCTAACACATATATATCTCATGAGTAAGTGGTAGTAAATCGTCCTAATATCATATTATTCAAAAGAAATATATTCTTCGATTTATCGAATCGATGTTTTGTAACGTACTTTTAATGAACACAACATTATGAGTTATTTATGAAAAGCCAAACAAATATATAAACGCCAAATTGATTTCATTCCATTTGAATAATTTAATGCACATACCGGATTCGAATAAGAATACACAGCCACTGTAAGAGCCACAGGCAATACGAGACCCATCCCTCTTCCATGATAAAGCTGTGACCGTATACATGTTTTGAATAATCTTAACTGGTGATTCTTCCCAGACGGAAACGGAAGGATTCCAAGCAAACACTCGCAATTTATCGAAACTGCCGACGGCGACTGCCTTAAAAATTACTTTGTTTATAAATTTGTATACAAATATATAATGCAATTACCTGTCCGCTGGGACTCGAACAAGCGATTGTAAACTCGTACTCATTTTGATCTTTAGTATAATCGAATTGTTTTACAATCCTTCCACTATTGTTATATACTACAATTCTTTTATCGCAACCGGCGGCGAATACAAATCCTTGCGGCCATGCTAATGCGTATGGAGGTACAGAATGTGTAAAAATCCTTCCTTGGGGCTCATCCTCTTCATCTCTATCTACTATGTAAAATCTAATCACGGTGCAATCGACGTGTCCCGATAAAAATCCAGTTCCAGTTGAATTAGGAACTAAAGATACCACTAAGCTTTCTGATGAGTATAGTGTGTGGGATTTATTCGATTTTGTTTGCAATACTCTGACTTTTCCATCTAATAATCCGCATATTATTGGTCCTGTTTGAAGCCAGTTTATACATGTTACCGGAGACGGTTGTGGAAATTTATTGCATATGGCCTAAAATTGATAGCTGATGTAAATGTGAGAAGCTGTTTTACATACGATACCTTTTTTTCACCCCAATTTTCTCCAATTTTGTAAACGAATACAATATTGTCGCTTTGTGCAATCGCAATTTTTGTTGAATCCGGACTAAATGCGACACCTTTAATAACGTAGGACTTCTTTCCCGCTTCCGCATCAAATGGTTTTGTTGAAAACTTATCTCTTCTTTCCCCTTCATCGTCGAATAATAATACTTGCCTGTCGGATGTCGCAACTGCCAACTTCTTATTATTGGGCGACCATGTTAAGGAAACTATTTTATATTCACTATCCTAAAATCAGGAAACAATCAATAAATACGAATTTATAGGCTTACCTTTAAATTACTGGTGCTTCTAATATGCTTTGTAAATATTTAAGCTGCATACTTTTATAAGTATATCGTGTAATTTGCTGACTAGAATGACATAGTTTTGTTTGCAGTCATAATAATGGTTGCTATGGCGGCAACAGTACAAACAAGCAGGACTTGGGGGTAATGGCTGAACGATCTGTTGCTTATTGCTTTATAAAATTGTGTGAAGGAATTGAGGTTGATTGTATTTAACAATTTTATTATTACCAGATAATAAAATTATAAATAATATATAGCGCATTGTAGAATGTGAGAGAATTAATGATATTACACATTTGAAATTGGCATTTGCTTATTATTATGTTGATTGTAATAATGATTATAATCTATGTAATATAAATAATTTAAAATTGTATTATGTATTATGACGCAATATGTTTTCAACATAAAAATCATTATTTGTTAGATTAAGTTAATACATCATAAATACTTTTTTTTATTAATCAGTAATACTAATTACAAAAATTAATATGTAAAATAACAATTTATATTAATAATTAACTTGTGGGTTATTACCGTATTATAAAAAGTTGTAAAAAAAATCTTTATTATTATGTATTTATGTTGGCCGACGTTTTGTCTAATATATTTTGATATTTACTGAAGCTAAAATAAACTGATATAAAAATGAAAGAAAAGTATCAAATAATTATAGAATTAGTTTATATAAAAGTTATTTACCGCTGTGAACTCGGTTAAAGTGCATTTTCTCGCTTATAATGCATCGAAGAGTAAATTTATGTATTTATACTATTGGATATTCTATTCCAATAATGTATAACAAGTGACATTTTCTAATTGTTGCAATTAATTGCATAATTAATTAGCAATAATTATCAAATGGTCGTTCTCAGATTTTTTTTTGTAAATATGTTTAGTTTAATGAGTAATAACGATCTGCGAAAAAAAATTGTTTTGACCACTAAAGGTGCATCAACTACAGCTAATTGAAAATATGTAGGTTTAAAAATACAATAAAATTAGTCCGTAATAGCACGCTTACTTTGAGTCGCAGAAAAACAATTCTTACTCCATTTGATAAATAATTAAATTCTGCACCAGAAACATGTTTCTTGTGCATCATACAATTAATTACATAATTAAAACTAATAATTATCAGTAATTATCATTTTAACAAGTTATTTAATGTGATACATTGACTTGACGTACAGATAATAAGCTTTGATCACCAAATGTTAATCGAGATAAAATGCATGCACTTTAAGGCCCGGTTGCACCATATGTAGTTAACGGCCAGTTTAACTAACTGAAAGTCAACTTTGACCTTGGTTCAACGGCGCTTGGGTTGTACCATACGTCGGTTAACTAAACTAGGTTATTATTATTTTTTCTCAAGTTGATGGCAGGGAATCTAGTTATACTTAGGGAATTTCTTAGATTTATGGGTCGCGCACAAATGTTTAGTTTTCTAAAGTTTAAAAAAATTGTGCTGTATTAATTATAAATGCGGGAAATACAAAAAAATATTTTTTTTTAAATAAATTAATCAAATATAAATATATCAAAATTAGTTGTTGTAATGTAATGTAATAAATTAAAATAATAAAATAATTTACTGAATTTATTTAATCCTATTATACAAAAACATAGAATGGTAAATCTATTATTATAATATATAATTTAATTAATTTAAAACTTTGTAAATTAATACAGTATTATGAATGTTAAAGATCACTAAACTTCAGTGCATATGAAAAAACTATTTTATTATCATTGGTGAAAAAATGCCATAATCAAATTGAATGTAAATGTAATTTTTTAATTCAATTACATATATCCCGCCATAAAAGTCAATTAAAATAATAATCAAGCGTTATGAAACATAAAATAAATTCTCGTAAATGTCAACAAATAAATAGGGGTTATGTTTAACTGCAAAATTTGTAGTTAACTGCCCGACTGCGTCCTTTCAACTTAGGGCCGGTTGTACCAACCAAGTTCATCTCGAGTTCATTGCTTGAACGAGTTCAGCGTTAAATTTACGTTGTACCAACTTGATGAACTCGTTCATCTCGAGGTTAAGTTGAACGGACGCCATCGGGCAGTTAACTACAAATTTTGCGGTCAAACATAACCCTACTTCTTTGTTGACATCGATATTTTATTTTATTTTATGTTTTATGTTATATTATTAATAATTGTATAATAATTGTATTGATCTTTTGCGTATATGTAAATATATAGGTTAGGTTATGTTTTTTTAAATATACTTTTATATGCTAATATGTTTTATTGTTCTTACAGACCTGTTTTGGCTATTAGGCCATGTCGGTGTAATATATTACGAGTTATTTTATTAATTAATTAATTGTTATTTATAAGTGTAAGTGTCCGTAATTAGTACCATCAGTAATACATATTAATAAAACATAATTGTGTACGATGGCTGAAAACTATTTTGGTGAACTCACCGATGATGAGGATTTTATTGAAGGAATAAATTTGATTATAAATGAAAATCAAAGGAAACCTCAAGTATATCGGGAAAGGTCAAACCATTTTGTAAAATGGAATGATGAAGAATTTAAGGACAGGTTTAGACTTCCTAAACCCATTGTACATTTTATTAGTAATAAAATTTCTGATAAAATTAAAAATCAATTAGAAAGGTAAGTTATATAAAATATTTATATAAACAATATATATATATATATATATAAATATAGCTTTTAATAAAAATTATATTAACCATTTAGCTACACATATGTTTATTTAAATGTATTTTTAGAAACAGCATAAGAAATCATACCTTAACACCGGTTGAAATGGTGTTAGTGTGCTTAAGGTACTTGGCAACGGGATCCATTCTTTTAGTAGTTGGAGACTTTAATGGAATACATAAATCTACTGCAAGCCGTTGTATTAGAAAAGTTGTAGAAGCCATAGCTCGACTTTGCCCAGAGTTTATAAAAATGCCTGGTACTCTTGAGGAAATAAATTCAATAAAACAGGGCTTTTTTAATATTAGCAAATTTCCTAAATGTATAGGTGCTATAGACTGTACTCATGTCAAAATCCAATCGCCTGGTGGAAATGATGCTGAACTTTACAGAAATAGAAAAGGTTTTTTTTCTATTAATGTACAAGCGGTTTGTGATGCAGATTTGGTGATACAAAATATTGTTTGTTGTTGGCAAGGTTCTGCTCACGATTCATCAATATTTAGAAACAGTCGTCTGCGAAGACGATTTGAAAACAATGATTTTCCCAATTGTTTATTGGTAGGGGATAGTGGGTACCCTATTAAAAATTATTTAATTACTCCTTTAAATAATCCACAAGCTGACCATGAAAAATTATTTAACGAGGCACAAATTAGAACCCGCAATCCCATCGAAAGATGTTTTGGTGTGCTTAAACGCAGATTTCCAGTTCTAGCATTAGGCATCAAATTGAAGCTTGATCGAGTGCCTGCTATAATAACAGCTTGTGTTGTACTACACAACATCGCTTGTAAAATTAAAGATCAGCAGCCTTTTGTAAACGCAGAACTGGAATCGGCAATTGAATTTACACAAAATGTAAATTTAAATTTTCCTGCAAGAGAAAATAGAAGAACTGATCAAATAATAAGACATTCTCTAATAAATGAATATTTTTTTAATATGTAAAAAATATTTATTTTAAATTTTATATTTACAATAAATAATTATTTATTGTTTTTTATTTTTGCCATTTTTAGCAAATGTATTTCTTCAGCACGCCGGTTATCTTCTTTGGCATGCTGATATTCTTGTTGCTGTTTTTTTAGCTCTCCTTTATGTAGCTCTTTAAGCTGTTCCATCTTGAGGTTGTGCAGCTCAATTATATGAGCCTTTTGTAACTCACATATGTTGTTTTTCGATTCTACCCAAGAACCCATTTTTTTTTCTAAATGATTTTTGGGTTTTGGATGAACCGATCTTAATTGTGTCGATTTTGGGGTTCTTAAAGTTTCAACCCAATTATCAGCATCTTCAATATCTAAAAATTATAAATAAATTTATTATTAGACATACAGTTGTTTTCAATAATATGAAAATTCTTCAAGCAGAAGTCTTAAGAAAAAGTAGGTAAGTACATTTGTTTAAAATATTTTAGTGGGAAATATAGAATTGTAAAATGAATGATGTAATAACTGTAACATTATAAACTTTACCTGCTTGGTTGTTTGATGTATTGTGCATTGGATGGAGTACAGGAGATTCTAAAAAAAAAGATTATACATATATGAGTACGTTAATGATAAAATATTGATATATATTGCTGTTTCCCAAAAATACTAACTTAATTCAATGTAATTATATAGATTACGAGATTATCGATATATTTAAAAAATTAAATTATAACAATACTAATGTTTATATGTACATATATCATTTACGTTGATATAATATAAATATAAACTTTGATGTATCGAATATGAAATTGAATTAACAAATAGTAAAATATGTAACAAATCATAAAATTATAATTTAGTATAATTTAAAAGTTATAATTACCGTTATAGCTGTTGTTAATTTCAATTGGACCAACTACCGATGATTCTAAAAAAAAATAATTATAAATACATATGTGTAATATAAACATATATTATGTAATGTATCATAAAATTATATTTAAGTATAATTTAGAAAATTACCAAAAATTGTAGATTCTGATTCCTCCGCCGGTTCAACAATTATTTCTATATCTAAAAAAATAGTATGATTATGTATAGATAATAATATATTGTTATGTACCTTCTTCATCATCATCATACTGTGCAACATTACCGGTCAATTGTTGACCGATAATGTCATGTATGGCAATATCATTTGGTTCCCAATTATATGGTTGAAACGGACCACCTCCAGTTCCCGACAAATATTGTTTTTCATTTGAAAACTTCTGTTTTGTTCTTTTTTTTATATTTTCATACTTATTTCGAAGGCACTTGGCTTCTCTGTGGCATGTGCCACTCATAGCGTTGAATTCTTTTTCAATCTGAGCCCATCCAATATTTTTCATTTTATTAGCATTGGTGTCAGTTTTTTTACATTCAATTTTGTTATTATATTTTTTCACCAATGCTAATAAAATTGCCTCTTCAGCTGCACTGAAGTTCAATGAACGTTTTGCTGTATTCATTTTACTATTATTTGTATCAATAATTACAAAATGAAATATAATAAAATTGTATGTTATTACAATAAAGCAAAATTGTTTTCATAGCAACAACAATCGACAATTGAATTGACCGCGAAATAACTGACCGCGAAATTTAAATCTAGGGAATTCACTAGATATCCCTAGATTCCCTGCGGTAAACTTGAAAAAAAAAAAAAATAACCTAGTTTAGTTAACTGACGTATGGTACAACCCACGCGCCGTTGAACCAAGGTCAAAGTTGACTCCTCAGTTAGTTGAACTGGCAGTTAACTACATATGGTGCAACCGGGCCTTAACCTCAAGATGAACAAGTTCATCAAGTTGGTACAACGTAAATTTAACGTTGAACTTGTTCAAGCAATGAACTTGAGATGAACTTGGTTGGTTGGCCCTAAGTGAATTTATAATGCATTTTCGGACTTAAGGCAAAGTTATGCAAAACATGTGACATAAACTGATTAAGATTGACTCGAGAATAATTTTTCTGTAAAGTATGGGCGCTTACCATAAAGTGAATAAATGAGATAAGACGCATGCATGCACTGTTTTATTGAACGTAATGCAAAAAATTAAAATTTATATTTAGATTGAAGTTGAAATGTCAATTATTTTCCAATAAAATGTAAGCACTGACCAAGTTTGAACAAGACGCATGCACTTTGTTCACTTGTTATACATCATTGGATAGGATATTCTTTAGGCTGCCCAATGGTACCTACAGACTTGTTGATATAAATAGTATTAGTAAGAACAGAAAATAGACAAACCGTACACAAGACTGCAATATTTATAAAGAGATCATGTAGAGTAAGTAATTATAATTATATACAAAAAGAATAACTTAAATCACATCAATACGACTAGAAAAATAAAATTAAATAAACAGTAAAAACTTAATAAATCATTATTAAATAAATGTTTTTAAACACTAATAAGTAATTTCCATTTGCAAACTAAATTAAAAAAAAAATGTTTATCTATGAATAATTTGAGTTTTTCCATTAAAATCAAATGATTAAGAAGACCTATCATTACACGTGACGCAAGACCCATGAGTAATGAATCATTACTCACGAGTGCATGTGTACTTGTAAGAAATAAACCATTACACACGAGCAATATTTAATTTGCAATTTTATTTGTTCACCCACACCCAAAAAAGAAATAAATAAAGCAGTTGATACGTAGTATTATTAATGCTAAATTTAGTTTTTTTATTCTTAAATTTGTTGAAGTCGACGTACAAGTTATAAAAAGTTTTATAGAGTTACTGGAATTAGTGGGCTTTGGTGAAGCGGTTGATGTTGTAAATCTTTTTTTTTTGCAGTATTAATTTTATAATTTATTGTTTTTATGTTGCAATGTCTCTTCCCGCTTTAACTAATGTGATAGTACAATATACAATTTTATTTCAGAAAGTTTTAGACATTTTACTACTTGTTGAAAAATTTATCCGATTTTCTGAGAAGTGCATTTTCCGTATTGCTGTATTAAAACTTATTTAAATTTCTTATCTTTGTCGCAAAATATAATTTTCATGTATGTAATCAGTTGTAGGGTAAATAGATCAATAACAAGCGGCAAATTAAAGTTTTAATATTGACCGTTTATTTTAATAATAATTTTTAGACAGTTCTGTAACTTTTGAAACGCTGCATCACGTACTAGATCATCTGTTATTTATTTATTAACACATGGACGGCTCGTCAATATAACAATGATAACATGTACAGGGTTAGCCAACAAGTATTGACGATTTTTAAGGTAGAATTGTAAACTTATAAACTGAAACATAGAAATGAGCATACATACATAATGCAGTTTTTATTGACACTCAAGTTTTAAACACTAGGATTAGCAAATGCATTATATTTAATCTTTTGCATTCTTAGAGTCGATTGCAAAATTATTGCATGACACGGTGCAATATATTCGGACTAATGTTTTGTTTCAACTCTTCTAATGTATTGGGCCTGTCGACATACACTTTGGACTTTAAATATTCCCATGAAAAAAAAACCAGAGATCTTGCAAGCCAAAGAATATTGCTGTTTCGTAAAATTTTACTAGAAACATCTAACTCAACGTCTTGATACAGACTCATGCAGTGTGACTTGTTGCTCTATCTATCTGGAACCATAATTCATTTATGTTCATTTTAAACCCTTGGAGTTCTGCTGATAAAAAAAATTGAGCATTGTTAAATACCGTTGGAAATTTACAGTAACCGGCCGGCCCTCTTGTTCAAACAAATAAGGCCCAAGTATTCCAAATGTAAGTTTTGCGCTTAAACTGCACGGGGTTGTTTAGACAACCAGTACCGCATGTTTTGTTTGTTAACAAAATCCGATAAATAAAAACGCGTTTCATTGGATAGAGTTATGCAAAACATTCATATTATTGCAAAGAAAAGCAAGAAAATCTGCACAAAACTGGCTACATGTTGCAAAATCTAGTGGTATAACCTCTGCTAAAACTACATTATATTCCAAACAAGTTCCCCACCTGATTTCTCCCCTCTCTTTTTTTAGTTTTCCTACCACAACGCTCAAATATACACAAACTGGATACACATACAAATATAATATAATGAAACATGAACTATAGACACAAAGGAGCAACTTGATTAAACTGCACATGTTTAAACTATGTAATTACTAAAATTTTAAAAATTTATATAAAAAAAAAATTATATAATATTTTATGTATTAATTAGTCATAAATAAAATATAGTACTCTACTCGTGGGTATTGACTTATTCACACGGATGATTACCGCTTATGGCTTGCGTTGGCAAACATAATCTTAATAAATAATATTTATCATTATCTACTTGTTAAATAATATACAGGGTGATTATAAATGTTTGGGATTATGTAATCATCTTATGCACGTTGAACGTGAAGTCCATAACTCTTGACTAATCAACCTTTCACCATAAAATTCCCGAAGATAATCCAATGTTGCACTTGCTGTGTGAGCTGTCGGACCGTCTTGCTGGAAATATCCATGCTGCAATTCCTCGTCATCTAATTGATTAATAAAAGGTTCGATCAGTTGTTGACGATATCGCTCACCATTTATTGTATTGTTGAAGAATACAGGGCTAAATATTCTTCGACGAGCCATCCTAACTCCAACTTTCTGCGGATGTAGCGGTCCTTCAATTAGAACATGGGGATTTTCCGTGTGCCAACACCAATAGCTTTGGGAATTAACGTAACCCGACAGATGAAAAGAAATCCCCATCTCTAAAAAATTTCAAGTCAAGTGTGCGGTCATTATTAAAATTGTTCAAGAACCACCGACAATAATTTATACGACGTTAAAGATTGACTGGCAATAATTTTTGAACTACTGAAACTTTATAAGAATGCAAGTTTAATCTCTTTCTCACAATCTTATAAGCGGTACTTCTAGGAATTTCAGCTTGCAAAGCTAATACTCGTACAGATCGACAAACATTATTTCTAAACGTTGGCGCACATCTTCAACAACCTCTTGTGATACAGATAGTCCCTCCGGTTAACATAAGTAAAATGCCCCCTATATCCAAATTACCTTCTTAGCATAAAAAAACAGGTTTGATAAAATTTTAAAATTTCCTTTTCCATATGGGTCAAAAAATAGCATTTATTTTGTTTTTATTTTTTTTTTCTCCGCACCCATTGAATGAAAAATTCTAAAAAAAATCGTAAAAGTAGAGTTTTGAGTGGTTTTCAAACACATTTTTTTTCAGCCCCTCAAACTCTGTATACAACCCTTTAAAAAATTTCAGAAAGGTTGAAATTTATTTTTGGTTATCTAAACCTTCGATTGCATGGATTTTTTTTTTTTTAATTTATAAGTAATTAAAATAGATTTTTTCATTTTTTTGCCATTTATACTGTTTTTTCTGTTTTTGTAACTCTGCAATGCATTTATAGCTTTTAAAATACTGAAATATCAAAATTTTAAAATTCTATCAAACATGTTTTTTTGATGCTAAGAAAGTAATTTTTGAGGTAATTTGGATATTCGTGATGGGGTCATTATGCCTATGTTAACCGGGGGGACTCTTTTTTTTTGTTTTAATAACAAAACAGAAGGTTGTGCAAAAGCTTAAAAAAACCATTAATGCCAATTCTTTCCTTTAACTATATAAATTAATGTAAAATAATTTGTTGTAAAGTGGCATATTTAAAAAATAAACATGACTAGATGTTTCCATACATTCTCTCTAGGGTGTAAAAGGTCATAGACTTTGCTGAGATTTACGACACACAAACATATATTAAACACAATAAATAGATTTTCATATCCACACACTTTCTTATCTTAAATAGAAAACTACATTTTTAGTCAGCTAGGCATTATCAGTTGCAGAAAACTACAAGCATTCCAAATGCAAGTTTTTTCTGAAAAATTTTTGCCAGCTTGACTAGATTGTTAGTTTTTTATTGCCAGCGTGACCTATAATTGTGAGATTGCTAAAATAATGTATATTGGTATTGCCTCTAAATTCTAAATTAAGTTTAGTTTAATGAAGTCCTAGTGTCATTAATTTCTTTGTAGTTATAAAATTATACCAATGTCCGCTAACATAATATATAAAGTATTTGTAAAAAATAACAAACTAATTTAATTACGTATTATTCCAAAAAAAGATGTTTTTAATATTTAGTGGCATCGTTTGTTTACTTTTATCAAGTAACATATTGTTTGATTATGTAAGTAAGATACCCGTGCTAAAAACTTCGCCAATTTGCTAAAACGTATAAAAATGTAGAAAAGTGTTTGACAGATAGAATGCAGTTTTGCGGTATAAACACTGCTAATACTTGGCAAGCCAAATGTAAACTGTAGCGTATGTACCATAAAGCACAACCCACACCTTTGCTACTACAAGCCATTAGCTATATATTGCATATATAATTTTTTTGCAAATTCAACCCACTTGGTGAAATTGATGCATTGTCCTTACTCTTTAATGCAATATTTTATCATGGACGTTCAAACGTCTTAGGAGAAGTACGACAATAAAATATTTATACTGCAATTTCCGTAACATAATATTATATAATAGAACTAATGCAAAATGCGCCAATCTCCAAACAAACCCTTATGGTATACAAGATACACAATACGTAATATGTATAAAGTTGCTTAAGTATAATAATAATAATAATAATAGCTTCCCTCGTAGGTACTACTTAGTTGTGTTGAGGGGATTGAATAACTTCTGCTCGAGCTATGCCGGTGGGAGTTTAAATTTTTGACAGGGCTACCCATACCGGATTAATCAATGAACATAAGCCAAACCAAATGTACCCAAAGCCATTCGTGGATACCCTGTCTTATTCCTGTTATTTCATTTACATTTTTACCTCTAACCTTTTTTTTTCTTACTTTTCTGACCTGGCGGTAGGTAAAACGCTGTTTTTATAATAAATTTAAATTATGCCCCCAGTCCGTGTCGTCAGTTAAATCTGACAGAAGTTTCAAAATCTGTACAAGTCAGTCAACTACCAAAGTTGGAGAACAATGCTTTAGTAGCGCAAGGACTAATTGTTGTTTGGAAGTTGCACGTGCAACTGATCAGGTTGTGCCAATGGATATGACTATCCGGTCGACGTCTGACAACAAATTTGACTTCCCAACTTTTTCCTCGGCAAAAAAAAAAAAAAATGCAAATCTATTTTGTCAAATAATTGTGCTAGTAGTGAGAAGGCGGGACTTGTCTCTTGGTTCATCCTGGTCACTAGGGAGGAAAGCAACTTTGACAAGATTATCCCGCTGTGTATGGACTGAGTGCACCAAATGTATCAAGAAAGTCAGAGATAGCCTTCTTGTGGAAACTGTGTTAGCCGCTCAGTCAACAAAACTTTTAAAATGTACTTGTCTAGCAGATATGAACGTGAAAATGTCAGCCCATAATACGTAAAACTTTTGTTAGAACATTGTTTATTATAGGGATTTTTTAAACTGCACGTTAGTAAAAATTGTTGAAAATATGAGTTATCAAAGAGTAATTGATGTGATGGAAAACGCAAAGAAACGTCTAACCATATCCTGACTTTTAACCGTTCGCAACTTTCCACAAACGTGAAGGAGGTCTTTTATAACTTTGAATAGTTCAGTGGACGTGAATGAGCTTATACATAAACCTTTACAGGCTTTTGTTGCTGCACTAAGTAAACACAGTCCACCTTCTGCAGCAAAAAAACTTCTAATACTGTTTACTAAACCCAACATGCTTTTGCCACATCTTCCGCGGCAACAATGGTTGAAGAAAACTTCAGTCTATATAACTGGTTTTATTTTTTTAACCATTTTAAATTCAGGCCTGTATGATGCAAGAACTTTTAAAATAAATGTAATTGATCTTTATTTATATGCATAGATTATTGAATCAATTTTTAGCGCACCATAGCGTCACCTTAGCAAGTTTAAGTGCCGGAACTCATCTTAATCTCAGATTTATTAAATATCAACGCTATGTCAGAGTCCGGTCAAATGTAATACCAATGAAACAAATACTTTTCTGTACAGGAATAGGTTCTTCTTCAAGATATAATAAATGATCACAGTGTAGAGTTTCTTTTCTATAAAACAAGTACACTAATTGCTATTACCCCAGATTATAATGCGGTTGATAGTTGTTTGAAGTTAGCGTTTCAATCTAGCAGAATAGATAGATATACATCCGCTCACCGAATGCTTGATGAATTAACTTATGTTGTTGATAACTATCATAAATAGCGCTACACTTAAAATTGGTTTAAAGAATACTGTTTTTTATAAACAATGTCATGATTCCTCAAATACTTCAGAAATTAAGCGTTTGTGGAACATTTTATTGTCATTTTATGTTATATGCTCTTGCAATGTCAAAGAATACTGCAATAAGATTTTGATTTTGTAAAAAAAGCTTTTTTATATCATCAGTTTTCAAGCAAACTTTGTGATCAATTTTTTTTTCTGTCATTATAATTAAATACTTCAACAAACATATCTCAATCAGCATTTTTTATTCTCCAGCGTTGATGACGGTTTTCATAAATAGTAACCAGTTTTGCTACTGGTATGTTAGGAAGGTATAGCACTTAATTGTGAATGTATTAGTGACTGACTTTAGTTATGTGTTTTAGTTACATTCTGCCCATTAAATAATTTATTTAGGTCAGATAATAATAATTTGACTTATTTTATATATATTTTGTTCTATATCTTAATACGTGCTTTTGCTACAGCTAATAAACTTCTAATTTAAGATCAGTCAGTTAATTCCCGTTGATGGTATATCAAAATTATTTGTTGTATTATGTATTGTATTGTGGTAAAGTAGCTTGTGTTAATTAAAAGCAATCAAAATTCAAATATCATCATCACCATTTAATTGCTGCCTACTTTTAGAACATTAAAATAAAATACAGTTTAATCAAGGCCACACAACAATATACAATCGATCGTTGCAAGTTTTATGATATGTGGAAACATTTCAATTGATAAACCAAACCGGTGTGACACATCATTCATCCGTTTATTATATTGGATGTAAGTAAATCCTGTTGGGTAATATAAAATCAAAATAAAATTTATTTATGTACGTACGTTAATTCATAAATTAATTATTACTTTTTTGGCTGCGGCTCTCATGATAATATATTATTTGCGAGGTTGATTTTACGAGTTAAATATATAATCATGCACTAAATAAAGTAGGGTATTTTTGTTTAAATTTATAATAGAATAGAGTTTATTTACATAATTCAGTATACAAAGTTATACAGAAAGCAAATGTCAAAAACATTAATACAAGTATAACAAATAAAACTAAAAACAAAAATTCAAATTGACAAATAGTTATAATTTAAACATCATTAAAATGTATGGTATAAAATTACATTCAGATACAGAAGATAACACATTTGTTATTAAATAGATAGCTTTATACCAATACACACGTGTGAAACTATTTAAGTTTTGTATTACTAAAAGTTGATTACCAATGTCGAGTGTTGTAACTATGAGCGCGTACAGGATAATGTGAGTGGACCGCTCTTAAAGAGCGGTTTTATGTGCAGTTTCCGGTTTTTAGGTTGCAGTAGTTACCAACCATGTAAACAATCATCAATTACATAAACATAAAATTCCAAAATCTGACGTTTGATTATAATCAGTAATTATAACATATTTGTTGTGCTGTTTATGTGATTTGTGTAAGTTGTTCTTTATTATAAAAGATAAGTAATAAAAACTCATAATAAAGAAATTTTAATGACACTTACTGTTGTAAATTTTAAATTAACAGCCAATTCCCGCCGCTTCCAGTCGAGCGCAAAAAAGGAAGCTCTTCAAAATGGCAACCTTCTGTCACAAATCGGCAACGGTGAGCTGCCATTTTGTTGTTTATTTCCGGGAGCAACAACTACCGCTCTAAAAGAGCGGTCCGCTCTTATGTTCCTGTACGCACCCTATGGTGTTCTCTTACAATAAAAAATGTATCAACATATTCTTTAATAAAAATAAAAACTTAAAAGAATTATTTGCATGTCTGTCCATGCTCAATATTAAATGATGAATTTCTTCAAATATCCAAAGAAATCAATTACTGTATTTCTGTATAACACTGACATCAACTGTAAGATATCAAAAAAAATATGTATTTAATTTATTGCGTACTGAATTGAGCACCGGGATCATAATACTTTGACGTTTTTGACTTTTATAAAACTTATTCCTTACTTACTTTTTACCCATTCCATTTTCCCATCCTTTCTCTTTCCGATTTCAACTTTTGATATAGAACTTTGATAACAATATCCTGCCAGAGTAGGTATAGAATAAAAAAGATTAAACTTATAAAACAATCTGATGGACAAAAAAACGTTTACGGAATGAAACATACCTTAGTTTTGGTCGCGGCGATATGGTTGACTCCGCCAACCGTCATCAAGCAACTGCTATAAAACTACATTAGATGCTTGGTCTGAATGAGATAAATACAAAATCCAGTCTACCGTGAATTGTGTAGCAAATGGCACTACTTCACAAATCAAACCACTCACTAGGTTGAATATGACTTGTGAGATAAGTAAATAAGTACAAAAAAGACTAGTCTGTTTTATAAACAAGTTTAATCAGCTAAACATTGATTTTTTATGGTTTAATTTTTCTAATATTCTACAAGAAGAAGTTTTGCAATCTATTGCTACGGGGCATGAAACTATGGTCTTGTGTCATGATCTTCTATCTAAAAAAGAATCCATGAAATAGCGTCGTTATGGTTAACCACCACCAAAAAAAAACAGAGTATTCTCGTCAATCAAAAAAATCATGCCCACAATCTTTTGATATTGTGATGGCATTTGCCATTCATTTCTAAAAAAAATGATCTCAATTTATCTTATCTATGTTATATAAAAGTTTATTTTTTAACCTTATTTATCGCATTAGTTTGTAGCCTTTTCTTGTTTGATCTAAATTTTACTAAAAGAATGCCGCAAGTATGAATACGTGCAAATGCTTTTTTGAATTGCGCTTTTATCGCCTTTATTTTCGTATCCTTTTAACAATTCTGCATAAGGCCAACGAGCTGCAGTGCGCCAAGACAGTTCCTAAATTAGCAAAACTTGACTTTACCAAGAAATTTAGATTTATTATGGCACTTTGACAGACGTTTAAAAGTTTAGAATTAATTAGTTTAGAGATAAGATATAGTTAATTAGCTTATAATTGAATTTTTAATGTTTACGTTTCGGTAACGTTGTTAACAAAATTTAAAAAAAAGTTATTATATTTGTCATAGATATTAAAAATTCTCTGATTATATCGCTCACAGACACTTTAAAAATACTTATACAACACTGGCAGTAATGTTAACAGAATTTAGTATGTTGTTCTTATCTTCAAATTAATTAGTCCCAAATCAATATGGAAAAAAATATAACAGCAAAAACAAAATGAGTTTTGTTTAACTTTACCACAAGGAGTTAATACCGGTGTAATGATTTGGGAAGCAATACGTTGCAAAGGAAAGTCCTCATATTAAACGCACACCATCACATTGATGCAGTCTTGGAACAATTTCTACTTTCATTTATACGACACTATTCTATGGCAGTTTTTCTGCAAGAAACCTCAGTTTTCATATCAGTCTTTGTTGTTTTTATAATATAACACTAGGTTGGCAAGGACTGGTCAAGTAAAACCAAACTTTCAATACTTTCAAAAATTTTAAATAAATTTTCTGTTTGTGTTTGATCACAATCTACTTCATTGTTTGTAATGCATGCACCACTTTTTAAAAATCTCATTAAGTTTTAAAATTATTAGGTTTATTGGTCCAAACAAACAAATTAATTTTTAGTTTAAGTTTCTGGATTTATGCCTAAGATGGCCAACTAAAACAATTCACAACGAGATAACCTACAATTTCATTATTAAATTTTTATATACAAGATAATTTATAGTTAAATCGCCAAAGGTTTAATTGAAAAAATGCGTCTTGTTGCATTACATTTATTACAAAATAGATAAGTTGACAAAAACAATTTAAAACAACTGCCAACATTTTTAATGCAAAGCTCATAACAATTAAGTTTTTTGATGTATGTACCGCTTAAAATAATTAGAAAAACTCATATTTAGGTCTTAATACTTTTTTTATTTTTAACAATATACAAATCTAATAACGCTTAAGAGCATACCGACCGCTACCTTGATTTGTAGTATTTTAACGAAAACGGCAACATTGGCTTCATTGCTGCTTCTACAAATAATTTGATAATCGATTTATTTTTTTACCAGTACATTTAGAAAGGATTAAACTATAATATGTCAAAGTCTTTTAGTCAAAATAGGATAAAAGTTATTTGTGATATTTTTCTGTTGAGAATGGCATTCGACAAGTTGCAAAAAATGTTAACGTCAGCCCTTCTGTCATCCATCGTATGTGGAATCGATACCCAGAAACCGGATAATATAAAAACGCATTGGGCAAGGTTCTTAGAAGAAAACAAACCAAACTCAGAACCGTTTTTTAATTGTACCCTCCTTGCGTTCTCGCACATCTATAGCCAAAGATCTTCAAATCAGGCTCAGAACAACTCATAACGTGAAGATATCTGACCAGACAGTTAGGAATAGATTGGGAGAAGCCAACCTAAGACTAAGAAGAAGAGTGCAAACACCTGTTTTAACTCCGTACTTCATAAGATATTGCTTACATTTTGCTTGTAAACATGTAGCATGGCAGCTTTGACAGTGCAGATTAAAATTGCCTTTAGCTCCACTGCATTAAAACCATAAATTGGTCTCTCCTAAGTCTTGATTAAAGCTCCATTGAACATCTGAATTTGTTAGATAAACGTGTTTAGTGGCGCCCAGATCTACCTCGGATTCTTTAACAGCTAACAAATGCATAATCAAAGAATGGGAAAATACACCACAAAAAAATATTTGTCGGTTTGTACAAAGCATGCTTCAAAAATGACAAGCAGTATTTTGTGCTAATAGAAGACACACACGTTAATAATGAACCAAATCTTCTTACCAACTTTACGTTATAAAAACAGGATACTTGCTGGTTCCACTTTGTATCTTGTAGTTTTTTTAATTGTTATTTATATCTTAAAAGTTATATATATAAAATTTGTTTTGTTTTTACAAATTTATTTAGACAAAATGTGTGAGTTTTTCAATTAAGCGTTATTAGATTTGCTTATTGTTAATAACAAAAAAAACTGTTAAACCTGAATATGCGTTTTTCTAATTATACTGAGCAGTAAATTTGTTTTGTGAAAATTTTAAGCTTTAAATTATTTTAGTACGAGTTATTTTTATTCATCAAAAACTGTTTACCTGTAAGTATCTCGGTTCCAAAATATTGCCGTGTAACTTTTGAATCACTCATAAACTATAACTGAAGAATTAAAATTAAATTTTTTTGCCTTCAGTTAGGAAACTATACTTTATATAACCACTCCCAACGGCCTTGGAAATGTGTGTATTAATTTCTATTTATAAGTTTTGTTAAGTATTTTTAAAGCTGCATTTTAAAATGTACATACAAGGTGATTTATAGCAAGAGGCAAACAATGAAAATTTGTGTTTGAAATTGGATTCTAAACAAAAAATATGAAATAACTTTTTTCCCGATCGGCCTTTGTTTTGGAGATATCAAAGCATAAAGTTTTCTGCACTTATTTAATTTTTGTCCATAAAATTAATTAAATCTACGATACAACGCTGCAACTAAAGATGAAGTAATTGATGCCGTGTTTTACAAACCAGGTATTAGTACTAGGAAATTGCAACCCGTTTGCAAGTTTCCCAAAACTTTGTTAGGAAGACTATAAAAAGAGATGTGTTGTATCCTTACTATTATCAGCGTGTCCATCACTTACAACCAAAAGATCAATGACAAAGATTAGCATTTTTGCGATGATTTCTTGAACAGCACGGCCAACATCCATTAACTTTATTCCTTTCATTTTGTGGTCCGACAAAGCAACTTTCACTAAAGACGGTATCAATAACTGTCACAATGAGCATGTTTGGTCAGTAAAAAATCCGCACGCATTTAGAAGACATCGTTTTCAACACAAATTTTCACTTGGTGTGGAATTTTCAACGGTCGTTTATTGCCAATACAAATTCTGCTGCATTGTTTAAATACTGCGTCCTATTTGAAATTGTTGAAAATATTTTTTGAATTGGCGGCAGGTTGACAGCTATCATATCTCAACCCTGAATTTTACGTAATTTTTTGTTTACATTAGGTTAAATTAAATGTCAAGTAAACAAGATATGCGTCATTCATATGTAATACAATTGATTTTGTAATATGCATGTGACATATTTTTTTATTTATATATATTATGTTTACTGCACAAAATGATAAACTAAATAAAAACTTGTTTAACCAATAGTGAATTTAATTTACTAGACAAAAAAAAATTAAAAAATGGTTGAAATAGGGGAAAATGCATATTTCGGATGAGAAGCCTCTTCATCAGCAAGACGATGAATTGCTGAGCGCCCTGTTTAGAAAGTGAGCTTTCTTAAACTACATATTGAAAAAAAATTAAGTCAATATTACAATATTTGTAACCATTATGTATCATTTTTGATACACACACACACACACAAAAACTTTTATTCGTGTGTAAACTAATCAATAATAGAAAAACAATTTGAACATGTTGTGTATTTTAAACGCAAATATAGTTTGTTTTATAGTTATAGTATCAAGTATAAGCCGTGTATAACATTAAACATGAAATGCAACAAATTATCTATATTATCATGCACATCTAAAATCTAAATATCTATATTTAATAATCTATTATTCCAAAAGAAAAACTAAATTCTATTTTAAGCAAATTTTTACACTTTTTAATGACTTCATTTTGATGCTTTTGACAATCTTTTCATACTTTTTGACCGGATTTCACAATTTTTTACATTTTGAATTTTGCACTTTTCAACAGTTTATGACCGGATTTTGGTGCTTTCTGAAAATATTTTAATGTTTTAATGCCGGAATTAGGCTCTTTTCAACAATATGTTAATATTTCATAATAATAATAATTTTATTTTAATAATTTTGCACTTTTTAACAGATTATTCTGAAATTTGCTTGATATATCCTTGATATACATATATATATATATATATTATATGTTATAAATGTTCTTTTCCGTCCATTTTTGAGGTTTTTTTTAATATTGATAAATCTAATTTGGTAAAAAACCTAGTTTTTTTTGTCTAATTTTAAGGTTTTAAATGTTATTTTTCTGAGCGATTTTTATGTTATAAATGTTTTTTTGTACAATTTTAAAGTTTTTAAACTTAATTTTATGTCATATTATAGTTTTCTGTCCCAGTCCCAGCAAATTTTATGCAATATTTGGGTCTTTTGCGCAAATTTTGATAAATTTCATGTGATATTCTTAATTCAGAAGCAAATTTTATGCAAGAAATTTTTTTTTGCGCAATTTTTACGGTATAATCATCTTTTATGCGCAATTTCACAAATGTTTTTATATAATTTTTGAAGTTTTTTAAGCTATAAATGAGTTTTATGCGTTAATGGGGGTGTAAGGAGAGAAGGCAGAATATGTCCAAATGCCATCCCAAATGTCAAACTTACCTGCACGAGCGGTGGCAAGTCCACCCGGTACACCCTGCTGGAAAACAAACAAGGCTCTGACAACGGAACCACAGCGGTATAACTGTAACACCTGGAATTTAGGAAATGAAATTCCTCTCAGACCAACCCGCCAACCCGCATGGCTAGCGTGGCGGGAAATATGCCAATCACCCTTTAAACTGAATCCCGCTGGATTCTTAACTAAAAATGAACAAGTTAAATCGTTACAAAAATTTACCCCAGGGAAGTAGAGACAAAAACTCACAGTCTTCCACTGATTCACCAGAAACAGTCAGCCTCATGGATTCTGGGGGAGGCACAGATTTTAACTTTGTAAAAGACACGGAACACGGAACAGACCACCAAGAGAGAACACATTATTCCTAGCAACATACAATATAAGGACTATGAGATCCAAAGAACACCTGAACCAACTCGAGGAAGCAACGTCAAAAATAAAATGACACATTATAGGTCTATGTGAAACACGCTTACCCTGAGAGAAGTTCACCACCCTAAAATCGAAACACGCACTGTACCAATACAACAGCGAGCCAAATAGCCGCAACGGACTCGGCGTGGTGGGGATACTGATCAACAAAAACATCCAACACCTAGTGTGCAAAGTAAAATCTATATCTGCAAAAGTGATATACATCGTCCTGCAACTGAACAAATGGTACAAGCTCCAAGTCATCCAAGCTTAAGCTCTTACAAATAACGCCAATAACGAAGAAGCGGAACTCTTCTATAAAGATATCACTAACGCACGCAAATCCGAGAAAACACAATACCAAATAATCATGGGAGACTTTAACTCAAAGCTGGGCATAAGCAAAGAAAACGAAGATATACATAACATCGGAAAATTCGGATAAGGAGAAAGAAACGATAGAGGTGACATGTTGCTCAACTACTTACAAGACCAACAGTTATTCTGTATGAACACCTTCTTCAAAAAACCAATACTAAGAAGATGGACATGGCTAAGCCTAAATGGCACAGTAAAAAACGAAATCGACTATGTGATATCCAACAATAAAAACATCATTACAAATGTATCCGTATTGAATAGCTTCCACACTGGCAGCGATCACAGACTACTGAAAGCAAGCCTAAAAATAAACACAAGACTAACAAGAAGGAAATAGTTTATAAAGCAGCCTTTCCCCACCGGCGACTACCTGAAACAAAATAAAAAGGAATACGAAAAGGAAATGGAAATGAAAATGGGAATGAAACAACTGGATTGCAAGACTCTGGGTATCAACGAACTAAACGAAAAGATCACAAATGGCATACAAACTGTCAACAAGAAAATATGTATGCGGACAAGACCACGGAAAAACAAAAAGTTTAATAAAAACACAATTAAGCTGATGAAAATACGGAAAAACACGAAGCGAGATACAGAAGAATACCGGCAACTATGCAGAACTATCTGCAAGGAAATCAGAAGAGAAAATAAGAAGCAAAAAACAGAGCTCATACAAGACACGATAGAGAACAACAAAAACATGAGGATTCTCAGGAGAACGTAGGTAAACGGAAGAACAAAAATCTACCAGATTACAAACAAGAATGGCATTAGAACAAACAACAGAACAGAAATCCTCGAGACCATACGAACATTCTACGCCGACCTATATCGATCCTAACTAGAATCCTCTTCAAAAGACGAGAAATTAATACAAAACGTAAACTCAAAAGATATACCCAGAAATCGACACCGCGGAAATTAAGGAAGCTCTGAAACATCTAAAAAATGGCAAAGCACCGGGAGAAGACCAAATAAAAGCCAAGATGCTAAAAATGGGAGGAACAACACTACTAAACTCGGTCAAATTACTACTAAATAAATGCATCGTCAAGGGAGAAATACCCACCAGCTGGAAAAATGCGGAGGTCATTCTGCTGCACAAAAAAGGGGACAACACCAATATCAAAAACTACAGAGCCATAAACCTGCTCTCACATATTTACAAGCTAATGACAAAAATTCTAACAAATCGACTAACCAACAAACTGGATTTCTACCAACCGCCAGAGCAAGCAGGGTTCAGGAAAAACTACAGCACAATGGACCACATACAAACCATAAGAACACTAATCGAAAAATGTACAGAATACAACGTCCCGGTGCACTTAGCATTTATCGACTACGAGAAAGCGTTCGACTTCGTCAAACTATGGGCGGTATTCGCCGCGATAGAAAACGCCAGAATCAATACAAGATACATCAACCTACTTAAACAGATCTATGCAAATGCCACCTTCCAAGTGACCGTAGACGAAAACCTAAATACAGACAAAATTGGCAGAGGAATCAGACAGAGAGACACAATCTCACCCAAGTTATTCACGCTTGCCCTAGAAGACATCTTCAAAAAGATGAAATGGCAAGGAAAAGGAGTAAACATAGACGGCAAATTCCTCACCCACCTGCGATTTGTCCTGATCAGCTCAGATCTCAAAGAACTTGCAAACATGCTTGAAGAACTAAACAAAACATCCAAATCGATAAGCCTCAAGATGAACATAAAAAAGACCAAGATCATGACCTCCGAACAACAGCCGCACCAAAATTCCTGCATACTGCCTGTTACAACATACCGGCTGGAGACTATGGCATGGACGTTGAAAAGTGCGAACAAACTGAGAACCTGCCAAAAAGCAATGGAACGAGCAATGCTCGGCATAAGCCTGAGGGACAGGTTAACAAACGAGGAAATCAGGCGAAGAACCAAAGTAAAATGGCGGAGTTGAAATGGAACTGGGCAGGGCATGTAGCCAGGGAAGATACCGAAAAATGGACCAACAAAATAACGCACTGAGATGGGTTGACGATATTAAAGAGATCGCAGGAAAGAAGTGGCATCAGAGAGCGCAAGAAAGACAGCAATGAAACAATTTAAAGGAGGCCTCCTTTAAACGTTCAGCAGTGGACAAATACGGGCTGAGAAGAAAAGAGAGAGATGCGTTAATGAACTATATGTGATAAACATGGTTTCTTAGCAAACTTAATGCTAAACATAAGTTTTCTGTACGATTTTCTTGTTACAAATGTTATTTTAATGTTTTTTAAGTAAATTTCACGGTATATTGAGATTTCTGTACCAATTTTATGTGTTTACTGAGCAATATTAATATAATATAATGCTTATTCTGTGCAATTTTGAAATTTTGATAAAGTTCTTGTAATTTTTTAGCAAATTGTGTTCTAGAACTAGGTTTTTTTGCGCAATTTTAATGAGATAAAAATATATTCTCTATAATTTTTAGTTTTTTTGAAACAAATTTTATACTATAATTGAGTTTTCTTACAAATTTTGATAAAGTTCATGTGTTAAACGCGATTTTTAGCAAAGTTTATGCTGAAAGTGAGTTTTGTGTGCGATTTTGATAATATTGTGTGCAATTTTGTTGTTAAAAATGAGTTTTTTGTGCAATGTTTATGGTACAAATGATTGCGTTAATTTTAGTAAAGTTTTTATGTTAAAGGTGACTTTTCAGCAAATTTGTTGGTAGAATTTAGTTTTCTACGCAACATTGATGTTATAAAAGTCTATTCTGTGTAATGTAAAAGTTTCTTTTTTGCGCTGATATTGATCAAGTTAAAAATTAGTTTTATGTGCAATTTTCAAGTTAGAAATGTTTTTTTCTGTTATACCTGTATATGAATTTTTATATGCTTTTTCTGTGTAATTTTTAGATTTTCTAAGGAAATTTATTGCAGTATTTGGGTTTATTAAACAAATTTTGATAAATTTCATGTGGTATACACGATTTACAAATAATTTTTTTGCGCAATTATCTTATAAATGTTGTTTATATGTAATTTTAAGGTTCTGAGAGTAAACTTTGTGTTATAAATCAGTTTTGTGCGCCAGTTTTGACTAGTTTTATGATCAAAATTAGTTTTATTGGCGATTTTATGTGATAAACATGATTTTTCAGCAAATATTATGTACAAAATAATTTTTTTGTTTGTTTTTCAAGCAAATCTCTTATGCCGCCCGCCATATTTAGGTTTTCCACGTTAATTTTGATGAATTTCATATTATATAAAAGCAAATATATATTCAAAGTTTGATATTTTGCTGACAATATTTTGGTATTTCATAACCAAATTTTGCTATTTTGATAGTTAGTTTGGTTAGTGCTTTTCAACAATATTTTGATGTTTTATAGCCAGAATTTGCTATTTTTGACATTTTATAAAACAAAATTATATTTAAGAACTTTTGATGAATGACTAATTTTTGACATTCCATAAATAGAATTTTGCACTTTTCAATAGTTTATAGCCAAATTTTGTTACTTTAAACAATCTTTTAATGTTTCAAAACCCGATTTTAATATTTTTGAAATCTTATGATATGCAATTTTCACAGTTTATAATCGAATTTTATTACATTCTAACAATATTTTGAGTTTTAAGGTCGGAGCTTGCTGTTTTTGAAATTATACAATAGGATTTTACACTTTTCAACAGTTTACAGATTTTGGTACTTTTTGAGAATATTTTAATGTTTAAAGACAGAATTTTGTTATTTTTAACATTTTATAAATAGAATTTTACACTTTTTAACTGTTTTTGTGCAGATTTCAGTTCTTTTTGAAAATATTTTAATATTTTATGACCGGTCTTTTTATGAATAAATGTGAATGAAAAGTGCTCAAACTTTAATAATAGGATAAAATAAATAACAAAATTGTGTACGCTTTGTTTTAAACCGTCTTAAAAACGGCATACAGCTAAAATAGGTAGCGGTAATCCTAATTAATATTAAAAAAACCTCTATTCAATACCGTTTTAATTATTGGCACTATAATTGACTAGACACAACAATTTAGATTTTTTACTTTTGAAGACCTCATTTATACTTTTAAAAGCCGGATTTACAGATTTGGTGATTAAATTTACAACACTTTGAAGACTGGATTTCTAGTTAATATACCGGGTAAACAGTTTGGCAGTTAAATTTAACATTTTTAAGACCGGATTTACACTTTTAAATGACGTAGTATTTGAAGGCCAGATTTACGTTTTTAAAAATCAAATTTACAAGTTTAAAAGTTAGATTTATATTTTAGAAGCTGGATTAACGGTTTAACAATAGACTAAATACATTGATGGCCGGAATTTAATTTTTGAAAACTGCAATTACACTTTTGAAAACAGAATTTACAATTAAAAGACGAGATTAACCATTTAAAAACCAAATTTACAGTTTGGTAGTGAAGTTTATCGCGCTGGTTGCAAATTTTTAATTTGAAAAATCTAATTTACATTTTTAAAGGACGGATTTATAATTTAAAAGCCAAATTACCACTTTACCAATAAAATTTAACTTTGAATGCCGGATTTACACTTTTAATAATTTTAAATGCAAGATTAACAACTCGTTAGTAGAATTTAACACTTTGCACTTTGAAGACCGGATTTACAGTTTTAAATTTTTTTATTTTGGTCATAAATTAACGTCCTTTAAATTTATTTTATTAAAGCCAAATATTGTTACATAAATTGCCAGTTTTTAATGTAAAATTTACACTTTAAACGCAGGGTTTACAGTTTTATAGGCCGGATTAACAGTATTGTAGTCAATTTAAACACGTTGGTAGCCGAATTCACACTTTAGAAGCCAAATTTATAATTTTAAAGATTGAACATAAAATTTGAAAGATGGAATAACAATTTGGGAGTAAAATTTAATACGACAGAGGCCAGATTTACTTTTAAAAACCGAATTTACAGTTTACAAAGATTTTGTTAAAACAATTAAAATTATTAGAACACAACTAAAAAAAATAGTAAATTTTTTGTTATTTTGAATTAAAAAGAATTTCAAAAAGAGTACATGTTATAGTATGCTTAAATCATCTTAACGGATTGTTTCATTAGCAACCAATTATGATTGTATTATACACATGGAACGACAGGTAGTGAAAATATTGTATATTTATATAATATTTTCGCCCTTAAATAAAATAAGTAAATAATAAATTTTCAATTAATAATACCTAATGTGTTTTTTTATCAAACTACTAAAATGAAAATACATGTCATTACTAATAATAAAATAGTAAGTTTGGCATTTTGTTTTTACATCATAAATTATATGTCATACAGTGCTAATGTCACTAAGAACTTAAATTAGGTTATGTTATAATATTTTAGAATTTGATTGTGTAATATGTATTTCAATAAATAAGCATGGCATTATTAAGTAGATAATGCAAGTATATTATAATAGCATCAAAATAAGAAAAAGGAATAATTTGATATACTGCTACAATTTAAGCAACCATTAATAATACAAAATATCACATTATTACATTAGGTAAGATAATTATATTAAATTTTATTAACAGTAAGAATCATCTCTTTTATATCATATTTTTTATGAGCTTTAATTGTTATTTGTAATATCAATTGTAATATTTTAAATAATTTGAATTATTAATTATTTTATTTTTTGTTTTTTTATAATTTTTATTCTCACAAATTAAATCTAATGCATTTGTTTTTTATACTGTTTTATTTACTCATATTTTACTTTTTAAACTGATTTTGTATGTATTTTTTCTTAATTATCTATACGTGCTAGGTTGCATCAACCCGATGATCAAAACGGTTTTTCAAATTGATTATTTTGTGAGTTTATTTTACAAATGTATTTTAATGTGGTTTTTAGTATATAGTTAGTAAATTTTATTTTATGTAACAGTTTAATTTGTTCAAACATAATTAGTAATATGAATAAGCTAAATGTGTGTCATATAAATGCTAGTTCTTTAACTAGTAACTTTAATAAACTATCTGGGAAGGTTTACGCTTCAAATTACGATATTGTAGCAATAACTAAAACCTGCTTAAACGATAGTATATTAAGTGATGTAGTCTACTTACAAGATTATCAGTTCCATAGAAGAGATCGAGGTTCACGAGGTTGTGGTGTTGGTTTATACTTAAAACGTGCATTACTTCATTCATTCATATATTAGATAAATTATATGTTGCATCATCGGATACTAAAAATATGGACAGATATTCTGATCATGAATTAATATACTGTAGCTTACTTTTAAGTACAAAAAGAAGAACAAAAAAGCAATCGTTCTATCGTTGAAACTTTAAACAATTAAACGCTTTACAATTTCAAAGAAATTTACAATCAATTTCGTGGCGTAATGTATACGACCTAATGGACATAGATAGCAAAGTAGAGTTTTTAAATACTAATTTAAATACTGGATATACACGCTCCATTCCAGCATAGTAAGCCTTCAAAACAGTCACATCAGTGGTTTAGCGCAAATATTAAACTATTATTAAAAAATAAAGCAGATTCTTTAAAAAAGTTTAAACAGACAAAACAACAGATTCATTTGGAAGAATATAAAATAGCAAGAAATTGATGCAATTGAAAAAGACAAAAAGACAAAAAGAGCATATTTTGAGACAATTGCAAATATACCGGATAAAAAAAACTTTGGCGATTATTAAAACGTAACAATATAAATTTAATGGAACTATTTATTATTTATTATTACTTTAAAACCATAGTTCCTAACAAAACAAACCAGCATAAAAATGATATTATAGAATTTTACAAGAATAATTAATGTAAAACAAATGACTACAAATAAATTAAAATTTAAAAAAGTTTATAATAATTTAATAATAAAAATATTGATGTCACTAACAACAAATGCCACAGAATGTGACTTGTGTGAAAAAAAGGGAAAATTCCCAAAGCAAAATGCGGCTTAAATAAATTTGTGCAAAATAACAAATTAAATACATCAAATAAAGCAAAAAATCTTGGTATAATTTTGGTTTCTGATTTGAGATTTTGCGAACAAATATCAAAAAACAATCAGCGTGTATTTTGTGCACAAGTCAATTTACGAAAACAGACAAATTCTCTAAAAAAATACAAAGAAAATACTTTGCGACAGCATTGTACTCTCACATTATAATTATTGTGATGTACTTTATGGACCGTGTCTGGATGAAATAGATAAGCGTAGAGTACAAAAAATGTAAAACTTGTGTGTAAGAATGGTAAATAGAATACCTAGACACAAACCTGTATCAATGCACAGAAAAAGCATGGGCTAGCTAAGTATGACAGAGAGAAGAGAATGCCATCTAAAAACATTTATTCACAAAATAATATTTTTAAAAACTCCGCAATATCTTTATGATAAAATTGAGCACAAGACTGTATATGTTCACGTTTACCTCATACAGCATACGGTTTGGTTAGAGTGTTTACAACCTTTTCATACCACTTTCTTCAAATTTTCTAGCTATTTTGCGATGACTATTTTAATTTTTTTGTTCCATTTGTTTCTAGCTAGTAAATTATTGTTTTGAGCAAATTAGATTAAAGAGTTATAATATTATTATGTATATTTTATTGTATTGATTTTTAAACATTTATGTTTGAGTGTATTCTACACGTGAAAATATTGTAAAAAAACTCAAATGTTGTTATCCGATTTTTGTTTGTTTTCAAGTTACAGCGTAATTAATAATAAACAAAATACATTAACGTTTTGGTTATCATAGCGTTCTTATAATAAATGTTCAAAAATACCGCCATTTACCTCTAAACATTTTCTGCTTCGTCTACAAATGGCGCCTGTTCTCTTGATGGAGTCATGTCTTTGTTTAAAATCGGCTGCAGCATTTCTAATACGTAGAATTAGTCCATCTCGAGTGTCCACTTTTACTTTGTACCATAAACAATAATCTAATGCTGTGAGGACTGGAGATCTTGGAGGCCAACTAATAGGACCACCTCGACCAATCCAACGCCCTGGAAATCTTACGTCCAAATGTTGCTTGACCTTGAGCAAAATGTGCAGGAGCTCCATCGTGCTGGTAGTACATTTGCATTCTGATGTTTAAAGAAACATCCTCTAGTAGTCTGAGTAATTTATTTTGTAAAAAATTTAAGTAGTTGGCTCCTGTGAGGCGATTCTCCAAAATAAAAGGGCCAATTAAATAACCATCGACCATACCACACCACACGTTTACCGAAAACTTATGTTGAAAATTACTTTCGACTGTTGCATACATGACAGTTGTGAATATTATTAATGCCGTCACGGGTAAATGTTGATTCATTTGTAAAAAGTATGCGCGATACAACACGAGGATTATTATTTATCCACCAACAAAACTCCATACGTTTAAGATCTTCCGGTTGTAGATGCTGCACTTTTTGTACATGGTATGGATGTAAGCCTTGCTCGTGAAGTGTGTTTATTACTCTTGTTTGTGGAATGCCCAATTGAGTACTAAGTTGCATCTTCTGCTACTACATCCAGAATATTTTCTACCTCTTCTAAATCTTGTCGAGTAGCTCGTTCAGATGTTATGTTAACAATGGGAAGCTTTCCGGTCTCGCACAGTTTGTTAAAAACTCTGATAAATACATTTTTATTAGGATGTCTCTGATGTAAAAACCGTTGACAATATTCTTCAACAGCAGCTGTAGCATTCCCATTACAAAAGCCATAAAAAAAACACCATATTTGCATATTTTAAATTTGAATAAGTGGGTGGCATTTTATAACACTTTAATCGTACAAACAAAATAAACGTTAAATTACCGTCACACTGACACATTATCAGAACAAAAAAGCTATCAAATGTTTTAGAACGTCAAACATGGCATATTAGATAAATAAAATTTAATTATGCTATAACTTGAAAACAAATAAAAATTAGATAACATATAGTATTTAGAATAGTAAATTAAATTATTAGTTTAATATTTATATGGTCAAAGAACGTCGAACAAAAGTCAAGAACTAGATGCATATCACTCATCTTCGTGTTTCTGTACCAATACATTTCAAAAAAAAAAGTTAATTAAAAAAGCACAATTAACGTCCACGGCTAATAATATTTTTACATTTTTTATTATTTTTAAGAAATAATGACCAGCTTTACTTGATTTTCTCAAAAACCGTGTATCTGATCAAAATTGATCAAGAAACAGAAAAGTTTTCAAATTAAAATTTCCACAAAAAAAAAATCCAGTAGGTTAAACATCTAAAGAATCTTAAAAATCTATCTTCCTGCAGACTTTTTTTATTCAAACTTGAACAATTTGTGTAAATAAGAAATAAACTAATGTAAACAAAAAAATGTTACAAAATATTAAAAATTAAAACAGTTAATTAAAAAAAATCAAAAATTTCTGTAAACTTTAAAGAGCTATAACTCCAAATTTATTAAAAATAATATACTACTTTATTAAGTCAATATTACTCAATTTGCTTGTAGTTTCTGGCATTTATTTTATGACTAGTTAATTTGGAACACCTTGTATACTACCCCCAGTTTCTATATTTCCGATAAAGCACAGAAATAATTATAAGATTGGTATATTTAGAAATCATCAATAGCTTCTGTATTGGCTTGTTGTTTAGACTGGTACCTTGTATTGCATTTTCCGAAGCTGCCATACATATAACAAAGTCCTTTTCGGTATTTTTTTTTGTTAGATTTTCTATATCATTAATTACATTTACAAGGGTTGCATTTGGTTTAAATAAAGTTTGAAATTTAAAGGTATTATATTTTTGCAGTGATTATCACCAAGTATAAGAACATAACGTAGATTATAATTTGATAGGATTTTACTTTTCAGTGATGTATTTTGGTTAATACGCATTAATGGGTCTTTGTTCTTTGCGGTGACGGCCGCTTTCATTGGATTTCTTACATTTGTTTTTGTGCGAAGCCAATTCAACATTATCACCATTGGAGGTTTGTGTTTTAATTTGATTGGTTTCAATAGATTCCATAAAAATCTTAGTTTGAGTTACTGCAGAGTCTAGTTCTATAATACAATTATCAGTTTGTGCTGATTTGTGATGAAGTGTCGTTGTCATTTTTTTGATTGTTTGAACTGAAATATCAATATTGTTTGTTTTAGTTGTTTGAGTTAAAATATTGACATTTTTCTTTAATTCCGTTAAATTGTCAATTATATTATATATTTATAAAATATAAATTTGCCCGTGAGAAGAATCGAACCCAGACTCTCCAATTCAAAGTATAAAACGATACCACTGAGCCACGACAGCTGTACCTATATCGTGTAATTTCAACATAACAAATATTAATTACAAAAAATAATAATATGCACGTTGTTGTTTTTATTTATAACAATGACTTGTAATTGATACAGGTACCTTTTATAGGTTAGAATTATTTTAATTTATATTACATCAAATTAAAACTATTTAAGTATGCAAAATTACCTGCAGACGATGTATTAAAAATTAAATAGATTACAGTATTTGTTAAAACACAACACACACTTATAAACATATTGTTTGAGAAGTAAAATCATTTAAAAACACATTCAATACACACGTGATGACGTCTATCACAATTTAATATTCAGGGTTGGGTAAATGTATGGAAACACCTGATTATTGGCTGCATTTTTAGTTTATGTAAAAAAAAACCTTAATAAAACTTTTGTAAAAAAATTAATCTATATAGTGATGTATTTTGATTTTTAGTACAAATTTTTTTAACAATTAGAATGATATAAGGGTTTATGAGTCTACGGCTTACGTTATTTGAAATATTCATTTTGTGAGCTAGAATTTTTTCTTTATGCAATACTCTTCTATTTGACATATTATAAGTTTGGTTTATGGCTTATTTGTTCACGTTTACGAACACCATAAATAAATATTAAACACGCATTTTGCACATGCTGCATAAATAATAAATCATAATCTATAAAAAATCCAAATTTCACTATACCACTAACAATTAACAAACTTTCAAATGATTTGTTTTATTTCACTCTCCAATATAATTATGTAGAAAAGTTTAATCAATTTTTACATTCTTATTAATTTAATTTCAGTTTTGAAAGTTTTAAACAATTTTAAATTGGTTAATTTTTCGATTTCAACTTATCAAAAAATATAATATTTAACAATAATAAATCGCTACAGACTTAATATGTATCAACTTGAATATAAAGTGTGAATATTTTTACTATTGCGTAGGACAGGACAGTATGTATAAAATATTAATATATTCTAACGTGTTGCTTTATTGGGTTAGGTCAGTAAAATAATCGTGTTTATTGTTTGATTCTAATAATAATCTTATACATTGTGTACTTACAGATAACATTTTATAAATAATATATTTATAACAATGACTTGTAATGTTTAAAACTTGTTTATTTTTGTTTTTGTAGAGTAAAATTAATTACACGTTTGAAAAGTTTACAAAACAATAGAAGACGGATTCATAATAAGTGTACTTTCTACGCAAAATGATTATTAAAGTTATGCGAGAAATGGAAAGTGTGAGCTACGGGCATGAATAACTACAATCATTGTAGAAATGCAGCCATAGTAGTGGGTATAGCAGGGATAGCAGGAACTCCAACTGGCAGCAGCAGCTCGAACCGGTCTACGCGCTTGACAACCTGCGTTATAGTCTCTGCGCAGTCCTGTTCTGCGACCCACGAGTTGTCAGCTCAGCTGTGCTATGTCTATCAGTTTGTTTACATCGTAATCAGCTGATTTTTTAATATAAACGAGAATGCCGTTCATATCAAAAGATTGGAGATCACCTGGTGAAGCATGGGTGAAAACAGAAGAAGGATGGGAAAAGAAAAAGGTTCTGGAGCACTGCAAGATGTTAAAGTGAGTATAAATATTGTACTACTGCAGAGTGTAGCGATCGATTCATCGCAGGACATTTTCTTTGTTCTCTCCTGCTGGAAATAAACACTCCAACGCGTATATAACGCATAACTTCTCATCTATAAATAAATGTATTAATATTAATTACCTGCATGCACATATACGGACCACACTTTATGCGTTTTATTTCCATTTATTGATCTAAATTTAGTTTCAATGTCAAGTCATAATTGAATTCATGCAAGCGTAAACATGTAACAAAATATTAATCTTACATTCAACAATATATTTTAAATACTAAATAACGAAACAAAGAAATATTCCAGGTAAACTATCCGACACACTCGGCCAAGCGACACAAATTATTATTCCGGAAATGACCTCATTCGTGCAGTTTATTTATTTAATAATTGCACTAAATTATTTATTAAAATTTTAGACAAAAAGAAGATGCGGAGAAAAATGAAAGTACAGCTGTCCAACCGTATTGCCACATAACAATAAAATGTACTAGAGAGGTAATAAATAAGATTTATATTAGATAAAGACGATCACTTTTACTTTATTTTATATAATATTTTAGATTGCCGGATTTAATGAGCTGGATGAAGTAGTCAAGCGATTAGATTTTCGGAATGCCGTACGGGATGTTAGAAGATTTAATTATATTTGTGCATTATTGGACTTGCTGGTCGGACAGCAGATGACTGCATTATCAGGATGCACACAAAAGGTGCTTTTAGCTATGCTGGAAGAAGTTGCGAGTTATGCGACCGCCAACCAACACAATCCCCGTACATTACGTAGATTGTTGTCAAAGTTACGGGCCTTGAGCACGGCCGAACAATCTGCCTGTTGGGGAGGCCCTTTGGGATCTAAGATGTTGTGGAATCAACACTCAATGACCATAAAAAGAATCCAAGCGAATGCCGGTAACTTTCAAATTCATGAACCGTTGCCGGAGAGTCGTCCAAAGTTCCTACAGTTACCGGAAGAATGCATTAGGGAAGTTGTACTTAGGTTATCCGATCACAGAGATCTTATGTCCACTGCTGAAGTTTGTGATGAATTGACTGCCATTGCCAACGAGAAACGCGTCTGGCGAGAACTTACTAGATTTCATTTCACTCAACAGCAGATCGATGCCATCAAGGCAAAACACAACAAAACTGATTGGAAGGATGTGTATCATGCTCTTAGGAGGTAAGATTCTTTTATTTTTCCATTATATTTATCTACGGGTTTCATTTCGATACATGTACATTGTTATTTCAAAGTGTAATTCATATAATTTCTCATGGTTACATAAAAATACAATGCGCATTTTGTAGCAACTGCGAAATATAATAAATAATAATAAAATGAAATTATGTTTCATACATGTTGCATAAATCTACAGTTTTGGCGAATCATTAAAACTGTTTTGTTATTAATAATAATATAATTGCTTTAATTGAGCAATTAAATAACAAAAAAGATATCCTTGACTTGCTATGCATGAACAATGAATAAAATTATTATTCATGTTTCAACTTGTAGGTGATATTTTTATCAAAAAGATTACAGATAAAAATTAATGTATTAAATACGATATAAATATTTATGGTAGGTTGGCGAGCAATATAAAACAACACATTTTTTATTGAAAAATATGTATGTCCCAGGACCGACTTAACAAAAGAAAAACCTTTTTATTTTTAATTTCTCAAAATTTAAGGTGCTGAATAAATGAGAATAAAATAATTAGATAAAAAAATGTTATACACGGTGTTCAAAAATAACAAAAATGTTAAAACCAGTTAAGATAAAGTAACTTTATTTTTAAGATTTCATCGAACAATATAATTAAAATATAAAACGAATTCAAATTACGAGTTTTATTTTTTTTGAAAGTTTGAAAACATTTTGGATACTATTATGTACAGAAACTCAAATAATTTGTTATTTATGTTCAATACTCTTCTATCAATTTTAAATAGTGTTTTATAAGGTAATTTTTTTATTAAAACAAAAATATGAATTTTGATTTGTATGCAATAGAACTTTTAGAAATTTTAGTTATATTTTTTTATTAAAACTTGAAATAAAGATACTTTATTCTTTAACCAATTTTTAAGTTTTTATTATTTTTGGATACCCAGTTTATTCTGCCAACGTTTGCTATCGTTGAGACTTTTATAAAGAGTAACTGAAGATCTTGATGCAAAAACCGGCCAAGTTCAATTCTTAAAAGTATTTGAAAAACGGTCTGTGCAATTAAGTTTTTATATGTAGCTATGAGTGGTGTAGATAGCATAGTTAAACAAAAATTACAAATTAAAAAAATTGTCACCGTCTATCATTTTTTGAAAATTTGGATTTGTTTGATTTTTGCACCAAAGTATTATTTTGTTTTAAAAACATTCAAATACGTATTTTATTGATTGACAAACTGAATACAAGTTTTTAAATAAATAAAGAATCAGATTTATATTGTTGCTCTTAGTACTTACTACTTACTACTTCTGTACTAAAACTTTTCGTCACAAGCCTTGTTATCATTTATCGGAAAGGGATATACCTGAGACATTTTAGGCAGTGGTAGTGACAAAACAGCACTATTCTTCTGATCGGAAAATTAAGTGAATCATGGAAGACTAGTAGATACACTGCATTTAATGAATTTAGAACCTTTCTCATATTTACATAAGCTATGCTGAGATAGTAAATTTTATTTTATTTTTGTTGGTGAAAGTTGTTGTAAACATGTTTCAAATGCTGAGTAAAAACCATAATCATATCTTGGTTTTCATCCACAACACAAAATTGTTTTCGTTTTTTTTTTGCACTAATTTTGAGGTTGCATAATAAAAAGCTGTGATTCGGCTCAGAATATTAGTGGATAACTTGTTAAATGCTCATATTATTCTGAATAACTATAGTGTATAGATATATAACAATGCTGTGATTCTCATTTTGAGCAAATGCATTGTCAGAAAACAGATATAGTTTGATAAAAATGTCTTTATATAATGTGTAAAAAACTTATTACCTTTTTTAGACGTAACTTTATCATACATATAAAAAGTAGATAATTCTGCTTTTCTGAAGAAATGCAAAAATTATATTGCTATTTTTGGCGTTTGTTAAAAGCATCTCTAGCAGAATTATTAGGTAGCGGTAAGATTTGCTGACAATCAAAACATAATACATCTATTGTTTTGTCGGCCTTTACAAGTTACATTTTTTCTTACAGCAAAGTATAAATTGTTTCAGATTTTCAAATATGTATTTGTTTTTATGTCTGCAAAGCATTTTTTTCTTCTCGATCTTGCAAAACTTATATTTTAGTTCAAGCAAAAGTGACGATAATAATAATTATAGTTTGGTTTGCATTCTTCTTCACTCTTCAGCATCTCAAAAACATCTGGTTTTGCATTTTAGAAACATTAAGTTCAGGGGATAAATAGCTTTGACTTTTATTTTTTTCTTGACTATAATGCGAGGAACTTTTAGGAAAACTTTTTAAGTAAAAAAAAACTATCAATAGTAGATACGATACTTATCGGTAAGTTGTTCGGCCGATTGTTGTATTTAATGTTATGTTACATTAGCAGATGCAATGCGATTTGTTCGGTGTTTAGTTATACCATGTATTGCACAAAATGTTTTTTTGCAAACGATATATTCAATGCCATCAACTTGAATCTGCAAAAAACATTTTTTTAAATATTTTTTTAAGACAGAAACAAAACAAAAATTACTTTGTAGTAGTTATTACCTGTTCTTGCTCGTTTTCTTGTCACATTTTGAACACGAATTAAACCACCTAAATAAATGATTTTTTTCTTTTTATTAGCAATATACTTAATTTGTTTGTTTCTTCTAATTTAATATGAGAAAAATAGTTTGCGACTTTTCACCAATTTTTTTTTGTATGGTTTCACCACTATTTGCAGTGTTTCTTCTTCTTTTGTCATTTTTAACTTTCTTACATTTTGCTACTATGTTTTTTCATCTTTTTGTCTTGTCTTTCTTTTTATTTTGGTTATATATTGCATATATTCTGGTTTTCCTTTTCACGGCTTTTTCTTGAACTATTATTTAGTAATATATAATAATAGTATTTGGCTAACTTTTGTCACTTTGGCACATAGTTACTGCCTGATTAATCAAACGGCTCAACAACGCAAGACAATATATTTAAATTATAACTTGAATAGCTAGCTGTCCACACTTTTTTACTGGTTCAGGTTGACAGTTTTAAGAGCATCCCGACCGGCTACCTTGATTTCCAGTATAACGAAAACAGCAACTTTGGCATTCTATTTCTACAATAATTTCATAATCGATTAGTTTTTTTACCAGTACATTCAGAAAGGATATTTTTTGTTAGAGTATTTTAGTCAAGTTTTAGTTAGTAGTAGAAAAATATCCAAATATAGAAATAAATGCGGTTTTAGGAATTTTTGAATTAATTTTATTGCTGTATACAAATATAATTTGACTAAATGACTGAGTTATTTAGCAAATTTTTATGAGCGCCGGGCGGAATTATGTTCGTATACCAACAAAATAACATTGTTAAATTTTGGTGCCGATAGATTGAGTCTAAATGGTGTTGCATGCGTGAAAACTACCAAACAAGGGGTATAGTCGCCCAAAATTGGTTCAAAAGATGTGAAACTTTTGAAATAAGCAATTTTTTGTTTATACAATATTGCTTTTTAGTAGATTATATGTTTCCGATCAATTGTCATCAACTAGAAGGTCTTGCAATCCGTAAAAAAAAAGATATAAGTCAAATAATCTCAAGAGAAAAATGATTTTTTTCAAGTGATGAAAAATCAATTATTTATATTTCAAGTGATAACTCATTTTTGTTGTAAATTAAAATCATCTAGTTTTTTTTTCATTTTTAATCATTTTATGACATTATTTGACATATACATATCTCTTATTCTACTCATTGCACGACTTTACGACTTTCTAGTTGGTGGCATTCGATATAGAAACATAAAATTTAGTAGATGGTGTAGTTATCCTACAAAACTGTTGTTGGCTACAGAAAATACAGGTTTTAGAATTTTGAACATAACAGGTCTTTTTTGAACTTAAAGGTACAAATGAATTGGACAATAAACCATTAGATTCATGTTTGATCTGAGTGGCATTGAGAATTTATTTTCTAAAACCTAATCAGAGATGGTGTAATATATTTAAATAATAATCTGAATATCTTTGAAAACACAATTAGAGATTTCGATGGACGGACAAATTTATGTATTGACTGAGAAGGCAGCCGATTTTTTTTTCCAGATGCTTTGACAAAATGACAAAATCTTATTTGTTATCTCCTGGAGTATCGTAATAAATCAATATAATATCTTTTAATGTTGAAGGCATTGATTTATATCAAACTTATATTATTTGACTTTGAAACTAACGTTTATGAAATTTTGATGAATGAGTGTGAAACTTCTTAGTTTGTTTTCTTGTTAATGATCTATTAATAGATATTACTACCTTCTCAAATGGTACAACTGTTGGGTCGTTTTTGTTGTATTTGCTACATACACAATAGTTATACAGGGCCATTATAAAAGTTAGGAATTATGTAACCATCTAATGTACATTTGCGCCACTCTAGTGAAATAGTGAATTCAAGATCGGAGTGCGTAAATACAGTTGAAGTTGAACTGTCAAAACAATGTAAATAGTTTGGTGCACAATTTAAAAAATGCGGCATATTTAAAGTGATTACATAATTCCAGACATTTATAAAGACACTGTACCATTATACGCTGGTAGAATACTATACATTATCTTTTTTTTATCATACTGTATATATGTATAATATTTATTACCCTGATAGAAAAATAAAACATGGAAAATACTCTTTAATTAACCTAATATAACTACAATAAGTAGATTTGATCTGTTAGTTAGATGAATTAATAAAGTCATTATTATTTATTAGTCATAGTTTTTTTTCTTTATAAATTTTATAAATCGTTCCTTTGTCGAAATTTATTTATTTTCATTGTGAGTTAATAAAAATTTCACAATTTAATAATAATTATAACTTTATTTTATAATAGGCGTTTTGCCGTGAGATACCGTTGGTGTTGTAGTAGAAAATGGTTTCAAAGCGTTGTGTTGTAGCGACCCACTGGTTAGTTATTTTTTACTCAGACTGTACCAACTGGTGATTTTATAACCCCTGTTCGAAGCAGTTTAGTTTGTTCGGTATTTCAAATTCCAATATGATAACTTACCTATATAATGGTATGAATTGCCAAGAATGATTATGAAAATAATTAGTAGAAATTGCCATAGTATAAAAAATAATTATTTTATATAATAATAATCATAAGAAACTTGATGACAAATGTAACCGTTTATGACCAGTACACCATTTTTGTGAAATTTTCGGGATCAGAAAAATACAAATATTTTCTTTTAAGATTTACACATTTTTGCATTCGCATTGTGTAGATGTTGATACACTTTATTTGATGCACCGTGGTTCTATTTTGTAATCATTTCTTTGCACGAATTCACACTATTTTTGGTAAATTGTTAAATTGTGAAGAATTCAAATATTTTAATTTTTTATCTTATGCATGCGCACCACGATAGGTCATGACGATTTTTTTAAAATCGTCTAACAGGGATGAACGGCCACGTTTGAATTCACTAAACCATCGATATATTGTGACATTGGGTGGTGCTTCATTACCAAAAGTAGCAGTAAGTTGATCGGCACACTGCTAATGAGATAATCTACGTCGAAAATTGTAAAATATAATTCCACGAACGTGTTCACAATTCAAATTCATTTTTTGACTTAGATAAAATTTTCAATTTACTATTAACAATAGCGTTTTTATGACAAAATGTATTTTTTACGCATACTATTAAAAATGTCTGTTCAATGTTGCAGTCGGATCGCACCTAGCAACATCAGTGTTGGAAATATAATCGCTGTTTGCTTGCTAGTATGTATGGTTTCTAACGGCAAAACGTATAATGACATTGTTATTTGGTGCAACACTGTACACATACTTGTGAATTGATTCTACCTTACATTACCACCCCACTGCCACATTTAGTTTCTACTGCACATTTTGCCGACTTTGTTGATTCAAAAAGTTAATGTCGATTTGTTCTTGGACAAAACTGCTTGTATTTCTATATTTTTTATACAAATATAAGTAGACTTATCTAATGTTTTCTGTGTTGACTTCTAACGTTTTGATGGTATTGTAAGAATCTAGTAGTTGCAGTTAGATTTCTGTGTGCACTAATTATATTGCGTTTGTGCTCTGGTCATCTTCTAATTTACATCTTATGAAGTATTTTGGATTTGACTTTATCTATCTAATGTTTTACGATTTGAGTGAAAAATAAAATAACTTTCTAATGATGAAATCTGTTTTATATGAAAATATGTTTTGAGATATGAAACATTGTCGACATGGTAAGATTTTGAAATAAAAAGTATATTAAACATAAACAACCTAAAAAAACCGAAGAAACAGAAAGTTGATGTTAAGTAGCAAAATACATAGATTTCACACATGGTACTATGACTATTAAGGTATTTTTTATATCACAATGTTACTGCAGTTTTGGCTGAACCTGTCGGAAGAAGGCTGACGTTTAGCCGAAACTGCAGTTTTTAAACTTACTAATTGTTTTATTTAATTTTCTATTATGAATTATCCCGTAGTCATACACGCTAAAGTTTGAATATGTTTGATGGCTTTTTTTTTGTTAGATGTTTAAGGGTTGTGGCATACACTTGTTCACAAGGTTAGGTTATGAACTGACCATCAAAAAAAATTATTTTTTAAATTTTAATATTGCATTACTGCCAGTGTGGCGTGCGTTTATCTTGCATTAAAAGTTGTTACTTTAAAATGGAGCAAGTAGTTTGTAGTTAAACGTTTCTCAAAGTACAATTTTCAATAAATACAAGCTCAGTTTTGTGTATATTAAAACGTATAGCATATACTGCCACCATCAGAAGGTGTTTAAGACTACTTATTTTTTTAATATTTTGAAAATGGTTTTTGCGGAAATTGGGGATGACGACACATGCTAGTGGCATAAAATATACATACATCTTCTTGCTCGAGTTGTTACCTAAATGTATACTTTTAAAAAATAACGTTTACAACATGTTTAGTGGCTCAAATACAATTAAAATTAAATCAGTGTCATCCACAATACTTTAAACGGCCACAATTACGATCTATATCCAGAATATTATTCGTTTTCTGATGATAAATTGTATGTAAACGAATTTGTAAATGAATTTAAATCATTATCTGAATTAAAATTGATGTTAAAAACTTTGTAATAATACCGTCAAAATTAAACATGCTATTACTGTCTTTAATTTTTGTTACTAAAATTGATGGGCTTGGGATAACAAGGCTATATGCCACAAAAAGTTTTTTTTATTGCTTTAAATATGCAATTTCTAAAATAAATTATTATTTTTTTTTAATATAAATATTCCTAAAATATTCAGGAAAACGTGTAGATTAATATACCAAAAATAAATACCGTTATTTAACTAAGGTTTGTAAAGAAAAGTCGGAAATTACCAAATTGGGGCATATTGTTATCCCGAGCCCTTCAATTGTATAATATTTGCGTAAAAGTTAGTTAGTGCTAATTTAGGTATTTTAGAACTTAAAAAAAAAAATTGTTATTTTTTTAATGAATTTTAATTAACTAATTCATAAGAATAGTGTTTCATTTATATTTTGTTGAAAAGTTTGTTAAAAATGAAATTTGCTTTTCCTTTTGTTGATGTTTATCAATGGTAACTTCTGTATATGTGTATACATTATGTAATATTCAACCATAGTAGGATGGAATTAGATTAGTACTATCTGCATAATTTGAAAACAATAATGAAAACAGCACACAATTTAGGTATTCACAACTTTGCATATATGTCAAACCCATTCAGTTATAAGCCCTATCGATTAAAAAAATTTATCTCCACTCAGTGCTCGAACTATTCGTTTTTAATTTTGCACAATTATTTCTCCCTTGCGGCACCATTCGAATATCCACTATGATTATACAAAAAATCGATGTTTAAACTACTGTCTAAACATAACTTGTTTGCATATAATGCATGCATCTAAATACAACAGTCTGCAGGCATACTAAACTTTTATTTAGAGTAGCAGATTAATAACTACATAAATATTTATTATAAATAAAATATTGCGAACGATAAAACCAACAACGTACTAAGGAAAATTAGAAGTATTATTCATTCCTTAGCCATTACCTAGTTTCGTATTTTGCAAGCTTCTTAGAAAACAGCATCGGTTAGTAGTTATTTATAAATTAAAGTTGTCTAATCTAATTGAAGGCAAAACATGAATCAGTTTGGTATAGTTAGTATTTACTAAATAAATGAATTAGACTTATTGTAAATAAAAATAAATGTATGAACAAAGCGCAATATTTTGAATCTACCAAGAAAATGTGTGACTTATTAATTATTAAACGTGTACATAAACATAAACGAATATAAAAATGAAATTTAAATATTTATGATTTTTGATTGAATTATAAATAAATCAATTCATTTAACTGTAATATTATGGAACAATGTTCACAATTATTTCATAAATTTAGAGAATATTTATGCAAATATAATGTAGTTGTAATATGAATTACAAATTTATTATTTATTATTTTTCAAAGCTATATTGTCAGCAGTTATTGGCTTTATTGTAATATTCTATTTTAATGTTGCATACTAATAAATTTATTTTTTGTTTTATTAAATACAGGATTTTAGTTCATTTCAATGATTTTATTGTATTTTAAATAAACAAACATTTTTTTAATAATTGTGTTTATCTTATGCAAATATTTTTTGTTTATTAACAGAGTTTCTGATAGTTTCTTTAGGCGATATACATATGTACATGCATTATAGATAGCCTTGTAAACAAATTTCATTTTTACGAAACATTTTGTTTGCTATAAATATGCACAGGATACTATTAAATAGTAAACAAGTCATTATTTTCAAAATGATTTATGTTATAAAAATAATATAAATAGTTTTGAAACTAATTACTTTAGAATCTACAACCTGTTAATAGTGTTAATGTTAATTAGTTTTAGTCTAACCAGAACTTATTATGTCAAAAATAAATAAAAAAAAGTTTTCTAAATATTTTTTTCTATTTTAATTTTGTTCTATTTTTTTTTTTCACTTCTATTTCAGCTGCTTTATACTTGGAGAATAAGTATTTTCTTAATTACTATTACCCAACTCAATCATATCATATTTACCATATACCTTCTTTACTCACAAAATAATCTAGTAGTTTTTTGTTTTTTCTATCTTGTTTCAATAACTTTTATCACGCCTGGTTGTTTTTTAACATTTCTGATGTTTTGATTCTCACTGTTTCCAGCTTTTCTTTTCTTTTACATGTTACATTTTATTTAAATTTTCTTCAGGTATTTGTGATTCATAAAACAATTTATTAATTTAATTTGCACTTCTATCATTCTACTATTTAATTTTAATTAAATCTTTAGTTATTAATTTTCTTTTGGATTTTAGGGGTAACAATATTTTCTAGATTTTGAAAAAAAATTGGTATGCTTATTCACCTAATCTCAGCTAGTGTAATTTTTTAATTGCAAAACTTGTGAACTAGCGAGGTCATAAATGCAGCTAACGGTCGTTTGTCGTTTATATTTGTTTGCATTTGGTATTGCTGTAACATATTCCAATTTTATATATATATATATATATATGTTATTTTTTAAATTTTCGCGGATATAATTATTTTTATTTAAATTTATTTTCGGATTATCCCGCGTTTTCTTTTTGAGTTGGACTCGACGTTTCGGCTGAATCTCATCAGCCATCATCATGAGATATTTATTATTAATATTTATAATATACTATTACATCAATATGACATTGATATATAAACTAATTTTGTTGTCAAAGCTAACTTTCAAGAAACTTTATTGTGTGTAAAGTTTCTTTGTTTGACTTCTGGTAGTTGGTCTATTAATTGATCCTTCTACAGTCAAAACTTGTAAAGGAACTGGTTGTGATTTGGATGCTGTAATTAAATTAGTTGTTGTTGGTAAAGAAGCTGTTAGTGGTTTTTTTAAATTTAATTTAGTTGTTGCCAATGCTGTTTTCCAAGTAGATGGTAAACGTAAAGCATCATCTCTCTTATTGAGATTGTCTGGTCTTTTTTCAATTTCGATGGCTTCTCTAGTTATTCTAGTATGAAAATGATTAATTTTTGCTAAAATTTTAGTTCCTTCAAAGTTAATTTTGTGATGACTTGAATTTACATGTTCCGTTAAAGATGAAGTAGATTCATTTTTTTGAACTGCTCGAATATGTTCTTCTTTTCTTGTGCTAATTTTGCGGTTAGTTTGTCCAATATAAGATCTCGTACAATCTGCACATGGGATTTCGAACAAGCCTTGACTTTCTAAAGGGATAATATCTTTTGGGCTTTTTAAAACTTGACTTATTTTTAAATTTGTATTGAAAACTGTTTTTATGTCGTATCTTTTTAAAACTTTAGAAATTTTGTTTGTGGTACCTTTGACAAATGGTAAAAAAGCGTATTTTTGTGTTTCATCTTTTTCTTTGTCGTTGTTTGTAATTTTAATGTTTAATAACAGTTTTAATGATGCTTTATTGAAACCATTTTGTAAGCCCAAATAAATTCAGTAACAAAATCTTTATTACATAGAGCTTTAACATTATGTGATCAAAATCACATAAAAGAAGAAATTGAAACGTTAGAAAACGCCCTCTTACAAAATTAGCACAAGAAAAGAAGAACATATTCGAGCAGTTCAAAAAAATGAATCTACTTCATCTTTAACGGAACATGTAAATTCAAGTCATCACAAAATTAACTTTGAAGGAACTAAAATTTTAGCAAAAATTAATCATTTTCATACTAGAATAACTAGAGAAGCCATCGAAATTGAAAAAAGACCAGACAATCTCAATAAGAGAGATGATGCTTTACGTTTACCATCTACTTGGAAAACAGCATTGGCAACAACTAAATTAAATTTAAAAAAACCACTAACAGCTTCTTTACCAACAACAACTAATTTAATTACAGCATCCAAATCACAACCAGTTCCTTTACAAGTTTTGACTGTAGAAGGATCAATTAATAGACCAACTACCAGAAGTCAAACAAAGAAACTTTACACACAATAAAGTTTCTTGAAAGTTAGCTTTGACAACAAAATTAGTTTATATATCAATGTCATATTGATGTAATAGTATATTATAAATATTAATAATAAATATCTCATGATGATGGCTGATGAGATTCAGCCGAAACGTCGAGTCCAACTCAAAAAGAAAACGCGGGATAATCCGAAAATAAATTTAAATAAAAATATATATATATATGTATATATATATACTATATATATATATAGGGTTTTCCAATAAGAGGTTTCATTTTGATATAAAAAAAACTGGTATTTTTTAAGAGAAATCAATAAACGTTTATTTCATTGTAAAGAGGAAGGTATGCCATTAACATTTTAAAACGATATCAGTCAAATGGTCGCCAGGGTTACGGTTGCACTACCACATTCTTTTTATGAAATTTTCCATGACCAATTTGCACATTTACGGCTGTATGTTCTCGATAACTTCACGAATTCCATCTTTAAGGTCTTGAATCATAGGCATAGGCATAGACCTTATCTTTCACGTGGCCCCAAAGAAAAAAGTCTAAAGGTGATCTCGGTGGCCAATTGTGATCACCTCGTCGAGAAATAACATGGTCAGGAAACATTTCTTGCAAAATTGCGATTGTTTTGTTGCTTGTGTGGCACGTAGCGCCGTCTTGTTGAAAATAAACGTCGTCCACATTAATATCTTTCAATTCCGGCCATAAAAAATCATGATACATAGCTCGTTAGCGTCATCCATTTACCGTAACAGTTGCACTAGCCTCATTTTCGAAAAAGTAGGGTCTAATCATACCGCCAGCCCAAAACCGCACCAAACAGTGACACGTTGAGGATGCGAAGACTTTCAACAATCATTCTTGGATTTTCTGAGCCCCTAATCCGACAATTCTGCTTATTAACGTAGCCTCCCAAGTGAAAATGGGCCTCATCACTGAAGATGATTTTTTGATGAAATTCCGGATCATTTTGATGTACTTGGTGATCGACAGGCTTGAGTTCTTGTGTTAACTAAACTTTAAAAGCCTTAAGACTTAAGTCTTTATGCAAAATACTGCCTAAATAGCCTGCTATTCAAAATGAAACTTCTTATTGGAAAACCTTTTAGAAACTTTAAATTTGTGATAAAAAACTTAGTAAATTGATTTATTATTTAATTAACATGAATTATCACGTAGTAGAGGTCACAATCATCAATTATATTATTCCAATTAACTCGTTTTTTTGGCTTGGGGCGTTTGGCGGGATATAGTCAGTTAAAATATTAGTTTTTGAAGTAGGTACACAGTATTTAGTTTTTGTTCAATTACTTGTATACATGGACTTTTTACTATATACTACCTCTCTATTTCCATTCTAATTACTTTTATTTTCTAGTTGCATAAAAATGTGTCTTAATTACTATTTTGGTATCATTATTTCTATTATACATTTTTTATTGAGTGTCAAACTGACAAATGAATAAGTTGGTTGAGAAATGTTTTTTTTTGTAAACAGTAATTAATTATATTTTTTTACTTATCACTTATCAGATTAAAATTCAAAAGTTTGTTTTTTTTAATTGATAAACACAATGTAAAGAGTGTTTGATTAAGACTTGAACGATTTGAATTGCATGTAATGTTTTATAAGTCAAACTGTTAATAATTTTTTTGACATTTGTCATGTATACCTGTTAGAATTTATAATGGTACGCTACAAATTCTTTGTTATGAAAATTTACCGTGTTTCTATTTAATCGTGAGATAAGTAAAACAGTTATTCGGCTCCAACAGGAAAAGTCAATATAGCGGAATTTGGTCGGGTGGTATTGAACCGTAGTTTGAAACTAATGCTGGACAAGCTTTTACAGTCAATGGAGTGCACTCTTGTGATGTGTTAACTAATAGGTCTAAGGTAGGGAATATACAGAGAATACACAGAACTTATTTTTTCAATAAGGTAATTTCACATGTCATACAAGTGGTGAAACAATACTATAATTACAGTCCAAGATTAGTCCTTAGTTTAGAGAAATAACTATATTAATTAGCTCCGTTGATTATGCGATTTAAACTTTGTTCTTTGAGGTTCTTTACAATGCTTATTCAACATGTATTCTGACAAAGTCCATGCCAGTAAGCCACGGATAATTTACTGCCGTAAAACCAAATTCCAAAATTGACTAATGATTCAGATACTTAACAACACATTGTTTTACTCTACTTCAGAATTCTAATTTATTGCTGGAATGTTATTAAATTGTAAAAATAAATAAGTTTTGTTAATAAAATAACTGAGAAGCAGGATATAAATTGGTTAACAGAACGAGAATAAGATTATTTTATTATTTTAAGTGTTGTTAAAAAGAAACTAACTCTTACTTTCCGCGTTAACTGGTGCATGTTGGCAGAGATTTTAATTTGAATTTAACAATAATTATAAGTTATACCGTAACGATTTTTTTATATACTTAATAATAGAAAGTGACTTGTCTTTATATTAGCCATCTGTAATATCTTTTAATTAGTAATTATATAATTTAATTACATTAAAATACATAATAACATTATAATGCAATTATACATACTTGTCTTATGTTTTTTATTTAATAAAATAATAATTAATAATATAGGTCGTTGTAGATTTTTTCTTTTTGCAAAAATTTTGATTACATATTAAATTTTACTGTCCGAGACGAGTTTTGAACATCAATTCTACGTCGAGATTTGACAATGTACGTTTTATATACAGAGCAGAGCCACTTACATAAATGGCGAATAAGAAACTGCAAGTACAATACATTGAGGTGTCTATTATTAAACTTTTATGTTTATGCTTGTCTAATAAATCAGTAGTCGAATAGAAAATTTATATGGCACAGTTCGTAATTCCAAAGCTGGCTCCAGATCCAGATTTGTAACATTGCCTGTCTTGTACTTTTATTGCGTGTAGCGGTTATAATACATGCGTATTATGAGTTCTAAACATTACGAAAGAAAATTTTATATCTATTCTTCAATTTTGTATCGTGTTTTTTTTACTATTTTTCACACCGCCTCATAAGTATTACGGATTGTTTGAAGGGGTTGATGGGGTCAACGGTGACTTTCGAATCACCTCGGTAGATAAAGAGCATTTTTTTAGTTAGTCATATTTTGGGGTTCGAACCCCGGACTGTTAACGTGTTAAGTTAACGTTCTATCATTGAGCTATTGCACTATTAATAATAAATACCACAGAAACAATAAAATTGTATAAAATGTATAATATGAAAATTGTAATTTTGTTGCCGATATGCAGACTTATTTCGTATGTATAATTGGGTTGTATAGAAATTTTACAAAAATGTTATTTACTAATTTTGAGCACTACATACAATTTTTTTTTGTATTTCTTTGGAAATACCTTTTTTTAATTTTATTATTATTATGATTTTGCAATATCAATATTCTATAATTTTGTGAAATTCTTAGTCCAATTCATACTAATTGTTATTGATTAACAAAACACTTGCAAATAAAGGCGAGGTTGCGGTGCGCAAGTACGTCTAGCGCTATTTTTTTAAATTTGATTTGATCAATGCGTGTGTGTCATTCATTGATGCGGCATAAAAGTAAAGACTGGTTAATTGCAGCAAACTTCAAAATTTTTGGTACGCTGTTATGTTACAAACTACTTCTAGAAACATTACGAGAAAACATTCATTACGATAACATACCTACCAGTTTTTTCTACGTTTTATTTCTATTGATTTAATCGGCTAATAATTTGTTAACTAATTTGTTGCTTTTGTTGTTTATGCAACTTCAATGTGTATCTACATTTACACGATAAACTCAAATGTGTCGCATTTTTAAAAGAGTTAGCTAAATTATATCTAAACGTTTAAAACTTCATTAGGAATGGGTTATCTGTCGTTAACAATGAAGGACTTTATTCTTGATTTTGTACTTACGGACTTTATCGACGAGGTCATGCTATAATTTTACTTTTAATGCCGTAAGGAGCGGTAGGTTTGTAGTAACTTTTTATCTTTGGTGGGCGGTTATGTTGCTAGGTTGCTGTGTTATCCATGGTGATCTTGGCCTTGGTCATGTTACAATCGATTTGGGAGTAGATAGGCTTATAGATTAGCTGTTCACACTTTGTTTGTTGTAGATCTATTAGCAAGTTATGTTGATGGCAGTATGACCAATCTAGCTTCCATAGTTTGACTGTCAAATGTCAAACCAAATTTTTTTTTTTGGGTTCTACGTGCATAATTAAAAATATAGAAGAGCCTTGAGGTTTTATATTCATTATAAAAACTACTTCTATGTCTATAAGCACAATGAAAGAAACATATATTTTTTTAAATGATTTTGATGGCTGGTTGGCAGCTCAGTTGGAGCTATAGAGTTGGAACTAGTATTGCAGCAGTGTGCGCATACGCAATTATGGACGCTGTAGCCTGGCTGTTATCCTGGAGTCGTTCCGGAAGCCGTGTGTAGTATTTAATTATTATAGGTATTTTAATATTTGCAGGTTGTGGTGGATTGAGGTGTAATTGTTTTACTTATCTTTGTCGATTATGTGGGTAGTCTTGATGAAAATATTTTTTTAGGTTTAGTTTCCTGGTCAATGACTGCGGATTATAAAGTATGAACCAAGAATTGATGTTCTACAGCCGTTTTTACCAACTATTCCTAAACAAGAACTTTGCTAGGTATTACTTAACTTTAAAAAGTTCTTAAATTAATACTTTATCTATAGTCAGTTTTGTCATGGCAGTCAGTACTTACATAAATGCATTTTCAGTAAAATTTAGGTAATAATGTTAGTAAAATAAAAAAGCTAAATTGTAGGTGAATAAATTTTGGTAAATATATTAATATATGAAATGGCATAACATGTTCAATTAATGAATTTGTATGTATACATTTAGGTATTGATATATTTTTTATTTATTATTATTAATACATTATTAAGTAATCAAAAGTAATAATTAAGTTAAAATTGAAATTAAAACAAATAAACAAATAACTCTTGTAAAAGCACACAGAAATAAATAAATGTACTAGTATGATATTATTATACAAGGTGTCCCATGGTTTGAGGTACATTGCTTAAGGACGCGTTATTGAAGTCATTTAGAATTGCTTCATAACATAACTTCAGCCATTACGGAAATGCAAGAAAAAATATTTAACTTGTTTTAAATAAACAAGTTAAATATTTACAAATTTTGTTAAAAACGATCTTTTCCGGCTTCAATACAAAGTCTGCAAAATATGCAGTTCTTAACATTGATTTATATAACTATTTTCTAGCTGGCGTAGTAATAGTAGATTTAGAAACTTCCTCTCCATGGCATTACTATGTTAAGTTTTCATTTACAATGTTTTCACTTGCAATGTTCATTGATAATGATGTTCATACCAATTCTGAGTACATTGTATTGTGTTAGACTACAGGCATCTCTAATGTTAAAACAAATTATATATCTCTGATTTCAGTAAAATTATATTTCCTAAACTTAAAATAATTATACCACTTACTGGTTACAGTCAAATTAACTGGATTATGTCTAGATATTGGAAGATTATTTGCTACATGAAATAAAATAGTAATGGTGACAACAGATTAAATCACATAATTTTTTATGGAATCATTTTCGATTACTTTTATTACTTTAGGATTAACCTGGTACGTTTGTCTATATACTATGGCTTTTCAGTTTTGGATTTTTATCACTTGCTTCTTTAACTAAGAGACAAGTTTCTTGAATTTTGTGCAGTTTGTTATTAAACCTAGCGAAAAGTAAAGTCTAGAACATTGAGGAATTTTTTTAGGAATGATGAAAACTAAATTGCCGTTAGGAAGTTTTCACTTTTAATTAGGAATTGCTTATATTTTACAAAGAGTTGTGAAAATGGGCAACAGTTTTCTATTGTTTTGTTACTTTTACCGATAGGCGGTTTTGTGCATTTTATTTTTAGTAACGTTTAAAGTTTTTAGTTTTTTTTTTCTCATATCAAGATTAAAATGCCCATACTAATAGTCTGAGAATAAATTTCCGATTGATTCTAGATTAATGAATCCGAGATTCATTTTGCTAATTGTTGTCACGGATATTGTGAAGGCGACTTTACTCGCGATCGACCAATGCATTCCTTGCTTAATTCTCGGATCGAGTTGAAAACTATGCAACCGTCAATATAATCCTAGATTAAAACAATCTTGGGACTACCCAAGATCAATCTTGGATTGTTTATTAGTTGTCAGTTACTAATTCTGACATTTGGTAACAGGTTATGTAAATAAATATTGATTAAAATGGATAAATAACTATCAACAATTATGTTTTACAGGTACAAACAAGATCTATAGAATATAAGTACACTACTCCACAAACATTGATAAAAATTTAAATAAATAAATCTAGGATTCATGAAGCCAGGATCAATCCGAGATTTAATCTCTGACTATTAGTACGGGCATAAGTTTAATTCACACGTTGATATTTTAAATATTTACTAGCTGATTATTTAAAATATGTGAATCAAATTTATTTTGTTTTTTAGATTCTATCTCTTATATTTCAATTTTTTTCGCAAAAATTGCGATGTGATTCTATAAAGGCTATCTCCTATTTGGATACTGTTGTTTATTATTTTTAACTCTTGTTACACTTCTCCGTAAACACCCTTTAATGACTTTGTGAACGAGTTGTGGGATTAAAAATTGTTGGTGTATTTTCTTATTTTAGAACTTAATTTAGAACTGCTAATTATAGACAGGCTAATGACTTATGTTTTCATTACATAGAATCGCTCAATCAGAAACTGGTAATGGGTCACGCTATATGATGATGTTAATCTTTATGAGTAGAGTTATAAACATAATATATGCAGCTGTTAACATGTGCAGTTTACAGGAATTTGGGGTGATTTTATATAAGCATTAACTGGAATTTGATTTATTGATTATATATGCAATATTGGTAATTTTCAATCAGTTTAAATTTTTACGTATTTAATTTCCATTATTAGACAAAATTTATAAATACATACTATTACCATTGGAAATTATAAGATTGTCTATTTTATTAAATCATACAATATGCATTAATAAGGTCAAGTTATAAATAGCCCTATAAACAACACATTATGTAATCATAGTCATCTACACCTACTGTTTGAAATAACAACAGTTAAATGTCGCATGAACACAATATAATGTGCTTATGATATATATATTTGCACAATTGTTCAAATCCTAAATTATATTGTTGAGTGTGTAGCAACTTTCTGTACCATTATTAAATCCATTATTAACTACATCAGTGGTTTTCTTAAATAAGAATGTCTTGATAAAATTTATGACGAGCAGTCGTACACATTTTTATTTTTTGTTTGTACGCAATTACATTAAATGTAATATTAATATGCATAACATATTATTTACTTTCTGATATCATTTGGTAAAAATTACAAATAATTAGTTAACAAATACATGAGAAGTTATCTTGTTGATGGATGCAATGGGTTTTATCCGCACATGATGCCGAGTCGGATTAATAAAACATATCTTATTTATGCCATGTTTTTAACATGCAAATTATTGTAACTAACATTATGAAAGAGAATGATTCATGTAACATGTTTGATGGGAGACCAGGTATCATTCAACATTTGGTTAATATTATTCGAGCTTTAATCAGGACAAACAGCTGTGAAGTAACAGGCCACAATTAATATACAATTTACACGGCAGGAGGGCCTTGCGATCTATAGAAGCAAATTATCCCAAACAAATATAATTAGTGTAAATTACTTGGAATGATTATACATATATTAAAATCACGTTAAACGACAATTTTTATTCTGAATAATAATATCGTTTGTCACTCAACCATACATTATTTGTTCACAGCTGTAACCGCCTTTCTTACAGAAAAACAATTTCATATTAATTAATTATCTTGTCTAAATTTTACCTTTCGTAGACATTAGACATTAGTTGGCCATGCTTATGGAGAGTTGATATAGCATAAATACGCATTTTTTTTAATTGTCATGTTTATAATTTTATTCTTTTAGTATATGTATTATATGCATACATACAGGCTATGCTACTTAAAAGTTATTGGGACAGTTTTTTAGAGATAGCAAAAGACATTTAACTCTGTAAAGAAACTACAAGAAACTTTAATTTGGCATGCAAAACCTATTTCTTTAAGTATAAATGACTTTGTTGTGCTAAAATATATTTGATATTGTTTAATACAAGTTTTAGAAAGTAGGCCTACTTACGTTAGGTTTACTTTAATGTGGCATACAAAATTTATTCTATTACTATTAGTATCTTAATTAATACAAATTTTAGAAGGTAGGTGAGGTGTTCCTATTATTTTCCATAGTTAGGTAGGTACAGTAATGGTGGATTGCAAAAACAACCGATTGCGACGGTCCGTTAAAAACAATCTATTTAAACTTACAGTATTGTACATCGGATTGGTGCAACCTAGCATAAGAATTGTATTGATGTTTAGTTTTTGATTCACTACAAATGACCCATTTTTTCTAATTTCAAATGTTTCAATCAGCTTATTTTCTTAAATGTGTATTAGGAATCTTACAATAATAATGAGTCCAAACGATGTAGGAGTGATTAAGAAATATAAAAAAAAAATTTGATTTACAATAATGATATTTTTTTATATAAGCTATAGTCCTATTCATAGTTTTGCAGATGGTGATGAAGGGTTAGGGTTTTATATTTTTTAAAAACTATATTAACTAGTTGGCAGAACGTTTATATTGTGTTTATAAGTTAGAATCGCTAACATCAAAATAACTGTAACAAGAAGTTTAAAAAAACTTAACCTAAACTAGTTTTTTTACAAACAAAGTTACTAATTGCTGATTATTTTCTAAAGTTGAACTGGGCAGAAACATTCATGTTATCCTTACTGCGCATATTGAATATTTTCAAACAATTAAATTGATATTGCAAACTTGTGACAATTTATCAAAGAGCATTCATGACTTTGTACTTAGGCACCTTGGATTTTTTTAATCTGTGATTCTTAAGGACGATCAATATTATCATCAATAATATTGAACAATATATTGCTAGGACTAGACGTTGCAATATAATTGCGCAAACTTTTTGTTAATTACACTTCTGCAGTGTAGAATAAAATAAAGCAAGTTGTGTGACCATTGATTTAGTTATAGTTTTAACAAAGAAGGAGAAAAAAGGCGCAGATTGATGAAGAAATAGTTAAGAAAAAAGAAATAAATATTTTTAGATTAGATTATACAATAAAAATAAAACTTTTCTGATTGCCTCAGTATATTGTGCAATCTTTCCATATGATCTACAGATGGTCAATATTATTGTATATTATCAATTATTTTGAAATATATTGACTATAATATTGAACGTCTAGGGGCCGGGCCGCTTTAGGTATTTTTATATATTCTTGGATTGTATATTTAGTAAGGTCATATGCATCAGCAATGGCCAATGTATAAATTTTACGTGTTCGAGGTTGCACGTTGCTACATTTCCCATTGATTAGTCTTCTTTGTTGGTATGTCTGCCTGCCAGGTTCAGGGTTAATTTTAACTTGAAAGTTTTTATACTTTTTTTTATTGTTTAAGTTTTGACTTAACATCTTCAGTTTGGCTGTGGCAAAGCGTGTATGGGTTTTGATTTAGGTAATAATATCATACATTATTTGGTTGCATACAGGTGAATGCCAAATTACAAAAATAAAAGTTTTACAATACATAATTGTTAAATTAACTGTCTACCATAAAAATAAGTTCCGCACTATCAGCATCACATTTAATAATAACGCAAAGTAAATAACAAGTATTTTTATTGAGATAATAAAAATAGTTTTGTGTAATTATTTTGTCACATTTAACGGTCATTAATGTTCATAAGCTTTCATGAAATATTTGACAAATGTTGTAGTTTTTTGTTGGCAGCGCTAATCTATCTTCTTATGCAGTTTATTACCAGTGTAAATTTTAAAACTGTACTCGGTAGCTTTATATGTCAGGTAAAAGTCTTGGGGATTTAAAATCTAACAGGACTTGCCACTACTGAGTTTAATGGTGATGAATGTTTAACCATTATTTAACTTTTCACATTTCCAGAAATTGTTTTAATGGAATAGTTTCAATGTTTCGTACAGGTGATTTAATCGATTGTTTAAAATATTAACGCAAATTTGTTGTTAAATTCGAATTGGGAATATATAGCGTACGTGTTAATAATTTAAATTTAGTAGGGGTAGGTAGTACATAATAGTAAACAGAGTTCAGACAAAGTATTATACTATAACAATAAATTAATTGCAATAAAAAAATACTTTATACAAATATTATTATTAAATTAAATTGTTTAATATTTGGTAAATTACTTTTTTGCACTATCACCAAGTATTGTACCCACCGGAAGCAGTTAACAGTTCTCTTGACGACGTCCGGTAGGTAAAATAACGAAATTTGATTTATAGCCGAGCTAGTAATAATAAACGTCTATTTCTTGCCTTTTGGCCTTGAAAATTCTACAATTTAACATATCATTTACTAATTTTAATAACTCCAAACCTTGTTTTTAGTTAATTATTTCTGTTTTATTTTTTTTGTTACCGCCATTATCAATTTCCTTCTTTTTCCGTTCTCTTTCAGTACTTCCTTTCTTTCCATTTGCTCTTCTTCAATCTCATTGCATTTCAGCATGTTTTTTATGTTTTTCTTAGCTTTTTTATTTTTACATCCGAATCTTGCTTTTTTTTCTATTTTTCTATATCTTACACTTTTTAGGTACTTTAATAATGCATCAGCTATGATATGTACATAATTTGAATTGTACTTAGGTTTATCTATCTTTCATAATAATTTTCTTCAACATACTTCTATCTATTCTCAATATTTCTACTTATTCGCTTGCATATACATTTCTGTTAAAATCTTGTTCTCTGCATGTTCCCATTTTCCACATTTTTCTTTCATCTTCTCTTTCAGGCACCTTTTTTGTTTACTCCTAATACATATTCTCTAGTATTTTGTTTGAATAGCCTTTAATTTTTCTTGATATTTTTACCTCTAAATGTTTGCTCCGTACAATAACTTCTTACTAAACAATCAAATTCAATAAATTTCCCATACTTGTCCTAGCTCTTTATTTGTCTTTTTTGTCATATTTTGTCATTTCCAGTTTTCTACTCTTGTCTTCCTTCTCTTTTTCTGAACGTCATCATTTTTGTTTTAATTAATTACATTTACTTACTACAGGGAGTTTATAAATGAATGGGGTTATGTAATCACTTTAAATATGCCGCCTTTTTAAAATCGTCCACTATACTACATATGTTTGCTTGACAGCTGTCAAAGTTGATCTGTCAAAACAAATAGTTTAGTGAACAATTTAACAAAAGCGGCACATTTAAAGTGATTACATAATCCCATTCATTTATAAACTCCCTGATAACACAACTCTTATTTTATAAAATATCTTTTCAAGCATTTTATCATTTTGTTAATTTTATTTGCTTATTTTGCTACATTTTTTTTTTTTTTTTTAATTTGCATGGGCCGATATTTTATGGCTTATGTTTATGCTACTATCACACAAACTGCTTTTGAATATATACCTGGAATTAAACACAATAACTATGTTGTCTGCATAAGCCAACGACCACACACTCTCTCTCTGCCAACTACTACCGCACCTTTCTGCGCCTTACACAGCATCTCTTCTACATCTGCAATGTATGCCGAGCTGGTATATTAACATCCCGTTAGGTCGAAACTCGTAGATTAGCAAGTCACATTTGACATTTTTACAAATTTTCTTTACTTACAGTTGTATGTATTTGATTATTAGTTTGGTATTTATGCAAGTTATTTGATTCAAATAACATAGATTGTATACTTGGGATTGTAGGTTGATTAAGTAAACTTGATTGTGTGTGAGAAGATTTGGATAAGTATTTGAATAAAACGTTGAAGTTTATTTTGACAATCTTCAGTTTCAAGTACTCGGTTACGTGTGTCGCAGGCATAATAGTCCTTAAGCCTATTTTCATTGAGATTGTAAACGGTACCTTCTCTGTAGCTACTTGTATTAGTGTAGAGTGTGTAGAGTAAAGTGAGTAAATGATTAGATTAAAATACAGTATTTATATTTTATTTGCATATATTTTAAATCTAGGGCAGATACCTGCTTACTTTGCCGTTTAGCTTAATAGTTTTTGATTGAATCTCAAATATTTTTCCAACAATACTAGATGCAATATGGAATCAATCGCAAAGTACGCAGTCCGTAGTAATTTATGCGGAAGTTAGTTAGTTTAGATTTTTGGCGTATCAGCCTAAGAAGAAATTTATGCGGAAGTGAGTTATGTAGCATTTTCAGAATAATATTTTGATACATTGCTAACATGGGTATTTCAAGTTAACTTTGATTTTTTTTTGGTGTTCAAAGTTGTTTTGTTGTTTTGCTGCCTGTAAAGTTTTAGAAGTTGACTTAACTCTCGTATCATCTTACAATGTACAATACAAGAGTTGCATTACTCTAGAAGCCGTTAATATGTATCAGAAGTAACAAAGAATTAAGTATAAATTCTTGCGGGACACTCTTTATATTAATCGTATCTTTTCTCTTTCCGATTTGTATCATTTGGTGTCGATCGTTGTACCCTAGTGCCCTCAAATTGTTTCAAGGTCTCTTAGTAAAACTAATAACTGCATTATAAAAGTGCAGTTATTTGCGACCAATATTTGCTTATATTATTAAGTTTTTTTTTTCTATATTGTACATCAGGGCTGTCCTACTGCAAGTGCCCCAAGAGCCGCTTTAAAAAACAATGCGGTTTGGAGGGCCGCATTATAAAATATGCAACTTTATCAGTAAGTTTTAATAGGTATGGTATACAAAAAAAATCGCGTGTATTACTATTTTAATTTATTCAAAAATATCAAATTACAAAAAAATTAGTATGAAATTTGACGATGTTGGTTTTCACTTACTAATGCATCAATTTTAGCTACAATATTTGCTGTTGATAAACGAAACAACTGAGTAAGTGACTTTCCAGCACTAAGCCTAGTGTAAGCTTAAGTTGTATTGTTCTTCTGGCATCAACTTAAAAAAAGTTTAATTCAGTTTCAGTTTTTTCTCGGTAAAAAGGATCTGATTACAAATCACACAATACCAGTTGAAGTTGTGCTCTTCTTACATTCTTAACTGAAATTGTAAAAACTGAAATCTCTCTCAATTTTTTTAAAGTGCTAAATTGCTCCGCGGGCCGCAAAAAGTAAGGTCGGGCCTCATGTTAGACAGCCTTGTTGTACATAATAAAGGGTATTTTAGGCGGAAAGGTACATACTGTATTATGTTATAATATTATTCATTTTGAGCAAAAAATTTATATGAACATGTCCAATTCTCAATGGTTGTTGAGATACAGCTGTAAAACAAATTATCATTTATTATTAGTTGACAACTAACATTTACGTGTTATTCAATTTATTAAATCTGCCATACATTTTTAATCGTTTCAAATACCTTGATATGAGGCTTTGTTACGGGTTTTGCAATGGAAGGGCACGTGCTGCCCGTAGATAATATGAGAGACGGTTTCCTACTCTAGTGGTACTAGAGTCAAGAGGAAACACTCAACAATCTGCTAGAAACTGGTGTTGATCCAAGAATTCTGAATGAGCAGTTATGCAAATTGGAACGAAATAGAAGACATTCATTCATTCAATCGGTAGAACCCAGCACCCACTGAGTGTTTACGGACGTAAAAAAGTTAAAGGAATAAAAGAAATGTTTAATAAAATTGTTAGAGATTAGTCTATATTTGCAAAACATAAGTAAAGAATATAAAGACTACGGCCAAGTTTTCTTAAAAATAATTTTATCTAATACTAATTTTATATAAGACATTTTTAATATTTTTTTACTACTAAGACTTGGTCGTAGTTTTTTATTCTCTACTTAATAAACGTTGAAATATATTGCAATTAATAGAAAATATAGTTTTTAATAAAAAAAAAAAATTCACTAACTTTCTAAAACAAATTTGGATATTTGAACATATTTAATCTTTTCAAATGTCTCAAGTTTGGCAGCTCACAGCGGTTGCGTTTTAGAGATTCAAGTACCATTCTTAAGTAAACTTTTGACGTCTATAGTATAAGTGCCGATATTTGTTTTGAAGGAATTATTGAAAGCTAGTTATTAATAAAATAACGTTGCCTAAACGCTAACTCTTGTAGCCACTTTTGCTTTTTGATGTAATAATCTCTATGGTCTATAAGGTGTTTTTAATTTTTTTTTGTGATTTTTACGGTTACATCGCCACAGTAAGTCTACGACTTGTTTAAAGAGGTTTGATGGGACCAACAACTTATTAAGACTTCGAACCACCCGGTGAATAAAGAGCAAATTTATTAGTCACGTCAGAGATTGAACCCCGGACAAGCGCATGCAAAATAAAATAAATAAAAAAAAGGTTACTTCCGATAAAACAAGAACTTATTGTTGTTACAGTTCAATAGTATCTACTTAACTATGAAAATGTCTGTGCATGGTATTGTATTAAGAATGTAACCAGTCATTTTGTTTTCAAAATAACGTTTGTTTTAGAAAATTAGTCAACATTATTTATTCAAAGTTCTCGTATTTCAACGTTTCTGCGAACGAAAGCATAGATGAAGCTACTTTATAAAGAAGTAAAGCAGCTTCATCTATGCTGATGATAATAAAAATAAGTTTTATATGCAAAATAAAAGTAATTTAGTAGTTTAATAAAATATCGTTTACAGATTAAAAATTACTTCGTAGTTTCAGATAAAAGCCAAACGAATTTCATGTGGCACACCCTGTATATACCTAGTACTACATATATAATTATAGATTGTGATACTAATGACTTTGAATATTTTACTTATTTAATTGTTTTTTTTTTTATTATTCAAAAACGTTTAATAACAAGATATTCCACATCGTGATTAATCCATTACGATACTTGTATAATGAAAATATGTTGTCTAATAAGCTCCTTGATCACTATAGATATTATATAAACGCATAATAGACGAATATTGTTATTGTAGTTATTGCTATTGTTATTGTATTTTAATAGTATATTTTAATTACAGATCTTATGGCGTCAGCGAGGAACGTCAATATGCTGAGATGCTATCATTATGTCGCTATTGCTGCTGCCTATTTTGGAGATCTTTAGGTCATCCATGTATTGCGGACCAATGCCCAGAATTTCGCGCAAGACTTCAAGAGGCCGGAGGTGTAATGCCGCCTAGTCCCGTGCCTCCATCTGCGTTTCTGAAATTCTTCTCCTTATAAATGTGTTCCAGAAGACATTTTAACATTCGATATTCAAAACTGAGCTTTAGTTTTGCGTTGACTTGCGTCCTATTTTTTATATCATCAAAATGCTTTAATTATTTTTTAGAGAAACCTACTAATGTAATGAGACTACTATTTTCAAATGTTGAATGCTAATGTAAATGATATTATCTATATTGTCGAATTTTAAAATCGAGTCTATTCTATATTTTAAGATTACTAAAATATATATATATAACTAATAATAATACATATAATATGTAAATAGCAGCTAAAAGGTAATAAATATATTATTTAATACATTTTATTTCATAATAACTTAATCAAAAATATAAATAATTTAAAGATTATAAAGGAATTTAACGATAATAATAAATAATATAAAAGATGTTAAATCATCATATTACTGGCCACATATAGTCTTCATTAATACAATTAGTGTTTGGAAGTATACGGATATATTTTATCATCTTAATTAAGAGCCTAATTCAATTAGTCCAATTAATAAAGATATATACTTCTATTTTCTTATGCAATAATAGGAAATTGAACATCTATAATATGATCGGAAGAAGTTATAATAGCAATAAATAGTTTTTTGTTGTAAATCTAATGTATATTTTATTTAAAAATATGTTTGAAGTTTTCTGTGCATATTTTCATCCTTTCACGTAGTATTGTTATTTTTAATTTTTATATCTAAAAATAGTAATTATGCATTATAAAGTAATGATATGGAATGGCCGGATTAATCAATCTGATTAATAAGGAAATATTACAGTTTATTACATTCAAAATTAAGGTAATTGTATGAAGACTTTTTTATAAACTTTATTTGTAATTTCTCACTAAGATAGTTAATATGAAATGATACGATACATTAACTACATGAATATGTCTATAATACAATACTTTATGAAAAAATACTTTTCTTTTTGTTAATATATAACATAACATTTTATTTATTTGTACTGAAATATGGATTGAAGTAATCTTTATACATTTATAAGGATTATATAAATTCCATTATTTAATCAATGACGTTAAATTGAAATGGTAGTTAGCACTATTTCTCTTTGAGAATTTAATCATTTAATTTAAGTGGAATCAGTAATATGTGCTAGTTGTTTGAAGCTGTTTAGGTTTATTTGTCTAATGCATTATTAATTTACTTACACATATTTGATTATATTAATTTGTTACAAGTTAGCTACACAATTATGTTTACTCGGCTAATATTAAGTTTACCTTCATGCTATTAATAATTAATTGATAGAATTTGGTTTGCATCTATTGAGGTTTTATTTGTTTTGTTATACTACAATTTAAATTACATAGACTACATCATTTAGTCAAGTTTTAATGACCATCCAGGAAAGTTGGTGAATTACGCTAAAGGGGAATATGAAGTAGTTTTAGGATTTTAAATCATCGCTGATTTATTTGTGGAAATAATTTGTCGCTTTACTGTAGATCTTATCATTAGATTCTAATGCGCAAAACGACACACAATTGATGGACGTAAGCTGTAACGCGTTTGTCGAAAAGTGAAAAGTACTAAATGGTGAGGACTTTGGAAGAGTTTGAATCAAGTCAGGACAAAAATAGATTGACCGTCTTCAACTTCTCAAAATTTGCTTAAAGCCAATGTTGTTCTATAATATTTTCAACAGCAGATTTTTTTATATTAATTTTTTATTAATAGAAATATTTAAGTTTTGTTTTAAGAATTATAAGTAGATTTACATAACTGTAAGGTACGATCACTGCAAGTCAATGTCGAGAATGGCTAAAAACTTTAACATTAGAGTCCACAATCGTCTGTCGCTTAGAAAATTTGAAAAAGAGCATAATTCGACCGGAAGGGATCCACACCAGCAAACAAACAAGGACGACGGCCGATTCAAAAGTCATCAACCTAATATTATCAATAGATTTAAAAAAGAATGTTTTTTTACACTCATTAAATTTTTTTAAATTTTTTATAGTGAATGTTTAATAAAGGAATACGAAAACATGTTTCTAATCTGTTCAAGCTGTTTCTGGCTACTCGTAAAATGTATCTGTTTCATATACTGTCAAAAATATCATAAAATGTTTTGATTTGTACCAATATATGCAGGAGCTATTGAAAAAATGCAATACGTAGATAAAGAAAAATAGCACGAATAAGTGCTCAAACGTGTTGAAAATGGTTTGGATACAAGCGTACAATTCTATTACTTACATTGAACATTTTTCTGGTAGAAGTACCTAATTCTTTTTCTACTAGGTTCAGTTCATTTTCTTCTAATTCTATCGTTGTTGCTCTCTTCCTGGTCTTTGATTTTATTAAAACGTGACTATTCCATGAAGAGACGTTGAATGAATTCTGTATAAGGAACATGACGATTTGAAAAATACAAATCGGTACATAAAATGTATATAGTTATCTCCAGTAGAAAATGAAAAAAAAATGAGAAATCGGATAACTGATGGGTGTAATGCAATAAAAGACACCGTTTGTCTTGATGGATCAGTTTGGCCATTAATGAAGAAAATAAGGCACATGCATCATAGCTGGTATTAGTTATTTTTTAAAAGTTTTTGTAATTAAGAATCTTAAAAGTAATTAAGTATTGTTTCTTTCTAAAAGCTTTTATCGCCTTGTATCATTGAAGTGTATTTTTAAAAATTATCAAGCAATATTTAAAATTTGTGCATAAGAATATTGATTTACAAATCAATTCTGTTAAATTATCACTTGAATAGTAATTAATTAAACTAATCAGTTTAATTTTTTTTTGTTTTTTTTTTGTTTTTTTTTTTTTTAGGACGTAGTGAGTTGTTTGGCTCTCAACAAGTGGCCCTTAAGAATAACTTACGCATGGTAATACCTTCCGGTTGTTTTCTCTGCGCAAATCCTGTTGTTTTAATGTCCCTGTCTAAACTAACCTACATTTGGTGCTAGTTTGAGGCGGGCCGGTTTTTGCTTCGCGGATTTTCACGCATCATCTGCGGCACGCATGCTGTCCCCGGCCCCTCTCTCCCTATAGCCCCTACCTTTGTCTGTCTCTTTTGTCATTTTGCCTTTTCTTATCTGCACTGGCATCTACCTCTGCATTCTCTTCTTTCTCCCATCTTTGTGTTATTTACTCTAATTATATAATTTGTTCTCAGATGTGCTCTTAGCTTACTAAGATCTTTGTTCACTTCTTCTTTATCATATCCCCTCTCCTTCATGAATAATTTATGCAGTTCCATCAGTTGTATTTCTTTTGGCAGTCCTAGATTTGTAAGTTTTACCTCCAGTGATATCCTTGTATCTCCATCAGGAATTACTTCTTCATGTCCTCTCGTTGCCAGGTATATTCTGACTATCTGAAAGGTTGCGTTCTCAGTCATCCTCGAGATAGCATATCTACCATTTGGTATATGCCTTGTTATTTCTGTTATTCTGCTTTCCTTCATCCAATCAGTTTAATTTAATATTATAATTTATTACATAGTTTTGGATTTAATTTGTTTTAATAAATCTTTTTAATTCTGTTACGCTCGGTATGTTTGTAAACTGCTGCGGCTCGCCATCTCACGCGTGCTCTATCAAATTGAACTGCAAGCTTAATAGTTTTGCAGATGTTCTGTAACCTCGACAGATAGTGCAAAGTATTCTCGGCTGTTACGTACAAGGTACAAGACTTCAATGCCAAAAATGGTTTTAACAATGTTTTACAGCCTAGTACAAGGGGCACTGCTAAAGTTTGCGGAATTCGCCTGTATTGCCACCTTTTTGCGATTATCATATTCGTAAAATTTGACGTTTTTTACCTATAATTCAGTTGACAGTTCGATTTCAAACTGCTCGGTTTTGTTTCAACAAAATTTAACGAGAGTAATAACTGTGTGAAAAATAGAAATTTTAAATCGTGACTTCCGCGAGTGATGATTTTTTATGATTTTTTGTATGTCAGGAAGCTTTGCAGTCGTTGGATCCTACACAATTTGAAGGAAGAACAGAACAAAAACAGGCACATGTCAAGTGGTGCAAGGAAATGTTAATGCTCGTTCAAATTCGGTATATAATATCGTAACAGATGACGAATCTAGGATATATTCATATGAGCCTAAAAATAAACAGCAATCGACTGTATGGGTGTTTCAAAATGAACCTAAACCCACAAAAGTGGTGCGTTCACGAAGCGTTTCAAAAAGAATTGCTTGTTTCTTCGGAAAAACGGGTCATGTTGCAACTGTTGCATTAGAGGATCGAAGGACAGTTAATGCTGACTGGTATACTTCAATTTGTTTGCCGAAAGTTATTGCTGAAATCAGAAGGAACAACATAAACCGGCGAATCATTGTTCATCATGACAATGCAAGCGCTCACACAGCACAACAAACTGTAGAGTTTTTGACCAGTAACATTCAATTAATGACTCATTGCCAATATTCGCTAGATTTATTGCCCAATGACTTCTTCCTATTTTGACATATCAAAAATAAAATGCGTGGCTAGCGTTTTTCATTGCCTGAAGAGGCCGTTAAAGCATTTAAATTACTTGTTTTGGAGGTACCTCGCTCAGAGTGACATAATTGTTTTGAAGATTGGTTTTATCGGATGCAATAGTATATAGATTTTAAAGGAGAATATTTTGAGAAGCAATAAAGCGATTTACATAACGTAATTTGTGTTTTGCTTTACATTTTCTGCGAACTTTGGCAGTGTCCCTCTGCAACCAAAACTCTGGCGCACCTAGCATGCTACATCTTCTAATAACGTTATTTACAGTAAATAATTAACACTAAGAGAAAACCGGATTTAATTAAATAAATAAGTTCTAAGTAAATGTTTGAAATGATGACCATTTACTACGTCTATGTCAGCATTGCATCTTCTAACTATATATACGTACGTTCTAATTTGTGAGGCTGTTTCCATTATTTTTGCATACAATTGTTTTGCCGTATTTATTGGCACAGCGTACACTTGTAGTTTCATGTGGTTAAAAAAAATAATCAAAAGGATTCAAATCTAAAGATCTCTTGGGCATGGGACCAAAATGTACAAAAACTAAATTAGCTGATATAGTGCACTATTTAGTGAAATTAATTTTGTAATACCTGTAAATATTTATTCAGTATTACACCTAATGCAAGTAGTAAAAGCTATTAAAGTAAAAAGCAAGTTTTGCAATTATATGAGCGAACACAGAAGGAACAAAGAAGTTACTGCCAAAGAGATATGAATAGAAAACGTTAAAAATAGTAGAGGATTTGCATATTAATGAATTATTAGTCCAAATAAAATTAAGAAAATAGGAGTGCTTGATGAAATACCTAACAAAGCCTAGACCTATGCATTCAAAGTAGTAAAGAATCAATTTCCAGATAACTGCAGGTTAGGAGAAATAACTACTCTTTATGAAAAGAAAGACACAGCATTACAGGGGCATCACTTTATAGGATTTATCATATAAAGTGTACGCACAAATTATGGAACGGATCTTGCAAGTAGAAGTCAAAGATAAGAAAATAATTTTAGATGTCTGGTACAGGCAGAGTCTAGAAAAAGAAGAAGAACAGCCAATCATCTTCTAACTCTTAAATAAGCAATTGATAAAGAAATTAGACACAAAAGAAAGAAGTTCTTTATTGATTTGAAGGCAGCGTATAGTACAATTGATAAGGTGGGTAAGGCTTATAAAATATTTGGAGTCAAGTCATAGAAGCAGTGAAAAAGATATATAAGGAAACATGGTATAGCGTAAAAGTGAATGAATAGGAATGTATCTGAAGGTAGATATGTCTGTTGAGCTCGTTATTATTTAATTCATATATAGGGTTTTCCAATAAGAGGTTTCATTTTGATATTAAATAAAATCAATAAATGTTTATTTCATTGTAAAGAGGAAGGTATGTCATTAACATTTGAAAACGATATCAGTCAAATAGCCGCCACGGTTACGGTTGCAGTACCACATTCTTTTCATAAAATTTTCCATGACCAATTCGCACATTTGCGGCTGTATGTCCTCGATAACTTCACGAATACCATCTTTAAGATCTTGAATCAAATGCAGAGCATTTGCATAGTCCTTATCTTTCACGTGGCCCTAAAGAAAAAAGTCTAAAGGTGTTAAATTACAAGATCTCGGTGGCCAATTGTGATCACCTCTTCGAGAAATAACACGGGCAGGAAACTTTTCTTGCAAAATTGCAATTGTTTCGTTGCTTGTGTGGTGAAAATGAGCCTCATCACTGAAGATGATTTTTGGATAAAATTCCGGATCATTTTGATGCATTTGAAAAACCCAATAATTAAACTTTAAAAGTCTTCAGACTTAAGTCTTTATGCAAAATACGGTGTTATGTCGTTTGTGGAATGTTTAATTCCAAAGATCGACAAAGAATCGACAAACCTGGGTTTTCTTCAACACTTTGGGTTACATCAGCAATATTCTCTTGTGTTCTTAAGCGATGCACACGGTTTCGATTCTTCACATTACAAACTTGTCACTTGCGACAATTCTGCTTATTAACGTAGCCTTCGAGGTGAAAATGAGCCTTATCACTATAGATGATTTTTGGATGATATTCCGGATCATTTTGATGCATTTAAAGGACTCAATCAGCAAAGATACGACGTTTATGATGATCGACCGGCTTGAGTTTTTGTAATAACTAAACTTTAAAAGTTTTAAGACTTAAGCCTTTATGCAAAATACGATGTTGTCGTTTGTGGAATGTTTAATTCCAAAGATCGACAAGGAATCGACAAACCTGGGTTTTCTTCAACACTTTGGGTTACATCAGCAATATTCTCTTGTGTTCTTAAGCGATGCACACGGTTTTGATTCTTCACATTACAATCTTGTCACTTGCGACAATTCTGCTTATTAACGTAGCCTCCGAGGTGAAAATGAGCCTCATCACTGAAGATGATTTTTCGATGAAATTCCGGATCATTTTGATGCATTTGAAGGACCCAATCAGCAAAGATACAACGTTTATGATGATCGAACGGCTTGAGTTCTTGTAATAACTGAACTTTAAAAGTCTTAAGACTTAAGTCTTTATGCAAAATACGGTGTAATGTCGTTTGTGAAATGTTTAATTCTAAAGATCGACAAGGAATTAACAAACCTGGGTTTTCTTCAACACTTCGGGCTACATCAGCAATATTCTCATGTGTTCTTGAGCGATGCACACGGTTTCGATTCTTCACATCACAAACTTGTCCCAACAGCTCAAATTTTTCCATCAGGTTTACTATTGCCAAGCCGAGAAGGTGCTTTACGATGACCAAAAAGTGCTTTAGTTTTGCGAACTGTGACTGAAAAATGTTCACCATTTTTGTACCAAATTTTAATAATTTTAATGCGTTTGAAGCGTAAATAGTTCCGTTTTTAATAATGGCGTAGTTTTTATTTGTCAAATGTCAAAAGATAATAGCTTCAAAATAGACAGCTGCCCAAATAGCCTGCTATTCAAAATGAAACTTTTTATTGGAAAACCTTTTATGTATTGCAGGTCTAAAAAATACTAAACGTTTTTTTTTAAATTTCAAAATGTTGTATTTAAGAGTTACTTAATATGTCACAACAACATACACATACTTTTGAGTTTCACCGAGTGAAATCAAACTCGCTAAAAACAAAAATATTAAATTTTTAGAGCAAGGCCAAGCTAATATATAGTTTTTGGCATAAGCAGATGATGTAATTTTAGCAGCACCAGGTGGTACCAGAAAAAAAATTATTGAAAGATTGAAAGTGTTTTGAGCGAACAAAATTGTTTGAAATAAAATGAAAACCAAATGGATATTGCTTAGGAAAAAGAGAGAAAGAAACAAACTGGACAGTTTAAGATGTTTTAATATTTAGGTTTTGTGTTTACTAGGAATGGATCTAATATAGACCATGTACAGTATGTAAAGATTTATGAATATATGGAAGGAGAAGCTCAATCATTGTTTTAAAATGAAAATGGTAATTTGGATAGCATGTATTAGAATTATTATGTTATATAGAACAGAAGTTTAAGAAAAAAAAGGAATAAATGATAAAAAAAGTGCACTTTACATTTTTTAAACAAGCGAGTAGATCCATCAACACTAAGCTACATATGGTACTGCTAAAATCCAACTGCAAGAAAACATAAAGAAAGAAGTAAATTATATAAATGATAAAAGAATAGTAAAAGAAATATTTAAAACATTATGACTAATTTTGGAAATTAAAGATAGAAAAGGTATAGGAAAATGCCAGGAAAAATTGACAGAGAAAAGAAAAAAACGGGAAAAAAGTAGGTGTAGAATTGGCAAACAGATTAGAATTGCAAAAGAAAAACTGATAGCAGCGTTTGCCAGCTTATTTGTAAGAAAACTAACAAGAAGATGTTTAACAATTGATTGCAAAATTTAAGTGTGAAAATGAAGAAAATGTAAATAAATATTAGACGAGTAAAAAGATTATAAAAAGTGTGAAATCTGAAAGAATGAAATAAGAACATGGAGTCATTGAGCAGAAAATTATAAGCAACTTATCTGGGTTGATAAGAATAGAAGGTATGCAAGGAAATATTAGAATGTTTTGAATGAATTAATAAAAATTAAATGGCAAAGTGAATTAAAAAAGCAAATCTGAAAGATTAATTATGAAACATATAGTGTAACTTTTTGATTAAATTTGTAAGTTGTTATTACTTAATATGAATTATTAAATTAGTAACATTTAACTGTTTATATTTTATTAAGAAATATAAATTAGAATCTCTATTCATATAATCTTATTGTTTAAAATAACATTCTTTATAAACTTTGGAAAACTATAACCTACTAAACAGTGGATTTAGAATTGGTACAATAATGGCGTTTTCGGCTGTGACGTTTGAGGCCCTGGTGTGTCCCGAGTCTATCCGACAATGTGGCGTTGATAATATTGCATTTAGAGCCATATAGTTTTGCTGTGAAGTGACGCTAACTCATAAACAAAAGAGCGCCCCGTGTCGGGTTATTAAGCTAAGCCAAACACGCTGCTCTGAAAAAGAGCGTGGTCGCGTTGTCAGATGAACACAAAAGTATGCACCGAAAGCAGCTCAGTGCGCAAAGAGTGACATAGCCGAAAACGCTATAAGATAAAATTCAGTGGAGTTAGGTAATCTGGCTAACGTATTTTTTTTTTCAAAAACTTGTTATCAACTGTACAAAATTATAATTATTTACAAACATTTAAATTCTACAAACATTTTGCAAACTAATTACAACTTTTTTTGTTTGAAAATTTCGACATCAACTTTTTTTTAAAACTATATGAAAAAAATGGAATTTGGTAATCTGGCTGGAGTATCTTCTAATCCACTGTAATAAAAACGTTTGATTTAAAACCTGTCTTACTAAAGGTGCGTTTCCTATGATGCGGCTAACCCGTTTGAAGAAACCATAATTTGTAGATAGATTTATTTACTTGAGTAAACTTGTTTTATTTAATTTTGAATTTAATATATTCAAACAAATTATATGATATTAACGCTTTTAACATATTTATTTATAAATAATAAAATATTCTACTATTTTTTTATATTTTTTATAGTAGAATATTTTATTATTTATAAATAAATATGTTAAATATAAAAAACTTCTACAAGATTAATGAAGAAAATATTAAGTATATTAACGCTTTTGTTATTGTTTCATTTGCGTCTGTACTGGTATCGGAAAGGCTGTGTTGCTCTACTTAATTGAGTCGGACGCACACGGACCGTGTCAGTTTGGCATTCTCACGTTTGAGAACAAATAACTGTCAAGGAGTCTAAAAAAATTAAAAATGATTTTGAATAAATGCGCAAAGAAAACTAAACAAAAAGTACAAGAAAAATGCTGCATTCAAAATAATCTCGGAGAAATGATTATAATAAAAATGATATTACAAAGCTAGAGAAAAAAACATTTTTAAAAATCTGTGTATATACAGGGTGTCCGGAAAATACGTGTACAACGTTTGACGACAGACTCCTGACGTCAAAATATGTCGATCTAAGCCGACTTAGTTATATCCAAAATTGTCTCGTTTAGCCGGTAGAGGGCGTCAAAAATTTGTAAATATTAAAAAGAAATTACCTGTAACAATAATTTTTTAAGTGACCTTGTTGCTATGGCGTTTAATAATTTGACAATTATTGACAAATTGTCACCAGTCTATGAAATTTACTCAAGTATACGATCAACATTCTTGAATTACAAGTTCATTTTACCATTAAAAATGGAAAATTATACAAACTCTCAGAAAGTTGACATGCTCCTGGTATACCTGGTTTTGTCAAGGAAATGGGCGTCAGAGTGTTAGGGTTTACATGGAGAGGTTTCCTAACCGTCGAATACCAAACCACCAAACATTTGCCAATATTGAGCTTCATCTTCGGGAAACGGGCAGTTTTGAGAAAAAGTTTGAAGGCAGAGGTCGTATGCGAACAACTCGAACTGTGGAAACAGCAGAGATGATTCTGGAAAGAGTTGAAGAAGAACCAAGTACCAGTACCCTTCTCTTAGAACGTGAGTTAAATGATCCTAAAACGATTGTCAATGAGGTTTTAAGAGAACAGTTGTTACATCCTTACCACATACAAAAAGTCCAGGAACTTTTACCGACTGATCCCCCCATGCGGCTTACATTTTGTCAATTTATTAGAAACAAAAGAATCCGTGTTCCAAATTTTTGTAGAAAAATTATGTTTACTGACGAGGCATGCTTTACAAGATCTGGGGTAACCAATCTGCACAACGAACATATTTATTCCGATGAAAATCCACATGCCATTAAAGTTGCACATCATCAGCATCAATTTAAAATTAATATTTGGGCAGGTATTATTGATCACTACCTTATTGGTCCCATTGTTATTCCAGACAGGTTAGATGGAAATATTTATTTAAATTTTTTGCATGACACATTACCAATTCTTCTGGAGAATTTGCCCCTTTTACTTTGGAGGGAAATGTGGTATATGCATGATGGTGCCCCGCCCCATTTTTCCGTTGCCGTTCGGCAATACTTACATCATCAATATCCCAACCGATGGATTGGAAGAGGCAATGATGCACCAGTAAAATGGCCACCACGTTCTCCTGAGTTAAATATGTGTGACTTCCTTTTGTGGGGCGCTATTAAAACAGAAGTTTACAAGACTCCGGTAAACACACGCGATGATTTATTGCAGCGGATTTTAAATGCAGGCAACCATTTTAATAATCCCGAGACATTAGATAGGGTCCAATATCATTTTTTAAAGAGTGTTAATAAGTGTATTCAGCAAGATGGCGGTCATTTTACACATTTGCTTAAGTAATGTTTTTGTTTTACTTAGTTTCTTACAATAGATACTTTCAACTTTGTTATACTTTTGTTTTTTTTTGACGCCCTCTACCGGCTAAACGAGACAATTTTGGATATAACTAAGTCGGCTTAGATCGACCTATTTTGACGTCAAGAGTCTGTCGTCAAACGTTGTACACGTATTTTCCGGACACCCTGTATAATAGGATAACTAAAAATGTAACAACTTAAAAAAATATTAAAAAATTGCAAATCTGAGGGCGTGTTTAGCAAATTGAGCAGTTTATTTAATTTGTGTGAAAGTACGTCAAAAGTGCCAGAAGCTTGAAAGGACGCTATCATTGTTCCTTGTAATAAAGTGTTCTGAAAAGTAAAAATTAAAAAAATGCATGAAAATCGACTGAGAATATTTGGGGTATGTAGTGTGGTTTTATACCAGACAGAGGTCGTATGGATAGGATTTTTACATTTTACTAAAATAACAAATAGAAAGTGTATTGTGCGTTTGTTGATTTGAAAAAAATTAATGATCGGTAAAATGTATAATGTATGATATGAAATATTTTAAGAGAGTATAATTGATTTAAAAAACGCAACAATAATATATGGCCATGTATGAGTCAAGTGTACGAAATAAAAACTTGTTTTTGCTTAAACCACTGAAAATGCCTTCCTCTACACGAATCCTGATTATGTCAATTATTTTAGATTTTTTCAGTAAGCCATTTCAGAGTAATAAACAATAAAAACTTGAAAAAATTGAGGTTTTTGAGTTTTTTTACATTTTTTGATCATTTGTAAGGATTGCATTTTTAGGAAAAAATTATAAAAAACTTTTTTTTTCAAATTTGTCTAAAGAATAAGTTTTCACAATTTTTTTTTTCTTTAAATTTTGAAAACTTTGCAGAACTTTAAATGATAATTAAAAAAAAGATGTCTGGTATTTTATTTTTTTCAAATATGGATAAAAACGTGCTTTTATATGTGAATATTTTATTTATTATATATTATTATATTTGTATAAAACTTTCTCTAAGTACAAAAGAACTATAAATTTCCGTCAAAATTTGTATTGCTTAAGATGACTTAATTTTGTTTATCTGAGATAATAAGCAGTTAGTTTATAAAGAACCTAATATATTATTCTTATACATATTCAAATTTAATATTTTTATTATTTTAATATCTTTATCTACTTGTAACTTATTTACTATTTATTTATGAAAACAATTTTGATATGATACTCTTTTTATATATAAAGCACACACAAACAAAATATCAGTGCTCTCTGTTATTTTGATTTCGTAAAAATAATAATTGATCTGATAAAGCAATTTTTTTGTATATATAACATTTTTAACTCATTTTAAAATATTATGTACTATCGTCTTATTCCATCTTTCACTCCGGAAAAAAGATTTCTATTTGTCAGTTTCAATATTTGTTACTTTTATTGTTGCTTTTGCTCATATTTAATTCTAAAAAAAAAAAATTTAATATAATCAAAATAATGATATTTTAGTTTTTTTTTCTTTATTAAATTCTAATAAATGTTTAATCATTTAAAATATTTATTTATTATTATTATTATTATTATTATAATTACAAGCACTTGACAAGTCAATTGATAGGAATGTTGATTCTTAAAAAAAGTATAATTGTACGGACAAAATAATTATTTTGTAAAAATAATTTTGTATTATAATTACAAGATAGAATATTAAAATATACTTTTTGGAAGCTTTTTATTAAAATAATAAATACAAATTTATAATAGTAGGCAGTTGCACATTAAGCGTGCATATCGTAAAAATGGTCACGAGGTAGTCACGAGTAGTCGGCAATCGGCATGTGTTAGGGTGATACACAACGCCACAGCGAGTTACTGTTACTGGCCGCAGAATAGAAAACAGGTTACAGGACCGGCGTTATTACTAAGAAGCTTATGTGCTAAAGTATTAATTAGGTGAACTGATTTAATAGAAATAATAATACTAATCTTATTATATTCTTACTAAATAATAATATGAATATATAAAATAGCAAGCACATTTAACTTCAAGGTCAAGTGCGAATGCACTTCAACAAATTGCGTAAAACCGGCACTGAAAAATACCGTATAGCGCAGACTCGTTCTCGCTTACGCTGAACAGCAACGAGGGGCATGGAGAGAGGCCTGTGAGTGTGAGAGCGATCAATCGCCCGCGACGAATCGTTAACGGCAAAGCGAGAAAAATTCCAATCACATGTTTACGAGATAAACTGGCCACATAGACCTTGAGGAATAGCAAAATAAATCGCAACATATGTACATTATAGTACGCATTCAATTAATATTTTATTATCTCTGAGCGATATTTCAGTCTGTCGTCGCTAAGGAATAGAAAACACAAGACGTTAAGAATGAGTGGCTGGTTTAAAGAGATTTTAATCTCGGAAGTGCAATGCCGGCCTGTTTTGTGGCAAGATAGTAATAAGAACTTTAAAAATAAAAGTGTAACGGATGGATTATGGAGGGACGTTGGACTTGTTTGCGGCGTGAACGGTAATTATATATTTTTATGTATTATATTATTGTTTCTATATTAAAAACAACTTTGTAGTATAAATTAATCTTTATTTAAGCTTAGTATTTTATAAGCTAGCTTATATAATATGAAAATAAACTGATATAATTTAACTATATGAAACGTTATTTAATAATTTTATAAATTAAAAAATTATATAAATTTAGGCTGTAATAAATATTATATAAATAATATGTTTTTATTATTGCAAAGTGGGTTCTTAGAAATTTATGAATATTTGAATTGACTAGTTAAATAAAACAATTAAAACAAAAAAACAGTGTAGTAATTACTAGAGGATTATAAAATCAGGAATAGCAGTTTTTCATGTTTGATTAAAGTAATTTAATTGTTGGCCATCTTTTTAAATGTCTTAAGTCTGGCAGCTCACAGCCATTGTGTTTAACCCTAATGTGGTCTTCGATTTATGGCTAAGCGTATTTTTTTTAATTTTGACTTGAATTATATGAGATATTTAATATTACATTACAAATTGCTATACTTATGCCATGTACATCCAAATGTTATAATTTACAATGTTAAATTTTATTGGTTTATTCTTGAGTTATAAACATAATTTTTTAATATTCATTTGTTGAACCTGTATGATGATTCAACAAATCAAAATTATTAAAACAAGAATCAAACGAAAACTAGAAAGTATCATGGCTACCAGATAAATAAATACGAAAAAACATTTTTTGAAACCAACTAACTTAAGCAAACCGAAAAGATAATATAAGATAAATTTCTCTAATTGTAGGATTCATAAACTTAATCAATTACTATAGGCAACCCAACTAACTCTATTAATAAAAATATTTTGGCTTAACTTTAAGCCATTCTCACCATAGTTCTGTTTCAAATTTAATTTTAATGTAAGTGTTATATAAAAATATTGTATTATCTTGTTTGATGTTGTTGATAACATTTTTTAGTAATAGTATAGTGCTTTTCAAGAAATAGTGTACTTAAGTCTCTATTAACTAATAGGGATTATAATCGTTGATATATGTATGTATATAAATATTTTTGTAAATTAATTGTCATACATATACGATTGTTTGTGAGTCATACTCTATTGATATCAATTTTTGTGCCTGAAATAGATAATAATAAAATTATATAAATAAATCAATATTTTAAAGGAATATATTTATACAAACATCCCATTCCGGTCCCGAATCACTAATATTCTACCTGTATTTTTTAAGAACGGTAATAAATTGTACAGCTTTCGACAAAATCTTTATTACTTAATTGAGATTTTTATTTTAATAATCAAATTTATTAAAAAATATAATGCATTAACAAATTATATCCATTCAAAATATTTATGGACTTTGGTGTCATTTATCAGCATATCGGTGGGGAGCAGGTGGTCCACAAGAAGAAGGGCACGGGCATCCAAGTATTGTTGAGGATCCATAGTTTAGTTGGCAGGCATTTTAACCGAATCTCTGTTTAATTAAAATTGAAAATAATTAGTTTCTAATCTTGAAAAATATAAATATATTTATTTTAAGTCTACATTAAATTTATAAATTCAAACACGAAATTGGGTGAATATGTAAAAAGTGGTCTTCCTGTCAATGATTATGATCATGGTTGTACTAATTTGTGATAAACTTTTAATTAATAAGGAAAAAAAATCATGTAAGGTACCATATGACTTCTTTCTTGAGGTAATAGAATTAGTAATTTTAAATATACTTATTTTTTTTTTTTAAATTTATTTATTATAAACTTATTTACAAACTATTTTATTATATTTAAAATTAGATATTCCAGCAGTGCCGCCATTCATCTGTAGAAATTTGATTAGAACTTTCTTCTGTATCTTCTTTTGTTCTGTTGTAGTCATTAAGTGTTTTTTTAGTTTAGTTTTGAATTGTAGTATGTCTTCTGTATTTATTATTTTTTTAAGTATTTTATTATAGTCTTGAATTTCTTTGTATTGATGGTGACTTCAACATACCTTATTTTAGTGAGAAGCTTTGTTCAACGCTCAATAGTTTTAAAGTTATTGATATTTTTATCTTTATTAATAAACTGTTAAATCTAAAAATGCCATTCTAACTTGCTTAATATTGATTGTTGTTATTTTTACGGCCAACTTATAGTCAATATAATTCGTAATCAAATTAAACGTACTATTAAAACTTTATTATCACAGCAAGTGGAAATTGACGTTTTTGCAGTGCTTCTTGAATTTAAAAGAATGAATAATATATGTAGTTGCTAAGATTTATAGAATTGAGTTTGCCAAAGGAATGGTACTTCTAGAATTTATGGCCATACTTATTCGTTTGCGAACATGTTTTCTATCGTTAATATTAGTATTAATGGTTAAACAAATTATCTGTTTGTACCTCTACATATCCTGAAGTGTGGAAACGTGCTGATATCTGCTTGGTTTTTAAGAAGAGTTCTTCGGCAAAATTATTAACTTATCTCAAATCTTTAAACATACAATTTATAGTATAACTTATTATGCTCACGCTTTTATATACAAACTAATGATATTATTTACACTGACTTTTTGTGTGTTTTTGATTATATTGGTCATCGTATATTACTCCATAAACTAAGTTCAAGCTTTACTGACAAGATGTTAAAGTAAACAAATGGGTTTAATGAATTCGATGCAACAGCTTGGTGATAAATGTAATGTAAATCATTTATCTGCTGCTGTTTTTAAATTGTTAGGTTTTTTTATGCGCACGCTTAAATAATTTAAAAAAATTTTGTAATAGATGGTACGTATTTAGACATATTCTGCAGATAAAGAATGTTACATTTTTTGAATACTATTGTTATTGGTAACTTTTGATTGGGAATAATGAAATCTACAGAGAACAAAATTTTATTGTGTATGCACTTCAAACATACAATTATAGACAATATTTTAGCAGTATTATGTGATATACTAAGACTAATTGCAGAATTTAGTAATAGTTTATTAATTTCTTAATTGATTTTAGTATATACTTATTGTTAATTGGATATCTTATATAATAGGTGATAGTAGTAATAGTTTGTTCTTTTGTGTATATAATATGTCGACTTTTACTTCAAATTTTGTTTTAACTACAGTAAAGTTTAATCGAAGACGCAAGTGGATGAAGGGTTCATGTAACATTTTTTTTTTTAATGAGATTTTCAATAGATAAAGGTTTTAGGTCTCTAAAATTTTTTTGGGCTATGTCTCGTTCGTCTACTGTAAGAAATATAGAAGTTAGTAGTTGGTAAAGGGTGTATAGACAACTATTTCTTTTAATGCATAAGATAAAATAATTGTTTTTTAAATGCATTAGTTTGTTTCCTATTTTATGTATCTAGATATAATTTTACAATAAATGTTTATTTAACTCCACCAAATTTGTTTTAGTAAATCTAACCCCAAAACACTGCGGATAAAAAAACTTTAAACGGCAATATCTCCGAATGAAGTCTATGCGACATGAACCCTTTATCCACTTGCGTCTTCAATTATTTTTGAAATTTAATAATTTATCAATAGGTTTATATTATTTTAGATATTTATTGACATCGTGATTTTTTTTGTAGGTGGCATAGCAAAAGCAAAATGGAAAAATCTCAAAGATCAGTTTAGAAAAGAATATAGGAAATCATCTGAAATAAAACCTGGAGCAAAAACAAGCAAATGGAAATATCTCAATAGTCTTCTATTTTTAAAAGAATTTGTTGGACCTTCTTCTAATAATCAAGGATATGTTGATGTAAATACTACAACAGTAGATGACACTAATGAATCTAGACTATCATATGATCAAGAACTAGATCCTCTACAACTAAACATTGTTAAAAATGAAACTTTAGACGAATATTATGATGACGATGCTGTAGATATCGAAACTGATGATAGAGATATTAAAAATAAACTGGAAGTATTTTCTTCGCAATTAAACTGTCCACCAACCCAAGATTATGAATCTTCTTTAGACATGGGCCTTTCAAATAAAAGGAAACGGAAAATAAGCAATTGTGATGAGGCATATACAGAACAACAATCAGATAAAGAAATGACAATTAATGCTAGCACTGAAGCGGCAGATATGCAATTTTTTAAAAGTTTGTTACCTTATATGGAGCGACTTCCTCTTATAGAGAGGCTAGAGTTACGAACTAATATACAACAAATGGTTTTGGACAAATATAGAGCAATAGTAACACAAGAATAACAAATGGTCCGCACAACTGAATGTGTATTTATATTGCTTGTATAATTCTATTTTTTATTATTTTTTTCAGTTGCAATGAATGTTCTTTTTAAAAGCTCCAATAAGAGATGAGATGATTAATTACACGCAATATTATAATTTGTTTATATCTGAATAACAATCAAAAAAGTTTTATACAAATAAATATAGAAAGTCTATATCTAAATTTCAACAACATGCAAAAGACAAATTTTTATCATACTCAGTATTAGTAATTTAAGACATCTATCCATAGGTATAGTTCTAATAAGTGTATTGTATATAATGTAATATAAATTTTGTATATACCAAATTAATAAAAACGTTTTATAGTTAAGAAATTACCAATACCACTTTTGCATTTTTTTTTATAATTAGAAAAATTAGTATTTTGCCAAATATATATTTTTTTAATTTTTAGCATAACTCAAGGCCCCACTTATGTACAAGAGCGTTATAAATTTGCACAGCACCTGGATAAATTCTTATAATGCAAAAACCGCCGGCTTACCGAGCTAGATTTCTAGCTTCGGCGTTAATTATAATAAATAGTCATTGCGTAAAATTCGGAGCTGGAACACGAATACCAACCAAGTTTAGCAAGCCAGGACAATCAATAACACCACGAAACCCTTTAAAAAGTCAAAATTAAAACGTTCATTCACAAGATCATATTAAATGTGGACAGCAGTTCCATGTAGCTAACAGCAATAATGCACCCATTTGAGCAATATCAAGGCTATCTACATTGAGTGTATTATAACAATTTGTTCTACATGTGAGGAGTTTTTTTTAAAACCGCAACAAATACATTAAAAATATAGAAAAAGCAGTTCAGTGTAGCTGCTTTTGCAATTATTTGTCAAAAAATAAATCAAACTTTTTTGGATCTGTTTAATTTAATTCTTTGCTGAGGGTGATGCATGGAGACCATAGTATTTTGCAATATTCACTTAGTACTACAGCGTTGTACTATACCGATTTGTTCTACTAACTCACATGTTTTTTTGAGAAATCCATTTAAAAAAATAATAAACAGTAATTGAAAAAAACACTTAACTTTTCTATGTTGCTGAAAGTGTTTTTACAATAAAAATAATAGAAATTTTAATTCTATATTTTTGTTGTACTATTTAATAACATTACTACTAATCTTGTTTTGATGATAAAAAATTATATTTATTTTTGGTAATACAAACCGACAATATAAATAGTAATCAATTTTTCTTGTGACATTTACGAACGCATCAATAAATAAAAAAAAATTACGTAGTATGTGTTTCCGACAAACATTTATAAGCGTTGAAAATGTGTTTATGGTTAATAGTATCATTGTTTGTTGTTGAGATTGAAAGGTTTTTAAACATCTATCTTTAAAGTGCAAAACTAACCAAAGAGAAAGTTATTTATGGTTGATGACTAATTAATTTTAACAGTTCCTTTGTTGGCAAAATGCCGATATGTTCACAAAAAAACTACTACTATATATTTTAGTTTTGTTTCAGTTGACAAACTGATATACCAAAAATCCAAACTAATTTGTTGTTAATAAGTTTATCATCATCATTTGATAAGTTGCTTATTATTTGGACAGGCATTTACGTAGTATTTTTAAAATAATTGCTATAATTATTTTTTCAAGACTCTGCTCTAAGAGCTTTTTAAACTTATTTTGTACGTGGTCAAAGTTCAATACTATATGTTCCTGTTTTAGTTATAATTATATTATTTACTATAAATCTTTATAATATTTATCCAACATATTGATAATGATTTTGAAATAATGCACGACGTACCACAAAATTGATAGATGCACCAATGTATTATTTGAATTTGTATAACTATTATATTCTTCAATAGCTATGAAACCCTATTTTAGATATGCAATTTATTACACATAAAAAAATATTTTTTGAGTTATAATTAGATTTTTTTTCCAATTTTTGTCTGTTGTTCGCCAAAAATATGCCGCTTTCTGATCGGGGACGTCAAGACTGGCCTACAAAACATCAGGGACGTAAAATGTACAGATTGTCTGGTATCTTTTTTTATAATAAAATATTTCGAAGAACTCCAATTAGGTGCTTGGAGGGACTGTGCGTAAAATATCAAACCCCATGTACAAGCAAAAATGTGCTATTCAATAAGAAACATTTTTTTTCTTCATAAATTAATAGCCCTGAGGCTGCCAGTCCCTCTCTTGTTGGTCCAGCTTAGCCTTGAGTGCCAAATAAAATATTTGCGCCACATTAACAAAAGAATTTACTTGTGTTGCATGTTAGTTGTTAGTCTTAGTTGGAGAGCAGTTTAGAGAAGTCATTTTATTAGTCTTAATCTTTTCAAATATCTTAACGCAACTCATAACCATTGCGTTTAAGAGATCTAGGTCATTTTGTACCAGTCTCGAGCAGTAATTACCTGAATGGTAAACTCTAAATAACACATGGCCAAAACTGATGATCAACTAAACAGTGGAATAACATTTTGTTTTCAATCTTGGAAATAATTTTTTTTATAAAAATTTGTTTATTGCACTAATGTATTTGAATTTGTATAATTATTATATTCATCAATAACTATAAAACCTATTTTAGATAGGCAGTTTATTACATACAACATAACATTTTTTTGTTTAAAAATTTGAAATTTAAAAGATTGTTGCAGATGCTGGCTGTAAAACTGCGCTCCCTTGTGACCGACACAGTATTTTTTTATAATTAAATACTTCAATAGATTCTAGTTATGCACTTAGAAAAACTGCGTAAAATATCAAGTCAGGCAAACATGTGTTCTTCAATAAGAAGTTTTTTCATAATGTAATTTAATAAAATTGTACATACCTTACATGGTCTATTGTCTTTTGTTGGTGCAGCGTAGCCCCGAGTGCCAAATAAGGTGTTTGAGCCATTTTAATAGAAGAATTTACTTATGTTGTATGTATTAAATAGAAAGCTGTCGACAGTTTAGAGAAGTCATTTTATTAGTCTAAATTTTTCAAATGCCTCAAGGCAACTCACAACCGTTGCGTTTAAGAGATATAGGTCATTTTGTACCAGTCTTAAGCAGTTTTTTTCCTAAATGGTTAACTCTAAATACCAGATAGCCAGAACTGATGATCAACATTTTTTATAAAAAAATTGCTTATTCTGAAAAGTTCTGTCAATAATCAAATTGTTGTTATAATATACAAAGTGGTGGTAAAAAAATAGAAACGTAAAATAATGTTTAGATTAAAAATATTTAAAACAAAACTAAAAATTCCAACTTGCAATTATTATGGACCAGTCATTTACTCATATCATTTTTATAGTAATTTTATTGATCGCTATCTTTTTCTAGTATATGGTATCCCTAATCTAAGTTAAATCAAAACTTGAAAATAAGGAAAGAGAAAAAGAAAAAAATCTTGAAACGTTCGACATTTTACGGTAATAAAGAATTCATGAATTCCAGCTTACGTTTTTTGTTGTCTTAAAAATAAATCCAACTGGTTTGATACATTGAAAGACGCTACAAATTTTAACAATTATTTTTACAAAAATCTAACACATTTATGAATATGAGACAGTGCTACTGCTGCAGAACCACGAGAAATTCAACAACAAGAAGACCAGCGGTGATAAAGAGAAATAGAAAGAAAAACATTACAGAAACTTTCGTCATTTGGAAGTAATAAAAAAAAAAAAATGATTTTATTTTCAAAAATAAAGTTACATTTTTTGTCAAATTTTTGTAGATTAAATAAAAACTATGCAATTATTGATTTATTAAAAAGCAGGACTATTTTATAAAGAGTGACATCTTCTAATCCGCAGCTATTCAAGGTCAATGTTTACAAACTGCTTAAATTTCGTCTTCAATGTACTTGATGTAGTTTTACTCAATAAAATTAATATTTTTTTCTTGTTGTGACATGTTAACTAATTGAAATTGAAAAAATAAATAAAATAATTAAAAACCAAGACTAGTTACAAAAATATAAATTTGTACCTACCTTTGCTTTGCTGTTAAAATAAACAATATTTGTCTTGAACACTTACCAAATTTAACGTTTGTTAGACTAACTTCATACACGATGTAATATACAAAAAACTAAAACCAAGTATCTCAATGTCGTTACGGGCAATTTAGAAAATTCAAAATCTACTAAGCAACTGCTAGTAGATTTCAATTCAATGCTTAATAATTAAATAATAAATACATAAAAGTATAATTAAAAACGAGTAAACAAACAATAGGAAAAGAAATATAATTATCGATTGTCTGAAGTCTACAAAAAATAATAAATGAGCTGCATTGAATGATCTTGTGATTACAAATTATTAATAATCTATGATTATAAAGTAAATATGATGTATGGAGTACTATACTATTTTGAGATTAATTAATTGGGTTTTACTATGTTTTAATGTTTGCAACCACATGCAGTAAATCGGACCGCGCTAAATAGTAGTCAATATTTTATGATGCCCGAAGGGTAATTTGTTCACTAAAAAATATGTTGTCAATTATAAATAAAACGTAATTTTTATATTTCGAATATCCAACAAAATAAATATTGCTGTGAGAATATTTATGTGCTGCAAATTTTATAAATGGGTTATTAGAAAATTATATATTTCTGTCGATATTGTATGCATTAAATATGGGTTTCCTTAGGTAGTATTTTATTAAACATAAATAACAAATATTTAACAGAATACCTACATAATGTAGTACTAATTATTTTAAGCACATGCACAGTAATTCGCAGATCGTTATACAGTTTATGTTTAATATATGACTGCTGGTAAACATTCAATACATTTACAAAAAAAGAATATGGAATACAATTTTCCCATATAAGATATGTCCAGGGATGAATATATGACACATTATTAATTAAAGGACGGTTCCTCTATCATACATACACATATTTTACATTCAGTTAAAAAATATTACATAAGTACTAATACTATCATATAAAAATAATAAAATAAAAACAAGTAGATAGATAAAATTACAATACTCAGTCACACTAAATATAAAATGCCTGCTTCGGTTTTAAATGTTGAGTAGCTACAAGGGATAATATAAATATTGACTTATTGAGCAAATTGGTTCTATACGTTTTCCCGCAGGAAGAATGAGGAAATTTAGATAATGTAACAAATAGATTACAAAACTTTCTTATCATGTATACCCTTCAGGCATAATAAATGAAATTGGAAGCAGAACGATAATAAATAATTTTAGTTTTGAATAAAATTCAGGGAATGCAGGCGGTTATAAAATTATTATGGTTGCGGGGATGAAATAAAATTATATACAAAAGAATGGATAATAAAACTTGCAAATTAATTGATGGCACTTAACAGATCATGGTACTCTTCTTCTGATAAGAGGTCCTCGTCAAGTCTGCAATAAATTTAATAGTTGTGATTAATTAAGCAATATATAAGTGTAATTTATTTACCGTCCATGTAGACTACGTTTCTTTCGTTGTGTGGATAATTCGCTCGTGGCTTCAATGCAAAGTAGTACGAGTCGTTTATCACAAGAATAAGAAGTTTGTTCGAGTAGCCTAGGGCCACGAAGTGAACCGGCTAACCCAACCTTATCCCTCGAACTAGCATGCCAAGCGTCGCATGATGTATCCAAAGCTCTTTCGCCATTGACTAAAGCTCCATGCCATACCGCTTTATGTGGCCACGAAAGATCAGTTAATACGTTCTTTCCGCTAAATGAGTATATGCGAGGGGGATGTGGGAATGGCGCCCCGTCACCTTTAAACATCTCGGACCATGAGTTGAATAGGATTTCTCCGCGTAAATTGGAAACAGGAAGTTTGCGGTCGGCTTGACGTACTATCGAATCAACATTTTGAACTCGTGAAGATAAGAATGCTCTGAATGTACCCCGAAGACCCGCCCGACGTGATTCGCGGTAACAAGCATAATCAGCGCCTCGAACGCCGTGGACGTCGCCGGTGTGGGCTTCATTTAAAGCTGCCATCCTCAACTGGAAAATTAATCAGAACAAATATTTAGACATGAATATTATTTCATTTCGTAATAAATGTAAGAAAATTAAATAGTATTTACATAGCTGACATTGTTATAAAATACATAAAAATGTTCGTAAATTATAACTTTAAATTATAATAAACGTTTGTTTATGAGGGTGGTATTACCAGTAGACCACTTATTATCTCATCCCAACGTTATACATGCGGCATGTGCTTGCGATAAAAGGATGTTATAGCGAAAAAAGAAAGGTTTTATTGAAGAAGTTAAATTAAAAAATAATAATAAAAATATTGAAATCAAAGTAAAATAGTTTAATTAATTTCTTATTGTATGATAAACTAATAGAACTAAATAGTTAAATAGTATATTTTCAACAAGCATAATTTGATGTAGAGGTATTATTGAATTAATCGAGTTATTAGTGATTTCTATGTTGTAATAAATAATAAAATTATCAAGTAATTGGACGCATTACTCATCAATTATACACACCTACATCACCAACGGTTTTCCTGTTAAAACATTTGTTTATTGTCTTGACATATTTGTTGTATGAATGATATAGAAATTGATATACAAAAGTTTTATTTGCAAATTTACAGTAAGAGAAATTTTATATAGTTTTTTTCATATGATCAAAATTTTTAGTAATTTTGGATTCAAAATAAACGTTGAAGCTCCTGCTCGCATATCAAGAAATCTAACAAGAGACAAAACTTTTCGTGTCTGCTGTTTCAAGAATAATTAATACGTTTAGAGAAACTAGGAAATACACACAAAAAGCAAGACAAGATCGTAAGAGAGCAACAACACAGAGATGACCAATTTATACGTTTAAATAAATTGCGTAGCAGGCACTTTTTCTTAAAGCAGTTACAATTGCACAATACTCGAAAATTTCGAGTCGAAATGTGTGAATTAGTAGTCAGACAGTTAGGAATACAAGTCAGAGTATCGGCAAAAAGTTTCATACTAACTAACGCATTTACTAGAACATATGCAGAGTGGAATTAAACTGAGCAAACTTTTTGTTTACGAATGAATCCAAATTCTGTTTGTACTTTTCAAATAGTCGTACATCTACGTATAGAAAAGACGGTAAACGCTATAGTCAGTGCAATTTTAGAAACCTCACAAATTTTTGTGGTGGATCGGTTATATTCATTTCTTTAGAGGCTCGCACAGAATTGGTAATCATAGATTATTCTATTACTACCGATCGGTAAATACGGAATGTTCTAGAAGCACATATGGTACCGTATACTCTATTTGTCGGTAACAATTTTGTACTAATGCATTATAGTGCCCGCTCAGGTACTGCTTAAAGTGCAAGAGTAATGAGGTAGAATTTTGGATTGGCCTGCTAAAAATTCTGGCAAAACTTCATAAAACATGACTAGGATTGCATCGGTTAAAATCTACAAACCAATTAGCAAGTTTTTGAAGAATGAAACGTTATAGATCAATACTAGAAGACTTCCTTGGAAGCTGATTTACAATGTAGAGAATCTATATTTAATAAATATTAATTAGGCATCTGTATTTGTAGTGTTAGTGTTTACTTTCTTTCTTTTAATGTTTAATGAGCCTTCAAAATATCTTATTTTGTACCATAATGTACTATTAAACATATAATATGTATGTATATAAATATTACAAATTATACATAAAATATTAGTAATGCGATAATAATTTTGCGTGTATTTTTTTTCTACTGTACTGTGTAATATGTCCATTATGCATTATTTTTGTATATTTCATGCAAGTGACTCACTGCATTTTCTACGACTACAATATTTATATTATATACAAAAAAAAAACTTATAAATGTTATAATTTGAAAACTATTTTTCCAATAGGTCCGTGAATAAGACGCACCTTTCGCACGTATTATGTGTTTGTAATAAAACATATGCAGTGGCATATTTTTCCTTAGTAATAAGACATTACAGTAACGAGTAAAAACATTAATATAATTGATAAACGCATTGACGCATTACTTAGTAATTCCATAGTTTATTTTAACATGGAAATCACATTTAGTTTATATAATACATGTCATTTAATAAACTTCTTATTCTTTCTGTATGGATTATAGATATTATAATTGTACAAAAAGCATAGTGCACAATTTACACAAAAAGACCCAACACATGAATAAGTAATACAGACTATACATGTGTCATGTGTATTACTAACAGAGTAAAAAACCAATATGTTGAAATTTATACGTAACATCAGCATTGATTCTTCATACATATTTTGTTGTATAGTAGGAAATGCAGTTTTTAAGCCGTTTATTTTAACAAAACGTAATTTTTGAAAATGCTACTTTTCATTATTTTGTATTAAATGTATGAAATATTTAAATCATAATTATACTTAAAAATAGATTCAGCAAAAATTTCAAAATGACTATTATTTTTTTTTATTGTTTTGATTATCATTTTTTGCATACTTGTAAGAATAAGTGAGTTGGGTATAATTACACTCTGGCATGCTGTTGTGATCTTAGTTTTCATTGCGACATGTTTTGCAACTATTTTAAATTCACCTATTGTTGTACCTATAATACCGGCTAGTTGTAAAATAATGGATCAATTCGTTGTAGGCAATGGGTTGTAAAAAAATATCTTCTTATATTAAATACCAGAAAAGCATCAGGTATAGCTAAAATTTTAGCTAATATTCTTAAAACATTTGCAAATGTATTAACTCCTATTCTGACTAAAATGTTTGGGTTATCATAGAAAAAAACAAGTCTGGTTCTTCAAATTATAGACCAATTGCATTAGTCCAATATGTTCACATTTTTAAAAAATATATTAATTTCCACATTGTCAAGTTCTTGAAACAAAATAATTTTATCTCAGATATTCAATATGGATTTCGATCAAAACGTTTGACAACAGATCTTCTAACTTATGTTAGTCACAAATAAAATTATTTTTTAGAGAAACATGGAAAAAATCTTGTAGTGGCTTTAGACATTTCCAATGCATTTGATAGGGTATGCCATCCTAATCTTATTAACAAGCTTCGTAGTATAGATCTTGATCACAAATCTGTAAATCTAATCAGTAGAAAAAATTATAGTTAGAATTAATAATTTTAATTCTGACCCCAAAATCTTGAATGCTAATGTTTCTCAAGGTTTTACTCTTTTGCTTACTTTATTTTTGATTTACATTAATAAACTTTTTTAAATAACCAAAAATCCTATTCAACCATGTTGTTGATACAGTTTCAAAAGTATCTAGAAAACTAGGATTTCTTGATAAATGTAAACAGTTTAAAATAAAAAATTTAAACAGAGATTTTTAACCTTACTATCTACACATTAAAAAAAATTCCAAATTTTTTTACAAAATCTTATAAGCAGCAAATATTAAACGTCAATGTTCACAGACTGCTTAAATCTTGTCTTTAATGTGATAATTTCAGTGAGTGTTGTTTCATTCGTTAAAATTCAAAAGTATTTTTATGTTGTTGTGACATATTAAGTAATTCCTGAATACCACATTATAAAAAAAAAATAAACTTTACACAGAAAAAGTTCTAGTAACGGTTTTTCTAATTTCAGCTTGCAATATACTATACTAGTAGTAAAGATCTCTAAAAAAACGTAAAAAAAAACTAAAAAACCAACAAATACTCAACCAACGAAAACTATCAAATATTTTCGACGTATGCCTCTGTCAGATATAGCGCGAGCAAATAAATTGTATAGTAAATTACGATGAATGATCAGCAACGTAGATGGTGTTTTTGCAAACACTAGCTGGCTACGACTAACTAGAGAATCGTTCAAAACTTCGTGTGCTACTGTGCCGGCAACACAACACGTTCTGCCTGTTATTAAAATATAGAGGTGTTCTGTCGCTTATCGAGTTTCCCTCGTATCATACACGACATGTCTATTCTCCAACAAAGTACTATTTACCCAATGTATATTGCAAATGGATAGATTATTATAAACAACGAGCGGCTTTGTTAACGTTTGATAATTTACGACTCCCACATCAGTTCAGTGTTAGCAAACTCAAGGCTAGTCAGAATAGTCAACCGGATTGCTAAGATCAAATGTTTAGCTAAAACTTGTACGTACCACACTCCCTCTGCAACAATTTTTGCAAACTTAATATCTACTACTGTAGAATTTTTTAAACTTCAAATACATTTAATTTTGTTTGCAATCTATCACAATTTCTAATCTAAATCTTGCTTGTCCAATATCGAAGGAAAACGAGACAAAATCTTACAAAGATAATGACATAAACTAATTTACAAACGTGTGTAGAATTTGTCATGATGGTGGCTTAAACCACAACAATGTAATAGAAATTATACGCAGTTAGTTATAAAATTGTGAGAATTTTTTTTATTCTTTTTATTGACAATATAACTTTATTTATAACCTTAATTTTAGAGTAAACAACAATAAATACATAATAATATGTTTATTTAATAAAATAAATAAACATACAGCATGTTCGAAAATTCCAGTCTAGACAAATATTTCATTTTATAATATTATTATCAGAATATAAAAGTTTCAGCGTTTTCAGAATAATAGGTAAAAATTTATCATAGTTAAATAAATTGGTTTGCAAAAATATTTCCTTTAAATAAACAAAATGATTTTGTTTTGTTTCAAAGAGAAGATATTGATGACATTGCATCACTCTGAATTAATCGTTTTATTGAAATTATAGTTGTTTATGATAAAGTTTACTTGGACTTTCTTTTTTTTAGTTTGACGAATTGTTTACAAAGCTTCTGTAATTATGATTGGTTTAAAGTAATCCATCATTGGTCAATTTGTTGAATGCTTCCTGTCTCATATTAATTGTATGCAATGTTTCTTTGCAATATTTTGTTATGTAAAAATTACCCAAAAAAAATTAATTATATTCTTCCAGAGACGACAACTAGAAACTTTTATCATGATACTGGACTTTTAAATTTACTTGAAAAAGTTCTACGAAGTATATAGTTAACAAATTCTATACATTTAAAGATGCAATTTATTATTACACAGTCCAATATGTTGTTACTAAATCATTTTTAAAATATATTACAATTGGGAACATATATTATCTATATGGTGATAAAAAATTATATTATCAGTCGACAAAAATCAAATTATACACATTAAAAAATGTACAAAGTTTTGTAGATATTTAGAAACTTATTACTATTAGTTACAGAAACATGTAATTTAGCTCAAAATGAATTCTGATGACTACCTTATTACAATTTGATTACTATAATCCTATTATTTATAAATTACTGTGGAACAATTCCTTTAAAAAGATAAACTATAGAAATAAACTCCGGTTTGTATATTTATGTAGCATTTGTTTTATATATGTAAATACTGTTGCCTATATTATTTAGTTACTTTTATATTAATTTATGATTACGAATGTGTCAACGAAAACAATAAAATTTTACCGCACAATTGCTTCTATATTTAAATAAAAAGGTCTGTTCATTTATTATTAAATTAGTTACAGAGTATAACAACACTCATTTTATTTTTGCGATTATCTCTCCTTCATTGATTTATGCATCTCATGAAATGAGATTTTAATTAAAATGTATAATTAATTATAAAATAAATAAAATACTTTTACAATTCATATTCCAAAATTAAATTAAAAGAATCATTAAATTATTACAAAGTTATGGATTCCAATTAAATTCAACATATCTTCCTGGATACCAGAATATCGAATTGATGATAGATAATCAATAAGATATTTGTATTAATTAGGGTCAATCTAATTTGGGAATATCCACTACAAATTAGCACTTCCATAAAGGTTACATTATAAGCAGTTGATTATACTTTATAGATAACAATTTTTGAAATGGTTTTATTATTTTAATTCTTTTTAATAATTTAGTGTGTTATCAACTATTATTAAAACAGAAATTTCCAATACTTCTAGTTTTTAAAGTAAAATTTAACTTAATCAATAATATATTTGTAATTATAAATTGAGTAAATAAAAACGATAAATAAAAATAGAAACCATATATTTCAAAGCCACTATTTGCTTCTTCTTCAGTGGTAATTAATTAATTAATCAAATAGACTTTTAAACTTTACATTGAATTTAAAATACATTATTTTATTTAATTTAATAATCTTTTTACGAATAATATTTTATATTAATTTCATTTTTTTAGTTTTATTTGATAATTAACACTGAAGAAGAAGCAAATACTGGCTTCGAAATATATAGTTTCAATTTTTATTTATACTGACTGAATATACCCAATTTATAATTAAAAATATATACAATAACAGTAAAAAAAACAAATAATTAAAATAAATTAATAATGTACAATACTTTAGTTGGCCCAACCACAAGACAATCATCTACAAAAATGTCAAAGAAATGGTTACCTACAACATTATCAAACTTACTACTAGCGTGTACTATGTCGTAACCCTGGAGAAAACACACAACAAATCGATAGACTTTAAATCATAATGCTGGCAAATCCCCATGATTGCAGTTCCAAGCATTTGACTACTTTTTGCTATCCCGGATGGTGTCACCTACCAGTTTTCCCCTCCATTATTAAGCAACACCGATTAAACCAAAAGTAAGGTGCTCAAAGACTTATCAACAACCGTTTGTATTACATTCTTTTTAAATTTTAGGCTAATTTAACATAATCTGTTTTGCCGCCAACTAAAAATTATGTAAAAAGAATATTGGCAAATCTCTATGGTTGTTGACGCAAACGTTTGAATAAGTTTGTTACCACTGATAGTGTACCCAGATTTGGTAGAAACCATTTGACCCGAAGAAAACTCAGGGACTAAATAAATATAAATTTTGCAAAAAATTGACAACCATTAGAGCACTACTTGACGTTAATCAAAGAATTCCAAAAACCAATAATCCTAAAGCAATTTCTAAGCTTCATAGGTACTTGCATATAGTAAGAACACGTGATAAAATCTTTCTAAAAAACAAAATTTATTCTCAAAATAGACAATATATGGTTTGTAGGCTTAACAAGACATCCGATGGATAATCACACTCACCCAAAAATTGTTACTCCTCCAAAAATACTCTTTCATCATCGCACATTTTTTTGATAAAATCAACTATTTCCATAAATTCCTTCTTCACGCCATTCAATAGAAACTTGTGTAACAACTAGAAAAAAACCTACTAGCGTAAAATCTAACAACATCCTGCTCTTAAAACAATAAAAAATGGCAGAATCAAGAAGTAGGTAAAAAAACAAAGAAAAGCGCATGCATAGCTTGATGCGCCGACAGAAAAATGAAGAACACTCATAAGACAAAGCGGGACAGGAGTCAATGTTTTTGCTTAAGTACAAGCGCAGAAGTAGCAATCCTCAAAAAAGTAAAATATTCGCTGCAAAGGTGCACCAAAATAAATAAATAAAGCAAATAAATTATTAAATAAAATGATATAAATCTACCATATTTTAATAGTTGTACCTATGCTAAGGTTCATATGACCATTCAAATGCAAACAAGCAACAAATGTTTAAAATTGAAAGACTCGGACAATTTCCAAAACAACAAATAATAATGAGGTGAGTGAAAGACTTTGAAATTAGGGGAAACGTTGGCTTAAGAGTTACTGGAGGCGTACGTACAGTTTTTACTTACACACAAAAATATCAATTGCATTTCAAATTTCTGAAAAAGCTTACTAAGAGTTTTGCATTCTGATTTGCAATTGAAGTCGTTTACAAAAAAAAACCAATAAATCAGTTTGTGTGGCTTTCTGCAGGCGGTTTTTGTAAATTTTAGAAAATGATTTAAATCAAATCATTTTTTTATTGATGTCAGATGAAGCTCATTTCCATCTTATTGAATATGTTAACAAGCAAAATTCTGCTACTAAACTGAAGAAAATCCACATCAGGTTTAATGAAAAACCACTTCTTAATCATAAAGTCACTGTTTGTTGCGGTGTTTCAATATTTGGAATAGTAAGACCATATTAAAAAAAAATATTAAAAAAATTAAGTAATTTCCATTAATTCTGAACGTTACATTTATATCCTGCAAATATTTTTAAAATCGGAATTATGTTGAGTTCAATAAGACGGTGCCACCGCATATACAGAACGACTAACACAAATTGTGTTGCAAAATATGTTTCCTGACCACTTTATTTTGAGGTTTGACACGGCCGTCCACTTCCCCTAATTTGACGGATCTTGATTTTATTCTGTGGGAATATCTGAACCAAAATTGAAAAAAAAAAAGATTGATGCTATACTTGCAATACCTCATCAAGGCTCAGGGAAACTATTTAAATAAAGTAATTTTTTGGAACTAGAACTGCACATAATTAATTTGATATTCATGTCAAATTTGTTTTAATCCATTAATTTTTATCCAGGTCTTAGAAAATAAGTGATACCAGTTGCCGGACCTATAATTAACTATTTAAAAAAATAATAATAAATCGTCATGTACACTATATATTAACAAATTTTATCATCAACTATAGAACACGCAAGTATATATATACAGTATTGTTTTGCCATGTATAAAGTAGAAAACAAAAGTAAACAATCCTACAGACCAATCAGCTTGACAACTTTTATACAAAAACTATTGGAAAACATAGTTGACAAACACTAAAAGCACGGCTACTGCACCAGCACAAATATGCATGATACATAGTGCATTAAATATCTATCTACTATCTATCAGTAAACCAAAATTACCCTTCTGATTACAAAAGAAGTAAAATATCTGAAACTCACTCTCGACACCAGGCTAAACTTATACATTCATCTATATAATATAACCACAAAGGCCATTCGGATGCTCTTTGCAACCAAAATAATAGTCGGACGTACATAGGGGCTGGCACCTAATATGGCCAGATGGCTCTATACTTTGATGGTAATAACCATCATTACATATAGAACTATCTGGTACACAAATGGCGCCAAAGGCCAGAATAGTATTGGAGCTAGAGCAAAGTTTGCCTCCTAGTCTGGATACCAAAGAATCAAATAAAAAGAAAATTTTATGGCTGAAACAAAGAGAACATTTACTGAACTTAACCCTATTTTAAATATAATAAAATGACACGCTCAAGACTATTCCTAACAGGACCAACAAAAAATGAGTCAAATCAGGCTGCAAAGACTAACAGAAATGAAAACCGGGCACTGTGGTCTTAACAAGCACACGTATAGAATGAGAATAAAAATAAACTCCCACTCCCCAACCCGCCTTGCCAGCGTGAGGTTTTACGGCTAAAACCTTCTCTGAGGAGTGATAAATTCTCTCCAGTGGTTCGGAATCCACTTAAAACTGTAGGTCCTTTGTAATGTAAGTTGCCAGCATTACAAGCAGAGAAGAGGCTAAGACGCCAGCAGTGGCGTATGAATGGCTGACAAAGAAGAAGAAGAAGAAGAAGATGCCACGGGTGTATGGAGGAAAAACAGACTTTGCTACACTTGGTGAGTGAAGCTTATAATCTGCACCGCACAGCCTCAAAGAGACATAGCTGTTAAAACAGTAAGACGTTAGAGAAATAAACATTGATTAGAAAAAAATAAATGTGATGCAGAAAAAAGCATAAAAAAGAACCACCTTGTTGGATAAATTGAACGGATAAAATTCGTTGTTTATTATAAAATAGTAAACTTATTGAGGTTGAATTAAGGTATGTTTCCTAATAATCCCTAAAAGTAATCAACAATGTTCTTTTATGAATACATACACACCTTGTTCATTATATCCACATAGTCCATTGACTGAACCCATTTGAAATTTTTTCCATTTCAAACGTAAAGCAAATCCATATTGAAATTAATAAAGCGCGTGGGAGTCTCAGGTCAATACTAATTTTAATAAAGTTTTTGTATATTTGTATTCTATTTTAATTTACGATGAAAAAAGATAAGATATTCAATGTCATAACCATAACGATTACTATAATAAACTACTAATGTATTTTAAAATCTAGCTTTCAAGAATAATTGTAATCCAGCCGGTATTTAATATGCGAATATGTACACAAACAAAATTACCTTAAGAGTATAAAGAATTGTATTTAGAAATCATTTTATCCTTAAATTTATATGTATAAAATATGCTAGTTTATTAGATTAAGAATATGGAATGCCTTCGGAATAAAAAAACCTTGATCGGGAACTGTGTTGCTGCAAATAATTTGCTGAATGTATGGCAATACTTTTAAAATTAAAGTTTAGTTTTTTTGTTAAAGTTCTATTAATATAACAAAATGAATATTTATTATTGCAATGCAAACCAAAAACATATTTCAATTTAAAAAAATGTAATGTAAAATAACTAGAATAATGAAATTTAAACGATTATATTATAGACATGTTTGTAATATAATATATGCATTATGTAAAACATTAAAAAGTAGATTAGCAATACATAAAAAAATACTTTAAAATATTTACTGCAGCAAGCTTTGTATAAATTTGTATTAAACATAATCATTAGATTATACTTGTTTAAGAAAGTGATACAAATTTTACCTAAATTATACTTACTGATATACTGATAATTGAACTTTAATGTTCAATTATCAGTATGTATAAACCATGATATTATTTGTTATATAATATAAAATTTAATATTGTATCCAATATAATAATTCAAAGCATACATACAGCTTGCTATATTAATTACATAAGTTGTTAATTATGCAATATAATATCATTATTCTCATTGTGAAATTAATTAATACTTGCATAGCTAACTGTTAATTGAAGTAGTAATACTGAAAAGCTGATTTACACAATATAATTTTGTGAATTTCATAAATTTATTGGAAATCTATTGACCCACTAAAATATTGTAATACCAACAAAATGTATTTTTTTCAAAACTGATTTCAAATATACGACTTTATAATATAAAACTACAATTAAAAAAAAAACAAATATTAAATTCAGTGTTTTTCATATTATAATATATTGAATAGAAAGCAAAATTCAGTGAGTGTTAATGGGAAACATATATCGCATCATTTAGAAAGGATAAATGTAATTTACTCACCATTTTCGGATACCACTGCAAGTAGAAAAAGAATTGGAAAATAAGTATCACAGTAAAAATGCAAATCTAGGCTAATATAAATGGAAAATGCAAATTCGAACTCACATTAGGTACTTCTGCTTGTTTTGGAATGTGATTGATCAGATTGCTGACTTCAAATGGAGGCCGTAATTGTGGACTGCTGGTTGTCGACGGTGCTGGAGTAGTTATTGGCAGTAGCGAACCCAACTAAAAAGAAAAAAAAAATATAAATATATTATTTTTATATAAATAACTTGATACATTATATTATATAATTTACTTCAAGGGCATAAAACTGCCAGACGGTAATTGTACGTACAAAGAAAATCGGGTCATAACTTTACATACAAAAAAGAAAATATTTTATACATTACTCTTTTTCTATGCTTTTTGCAAATGCGACTCATAAATTTTATACAAGTCTTACCTTTGTGTTATCGCAACATAATTCCAAAGTTTCTTTTTCACATAAAAAAAATTCACGTAGATATATCAATATAATTACATTGCTTTATTAATATTTGGATATACACAGTAGATAATTTAAACTGGTTTATTTTAAATTGGATTTATTTATCGAATTTGGAGAAAAATATTGCTCGGATGGAATAATATACGATGCGACAGATATTACTTTTATATACACAATAAATTTGTATCATGCAACAATAAGTGTTGGGCAATTCTAGAAACATATGATAACAGATCTTACAGAAGACAACAATGAAATATGAGCCTATTCACCATTTCATAACCATTTATATTGTTTTACATAAATGTAATTGTAAAACCAGACGAGACATCGTAAGTTATAACTAATCCTCTAGACTGCTATGCAATTAATTTAAAGCATTTTTTTATATTGAACCACAGACGAGTAGAGACTTCAAAAGTATCAGAGACTTCTTGAACTCCAACGGTGAGATAAGATATAAATATTTATTTGCATATTAATTAACTAAAAACAATTGCAGAATAATATCACTAAAAGTAAAAAACATACAAATGTATTGTTATAAACTTGATGTTCGGTTGTTGTTTTTCATTAATTAAAACCTTCCTTTTTGTCACTTCAACATAAAAATAATAATATTGGCGTGCTAATTGTATAATAATGCGTACACAAATAAATAAAACGTATCAAATAGCATTCGTTTCGTCTTACAATAGCAGTTTCATTAATAACACATTACAGTAAAGAGTAGGAAAAAAATTATGTATTTGCTTTTTTTTTTAATAATTTAGAACTAATATGTCTGTTTTTATTCAACGTCGACGACCTAGTTCTGGTATTAGGAGTAATCACTCTTGCCTGAATAATGATTGTAATAAACTATTTCATTTAATATAATAATTCATTTTGCTTGCTATTATAAACAAGTTACATAAATCAATTTTGAAATATAAATTTAGAAATTTTAGAAATCTTAATTGTAATCTTAAAAATAATTTATTGTTTAAAATATAATATTTTTCAATTACTTAAAATAAATATAATTATTTGAAAAACTAGGTATTTATCTTGAATATTAATTAATGTAAAATAACTAGAAAACTTTTAGAGTAATTATTTAAATTGTACCAAAATTATTATTTACACAAATTGCGCACATTCGAAAGAAATGCACTATTAAAGTAGTTTAAACGAATCATTGTAATAAATTAAAATTAAAAAATAAAAACTTACAGCAAAGACATAAAGAATTACAAAGAAAATGTGTTAAAAATGGCATATAACGTTTTAAACAAATAAAAAGAGTACATACACAAGGTCTGTAATAAAAAAACAGAAAAAATGTTGAAAGAAAAGATATGGTTAATCTTGATAAAGTGGTCTCGTTGTTTTTTGGCTCCCTAAAGCAGTTTTCATTTTGACGCACCAGTTTGAACTGCTTGAGCATCAATCATTCACTCAAGAGTTGCTACTCAAAACGGAATTGCGCGCGTTTAAAGAGCATGCATCATACTCTCCTACAATTATTTATGGTATGATGAATAAGTGAGTGTTGTTAGACTGAGGATCACAGTCAAATTTCCTTTAATCAACTTTAGTAAAAAAAACTGGTATTAGTCAAAGAATTAAGAAATATTTCCATCAGCAACGTATCAGCTTCAATCTTAACTATTGATTGGAAAACAAAAATCACTCTTGGATAAATAATTTCATCCGCAAAGCAATGTTTCTGATTCCTGATAAATTAACTAAAAATCTATGATAACAACTGGTATACGCATCTTCAAAGAATTTTGTAGAGGAATAGTCCAAAAAATAAAATATTTAGTACTCAAGCTAAAATTAGTCACATATAGAACGGAATCAGTCTCATACCTCGCTATAAAACATTTAATGAATTAGTAATGTTAAAATGTGCAGCGTATCCAATGGCAGGAACCATAGTTAGAAGAAACTTCTACGTCAATAATCTCCTCACAAAAGCCAAAACATTTTCTAAAGCCAACGACACACACACGTCATCAAATAACCGCACTCTTAGAACAAGACGCGGCTTCAAATTGCAAAAATAAAGATCAACCCAATCTCTTAAAACCCATAGATCAAAAAAACATTTGTAATGAACTTTCCATCCAGAAAAACAAAATCCATTACTAGTATATTCAATCTGTTAAAACTCATCGACCCAATAACTATCACAGCTAAAATCATAATACAGAAAATAAGAAAATTAAAATTAAAAATGGATAAGTCCCCACCGATAGCAGTTCAAACCAGTTGGCAAGAATTTTTAAACTAACATTTAGAAAATATCACAATACCCAAAAAAATGATCAATAAAATTAAAAACAACAGATCAAACAAAAATTCACGCATTCTCCAACGATGACAAGCATGGATATGACACGTGCATTTATATCTGCATCATTTTTCCAAAGCCAAAGTTCCAAAATAGTATCCATAGTGGGTCCACTAAAAACAATCTCTATCGCAATACTTAAATTTTGTGCAGCAAACACAAACAATTAGAAACATGTGAGAACCCACGAGAACTAAGCCGACGCAATATCAACAGAACAAGCTTCCAACATATTAAGAAAAAACAGGTTAAAGTGGCATGATCCGGAATGGCTCGTTAATCCAAGCGGACAATTGCCTAATTTTAATTTCTCTATTGAAACTTCTATAGCTTTGCCAGAGGAAAGGGCACCAACAAGTCCTAAGGACAAACACCAACACAATTTAATTGCTTGTCGTTTAATTTATAACCGTTTAGTACAAACTATGTCTTACGTGAAAGAATTTGTTCAAAATTGTTAAAAAAATTCCAAAATGATGACAAAAATGATAATTGAAATGACCTTCTAAACAAACAATAACAACATTTTGGTAATAAAATGCAGAAATTAATAAACGAGCAAAGAATTAAGAAAAATACCAAATTAAATAAAAAAAAAACTCGTCATTGTCCTATCCTACCACATAGCAACCTAACTAAACGTTATTGGCCATTAGCAAAAAAAGCATATCCCTAAAAGGATGCATAAAATGTTTCAGAATAGATCATGGGAGACTTTCCAAATTCACAAACAAACCAATCAAAACCATTTATGGTGACTAATGTAAATTATTTTCAATTAAGCTAAGAAATGAACAAACAAAACAGCACGCCAAAGCATATGCATGTTGCGTTGTTTGTGTGTTTTACAACAAAAGCGGTACACATTGAAGTGGTATCAAACTTGACCACCAAAACCTTCATAGCATTCCTCAAACAATACATCTTTAGAAAAGAATAGCTGATAACAAAATACAAAGAGTATATCAACTGTTGAAACAATCAAAAATAAGTATAGAGCATCTAAATATAAAAAAGACGCAATGATATTTCATAGCACTACGCGCCCCTTTTTGGCGGATTGTAGGAAGCAGCGGCAAAATCCATAAAACCATACATGAAGAAAGTGTTATAAAAACTAAACTAAGTTTTAAAAAAGTATCAGCATTTCTGTGCAAGGTAAAGCAATGCAAAATTATAAACCACTGGTCCCGTTTTCTAGCAACCCAAAGGACCTTGATTGGTTTAAAACAAAACATTTTATAATTAACGCAGCTCTGGCAGCATTAACTCAGCCAAATGTTTCACTAGTTCCGGATAATAGAACTCGCATTGACAACATTTATAAAAGATGCGTTAGCATTTTTGAAAACAAATGTCAACAGATTATTTGCACAAGCTCCAGTAATGACCCAAAAATATGTTAAAAAAACGTCCAGGTCCAGAAATCAGACATTGAAAGCAAGGATGTATTACGGAAGTGTTTCTAGTTCCAGGGTTATTCTGCAACGTTTATCGCTTTTAATGACGTCACTATTAATTCAAAAATTCTGCCGATGATTTCTTTTTGTACTAAAGCACTATCTAATAATATTAACCCAATAACAAACTTTGAGTTATTTCATTTTTAAACATCAATATGTAATATTAATAATAAATGTATGAATTAAATGTCATGACGTAACGCAATATCAAAATGAATCTTAGAATAAAGGTCCTGGTAAAGGACAGTGTTGTTCAAACAGCAAATAAAAAAAACTTCAATTGGCACAATAAAACAAACATAAAAAATATGTCCATTACCTACCTATCGTTGTCGATATAATTGCCAAAAACAAGAGAATAGTAACGGTGTATTTTAAAATTTGACATATACGATGGCAAATTGTCGGATCACTCACCTCATTCAAACGACTGTTGTCACTTCAGTTTTGAATAAGAATATACGTTATAAGAATGGTCCATCTAGTATTATATCAATGGTTTACATTACAAGATGTTGCGTATATGTTAAAGAACTCAATAATTTTAGTTAAAATCCCCGAATTTGCGGCAAGATTTATAATGTGATTTTAATTTCTGGCGTCGGTAATTAGTGAAAATAGACAGAATAAAATAAATTAAAGAAGTATACTATCTTATTCTTGTGTAAAGGTTTATTCAACTAAGCAGTTACAAGACTCAACTACGGCTCGAGTCGCAATATAGACTGCAGTAGATAGAATGACAAATCGCACAGTGGTTTCAGCATTTACAAAAACGTCAAAACTAAAATTAATGCTTTATTTGAGCCAAAAATTACATCTAATCAAATTTAAAACTGTTAACGGAGCATTAAAATATCATCAGTTAATGAGTAGATAGGGAAAAACAATTTACTACGTTTTTTATCACAAATTTATTCTTACAAATACGTTACTAGTTTCGGCTTTACTAAAGCATTCGACAAATGAAATAAGTTATATAAGTTATAATTCATCTGTAGAAGACTTTAATAAAGCCGAAACTAGTAATGTATTTGTAAAAATAAATTTGTGATAAAAAAACGAAGTAAATTGTTTTATTATTTCATTAACATGAATTATCACGTAGTAGAGGTCACAACCATCAATTATTATATTGTTTCATAATATTTAAGAATAGTATGTTGTAAATCGTCTTTATAGATTTTAGAATAATAATAATGAAGGTGTCTATTATTTTTTGTTTTTAATCAAGTCAAGCAATTAACTGTAAAAATAAATGTTATTTAATACATTACATATATAAAAAAAACAGCCAAAGTTAAAAATGCATATAAATATTAAAACTACTAGATCTATTAATTTTATTATATTTATTATTTAATTACTTACTCACTATGTTATGACTATAAACAAGTCGTTCCATTTTACTAGATAGTATGACACAACTTCGTACCAACCAAACTGCTTTTTATGACTATATTTTAAACGTAGTTACATCATAAAAATGTTGGCAACTTTTTTCAAAGTTGTAATTTTCTTTAAATGTTATTAATGACGTTTCTTTAATTTATGGTTATTTATTTGGATATTTTATAATAAGTAAATACGGGTAGAAAATGAAATTGATGATTTATAGCTTAAATAATAATTCAAAAACCTAATAATTGTGTTATGGTTGATAATATCATTGTAAAACAGACGTCTCGTAAGCAAAATTCATTTTAGAATTGATTTAAAAAATTGATAGTTGACAACTAGGAACAGTTTGCTAGTTTAAAATTCTTCATAGTACTAACTAAAAAGTATACAAAGTTAATTTGAAAGATTTAATATTGAATAAAACATTCCATCTACTGCCAAGTAAAATATAAATGAATGCATTGTTGGTGCAATACATGTTTATTATCCGCACAACATTACAATTATTAGGTTGAGCACTCACAGTAGTAACACTGTTGACGCATTTTATGCATTTTGCTTACGCCAACAAAAATATAACATCACATTTAAAATTACCATAAAATTCACATTTAACCATCACATTTAGTTAGTTTTATGAAGGTACTGATGGAATCTCTTCGGTTATCTAATATGAATCAATAGGGATTTAAGCTGTAAAGATAGTTATCAGAATCTATAAAGTTATCCCTGTTGAGACACCAAACGTGTATAGTTATGCAGGAAAGCTCCATCATAAGGCTTGGTCACTACTCTGGAAACTCGACCCTCAGGACCTTTTGTATAGTTTCCACCACAATCGGTCGCCCAACTTGATTCGATCAGAAAGGAACAAACAAACCACAATTACCGTAACACGACCTAATCTGTAATGCATTATACTTGCATGTATATAATTTATAATAAAATATAAATTATAATTGAACTGCATCTCAAATACTTGCAAGAAGAAATTTTAGTCAATTTCTATAATGTACAGATTACAAGTTTTCAATGAATAAAAATGCTGATATGTATCAACTGGAAGTTTGAAGGCGTGATATTTAACTTTTTACTTTCAGATATCGACTTTGACTCTATGTACAATGAGGAGAATGTACGCCAAGTTTTCAATAGGGAAATAATTAGGAATTATTATTAGAATTCAGTTTTTCCTATTCCTAATAAATGTTTTGTGGTAATAAAATATATACAGTAAATTTATAGTAATAACAAATAACCTTAAAGCATTATTAGAACATATTTATAATGAAATGGCAATTAATTTAAAATATAGATAGATATATTAACTAAATTAAGTAGTACATGATAGCAATTAATTTTACTGTTATAAAAAATCAACACAACAATATTTTAGAATACAAGAATTAAATAAGCACTTCATATAAATAAATACTAACATTATTAAGCAATGTGAATATCATACGTAAGTATACATAGTATGTGTGATAAAAATAATTGTCAGTTTGCTTAAACAGCACAACTAGAAACCATATTGTATGGCAAGTTTTAATAATGTGAAGATTTCAATAGGTCAAATATAGTTTTCCAATAAGGAGTTTAAGTTTAATTATATAAAAAAAACATTTATTTATTCTTATAATTCTGTATAAATTCTGCAATTTCTTGTAGATAATAATATCCAGTAAAAGCCCACCTCGACTCTTCTATCTATGTCCTAGCAACAATTGTCTGCCAGCATTTTTAGTTTTCAAGAAACGAAAGTTTGGCATTGTTCATGATCAACCGGTTTAATTCTTTCTAGATGTACTGGTAAAAAAATAAACCGATTATCAAATTATTTGTAGAAGCAGCAATGAAGGAGAAGTTGCCGTTTTTGTTAAAATACTACAAATCAAGGTAGCGGTCGGTATGCTCTTAATAAGCATGTAGGCTAAGATCTTTATGCAGCACGCAATAAGGACGGGACTCTGACATCCTTAATTGCAGTGAAAGTCTTAGAAGAGACAAACCAGGATTTTGTACGCTGTTAGCGACAGAGGCAATGTATTTGTCTATCCTGACTGTACAAACTGGCAATTTAACATCAGTAACAATGGTTTTGCAGAAAAGTAATTCATACCGACCAATTTTCACCGTGTCTATAATAAATTTTCATTATTTCTATACGTTGTTGGACTTCTTATTGGAAAAGCTTCTATATAGGAATATAATTTTATTTGCTTCGATCAGGCTTGGCTGGTATAAAGTTATTGTTGAATACATCACAGTCATCATCTCTAACTACATTTTTAAGTTAGATGCATACCAAAACATTATTATATTAGATAAATGTATACAGAGACATGATATGCCAATTGCAAAAAGACAGTTTCGTAATTGTTAATCAGAAAACAAAGTATATTTTAGAGTATGTTTGTGCTGTGACCCAAGTTCCAATATCAAATCAATAATAAAATATTACTAAAATAGATAGTGTACAAAACCATCAATCGTAAACACACAAATTAGATTTAAATTTAAACATTTTTAGATTATTCTTCAGAAGATTCAGAAGAGTTAACAAGTGCACGTAATGTATTAACTATATCTTCATTAGAAAGTTTTCACAAAACTAAAATTAGGCAACCGATGCATTTTGTCTCTTCTGATAAATTTTTCATATTTATAAATTACATAAAAACAATCTCAATATTTATATGTATTAAAATTTCAAAACATGTTGTATGGTTCAAGTAGGAAACTGATCTAATGTGAAAAACTGTATTCAAAGAATTGAATTACACAAACATGTTAAAACCACAAAGAAAATGAAAATAATATCAAGTCAATTTTATGCTCTTGCTCAAAACTAACTTTTGATATTTATTCAAGTTTGAGAATAAACAAGCAAAACTACACTACTCTTTTAAATTCTATTTATGAGATATTCAAATTATTGCTGCTTCAAAAATCTTTGAATTTTATGCGTTTGCAATGTTCTATTGCCAATTTCTGATTTCTTGTTGATTTTTTTTTAAATATTTTCTTCCTTTTTTTAAGAAATACAAAATCCGCAAGTTTTTAAAGTAGCTCTCCCGAGACTTGCTGTAATCACTTATTTAAAAACAAAAGTGCATTTATATATGTTCTTGGAATCTATAATTAATTCCTAAATACCAACTTACCAGTGTTCTACTGTGATGTACAACATTAAAAAATGTGGTTATAAATAAACTGCTCTTAAAGCACAGTTAAAAAATATTTCTTCCCATCAAAGTATATAAAACGTGATTTCTTTAAAATAATGTTTAGTATATTTAGGTTCAAGACAAAAACAAAAAATCGCTGCCAATATGTATACGATTGTTAATTGGTGGATGTTCATAAATGCAAAACTTATCAGAGGTCTACTACAGTCATTCTGAACGCATCTATTCGTTATTTTCAGTAGTAATTGAGCTGCTCCAACGTCATGAATGCATCTATTGGAACATTTAGATAGAACTATTTTTCAATAAAAACTAATATGAAGTTGGAAATTTAAAAGCTGACGTTACATTTAAGGATAATACAGATTATTGTACAACAAAAATTATAAACAGATATTATTGCAGTTTCACAATTATTCAATATCTCAATCAATTTCAATATGTATGTATGTTATTTACAAAAGATTTTATTTATAATAAAAATTACAGATTGATGTTTCTATTACTAAAAATTCTTATATTATTATATAATTTTTACTTATTGTTTACAAAACTACCTAAAAAAGTTAAAAGTTTCTAACGCAATAACTGACAATTCACCCTTAACTTTGACAGTGCTACTCTAAATAACAAAAAGACAAGCTATAAACTTCCAACAAGTCACATTTAACGCAATATCAGTATATTTGGTAAGATGCCAGCCAAAGAACCCCTTTATAAAAGGTTTCTTACAAAATTCCAATACTTCAAAACTACCATAATTGGTAACTGCACTACATAAACTTGTATTTGTATTCGCTGGCCGATTTGCAATAAAATGCAATGTGTTACATTGCAGATTGTGTGAAACTATTTTGAATCAATATACTATGAATTGTCGCAGAAACTTTGTCACCTGATAAGTTTCATAGGTTTGCGGCTTGCGGTATCACTTATCAATTTTCCGTCTGTAAATACTCGTAATAATTTTTAGACAAATTGAATTACAAAAAAGTATGATACACAAAATAAAATCATTTTCATATTTCGGTATTATATTCTGCTTGGCTTGTAACTAATTTTAAGTAAATTTTTGTTGTTTTAAATCAAAGAAGTCTTGGTGGTAGATAAAAACTGTTTTGTAACAATTAAAACTTGTGTATACTAGTTACGGCAAAACGTCGTAATAAAAAACACATAAGTAGAATGGGTCTTAAGAGAGTGATAAAATACATTAATAATGAGATCATTGTAGAACTTAACAACTGTTTTAAGTTTATTCACACACAAAAATTGTGGATTGTAGTAGATTGTAAAAGATTGTTAATCATACACTGACAGTTAAGGCTTTAAAATTGTGTGTAAACACCGTATCTGGCATTGAAAACTTATACGTATAGCCAATCAGTGCATGCACTGACATGTAAAGCCTTGGAGTTGCACAATAACTGCAAAAGATTGTCACGTTTACACAAGTTGATTAGACTTTAAAGTTGTATGCAAGGCACATTACAATAGTAAGAACAGTTATACACAAAACACGCTGATATTGGCGTATTCCTTAGTGTTATGTTAATTACGTAGCTGTGTGAAAATTTATTATGAATATTGGTATTACTGGTATAGTATGTTATATATTGGTGTTTTGATAAGATACTGGCATCACTATCTATATATGAATTAAAAGCAAACAACGGTTTGGTAACAATCCGTTATAAAGTGTTTAATTAATTAATTTTTAACATAAACGCACGGTGTGGTGGTTGAGTGTTTAAGCGTTTGTTGCGTCAGTTATATAAAAACAAATTTAAATAATTAGGCCAAACACAAATAACATTTTTGTAATTAATTACAAAATGTATGACATTATTAACTTAATAAACATATATATATATATATAATTATAATTTATTTATTAGAAAAAATGCTTGAAACTCTCATACAAGATTGTTTAATGTTTTATTTTAATAAAACATAAGATACTATCAAAAAACCAATATGGCTTTTGAGTTATGAAATGCAGCAAAGACGTTGTTAAATTTTTTTTTAAAGTCGACAGCATGAAAAATAGTGTTCACATATTATATAGAATCAAGTGTGATCTTAATAAAGCCTTCGACTGAGTCAATCATAAAATCTTAATTCAATCTCAAATTCAATTATTTAGTATTTGACAAACTATTTTATATGCAGATAATTCGATCTTAATATGTTTCTATAAAAGCCACTGATTGTTTTTTTCATTAATCAGGCAAGCCGTAAACCACAAAAAATAACTCTTAACTTAAAGTTGAGGACCATTTCAGATATATTGGTTTTCCCCAATTCACTTAATTTAAAAACAAAGTGACAAGTAGATGTCCTTGAAGAGCACGAAAAAATAATACATAAAGTGATTCTGAACGTTACTTATTTCGGCATATTTAAAACCTACAATTAGATAAAAACATCAAGTTTGTAATACCAAAAAAAAAAAAACATTAAAAAGAAAACATTAGATGCCCCAAATATAACTTACCGTTTAATCATATTTTTGTATTCATAAAATTAATTTAATTAAATTTAAGCATTATTTTTGGGTTCAATAAAGCGTAACGAATAATTATTTTGACTTCAAATTTTTTAATTATCTGTATAAATTCACAGTATTTGAGGTTATATACTATAGGTTAGCATATCAATTAAATTTATAAAAAACAAAAATGACTAAAAAGTTACCAAATAATTTAACTAAAAACAATTTATTTATGAATAAAGTTATATTTTGAATGTTCATTAAATTATAACGATCTGTTTGATAATGAATTGTTACAAACTTGTTTATACACACAAATATTAAGGTTTAAAATTAATAAAACCTAGCACAATCAGCGTTAGTCGCCTATTTTAGGCTCCATGTCCTACTTAATATATTTGCAAAACTTTAAATATTAATTCATACAACATTTAAGAAATATCGGCTTATTTTTATGAACTCGTGTCTGCTTATTATTAGACTTAAGTAGTTTACAAAATAAAAATAAAAGCTTTAAATACAATCTAAGAATATGGATCGCACCACAATTCTTTTTTAAACAGATTTATATTGTTACTATTTTTGAGTAGATTAACTGTTTTAATCAACGCTACAAATAAAAATCAATAATGGTTAAATCAAAACTTCAAGGATATAAGACAGATTTCAATCAATTTTCCCCCATTTCTTTTTGTTTAAACAATCGCAAATAATTAGAAGAATCTTGTTGAAAATAGATTGAATTGATATAATTTATCAATTTCTTCATTTAAAAAAAATTGCAATATTTCTAAACAATTTTAAATTTACATAAAAAATACCGTCTAACAATTCCATGATTCGTGACTTTTTGAAAATATTAGATTCGGTTGAAAATTCTAAAATAAGAATTTCTTTCAGCCCAATATTTGCAATATTAAAATGCAACAAATACCACTACTGTTTCTGCTAAAATTGCCCATCCACAAACAAAAATCCAAACGCTTACTCTCATTACCTAATTCCAAAGTTTGTCTAAAATGGGGTTATGGTCATTTTTAAACAAATCATTTCAAAATTCTAGATAGTATAAGATATACCAAATATTGTTGTCCCCAGTTTTTTTTTAACTGTAAAAAAACAGGTTTTATAGTTACAAAGCCTTATTTAAATACACATTCTGAAACAATTTTATTATACTAAGCAAAATTTGAAAAAAAAGTTTTAAATATTTCAAAGAAAAAGAAAAGTTTAAAAATCATTATTCTAGACCACCCCGAACAACTCTATTTCTAAGTCAAATTCGGACATTTTCTTCAACTGAATAAAAAACTAAAATGATGCTGCATCGTTTCTATCTAATGTTTGTCTTGTTTTTTTACCATTTAGAAGAAAACCAGTTTCCATCAGGATATTTTTCATTAAGTTTTTAATTGCATTGGGTTATTAAAGATATAAGTAAATTAACACATAGTTTTATGTCTGATCTGATATTTATAAATTACTTAAATAACAAAAAGTAACTTTTCTAAAATATTAAAAATATTTTTTTCCCAAACCGTAAACATACTGTATAGTGTAGCCACTTTAGATTGACCGCCGAAGTAGGTAACTTAATAATACACATTCCATGGACCAAGCTAAAGTAGCTGTACTGTGTTTCATTAAATTCATTAAAGTTAAGTAAATTCTGTTAACCTTGCTGTGCTCCTCGAGTTTATTTGACCCCAATCAAAAAGTAAATGTTTATATTTTAGTTGTTGTTCGGATATTATTTAGAATTTTTTTGTTAATTATATATTACATTTTAAAAATACAAAGTTTTAATACTGTTATTTTAGTTTTAAAAGCGTAAACTAAATTTGCTGCATCAGTGTCCTTCGGGTCATATACCCTATTAATATAATTTGCAATAATAATTTTGTATTATAAAAATTCTTTACTACTAATATTGTTAAAGCTATAATTCACGTCAGCTTAAAATTAGACAAAATTGTGCAATTATAAGAACAATCTTGTTCTTTGCCGACAGATTATTGGTTTAAATTAATTAATATAACTACTTTCACAAATTTAAAAAAAATATATTGGTTTTTCTATTGATTGATTATTGGTATACTAAATCATTTCTAAGAAAATTGTAAAAAAATTGTTTTCAAAAGTAGTTTACCATACTATTAAATATTGACATATACATATACAATAATTTTATCGCTTACATTTATATTATTATTTGTATTATAAATATACAAAGTAATATTTTAGTTAAAATTTTTATTCATCTACATAATTTTATATTTATTCGTTATTTTAAGTTAATTATTTGTTTTTAATTTTTATGTTTTGTAATAATTAACTGTCATATTAAATTTGTTATATTAAATTAATGTTAATTTTTAAAATTTAAACAACTTCAGGTACAATAAAAGTTGGAGTCTATATGACCTAAGGGACACAAGTGTATAGTGGTCGAGAGGAAAACAGCGGAGTAAATAAATAACAGCAAAATTTAAAATGTGTTACTAATTGTACGTATACCACATAACATATGATTAAATTCATCTAGATAACTGATATTCATAATTTAAATTTAAACGCCATTATAAGAAAATATCTCATTGACAAGCTTTTACAAGTTTATTGTAAAAAAACTTCTGGTTTTTTACCGCTCCTATTCACTACTGAACAATTGAAGATAATTACAAATTTATTAACGGCGCTAGCTACCATCACTGCGTATAAATTTTGATGATATTAATGTTAAATCTTGTAATAATAATGTCAAGATTTGCTTTCTTAATTTATATAATTATTACTATCATTCATATTGTAAATGACTTAAAAACAAAATAATATTACGCTTGGTTGGTAAAGATAAAAAGATAGATCAATAAATAAAATAAAAATCTTATGTTTAAACAATAATAAAATTTATATTTGTTCATTTGAAAAATAATTGTATATCATTTTAAAAATTTCTTTGTACGAGTATATTGTGATAAATAAATAAAAAATGAATATTCTGTAATTATTTATGGAAATTGCACGGAAATGCCACTCATGAATGTTTTGGATTTCCGCCAGCTAATTTAGAGTTTGATTGAGAGCAACATGCATGCTTTCTGAATAAATTAGAAAATATTATTTGTAATAGATTAAAATACAGTACTGTATGACATTTTTGTTACCAAACTATATATTTTAATTTATAATAATAACATATTTATAGTATACTTAATAACGTACTTTATTATGCAATTATTTCGTTGGATTTGCACGGAAGCTACTGTCATGACGGCTTTGGACTTCTGCCAGATTTTTTAAAGTCTATTTTACTAAAATATTAAAAAATGCACTATTCTTAAACAAACATTGTTTTATTAAATTCCCCCTTGTGATTTAAAACAAGCTTAACAGAGAAATTCCCACAATAAAATTTAATATTTTTTTATTAACTATCTAACGTTTTAATAAAAAATATGTATAATACGTGTTTGATATTTAGGAAAAAGACAAATGCAATATAATATTTTTTTTTATATTTCTAATAATTAAATACTCACAAACTCATTATCATAGAATGGAAAGCATTCAGTTTTTAAAGCATTTTGGCATTGGAATTTTAAAAGCATTTCTTTCATTATAGATTTATTTTAATTATTATGACTTTTAGAAATTAAAAATGAGAATTTCTGCAATAAACTATTAATAACTGTTTTTTTTTAATTAGTAAGAAATTATCGTAAGCCAAACTGTATTTAATCTTACTACAGGCTGTAATATCAGCCTCCTAATATTACATACTTAATAAACTAATAGCAGAATAACTTATTTATTAACGTAACGTATTTTATTAAAACCTACAGACAGCTAAGTAAATAAATGTTTAATACATTTATAACAAATAAAAATATTGAGCATATAATTTGTTAACTGCTGAGAGGTGTTAAATAAAACAATATAAATTAAATTAATAGTTATTCTGCTAATAGTTTGTTATGGCCCGTATTTATTTATAATATAATAACTAAATATTGCTAAATACAACAACAACATAGCAAATATAAAAAAAAAAACAAGCAATGTTATTAATCTCTTTGCTTGTATCAATCGACACAAAGCCAACAGCGTGCATCAACACCGGATCATCCAATGTCAGTAGTCGATTGATTTTCAAATTATAACTCGCGCCATTCCCAACATACAGAACTTGTACAGTTCAGTAAAGGAATATTAGGAAGAAGTGCAAGCACACAAGCACAAATCGACTAATCCAAATCGGCTCCAAGATAGCTAATTCGCATGGATTCATACGTAGACCATTAAAAAAATGGGTCTGAACATTGACGGATCTTTCCTAAATCATCTCCCATTTGCAGACAACTTAGTAATAGTCAGCAAAAACATTAAAAAAATTGAAACTATGCTAAGACAATAAACTAGTCGGATTAAACATAAATATAATCAAAAATAAAATTATGAGTTGGAAAAGATGAAGGATTGAGCAGCATAGCTATTCAGACCTTATTATCTGCAGCTCGGAGTAGTTGAGTGTTGCTACAAGCAAATCAGTCCTTTAGATTTTTGAACTACAGTACCCAACGTTTCTGTTTCCACTAATCTTCCCCTAATAATTTCTCATTTCTTATCACATTCTGCGATAGCACCACATTTCAAAGGCTTGCAATTTGTCAATGTGATTCTTCCTAAAAGTCCACAATTCAATCCCATACAAAAGCGTAGATAATACGCAGCAACGTAGCATCCTCATCCTAAGATGACTAGTGAATTATCTTCTTTATTTTCATAAATACTGATCTGGCAATTTCTATTTTTGTTCTTATATTTGTTGTTTGCTCACCTGATTGTTCTAGCGAAATTTCAGGGTATTTATATGCCTCATATTTTCTATGACAGTATTTGTAATTAAATTTATCTGGTTCAGATTCTGTAAAGACTTTGTAATTATTATTTGCTTAGTTTTATTAACATATACTTTTGGGCTGTATTCGATACATCAATCGTTTACTTTTTCTAGAAAATGTTGTATATATCTAAGATTGCTTGCTAACAAAAAACAGTGTCATTAGCATACCTGATGCTATTAACGCTAACTCAGAACAAAGCAAATCAATTAAGAACCTGCCAAAGATTAATAAAACAAGTCATGCTGACCTCAAAGATAAAATACGAAACAAGGAGATAAGGCGATAAAAAGATAAATCACGGATGTAAAAACAAAAATGGCCCAGTTAAAATGAACAGTGATAAGCCACCTGACCAAACAAGACCACAGAGCACCAAAATACCAAAATGAAAACCTAAAACTACAAAGAGATAGACCACAAAAAAGTGGCTATACAACATAAAAAAATGGCAAGAAGAAGATGGTGTCAAGTCGCGCAGAACAGAAACACATGTAAAAATATAAAAAAGCTTATATCCAGCAGTGGGTACATCAAGGCTTATAAGAAGAAATCAAAGTCCGCGGTTAACTTTCGGTTTGAGTTGTCTAAGTGTGTCTGCATAATTGGGCCTACTGATTTTTCGTTTACCAAAAAGTAACTTTTTTTGAGAGTGTGAAGTAAAAATAAGTAATAATAAAATAAAACACTGTCTACGTTTTTTACCACAAATACTTTATTGATATAATCTATATTCTAAAGAATATATATTAATATTAACAAAAGTTCACGACTCGAGTTTCGACTTTAGACAGTGTTTTATTTTATTATTATTATGGATTACCACGTAGTAAAGGTCTCAACCATCCTTTATATTAAAAATAAGTAAGGATAGCTCAGATAAGCTTAATTGTGTTAAATTAAAACTTAACAATTTTATGTGACGTGACCTTAGTATCAATGTTAGTAAAAAATTTGTATTTAGAAAGTTGCCTGGTTTTAGAAAAGAGACGGAGTCGTTTGCACAAGTCTCCAATTTAAACAATCGAACAATATGTTACTTAGTTACAGTAAACAAACATTATTATTAAATATTAGATGTGTTTTTTAAATATAAAAATGTAATTAAATTAATTAATTATTTTTTACACATAATTCATATAATAAGTTAGCGGATATTAGCGGGCAGTGATGTACTTGATGTAAAAAGCATATCTAAAGCAAGACTTTGATCTTTCCCTAAGTCATCAAACAATTTTACTTCGCACAACTACCCGCACCAATATAATTTAAAGACAAAGCCAGGCAACCTTTTGTATACGTTTTTCTACCAACCTTGCCTTAGTACAATATAAAAAAATATATACAAATTAAATTGTTTTTGAAACACTTTTTTTGAAACACTTTTTCTGATAGATACCAATAAAAATTGGTGCAAAAACCTTACGGATAACTCACATAAATCCAAACTGGTCCTTAAAAAAAAAAAAAAATATGTAACTAATTCTAATAAAATTCCTAAACACCCCATTAACGCTGTCAATTAAAGTAAAATACCTAGGTGTAATTATTCACACAAATCTCACATAAGGGCCATACCTAAACATGAGATGTAAAAAAGTGTATGTCGTTCTGGCAATGTAGAGCTTTGACAAGACATAGGAACTGTCTTCAAAGATAGTTATCTGGCTATATAAAGCTGTCGTAAGACTTATGCTCACTCATGGGGCACTAGTCTAGTAGCCAAAAACCTAGCAGAAAACGTCAGCAAACCAACTACATCAGTTGCAACAAATAGCATGCCTAAGTGCAACAGGCGGTATGCAAGCAACGCCAATTGCAACAACTGCCACCTTTTGACATCTATGTCAAGAAAGTATCAACAGGAACACTGCACTTAAATGCAACCGGACTTTAAAACACTGCTGGTAGAACCAAAAAACAATAATCCCTCCTGGAAAAGGTTGTAAAAAAACTACTAAGAGCTCAGATATCATGCAACCCTTTGTATTTAAAAAACCCTACAGTGTACACACACATAAATAACAAATCCAAAAAGTTGATAAGGACAAACTCCTTTAAATTAACACTAATAGCTCAAAAACTCTTCAAGATGTTGGAAAAAAAAAATTCTCTCAACATTCTTACTAATATAGATATATACTACTATCCTGCAGACAGAGATATCCGGAATAACCCATAGAGTGATGAAAATAATAACCCATAAAATATCTAGTAAAAACTTGCCAATCCCAACAAACAGCAAAGCAGCAATTGTAGCTATAAAAATCCTAAAATCATATCAAAGCTAATAATTGTATGCCATAGAGTTCTCACATTGGTAGCTCGCTCAATCAGCGTTAAGCTATGCTGGATAAATTACTTTATTACAATAGGTAACGTTAAGGCTGATGGATTGGCGCACTAAAGATCAACCCTGAAGATATAACAAATAACTTAAACCCTGAACCGCACTACCACTAAAATGTCTTGACACAAATACACATAATGGATTTAAAACACAAAAAATTTGACAGAGCACTCTCAATTAAGAAAACATTGCATATGTAGACACACATTGTAGACACCCTGATATGCAGAAGTTGTAAAATAAAAAACTATACGACTGAGCACGTACTTTGTACTAGCCTCTCCTACGCAAGAGAGTCTACTTTAGAGAATTGTTGGCTTGACATGTCCAGCATAAGGAAAACCACTCCAAGCAATGTCTTAGCATACATAAACCACATAGGTTAGCTGCGTGTTGGGACGGAGGAGTAAAGATTACCACTGAAGGAAGTACAGAAGACCAAATGAGGCCTAAGTGCAGTAAAACTGGTTTCATCCTCCCACCCAAATCCAGTTTCAGATAGATACCAATAATTGCTTTTTTATGTAAATGTTATTTTGCTGTTTGCATAACTGTATTGATAAAATTGGGGACAAAAATTAGTAGTTGATCATCATTCATTTATTTAACTATGTGTGTTTAGTTTTTAAAACTATTCCGGACAAGTGATTGAAAAAGTGGAAATAGCATTTTATTTGAATTAATAATTTATGTAACTATTGCTAATTTTGAAAGTGGACCTTTCACTTTGTTTCTCTATTTATTCTACTTGTTTTGTTTAAAACTGTTATTTCATAAGACCAAAAAAACTGTGTTTGAAAGTGGAAAATGCTAGTTTTTTATTCTATTAAATTTGATAAAAATTATTATTAAAATGTGATAAAGAGACTAAAATATCTTTTTTGTTTCTTAGTTGTTAACCATGTATTAATAGTTCATGAAACAACCTTTTTTTTTTGTTAAGAATTTTAAACTAATTTACAGAAAAGAAGTTGATTTTAATTCAAAATTATTATCAAAATAAAAAAATATATACATTGCTTAAATGTTGTACGAGACCTATAAGTGATACCTATTGCAAATTTATTAAATACTATTGACCCAATGAAGTACACCTTTGATTTGAATAGTTCAACTTTATGTATTAAATATTCTAGTTTCGTTCCAAGCTCTATATTATAGCTATAATATGAATTTATCAAATAAAACTTATTTTGATCTAATATTACAAATTTCAAAAATTCCTAAATGAAAAGTGAAATATTATGTTATCATAAAACTGTTAAAAATATGTAGATACATTTTTTTTTTAAAGATGATTATCGCAAACTAATAGTAGAGTTTAGAAGTAAATAATGTTCTATTACTCACGACAATTAAAATTGTTGCAAAATATTTCTTTTAATTTGGTATATAACATCCATCAAAATATTTATAGTATTAAAACAAAATATGAATTAAAAAAATCCATTGTATTAGGGCAAGACCTCGTGTGTACACCGATCGTTGACAAATTACAATATGCCGCACATTCAGAGCAATTGCAAAAGCTCGCACTCACGCCTAGAGCCGTCTCTGATAAATGTTTCTAATAGATTAAAGAAAATCTTAAGTAAATAGTCTTTTTAGATTGATATACAAAAATTAGAACTAACAATAATAAACTTAGTGCTTTAAAAATATTTTATAGTGCAATTAAATTGCTTGCTGCTTAGTACATACTACATTAAACAAAAACAGTTTTTAAAGAGTGTGTCCTTGGGTTCGCAAAGTCGCATGTTCCATATCCCGGGTCCTAACTACCTCATTTGTAATAATTCCAAACCCAGGGACCATAAAAATATTGTTTTTTATAAAACATCCACTTAAACTACTACTACTATTATAATATGATAGACTGTTCTGGATTAATTTATTCTGCCCATAAAACAACTTCTCATTCGAATGTGCAGAAAGAAGCCAATTCCAAACAGATTTATGTTTGATGCTAATCCACGGGAATCCAATTCATCAACAAATGGCTTAGAATACGACAACAAAATAAGGCCACATACTAGTCCCTACAAACCAACCAAACCTAATTAACAGTTTAAAAATTAACTGGAATGACCAATTTTTATAGTGAGCTTAATCCATTTCCGTTTGCATTCTAAGCGGCACAACAAGCTGATGTTCAGTCTCTTATTTCTAACTGACATTTTTATATTTTCAAGATATCTCTTTTATCGTGTTTGCATTTTATAATATATAATAATCTCCCTAGTTTGGTAGCATTCTAGAGATTTTTCTATAGCTTTAAGACGCTGCTAAATATAGTAATAGCTGCGGTTTTCTTCATTTTCTTAATCTCGGTTTATTTCCAATTTTAAAATATGATATTTAGAAATTACTTAATATGTCACAACAACATAAAAATATCTCTGAATTATTCGCTCTTTAAAACTCTCACACTCAATACAAGATTTAAGTAGTGTGTAAACATTCATTCCAATAATTCTTGAGAAAAAATGCATTTGAAAGCTTATTCCATCAATACTGTAATTAAATAAAAATTAAAAACTTTCTTGACTACTACAAAGAAAGTTATATCAACAGATAATATAAAAAACAAATCACCTGACATTTTATTTAATATAAATCACATGACTATATTTTTATTCAAGGCATAAAGTTTTCGCTACTTATGGAAATAACAAACTTAGATTTTCCTGCAAATTTTTTTGTGCATATATTTATAAAATTAGATATTATAGATCTATAAAACTTGAAAAATTAATTTGGGCCCCAAATGAATATTCACGGGCACTGTGCTCGTAAGAAAATTTAGATTTGTATTTCATACTAGTTGATTTGTAGAACCAACTGATCTCGATCAAAACAAAAAAATTGAGAATTTGAATTCTTTTCAAATACAAGCTATTCAATCAAAGTAATGATTAATTCTAATAAAGCCTCTCATGATCCTCTCTTATTTTCTGAAAAAAAAAAAAACAAACCAAAGCAAATGTTAGCAATTTTTTATTGTTGATTATAAATAACTCTAAACAGCATTATTATATTAAAAAAAAGACAACAAAATACTGCTGCATCGACTTGTCATGATTTGATGAGTTGTCTGGCAGTCAATATTTTAGTAGTAATCATTAAATTAAATCGTAAAACTATTGATTTTTTATTATTTAAGTATAAATATAAATAAATTTGGAGTAAAATTTAATAAATATTTTGAAAATTTATTTTTACTTGACGTAAAAGGTTTCTAGTTTACTATTATTATACTTTAAAATTATAAAACAACATTGAAACTAAATTAAAGAAATTGTTTGTATAATTGTCAGTCGGTCAACTTTAGTGGCCGGAACTAATTTGCTTTTATAAACCCTGATGAGTATTTATTCACTTAAATTATTCAACAAGTAATTTGTGAGAAAAAAATAAATTTTTGTTTTAACATAACAGAATATTTTTTGTTCGGCTAACTTTTTAAATTATTTTTAATGTGATATCTGATTTTATTTTATAAATTCTTATGTATAGTATTTTAATACTAGTATTATTAAAATTAATCAATACTTTTATCTAGTGCTCACTTAAACGGACTAGTAAGTTAATTAACTACTAATTGATAGTTGGTAGTACATGTCTGTAAACCAATTAGTTTTGGCAGAATTGTTAAGTTATGGGCGGTAATGGAACTTGTCCTATTAACGCGCGTGCTTGGTATTAAATAAAAAACATGCAAAAATATTACAACTAAAACATGCTTGAATTATAGATTTTAAATGATAAATGCCAAAAATGTTTTATTTTTCCAAATTCACACGAAAAATGTGATTTATCTCGGTCACAAAGTATATATTTGAAAATTAAAATTTAAAACATAATCCAAACATACAACAGTCTTAACGCACATTGTAATATTGACTTGTCTTTATCTCGTTAATGTTTTAATATTATTTCACTAATTAAAATTGGAATAAAAACGTATTGTATTTAAGATAATTAATAAACTATATGATCAATAAAGATTGATTAAAATACTTAATTAAAAAGAAATTATTAAAAATAATCATGGCAAGAAAAAGTATTCACCCAAAGATACGTTTCGGATGCGCATGTATTTTTGCGTATTTTATTGTGCCATTCTCATTAATATACTTGTATCGCTCGTATACAAGCATTGGGCCTCTTTTTAATATTCATTCACTCAACTATATAACTCTGCAATGGTTACAGATTGATTTTCTTATGTTAGGAACTTGTAATAATCATACTTGCGATACGGCCCGTTAAATGTAATGATTAATGACATTGTACGTAACTATAAAATACGATGTAAAAATATGTTTTTCTATTGCATTATTATTTCTTATTTTCTCTTCATTGCTATAAATTATGTCAAATTTTGTTACGGGTTATAATATCATAAATTATTTTACGGCAGTCACATTTCAATAAATAATTTGATTTAGAAGTGTATTTTTTTAAGTTTTCGAGAATCACTTAATTGGTAGCTACAAATGATTATGAGTTATTTTATTTAAAGCTAATTTAAAACAAATGGTTTTATTTATATTAGAATTTTCAACAAAGCAAGCGGATTAGTGTTTCTAGATTCAACTTTTTTTTTCTATTCTATACATAATATATAAAAGGGCTTTCAATAGGACGCACAAACATTGTAAGGTTATAGCAGCCATGTTGTTATAGAAAACTTGTTGTAAATTTAAATAATGAAACAAAAAACTAGTGTCGCCATCTAGTTGCAATTTAATACTAAAATGTCCGCATTAATCGATATCAATTAGCATTTATGCAATTGGCAGTCATTTTGCGGCTTTTTGCGATTTTGAATCGCCAATAAATTATGATATGAATTAATAATTTATTTAAAATTATTCAATCAAAACACAGCGGCCAAAGGTCAAGCATAGACAATTGTTTCGGTCAGTTTCGGTTCTACAAACCTCGTCAGTATGCCTTGTACGACCACGGCATCGCATGATAGCGAAGACAATTTTGAATAAATATTTCTGTTCTTATAAACACAATTGATAATATAAATAATGAAACAAAAAAACTAGTGTCGCCTTCTAGTTGCAACAGAAATATTTATTCAAAATTGTTTTCGCTATCATGCGATGCCGTGGTCGTACAAGCCATACTGACGAGGTATGTAGAACCGAAACAATGTTCTTTGCTTGACCCTTGACCGCTGCGATTCAATTGACTAATTTTGAATAAATTATTAATTCATATCATAATTTGTTGTAAATTGTTTAGTCTGTATTGCAAATCACCATGGAAGGTTATAACGTTGAGCATTACGTTGTCTGGGCAAGCCACGTGTTTGCATGGCTTTCTTTGCCGCAGCGCGATTCACTTCAATCGGCTGTTTTGGATGTAGGATTAATAAACTACGAAATACTAATCTACGTACATTTATTTACTATTTAATTTGGTGATACTATGTTAATTATTGAGTGTGAAATAAGTATATTTGTGAGGCGGACCGGTCGCCGTAGTCGTTGTATTGCGTATTGGATTCACACTTCACACTGCTAGTTTATTCGAGGTTCGAGGTATACCTGCTTGTCGGATGGCACAAAAAAGGGGTGCGCGCAAAGAAACAAATATAAATCATTGACTTTACAACACATATAAATCATTGACCTTAAAATATATATAGAATAATTGAATACATATTCAATCATTCATATAATTATTTACATACAAACTGGTTAACTACAACAACAATTAATACACAATAAAATTAATATTTGATATTGAACATGCCGCCCCTGTTGAAAAGAACCTATTGTTCCTTTTCGAAATAAATGGGTAAGACAGCAAGTTTGGAAACAGCTCGCACAAAAGTTCCACTGTTAGTTTTTACAGTTACTACTCGACACACATTATCGTCACCATGATGAAGTTTGAGGATTCGACCCAGGTGCCATCTTTGAGGAGGGGTGTTCTCTTCTTTCAGTACCACTAGGTTTCCTATCTCTGGACATGTCGTGGCTTCTTGGGTCCATTTGTATCGCTGTTGGAGTTGACTCAGGTATTCGCGAGTCCATCGTGTCCAAAACTGTTGAACTAATTGTTGACATCTTTGGTACTTCGGTAACCTGTTAAATTGTGTGTTACGCAAATCGGGTTGTGGGATGGATTGTAAATTGGATCCAATGAGGAAATGTCCGGGAGTAAGTGGAAGGAGATCTGAAAGATCGGTAGATAATGGGGTTAAAGGTCTTGAATTTAAACATGCCTCAATTTGAACTATTATGGTAAAAAACTCCTCGTAAGTAAATAATTCACAGCCAATAATTTTCTTTATAAACGTCTTAGCTGATTTGACTGCAGCTTCCCAAAGTCCTCCAAATGTCGGAGCTCGTGGCGGTATAAAACTCCACTCTATGGATTCATTTGCGCAGTATTGGAATAGAGTGGTGTTGTATTCATCAGACGTGAGTAAACGTTGCAATTCATTATTGGTGCCTACGAAGTTTGTACCATTATCAGAGTGTATTCTTGTGCCCTTGCCTCTTCTGGACACAAATCGTTTTAATGCATTCATGAATGCTGATGTGCTTAGATCAGTGTCTAACTCGATATGGATAGCTTTGGTGACAAAACAGATAAAGATACATATATATGATTTTACTACTCGTTTTCGGCCTCTACCACTACCTTCACGAATGTTGAACGGTCCGGCATAATCCACACCACAGATTGAAAATGGGCGGGTAGGATTCACTCTGGATGATGGGAGGTCTGCCATAATGTTCTGTACTATTGGTGGTTTGGAATTCGAGCGAAAACATAGTATACATGATCGACAAATTTTCTTTACTAAGTTTCTACCAGCCAATGGCCAATATTTTAATCGGACTGTCGATAACAATAACGAAGGCCCTGCATGTAGTAGTCGTTCATGTTCATGAGTGACTATAAGGTGAGTTAGTCGATGTTTGGAGTCCAATATGATGGGATGTTTATGATCGTGATCAATGTTGGCTTTGGAGATTCGTCCTCCTACACGATGTAGTCCACATTCGTCAAGATACGGATGTAACGTTATTAAACGACTCGATGGTGTGACTCTTCGAGCTTGTAATAGATCGTTGATCTCATTGGAGAAAGTGTCATATTGCATAAGTTTCAAAGCAGAATTATGAGCCTGTGTCACTTCTGACAGCCTTAATGGGCCGGTTCTTCGAGTTGCAGGAAACTTGCAATTGTGACTGAATCGGTGACAATATGCCAATACACGTTGTAGTTTTGTTAATGAAGAATATCTGGTAAATATGTTAATATCTAAAGTTCTGGTAACGATTAATGAATTTGTAGGAATCTTAAGTTCGGGTATATCTTCTTGACTGGTGTTCACAATATTCTTAGGCCAGGTCGATTCTGATGTTTTCAAGAATTCTGGGCCGTTCCACCATAGTTTCGACGTTGATAATTCGCGAGCATTGAGACCGCGTGAAATGATGTCCGCTGGATTATAATGGGTAGGAATATGTCTCCAATTCTGGACTGTTGTCAGATCTTGTATCTCCGCTACACGGTTAGAAACAAAGGTTTTGAGTTGAGTGGGTGGAGTCTTGATCCATGACAGGCAAATCGTTGAGTCACACCAGTAGTAAATATTCGTGATAGTCTGATTCAATGATTCTACTATCTTCTTCATGAGTTGAGATAGAAGAAGTGCACCACACAATTCTAAACGGGGTAATGTGATGGCCTTTAATGGAGCTACTCTGGACTTGGCTGAGATTAATACCGCTCGACAGTCTGTGTCAATTTGTTCAGATCGCCAGTACACGCAAGCACCATATGCCTCTTCTGACGCATCACAGAATCCGTGTAGTTGGATCTTTCGATCAGTGCCCACATGGCGTGGCATGTGAATAGTATTAGCGTGTATCAAGCTCTCGTGTATGTTTACCCAACTAGTTGCCAAGTCCATGGGCAATGATGCGTCCCAGTCTATTCCAAGTTGCCAGAGCCTTTGTATAATCAGTTTTGCCTTGATGACGATTGGCCCGATAAGTCCCAGTGGGTCGTAGATTTGTGATATGACGCTGAGTATATGCCGTTTTGTAGCCTTATGACGTGATTGCAGATGAACGGAGTAGTGTAATGAATCCTTAACTGGATCCCAGTATATACCAAGCGTTTTCAAAGGAGTAGATAATGGTGTTGGTGGACAATCTATATCTTCATTCATTACATTTACGTTTGATCTCCATTTTCGCAGTGGGAATCCTGCGGATGCTAAGATGCTCGTGAGTTCTTCTTTAATCGTACATAACTCTTGCATATCATTGCTGCCAGTTAGAACGTCATCTACGTAGAAATCCTTTAGAATAATGTTACTTGTTATCGGATGCATTTCCATATTGTCATGTGCCAATTGCTGGAGCGATCTAATAGCCAAATATGGTGCGCAGGTTTGTCCGTACGTGACCGTATTTAATTGATAGTGGCTCAACTGATCGGAAGCGTCCTTGCGCCACACAATACGTTGCAAATCTCTGTCTTGTGGGTGTATAAGAATTTGTCTGTACATTTTCTCTATGTCTGCTGTTATGACATAGAGATGTGTTCGGAAACGTAGCGCAATGGCATACAAGTCATCTTGTATGGTTGGTCCAGTCATTAACATGTCGTTGAGTGCAGTTCCATTGGTTGTCGGTGCTGATGCATCAAATACTACTCTCGTTTTGGTCGTTGTGCTGGACTGTTTAAGAACGCAATGATGAGGTAAATATTGTACATCATTGCATGTAGTATCTGTGATATTTATTTTGCTCATGTGCTGTAGTTGTTCGTAATCATCCATGAAAGAGCTATATCCTGACTTTAAGTCGGGATTTCTATGCAGTTTTCGTTCGATGGCATGAAAACGGTTCATTGCTTGATCTAAAGATTGACCTGGTACGGGTGCATTTGGTTTCTTAGGTAATCTTACTACAAATCTTCCATCTGGATTTCGGATGGTGTTTTGTTTATAATGACCTTCACATAGAATTTCCTCATCGGTGTGGATCTTAGTTCGCGGAATTTCTTCTAATCTCCAAAATCTTTCGATAGAGTCTTCCAATGATCGGGTTGATAGATTACAACTGATAGCTTGTGATCGTTCTTGTTGATATGGCACACATCCTGCAACAATCCATCCGAATTGCGTCTTCTGAATTATGGGTCCGTTTCGGGTTATTCTGATTTGGCCAACACATAGAGTGTCATAGAAAAGTTCTGCTCCTATCAACATATCTATTGGAGAATTGATATGGAATGTCGGATCAGCCAGTCTGATATTGGTTGGAAACTTGATATTGTTGCTAGGTATGAAAAAGGTTGGCAGATGTGCTGTGATAGTTGGAAGTATGATAAAATTTAAATTGCGTGAATATTGATTTACAGTAGATCGAATAGTTGTTTGTACAAGTTTTGATGAATGAGACATTATACCATTGATGCCTGCCAGTGGCATATTTATCTTTTTACAAGTAAGTCCAAGTCGTTTCATGGCTTCTTCAGTCATGAAATTGGATTGAGAGCCAGAGTCCATCAAAACACGTAGTTGTTGATCATTTCCTAAAGAGTCTCTTACTAATACCATTGCTGTAGGTAACAAAACATCGTTGTCCATGTTCTTTAGAGTGTGTAAACTCGTTGAGGTAGATGGTGTTTCATCCAAGTGCAGTAAAGTGTTGTGGGTTTTATTACACTTGCGACAATTTCCAGATGTACATTGGCTTACAGCATGTCCTCCTCGTAAGCAATTAATGCAAAGTCCAGCTTTGTTGATGATATTGATACGTTGTTGAATATCAGCCTGCAGAAATTTATCACATCTGTAGATGTTGTGATTTTGTTTGCAAAATGTACATGTTGGATAATTATTTGTGACATATGCTTGTTTAAGAGGATGCTTCCTCTGAATTGGATGAAAATGTTGTTTAATATTCTCTGGTCGACTGGTTGCCTCCAAGAACGTACAACGTTGATTTAAATAAATAATAAAATCTTTCAATGTAGGTAAGTTGATTGTCGGTTGCCTTGAAATGACAGACTCCCATTCTCTCCTTGAATTTATGTCCAGTTTAGATAATATTAAATGAATGATTAATAAGTCCCATGATTTGGTATCAATTGCAATTGCGTTTAATGATGCTAAGTGTCTGTTAACATTGTCTATTAAACTCCTCAACTGATGTGCTGAGTCCTTGGTCATGTTGATTAACTCAAATAATTGCTTAATATGATTGTGAACAATATTTCGCTTGTTATTGTATCGTTCTTGCAAAAGTTGCCATGCTACATGGTAATTATTCCCGGTAATTTGTAGAGATGATATGAATTCAAGAGCACTCCCTTGTAAACTAGATCTTAGGTATTGAAGTTTATGTATGTCAGAAATAATTTCTTTATCATGAATCATGCAAGTAAAGTTGTCACTAAAAAATGTCCAATCTTCGTAAGATCCATTGAATTTTGGCAGCTCAATAGTTGGTAAACGAATCTGTACTTGATGCTTGTCTGGTACAATGTTTTGTGATACTATACATGAATCTACCTGTTTGTTTATGTGAGAGGATATCTCTGCCATAGTAGCATAATAAATGTCCTCAAATTGAATTCTATCATTAACGGTTGTTTCTGATTCATCTATATCTTCAATTTGTGTTTGAATATCATTAAATATATCATATATAGTTTCTGCTTTATTGTATCTATTTCTGATTTCTAATACTTTGGATTGATCTAATTTATTTTCGTTGAAAAAGTTAGCAAATCGCGTGAATTTGGCTTTCTCTGTACTTCTGAGTTTTTTTAGTTTATTTAATTCGGCCATGTTTAATTATGGAAATAAAATAAAAGGAAGAAAGGATTTTTTGTAACACACTTACTTTTAATTGAATTACGATGTCCTCGATGCTGCTTGCTGAATGTAGACTGGTGTCCTCGATGATGATAATAATAAGTTGATAAGACTGATGTCCTTGATGCTCTCGCTGAATGTGGACTGATGTCCTCTATGACGATGATAATTGTGTGTGGAAGTATTTAATTGTTTCACTTGTGTGTGTTGATTGCACTGTTTAACTACTTGCGGTCGTAAATGCGGTACGAAGGACCATTTTGTTTGGGCAAGCTACGTGTTTGCATGGCTTCCTTTGCCGCAGCGCGATTCACTTCAATCGGCTGTTTTGGATGTAGGATTAATAAACTACGAAATATTAATCTACGTACATTTATTTACTATTTAATTTGGTGATACTATGTTAATTATTGAGTGTGAAATAAGTATATTTGTGAGGCGGACCGGTCGCCGTAGTCGTTGTATTGCGTATTGGATTCACACTTCACACTGCTAGTTTATTCGAGGTTCGAGGTATACCTGCTTGTCGGATGGCACAAAAAAGGGGTGCGCGCATAGAAACAAATATAAATCATTGACTTTACAACACATATAAATCATTGACCTTAAAATATATATAGAATAATTGAATACATATTCAATCATTCATATAATTATTTACATACAAACTGGTTAACTACAACAACAATTAATACACAATAAAATTAATATTTGATATTGAACAACGTAACTTTGATCGTCGCCGAGTCGACTATTCGACGTTTGGTGATCATAATTCGAGTCATACGGTTCGATTAATAAGCAGCCGTACGTTACGAAAACGCAAGGTCTGCTGAAAACATTGCTGCTGTGCGTGAGTGTTCACAAAAAGTTGCCCTTTCTGTGACTTTTACGTCAGAACTACAAAAAACGCTGCGTGTTTACTGATTAGGCTTTGGAGTACTTGAAAGTTTACCTAAATTTTGCTAAAAAATCATCTTTAGCGACAAAGCCCATTTTTTGATTAATAGATATGTGAACAAGCAAAATTGTTGGATTTAAAGCAATACCTATTATTGTGTCTTTTTTCCAAACCTATACAACATTTCCAGTCAATATATTAATAGATCAATATCCTCAACGATAAAACATGAAAGTTTTACAACAACTTAGAGAAAACAAATAATTCCTTGTATAATATAATACTGAATTTTCACATCTAACTACTTAGTGTATAAGTGTGGCCGTTCATCACGCAAATGTGGTGGTATTCTTGCAGCGTTTTGTTTTAACTTACTAGCCAAAACAAATTCATCTTAATGACGCACTTCTAGATAAACTTAATATTGAAATTTTAATGATTAAACATCATATAAATAGAATTAAGTACTGTAATTTTATACTTGCGTATATTCAGCCGCCGTTCGATAAATGTATATTGTGCAATTTTTACTAGAATATTCACAATATTTTATACGTGACAGTTTTTTAGATTTTAGTACCAAAACTACTGCATTAAATCAAATGCTTTGCTTGAATTTACAACTAAGCTAAACAAGTCAACACAATCAAAAACAGTAATAATAGAATGTTAAAAATAAACAAAATTCAATAATGTCGAATGAGAATTTGTCTCCCCACATCGCATGCGATTTGGTCATCTATGCTTGTAGCACGCGTCATTAAGATTCCATTCAAACAACTTCGGGTTAATGCATCATGTCTTAACAAACAGTCGCGGCGGCTGCATATTTAGTATTAGCTTTAAATCATGAAAAAATAGAACTATATGTTGGTGTTCAAAAAACAATTTAGTTGCTAAAGATAAAACTTTTTTTTTCAAAATTTTACAAAAATAAGTAAAGAAGATTTTGAGTATTTGCTTGAGAAAGTCTCACCTGTTATAAAAAAATATGATCACTTATGTATCTGTTTCAGACATCTGAGCCAAGCATTTCTCAAATACTTTTGAGTTGCTAGTATGTCTGCGATTCCATTTCAAACAAACCAAAGCAGGGGGGGGGGTGTCGAGAACTTTGCTTTAGTATTTTTTTTCGTTTCTATAATTTATTTGAAGTCTTTTGATTGGTTCATAAGAGTATAAAACCCTATAAGCCGCAAAAGCCATAAAACCAATTTTTTGTTTTCAGTGAGCTGTGCAAAATGGAGCATTTTTTAGATTTTTTTTAACTGTCAAAGTTGACTTATTTTAATGTAAATTAGTTAGAAAATAAAAATTTGTTCTGTGTAATTGAGTTTTAAGGGTTTAAAACTCAAAAAATCTGCAAAAGTAGCCCTATTTTTTAACATAAACTTTTACAAATACACGCTTAGCCGCGCTCAGAGGCACAATACACTAGAAAGAAATTTTTACAGAATTTTCAAAAAATGCGTAACATTTTTTTTTCATATTCTCCAAACATATTATAAACACACTAGGGTGTGGTTTAAAAGTTTTTTTTATCAAATTTTGATAAGCGCCACAAGCACAAGAACTATCACACAAAGAGTAAAATTTCCCAAAATTGGTTCAAGCAACAAAAGATGTCTTTGTTAAATTTCTAAAATAAGCAAAATTTTTTAAGTAAAGAAAAAATGTTTTTTTTTTAGATGAGTTTTTCTACGTTAGATAAGAACGACACTGGCTATTTTTCATAAAGTATTGTTTGAAAATCTCAAATTTTTAATAATATTTGGTGTAGTTCCTCTGAACGCTGCTAAATAGGCCTATTTTTGCAGTTTTTTTGAGTTTTAGACCCAAATACACAAATTACGTCAACTTTGGCGTTTAAAAAAATCTAAAAATGCTCCTTTTTGCCCAGCCCACTGAGAACAAAAAAATAATTATAGACATGCTATAAACTTAAAAAAGCGCATGATTTGGATTCTACAAAAAATGTCTGATTGATTTCACTAGTAATTTTTGTTTAGATAAAATTGCAATTTTAAACAAAAAATGCTATTAAGTTAAAAAACGACAAAAACCCACATGAACCGATCAAAAGACTATTAATAAGATATATAAACAAAAAAAAATACTAAAGAAAATTTTTCAATGCTCTGGTCCGTTTGAAATGGAAATGCCCATGTATGTTTCATGTATCTAGAAAACCATTTCATAACTTGTTGAGAAATACTAAAACATCGCAATCAGTACACTGGAAATATTATTCTTGGATCATAAAGGGCAGTTGTTCAATGCAATACTGGTCTGCAGGATTTGCCACAGAGAACACAAAAAAAACTTTTAAAGCTAAACAAGAATTTATGAAATAGATAACTTATAGTATTGAAATATACAGGGTGTCCGGAAAATACGTGTACAACGTTTGACGACAGAGTCCTGACGTCAAAATAGGTCGATCTAAGCCGACTTAGTTATATCCAAAATTGTCTCGTTTAGCCGGTAGAGGGCGTCAAAAATTTGTAAATATTAAAAAAAATTACCTGTAACAATAATTTTTTAAGTGACCTTGTTGCTATGGCGTTTAATAATTTGACAATTATTGACAAATTGTCACCAGTCTATGAAATTTACTCAAGTATACGATCAACATTCTTGAATTACAAGTTCATTTTACCATTAAAAATGGAAAATTATACAAACTCTCAGAAAGTTGACATGCTCCTGGTATACGGGTTTTGTCAAGGAAATGGGCGTCAGAGTGTTAGGGTTTACATGGAGAGGTTTCCTAAACGTCGAATACCAAACTACCAAACATTTGCCAATATTGAGCGTCATCTTCGGGAAACGGGCAGTTTTGAGAAAAAGTTTGAAGGCAGGGGTCGTATGCGAACAACTCGAACTGTGGAAACAGAAAAGATGATTCTGGAAAGAGTTGAAGAAGAACCAAGTACCAGTACCCGTCTCTTAGAACGTGAGTTAAATGTTCCTAAAACGATTGTCAATGAGGTTTTAAGAGAACAGTTGTTACATCCTTACCACATACAAAAAGTCCAGGAACTTTTACCGACTGATCCCCCCCATGCGGCTTACATTTTGTCAATTTATTAGAAACAAAAGAATCCTTGTTCCAAATTTTTGTAGAAAAATTATGTTTACTGACGAGGCATGCTTTACAAGATCTGGGGTAACCAATCTGCACAACGAACATATTTATTCCGATGAAAATCCACATGCCATTAAAGTTGCACATCATCAGCATCAATTTAAAATTAATATTTGGGCAGGTATTATTGATCACTACCTTATTGGTCCCATTGTTATTTCAGACAGGTTAGATGGAAATATTTATTTAAATTTTTTGCAAGACACATTACCAATTCTTCTGGAGAATTTGCCCCTTTTACTTCGGAGGGAAATGTGGTATATGCATGATGGTGCCCCGCCCCATTTTTCCGTTGCCGTTCGGCAATACTTACATCATCAATATCCCAACCGATGGATTGGAAGAGGCAATGATGCACCAGTAAAATGGCCACCACGTTCTCCTGAGTTAAATATGTGAGACTTCCTTTTGTGGGGCGCTATTAAAACAGAAGTTTACAAGACTCCGGTAAACACACGCGATGATTTATTGCAGCGGATTTTAAATGCAGGCAACCATTTTAATAATCCCGAGACATTAGATAGGGTCCAATATCATTTTTTAAAGAGTGTTAATAAGTGTATTCAGCAAGATGGCGGTCATTTTACACATTTGCTTAAGTAATGTTTTTGTTTTACTTAGTTTCTTACAATAGATACTTTCAACTTTGTTATACTTTTGTTTTTTTTTGACGCCCTCTACCGGCTAAACGAGACAATTTTGGATATAACTAAGTCGGCTTAGATCGACCTATTTTGACGTCAGGAGTCTGTCGTCAAACGTTGTACACGTATTTTCCGGACACCCTGTATATTTCAATGACCTACAAGTTTGTATAAAATGCAAACCATTTTCCTTTTTTGTTTAGACATGAGAGTTTTTTTATTATAATTTTTTTCGCTCACGACGGTATGCTGAACACAAATTCTTAATTCTTTTTTACCTCAACTACCGTACAATTGTGATTACTCGCTAACTGCATTAATTTGTTAATTTAAATTCTAATATCATTATATAGTCCAGTCAAAGTATCTTTTTACCTCAAAAAAATTCCAAAAGTTTTAAAACTTTGTACACTGATTTATAGGTGAAAAATATACTAAAAGTCTTGACAAATAGGACACGAGCTCTAGCGGCAATCACAAAAAACAAGGCACTTTTTTTGGTTTTTTGTTAATATCTCGAGAACTGAAGGTCGAAGGTAAAAGTTAACTATATATATATACATAATGTATACATAATATATACATAATGAAAGCTGATAAAGTTTGCAATAAAATAATCATTTACATTTTTCTAGAATTCTTAGCGGTTACAGAGTTATAGAGCACTAATGATTGCATTTTTTTCAACAAAAAAAGTTAGCACGGCACAATATGTAATTTATTGAAGATGTCAAAGCAAGAAAAAATAAGTGTACTTTTTACCATCATTTGTTAGATACTACTAAATCAATATTTGACAATGTTTTGCCTACACTTTTGGATACGTTGGATCATTGTGGGAGGGGGGTTATACATTTGCAAGAAATAAGATTGAGGACTGCCTCAGGTTCTGCTGCGTCTTCAGTAGTTACTGGGATCAACCGGCTCAAACTTCCAACCTCGCTGTTCTAAAAAAAAATCATTTCCTAGCCCAACTTGAATTTGGTGGTATAAACAAAAAACTTGCTGCATTGCTGCATCTTCTGTGAGCGACAGCGCAGAGAGGTCTAGTTTTAGCATTCAAAACTGACTTAGTAAAAGCTTTGGACAATGCATGTTAAGAGATGTTTGTTTGTGAGCTGCATTGTACCATGCCAGAAATATTTTGTTTTCAGCTTCCGCTTTATTACATCAGTAATACTTTGCAGTGTAGCTCGCTTCTTGAACAAATTGAAACAGGCAAGTTTCCATTTTTGATATGCAGCGGAAGTCGTACCACATCCGCTGAATGCATGCACAAAAAGTATGCAGTTTTTTATTCCTATAGTTTGCAATTGCTGATTCGAATATACCTTCTTCTCTCTCTGCAGTGGTTTGGTTTAACAAATAATATCTGTTTTTCAGATGAGGTTAAAGCCACGAGGAGGACAATAAGATCAACATCTTTGTAAACTATTGCTACTTTGTCACTAGTTTAGGATTTTATGACTCCTGTGCGGATGCTCAATTTACCAGCGTTACTAGATTCTTGATTTGTTTTAATTCCATGGTCGTAAAGAGCAGTTAAAAGAAATGAAAAAAGTCTGGATTTATTGTATTTATTAGAAAGAAAACCATCCTGTTTGACTGTGATTTGTGTTTTGTGTTCAAAGTTTATGTCAACTGACCTCTTTAGCTTGTACTTTGGTTCTACTCAGCTGTCTACGGACTGGATGCATGCACAAAATAGCTGAATAGCCTTCAAACCCAACGGTGCAGCTCTTGTCGGCATAATTCTTGAGAACATAGACGACATAACATTGGCAAATTGTTGAGATTAAGGATTTTTGGGCCACACCACCTTGTGTAACAGTAATCCTCAATCCAAAAAGATGTCAAAATCAAAAAGATTGGCTTCTTCTTGTAGTACAGAAAAAGTACCGTATAAGGCGGATTTGTTTGTTTGCAAGCTTATGTTATAAATAGTTGTTTAAGTCCTTATTACTCTGTTTGTTGATAGCTATCTTTAGAAACATCGTTAAAGGGTTTATTACCACCTTTCTTCATAAACAAAAAAGGTAAAAGAGAGACCGCAGCAACACTACAATTTCACGCGTATGCCACGCGTATCGTTAACGTTATGTGAAAGGCAGGTAGTTGGGAGAAAGAGCACTGTCAAAATGAACGGAAAACCAAACAAAAGAGACCGGCTTCTTAGCTCGTAACAATACAAAAAACTTTTTCTTCTATTTTTTAGCCACCTATAGCTCAGTAACCGCTGTGAATACAAAAAAAATGTATGATCATTTTTATAGAAAATTTTATCAGCATTCATGATGTATATAGTCAACTTTTATCTCCTACCTACTATTCTTGAGATATTAACAAAAAACCGAAAAAAGTGCCCTGTTTTCGGTCATTACCGCTAAAGCTCGTGTCATATTTGTCAGGACTTTTAGTATTCTCTTCATTAAGTACCTATAAATCATTGTACAAAGTTTTAAAACTTTTGGATTTTTTTAGAGGTGAAATCAATATTTGAGCATATTTGACTGGACTAATAATTATTAATTTTTTTGTTTCCTAATTTGAATAAATTATGATAATCTTTTACCATGTTATCCACACATTTAGAATAGTTAGAATATCAGTTCATTCATAATTTGGCAATGTTCATATTTATTAAATAAATTTATTTTCTCATAATAATTTAAAAAAAATTTGTATACAAAATCAGACGACATTTGCTATATTATAAAAAATATACACATTTTAACTATTAATCTATCATAAGTTTAAAAATCAAACATCACATAGAAACTGCTACTGGTAAAGTATAGCGAAATTTGTCATTCTCATAATTTAGAGTGAAAGCATATACATGTAATTTAATTGATATTAAATAAGTTTATTAAATATTCATTTTGTTAATTTTTGTTATGAAATAATATCAATAGAAATATATTGAAAATAATATTATATCATGTCAAGAAATATTTGTCTACAATAAATATAACTGTAAAATAACATAGATAAAATAAACAATAAACAATTTTACAAAATAATGATAAACAATGTAAAATATGAATTTATTAAAATACTTCTCTTTAAAACATAGACAAGTCTATTACATGTTATTTCCCTCTTGAATAAGAATTAAAAGCAACCAATAATAACATAAATTCTATATCAGGATCAAACTCTTAATAAAAGTTCAATTTTTGTAAATATGACTAAAAAACTACAAAAGTTTTTCATGTCTGTACGTTTAATGTTTTTTAGTTAGAAATATTGTTAAAATACCTTTATATTTTTAAATTTCTAACTAGGGTAACCAGTGACGTAGCTAGGATTTGTAGGCCCTCCCGCAAAATATTGAAAAGAACTTCTTTAAGGCCCCCCAAATGTTTAATTGTTTTTACATCGTTGTAATGTAAACTATTAGGTACTAGCACTAAAAATATTTCAAGAAAAAGAAAGTTAGTTTCAAAATTATGCCGGCAAAAGTAACTTTATTAACAAAAGATCCTATCTTATGTTTAATACTTTGTCAGTTTGCAGTGCAGTAGTTTATTTTAGTGGTAAAATAAGAGAGCAATATTAAAAAAAAAATCAATCAATTTTGAAACCAGGCCAAAGTAATGCACCTTGATAATTTAACAATCGGTGTAATAGACTAATAGTGAACGGTACAATTTAAGTTTCAGTTGCGGTGTAAGAGCGTGGAAACTTTGTATTTGACAACTTTAGTTTTAGTTTTTATGATAAAGTAGCAATTTAAATAAACACTGTAGAGAAATTATGTTACGACACCTCAATAAACAATATATGTTGCTAAGAGTATGGATGTCATTTTTCGTGCAAGACTAATCTAATAAAAATAAAACTTAATCTCTTCTTTATAAACAATTCATGCTTTTGCATTATTATAGTTATATTTACTTTGTATTATACGCCAAAATATTTTTGTATTGTACATTGTTATTAAGGTTTATAAAAATACAAGAAACCATAAAATGTACAAAAAAAATTCACATTAAATATTCTTTGTCAAAATTAATGAATTAAAATTAAAATCCGCATTGTGGAAAACAATGTGGTGAAGCTTTTCGGTATTGAGAATTACATTTATATGTTTCGAATGTCATGTATTTTATATATAACACTTTTAGTGTAAAATCCATTATAGAAATATAACAAGTCTTGCTTAAATCAGAACTGTTATTAATCGATGAAATATAAACACAAAATTTAATTGAAAAAATATGTATTCCATTTTAATATAATTCGTCAACATTTTCTATTACCTGTTTTACACAGCATAAATGTTAACCATAAAAGCTTGAAGATAATTTATAAAAGCTTTGATACTTTTTTATATAAATAACATAACTATAAACAAGGAGAAATAAGAAATTATTTATATAAATTCAGAACATTTGACAAGAACATTCTAACCAAATATGACTTGGCATGACCTTGTCATAAATAAATATCCTCGGGCAATAGGCACTCGTGATGAAACATGTCGCTGAGCAAGCATTATAATCATTGTAATGCACTTAGTGCATAAATATCTATTAAAAACTATAATCATAAAACTAAAACAACTTTAAGAAACAAGAATAATTTTTGAATATTTTATGATTAAACTGTTAAAAACACTACATGTTTAATTGAAGTATAAATTACAAAGACTAGTAAAAATAAAGTTGCTGAGTATTTTTCATAAGATAATAATTTAAAACATTTGTTTTAAATTATTATCATAAGTTTACGTTAATTATAAAGCAAAAAATCATAGTCAATAACTTCCCTCTGTCCCATATTCTTTCATTTTTATTTTTAAATTTAAACTTAAAATAATTCAAAACCCATTTTAAATAGCATACACATACATGTTTAGTAATACTTTATTCAGTAAATAGAGGTTTTTCAGTAAGATGACTTGAAAGATGTCATATTTTAGGTGAAATCTAACATTGTCATACTTTTAAAATTTATCTACAAAATTATTAGATTCAAATGAAAATCAGTAAGAAGAAGTTTATTTTAGGTAAAAAGTAGCGGTGGCAACTTTTCGACATTCATGAACAAAAGTTTGTAAAAAAACTGGCATTTATGTACGAAATCTTTAAATTTATTAGATTTACTAAATTTTAGTTTTTTTTTTATATGTTTTCTTTGTACCTGGTTGGTAATGGTTGGAGATCATTTCATGAATTGATTCTGGATTTATGAATCCAAAATTAATTGCGCTAAACGTTGATTGGCTATCAACCAATTCATGGACATAATGTAGTCGTAATCACGTAATGTATTCCTCGCTTAATTCTCGGATCAAGTTGAAAGTTATGCAACCGTCAATATAATCCTAGGTTTAAATAATCTTGAAACCAAGAAAATCAATCTTAAGGTGCCCCTAGACGATCAATATATAATCATCAATAATATTGAACAATCTTTTGCACAATATATTGCTAGGACCACCTAGAAGTTGCAATATAATTGTGTAAATTTTTTGTTAGTAACTAACACTTTTGTAGTCAACATGTGGAATAAAATAAAGCAAGTTGTGTGACCAATGTTTTAATTATAGCTTTAAAAAAAAGAATAAAAGCGCAGATAGTTAATGAAGTGTTTCAAAAAAAGAAATAAATACTTTTAGATCAGATTATACAACAAAAATCAAACTCTTTCAATATAATCTACAGAGGTCAATATGATTGTACAATATCAATAATATGCAATATATTGATTATAATATTGAACGTCTAGAGGCCGCTTTAGATTGTTTATTAGTGTGTCAGTTATTAATTATGACATTTATTTTGGTAAAAATTTATAATAAAAGATTACTTAAACTAATAAATAATCAATGACAATTATGTATTATAAGTACAAACAGGATTCACGGGATATAAGTTTACTACTGTATACTCCACAAACGTTGACAATCATAGATCCAAACAAATAAATTTTTAATTTATAAATCCAGAACCAAACCAAAATTTAATCACTGACTATGAATAAAATTATAACTAAAACTTTGAAAACCAGAGTGGTCAAAAAAGTGTGTTTAAAATACAAAATCCTAAAATTCAAACGTTGCCAAAATTGTGAAATAAAAAGTAAATTGTTGCAATATTTGTTTTTAAATGAAACTAACATAAATTTTCATAAAAACTAATTATTGTTTTTTTTTGCAATTTTACTACATAAGTAAAAAAAAACAGGTAACATTTTTGTGACTTAGACCACTCTGGTTTTCAAAGGCTCAATTATAAAGATGTCAAAATGTTAACATTTTATTTAAATTCAAATACTATGTCTAAAATATCAAAAATTTGACTTATCTACATAAAATTCTGATTATTTGATTAAATTTTAACACTTTTAAATAAAATAAAGTGATGCAAAACGTATCTGCTACTTCGTATAAGCATCCAAACTGTCGCTCGGTGTGCCCGACACCTAAAAAAAAAAACAGGCTGTGCTACAGCTAAATAAGTCCTTAAAATCTGATATCAACATTGGTATCAATCTGCTTCAAAACTCCTGTATGCTATTTTTTAATAAAACTCAAACAATAAATCTTAAATGTCAAAACTTCACCTTCACAACAAATTCTAAAAAACTGATATTGTCATTGAGTTTGACATAATTTAAAACTGCTGCTGCACTGTATTTAAGCATTTGGATTAAATGTCAAAATGTTGGCATCTCTACAATAAACTCTGATAGTTTCATTATTATTGAGTTTAGCATACTTTAAATACCTAGTACACTAACTCATATTTAAATCCTAATTATATTTTTTAAATGTAAAAACTTTTACACCTTTATTGTAATTTTGATTTAAATCCAAACAAAGCGCAACAGATAGCTACGTCATCAACATACATACATCCGCCCACCAGACCCATTGACTTATGCCGTTAATAGCTATCATAAATAGCGTCACGATTAAAATGGACCCTTGCAGAATACCATTCTGTTGCTGACGTATGCCCGAGATGCTTTGAACGGGAAGTTAAAAAACTTTGTATGAACAATGCCATGCTTCCGCAAATACCCCACAAATGAAGCGTTCGTAAAACATTGTACTTCCACGTCATGTCATATGCTTTTGCAATGTCAAAGAATACAGCGACAAGATGTTGATTCTGTACAAAGGCATTTTTAATTGCTGTATCAAGCCGAACAAAGTGAACAGCCGTAGAACGATGACGCTTAAGCCTTATTGTATATCAGCAATTAGATCTCTTGAGTCTAATAACTAGAGAGCGGATTCCTATCTATTATGTTTACGCTAAATAGTTAGGGCATCAAAAATATGTCTATATATATGCACAAACTGTAAAGAATGTAATCATTTGGCACTAAGTTTTTTACGCTTTTTTTGCTTTTTTTAGTATTTTTTCGAATTTAGTGCTTATTTCAAAATTGTGTGCTTATTTTTAAGCTTTTTCTTCAGTTTTGGTGCATTTTTTTTTTGATAAATCAGTTTTTCGTGAAAATTAATGGATACATAAAAAAACGCAAATTAATTTATTCTTTAGAAAACGTAGCAAAATTTACGTATCAAGATCTTGCATATTTTTTATAATATTATTTAGACAAGTTTAATATAATTCTGTAAATCCCGACTGAGCTCATAGCGTATTTTAGTGCCACTTCTTCAAGCAAATCAAATAACTGTATTTTATAATTCCCAAAATAATCGGTAGGTCGGGGATTTTCTCAATTTTAAAAATTTTAAAAACGTTGTAATACAGTTTTCGGATCCTGTAAGTAAGTCAGTAAAAACCTTTTTTTTTATAGTTTTGGATTTTTTCAGTTTTATTATTTTTTTTCAATTGTGTCATGCCTTTTTAATGCTTTTTTACATGTTAGGTGCTTCTTATTGCCTTTTTAGTAACATTTTCGTGCCTTTTTAAGCGCTTTGTTTCGTATTTTTAATGCTTTTTAAAGTACTGGTACAATGATAGCAAACTTTCATGACTCAGAGCAATACTCTACTGACTATGCACTGTTATAAACTGTTAAAAACTGAAGTTTGGCAGAGCGACTTAAATGCTTAAACATAGCATTGTGTATCAAATCGGCACCTGGAGAATGCCAAGTCAAATTCCCAAACAAGATGTTTTTTCTCCATGTAAAGTTTGATCTCTTTTTCGTTAAAATAAACATTGGCCAGAATATTCGAGATATCGAGAAGATCGAAAAAGTTCTCTTCAGTTGGAGAGTGATTAAACCATAGATTAAACCTTAAAAAAACGGCGTATGTTTAATTTAGCTTGTTCACAATCAAAATTCCACCAAGGAACGGGCTCTCTGCAAGGTTTCTCTGAAGACAGAGGAATACTGGCATAAGCTGCTTGTATAATGAAATCGGTGAAAGTTTCAACGTCTTTGTCAATAGTGGCCTGGACACTGTCATCATAATCAAACACTTGAACAAAACTATCAAAATCGGCATCTTTTATTCTCCAATTCCGATGACGGTTTTCATGGATTTTATGACCAAGCAGACCAAGCACTCGAATGAATATTGGAAAGTGGTTACTATCATAATGTTCCAAGACTTTCCAATCCAGCAATGCTGGGATACTTAGAGAACAAATGGTAAGGTCAATAGCCGAGAACGATTTATTTGCCACAAAAAAGTAGGTATTGTTACCTTTATTTAAGACAACTAAATCCTTGAGTTCCACATAGGATTATAAGCATTAAAAGCACCCATAAAAAGAAATATGGAGGAAAGTTGTGCGTAAGTAATTGATCAATCAAACAAATGTTCAAACTGACGTTTGGCGAAATATAGATTGAGCAAACAGTCAGTGAGAAAGGGAGTTGTACTACTGCTTCTAATAAAGTCTTGAACAAAGTTCTTTGCAGAAAACGGTATCACGAACCAATAATACCGCTTTACCCTGAGCACGATCAACATTTATACGATCTTTCTGATAAATAGTATAACCACAAAAATTAACTGAATATTCAACATTAAAATTAGTTTTCTGCAAGGAAACGCAATCAGGAAAAATTTTGTGTAACAAAATTTTAAATGATTTGTAATGTGCATTATATTCATTGCAGTTTCATTGTATAATGGTTGAAGCCATTTTTAAAACTACGTTAAAAACGTAATTTTAACTCCCACTATTTGACAACATTTCATCTGTCAGAGTAAGTTGTACGGGAATAACTTCCACATCCATCGACACTAACGACATGTCAATATTGGGGTCTGAGCGCAGGAAACCTGCACCTCAGGTAGCGGTAGCCTAGATTGAGCTGCCTTCTTTGCAAGCTTTGACTCAGATTGAATCTTAGCCTGTTTAGCCAACACCTTTGATGATTTAGGCTTAAGATTAGCCCCATCTTGAGTGGTTTTCGTACCACTTGTTGTGACCTTGGTCCAGATTGAACCATAGTCAGTTTTGGTTTTAAGCCGCAACCGGTTTTTGACCCTTTACATCAGAGTCCCTTTTAGGAAAAGTTTTTGCACTAGCTTAAATGTCATAACTGGTGGTAGTTGAACAATAGGTGCTTCAACAACTCTAACAAACGATCTAGAAAAAGTAACAGCCGCAATTGTTTTATACCTTTTTTAAGCATCAAAGTAAAACAGTTTGTCTGTTACTCTAAACTAGACTATCTTCCTTTTCTTTTTCATTTTTGGGTAATCTCTAGAATAAACTGGATGCTTACCACTACAGTATTGTACTTGGCGTACTTCAAAACTCCATTTAACTCTAAACAAAATGTCTTAAATCTCAAAATGTTAACACAATAAATAAACCATTAATATTGGCGTAATTCAAAATGTTTATCTAAAAAAATTCATAAAAACGTTGACACCTTTTTAAAAATTCGAATAATCTAATACACCCACTAAATTTGGCTGGGCAAACGGCTTTTTTGATCGTGCCACCCAGCCTAGTTGCTCGCATGTATTTATTTTTAGTATAGTTGATATGACAAACAACTTTATTTTTTTTTTAAATTGCAACATATTTTTCTTTTTGTAATCTTCATTATATTCTAAATATAACCATGTAAAATAATAATTTACTTTTATAACAATACTTTATGATCAAATTAAAAAAAACATGTTATTTGTTTTTTTCTATTTAAAATGATTGTAATTGAATAGTAAAAATAACTAATGTTTATAATAATTATAAACTTATTAAACTATTAACTAGCCTTGTTGTGAAAAGCATTTATTTTAACGCGTTTGCCTATTTCAAAATATCTAATTTTAAAATTTAGTTTCATGTTTGTGCAGCTAATACTGTGCATACAAAACAACTGCTCTAGTTTATAAATCGGTTTTGCATTCTAAACAATAGACCAACATTTCGTTCCAGAAAACCTTCTAACTAAAAAATATATCTCATATTAGAAGCCTTTTAAATTCCCGCTAATAATATGATCAAAAAGTTTGTTTTAAAAAAAAAAATTTGGTTATGAATGAAGCTGCAGCAAAACTTTGCTGTAAGGTCTGACATGACATGACATGAAACATCTGCAGCTGCCACCACAATATTGCCAGTGCAAACATTTTGTTAAAAAATATGATGAATGAAATGACTAACGTGTTTAATGGCATAAATCAAATAAATTTTTTTTACTGATTTGTTCTTTTTTAAATATTGACTAATGTCTTGTGTAAACTTTATAAGATAACAATTTCTCTTTTAAAGTACACTGAAATCATTATATAAATAAAAGTTTAAAGTTAATATGTTCTATAAGACCAAAAAAAAAAAAACAACAACGTTGCAGTATGGTGATATTTTTTCTTGTTTTGTTAGTTTCCATAACTAATCATTCATTTATCGTTACATTATTTTGCTTAAATAATATAATTGAGTAAAGAAATATTATAAACAGACGCAAAGAAAAGTATTCCGAGATGACAGATGTTACGATGTTTCTTTTGTCTTCTCGTAAAACATCGTATACTCAATTCAAGCAATGATTGTACAATTAAAGTCATTGGTCAAACTAGACAAAAACTAAAAGACAGAATCAATCAACATAGACGAGATATTAAGAATAAATTGCAAAACACATGTTTATCGTGCTATCATTATGAAAAAAGCCATTACTTTATTTTTGAAGATTCAAAAATTCTCGATAAGGAACCTTTCTTAAAAAAACGATTAATCAGTGAGATGCTTCACATCAATACGAATTATACGTGCAACTTTAGTTTAGATGTTAATAATTTAATTAACAACTACCATAACATCTTACGGATAAATCAGTAACCTAAATTGTTTGGTGTGAAAATAATTAATATTTAAATTGATTATAAAATAAGTTTTTTAAGCTCATGACAATAAAAAAAAATTCTTTCAATAACGTAAACAAAATTTTTTATAAAAAATTTAAAAAAAGTATTTATAGATGTATAGACATATAAAAAACAGTTTTTTTCTGTTTTCACATAAAATTATAATATTTATTGTTGTTCCAGTCTCCTTCGAAGAAAGTCTGCCGTTCTTATTTTAACATAGATGTTTTCATCAATAAATAAAATATTACAAAAAAATAAAAAATAAAAAAATTATCAAAATGCCCATTAATATAAACATGAATTTTATTAGTTGAACAATTATTAAAAATTTCACGTACTTCTGGTGAGTGTTTGGTTGTTTATAATTATATAGTTATCAAATTGTTTTGTTTTTCACTATCATATTTCAAAAACTATCAATTTTGTTGTTTTTATAATTGATATGATAATTTTGTTATATATTTTAATTTTTTTTAGTATAGAGTATGTTTTTATTTTAGTGTTTCTTTTTGTTATCAGTCTCTGAGAATAGTTAAAAAAATATTATTTTTCGAAACGTTCGATGTATCGGAATTATTCAAATTAAATTAGATATGTCTTACAAAAATTAATTTTATTATTAAATATTATTTAAATAAAGGACAAAAATAAATCGAGAATCATTAAAAAGTATTTATGTTAATTTATCATGTTTAAATGTAACATACCAACTTCGTAAATTATAAAAGCTTGAAATTTATTTGTAAGAGACACAAAAATGTTGTAATAATATCCAGGGAATATCCAGCAAAAAATATTCTCTATGTGCAGACAAACATGTTTTCATTATAAATAATAAATCAAAAGTATTATACTCTATCTAGACGTATACTTAATATATCGATAAAATTGTATTAGAATAAAAAAACATACATAAATTTGTAAAATTAATCTAAGCACTTTTGTTTTTCTTTGAGGGATCCTTAAAAATAATTAGGGTTGTTTATACAACATATACATAAATAACTTCAATATGAAATAATAAGCTATTATCTAAATTTTACTACATGTAACAGCATTATACCAATTAGTCGCAATAACAAAAAACATAATATATACATTTGAGGTAATAGCTGAATAACTACTGTAATTAACTTGCGAGAGAACCTAATGGTCAGATTGAAACTGCTCGTTAGTGATTACCAATGTTGACTTTAAAAATGGTGAAGCATGAAATTATCGATTTTAATAGCAATTGCTTCAAATATATTTGTTCAAGTTCAATAATATTGCTGATAGAAAGTTTAATATTAGCCTCACGTTGCAATAAAATTTACTCACCGCTATATATTGCCAACCATTATTGACTCTCACAAGTAGCGCTTCTTCTTCAATGACATAGGCCAACGTTCCAACAGGGCTAACCGATGTCATCTTTGCCATGGCTTCCTTATCCTGGAACGTAACTGCACCAGGGACGATCCGTGTAGATACTTCCTGCTCCTGTTCGCTGGTTAGTGGACTTGCTGTAGCTCTGCCTATTTACATAAAACATTGAATAATATTAAAATTACTGATATAATCGTGTGACATTTTATATTTAAAAATTGTATCTTTTCAGCATTTCATTTTTGCTGTCAGTTGAGGGAATAAAAATAAAATGAAATGAGAATTCTTATCGATCAAGAAAAATCTGAATTTCCACGAGTTATCTTGCCGCTATGATTTTATGACGGGCGTCAAGTTATTTGAACTTTTAATTTCTCTTATAATATTTTAATCGAACTCGTTTTCTAATAGAAGAAAGAAGGTATAGCCCCGACTTCATAACGTCATGAAGTGCCAATAAACGAAAATCATCCACTAGAAAATAATTAATTTATGCAATGAGCTTTTCTATATTAATTTTATTGAATAAATTTAGTTAAAATGAATTTCTGTCTAATTTGTTAGATGAATAAAAATGGAAGCTTCAATAAATTATACGCTGAAAGGTTTTTTTATATTTAAAAAAAGTTCTTTGTCAGAAAATAAAAGCTACATGATTAATGTCAACTAAACTTACGCATCTATTAGATAAAACGTTAAACTTTGTTATCTTGAAGTTTGACTCGCCCGTTGGGAAAAACCCTCGAACTTTTAATTTTTAATGCTGCATTTTAACCGCAATACGTTCCGCAAATAAAACATGCACGTTTCTCAAAATAACAATTATTTACATAATTACTTTAGTATATTATCATATATACAAAAAAAAGTTTCTCATAAAGCGCAGTGTAATATAATTTCACAAGATATTAAACATTTTATATGAGCAATAACACCCAAACTACAAAAAGATTATATCGAATTTTCAAGGGAACAAATGTTTTGCTTACATGATTTTATTTTAAATAAAATATAAAAGTTTTATATCTTAAATTTAAAATAAATGACTATTGTTATAAAAATATTAAAAACTAAAACTAAAATCGAAATCAAATTGTTACATATAAAAAATCTTCACATATTGCAAGCTGCTCTTTGTTCATAAAATAATTTCATTATGTTTACCTGAATATTTATTCAGCAAGTTGTCCTTCCGCAGCGATGTGCTTAATTTGAATATTCGTTACAAGGGTATTACTACTACTAACTACCTATGGGTGGGTGCTCTTCAGCTTCAATATGGATAAATATTATAATACATTACTTAACAATCTCTAGCCGTATTTTATAAATCAAATTCTTTGTTATAGTAATCTAATTATATATTAATTGCTTTAATGGAAAATGAGTTTGATATGAAGATAAATCCCATATAACGTAGCACTGATAAGAACGAAATGAGGATTTACATAAAATATTTTTGTTGAAATGATTGACATTTCCAAAGATAATAGTAATTGCACGACCTGCCTTTGTGTGCTACTATACATATTTATCTGCGTAGCTGGTTACGTCCACTTTGATTATAACTTCCTTTATCAAAAAGATGATATTACCTAACTAATACATTTTACAGTTTTCAACTTTAACTTATACATTTGCACCGATTGTATAAACTTATTCCTAAAGTGCCGTATACGAACGTACAGAACCGACAGAAGTATGTATGTATATTTGTCCAGTGTAGGAAAAGAAATTGTAAGACGCACTTTGCATAAATCATTTATACATACATATACATAATTTACATGTTAATAGTTTCTAGTTACCGCTATAAAAATTTGTCTGCATGGCTAGAATCTTCTTTAAAATCATCGCATTTATAACTTTCTTTACCAATAGAGATCGCCAAGTAATCTATTTACCAATTTATTAATTTCAACTTAATAAAAATTAAGGCGTTAAACTTTACGTAAAATAAATTGAAAGATGGATAATATTATATTAAATTTTAATATATCAATCATATTTGAATTTTATTACATTGATAATGATGATAATTCATTGAAACACGTTTGTTAAATAATAAATCAAATATTAAATCAAATCTTTAATTAATAAAGTTTACAATATTATATTAGTTATAAGTTATAATAAAATTATACATATACAATGAAATATTGCATGTTGTATTACAACTGTATTATGAATATTCCATTAAACAATTGTTAAAGTTCAAGTGGCTTTGCAAGTACTTGAATAATAGAATTGTATATAATGAAACAATGTAGGTGTAAAATATGATATTAATTTAATTTAGGTGTATATTGCTCATCATTAAATGTATATGAAGCTAATTTCAACTATTACAACCTTGTAATTTGTAAAGGGTTCGTGGACAAACAATTAAACTAATATTATCTGTTATTAAAGTTGAATTGATGCCAGTATTTAAACAATTTCTAACCGACCCCAAAGTTTGTCCTTTATATAATATGCTTCTGTTGAACTAAAATTGCTAAATAACACATAATGTAATTGAAATCTATTAAAAACTTTAACGTACCAATAAAACTGTTTATGATTAAACGATAAATCTATAAACAAAATCTTATGAAGAATGAATCACTACATAAAAAGTTTTAAAACACAATTCAGTATGCCCGAGAGACATATAAAGCAATTTTCGTAACATTTTTGACGTCTCCGCTGCGACACATTAGCCAAGACAATACTCCTTACACTGAAAAGATTAAATTTAAAAGGGCAGGTAAAAATTTTCATCGGGTTTATGATGATAATTAAATTAATCGAGGCTCTTGTATAATTTAATTTCCGCACGCGTTCCTGAAAAAATACACTGTGCGTTAACTAAAATTACCTGTTTTTAATTCTTTGAGCTCTCTTAATGCTCTAAGCTCTTCCAAACTACTTCTTGCTCCTTTTGTAAGCAGAAAATTAAAATGCACATCGTTTAAATTAAAGTTGTTTGTTAAACTTTTTCATAACTTACCGGGTCTCAAGTTGAACGTTGGTTCTCCATACGGGGTAGAACCTGGCTCGCCTTTGGGGCCAGTTATGGATATTCCGGGTGCGCCGGGGGGACCTGGAGGGCCAGGAGGACCAGGTAGAGAAATGTATCGCATGGATTCTTCATTGCTTGGTGGACCAGGAAGACCTGGAGTGCCGTCACGACCAGGAGTGCCATCAAGACCCCGATCACCTCTATCTCCTTTTGGACCCTGGTTAAGAATTAAATATATATTATAAACTATTGGATTGTACACATTTATAATTGCTGTACACCTTCCCAGGTGGAATATTTTATTACTATACAAAACTAATTAATAAAACATTAGGCCATCTAAAATACACGCTAGTTTTCTTATAAGCAATTGGAAATCTTGGAAAATTTAAAATAGTAAAACCCATTTAACGTAACATACTTTTTAGAATAGGAAAAGTATTACATCAAAGAATGAATGAATCATAAGAAAAAAAGTGTAATCAAATAAATACTTATCTGGAAGTTAGAAAAAGTAAGGATAGCTAAAAAACTAATATTACCGATTACGACTGGAAAATGACAAAAACACCCCTTGATGAAATATAGAACTAAATTTATAAATGACATAGAAAATGACACAATAATAAATATAATCTCATCTTTTAAAAATAGAAAACCGTCAGTGCCAGAAGACATCCCGGCCGAGTTAAAAAAATGTGAAACTGATAAACTCTACTTACAAATGAAAATGGTGTGTCGTTTAAATAATGCTGAGACACCCAAAGAATAAAAGAAATCGATAACATCAACAAAGCATAAAAAATAGCAAAATATAAAATATTGAAAAATAAGATCAAAGAGAAATATGCACACTTGGAGAAAGAGCAGGCCAGGTTCAGAGCCAAAATATGTACTTTGAACCATGTGTACTGTCTAACTCAGGTGAAAAAAAAAGCGCAATGAATCAAGAAATACATCTTTTATACATTGATTTAAAAAAAAACTTATGACAATATACCACTTACTAAACTATATGCAGCTTTGAAGCAAATCAACATTAATAATGAGCGTATTCAAATAAAAGTAAAAAAAACCAATTGTTCAACAGTTTCACACAAAACTTTTTAAAATATACCCAAAACAAGCGCTTAAAGTATTAAAGAAAATGTGCAACGGAATAGAAACTCCCGTTAACAATATCAAAACAATATACATAATGCGCTTTGTTAATGCTCAGATATTACTAGCCCAAAAGACCATAAAAAACTTAAATTATATGTTGTGTAAACTCATATAAAAATACGGAAAATAGAATATAGACGTAAACATTATAAAAACAAAATGCATGTGTATTGGCGCAATCCTGAAGAGTAAAGTAACAAACAAAAGTGAAGTATGGCAAATAAAAATAAACTACAAACAGAATATTAGTAATTACCGAAATGGATTTCAGGAAAAGATCTGCCAAAGTATCGTAAATGAAGAAAATACCAAACACAATATTAGAAAAAAAATATGGAAACCACTCACAAAATAGTAGATAATGTGAGAACTAAAAAGTTAATATAGTTCGGCTACCTGCAAAATATAAAAGATAGCAGAATACCAAAATAAATTTTAAAATAAACACCTCTACAAAAAAAAAAGAATAGGAAGAATAAGCTGAAAAAAGGGAATCAACAAAGAAATAAAGAAAGAAGGTTTTTCAAAGGATCTATGAAAAAATAAAAAAAACAGAGGAGAATATGGATTGGAAGATAGCGCAGTACGTTGTAAACCGATGATTTATATATATATATATATATATACTTTATAATAATGCATCACTTTAATTAATACCTAACCATACAATGTGCAGTTTCATATAGCAATTTTTGCACAAAAAAAGATAAAACGTAAAAACACAACAACCCTTATCAAAATCTGATGATATCAAATTTTTATAGATTGTTTCAATGCTGTTTTATAAAGATATATCTATTTATTTTAATTAACAGGTAATCCGAGAATTACTATTACGTAAGCACAATATCAACAATATCATCTGAAGTATCAAATTGCAAAAACCGTATCGTATGTAGTCAATGTAAAGTTAACAAAATCTAATGATGGCCAACCGTCTCATTGCTGGTTGACATCAACGACCAAGGAAACGGCAACTCAATAATCTTGGACAGTAGAATTTTATCAAATTATTGAGATTATTGATTGATCCCTGGAGAAACAAATTACATAACTTTTATCTTCTGAATGCAATCTAACACAAAAATTCAAACCGTAGCATATCACCAAAAAATGTCAAAAAAATCCATTTTGCAGCGACATAATTCCTTGCAGAATCTAAAAAACATTTTTGAGTAAAATATATACTATTCCGACTAATAAAAAAAAACTGAGTGTCATGTCTGTTCTAGTTCAACACAAACTTTAATCAAACAATATTTAATAAAACTAGATAATTTCAAAGATATCACATTTTTGCGTAATCTCTCCGATAAATTTTCATTAAACAGCAAGCTGAATAAAAGCTCAATAGCAGCATCGTTGATATTTTCGTCACCATAAGCACCAAATTCTTGTAAACATCAAATTCATCTACATCATCTTCAGAAACACCTACCTAGAATGACTACCAATATTGACAAAGGCCAGCTCAAATAAATTTTCAAAAAAAACATTCTAACCAACCTACGACGCTCATAATATTCGCCTGTAAAAATAAAATAATATACCTTAGTTGGATGAATCACAATCCTCTGCAAAAAATAAAAAAAAAACCACATCAATTGGAACAAACTGAATTGCTATCTACAGCATTTATAAACTACAGGGAGTTTATAAATGAATGGGATTATGTAATCACTTTAAATATGCCGCCTTTTTAAAATAGTTTACTATACTACATTAGTTTTCATATGTTTGCTTGACACCTGTCAAAGTTGATCTGTCAAAACAAATAATATAGTGGACAATTTAAAAAAAGCGGCACATTTAAAGTGATTACATAATCCCATTCATTTATAAACTCCCTGTAGAACACCCCATATTGAACCACATGGTATTGAGTAGAAGGTCAAAAGAAACAAAAACAAACTAACCTATGTCTGTAAACACACTAGATTTTTTTCCAAGCTAACGTAAAAAATAACAATAAACGTTAACAAAACGGACTCAAAATAATGCTTAAACTAAAGAATAAAAAAAAAACGTTACTAACGATTGGGATCCGCCTCAAGATAAGATGCTAACAGTATTATACTACTCAAATAATTCCCCAGAAAACCCTTAACTAAACCTGATTTAATTGAAAAATTAATAAAGATAAAATAATCAACGCAAAGCTAATGTAGAAACTCTTAGATAATGTCAGCAAAAGATCCCATAGGTTTTGTAGATTACGTTCTATGTATATTCTCCAAGTATTATTTAGAAAATATCAGATGTGTTTGTTGCAATAAGCAAAAACATAAAAAAAATAAAATTATATTTATTCTAGCAATGTTGTTTCATTAATGAAAATTATATAGTAATAACACACATATTTTCGATCTATATATCTATCCATGTAGTGTGTTCAATTATATGACAAATTTAGATTATTACCCGAATATGTTTTATAAATGTTAACTTACCCTTCCATCTCCAGACTCGCCTTTATCTCCTTTCAAACCGGGACTGCCAGGTGTGCCCGGTCTTCCCTATAAAACAATACATTTTACTAATTTGCAAAAAGTTAAATTGATCTGTTATACCTTCAAGTTACTCTAAAGTTAGCAGTAACAGAAAAATTTGTTAGTATGTATTATAAAATATTTATATTAAAAATACTAACCATCCAACCTGGCAAACCAATGTCTCCAATAGTTCCGGGTTTCCCTGCAGGTCCTACTGGACCCTGTGGTCCTATCTTACCTCGCCTACCACGCTTGCCTAAGTCTCCCTTTTCTCCCTGTAATGTATATATTAAGAATTTTTAATTTGCATTAGTAAATATTTACCTTTACTGTTATTATTTGTGCATTTGAATCTATAACACTAATAGGGCCCGGAGGACCCCGTTCACCGCGCTCCCCTTTCATACCAGGTGGCCCGATAGGACCAATAGGACCATTATTTCCAGATTCACCTTTCTCTCCAGCAATTCCAGGTGATCCATTCATACCAGGTACTCCTGGTATACCAGCCTCGCCCGATTCACCTCTTTCACCTTTAAGACCTTGATCACCTATATCACCTTTAGGTCCAGGTTGACCGATCACAGTTTTCGAATATTCTTTATCACCAAAATCAAACGGCATACCAGGATTACCAGGAGGTCCTGAAGGACCTTGATCACCTTTTTCGCCCTTTTCTGCGTTTTTACCATTAGCACCTGGTGTACCTGGTAGTCCGTCTAAGCCAGGACTGCCTGGTTCACCTTTAGGTCCTTGTGGACCTTTTTCACCGGGAAAACCGCGATCACCTCTATCACCTTTAGCACCACTTTCTCCGCGAGCACCTTTTACACCTTGTAGTCCACGTTCACCACGTAATCCGGATGTTCCTGGAGTACCGGGCTCGCCCTTGTTACCTGGTGAGCCTGGACGAATAGCACCTGCACCCAATACAGCATCCTAATAACAAAAATTGTTAATAAAATACAAAATAATATATTACAGTACCAAACCTTAAAAGATGTTCTTGGTTTCCAACTAGGCTATAAATGCAGCGTAAAAATAAAAAAAAATGCAATTGAAAAAGTTTTCTTTAATTTCTTTTCCCAAAATATTGATTTCAATATTTGGTAATAATTATTAATAATTGATTTTATTAACGTGTATAATTTATTGACAATTTGAGCTATTATATTAATTATACATTGTACAAGATTCTACTAAAGAAGTATACAAAATATTACTTGTATAATGTATTATGTAATTGTTTAAATGCAATTTTATAATATTGACTCACATCTAGGTTTTCAAACTCCACAGGCCCGGGTGGTCCTGGTGGACCAGGAGGTCCTCCTTGTCCAGGAATGCCATCTCTACCAGATTCACCTTTAGGTCCTTGTAATCCCTCTGGTCCCATAGGGCCTTTTTCACCACGTTCTCCTCGCTCTCCTGTAGGTCCTATGGCTCCTCTCTCTCCTGGTACTCCCGGTTGACCAGTCATACCAGGTGGTCCAGTCTTTCCTTCTGCACCTGGTACTCCCGGAGGACCAGGTAACATCTTTGGCATCACGAATGAATTCAGTAGGCTAGTCATATTGCAAGAACACGTTCCTCCCTAAATAATTAGCTGTTGTAATTGAGTTAATGTTTATAATATTTTAACCTACACTAGATCCTCCTAAAGCTTCACCTGGAATTCCTGGAAAACCAGGTGGTCCCGGAGGACCTGGCGGACCTCTAATTGATTCACCGGGTGCTCCCTAAACACATATAATGTTTAACAAAATATATAAAATGTTTCAAATATTGTTACCCTAGGGCCGGCATCTCCTTTCTGTCCTCTATATTGATTAGGTGGTCCTTCAGCAGCATCATCATCAAATACTTTATTGCAACAATTTTCATTAATACAATTGCAATGCTTACCGTTGGGTAGTGGTGGTGGTGGTGGAAATGCTAAAAGTCCATCTGATCCACTTCCTTCTGATATTATTGTAGGGTCCATGTCGTCTCTTTCAACCTTTAATTTATTAATATTAATAACTCATTTTGTTTAATATTTTATAATAATATTATTTTTGTTAGTAATCAGAAACCAGTTGTTAACTTTATATGACAACTACTTACATCTGCTAAAATATCATTTTCTGAATCATCTGGTATAAAGGTGTGATCATTATTAAAACCCTAATAAAAATAAAAATAAAATAATAAAAGTAAATGAAAAAATGGTATATTTAAAATAATAAAAAAGATGTCTACGAAGAGATGTTAATATGAGTATGTATTTTGAATGTTTTACCTTAAAAGTTGTTTCGCATTGTGTTGCAGCAATATTAGGATCGCCATAAATTTTAAGTTTATCCAAGGCACCCTTCAAAAAAATCGCAAATAAAATATGAACATTTCAAACAAACCTCGAGCCCAACCGAAGCCATATATCAGTATTTTTTGTGACCTATTACAAATGACAATAGTGGATGTGTTGATATGTGGCATATTAACGAATGTTGCTGGGGCCACTGATGTAATCCTGACATATGTACATGTATTAAAATATACGGCATCATCGAGTATAATATTTTATAAAAAAAAGCTGAAATAAAGCCGTGATCGAACAACAAGAGCTCGTAGCTATCATAGATAACTATTAGCATAAAAGCCGAGGAGCGTTCTATCTAAACTACAATATTAAACCTAGATTACTTTTGCATGTACATCGCGGTGTAAACATCAAACTAAAATATATTCATACGACGGATAAGATTAATATAATTATAGATATTAGATAAAAATATGCTAACTTAGTGAAGAGACCATTAATAATTTATATTTATCGATTTAAAACAGAGCGCATGATTATTTATAATGTTCATGCGCTCCGTTTTTAAGCCAAATTAATATAATTTTTACAGTACCTAGAATAATTATTAATATAACAAATTAATTAAAAAAAAATTCTAATTATTTCTATTCCTAGGCTCAATATACGTTGTTATTATGTGAAGAACTGTGTATGTTTGTTCTTTTTTATATCATTGTAAGTTATTTTAAATGTTACACATATATATTTTTATAATGCAAAAAAATTAAGATTGTTAAAGTTGAGTGGCGGAACTATTACATTGGCTTCGTGAAATATGCATAAGTAGCATGTTTGCTTTAAAGAAATAAATGTTATGTATACCATACCATACTAAGTTGAATTTATTCAATTATTTTGGAAATAAATTTGACTGCTTTATTAGTTATAGATTACCATCAGTTCAGTTAAAATTGTGCTTTCAAAATGATCCGAACACTTCTGTATTGATCTTTTTATTTCCATTACACTGATAGAAATCTATAAAGAGAATACTACATACACATATATCGTTCACCGTAATTTCTAAAATAATTATAAATTTTAGATCAAATATTTCGTTTACAACAACAATTTTCTCGATGGCCGTAAAATAATTATGTTATTGATAAACTAAAAACTTGTTAGCAAAAATTACCGGAACACTTAAAATTTTTTTAAATTATATACATAATTAATATAGAGAGTGTTCACTTTATTATGGAAATTTAGCTATTCTTTTCTCAAACCAAACACCTTGTATGTTTTTACATTTTTAAGTTCCAACATTAATTTTGAGAAACTTCTGAAATTCAAATTAAGAAAAAAAATTCCACAAACATACACATTTTCAGACAAAGTAAACAATAACATTTATTTCAGATACCTAAAGCAAAATTAAACGAATTTGCCTCAGAAAGTAATAATCGTCCTGGTCATACATATTTATTACACTCATCGAGTATATCATAATTTATACCTGCGCTTAGTTTAATGTAGAAAAAAATCTGATAGATAGCATACAGTTCCTCAGTATACACTGCTAACACTTAGTAAGCCAAATGTAAACTGCAGCTCATCTACCAAAAAAGCACAACCATACTGTCGCTACTTTTTAAGCCATCGGTTTTGTTTTTAGTTTGGCGGCATACTTAACAGTCAAAGTAATAGTTCAGGTGTCCCGCTCAAAACTCTAACAATAGCCCGCCAGTTGCTAAACAAATTCCTGTATGATGGACAAGATCCACAATACAAAACGTAGATGAAGTTGCGGAGGCATAAGTTAAGGAGCCATAATCCAGTTTTGAACGCACCAGAGCGCGATGCAAAAGTAGCAATGTTTTCCAATCCGCTCCCAATAACTAACTTTTCAGTGAACAACCTGAGCAAATTTAGTTCCAAATCACATCTTGACTTTCCAGGGAACAACCTGAGCAAATTTAATTGCCTACGTATGCACAAGATGCTATCACCTAAAAGGACCTTAAATGAAAGTAAAGTTAAAAAAATTTCTATAAACATTGCCATACTTCCACAAACACTTCACTAATAAAACGTTTGTAGAACATTGTATTTCCACGTCTAATAATACAGCCACAAGATGATGAAAATGCAAAATGCATTTTTAATTGCTGGTGTCCAGCCGATCGAGGTGATCAGTCGTTAAACAATGACACCTTGAACCACAACTAAATTTCTTAAATCTAATAACTAAGTAAAGCGGTTATTGATCATTTTCTCTAGTAATTTGCATAAGCAGCTAGTTAAAGAAATTGGTCTATAGCTTGTCAAGAATTTTATATCTTTACCAGGCTCAAGAACTGGTACTATGATAGCAAATTTCCACAATTTAAAACAATACGCTGCTGACCATATCCGGATAGAGAGTACCAATAGTTGAAGTTTGGAAGAGCGACTTAAATGCTTAAGCTTAACATTGTTTATCAAATCAACACCTGGAGCAGTATTGTGCGCTTCAGATAATTCAAATTCAAATTTCCAAACACTAAACGGTGCGTTATACATTTTATAAAAAAATTATAAAGACAAATGATTAAAGATTTTTTTCTTTGTTAATTTTGATATCTCAAAACTTTATATCGTAATTATAATTGTTGATAAAAACTTCAAAAACTACGGCGTTTGATCAATTTAGCTTGCTCACAATCAAAATTCCACCAAAGAACGGGTTCTCTATGAATGGAATCGGTATAAGTTTCAACATCTTTGTCAATAGTGGTTTGGACACTGGTCCATAATCATAATCAAATGTTTGAATAAACATATCCCAATCATCCAATTTCAATGACGGTTTTCATTAATTTCACAACTAAGCATTCAAATAAAAACAAACTAGATTATAAAAAAAAAAACTTGGAATGAGTAGCCAACTTAGTTAATTTTGACCCAATACAAGCCAACACCTTAGATGGTTTAGGTTTAAGATTAGACGTTATTTTAAGTAGTTTTGGTTGTCCCACATGTTGTAACTTTAGTTCAGATTAGAACGTTGACCATTTACATGAAAGTCCTTAGTGGTAAAATTTTGAACAACTTTAACAAATAATCTAAAAAAAGTAGGAATCATATACCTTTTTTGAACATCAAAGTAAGAAAGTTTATCTGTTACTCTGAACTTAGCTATCTTCCTTTCTTTTTTTTTAAGACAATCCCAAAAATACACGAGGTGCTTACCACTACAATTCACGCATAAAAGTAAATTGGTGCATAGATCAAAGTCACGTTTCTGTTTACTACATTTTGCACATGTTGCAATGCCTAGACACCTAACTGCGGTAAGTCAAAACATTGGCATTAAAAACACCTCATTGTGTTAAGATTAACGGGCAAACTGAGCCACTTTAACTTCATCTGAGAGCCGTTCGGAATTGAATGTTAAATTCATAAATGTTATATCTCTGACCTCACCGTCCTTTTGCGGGTTAACTTTTTAACATCAATAACACTTAACAACGCAAGTTCTTGTTAGCATTCTTTAACAGATATAAAATAACTCCCTTCTAAATATTTAAAGTTTTATGTGGCTTATCTGTCACCGCAATATTTCCTAACCACATGCATTTTTGCATTTTACTGCTATGCATTCTATCCTTAACTCCAATAAGCAAGGTACCGTCTCTCAACTTCTTGCAAGAATTTAATGTTCCATTAATAACATTTTAAGTGGTCCTGTAAATTAGGAAGAGACAAAACCTCCTTTAGTCTCTGGTCTTTTTCCAAACATTTAACTGTCAGATACCTTACAAACTTTTTATTTTTACTACCACAAACTTCAGAATCTCTCTCGTCCGTAAACAGAAAAAATCTTTTAGTTGGAGGTTTAGAATATACCATAATAAGCTCATCGCTCAATCTCCCCACCCACCACGGAGCCCCATATGGGACGATGCATCACAAAGTAATGCAGTTGACAGGGCTAATCGAATAACATAAGTTTCATAAAAGTAAATAAAATACTTCCGCAAACACAAAGAATACTATCAGACTTCAAGCGTTCTCTAGCTTAAAGTTAAACATAACAAACCGATTATTTAAAACTGGGTTAGGTTTAACCTTTCCTTTTTCTAGAAACTAGGACCAAAACAGTGTGATGGAACTAACACTTCCAAATATGAGTATTAGCCCCTGAACTACCGGATCCCCTTTGTGAATTATATTAAAAGTAAACTCACAAATAAATTGACTTGTGCCAGACAAACTGTGGGTGTTTTAACGGAGTTTTTTCGTCGCCTATGAGTTGTCTTTACAACCAGCAAAGTAACTAGCAAAATAAATCTTTTGCATATCCCTTTCCCGCAGGGCAAAACTCAAAAACGAATAATTATGCATCAACCTAATAGAATAATTTAAATTTGGAAAGACAATGTTTTGTTTACAAAATAATAACAATTTAAAAAGATCCACTTATAGTTAATAATTCAAACAAAAATCTTTTAAACAATTACCATCAAATTATCTATAAAAAAATAAAAAATCTGCAACATTCTAATAATGTTGCAAAGTATGATTGTTAATCAATTTTTAATTTATATTATATATAAATTGGTTAATTAGCTTAATGTTTAGTAAGATTTGTATTTAAAAATGTGGATTTTAATTATAAACAAAATATATTTAAAATTTCTTAGAATTAAAGTTGGAAATATTACCATATATAAACACAAAGCAGTCTATAAATAAGTTTAGTTTTTGATTGTTTATGCTAGAAATGTTATGGTTATTCTATCTGAACAATATTATATTTTGCATGACATAAGCAAAGCTACAAGTGCTCAACTTATTAAGAAATAAAAATAGTTTGAGAAAATATGTTTGACATTAAATGTATCTTCTGAAGCCGGCCAAAAGTGTGGTAAGCCTGGAGCAAATTCAAAAGTTTTTTTATAAAAACTCACAACTAGTGTTTAGTTATAGTCTATTTATTATATCACAGCTAAGTATTCTTTATAAATTTACGGTTATAAAGTTACTTCCCACACATCAATGTTTGCATTACATTTTAAAAAAAATCTATAAAATGTCATGTATGTAAACAATTATAATTATTAGTATATATGTAGAATATTTTGTATTAATTTGTTCTTGCATAAATTAATATTAAAAAGAGATGACATAAGGAGAACTTTTAGTAACACAGAAAAGTGTAGTCATATAAGGGGTGATTTTTTTTATTGTATCTAAATTTTTGATAAAGATTGTTGTTAAACTAATTGTAGTTTGGCAAATTATCATGAAACGTTTGCCATCACAACAAAGCTTGCACATTATAAAAAATTATTATCAAAATCAGCGTTTACGCGCCAAACTTAATAGAGCATTTCAGAAGTTTTATTGTGCACATAATCGCTCAACCAAGCAACATAGTGGCAAAATTATCAATAAATTGCAAACGTATTTAACGCTACTCAATATTAAAACAAAAACAAGACAACTCCCTATGCGTTTGCATAAAAAACAAAACTTAGACTTACAAGATCAAAGTCCCACGACCATCGTTTCCAGAATTTAACACCAATGGTTTGTTTATAATGAAACTAATTTTTGACTAAATGGTTACATTAATATACAGAACTACGGCTTTTGGAGTAAAAATAATAATCTAATGACACAACAATTTCCGTTGCATACAAAAATGAAGAGCGCTATCAATGAGGATTGTTATAGAGTGACAATAAATAATTATTTAATTCCAAACTTAATGATAACAGCCAACGCAACAATAGAATTATTAAAGAAACAATTTGGTGAGAAAATTATCTCGAGAAACGGACCTGATAATCGGCCACCAAGGTGGTGTAATTTATTTTATTTTATTATTCTATGCCAATAAAGCAGCAACTATTAACAATTTGGAAGCAAACAAAAAATGAGTCAGATAATGCAGAACAATAACATTTATAAAACGGAATTAATGTTAAAATCCTCTATTTTTTAAACTTTCTTTTTCAAGAAAGCTCCATAACAAAGTTTACCGATTTGTAATCAGTGTAAAATTAGAATGACTTACCCTATTATTAATTAATATTATTTTTGATTCGTCGTCTAATGTTTTAAACAAAATCCATTTTAAAAGAAAAGATTTAGATTGATCTGTGTCTTCTAATCGAGTTGTTATGTTTTTACGTAGTACGTAGGTACTAGTAATAAAATAAGAACGATAAAGTCGCAAGATCAATGTGCTATGCCAGAAGTTTTGTTGACAACATTATCAGAGCAAAATATTTTTAAATGCATAGTAAATAATTGCACATTTTTTTAATTTCTTTAATTGATATTATCAATTGTAATAATATAAATGATATACAAATAAATATGATTTACTATTATACAAAAATCATAGTAACTGAATTTATATTTTAATATATTTATGAAACAACCAAGTAAAGTTAAATCGCACATAAATTCCTTACATTTTTGATCACGTTTCACGTATTACTCAATGTTATGCATAGAAATTTAAGCAAAGAAGATACAGGTAGCATAACTAAATCAACCCCGCACAAAAAATATGCTATACCTGGTACAAAGAAAAATAGTAAATCTAAACAAGGTTAATATTCTTCAGACGGAGCAACTTTATTCACTACTTGATTAATTATTCATATTTACGATTTCATACATCAAAGCAATGCTTTTTAGTTTCACATTTCTCCTAATAATAAACCTTTTATAGACAATTATTTATGCAGCTTATCTAAAACTGTGGAATTAATAAGTAATTAGGGTGATGTAATTAAATTCCAGTTTGAGTTGACCGGGCATTTTTTTAATTTTAGAGTGACTTGTTGCTAGGATTCAATTGCTCATCCATTTAATTCAATCGATAAAAATAATTTAAATAAAGACTAGCAAACTTTTAAGTAATTCCTTTTAATCAGATTGAATAATTGATACAAATTTAAATAATTGGATTGGATAGTTGATATTAAAAAAAAAAAATGTGGTAAAGGTTATACTTTAGAATTACTATGCGGTTAAAATATGATGTATAAAATAACAAGCCAATTAATTTAATATAAAACGATTTATTCCATATCCTATTGATATATCAGACATTATAGAACTGGCGTTTTAATATTTTATACCTGCAACTCTAATGTATAATTAATCACAATGAAACAGGTTCATCAATGTCCAATGTTTTAGATTGTTTGGCTGTTAGTTATGCGTAGTATAGATAGTTAATAATAAATAAGTTTATTTTAATTGTGTTGATTGTTTTTGGTGGCAGTGCATTTATTGAAGCACTATTTAATTTACAACTAATGGCATGAACTAGTTTTAGTTTAATCATTGCAGGGGGTCGATGTCTGCTTATATATTCTAGTGCTGTATCTTGGTCTGCCATTACATTATAGTCGACAAGGCAAGAATTTAACATGTTTGATGATCCTTGAGATACTATTATGTGATGTCTTAAATATGTTAGAGAAAATATACATTCAAATTCATTATTTAACAAGCATGTACAACCAAACATTAACAAAATTTATTTAATGTATTAAACAATGTTATATATGTATATAACAGTTACTTTATTGCTATATCTAAACGCTGATCCCCATATTGGTTAATTAATAATGCAAAGAAAGATCAACTCAAATCAACCACAAATATCGAATGTAGAAATTAATCAATTCAAGAATGAAAGACAATGAATAAAGTAAGTATTTAAGCACTTTCAACAGAATGTACATATGTAGATTAGTCAAACATAATGAAGTAATACAAGTTATATGGATTTTATCTGCGTTTAGTTATTTACAATTAAACTACTATCAAAGCAGCTATGGCCGAGCTAGTGGATCGTACGTAAAACTTGGCGAGACATATAACCCAACTTTAAATGCTACTTAAAAAAACAAACTAATTAGTTTGAAATAATTAATTTAATAATCAAACGCAAGAAGTTATATTTGAGTAGAAAACAAAATTTCAAACATTCAAATTTTGTTTTAATATACGAGTACTTATTGAACGGCGACAATGACGTTGTAGTGCTATCGGCCTAGGCCGTAAAGGCTGTAGGCAGCTGCTATCAGCCTACAAAAGAATATCAACATTCAGTACAATTAAATTATGAAGCCTCGTTATGCTACCATACAAATATTGCAATAAGTTTAAGTTGATAGAACTAAGAATGTAAAAAAAATAACTGACAAATAAAAACTGTACAGAAACTCAATAAAATAATAAAAAAGCTGGAATCTCTTGAAAAAGGTGAATGAATACAAATAAAAAACAAACAACTAACCATTGGACTTACATTAAAGGATACGCTAAAGGTGGCCGCGGTCTATTTCCAACACACCCAATAGAAATATAAAAAAATAGCCTATAGAACACACAAATGGTCCTGAAAGTGTTACATGCAATAGAAAAACTGCCTGGAGTTCCAAAAGTCTTTCTAAACTTTAAAAACAAGCTAATGACAGAAAGACTTTGGAAAGAGATACGACTAATTTTGATTAAGAAATAAAGAAATTAATTCGCTATAATCCGTTATGCCTACTCAACATTATTGATGACAGGAAAATTACTGTAACATTACATGTTATTTTCTCATAAAAAAAGAAAAAAAAGACAAAAACTATCTGGATATAACGTTATGCCTATTCAAATTTAAGTTGTTCTTTCTTGTAAATAATCTACTGTGATGAGAGAACTTGCCAATGTCAGATGCATTGACTCTGGTTGCATATGCAAATAATCTGTTTTTTATTTCTTTTATTTAACGTCGGTCTATTTTTGCTGCAAAGCTAATCACCAACGCTAGAAGTTGGGACTACTGCATTTTCGGTAATTTTGCCGCAAATTTACCTAACCTAATTATTAGATTTTTTAGCAGTAGCAGTACATGAAACTTACTAATGTTTCTTATTCTTACCAGAAAAAAGGCGTATTCATCACAACAGACGTCCTACAGACAAAAAACTCACAAGATACTGATAATGATAGAAATATAAGAAATACATCCCATTGAAACAAAAGAATTCCACCCTGAATGGCAAGGGTGAGAAATGTTATAAAGTAAATATATTACCCTCCTTCAAATAATAATAATTCAAATAACTAGGCTTCTACTGTAATATTATCAACAAATACCAGTAAATTTGTTATCAAATGTTTGTCTGTTAGCAGCCAAATTCCATAAATGTCTACTTTAACAATAACTAAAAATCAAATAATAAAATAATTTAAATCATTGTTTTATTTGATCATAAAATCGTTATTCAATTTTTTGAGTTGTTAAAATATCTGCAAAAAAGGAATAAAAAAGTATTGGGTAATGATACCTATGAAAGCGGATAATATCCGAGCAGGAAGTTGTTCAGACAAAAATGCAAAAGGCAAAAGAAACAAAAAATGCAATGAGTATAAAAAATAAACTTGGTAAGTTGATTGTAAAAATCACAGAGGAAAAAAATAGCAAAAAAAAACAATTTGGATTCATATAAAAGATAGGTATGCAATTAGTATAGTAAGAACAATTGAAAAAAATGAATTTAGAAAAAGAGAAAAGTTTAAGTGTGTGTTTTATAGACTAGTAAAAGCATTAGAATGCGGTCGCTGTAAAAAACTAATAAAAATTTTGAAAGTAAAAAAAGTAGATTAAAAAAACTGATAGCTAATTTGTATATGTCTATGGACTGAGTATAAACAAGAACAAAACAAAAGTTATAAGAAATGAAGAGGCAAAAAATAAACGTATACGTAAATGGAGATAAATTGGAGCAAGTGTAAAGGTATAAGTACTAAAATAAGAAAATTAAAAAAGCGATAGGAATGGCAAAAGAAGCTTTTATAAGAATGAGCAAGATTTTGAGGAGTTGAATATACATAATTAAAAAAAAAAGATTGTAAAATGTTTTGTATAGAGTGTGTGCCTATACGGATGTAAAAATTAGACAATAGGAAGAACATATGGTGCTGGAGAATATTAATTAGCATTAAATGGTTAAACAAGATCCGGAATAATGTGTTGAAAAAAGTAAAGGAGGAAAGACGCTAGTAAGTACAATAATAAAAAAAAAGAAAGGATGAATAAGGCACGCGTTACAAAACTTAATCGAACAAATAATTAATGCAATTTTTTTTAAATTATTTAGAATAAAATTTTTGATTTTTTTTAAATTCTGTAAATATAAATTCTATATTTCAACATTGTTGTACTTTTGACAATTTATTATAATTTATTTTAATTTATGCAGTTTATGGCCGGATTTTGGTGTTTTCAGACAAATTTTTTGTTATTTTAGTCAAATTTTGCAATTTTTGACATTTTATTGTCAAATATTTAGGCTTTCTGACAAAAATTTACTATTTTTGGCCAATTGTTGCTACTTTTGATACTTTATGCATTAAGATTTGTTGTACAATTTATTTATTATTATTTTTTTCTAATTTCTGACAATATTTTCAATGTTTATATCCGGATTTATCAATTTTTGACATTTAATAGAACTACTGGCTCGATATGATGACTCATCCACCCACTCAAGTCTTTGTTATCAAAAGGTTAGATTAAAACCATCTCTTGTGACAAAAATGACTTCTAACGCTCGCAGAGAGGTCGAATTTCTTGATAACAAACACTAGAGTAGGTGGGTGAAACATTCCATAGCTAGATAACAAGTCAGTAGTTTTGACTACAGTGGCTCACTCACCCACCCAAGTGTTCGTTATCAAAAAGTTAGATCAGAACTTTTTGTTCTGACAAAAATGACTTCTGACGCTCGTAGAAAAATCAAACATCTAACCTCTTAATAACAAACACTTGGGTAAGTGGGTGGAACACTTCAAAGCAGAATAACGAGTTAGTAGTTTAGATTGGAGATAACAGACAGAAGACCAAACTAGAGGAAAGGCATGTAGGATCTGCAAAAACAAAACATCAATAAAAACAAACCAAAAATTATGAGTTTTAGAAATATACATCAAACCAAAAGTAAGTTTTCAAGTAAAAATGTTAATATAATAAAAGTAATAATAATAATTGGAGCAACTTACAGTTGAAATTTATTATTTAAACATACCAATCTGTTTAATAATATTATAACTAGATAAAGACTCATAAACCAAAAATGCATATTGAAAGTTTGATTATAGTAGAGCAGATCAACTTTATTAAATATGTAAGTTTTAAGCACACAAAAGTAAAAAAAGTTGAATGAAAAATGTTGAATTACTTACATAAAATTTAAAATGTCATTAGTGTTGGAAATCCATAAATTTGTTTAAATATATACAAATTCAATAATTATACAGAGTGTACGGCCAAATAACTCTGTTATTATTAAACTAATTTAAAATATTTCACCATACCTTAAAAAAAACATGTTATTTGTTTTTACTTTTAAAATTATTGTAATTAAGTAGTTGACTGTGAAAAAACTAATAAATGTTTATTTTCTGAAGTATTTTTATGTTGTTATGCATAATATCATTATAAGCCCCCTTTCACGCCATTGCTGGCGCATTAGCCCGTTCTTTGTCCGGTGGCAACTTGCAGGTAGACTTACAATTTTAAGTGGGTTCTAAACTACTAGAGAAGTTAATCTACTCCGGACCTGAAAAGGATCTTAGTCATAAAGCCACACGCTGGCAAGGCAGGTTGGGGAGTAGGAAATAGTTTCCGTTGTAAAATTCAAACCCGCGATCAGCGCAGCAGTCGGATGCATAGACCACTGCGCCACGCTCCCTGATGCACCAATATAGTAACTTGAAAAAAATAATTTTTCATCATTAAATAAAAATTAACTTAAATTAAAAAAAAATAAAAAAACACTTATGTTCGGTTGTACGCAAAGTAAAGTTCTCAGCTAAGACGGTCTTAAAAATAACGGACAATAAAACTTAAGTTTTAGAATTTGTTGTACTAATTAAATGTGACAACGTCTTACATAAGCATTAAAATACGTTAAGAAACTGCGCAAAATGTGATCAATGTTTATATTTTTAATAAACATAATATAAAAAGTAGAGCTCAAGTCAAAACAATTAAAAAATTAACATGTAAAACCGACCGACACATGCTAGATATAATTTTGTGTTGGTGCAACGTTTTAAAGAGAGCTTAAGATGTAAGCAAATCTCAAGCTGTAGCTACGTTTAAAGCTGCGTTGGTGCAATCGGGCATAAAATATCTTTTTTTTTTTCCAAAAATATATGAAAAAACTTTGTCATTCCCACTCATATGCAATGCCGTAGTCATAAAAGACATGATAACAAGATTTCTAGAAGCAAGCAAAACAGTTGCCTGTGCTTGACTCTTGGCCGCTCGAATAGTTAAATTGAGTTTGAATAAAATATAGAATTATAAAAATTGGTGGTGCAAAGTAGTTGTAGCTCCATCATGTTTAGTATCACAACTGGCAACTAAATTGCAATGTCTAAAGAAGTAGACAATCAAATATAGTTTAATGAAAAACAAAGGTTTAAAATCAATTACCCAAACCCAATCCAACTCCACAGCGGCCAACAAAATACAGACAATTTTTTTGGTTTTCACAAATCTTTATCAGTGCATCTTGGTGGTACGGCATTGCTTGATGGTGAAGGATAAATTCAAATAATTGATTTATGTGCTCTTAAACACAAGTTAGATAATAATTCATGATGCAAAGTAATAGTAGTATAATTATAAAGTTTTTTGTTTACACTGTATAAGAAAAAATATAAAGAAAGAAATACCAATAATTAAACTTTAGCAATTTGTAAAAGCGCACATTTTAAAATTTGCTAGTCGTATGAAATGCAAAATCACAAAACAGTCTTGTACAGACTGATATTTCACCACCAAATGTGGGTCGCAGGATTTCACTATGTAAATAGTATCTCGTAGATATTGAGATATTTGGCAACCACCATGAGTAGTATAGTTCATTCTACGACTCTATCTAGTTAAAAACTACATTATGTATGCATTTTGAATAATTGTTTAACTGACAAATTGCAGCGTTCATTCTATGAGAAATGTAGTTTCTCTGATTTAATTTACTTAATGTTGAATACAGACAGCTATTTTAGATCATATACCGCTTTAATTAAACCTAACATGAACACGAAATGTTATTAATTTCTTTAACAAATTGAATAAGATAAGGAAGTAATAAATTAAGTATTTGAGACTTTAAGTTTAAACAATAAATCTTAAAACTCTTGCTAATGGATATAAATATTTAAGTTTTAATATTTATCTTAATCTATTTGCTTGCTTTATTTTGCATTGAAAACATTTCCTGATAAATTTAATGTTCTAAACTACTTAAATAATGAAAGTCAAAGCTTAATTACCTGCAGTGTAAATAACATTTTTGTTAAAGACATACCGACACATATATATGTAATAAAAACGATATAACAGTAGAATGTTTTTAGGTAGGTTATTATTAGCTGTATTACAAGCACTATTAATAATAAAAAGTGTTGAACTATAAAATTTATGGCAATTTTCATTGAAAATGTTGGCAATAAAATATCCGTTTTTAACTGGACACAAACCGTCAATTTGCTTATATTTAAACGAGTTACGTGCTATAAATGATTTATAGGGCATAAACAATTTTACGAAGCATTTGATTGCAAAATAAGTGAAATTGTTTGACCGAACAAATTATTACAGTTAATATTTTCATCTTTCATAAAATATATTTATCTATATGCGAAATTATTATAATCTGAAATTTTATAGCTGACGGATAATGATGTATCATAAAAGTAATTTAATGTCAGAATATTTTTATTGCTTGAGATTACGCTTGATTTATTTACTGGAAGCAAAAAATATTTTACATAGTAATTAGGTTCTTGTAATATTTACATTCAAAACAAAAAGAATCAGATAATAACAACAAAGATGTGTTTCTCTCGGGAATGAAAAAATGTTTACTTATGGAAAATATCTTGTGAGGGGGGAAAATTAAAGCAAATTTTAATCCAACTGGCTACAAAAGCGTATACATTCATGTTCTAGTTCGTAAAGTCCACACTGGAAACTGTTGTAACTATAAATCTAATAGAGAAGTCGTACGTAACGTTAACGTTTATGTTTTTAGATGGCCATATAAATTCAGGAAACGTATATTTATATAAAATTAGTTTTCTTTTTTCTAATATATTGTTGTTTTAAAAATAAGAAAACAAACGTCTATTTTATTTAATATAAAATGAAATTATTACATTTCATAAAATAATAATTAGGCCGTATTGCTATTAATACTAACAATAAAACCACTGATTCATTAATCATGCTAATTGCAGATTTGTTTAGGATGAGATAATTATATTGTAAGGATTCCGAATTGAATTACATAGTAAATTGTCCGAAATCTATCCTTATATAAATCCATACTCAAAGCCCAATGGAGACATCTAGACGTGAAAAAAATGGGCAGTAATGCAATTCAAAAGATAAGATAAACATCTCAATTTCTGTTTATATTCATCCAAATGAAAAAGGATATGTCCTGATAGCATTTACGTGCCTTTTTATACATATTTTTGAAAGTGTTATGCGATCATTTAAATAAATTCAAAATAAAACGTCAAATAAAAATATTATTTACGTACGGGTGTTTATGAAACGTGCTCGAAATGAAATTGCCTATTGGCTTACGGTAACTAAGAAGAACGGGCTGTAATTTTTGTTTTAATGTTTAACGAGAGAGTTTATACATAAAATGTGGGACAGTTTTAATGTGAAGTAAGTTGTGTTATGTATAATGTAAGTTGTACGAGGAGCAGAAGTCCACAATCATTATTTTGGTTAACAAACTGTTGGAAGTTTGTTTATGCAAACCGCTGGTTGAAGTTATTATTAAGTCCCCTAAAAATTATGTGATATACAAATTAAATTTATTCAAATTATAATTAAAATACTTGTGCAAATTATAAAGAAACCAACCCAATATTAGAGCAATGACATTGATAAACTGATAAAATCATAAGAATTAATTAATCATCGATCAATGATATATTGAAAAATAACTTTTCTATTAGACATTTTTTTGAAAGTGTAAGTCTCAAATGATTGTCATAGAAATATCTTGACAAATCACAAAACATAATTATGGTCGGCTTGCAATGATATGCTATAACCAGATAATAAAAATGTATCAACATTGTATAACAGACTCATAAATTGCTATAAGAAACTTTATCTATGATTAAAGATTTATAAAATTTACGAAAACAATAGAAAATAAACATGAGTAAAAAATGGTAGTTAAAGAAGCACCATTAAATGATATAATATAGTATAAAATATGTTCATTGTTCATAATAATAAATATGTTCTGTGCACGTTATTCACATACAAGCACGGTTCCTAACGCAAATAAAATAAATAACGTTGAAGTACACTAGGCGGTAAGGCAGATTCTAAAGAACGTAGAGTAGAAATTAATACTTTCCAGAAAAAGAAACAAAATGTGCGCGGTAAAAACAATATGCCAGATAAAGCATTTCGTTAACAAATCTTAACTGAGATCAAAATAACAAATAAATTTGATGTTTAAATAAAATCGATTAAGTCAGTTTGCTGAAACGGTCTCAATAACTGCATTCAGATCGACTAATAACTGACAATCAAGCAAACTAAACGCCGCTGCTGACTACCGCTGAGTCGTCGATTGCTGGCAGCGTTGGTCATTTTACATAATATACATTTAGGCACTCTTGCTTGCATTCTGACAAATAAAGCAGCAGTTAATCGGCATGTAAATTTACATATTATTTAAAAAAACAAATGAGAAAGAGAGAACATAGGTAATTAATAAATATATGGGATTACAACGTACAACACTGAAATAGCTTAAGTAAAGAAATTAAAATATATGACAAAAATAAACCGTTCAAAGTGGCTCAGCGCTTATATCTGATTGATGATTTAGCTAATGAGTCATTCTGGAGCAGGTCATAACTTTACTCTATGATACAGTCGATACCTCAGATTTTGACTTTAAAATAGTAAAAAATTTGATTTTTTTTAAATTATAATTAATTCTAGATCTTTATTTATGTATGCTACAGATTGTATAAAATCGATCATGTATCGTTTCATTAAGTTATTAAATTTCTTGCTCGAGAAATCTTTTATATGCTTTAGTAAAACTTTAGTAATTGACTCTTGTGTGAGTATTGACCTCTAAATTATTTCAAATGTACTTCAAGCATTTTAGTATATATATATATATATATATATACTAGGCTGAGTAAGTATTTTTAATGTTTTAAAAAATAATTTGCAATCATCTCTGTATTTTAGTCCTGTAATAAATCTGATTGCTCTTTGCAATAATTTTTACTCCTTGGTTGCACAATGTCTATACAATTATACCATATAGAATGTTACTATGGCATAAAGCAAAGTATGCAATTCTAACCAAATACTGTATTATGCATAAGATGCGGAGAAAAGGGGCATCAGATAGCCAAATGCAGTAATAAGGAATATTGTATAGAGTGTAAAGTAACAGGAGACAGAACAGGAGCAAAAACACGCTCACATACAAAAGAGAAATGAAAAGACCAAAAAAGAACGTAGAAGACAAGAATCCAGATAATTGGAGACAACACGTGAATGAGGACACAAACAAAAATGTATAACATCATCCAAACAAATATAAGCAGAAAAAGAGATGCGCAAGACCTAATGATGTCAACAGCGGTAAGAAGAAAAATAGACATAATAATAGTGAGTGAACCAAATAAAAAAAGTGGAAAGTGGATAAAAGATATGGATTCAGACGCAGCTATCCTAGCAAGGGGTAAATGTAGAGATAAAGTAAAAAAATAGGAAACACCCAAGAAGGGAATAGTGTGAGCCGATATAGGAAGTCTGATAGTATACAGTTGTTACATTAGTCCAAACTGCAATATGGAATATTATTAGACGAGGATAGAAAAACTAAAACACAGCTTAAGGAAACAAAACAGCAAACAAAATTTTGGTAGGAGGCGGTTTCAACGCAAAATCTCCAAGATGGTGAGGGACCAAGTGCGGCAGGAAAGGCCAAATTCTCGAAGAGATGATAGCAGCCGTAAGTCTTACAATATGCAACCAAGGAGATAAACCAACGTTTGTAAAAGGAAGATCCAAATCATACATTGACATTACCATAGCAACATGGAAAACGGCTAGAGTAGTAAGGGGCTGAACAGTGGCAGAAGAAGAATCGCTGAGTTTACATAAGTATATACAATACAACACAAACGGAAAAGGGAAAAAAGAAGACAAAAAGAAAAGGAAAATGGAACATAAAAAAGATGAACAAAGAAAGAGTAAATAGAGCTATGAGAGCAAAGAAAGTGACTGAAAACAAGAACATAGAGGAAAATTGCAAAAGGTACTCGGAAAAGTTGAAAAAGGCAGCGAAAAAATCAATTCCCAGATACAGAGAAGGAAGAAGAAGAGGATCGTACTGATGATGCAAAGAGGTCAAAGAAAACAGGAATAAAGCAATACAAACAGCAAGAAATGTCAAAAGACACAAAAGAAGGGGAGAAGATTCGGAAGAAACTGAAAAAAACTCAAAAATTACAGAAAGGCTTTAAACGAAGCAATCAAGGACTGTAAGAAAAGATGCTGGAAAGAAATGTTAAAATCCATAAACAAAAAAAAAAGAACTAATAAATAAATCTACCAAGATAATGTGAAGCTACCTTCAGGAGAGAAATCTACTGACTAAAAATAGAAAATTTAGGCTGACTAGAGTAGTACCACACTAAGTTCTAAACTATAGAATTTAGTTTATAATTAGCTACTCAGGATGCGGCTGCCGGAAGAAGTAACAATATCGGTATTTGCGGATGGTGGTTCTGGTAGGTAGAAATACAGACATTTAAATACTAAATAAAAGGTTAGAGTTGGCAATAGAGATGATAAAAAGATGGATAAAAAATAAAGAGTTAGATCTGGCTTTGCAGAAAACCGAGGCGGCATGGCTATCGACAAAAAGGACATAGAAGGGAAATAGAAAAAATTCAGGTAAGTGAACAAATAATAACCATAAAAAAAAATTCCTTGGAGTTACACTTGAAGTAAAGAGATGGAACGAACAGGTTAAGGAAACGGTAAAACAAACAAACAAAAATGGAAGGAATGCTTAGTAGGCCTATGCCGAACAAGGAAGGACCTGGAGAAAGGGCAAGAAGGCTAATAGGAACTGCGGTTAGAAGTAAAGTATTGTAAAAGAACAAGTAGAAAAAAAAAACCTGAGACGTGTTATTATACAACACAACTACTTACCGGACATAGAGCCTTTAGAAAGTACTTACAGACAATAAGTAAGATAGAGAAGGAGGAAAAATATATATTTTGTCAAGAAGACACGCATGACGACAAAGAAGATAAGCTAGTAGAGTGCGAAGCCTAGAAGGAAGATAGGAAAAAAAACATATACTGAAACATTATTACTAACAGAAATTGCAGAAATAAGAAGGTTGACAAAAAGTGCAACTTTCGTAACAGTCAGAGTATATCTGGCAACCACGGAACACAAAAAACTAATCCCAAATAGAGATTCAAGAATCACACTAGAAGTTAAACTGGCAAATGTAGGACTACCAAAGGGTCTTAATAAAACTGCACAAAACTAGCTCACCTCAAACTAGTACCACATTAGAGACAATAACTAAGACAAATTAACTGCAAGATTTACTCAGAGAAAAAAATCGAAAGGTATTGCCATGCGTTAGTTATTCTCAAAGGCCACTTGTTAGAGCTAACACCTCACTACGTCCTTAAAAAAAAGCAATTACTGTAAAACGTTGTTAGATAAATTTCTTAATAAAAAATATTTAAAGATAATCTTTTTGCCAAAGAATCGCCGTGTTGTTGCCATGTTAGTTTAGAGTCAATATGTAGTCCCAAAAATTTGGTAGAAGTATTGTTATTTTCTATTCTTAATCGTAAAGTAATCATCAAAAATACAGATTTTGACTCAATAATACAAAGACAATTGTGATTAAACTAAGTATATAATTTTCAAAGAAGAATAATGTGGAATACGCAGTCAAACGCTTTCAATTCAATTCAAGATCAATAAATCTTGATAAAGTATAGAGACCAAAATAAATTAATTGTTTGTTTAAATTTAAGTACAGCATCAGTAGTAGATCTTTTTGCCCTAAAGCTAAATTGCTGAATACATAGCATATTGTTATTTCTCAGTGATATTTTGGCTGTTTTGTCAAAAAAAATTCAAAATTTTTAAATATTAATGCCGGTAGTCTTATAGGTCTATAGTTTGTGCGCTTATTTATATCACTTTTTTTTATAAATCGGTACCACTGATGCAAGTTTTATGCAATTAAGAAATATATTGATTGTTATACACGTATTAAACCATTATGTAAGAGGGATAATAATTAAATTCTTTATCAGTTTAATTAGATCAACATTCAACTCATACACATCAAAACATTTTATTTATTTACTATATTTTACAAAAAAGGTAAAAACATTAATACATATATTTTTCTGTTTAATTGCTATTGGAATTAAAAAAAATTCCAGGGGGCGCTGAGTAATATTTTTTCTAGAAAGGGGTCGGTAGGCCAAATAAGTCTGGGAACCACTGCTTTAGCGTATTGATTGTAGATCTAACATCACATATACTCACTTTACAAAACTTGAATTATAAATGTTGATAAACAAAAAATAAATCCGTTATTTTTAAATTATGTTTTCTATTATAAAACTAGTTGTCATTGCAAGTATACTAAGAATAAAAGCATACACGTGCCTGCTTTTATAATTTACAATAGTTTTTAAATCATTCAAATCGGTTAAAAAATAAAGGAATTATTTAACCGTACGTCTTTTGTATATCACCATGTATAATAAAGCAAATAGTTTGGTCAAAATAATAGTATTTAATTTATGAAAATATCCTTCAACCACCTGTTGCCTAAAGAATAAGGTAAATGCTTGTTACTAAGTACTCATTAAATTTTAGTTTAATAAAAAAATTGGTACTAATTCTTTTATGACTTTTTGAATGATCTTAGTGAGATTTTCTGCTGCAATATTTAGATTGTCAAAATATGCAATAATAGACAATCATTATACTCACAAGTCATGTAGATACTTGCCTGTCTTGTTAGTTCTACGCAATTATACATTTGATTAGATGCTATTATAAAAAAAGTAAAATTGTGTATTGTATTATAAAAAAATATACGCTTACGCAAAAAAGCATTCAAGCCGGGAGTCAAGTTTCAAATAAACAGATCCAAGTTTGAAAGTCAAAAACACCTTTATTCTATTTATTCTAAACGCAACTCCTTACTTCGGAATCATACTACTATACCTAGCTAACAATATAATAAAATAACTTGTTCAGGATTGATTTATTCCGGTCAGACAACGGGTTTAAACCAAACGTTTTTTTTTCAATTATCATTCATTCATTATTTAGCATCTAAAAATCGACTAATTGAACCTTCCAATTTCATTTAATTATTTGTAGTGTTTAAAACTTTAAAATAGTAATTTTGTTTATTTGCAGTAATGGATTCATCAAGTTCAAGTTTATCCTTTTTAGAGCATTTATATGATTATTTTTATGAATAGCATTTCCAATATAATATCTAGTTTTAGTTAAATTTATTTCTGTTCTGGAGTGGATATCATATCCGCCTAACAAATGAAAAATCAACATCAACTTTAACAAAGACAAACAAGCTTTTGAACAAGTATGAACCTATTCGGTCCATAAGATAAAGTCACATTACCCACATTACTTAATAAAACTAATTATTTAAAAAGTAGGCAACTCTAGGTAAAAGTCAACTACACTCCGTCCTCTTAAAAATATGAATACTGGTGCACCTGTATGCAGACGACACTGCAATTTATTCAAAAACAAAACCAAATTCATCTAAACACACTGCACAAATTAATAATTTATAATCTTAAAAATCAATCAAAATACTAACACCAAAAAATCCGAAAGAATTTTATTCACATGTTAAATTTACATGTGAATAAAATTCATATACAGGAGCAAGGTAGGTTGAGAAAAGTCTAATAACTGTTTTGTGAAGATGAATTTTGGTATCTGCTAATGTGTAAATAAGTGTCTGCTATATATAGGTACTTTGTAAGGACAGATATGTCAAAATTAAAAATGTGCACCAGGCAAATGTACCTTATTTTGAGCTACATTACGGAAATTTCATTTTTTTAAATTCAATTAAAGAAAATGCCATTCTTAGTGGCTCCACCAGCATGCAATCACATAATTGACTGTTTTAAACGATTGAGTTGATACTACATTTTTTTGTATAAATTTTGTATATAATTGTAATATAAGTTTTTAGTCACCTTCTGATCGACACTAATGTCGCCACGACTTATTAAATCTCTTTAAAGTAACGAGACAAATCAGATCACATTTAGCCTCATCTCCCAATAAACTACGTCAGTTGTATATCCCATACAAGTGTTTGTGTGTGTTTTGTTTAAGTATAACTATTTCTTCTTGTCCGGCATGAATTATGATTTTGATTTGAAATAAAGATACTGACATTTTTATGGAATTTATTGATTAATACGGCACTAACAAACAACCAGTCTTTTAAGTTGTATTATTTGTATTTCCACCGAAAAGTTTACAATAAGTTAGTCTGCAAAGATGTATCAAAAGAAATAAAGAATACAACACAATTTGTCAATAGAGGTAAATATTGAAAACGGTGCATAATGTATGCATACTAATTGAAAATTCCCTGTACATTATGCACGATATCTCAAAATTGACTTTCCGACGCATAGATATTCACATTTGATTGGATAATAATGTACTATACTCAAAACATAATCAGTTTAAAACAGGTCAGTAGAAAATCCAACCAATAATTACCGTTTATATACTCAAATATATTAAAATGCATTATCAATTAATAGTTATTTTTTTTATATAACATAAAATTTTAATTACATTTATTTTTAGTAATATTATTAAGCAAATAAAGATAGATATTATTTGTTGCAAATAAAACATATTTGTGTAGTCTGGTTAATAACTATAATATAAATGTAAAAAAAATATTACATATGAGTTTAATAAATTACTTATCATTATTATTGACAATAAATGACTATTACTTTATATTATCGATATTATGTACATACACGAACAGTTTGCCTTCGAAGTTTAATGGTCATTTCAATAGTTTGTGTGTATTGAATAGTTAGCAGTGCTTTGCATTTCGTAGTACATTGGTATATATTTTGATTGCTCAATTTACGATTCATCATTGTACATATACATTATTCCATATATATGGTAACATTTATTACTGCACAATTATACTGGAATAACACAAAAGTATCATGATTTATGCAATAAAATATATCAACTACATTCTTGGAACAATTTAATTAGCTTTAAATGTCTAAAAAGTAACACCGTAAAGAAAATATTTAATTACCAGAATTTATTTTGATGCGCCAAAATTAATTCTTAGCTTTCTAGAAAAGGAACGCACAGTGTTTATATAGAAGGCAATTATTTTATTCTATGCTATTCCTTATTTAATTAAGCTAAGAAGGGATGGATGTGAGAAATAATAACGGAGTTATCGCAATTGAAATGATATAGGTGGCTACAAGATAATCACATAGTAGTTGGTAATTAAGCTAATCTAATTTGAGAGATGAAATCTTCCTATATTATTAATTCAACCGATAGTGTAATTAAGACTTGATTAGAGATGCGATATTCAAAAAAGAACTAGCGTTAATCCCACACATTAATTAAAATTATGCCTATGCGAAAGTTTTCAATTGAATTAAAATACATTAGTATTTCCTGCACAGAAAATTATGTTATGTAAATGGTAATTCGCGAACTTTTACAAACGGGAAGATAAATATAATTATATGGAGTTGCAAACATTTTCAACTTTTTGTATAGTACAAGGATTGTTTTAATTTAGAGGAAACCTTATTATTTATTTACTACTCAAATTTAAACGTGACCACCGATTACACTTAGTGTAATCAAAGTATTAGTAATATTGTTATCTTTAATTTAAATTTGATTATGAATTAAATATTTGACAAACCAAAAAATAAATTATAAATAAATTTTAAACTAAACTTATTTATAAAATAGAATTCCAGTTTAATACTAAATATAATTGCAATAAAGATTATTTGTGTTGTGCTGTAAATATACTAATTAATTAATTATTATTAAGTCAAACATATTTGTTATATGAATTAGCCAATAGTAATGACTTAGAGGCTAAAACTACATATATTGTGATCCTAAATAAGATCAATCAATCACCCCCGCTGGTGATATATTACTTTTTTTTTGTTTTATTGATTGGCGCAAACACATTTAAAAATTTCAGGTGTATTCTAGATTGTTTCGAATGATGAATTCCTCAAACTTTTAACCAAAGTGGAATTAATCAAAAAATTCATGTGGTCTAGAGAAAAAAACTCAAGTCTAGGAACCTAATAGGTCAAGCTTATGCTTCTGCCTAACCTATCCAACGATTCGAAAAACAGCATCTAAATGCATACCTTCAGTTTGTCTAAAACGTGTTGGGGCGCCGTCATGCATAAACCACGTTTGGTTTCAGATCTGGAGTGGCACATCTTGCAACAGTATTAGCAACTCCTCTTAAAAAAATGGCGGTATGTGTCACTAAGTTAACATCCCCAATAGAAATAAAGCCCAACTAAAAATTTAACTATAGCTCCAATACACACTCTTAGCAAAAATCAATGTTGATGATAAACAAGCTTCTATTATTGCGTTCTCTTCGGATCACTATAAAAATTATTAATGGCTGTCCTAGAGATGTTAGTTTTATCAGTAATAGCACTTGTATAAAAAATTAAGAAATTTCTGTTATCTGTAGAAACCATTGACAAAAAACAACTGTTTGCGAAAATCTCTTGATTGTACGTACTTAATGTGATAGAAATACCATAGTTGTTCTCTTAAAATTCTTGTACTTCTATCTAGACGTTTTCCAATTTGGTTAATAACTGCTTTTTTTAACTCTACTGCTTTTCTATACGTTGCCCAAAAGTACATATTTTTGAAAGATGTATGGATGCCAATGAATTGCCATTAACCACAACCGTATACAAAATGCATGTCGCACATCTTTGCATTTGTGTAATTATTTATGTTAACTGTTATAAAAGCGAAATGGCTTAACAACAAACTAATTCTAAACATATGTTCATTTGAATTTTTTTTTAGAACAACTTAAGATCTAATCAGCAACATTTTATTTACTTAGAAACACCCTGTATATAGCTAGCGTTATCCAAACCAATCTTCACCATAGGATTACTAAACTGCAACAACCAGAAAGTAGAACCAGAAAAATTGCTCGACAAATAAATGTTAGTTACAAAACTGTTTACAATATTCTAAAAGAGTATTTATTGTACCCATTACATTCAACGTGTTCAAGTTTGCTACCCAATAAATATCCGCTCAGTATGGAGTATTGCCAGTGGTTTTTAGAAATAATTGTTTACTGGTAAAGCTAACTCTTTACAACATAAATATCCTAGTTCCGGTCGAAAGTCGTGGCGACATGATAGGATCTGCCTGACCGTCATCAAGCAACTGCCATCCAACTGCATTAGAAGCCCAATCTATTGTAGATTGTGGAGCAAGTGGCACTAATCCACGGGGCAATCCGCCCACAAAATCAAACATGGCTTATGATACGATTAAATTGGCAAAACAAAACCTTGCCTGTTCTACTAACCAATTTAATCAACAAAATATTGGGTGGTTTTTTTGACAATCAAAAATTATAGTTAGAATTGATGGTTTTAATTCTGACCCCAATCATAAATGCTAGTGTTCTTCAAAGTTCTGCTCTTTTGCTAACTTTATTTTTAATTTACATAAATGAACTTTTTCAAACTATTCATAGTTTTACAGATAATGGCACCCTTCATACTTCATAGTTTCCACTATATCGACAAATAAGGCAGAGCGTCTTAAAATTTCTAGGTTAGAATTTGTAGCATCAATAAACAAATACCTCAAAACAATATCTAAATGAAGTACTCCCAACATAACTTATTAGCTTCAAATATTCAAAATCAATATTCAGAGACTGCTTAAATCTAGTCTGCAATGTAATAGTTTCAGCGAATTTGATTTCACCCGTTGAAATTCAAAGATATATTTATGTTATTGTGGCATATTATGTAGTTTAAAATTTATCCAGTAATTTTAATTGATGATGAGTTGCAACACTATCTTTGATTCAAAAGTTTCTTAAAACCGTTCGTTTCTAAAAACGTGTATAATCTAAAATGCAAACTTTAACTTTTACATTTAGTTTAAAGATTAAAAGGAAGCAAATTCAAACCATACTAATTCGATGCTATAGTAACAATGTCAATGCTTATTTATACGGACGCTAAACTAAAATTATTTGCATTGATTTGTAATCTAACCTAGACCCATGTTGCAATTGGTGAAATTACAGCGGTATAACCGGTATGGTTTTTACTATGACAAATGTCAGTAGTCCGTGTTCGACCCTGTTGTTAAAACCGTTATTATTTAAAAACGTATTTGGGTAAAATCACGTGTTGCACTCACAGCAATCTTAGTTATAATATAAAAGAACATTTTAAGTGAAAGTAAAATAGAAATAGAGATGGATTATAATGAAACAAAAATATAAATAAAAAATGTGCTATTTTAAATAAATGCTTAAAGGAGGTATACATTACACTTACAAAACAAATTTTAATTAGAGATACAAAAAGTTTGAGAGACTTCGTGACCGTACAAAAAAATAGGTGTCTGTGGTTAAGGGATAATGCTACTTGCAAATAGAATTTTATTAAATTACTTTAACAAAACATAGCTTGGTCTTTCTGAATGTACTGGTAAAAAATAAATAAATCGTCAAAATATATAAAATTAAAAATCTTAATAATTATATATCACATAAATATGTGCAACAGAATATATTAAAACTAGCTTTATAGTATTTATTTAGCTTAAATAAAGTAAATGTGAAACCTTTAATTTTTTATCAAATATACTTCTAAGAACCTTTAAAAAAAATGTTCTAAGCACTTTTAGATATGATAAAATGCACGTTATTATGTTTGCTATTATATTTAATAACAAACTAAAAGACCAATATAAAAAAAAAATTGCAAAATAAATATTATATTAGTATATGATTTTATTTTGAGTAATATTAACTAATTATCTTATTAGATTTATGCTGAAATTAATTTATTGTAAATGTGTTCATATGTCTTCCTGTATCACATTAAAATTTTGTTTATGTTGTTCTGTAAACTTTTTGTATATTCATGAATAATCAAAACTAAAATAATGTAAGCTAAACTCTTCTTGTTTTAATATTACAAACAAATCTGTACACAAATTATTATACACAATATGCCAGATTTTTAATTCAATTAAAAAATAATATAAACTAATAATATTCAATAATTGTTGAAACCACAACAACTTCATATGTATAGAAATAAAATAATAATCTTAAATTAATAATTAAACTAACTACATAGAATATTTCATGCCAAGCTCATTGAATTTGACGCCTAGTAGTCCAGTGACTATATCCGAAATATAGACAAATAAATGCAAATGTATGAAAAGTCCCATTTTTTATATTGTGTATAGGGGCTTAGGAAAACTAAACCTAACATTGTTGACCAAGATTTCTTATGAGCTTTCTCGGCCATGTTGATAAAAACAAAAAAAACTAGCAATTTTTGCAATAAATCGGTTCCCCGGCGTGATACAAAAAATGTTGCTATATAATTATTTAAATTATATGACTGATCTAATATTTGTAAGTTAAAATATTGATAAAAAAAGTAAAAAAAATAAAAGTTTAAGCTTTTTGCTATTTTTTTATTTCTCGTGATATACAGGGTGTTTCCTAGAGGCAAAAAATAAAATTTTAAGTCATTTTTTAATTTCAAACAGAAAATCTAAATGACTTTTTTGCCTATATCTCTTTGTTTTCGAGATAATAAAAAAATACACATTATTTAGAAAGACTTTTATTTAGCAAAAAAAAAAACAAACAAAACAACATTACTTTAACAAATGTGCGTAGATTCAAGCTTCTGATACTGCTAAAAATTGTTTTCTTTGATTTGGTTAGTAAAATTTGATAAAAATGTTGTTCAACAACTGAGAATACGCAGATAACATTTTTGTTTAAGTATTTTGTAATGATAATGCCCTAGCTGCATGTCGCAATCCATTAAGATTTCCCAACATAAGGCAACCTTCTCGTCGCGTATTTTCGTACGTATTTCAAAGGTTCGGTGACGTAGCACAACGATTTGCATTTCTCAATGGCTTCTTAAACAACATCAACAAAATTCTAACTTCTTTAGTTCAATATTGTGGAGCGATAAATCTATGTTTACAAGAGATAGCATTAACAATATACATAATGAGCACATCTTGTCATTAGAAAATCCGAACGCAGTTAAGGTACGAGCATACCAACAAAAATTTAAACATATGGTGTGAGGTTTTTAACTACTGCCTTTGTTTAAATGCTGGTTTACACGCAAAATTTATCGAAAATCAGATTTAAAATCTGCTGGATAATAATGTCCTTCTTGCTTTAGGTAACAGGACGTAGTACTAGCACGATGGAACATCGCCCCCATGTTGGGCAATATGTAATGCAGTAGCTCAACAATAATTTTAATAATAGGTGGATTGGTAAAAGAGGTCCAGTGAACTGGCGTTGCCAAACTTGCATCAACGCTCTTGGTGGTCATTTTAAAAACTTATTAAAATAATATTGTTTTGTTTGTTGTTACTATTGTTACAAATGTTTTTTTACTAAAACTTTGTCAAAGAAAAAGTTTTCTAAATAATGTGATTTTTTTGATTATCTCAAAAACAAAGCAAGATAGACAAAAAAGTTATTTAGATTTTCTGTTTCAAATTTAAAAATAAATTGCCTCCAGTTAGAAAACATCTTGTATATATAAACATACTGATCATCAACCTTAAAGAACATGCCAATACTACAAAGCAACTTTTTTTTTTTAATTACAATGACTACCTTTACAGCTGTTCTTTAAAGTTTCAGAAAAGAAATAGGTATAAAAAGACCTTTTCTATTGCGGAACATCTCTTTTTAGCAATTTAGCTTGTTGTATTGAGCATTTTAAAATGATTGTATGTATAGAGTTTTTCAATAAGAAGTTTCAATTTGATATTAAAAAAAAACGAGTATTTTTTAAGAGAAATCAATAAATGTTTATTTCAAAGAGAAAGATATGCCATTAACATTTGAAAACGATATCAAACGGCCGCCACGGTTACGGTTGCAGTACCAAATTCTTTTCATAGAATTTTCCATGACCAATTTGCACATTTGCGGCTGTATGTCCTCGATAACTTCACGAATTCCATCTTTAAGGTCTTGAATCAATTGTGGAGCATTGGCATAGACCTTATTTTTCACGTGGCCGCAAAGAAAAACGTCGAAAAGTGTTAATTCACAAGATCTCGGTGGCCAATTGTGATCACCTCTTCGAGAAATAAGACGATCAGGAAATTTTTCTTGCAAAATTGCAATTGTTTCGTTGCTTGTGTGGCACGTAGCGCCGTCTTGCTGAAAATAAACGTTGTCTACATCAATATTTTCCAATTCCGGCCATAAAAAATCATTAATCATATCTCGGTAGCGCCATCTATTTACCGTAACAGTTGCACCTGCCTAATTTTTAAAAAAATAGGGTCCACAGTAGAAAAAGTAACTTGCCTACAAAATATACTTTGTTTGCTTTATTGTTACACAATTCACTCATATCAAAAACCAAGCACACAAGCGGTGGGACAAATAGTAAATCCTTTGATGACTAACACTTGGATGGGTGGAAGGTCACAGTAGAAGAAGTAACTCGCCTACAAATTCAGCTTTGTTCCCACCCGCCCACCAAAACGCTAGTTATCAAGAGATTTATTGTTACACAATTCACTCACATCTAAAGCCAAGCACACAAGGAGTGGGACAAATAATAAATCCTTTGATGACTAACACTTGGGTGGGTGGGTTAGCCACAGTAGAAGTAACTCGCCCACAAATTAAACTTTTTTCTCACCCACCCACCTAAGCGTTATTTATCAAGATATTAAACAATTCACTCATATCTAAATCCAAGCACACCGCCAGCTTAAAAACCGCACCAAACAGTTACACGTTAAAGATGCAAAGACTTTTCAACAATCATTCTTAGATTTTCTGACAATTCTGCTTATTAACGTAGCTTCCAAGGTAAAAATGAGCCTCATCACTGAAGATAATTTTTCGATGAAATTCCTGAAATTTTTTCACCATTTTTGTACTGAATTTTAATCATTTCAATGCGTTGTTGAAGCGTGTATCGTTCCATTTTTAATAATGACGTAGTTTTTACTTGTCAAATGTCAATAGATAATAGCTTCAAAACTGACAGCTGCACAAATAGCCTGCTATTCAAAATGAAACTTCTTATTAAAAAACCTTTTTTAAAACCAATCTGTTATAAAAATTAGCAATTGTTTCATTTTCAAACAAACCTTTAGTTAAAGACATCAACGTGGCTAAGGAGAAAACTTATTTAACTGCAAAGCGTTAAGTAAATACGTAAGAAACATTAGGGTATGTTTAAAACTGTCAATTCAGTGAGTGTTCACAGTGCGTGCTACATTAAATATAGTAATAAAAGACTATCGTCGTTTTCATCTCCAAAAAGTGAATATGAACTAAAAAACTCAAAGAACCAGATGAACAACAGCACAGACCTGTTTTTGATTCCAAAATTAAATATTTTGTGGAGAAGTAAATACAGATTAACTTAAACTGCCAATAGACAGACAAACAATTATTCAGTATTAGAAAAATCAAGTAAACGCGACAATATTTTTGATCTTTCAAACTTGAAGCGTATTCAGTATGTACTTAATCTCGTCTCCGCTGGAGTTCAGTACTATAAAAAATGCAATTTTTGTGTGCATACATTACCTGCCTTAAAGAAAATTTAATTTTTTATAATGTATAAACAAATTGATAAACAAAAGAGCAATTGCAATATTTGTTTAGGTTATAAGATTCTTTAATGGTACCAAAAAAAAGACTACGAGTCATTCTCAAAACTGCAACAATTGTCCATAAAGACATTAGAACAGCCCTATAAATAAAAAATAATGTAAAGATGTGTAATAAATTTATGAAAGATGTAGGAACCGTTTATCTTTTTTATATAAAAAAAAATATTACGTATTGCTTTTGTTTATTATCTAATTATTATAATAATTTAAGTTTTACTATAATGACCAAAGTAAAAAAGCATTTAAAGCAATTGTCTAGATTTCAAACTACAAAGTAATAAAACCGTATCCTTTTAAATGAATAGAAAATAGAATTTCAATTTACTTTCAAGCTCATAAATAATAAATAATTAGTACATAAAGTATTATTAATAATTTTATTTTGTTGTTATTTATATATTCAATAAAATTTTATAAACTTATAATCTACTAATTATAAAGTTTAAGATTAATTACTTTCCACTATAAATTATATTCTTCAGACATATTGCGAGCAAAATGCTTCAGCAAATAATGTAGATATTTAGACATTAAATTATAGCGCTGCAGTAATTATTATTTTATTTACAATAGAAATTATTATTATATAACAGGTCTCAATAAATCATTAATTAATACAAATTTTAGTTATATTATTAACGTTGCTACAATTTAGATTACAATTATATTGAAATTTTTGGAATGTAAATGTAACAATCACAAACGACATATGGTCCAACAAGCAGCGGATATAGGATAATGCTAAGATCTCGCGAGATATATTCCGTTTATTTAACGTAATAATCATACATAAATTTAGTTTCATAATCCATATTACAATTTAATAAAACATATACTGTGTATTAAGCTTCATGAATATTTACAGCGGATAGGGAGTGCGCTAAAGTAATTTCAATCTAACCCAATCAAATAATTTATATAGAACAAGATATGATAAACATATTGAGAAAGAAACTACGCAGGAGACTATAAAATGTGATACGATCACACAAAATATGCAAAACGAAGAAGAAACATATCCGAAGATCTAAAATCAATATGCAATATGTGCACATATACTTTTCGTAAGGGGTTTCTTTATAAGCGTCTGTATCGTATTCACATTAGATAAAATTGACTAGAAGTATTATTTAAATAATCAAGATGCATGGCATGTGTAAAAAGTATATTTCACTACCTTGCGTGATTTATATAAAAACCAAATACATTAAAAAAATTAATGTGTACCTACTTTATAATAATATACATAATATTCTATAAACATATAAAAACAAGCAATGTAATTATTCTTATTTATTATCAGTGTTGTAAAACATAATATTTTATTCGTAGATAACAAATAACATACATTATCGATAATTTCATATTACTTTTGATATTATATACACATTAAAATCATAATTAAATTGATTTAGACCTATTATTTCGTATTTTATAAAGATATTATATGAGGCTTGATGATGTATTTTATAGCTACTTAATACAGGTAGAAAAAGCCATGGTAGTTGCACACACACACACTATGGTTTTCTACGGCTATAGATACTCTTATAACGCTTACAAAAAGAATTAAATTATTTATTAAATGTTATAATTTAACAGATGTTTGTCCGACGGCTCCGTGCGCTCGTATTTTGCGTAATAAAACGTACAAGTTGGCATGTGTTCTTACAAATAACAGTTCCTTAAATAAAAATTGGCTGAGCTTGGTGGCGCAGCGGTTGTAGATTACTTTCAATCCTAAGTTCAAATCCCGGGATGTATACGTTTGTTCTGTTTTGAACTTGTAATGTAAAATTCATACATAATTGGTAATTGGATATTGTTGTTACTTAAATCAGTAAGAACCAAAATTAAAATATGCACTATGAATTACATTATGTTCCTATTGTTATGTTTACAAGAAATATTGCTATTTATAATATACCAAATAATATATTAGCAAATGTCAAACAAAAGACTTTTCATCATTTTGTTAATTAAGTTAATTAATTTATTAAAAAGAAATGATTACATGCCAGGTTTCCTAATTGAATAAATATTTTAATTGTTTTTATTTTGTACTTAATGAAAATGAATTGATATTTGAAACAGGTTTTTTATTATAAAATATTTTACCTTTTACGAAAAAGCTAATATCGTTATGAATTGAATTGTGGCGTTTTTAATTAATTGTTTCGTTTTCATTCAACAGCAAATATTATATAAAATTATTTTTGTTAACGCTGTTGATATTAAAAACGTGAATAAAAAAATGATTTAGAAATTTACTCAAAACACTATTAGTTTAGAACATAAATACTTTAAATTTTAAATAGGTTGTCTTAGTATTTTAGAGAAACCTGCGTTTATAAGTCAGTGTATATTCCTATTAAATCAATACCTCTGAGCAAAGATCTTAACATTTGCATAATCCAAAAATTATTTTTAAAGTTTTTGTCTATTTTTTTGTATGTAAAAGTTTAAAATTTTTAAAGGACATCACTAAATGTAAATTAGTTTTTGATATTATTTATTACTTAACTTTAATATATTCCAAATGTTGACAATAATAAAAAAGCACAATAACTACATGCCTCAAAGCCATTGTTGTGATACTATTTTATGGATACTATTAATTCAAGGTTGTTGATACTTGATAATTTTGATGTCGTTGCAAATGAATAAATCTCAAATTATTTAAGATCAAATTATATGACCAATAAACACAAAAACAACACTAGTGGTAGAGTATGGAAACACCAAAATGGTGGCTAATGCAGAAGGGGACCGAGTCGTTACCGAAATAAACAGCAAACCCTCTTGTTCAAAAAGCAAGAAAAGGCCCAATAGGCAAATGAACCAAACACTACGGTCAACTACATAGCATATAGAAGGCAACAGAAGACCACTATATTAAAGATCCCAATCAATATCCTCAGAAAAAAACATCAAGATGACATCATTCAATCCTAATTTATTATCTAGAGTGTCGACTCCTCCAATCGGATCTCCGAAAGAGAAATAAGAACTAAAAATAAAGTAGCAATAGTAGTCAATAAAAACACCAACCAATCAATAAACAATTTCACTCCATTCTTCGAGCCGAGCCGAAACAGAAACGTTTTATGAACAACTAAACACAGTCCTCAATACAACAAAAAAACATAAGGTTACAGTTATAAGAAAAAGTAGGAAAAAGAAAAGTACATAGATGCACTGGCAAGTATAGACTTAGACAACGCAATAAAAAAAAAAGTTGAGTTTTATCAAAACAAAAAGTTTTCAAGAACAATTACCTTTTTTAACCTGCAAGGATTGTAAAGATTGATTACTTACTCATTAGACAAAGATTTAAGAACTCCAAAACATCTACAAAAACATACCCAGAAACAGACATAGATTCAGACCATAATCCCACCGGCTGTAATATAAACTAAATTAAATAGATAACACCAAATCCAAAAAATAACCAAAAAAGGACAGACGGGGCAAGACTAAAAGAGAAGAATATTCAAGAAAAAGTTGGCCAATCAGTCAATGATAACTTAAAGGCACTGGGGACTAAAAACACAAAAAAAATAAAAGTAAATAAACAATGGAAAAACATTAAAGAATAATTAGAAAAGGCAAGTAAAGATGTGACACCTCCCTTTAATAGAAAACACAAACCATAGATGACTTCATGAATATACAGTGAGAGAAAAGAGGAATGGTTAGCTAAAAAATGAATGGAAATAGAAACATTCTAAAACAAGAAAGGAAAACGGGTAGAAAAAATATGTAGGCAAATAAAAATATTGAAAATTCAAAATGGTAAACTAAACTTGATAAACAAAAGGAGATAGAAAGATAAACAAAATACATCTAAAAACTATTTAAAGACAACCAAAAAAGACTGCTAACTAAAAAAAATGAAAGACATAGAACTAATTATACTGAAAAAGAAAATTCTGCACGCTATCAAACAATCCAAAGAGAGCAAATCAACAAGACCAGACTAGATTCTTATCAAATTACTCAAACTTTTAGATAAGATACATATTTTATTACAACTCCTCAACACTATATACACCACTAGCTTCATAACCCAAGAATGATTCTTTTCGACAACAGAATGCTCTAAGTATTAGACAATCAGCTTGATAAGCCATACGCTTACAATTTTACAAAAAATGATCCACAACAGAATCTATCAAAAACTTGAGAAAGAACACTCAGTTCGGGTTCAAAAATCAGTTTGGAACTAGAAAAGCTTTATACGAGATAAATGTAATGATCCAAAGATATCTAGATGTGAATGTTGACCTACACATATGCTATGTATATAGATTTAAAAAAATATATCAAAATATGCAAAAGGGTGCGACAAAGGTGTGTCTTGTCCCTACTGTTATTTAACTTATACAGCAAGAAAATCTTTCTCTAAAAGAAAAAAAAAGCAGGCGTAGTCATAAGTAGCAAAATTCTAAATAACATTAGCTATGCCAATGATACAATTATTTTGACCACTAACATAAAAGACCTCGTGAAACGTACCAATACAGTATGCAAATATAATATTAAAATAAACGTAAACAAAACAAAACTTATGGCAATCTTAAAAAACAACGACATCGTTGATAGCCTAAGAATTTCTAACACCGATATTAAAAGAGTAGACACCTATACATACCTCGGCACTTGGATAAATAGCAATGCAGACCAAAGCAGAGAAATAAAAACAAGAATAAATATAGCAAGAAATGTAATTACACAAACAAATACATTTTTTAATAATAGATATCGCTCCTGTGAAAAACGTCAAAGTGCTAAGGAGACTGGAGAAAAAAATGTGAATTATTCCTAGTACTAAAATCAAAAAACTAAAAAGACGTATAACATAACTATTTAGAACTACAGTGAACAGAGTAAAGATATCATTGATAATTTCCAAAGAGAAACATGAAGAAGAAGGATAAACTCGAACTTAGGTTTAAACTATGTTTGTACGTATTAACGCAACTTTTAATAGTAAGTTAAACTATAAACGCCGTTTTATCATAGCAGAACCTGATCTCCTCAGATTAACCGTTTAAACTTGATTAACCGGTTTTATTCCAACGGCGTATGCACACATCCTCTCATAATGGTTTATGACGACAACGTTTTGTTGTTTGTGTATATAAATATAATACAACAAAACTGTTCAAATATTGTGGAAATTTTTGTATTTTAATTTAATAGAGAAAGTTATAAATGATTGTGTGTGTTCCATCAATAATATAATATGTGATAACAATACGTGAATAACATTACATAAAATAATGTAACATTTTCATGTAAGAACAATTACCACAATGTCTTTTTTAATTAATTGAAAATGGATAAATTTGTTTACTGTGCATTCATAAGACTTTATTTAAATTTAACAAAATGCACAAATTACGTAATTCAATAAAAAAAAATAAAAAATTCTACATTTTGTTTAAGAGAAATTTGCCAACTAAATAATTCTTTTTTAAATATAAATTAATTATTGCAAAACAAAAATTTGTTACCTCCTAGAATGTTATCGTACTTTTTATATTTTGCGTTCATATACAGTGCAACCTCGATAATCCTAATTAATTAAAACCGCGGTGATCCGGATAAGTAAATAATTCGGATTACTGAAGAAATAATTTTATTTATTAAAAATAGAAAGATTTAGTACAAAATAACTAACAAATTGTAAATATACAAATATTATTTAAAACAGAAGCATACTTATTAAATTGTATTGTATTTTGTAAAGTATTTTGTGATGTTTGTTTGTTTGACCCTTTTCTGGTTTATTATAAACGCCGTTTTTTAAATCTTTGAAGTACAAGATCATCATGTAGTGGGATATTAATGTTTTCTGTCTACTTTATGCACACATTGAAACTTTTAACTGCCTTGTCATTCTTAACAGTCTGGTTTGTGTTATTTAATTCTGGACTTTCATTGTCACTGCTATCATGATGTTCGTCTGTAGCATCTATGTCTTCCAGTTGTAACAAATCTTCATCATTTTCAAGTCAGTTACATATTTCCGCGCTTGTGAGATTTTGCACAGCGAAAACATTGAGCATATCTGAAATATCTGTTAAATGTTTATGGATTAACAAAAAAAAAAATACAGAAAACATTTTGCGTTTAACTAATGTCATCCAAGTGAAGCAAACTGCGTTATTTGCCACTTGAGTAATTAAATTTGTACTAGCACTTCTGCAAAAATTCCTGGGATACTTTTTTTAAGAATTATATAACAGACATACAGCCTCCTTCAAGTTAATTTTTTTTAATAACTCAACAACGTTTTCTTTATTATTAGATAAAATATGAGCTAAAAACTTTTCGATAAATCAATTTTGTAAGTCTGGTGGCATTTTGATCCATAGGTTGCAAGAGTGCTGTACAATTTGGTGGAAGAAATAATGATGTAAATTGTTCATCCTCACTAGTTAGATCTTCTATAGTTTTATGGCTTGAGGCGTTATCGAAGATTAACAAGGCCTGTTCAGGTAAATTGAGACTTCTTAAATGACTTTTAACTTGACAAATAAATGAGAAATGAAACCAGCCTAAAAAAATTGCTGTAGTCATCCATGGTAGATGATTTGTATTCAAGAAATATGTTTACATTTTTAAATGCCGTTGGATTTTTTGCCTTTCCTATCACTAACAGCTTTAAATTTTGTAAACCATTAGCATTGCAACATGATAGAAATGTAAAGCGTTTTTTTGCTCATTTTTTGACCTGGTGCGGTATTTTCCTGAGAACAAACCAGCGGTTTTTCGGGCAACATTTTCCGCACTACGCGGTACGTAACAGTCAAAAAGAAGGTACACACTGCGAATCCTTAGATATCAGTCCCGGAATTTAAAAAAATAGGGGAATCTCCTCAACGTGAGATGTCTAAAAACGCAGGTCCGGATTACCGAGTACTATCAAATCCGGATTATAAAGGACACAATGCAATTGAAATGCTTGGCCGGATTATTGAAGAATCCGGTATAATGAAGGTTCGGATTATCGAGGTCGCACTGTATGAGCAATTCCATTTCAAACGGACCAAAGCAAGGGAGAGAAATTTGCTTTAGTATTTTTTTTCAGTTTTTTATAACTTATTAGTAGTTTTTTGATTGGTTTATGAGGGTATAAAACCCTTAAAAAAAATTCTACAATTTTTTTATGTTTTTTTTGTGGTTTTTAACTTAATTGTATTTTTGTTTAAAAATCAAAAATTTAACTCAAAAATTTAACTCAAAAAAATAAATTTACTAGTAAAATCAATCAGAAATTTTTTGTAGAATCCAAATCTGGCGCCATTTTAAGTCTATACCCTATCTATAAGCCGAAAAAGCGATAAAACCAAGTTTTTGTTCTCAGTGAGCTGGGCAAAAAAAATGTATTTTAATTTTTTTTAACCGTCATATTGACGTATTTTGATGTAAAAAGGTTTTAAGAGTCTAAAAATAAAAAAAAAAAATGCAAACTAGGCCTATTCTTTAACACAAACTCTTACAAATGCACGTTTAGCCGCGCTCAGAAAAACAATATACCAAATATTGTTAAAAATTTGAATTGTAAGGACAATTTTACATTGAAAATCTTCAGTGTTTTACTAGTCTTTAACACAAACTCTTACAAATGCACATTTAGCCGCGCTCAGAAAAACAATATACCAAATATTGTTAAAATTTTGAATTGTACGGACAATTTTACATGGAAAATAGTCAGTGTTTTACTCATCGGCTGTAGGAAAGTTCATCTAGAAAGAAATGTTTACAAAACTTTTAAGCAAAAAATGCGTTAAATTTGTATTATTTTTTCATATTTACAAAAAATATCAAAAACACACTAACGTGTGGTTTAAAACTTTTCTTAATCAAATTTTGGTAAACGCCAGGCAAATTTATGTTTATATGCCAAAAATAATAATATTCTCAAATTTTGGCAATGATAGATCGATTCTAAATTTGTGCCGCAAGCGCAAACACTATCAAACAAAGAGCAAAAAAGCCCAAAATTGGTTCAAACAACAAAAGATGTCTTTACTAAACATCTGAAATGAATTTAAAAAATAATCTTTAAAACAATTTTTTTTTTCTAGATGGGCTTTTTTACGCCAGTTAAGCACAACACTGACTATTTCCATGTAGAATTGTTTGCAAAACTTAAATTTTTAACAATATTTGTTGTACAGTTCCTTTGAAAACTGCTAAATGTGTATTTGTAAAAGTTTATGTTCAAAATAGGCCTATTTTTGCAGTTTTTTTGAGTTTTAGACCACTAAAACCCAAATACATAAAACAAATTTAAATTTTCCAATTAATTTACATCAAATTACGTCAACTTTGGCGGTTATTTTTTTAATTTTTATTTAAATGCTTTCTGATTGATTTCACTAGTAAAATTGTTTTTTTAAATTATATTTGCAATTTTTAAACAAAAAATGCAATTAAGGGGGCAGTTTGATGAGTGTCATAAAACTACAAGCGGAACTCACGTAATTTAACTCTTTTTTAAAATCGTTTTTTAGCAACGTGTAGAAAATAAAATTTCCAATCTAATGAAATATATAAAAATCCAAAACCTTCAATGTTTATAAAATTTTGAAATTAATTTCTATTTTTTTTTGTTGAAATATTTGCTTAAACTTTAAGAGTTATACTTCATTGAACATTAAACTTAGTAGTCTTTTTATTGTGCTATAAGTTATTTTTTCTAAAATAACAATTGTTACAGTTTTGCTACTAGTTGTGAATCTATGACAAAATGTAAAATTTGAAATTCCCGCGTGTGTTAATTTTTCTAACAGTTTGGTACTGCTGCCACACTAATTAAAATCATAACTTGATATTATTGTAATCACAATTATATTATCAAACCACCATCTGCTATAACCTATAAATTTATAATATAACATTTATTATGATTTTAATTAATGTGGCAGCAGTACCAAACTGTTAGAAAAATTAATACACGCGGGAATTTCAAATTTCACATTTTATCATAGATTCACAACTACGAGGAACTGTAACAATTGTTAATTTAGAAAAATAACTTATAGCACAATAAAAAGATTACTAAGTTTAATGTTCAATGAAGTATAACTCTTAAAGTTTAAGCAAATATTTCGACAAAAAAATTACAATATAATTTCAAAATTTAATAAAAAATTAAATATTTTGGATTTTTATATATTTCATTAGATTGGAAATTTCATTCTCAACACGTTGCAAAAAACCGATTTTAAAAAGGAGTTAAATTACGTGAGTTCTGCTCGTAGTTTTATGACACTCATCAAACTGCCCCCTTAAGTTAAAAAACAATCAAAAACTAAAAAAAAAACGTAAATTTTTTTTAAGGGTTTCATAGCTTAATGAACCGATCAAAAGACTATTAATAAGTTATAGAAACTAAAAAAAAACTCCCTCCTGCTCTAGTCCGTTTGAAATGGAATTGCCCATATTTTTTTCCATACTACAGCACAAGTGTGTTAATTTTTTATTTTACATTATAGGTTTAATTTTTATACCTTATCTACTTGTTTTTATACTATGAAATAAAACAGATAAAGCTTTAAATAAATATTTCTACTTTGGGTTGATAGCCAAAAAGGTTAAGAACCGTTGGTATAGTAGATAAGTTTTTTCTTTTTTGTGTTGATTTTATTACAAAAATTGTATTGTTTGTATTGAGAGTCAACATATTGTTTTTAATCTAGTTGTTAATAGTGTATAAGCATTATAGCTCTATCCTCAGTATTTTGCCAATTATTACCGCCAACATAGCTCTGTATTATTAAATTGGTATATTTATTGTAAATAGTATAAATAAAATACATACATGCAAAAACAAAACTTTGTGCTACATTCCGTTTAGATTTTAGTTGCTTCATTGTCATGTCCTTCCTTTTTGTACTATTTGCTTTCTATTTATTAGATATGATTTACTATTAAATAATCGCAACACGACACACATACATTAATGTACTCTTCAAACAATATTTATAAACTGAATTCTTAATCCCTTTCAATGTATATTAAAAATAGACATAAGCGGATAATAAAATAGAATGATAATAAAAATAATAAATTATCAAATAGTATAAATATATATATGTACATATGACAATACCAACATTGATTCTAAACTATTTTTTTTAAATATAACAAATAATCTCTAGTCTATTATTAATGTATTTATTAATAATTGAACCAATGTTATTAACATATCCTATTTTTTAGTATGCATATTCTAAATCTCTAAAAAATAAGTATATGCTATGTCTAATAGCTTACAATAAACAAGCAATTTCTAACAGATTTTCACATACATTATTTTTTAACACCGTGTTTATATTGTCTAATTCAGAAGAATAAAATTCACAAATTATGTGAAAATATGACCTACATAATATCTAATTTCAAAATAGAAAATATTCATAAAAAAATATTAAATAATAAAAAAAGCTAAGCATTCAATTTAGATGTTAATTCTGTACTTCAAACGTTAATATTACAATCGAAGCAGTTTGGAGTAATTTTAATATCTTCAATATTAAATAAAATGTGTTATGAACAGAATAAGTTCCTGTAGTAACTCGAGCGTTTTGAGATAAACTGAAAACTTATGCATCAAACGCAGTATGCTGCAAGTGGCTGCACCGCTGAGTCTATCATACATCATTGTCTTAGAATAATATATAATTAACTTGTCTTTGATTATTAGTTCATAATGTTAGTCGATTGGTTAAACTATAAGTAAGTAACTAGGAGAAACTTTATAATTGTTTAATTTCAAAAGAAAAAAAAATAGGTTGGTGGTAGTAGTTTATTATACAGAAATAGTTTAGTAATGCTTTTCACTTTATCTAATAGAAAGTTAAGCTTTAATTTTAATAATGTGCATTTTATAATATATACTAAATAATCTTAATATGGAAAAAATATATTATCAGATCGCGCATAATTTTTTGTTTATCATAATAAGTTTCACAAAATTGCAACTGTATATATAATGGCTAAGATAAAAATGTCAGAGCGTTCTAATTTTGGGATTAGTACGTATATCGGAAAATGCAGTAGTAAAATATTTTTAACGTTGTACGTAAATTTATGGTTGAGCTTTTCGTGTAACATTCACGGAAGGGGATAATTTGGGATGTTTAGTATAAGAGGGTTGCTGATGGATTATGTAGTAGGTTGCTGGGGTGGCGATTTTTTGTAATTATTCGTAGAGTAGATCAGCATCCAAGTAAAGGATATTGATAAGATTTTTTCTGCTTAAAACGTGTAATAAAGTACTATTAATTTATAATGATGATGCAAAAAATACTAAATTATTTCTCAGGTCATCATAGATAATATATTAAAAATATTGTTTATCATAAAACTGATCTCTGCTAGTTTAAGAAATTATAAAATACTAGTATCAACTTAAAACTTGTGAATTGTAGAAGTCTAAATTAGTTTTGTATTGAAAAATAATGCGTATGTCTGTTTTTGATTAATTTATTTAAAGGATCAATTATTAATTTATTAAGTTAAATTATAAATTAAATGATTATTTAAAACAAGCTTTCATTATATAAATACATCAAATTAATTTAACACTGATAATGTATATGTTCAATTTTCTCTTATTACGTTTGATTATATATTTTAATCATTAATTTATAATTCTGGTTTAGACTGCGTTTAATGAATATATTGTATGCTAGCGAGAATGCAACACAACAATATAAACTTTGCAGTATATGTCTCGCTAGTCAAATCCTGAATTAAAATTACAAATCCGCTACAAAGTGTAAAACTTGCAATATACTTATTGCTTACTATAGTAAGGTGGTTAGTGCTGATAGACTTACCACTGCATTTTGGCAAACAAATAGTAACAAAAAGAAAATTAATGACGTCTTTTAAAACATCATCATTACATACAACAATTTCACAACAATACATTTGACTAGAGCAATGAAGTTAAATCAAGTGTGCTGTTACTCTTACTAATCTTACCACTTTACTTGCTGTATATTTTGCTAATATTATTTGCTAACACATGGGAAGCATTTTTAAAAGACTTTATTTACGGACCTGTAGTATAACACTATCAAAAAATCAAAATAACTTTACACGCATTGTTTAATAGTCCAAAATATCCAGACCTAACAACTTAAAATCAGAGTTCTTAAAACCTGTCAATAAATATAAAATAAAATGTGGCTAATTTTAGCATTCACATAAACCTATAACTCTAGCAATATCAATGGTAAAATAATTAACAACATACCCTACGCGGTTGATCCGGTTATATTTGCAATAAAACTCCGCAGCAAAGCAGCAACCTTGACAACTTACAACAATTGTATTATTAATTGTCTCAGCGTTATTAGTGTTAATAAATAATATGCTGAAATCGTTCATATTTATAGATTTTGTGATGGCAATACAAGAAAAGCATTAGTTTAGCCAACATCATGAAATAACAAGTGCACGTTATGCCAATAAACAATTGTATTCAGGAATATTAATATAATATAACCGCCGCAGAAACCAACAATAAAGTAAACGTACGTTAGGTATTTTATTACAATTATTCATTGGTATCTGCAAATATTTGTATAAACATATAAACTTTTTTGTTTAAAATGACTTTTCTGATCATTTCTTTTATTTTGGTACAATGGTAGTAAATCTCTGTTCTCTGTATAATGTCTTATTATATAAAACTAGCAAGAGGAAAATACTGTTACTGCCACAGTAAAAAGCGTTCGGTTCTTTTCTACGGATTATAATCGTTAACACTAACCAAAGCTACAAGTAAAAAACTAGAAATATTTGAAATGTGATTTTATTGCAGAATAATAAAAGTTTCATAAAAAAATGTGTTTCAAACACTATGATTTTATACAGAATTAAGAAAAAGATGAATTAACACAATAAAATGCAAAAATCTTCAATATCTTGGCAACATTATGAGGTATAAAAGCAGATTTCACCTAATGCAATCAATACTGCAAAACAAACTAACAAAAGAAATCGTAGTTAAATAACCTGGTTAGATATAAACCAAATAATTATTGCCCTAATTGTTGTCAACATTAGGATTAGATAAGGAACTATAATTAAAACATTTTTTTATTTTGTAAAACAATGTTACGTGCATTAATGCTTTGAACAAAACATTTTGTTACTCTCTCTTATGTAGCACTACTATGTTGTTGAGACTTTTTTTTTAATTTCAAATTGAATTTCAATGAGTCAACCACACTTGCCAAAACTATCACGTTGAAAACTAGATTTAAGCAGTCTAGGAACATTAACGTTGAATATTTGCGGCTTCTAAGTCTCAAGAAATACAGAGTTTAAAAGTTTGTTCCATGTGTATATAGAACGGATAAAAAATATCTCTAAAAGTTTCGGTCCTACATCTCTGAAGTGTCAGTAAGTATTTGTTTAGATGCCAATATGTCCATAGAAATATCTATAGAAAATGCAATTAGTAATGTCTGAGCTATTCCAAGATTTCTCTGTTTTTCTAAAGTAAAATTCTATTTGTGACTAACATAAGTCAAAAAATCTGTTGTCAATGTTTAGATCAAAATCTATATTGAGTATCCGAGATAAAATTATGTTCTAAGAACTTGATAATGTGAAAATTAATATCTTGAACAATAATTATATTCTTAATCTTTGCTGGTAAAAATTAAAACTGGTCGTATTAAACATAAATTAGTGGTTTCTGAAATTGATGTATGCCACAAAATAAAGAAAAATGTGTAACTATGTGCACTTATTATTTGCCATATGATTCTTTTGATGTTGCCATTTGTGGTCTTTTATAACCAAAAATAGAGCAATGAACAAACAAATAACTAAAAAACTTTTTCTTATTTAAACTATATTGTTTTAAGGTCAACTTAGTGCTTAATATGAAAGAGAAGTGTGCATTAGTTCTCAATAATAATATTTATTTCGGCCACATGCGTTAGCTATTGTTTATCTATTGTTTATATTGTTACTACGTATACTTACCTGTTCTTAATCTCAACATATATGTTGATTGCCTTTAAAGACTAACGTTTAGGAAATTAAATTTAACTAAAAACTGTTAAGCAAATTGTAAAATATTACAAAGAGTTGTCCAAAATTGGGAAAAAATAAAAACTTACTTTCAAAGTGGTGAGTCTTCCACTCAAACGGTAAAAAAATTACGAACAAATTTGATAGAAAAAAGTGCTTTCAACGCAGTTTGTGAAGTTTGCAAAACTGGATCGTTAGTGAATAAAACAACACGTTCATGTTTTCTCCAGTGCGCTTAGCAAAAAAAAATTAATGTTGTTGCTCAGAGTGTGCGTGAACATGCATCAACATCAACTCGTCGTCGTTCTCAGGAACTAAACATTTCTCGCACTTCTCTGAGGTAAATTTTAAATAAAGACCTCGGTTTGAAGATCTACAAAATTTTTAAATTAGTCCAAGAAAGAAATGAAGCCTCATGACCATCCGATGCGTTTTCAGTTTGCTCAATTGGCCGAAAATGAACATTTTTATCGAAAAATCGTGTTTTCCGATAAAACTCATTTTCATCTCGGAGGCTATGTTAATAACCAAAATTGTCGCATTTGGGGATCAGAAAATCCACACATGACTATTGAACAGCGTATGCATCCACAACGAGTAACCGTTTGGTGTGGTTTTAAAAAATGAGCAAGGATCCGCTGTTACCGTCAATAACAAACGTTACTATGCCATGTTAAACAAATTTTTGTTTCCAAAAATTGAAGAACAACAGCCAACGTAACCATCGATATTTTCCGCACTGGCCGCCTAGGAGCTGTGATTTGACGTTGGATTTTTCTTTGTGGGGTGTCCTTAAAGATTAGTGTTACGCTAATTATACTAAGACAATTGATGCCTTGAAACACAAAATCGAAGTTGAAATTTATGCGATTGGAGCCCAAACAATCGAAAATGTACAAAAAAATTGGGTTAATCGGATGGGTCACTGTCAAGCTAGCCGAGGCAGTCATTTGAATAATGTTGTCTTGCATTCTTAAATGAAAATGTCCAATCTTTCTAATAAACTCATAATTTTGAAAAAATATTCATTAGTTTTTTATTTATAGCCAATTCAAATTCTAAAAACTAGATGGCCCACCCTTTATTATTAATATAAGTAAATGTTTTGTTCTTTTCATTTGTACCCACACTTAAAAGAACTTCTACAATCTGTGAAACCAGGTGAGAAGTTATTACAATGTAAAACACATTTTTTTTAATTAACAAAAATGCTTTATCGTGTAATTAGCAAATAAATATTATTTGATTAACTAAATTGCTAATATAAATAAAAAAAAAATATATATTAATTTTAATTAAAATAAAAAACAAATTTTAAAAATAGTTTATACAGTTGAGTAGTAATTAAGCATATAATAAATTTAATCTAAATTATGTTCGGTTTAACACTTTGAACAACGTAAATTTAAATTACATAACATTTGACATCTAGGCGCATTTCCAGTGAAAAATTTTCATACTACTTGCGATGATTTACAAAATTAATTCATTACTCATCTATTCTCGCTGAGATTGTCTCACCGTATCTTACAGACTGTAAAAGCCTTTGCTTTAATGCTTCAGATGTTTTTTTTGTCTGTTAAATTATCGTTAAAGAAAAGTTATATACTAACTGTATAAAATTATACATCAAAATGCATTGAAATATTATTTTTAATAGTATTTTATGTATAAAATACTATTAGCAAATATCAAACATCTATTGATTGCAATAAATTAATTTATTAATTATTTTTTTAAACTCAAATTTAGATACTGAATGTATGAAAGTATAATAATTTCAACGTATAATAATAGGCCACAATAATAATATATTAGAAAGTAGTGGAGTAAATTTTAATAATTGCCTACTTCGTAATACAACAAGATAAAATACTTCAGTAAAATGTATTGCGTGTTTATTCTCTACTCAGATAGTTTTTACACCGACTTTAACATTAAGTTCCTCGGCTCTCTACTACAACATTAAAATTAATTTACTTTCCCGGCACCTTCACCTACGCTTGCCCACTTATCTTACTATATCTCGCGAGATATATTCTTGAAATGAGCAGTGAATATAAAAACATTTTTATAATTAAGTTTGCAAGTCTTTGCATAAGTAATATATTAAGTACAAAAAACTATTTATCGGCATTATTGTATATTGAAAGGTCTACTTATTTCAATTAGAGAAACTTAAACAAAGGATGAATTTCTATGAAAAATTTTAAGTTTTGTAATAACATAAGACATGTCTGTATGTATAAAATATAAATTCACTAATTAGATTTTAAAAATCTGTTAATGACAGATTATAATAATATTGATTTTATTACAGTTATTAGTCACACCGAACGAGTTTGAAATAACATTAGCATTATTTAGTAATTTACAGTTAATTGCATTAATTAGAAAGGGGCCGAGCACTGCAATTATTTATCACTTCCACATTTCAATCTTTATTACTCCCCTCTTTATTAAAATCTACTGATAATAAATTGAAATATATTATAATCAAACACAAATCTTATAATAATTACAATATGCAAATTGCATCATTACAAATTATATAAAGTGGAAACTATGTGTAATAAGGGTTTATGTATAATTTCGCCCGTATTTTCGACACTTGATTATATTGACGTTCTTAGAAATGCATTGCTGCACAGGAATATTTTGTTGATGTAACAATTATATCCTCCATTATGTCGAGTTGTAAAACAGACATAATTGCAGAAATTCGCTTTTATAGTACCAACGTCGTTTCTAATTGTAATTCATATCTCTTGATGTTTGTTGAATTTAATTATTTAACTACTTTCGATCTTATAATAAAATGTTAATCAGTTTTATAAATCACTGTGTGTTGTTCTAATATATTTATTAAATTAACTTTATAATTAAAATGATATTTACAGCATGCGGGTTATGTACATAATTTACACAAATAATCTTAACAAATATACTTTTATTATATTAATTATTAATTTGATTAATAATAAAACTTATGATTAATAAATTACTTGTCTTCAATCAAATGTATCAAAGTAAAAGAGTAAGTGCTATTGAAAAATGTAAATAAAAAGTTCTTGTTTTTCTTGTTTTAGAGATCTCCACAACGCCATTCTATGCATATTTACTTTAGAACATGAAAATGTGTTATTTCCGAGAAAAATATAATTGAAGTAAAAATAGTTCTATGACATCTAGAGATGAAATAAGTTAACTTATTACATCTGTAAAACGCTCTAGTCAAGCCGATACAATTAATGTATTCTTAAGAATAACCTTGTAGTAAAAACATAGTAAATTTTATTATTATAAATTTATTATGTATAAACATGAAGTACACTACGTTAGTCTTTCATCAAAATTTATGCATTTTTGAAGTTGCACCTAAAAGTTCCGCATGGCGTCGTGCAGCATATTGACGGATCATCAGGCAATATGCAAACAAGGCCTGCTGCAGCAGTTAAAACAATGCTGTGTCTACCACTCTTCAACTCAATGTCAAAGAAGTAGCAACATCAGCAGCACTGCGCCTGAAAGCAACAGGACTTTAGCACTCTGCAAAAAAGACCGACAACACAATTCCCCCCTAGAAAAAAGGTGTAAAAACCACATCTGCTAAGAGCTCAAACAAATATCATACCACCCTACTTTGTATTTAAAAGACCCTACAGTATACAACACAACAACAAAAACAAAGATTAGATAAGGACAAATTTCTTCAAATACCTATACCTACACGGATGGCACAAAAACTCTTTGAGGTTCTGGAGCGCAAATTTACTCCCAAGGTCTAGACGTCTCCACATCCACCACCAGAGACACGACTATCCTAGGCAGAGGTAACCAAAATAATAATGGAAAGATAAAAGACGTGTCCACATCCACCACTAGGGACACGATTATCCTACGCAGAGGTAACCAAAATAATAATGGAAAGATGAAAAAAATAACCCAAGAAATATCTGGTAAAAACAAATCTTAACAAAGATGCAAAAGATGTGAAATAAAAGACAAGACAACCGAGCACGTACTATGTACCTGCCCAGCGCTCTCCTCGCAAGAAAGTCCATGTTAGGAAATTATTAGGTTGACAAGGCTAGCATAAGAGAAAGTTCTTCAAGCAATGTCTTAGAATACGTTAACCCCAGAGGTTAGCTGTGTGTAAAAGCGAAGATGTAAGGTTTACTAATAAAAAAAATACAATGAGTCTCTAATGAAGCTTAAGTGCGTTATTTGGGGATTTGGATAGTTCTGGGTAGATCAACCTTAAAAAACTATAGTAACCTGCTAACGGAATCTCGGAAAAAAAATTTAGAAAACAAAAAAAAAATCAAGAAAAAGAACTGCTATTAACTCAAGAGGAATTAAAAAAAGCAGCAAAATCGCTAAAAATAATAAGTCAGCGAGACCAAGAAGCATAAACTCAGAACTAGTCAACATGGCACATAAAAACTATTTAAAGTGATAACAACATTATTCAACAAAATTATAAATTCAGAAAGATCTCAAAGAAATAGAAAACAGTCTACATGACATCAATATTTAAAAAACAAAACAGAGGAAAATGTAAAAATTATCGGAGGATAGCAATTACACCTACAATAATACGGTAAGATAGCTCAGTTATAGAGCGTTAGCGTAGCACGCTAACAGTCCGGGGTTCAATTCTCGAATATGACTAAAATAATAACTTGCTCTTTATACCCCGGTGGATAAAACAATTCGGAAGTCACCTAATAAGCCGTTGGTCCCATCAACCCCCTTCAAACAAGTCGTAAGACTTCTGGGGTAATGTAAAATAGCTGTAAAACGCGCAACAAAGAAGATTGTATATGGAAAACTTCTAAAAAAAACAAACTAGAGGAAGATATAGAGGGCAAGATAAGTGACAAACAAGCGGACTTCACAGCGGGGAAGTCATGTGTAGACCATATATGTATATACTCTTCAACAAGCAATAAAGAAAAAAATGAGCAAAGAACCGATCGGTGCACCTAGCTTTTGTAGAACTCAAAAAGGCGTACGACACGATTCTACAAAAAAAAACTATGGCAAGCAATAAAGAACTTAAAAATCCAAACAAGCTTAATAAATGCGGTAATGAATTTATATAAAGGAAACAAAATAGCCACAAATATACTAACAACTCCTTTTGAAACATCGAAAGGACTACTCCAGGTATGCTGTACGTCCCCAACGCTCTTTAAAAGATATATTTAGAAGACACCTTAAAAACATAGAAAAAAAAAAGTCAAGATATAGAACTACCCATTTGCCGATGACCAAGTAATCATCGCACAGGATGAAGAAGATCTAAGCTATAGATTAAGAAAACTGATAAAAGAATACCAGAAAGCCAAAATGCGGATAAACTATAGCAAAACGGAAGATCTTGAAATGGGTAGCGACGTGATACAAAATCTAACCATCGACAATAACATCGAGATAAAAGGCACGTCAAAATTCAAATACCTGGGCATCATCATAACAAGAAACGCAAACAATAAATAAAATAATAAAAAGAATAACGAAAAAATAAAAAATAGACTACGACAAACGAGAACATAAATAAAAAGTTACACCCCATTATATGGAATAGGAACATACATAAGGAGACAAAACATAACATATACAACACACTAATCAGGAGCATAACGACGTATAGGGCAAAAATCTGGGTAACAAACAAAAAGATCAGAAACAAAATACGTGCAGTGGAAATAGAATACTAGAGAAGTTGCTGTGAAGTGACAAGAATGGACAAAATAAGGAACGAAAAGATCCGGCATAAAATTGGCGTAAAATCCGATATAATGAAATACATAAAAAAAAGATATTAATGTTGTATGGACACACAAGAAGAGCAAGCGCTAGCAAATGAATAAGAATAGTAACCAATTGGAGCTCAATGAAAAAACGAAAAAGGGGTAGACCAAAGAGATCATAGCAAAAAGAATTTTGTCTTTTAACACTTGATTGTTTAAACCTCCTAAGCATATCCTTTCAAAATCAGATTTATTTTTAATATAAATTAAAAGATTGCACAATCTAATTTTTGTAAGAAATGAAATTAAAGATCTCAATCTCAAATCAAATCAAAAATCGTTCTTACAAATCTGTAACTAATTGCGTAACTTATGTCCAGTCGGCGAGAATTTTTTTGCACCGCTTGTCAAACAAGTTCAATGTTTTCAGAGGTTCAAACTATTCTTGCACTTTAATCCCTTTTTTCAATAGTCGATCGAGTTTGGTTGAGGTTGTTTATGTTTATTTATCATCCCGTTTGATAGCTGGACCCTATATATGTATATTATTGAAAAAATTGTACAGTTTACAAGTCAAGTACTACTTAAAAAAAAATAACAACGTCTTATTATTTAGAAACTTGTTCTACGATTATTATACAGAGTTAGTAAAAATTACCAAAACACCTAAATAATTCTCCTTCCGTAATAAAACTTAAAAAAAGCTTCAAACAAAAGTTTTTTGGTTTTAAATGAACTATTTTATAAAAAGATTTTTAATATACAGGAAGTTTAATTTATTAAACTTTTTCTTTCAAATGAATTACCCTGTATATTTTTACATTTTTGATTCTAAAAATAATTTATTTAGTATTTTTTGTAAAACATTTTTTTTATTAAAATGAACAATTTTTGAGTTATATGCAATTAATTCAAACTCTAACTAAAGAACATTTTCCCATAAACATACACATGTTTTTAACCAAACAAATAAAAAGAACAAAAACATTAAAAACATATAAGAAAACAACAATTAAATCATTAAAATTGTTTTTTTCCATAATAAAATAAACACCCTGTATAATTTTACATTTTTTAATTTTTAGAACTAATCTTAAAATTAAAAAATGTATTTAATGTCTTATCTAATGCATTGAGCCAATATTGTCTAATTACATAAAACCACTCAACAAAGTCAAATCCTTCGATATTGACATTATAAAATAATCAGTTTACCTACATTTAATTTCCGTACGTCCAGTAAACTGGTTTGGTATTTATTAAAAAAAACAATTATTATTATTTTTATTATTTATTATGCTTTTACGGTTATTTTACATTGCCACAGTAAGTCTACGACTTGTTTAAAGTGGTTTGATGGGACCAACAGCTTAATACGTGACTTCCGAACCACGCTGGTGGATAAAGAGCAAATTATCATTTCAGTCATATTTCGGGGATCGAACCCCGGACTGCTCGCATGATATGCAAGTGCTCTACTATTGAGCTATCACACCAATATAAATATTAATTTATATTATCATACTAAATACATTATAAAACAATAAATCATTTTGCTTAAAATCAGCCATTTCAATATGAATATATAATACCCTTTATAGGTTCATATATTATTTAAGCAACATTATAAAATATCCACTATCCACTATTTCAATAAAAATGTTTGTGATAGAATAGATATTACTAGCAGCTCGTTGATGTATTTATGTTCAAAGAATGCATATAGTATATTTACGTCGCATCATCAAATCCTTATTATCCTCCTACCAGCTTAAATATTTAAACTTCTATAGATTTGGCTATATAAAAAAAAAGTAAAAAGCTCTATAAAAGGCCTGCGTACTGATAGTGAGAAAGTATGAATAATGCCCCCACCATATAAAGTCTCCAATAAAAGTGCACTCTGCTACATAATTTACATGCAATATTTTATAACATATTCAAATTCAAGTTATGACATATTTCATTGTGAATATAAAAGTATACTTCAAATACACATAAAATTCGAAAAGAATCGAAAAGTTATTTCCATGGTTCAAATATAATGTTGCATAAGAACTGCTATATCATTTGCACTATAATTAAAAAGAGACATGCCAAAATAATGTATATGATAAAAAAGATTTAAAATTATCTATGTAGTCCAGACTTTTCTGTATTATTATTTGAGGATTTTATTTTTAGCCAAGAATACTCTTCGTGTATGTTGTGTATATTATATACATAGGTAAAGCATCATAGTTTCAAAGTACATGTACCGTACATGCATTTCAAAGTAGATTAGTATGTTGATATAATAATATAAAAAATGTACTATGCTGCTAAATATTATAAAAACCTGCATATCACTTATTCTTATAATTTTATATGCAGCATATTTGTTGCATCTACTCTGTACCATTTATTGCACGGTTTATTTTTAATTATATAAATATATAAGTTTTGATTATAAATAAACCTCAATTTTAGAGGGATACGGTATAGTAGTAATTAAATTGAGAATTTGAATTATATGCTACTTAATTATTTAAAAAAATTCTATGTTAGAGGCAAAATAGCCGTTGGTGCAGTAGATTAATGTAATATTTTATTTGAATTTGGGCTATTTGAAACAATACAACCGTGAATACAATTGAAAATTTTAAGTGCCCTATGATACCTCGGTAATTAACAAAACAAATAAAATATACTTAATATAGTAAATCACAATTGACTAGTGTGATTAATTGCAAATAATATAATATTTACATAAAATTGTTTACAAAAAAGTAATTAACAAACCACAAACATAAATAAAATAACTGGATACATGCTATAACATTTTTTACACAATTAGGATATTTTAACATTACATTATGTGTCTCAAGTTTCCCCTAAAGTTTTCATATAAAATGCCAACACAATCAAGATCGTTTGACACATTATAAGCAAGTCGTGCAATGCGAGAGAGTGCACTGTGCAAGTCGTAGTTAGTTCTAATATATGACACGTGTAAAAGGGAACAATTCCTACATGTGGAAGCACATGGATAAAAATAATAATAATAATACTTAAACAAGAATGACCATTATAAAACAACGACTTAACAAATCATTATAATAAGATAAAACTACACAGAAATATTAAATACTACACAATACAGTGAAAATTAAGATAAAAAAAATCTAATGCATAAAAGCAGTGTTCTATTAATCGACGTTTAAAGTTTGATTATTTTTACATATTTTTATTGTTATTGAATTTTATTATTCTAATATTATCGGAGCTTCTTGTTTGATGACTGTTTTGGGCATTTATTTATATTGTTATATGCAAAACTGACACATTTATAAAAATAAATGCAAATAACAGGTAAAGTGTTATGATTCTTAAAAATTTGCTCACATGACTTGTTACACTGCAAGTTATGTATAAGTCTTATTATTCGCTTTGGAGCCACATGAACTTTAGTTAAGTGTGATAATATATTTGCATTACTATTCGATTTAATTAGAAAATTGCATAGTTCATATGAATATTATATTTTAGTTACAAATCAAACCAAGAACTTGGCACTTACACTAAACAGAATGTTAATAATAGACGACGTCCTTGTCATAAAGAATTAGTTTTTGTTATAACATATCTTCAAATTTTTAAGATATCTCGTAGCGTAGCACACGGCGTTTCGTGAAATTTTCAGGGTATCTTTGCACATATGAAAGCATGTTTTTATCCATATTTAAGAAAAAAAAAAATTACCCGTCATTTTTTTTTAAGAAAAACTGTCTTTTAAAGTTCTGCAAAATTTTCAAAATTCAAAGAAAAAAAATTTTGGCTATGAGAATAATTTTTTCTTTGGATAATTAAAAAAAAAGTTTCTTATAATTTTTTCCTAAAAATGCAATCCTGAGAAGTTACAAACGATCAAAAAATGTAAAAAAATTCATTCATAGACCTCAATTTTTAAAAATTTTGATTGTTTATTATACGGAAATAGCTCACTAAAAAAATCTGAAAAAAATCACATAATCAGGATTCATGTACAGGAAAGCATTTTGAGTGGTTTGAACAAAAACAAATTTTCATTCCGTACACTTGACTCATACATGGCCATATATATACCAATTTAATTGCTGCTGCAATTTTAAAATTTGTAACAATATGTATATATAAATAAGTGCGTAAAATTGTTGTTGAATACGGTGTTCGAACAAGTTTTAGTAATATTAAAACACGTGCGTGTTTGTTTAGTTTACATTTAAAAACGTTAATTTCATTGTTCAAGTGGTCAAACCAGCAGTTTACATCATTTAAAAACGCACTCATAAGATCACTCCATATTTTAGTAGAATCGGCAATCCGTTATCTGTTTGCATAAAATAGTTTGATTAGTAGCTGACATGTTCTGTAAATTTTGCAATGATTCCACTTTCCGCAACTTCAAGAGATATGTTACATTGATTTTCCATTATTTTATTACTATTTATGTCGTCGAAAATGCTTTTAAAGTCGCGCGTTTTCAGCATCATTTATATACGTATTATCATCCAAAATATTGTCTAATAATAGTGTTACAAACAATATATATTTTTAATTATGTGCTTTTTGTATCTTTGTATATACATACATTTTCAATATATTTAATATCTTTAAGACAAGCAAAGTATTTTTTAGATTAAATATTGGTTCGTTCATTGATTTATTTATTTAGCTTTCGCTATAAATAATAACATAATCATCTTTGCTATATTTCGTCATTATTTTAAGATATAAAGTGGTGCATTTATTTATATACAGGGTGTTTCAAAACATGTGTCGGAAAATAAAGGGTGGGATTTATTGGCTAATTATAAGAAAAAAAGTTCCTATTAACATGGTTCCGCAAACGAACCGTTTTCGAGATACAGAGTGTAAAAAAAAATTAATATTATTTTTTTTATGATATCTCAGAAACGGAAAGAAAAAGTAGCAACATGATCACAAAACCTTTATTTTACAAAACTAAGCAATAACATATAAAACAAGAAAAATCGCAAAAATTGTTGAAAATGACCTCCTCTTATGGTAACGCTGGCTTCAAACCTACGTCTTAGTGACTGACGGACTAGTTCGAAAATGCCCGGAGTGTTTCGTATCGTATTGCAGAATGCAATAATGCGATTTCTTAGTTCTTTATCAGTATTAACTGATGTAGTGTAAACTAAACTTTTTAAGTGACCCCACAAAAAAAATCCAAAACATTTAGATCGGGAGAACGAGGAGAGCAAGCCTGTGGACCTCCTCGACCTAAACGGCAAAAAATATGGACCTATTAAATGGTTTTCTACAACACCTGCCCAAATATTAACGGAAAATGTTTGCTGATAATGGCCTTCCATTATGGCATGTGGATTTTTGTCGGCCCATACATGATTATTATGGAAGTTCATAATCGCATTGCAAGAAAAATTTGCTTTGTCCGTAAATAAAACTTGTTTTAAGAATGGAGAGTTTTGCGCAATTCTTTCTTGAAACCATTGACACATAGCCAATCTCCGCTAGTAAACGGGCTTGTACTCGCTGTATGTGATAAGGATATAACATCTGGCTTTATATTAGCATCCACACTGAAACGTAACTAAAGTTTAGGTTTAAAGTTATTCTTTTAGTGCTAGTTGATAGATCGTTTTCGATTTCTTAAAGAACATCTTCTTCAATTTGCGGAAGTAACAGGCGAGGTTTTCCCTTTCCTGCAGCTCATTTATGTACACTTCCAGTTTGATGTAGACGTTCGTGACGAATGAATGTTCTTTTATTTGGTATCTGTCGGTTTGGAAACCTTTCTTGATAAATTCGACAAGCTTTTGCTGCATTTCCATCGACAACGCCATAAACAAAAAGCATATTGCACATCTCGCTATCACTGTAATTATTCATTTTGCTATCACCACGCAAGCAAAATACTAAGAAGGTCAAATTAATAGGGTAATAAAGATAAAAAGTTCCCGCGGCGATATTGACTCCTTTTGAAAAAAGGTTATTTAACAACTAAACGACATTTGTCAATAACTCAAATGGATGAAACAAATGCATGAACGCTGACGACTAGATCAAAAACAAATGTTTTTATCAACAACAAAACATGTTGCCACTTTTTTTCATGTTTTCCATCATAAAACGCCGTATTTCTTTAAAACGGTTTACGTTAGAACTTTTGACTAAGAGTACATTTTTTGTGTAGAAAATAATGGTGGTTCACAATGTGCTTTCAGAATGTCAATTTCCCAAGTGCCATAGAAATTAGAGCCATAAAAATCTCACGCAACCCCATGGCACATGAAAAAAATTGAATAAGCGCTTAAAAAACATCTAATATTAATGCTAAGATGTGTACAAAAGCTGAGTTTTGTATCTCAAACGGTTCCTGAAATATCGTCAAAAAATTTAAAAAAATTAAAAATAAATATTTTTAATACAACCATGTAAAATAATAATAAACTTTTATAACAAAATATTTTGATAAATTTAAAGAACATACTATTTGATTTTTATTTAAAATGATCGTAATTGAATAGTTGGCGTTGAAAATAAATAATGTTTGTTGCAGTTGTAAACACACTGGTATTATAGTATACGTTGTGTTAATTAAGTGACTAGTATTGTAATGCTAGAGAAAGAAATTCTATATTTTCAATATTTTCGGAATATATTGGTAATTGTGTGCAAGTTCAATTTATTGAACGTGAACGATGACACGCTGATGTGAGAAGATCAAATAGATTTCACATTTAAACAAATCCAGTAGTTTGAAAGTAAATAACAACGTTATTAAAAAAGATTTCTTGAAAATTATTAGATTTAAACAAAAAAAAGAAGTAGAATAACACCCAAACCAAGATATCCAATAGCTGCTTATCTAATATTAACAGTTTACGAACGGCCATTATTATGCAAAATCAATTAACTCGGTTTTACCAGGTTTTTTTTAATAACGACTTCTAAACAACAAAGTTATAGACAATGAACCTCAGAAATAATATATCGGAAACAATTTACAGTAAATAACATTTTTTGACCAGACGCCAAAAATACCTAACTTGGATGAGTACCAACTTTTGCACAGGGAGTTGTTTCTTTGTGAAGTTGTCTGACGTTGATGTACAAAATCTAATTTTTGTCCTATTAAAAAAAAACATTCCCTTCCATTTTTTGAACTTAGGTCATTAACTGTCATATAATGGTTTATTGGTCACAATTTATTATTTTACTTAATTCTCAAGTTGACTGAAGTAGATACTTGCAAAACAAAACATTTAATCTACCCAATTCTCTATGAATAATGCTATTAGTTACTTTATAAACATTTCCAAGCTTTAATTCATAAAATAATACACTTATATAATTCTCAGGTTGTTAAGGACCACTTTACCTATTCCGTATATAAGATATTAATAGCAAGTATTAAGTAATTATTTAACTCGACCATAATATTTTCTGCAAACACATCAAAGATTGTATGAAACTAAAAAAAAAATTAATTTAGAACATTTTCTCTAAAAAAATAATTATCAAATGATAAATAAATTTCTTCAGTTTGAAATAAAACTGAAAAGATGTGAATTGTTCATAACGTAAATAAAGTTAAACATACATTTTAAAAGTCAAGATGTCATATGCTAATACATTACAAAAATGTATATCTCCAAACATTAGAATGTTATAATTAATCTGTCCTTATTCATCCTACCCATTGAGATAGTAGTCATTTGGTCATAACAATCTATTAACTAAAACCAAATTTTAATTTTTATAATAATTAAAACGGGGATATACCATGAAATATACATACATACAAAAATTACCCAATATTTCTTACTTAATGGAAAACTACATATTATAGTCATACTTAACAAAATACCAATTATAAAAAACTGATACTAAATATACCTTGAGTTGAGTTGATGCAACCGGTTGATTATTAAATATATGATAATAAATAATATTAATCTAGCAATATAAACTAAACTAAATACACGTTATTAATTTAATTACTGTTTATATGTATTAAGTCAAAACACAATAAAATTGCAGTTGACAACATTTTTTTAATTAAAGTTGATATAATGTAATGATATTTACTTATAAAATGCTAAGGGAATTAAAAATCATATATTTTTGTTTTCCATGTTTGTAAAATAAATTGGATTCTGTAAATATGCAAATATGTGAGCAGATAAAAGTTACACGCAGTATTTTTATTTACCACTCAGATAAATCGTTCCCTTGTTCACATGGTGTAAATTCATTATTATATTACAATAATTTTATAATAAACATGTGTAAAATTAGGTAACTTTATTTCAAACCAATATTATATTTTTATGTCCCATATATTCCACTTGTGTTACACAGCGTTTGCTTTTTTAGAAAATTAATCTATTGTAATGAAATACGTGATAAAAGGATTATTACGTTGTTAATTTTGTATTATCAAAGAATGCTTGATTTGTGCTTTTCAGTTATAAACAAAGTATTTATTATATTTTGTAAAAGATTTTAAATTATGTAAACTTAATAATTGACAATATAGTACATAAAAGCATCAAAATTTAATTTTATATAATTGTAATATTTATGTAAACTCAAGCTTATTTGAATTTTATAATAATAATTAACGAGTTCAAACGGATTATTTATGTATTATATAGAAATTACGCCTTCGTAAATTTTATCTCAAAATCCAATAAAGCAGAATAAACGTTATTCGAATAATTTTATCGCAAGATTATATTTGTGCTAAACGATAACAACAAAAGCTTATAATACTTGTTTTTATCCTTCATATCGATACTATAACTCAATTGTACTATATATACTTTTTCATATACTTTTTTAAGTTATTGAGGTAAATAAAGAAAAATATTGATGTAGGAAGGAGAATAAAAATGATGTGTACTCACAGCGTGCAGCCCTTGTTAAACGTGCCTAAAGTACAGGAAATGGATTTATCTGATTGTTTTCTTTATTTTCTATAGTTCATGCGAACCTAGATAGTTTTCAATTTACTTTTAAAAAGCAAATTAAATTCTCGAGTTAATCGATATTTTCTGTAAGGAGAGAAATAGGTTAAGGATTTAATAGAGAAAGCCAATTAACTCCTAACGTTTTTTTTTTAAATTATTAATTGACAATTTAATTTATTCGTTAAGTAGGTAAACAGGTAAATATAATTTCAACAATAAAGTTGTTAAATTATTCTTAAACACATTGTGATTCTTCGACATAGCAAAAACAGAGTATCTTTTCAAATGTTATATTATTTTATTAGTAATAAATAAAGCTGGGAATTATATGCACTCCAAAGGTTAAAAATATACGCATATATATGCATGCAATTTTGCCAAAATATGCACTAAATATGCTAATTTTGGTAGACATATGCACATAAAATAAAAATATGCACACATATGATTAATACAATATATGTAAATATGTGCTATGTATAGTAAAACATTTATTTAAAAAGCCTTATGTTCCAGAAAAAGTTCGAAAAACAAACGCTCAACTAAGTATATTTGTAGAATCAAAATTGCATTTGCACGTGCTGTTTACATATAAAACTGAAATATTTACAAAAGACAATCATACGCTCACTTAAAAATAATTTAAAATTATTGCAATTTATACTGGTAAAATTATACAAATATGCAAACATGCACCAAATATGCAAATATGCATATAATATGAACCAAATATGCTATGATATGCAACTTTTATAAAATAGTTTTTGTCAAATATTTTCTCATAATTCGTGTAGATACAAAATTATGTAATTGGCATATAAATATTATAGAATATGCAAATGCATAAAATCTCAGCTTTAGTTATGAAATAGTTCATAAGTGTCGCTGCTTTTTTAATGTGAAAAATAACCTGTTTAAAAGTGACACTTACAAATGTAACTATCCTAAGCCCAATAGCGGAAAAGTCATTTGCGGTATTTGATTGGCTAACACGACTTCAAATGACATTATACCTTAAAATCTGACAGTAGTAACAGATTATATAAACTTTCTTAAAACAATATTTTTACTTAGGGCAAACAAATATTAAATGTAACTCGTGCCAAAATGCTTTAACAGCCCTCTAGATACTATTAAAATAGTATATTGCATTCAAAGTAGAAAATGCAAGTTGCTCTGCGTCGGATGTCTCGCCGGCAATCTTCTGTGATTGAAAAACTCGACATCATTTACTCCTATCAGCACAGTATACTGTCATTTTTAATACAATATCTAAAAAACTGGCAATATTAATAATACTGAAGTTAAAATATTCGTTAACAATGGTACGCAAGTAGAATACTATGCATTATCTATTTCAATAGAAAAAATGCTCTTTGAAAATACTGCAAAACATTGAATTGCAGATGACAGATGACGGACATTGAACCGATCTTTACCTATTGGTTTCAATAAAATAATAGCGGCTAAACTTTGATTACTATTATATCACATATTTCATAAGACTATTTTTGTAATTGGCATATACCGTTCTTCAAATAAAGCAACTTCAAACTTGTTTGATGACTTTTCTGAAAGTTTGACAAGCTTCTCCACGGTAATCATAGAAAAAGTAAATAATTTTGCTTGGAGATTTTATTGTACATAATACTGAAAGGTTAAGTCATTCATCTTCTATCACTATCCGGACAACAAATTATATTTTTTGCTGCTTCTCTCAATATTACTCAACTTATTCAGCAACACACATTATTTCCTCGTAATAGACTTCTTGATGAACTAAGATTATTAGATTTCTGTCTGTTTAACTATTCCTGAGAAAACAACAATTATTGATAAGGCTGATTTAGAAAATTCTAATCATTCACTTATTACTTTTTACTATTATTACTATTACCAAACCTAAACCGCGTCTCATCTATCATTATTCTAAAATAACATAGTAAAAATTAAAAAAAAAATCTTAAAATTTCATTTTCAATACTCATTGCTTATATTCTAAGGATTCACATATTGTAGCAGAAAACCTTACAAACTTTATTCAGAATGTCATCAAAAAATTTGTTCCATTCTCTGTTATTAAATGAAAACAAAAGTACTTGTTCTTAATTCAGACAAAACAACAGTTAATAAGGAGCAAAATGCATTTAGAAAACACATCAGCAATCGTTCTAAATAGACTAAATAATACAATCTGAGAAAGATAGGATTAGCAGAAACAAAGTTAATAAAATTTCTCAGCTTTCCATAAACAACCAAAATTTTTATAAAACGATTGAGAGATTGTACGAAATCTTCAATATCATCTCTCAAAATGCAAACCAATGCAAAAATAAAGTTGGATGCAAAACTCTACATGCTAGTGGTAGAATGTTGGGTCTAATTTATTTTAAGCAACGGGTTGTCAGAAAATATCTTCTTAAATTATATACTTGAAAAAGCATGAAGTATAGATAAAATTCAACATATTATTTATAATGTTTGCAAATAAATTAGCTCGCATTTTGACTAAAATATTTGCCATATCATACAACATAAAAGAGAGAAGACAAATTTCATTATTATTGTCCAATTTGTCAAAAATGTCAAAAAATATATTAACTTTCACATTTTCAAATTTTTTAGAATATTCAATATAGATTTTGATCAAAACGTTTGACAACAGATCTTCTGACTTATGTTAGTCACAAATAAAATTCTACTTTAAAAAAACATAGAAAAAAATTCTGCATCTCTAGGCATTTCCAAAGCATTTGATAAAGTATGGCAACCTAATTTACTCAACAAGCTTTATTGTAAAGGTCTTAACCATGAATCTGTAAATCTAATGAATAGTTGTTTTGACAAAAAAAAATATATATATACAGTAAAGTCCGGTTATAACGAACCTGCTTATAACAAACTCTCGGGTATAACGTACTTAATTTGAAACAACGAAAATTTTCTCATAGGCTCAACGCTATATTTTTTATTACCGTTTATAACAAACTTCGGATATAACGAACTGGTTTTGGTACATTTTTTGAGTTCGTTATAACCGGACTTTACTGTAGTTAAAATTGATGGTTTTGACCCCAAAACCATAAATGCTAGTGTTCCTCAAAGTTCTGTTTCTTCAAATAACTAAAAGACCTATTCATAGTTTTGCAGATAATAACACGCTTCATACTTCATTTTTTCCAAAGATCATATTGACAACTATGGCAAAGCATCTTAAAACTTCCGGGTTAGAATCTGTAGCTCTATAAACAAAGATCTCAAATCAATATCTGAATGGTGCACTTTCAAGATTCTTTCAATTATCTCTAAAAAAAATAATTTTTTACTGTTTCAAAATTAAAATCCGAATTGACATCAGTACCAAATATTAACTTCTTCAATTTGGCTTCTAGAGGTTACAATTTCATTTCTTTGCTGGAACAAATATGTTGTTTTTTTGGTGTTTTAATCTATTTTTTTTATATAACAAATGAGATCTTTTGCAATTGTTATAAAAATGTTTTAATAATTTTTTTATGTGGCAAATAGTTAGTGTTCTTTTTGGCTTTGTGGATAAATAGTTGTATAATTTTATAATTTTATTAGTTTTTTTCATATTCAAGTATTTTTTTATGATCCGATTGCAAAATTTGTGACGAGTTTCATTTTATAAATGGATTGTACATTTTAAGAATTTTTTCATTGAGTAAATTTTTAGATTTAGTATTTTAAAAGTACCGCTTAAGTGTGTGTGGATGCTTATAATTATATTTTTTCACACAAAAAAAGACTTGGCACTAAAAAGAGGAGCAATTATAAATTCCACAAGCCGTAAGCTACTACTTGCTTAAAACATTTCTATTTATATTAACTTCAATTGTTATTTAGTAATTTTAACTGACACAAGTATAATAGTTTCGACTAATATTTGATACAATTTTTAAACCTACTTTTATAATATAACAATCATAGTTAAAACTTATGTATCACGTACATTTATATACATTTTTTAAATAAATTGATTATTAAGTATTTTTGTATTCAGTGTATCATCACTTCGCAATAAGAAATATCTAATTCTACAATATATAAATATTTTATTAATCCTGCAAATGTAATCAATTTCATACATAAGCTGATTTAAAACTGAATCCAATTAAATGAAACAATAAAGCCATTGTTCAATTTAAATTTTAATGAATTTAATTTATTTTGAATTTTATTGCAATAGCCAAATTTTATTAAATAAATGTAAATAAATAGAACTAAATATATTTCTAATTATACTAAAACAAATTAATAATATGTATAAAGTTTGTTATCATAAAGACAATATTTATATTACGATATAAATTAAAAATTAAATTAAATATTTGCTACGAGAATAACTCTACATAATACAATTTCGTTGGAACAACAAACAAAAGCAATTGAAAGTTCATGTTGAGATATTGAGATGCATCGAGAGCTATAAAGCGCTGCTCTGAATGGACGCAAATATAAAATGTCAAAGTGCAGGACAGAAATAAGACGAGGATTTGTCACAAAGAATGAGAGGCCACTATGGAATAGGAAAGTAAATATGAAAATATGTCGATATTTCAGTTTAAAAAAAATAAAAAATAAAACTGTAATGCGAATGTTTATTTTTAATTACAAACTGCAATCTCTTGTAATGTATGCAGCTTATTGAAATATATTACATGTTTAACTCTACTTTATTATAAGTAGCAATATGCTGTTTACACTTCACATAAAGGACACTTGTGTTAACGTTTGGGACTATGCAATAAACTAGGATATTATATTTATTTAAAGATCCATTTTACATAATTAAGCTAAATTAATTCCAGTCTCAACTAAATTAAAATTCAATTACTATAAATAAAGTACAGAATGAGATAAAATTATATTAATAATAAACTTAAATTTTATAAATTTAATAAAATTTAAGTTCTAAAAATAATATTGTAATTTAACTAATACTCGTAATTTAAGTTGATTTCTAAATGTAATTTTTAAATGATACAATTTTAGCGCTTGAAGAAGGTTGCAGTATGCATCCGAAACGTCCGCATGTTTAATAGTTCTTTTTAAAATAAAATGAATTATAAATAAAGATTTCATCAAAATTAAAATTGTTCCTAAATTGCCGCTTCCACCCAGAAGAAAAATTGCATTTAGAAATATATAAATAAAGGACGTCTAGTTGACAAAAAAATTTATGTTGATTGTTTATAAAAACTAATTTACAATTTAAAAAGTTCAAACATAAAATTTCAAAAAATATCTGCGCATAACTGCATATTATTTACAGTCGTATGATTTTCATCAAATATTCGAGTTAAAAGTATGTTACAGATTGAATGTGTTGCATTGGTTTGAACTAGTAGAGTTATTTTTAAAGTTGTTATAAAATAACGACAACTGGATATAAACATCATATCCTTCTTTTCGGTTTTAGTAAACACGATAATATATTTTTTTATGATCGTCGGTTATATTTTTCAATTGAAATTAGGTTGCATTTTTTTATTAGTAATAATAAAATATCGACTATTAACTATATGTATAATAAGTTATATTTAGTACAAGCATTTATTGAATAAACCAAATTAAATTATTTAACTAACATAATTAATAGAACTTGATTAATCAAAAGCCTAAATAAAAACCGCATGCCGTGGATTGAGAATCTTTAACGCAATTGGTTATTTTAATACAATGCCACTCAGTCGGTAAACACCGGTATCAGTGGATTAATGCAATAGCCCCATAACTCTTCATTATTGACTTGTTTGAATAATACACAACCATAATTCAAATAATTTAAATAAAATAATTGAGGCATTATTCAATAGTTATTATCATTATTAGTTTCTGCTTTATTTATTTTTTTGCAGATGCGCCTTAATGTATTTTTCATCAGACATTTTAAATGTTATGCTTTCTCTCGTTGCATTTCCTTACACTTTTTCTTTCTTTTTATAACTGCATTTGGTGAAGTTCTGCCTGAAAAATGTCTTCATTTCTTACTGTGTCAGATCACTTAATAATTTATGTTCTTCAAAGACACATCTCAAATGCTTCTCAACTTAAATTCCACATTCAATTCGAGCCAATAGGAACGTGATACAATAAATTTTCAAATAAACACACACAATTTGGAATTACTTGAATCAAAAGTAGTTGACCGTTAAATATGGTAGCCCACACATAAACGCTAAATCGTTGTTGAAATCTTCTATCTATAATACAATGCGGATTTTTCATTCACCATTCCTCTTCTATATCAATATGATAATAGACACGTGCACCACCGCTACGATTTTCATGCTGCCAAAGCCGAGTAGAACAAAAAAAAAACTTTGTTCAATGGACGTCGCCTATTGGAAAACCTCCAGTTCTACTCTCTATAAGTTAACCATATAAAAAAACTATATCCGCCTATTATTCATAGATATCAGTCATCTATTTACATAAACCAAGCTATACGGAATTTTATCGAATTTTACTTGTATCAAGTTAAATAAACCTAGCAAATTTCAATTTGCTAAACACTTGTTGAATACAGACTCCATTTTTCCAGATAAAAATTTCAAAATCAATTACATTATCTTCTATCTAGTTATCTTAGCTTAAAAGTGTCTCTTGTGCTATTCATTCTTGCATCCCTTTTGTTTAATAATTTTATTTTGATAATAGATTTGATACTAGTCATTAAACTAGAAAAAAAAATTAAAAATCTTAGAATCTTATGTTTTTGGCACTATTTTGCTTAATAATATTACCAACCAATAATATATTTTTAGACAAGAAATAAAACATCTGTTTGAATTAATTTTTTTTATAGTATATTAAGTGTCCAAGGCAGAGAAGCATTGTTTGCAGCACACTGCTGTTGTCCTCACGTGCTGCAAACGCTTTCTTGCCCGTGATGCTTACGACTATTTTTTGCTTGTCTGGTAACAATAACACGATACAACTTTATTACTATAATTAAAAAAAAAATGTTTAAAATATCAATTATTAAAGTGTCAATATTTTTTTAAAGGTTAATGTTTAAATTGTCTTGTAATACAATCACTCTAGACTAGATGTCAATTGCTGCGTCGCCTGGTTGTAGGTGTTGTACTTTTTAATATGATTTATTGAGAACTGCGTCAACTATTTGTTCCTTTTCTGCCTCAGTGTGCTGTTGATGTAGACCTCCACTACGGCGATTTTCAATTCCAAATTCACGGAGCCTTCAAAATGCATCCAAAAATACGCAACGAGAAGGTTGCCTTCTGTCGAAAAATCTTAATTAATACTCACGACTTGCAGTTATTGCATTACCATTACAGAATCAGTATACAAAAATGATATCTGCGTATTCTACGTTGTTGAACAGTATTTTTATCAAATTTTACTAACCGAACAAAAAAAAAACGATTTTAAGTATCAAAAGCTTGCATCAACGCAAACTTGTTAAAGTAACAATGTTTTGTTTGTTTTGCTAAATAAAAAGTTTTCTAAATTATGTGTATATTTTTATATTATCTCAGAAAAGAAGTAAGATAGACAAAAAGTTATTTAAATTTTCTGTTTAAAATTTAAAAATATACCTTTCATTTTTCGCTTCCAGTTAGAAAACACCCTGTATAATAATATCATGTCAAACAAATGTTTAAAAATATCATTACTACGAGGAAAACTGCCAAAGTTCGCAGAAAATGTAACGCAAAACACAAATTACGTTATGTAAATCGCTTTAATGCTTCTCAAAATATTCTCTTTTAAAATCTATACACTTTTGCATCCGATGAAACAATTTTGCCACTCTGAGCAAGGTACCTCCAAAACAAGTGATTTAAATGCTTCAACGGCCTCTATAGACAATGAAAAACGCTCGCCACGCATTTTATTTTTGATATGTCAAAATAGGAAGTCATTGAGCGATAAATCAGGCAAATATGAGCAATGAGTTATTAATTGGATGTTGTTACTGGTCAAAAACTCTACAGTTTGTCGTGCTGTATGAGCGCTTGCATTGTCATGATAAACAATGATTCGACGGTTCATGTTGTTGCTTCTGATTTCAGCGATAACTTCCGGCAAACAAACTGAAGTATACCAGTCAGCATTAACTGTCCTTCAATCCTCTAATGCAACAGTTGCAACATAACCCGTTTTTCCAAAGAAACAAGCAATCATTCTTTTCGAAACGATTCGTGAACGCACCACTTTTGTGGGTTTAGGTTCACTTTAAAACACCCATACAGTCGATTGCTGTTTAGTTTCAGGCTCATATAAATATATCCAAAATTCGTCACCTGTTACAATGTTATATACCAAATTTCAACGACCCTCTTCGAATTTCCTTGCACCACTTGACACGTGCCTGTTTTTGTTTTTGTTTTAAATTGTGTGGGACCCAACGACTGCAAAGCTATCTGACATGCAAATGATTGTGCAAAATCGTATGTATTTGTTTCGCTGCAATGCCTAAGGATGCCTCACTATAGGTCACATGCCGATCTGACAAAATCATTTCACGCACAGCATCAATATTTTTCGCGACAACAGAGGTGCATGGACAACTTTCGTGAAGATCGTCATCAAACGTTGGTCTTCCACGCTTGAATTCTGCGAACCATTTGTAAACCATAGTTTTGGATAGTGCTTCATCTCCAAATAACAAACTAAGTTTTTCCACACATTGCTGCGGTGTTAAACCGTATCGAAAATCATAAAAAATCATTACTCGGAAGTCACGATTCAAAATTTCCATTTTTCAAACAATTATTACTTTCGTTAAATTTTGTTGAAACGAAACCGAGCAGTTTGAAATCGAACTTTCAACTAAATTATAAGTGAAAAACGTCTAATTTTACGTATATGACAATCGCAGAACGCTGGCAATACAGGCAGTACTTGATTCCGCTAACTTTAGCAGTGCCTTACAACTTGTAAAACGTTAACATTTATATGCAAATTAAGCTCCCATAAATTACAAATGTCTAAAAAAGCATAAAAATGCACAAAACTAATAAAACTTTCTTCTATCAGTATAATAACGAGATTTATGCTTCTACAGATGATAAGTGTCGTAAAATTTCCTATAAAATTAAGAAACCTTAACTAAAACTAATCTTTTATTAAAAGAAGTTTATGACAATAAATGTTTAACACGGCGCAGGTTTTTGAGTTTGAGTGAGTTTCCAAGATGGCCGAGAAGAAGTTAAAGATAATGCACGTCCGGATCGCCATTCCACGTCAGCGACAAAAAAAAAATGTGTAAGGCAAATTTTTCATAGCAATTTTCACATCCAAAAGTTGTGTGCAATGATGCCTAATTCTCACAATAAAACAAAAAGAAGCTCATTTAATAAAAGGGTTTTCAGTTGGCGCGGGTAAATTTTAGCGGCCCGTGGCGGCCATTTTGATTTTGTGACATCTTTTGTTTATAATTTAGTTACTTATGCCAAATCACAATGGAAAGTTACAAGATTGAACAGCACATTCAAATGATAAAACTTTATTATCAAAATAAATGTTTGTTAGTGCAAACGTTGCGCGCATTGGCCCATTTTATGGTAGACTTAGTAGCCCTTCACAGTCAAATCTTCAACGTTTGGTGCCCAAATTTGAAACGATAAGTACGTTGAATAATCAGTCAACACCTGTACGTTCAAGGAACTCAAGATCGGCGTAAAACATCGCCTTGGTCCGAAAAAGTGTACAGCAGAACCCAAGGCAGTTGATTTTTCGCCGTGCACAAGAACTCGGGATTTCGCAGACATCAACTTAGCTAATTTTACGTCGAGACTTAAGCCTACACCCGTACAAGATCCAATTGACCCAGGAGCTCAAAATTTATAACCTTAGACAACGCTGTATGTTTGCTGACTAGGCTTTGAATCGTTTGGAAGAGAACCCCAATTTTGGCAAAATAATCATCTATAGCACGTAGGCGCATTTTTAAATGAATGTCTTTGTTAAAAAGCAAAATTGCCGTATATGGTACTCATTTTAATTATTCAAATTGCCTTGTTTTAAAATATTCTCTTGTGAAAATAATAAAGTAACATTCATATACTTTATCAAAAGAATTACGAAACATTTTTAAAATCTAAATTTGATTTAAAAAATCTATTATTATTATTTATACTGGAAAAGTATACTTCAAATTTGTAATTTAAAATTTAGGGATGCTTATTGGTTTGCAATAAATGTGTTAAAAAATAATAAACTAAAGCATTTAATCCATAACAATCCGCTCTTAATTTCTAATCAAACTTTATATTATTATATGATTAACATTCTTAAAATTAATCTGTCAATAAATCTCAACAATTCAGCTTAGTGAGGAAAATCCTTTTAAAATTTTAGTTTAGTTTACCAGGTGGTAATGCATCCTCAAAAAGTTACCGTTTGGTGTAGATTTTGAGCCGACGGCGTCATTGGTCAGTAATTTTTCAAAAACGACGTGGGTGAGGCGGTCACCGTCAACGGCAAGCGGTACAGAACAATAGGCCATAAGAAATTGGTTATCAACCAATTTCTTATGGCCCAGATAGACTTAGACAACATGCGGTTCCAGCAGGGCGGCGCCACATGCCACACAGCGGACGCCACAATTGACATTCTGCATAAACGTTTTGAAGATAAGGTTATCTCTCGCAGAGGAAATGTCAATTGGCTACCAAGGTCATGCAATTTGACCCCGCTAGACTTTTTCTTGTGGGGTTTGAACAATGTCATATTCCACACTTAATGGCATACATGTACCTTTTAAATAAAATTTTTTTGTTAATACCTCACACACAGCTTGTTGTTGTTTTTCAATAAGGCCAGGTAGAAATGGAATAAATTTCTACCCGCCCTTATTGAAAAACCTTTTATAAAAGATGGTTAAGACCTTAGATATATTAAGAATTTGAGGCATAAAACTTAGATAGTGTTTTGATTTATTATAAAAAAAGAAGCTGGTGCAAATATTTGTACTGACACTGATAACATTTGACAAATCTTGGTTTTTCACTTATGACCAAAAAACTAAGAGACAATCCATGCATTGAAAAGGCCCAACTTCACCGAGAACTAAAAAACTCCAATAAGCAAATCAAAATTCAAAACTCACAGAAGAAGACATCTTGCACTGTTTTAAACAAATAAAAATTTGCAAAAAGCACTGTGTGTATAATAAAAAAAATATAACAAAACATGTTTACAGCATTATTCTCGTTATTTAATAGCCACACCTATTTGTTTATGAAGAGCTAAAAATTGAAAATATGCAATGAGAAAAATGTCATTATCTAAATTTGTATAAGAAAAAAAAATCGTCAATAAATTAATTATGAAATAACTAATAATGTATTCCAACTTAATCTAACAATCAAAGCAACCAAAAGTCAAGTACATACAATTGTGTTGGTTTTACAATACAATTTCATTGTTATTTCTCTAAATTAACTGTGCAGTAACATTACAATTTATCGTGCAAATCAGTTAATAGATTCTTTATTTAAATAAATTATGTCCCGAGTTTGTCAGCGTCGGGCAGAAATGTCAGTACTGCCATAGATAGAGGGACAAGAACAACGGCAAATATTACAACTTGTACGCCCTTCGGCTCGTCGCTTTCCAAGACTGATTTTCAAAAACAAGAGCAATTAGACATTTCTGAAAAGACTTAAATAACCAAGAAATCTTTCAATCAGTTTACCAAAAAACAATTTAGTCTCAAGTAGTACCACCCTTTCTAATGTTGATATACTTCCATGCCCTTGTCGTTCTCCAGGCCAATTAGGCCATCTTCAGCAACCCCTACTTACTTTACCTGATATTGCGATGCGTAGAAAACTTGCGATTTAATGCTTTATATTGAGATTAAGAGGAAAACTCAATTTTGAAATTTTAAAACAATCATATTTCTGCTAAAAAAAATTATAGTAGGAATAATTTACATATTATGATTTTTTTCTAAAAACTAAGCTGCAGGTTCTTATTGTTTTTTTTTTATTTTTGAAGGCGAATATAGTAATATATTTCATTTCAATTTAAGTGCTTCGTGCAACAAAATAGAGTGAAATTGTAGATTATTGCCTAAGTAGATTGTGAAACACTTGTCCATGACGAGTAAAATTCTATTTATTTATATTTTTAATATGTCCTAACCTATCTATAACAAGTTTTTACACCATTTAATATTGACTTTATTTTTTAACCTAAAGATAAGATAAAGATTCTACCAAAACTAGTAACTCAATTAAAAATATTTCTAACAAGAAAAAAAAAGTCTTATTATTTAGCACTGAAGAGTCATACAATTCAAATAACTGCAGTTGGTATAAGTAAATAATAGTTTACTAATTTAAAACTAGACTATTATTCAAAGTTTAAATTATATAGAACTATATTGCAATCAAATGATATTAAATTAAAACAATTTGAATATAATTTATTATACAATAACTTAATAATGAGCAAAACAATTACATTATCATATTTCAGAGAATAATTATATAAATAAATGTATCGATCCAATAAAACTAAGCCGTAATAAATACCTTTATTATGATTATATTCATTTAAAAGTTTGCTTTGTGGTATTTTCGACAAATTCTTCAAAACTAAATTACAACCTTAGCATTATTGTGAAAATTTAATGTTGTAAAAATAATCTCAAAGAGCTTCAGATTAATATTTTGTTACGTTACTGTTTTTATGTACATCAAGTAAAACATAATTGAAACCTTAAAAGATTGGATTCTGGTCCGTTTATCTAATGTCTATATAATACACTGATGTGCATGTTGCTACAGTTAGAAACAATTAGTTTTTTTTTGTTATTACTAGATATATCATAAATTCACCCATTAACAAATAGAATTACCAAATAAATGCGAATTACAATTTTATGTACTACCTTACGGCCTTAAAATTCTTAGTTTGAATTTATCAACTGACTAAAATTTACAGATTATTAAAATATAGCTTTTATTATAGATAAGCTTTTGTTTGCTTTGCCGTAATTGATTATAGTTAACAAGGGATATTGTCTAATTGTGTAAACAGATTTACACATACGAATTAATATAGATTTCCAGGACTTAATGTAAAATAACATCAGAAACATAGGTAGACATAAAATAATTTTCTCATTTTAAAATACACAAGTTAACCTTAAATAATAATTTTGGTAAATAAATAGATCTTACATAAATATATGTATAATGTTATTATAATTGTAGGAGAAAATAAAATGAGTTATGTAAGTCTATTTATTTAATCGTAACAATTAATCTCATGTGGCATTTGCAATTGTGCAAACAAACCCACCAAGCGGTCGTGCTAAACTGATATGAGGTTTCAACCACATAAACCATCTTGCAACACCAATCTATAAAATTAAGTGAATAAAGATATTTAATTTATTTCAATAACATAAATTTATTAAATAATAAAAGAGTTTAAACTATTGAAATTAGGTGTGAATATAAAATAAACGCTTGGTAATGAACAGCAATACCAAATGCAAGAGAAAATCATTAAAGAGCTGCTCCGTCCATTATATAGAGGAGTTATTAGAGCAGCGCAGGGATTAAGATTTAATATTTAAAGTACCGCCTAGTAAACTAAAATTAGATTACAATTTAAAGTAATTGATATATAGTTTTTTTTTTAATTTCAATTAATTTAATACCAGATGTTGAAAATAATATTTAATAAGAGAGACATAAGCATTTTAGATGTATACGACAATTTGTTTTAAATGTTGACATTTTAAGAAAGCAATTAATAAAACAATTTTTTTGACACTATTATAATTTTTTACAATGTCTAGTGTAAATTTTAATTGTCCTATAAAGTATGTTCTGTTAAAAACACAATTATTAAAATCAATCAAATGCAAAGCTGTATATTATGCTATGCTGTATTCAAGAATAGTAAAAGGTTTTCCAATAAAAAGTCCTGTTTCAAATTTTGCAGCATATTTTAATCTGTTGAATAGCAAGCATTGAATCCTTCACATTTGTCATTACAAACTATGCAATTAAAAAAAAATGGCACAACACACGCTCCAATAATATGTAGTATATAAATTATGAAATTTATTGTAGACATGATAAAAATTTCACCGAGACAGTTCTCAGAGTTTGTGGTGCTTTTGATCTGTATAAATCACCTTGACTCAAAGCTATTGTAAAGCTAATTGCAAAATTTTGCTGATGTAAAATTGCCGGTTCAAAAAACATAAGCTGACCTGATAGAGGTCAGCCCTAAACATTGCCGCTGCCGCTAACAGTATTCCAAAAAACCCAGAATTGTCTTTTTCAAGACGTTCACAGCAATTAAGGATCTCACAGTCTAGCCTTCATCGCTTACTGCATACAAATTTTAGCCTATATGATTATAAAATGCAGCTAACACATGAACAAACTTTCCTGACTTTTTTAGAAGTTCCATTTCAGTGGGTTAATCAATAGACAAAACTGCCGTATATGGAAACTTCTTTATAACCAACAAGTTTTTGTTTGATGCGGTTTATAAATCGGCAGAGCCATAGGACCTTACTTTTTCAAGACCAACAGAGGTGGTGCAATTACAATGAATGCAAAATGCTACTGTAGATTATATTTAAACATAAACAATTTTTATTTCCAGCAGGATGGCGTTATAAGTCACATAAACCGTAAAACAATTTGAATGCTGCACAAAAAAATCCTAAGCTAATGCGCTTTGAAAAACTCGAACTTAAATTGGCCCCCAGATTGTGAAGCTACGTAAAAGAAAGCGTATATGCTAATGACCCGCTCCAGCCTTCAAAAACAATATTCAAGTTATTATTTGCCATGTAGAGCATCAGTTGTTAAAAAATGTTTTGCAAACCTTCCTAAAAAAATGACCCTTTGCAGGCAGAGTCGATGTGGGCATTTAATGGATACCATTTTCCACAAGTAATCACATAGTTTGTACTTTTAATAAAACAAAAATGTAAACTTTCGTAATAACATATAAAAAAATACTAATAGCCGTAAAACGGAAGACATCCTGATAAAGGAAGCTATTCTAATTTTTTTACACTTATCCAACAAACAAAAAAAACTTAATGTAGTAAACGGCCAATTCACAGACAATAAGGTAAAACTCAGTGGTTAACAATTCTATTTTCAAGTCATATATCCAAACAATGTCTTAAGTAACTTGAACCAAAATGCGTTAGCAGAGCTATACAAAAAAATAGCTGTTCTTCAACCGTCAGTGGTAACGATTATGCAAACTATCATAAAATAATATAGCTAACACGCCAGATGTTAATCTTCGTATATGCTATTAAAATGCCAATAGTATAAAACAAAAAATAGGCAAAGTTGAACAGTTCTTCTTTGAAAAAGACATTAATGTAATGTTAGTCTCGGAAACAAATCTTACATCTAAAATTAGGGTAAATATCCTAAATACCTTAACGTATTTAAGTAACAGCGACGTGGATCAGAGGCGTAGTACGGCAATCATCGTCAAAAGTTTGACGAACCATTCTGAAGTTGCCACTCCCAACACAGACACGCTAAAGGCACTCTCTATTATAATTAATGCGCCTAATCTAAGTCCAATTAAACTCATTTAGCTTATTTAAACCCGATAAAAACTGCGGATTTTAACCTAAAATTTGATAAGCTACTCCCGACTATTTTAGAAGGAGTTCTAAATTGTATACACCCGGCGTAGTTTAGCGGTGAAACAAATGCAAAAAAGGAATTTTTTACAACTACATTCAGCAAACAGAAATCACGGTTCTCGCTACCATCAAGCAAAATATAGAACCAATGTTCTTAATATAACTTTGCATAGAACATTGACTATATCTTTGTTAGGATTGTCAACAATTTAAGGTAAAACCAAAATTAAATCCTGTTGGAAATCCTTAAACGAGATGTGGCAAAAAGAAACGACTTGGCTATTCACAAAACAAACTGGCCGCTCTTCTCCCGCATCTTAGACAAAGATTTGAGCAGTTTGCCCATAATACGGACGGACACTGATGTAGATTGAGTTGTTGACAAACTAACGAAAAATAAAATTGCTTTAAGGATAACAATAAAAAACCTTTCAACAAGCGTACTGACAACCCTGTAAGTCTAACAAGAGACCAAGATCGTAATACAATTAACAACCTCAATCATCTAGTGCGAAAGCTATAAAAGAGCATAAACTTGTGTTAGCAAAATACGTCTTAATCAACCACAAAACCCAAAAACCTAATGTGGTTTATTTTAAAACACTTTAAAACAAAAAGACACCAACTCCGGCTATTCATGGCCCAAACGGGTTAACTTACACAACTGAAGACACGGTCAAAGCCTTAAACCTTAGTGCTCTCCGGTCTTCAACAGTGTTCACCAAAAGTTAACCGCATCTTGAGGGACAATGCCAATAAAGCTCTACTTGAAAGTGTTCAACCAACAACGGTCAAAGATTGTAAATAATTTAAAAACGCAATTTCCGACACAAGCACTCTGTAGTTCATCAGTTGGTTCGTGTGACAGATCATGTCTCTGAGGCCTATTCACTGAAAAAAACACAGGAGTAATCTTTTTAACGTCGAAAACGAAAATTTTTTCGAGAAGGTTTGGCATAACAGTCTTCTGTACAAACTAAAACACTTTAATTTTGCAACTAAACTAATTAAATTAATCGCGTATTATTTAAAGATCAAAACACTAGCCGTTAAGTTAAACAACCACGTGTCTAAAGTACCGCAAAGTTCAATTTTATCGCCAATTTAATTTTATTTATTTGTTTCCAATTTAAAAATTAACACACCGGCTGTGACAATCGCGTTATACCCCGACGATGTATTCTTCTAGATCACCAATGGTAATCACATTAAGACTACAGGCAGCAGCTCTCAATTAGAATTGGATAAACCTTTGGCGCATCCAAGTTAATCTAAAGTAAAGCTGTACGTTTCTCACAAAAAAAAACTCCGACAACGTATGATTAAACAACACCAAAACACCATAGAAAGACTCAGCTAAATACTTAAAACTACATTTAGATAAATATTAAACTTCAAGTCCAAAGAACAACAGACAATTCCAGAATAGCATCCAACTGTCAATCGCTGCTTTTCAAATCCAACAGCAATATAAGCCAGAAAAACAAAATGAGACTGTACACAACAATCATCCGCCCCCAACTGACTTACGCCAGTCCAGCATAAAAATGCCGCATACATAACAAAACATCCTGTATAAACATGTGATTTTTGTAATAGTTTGCAAATGTATATCTATAAACGTAAATAATATTAGTTTTATTATTTAAACAAATTAGACATTATATCATCTTCACTTTCCAAACTATTTAATATAATTAAAAATAGCTAATATTTGTATTCAATATTGCGTTAAGATGTAATCAACAATAGGTACATTTTATAATACCCTTCCTAATTAAAAAAATATATAAATTGCTCGTACGTACCATAATAACATAATTTCTATGTAAATCAATAAATATACTTTAAATCAATATTACTTTTATCGTACCATAATGATAATTATTTAAAACAGCTTTTTATATTTAAAAACCATTTGACTTCATATAGTATTCTTGTTTAATACGTACAGTTGAAAATAAATAAGAAGTCTGTTTGCATGCAATGAGTAATAAAAAGATAAATAAAACTCGCACTACCGTGCTACATTTAAAAATCGTTTAATATTCCAACACTTAACAAAAAATACTTAATCAATTGCAACTATGCAAAATTTGTTCGCAGCACCAGCGTAGAATTTTGTTGCATATTTTCCATTTTAAATGTACAAAAATATTTTATGGTTCGATTGCAAAAACTATTCAATTTATTACTAACTGTATGTACATGAAGATTCCATCAAATCATTACTAACAGAGATAGATGGTCTTTGATTGATACTTCCAAAAAGATTTAAATCGTTGTGTTTAGGCTAAGTAGAACAGGGGTCTCTAGAGTCGACCAAAAGTTTCCGGTTTCCAATTCGATTGCATATTTTATTGTGCTGTGATTTCACACACACATTAATAAAATATGCTATGTATAAAAATATAATTGGATTTAACATACTTTATAATTTAATTTACCTTTCACCTACAGAAAATAACAAATATTTCAATTCCTTTCATATGTTTTTAATTATGAATTCTTTGAGATTTACTTTTCTATTTACAGACTGGTTAATATTATGTTTTAATTAAATAATAATTTCAACAAAAAAGTTAATTATGTCATTAAAATTCATGCTTGCTATGTAATCGGATAGCATATTTAAACGATAAAATTGTGTTAATGTTATAACTTAATTAAACCTTTAATGGTATTAATAATATTATTAAAGTCAAAGTAAACTCCTTCAAACTTAAAGAATCAATCATTTTGTTTTTGTTGTACATTCTTGTTTTTAATTCGAACAATTTGTCAAGTGATTCGAACATATGTCAGAAAGTTCAAAGGACTTCTGAACGAATTATATAGAATAAGAAGAATTGTGTAATGTTAAAAATGTCATGGATTGAAATATGTACATACATATACTTCTCATTCTCATTAATATATGAACACACGTTGGTTGGTACATCATGACATGAAAGTGCAGTATTAATTAAATTCGTATTGTTTTATATTAATATAATTTTATGACGACCAACGCCTCATGCATATTAATTAATTATCATTTAAAAACCTAATTAACGTCCGTATGGGTGATTATAATTTTATTATAATACCTGATTTAGAATAAACCTATTATATAATTTAACAGCTTTAAATTGTGATTAAAATTCGATTATAATATTTATTCGAATTAAAATAATATGTTGTTATTGATTATATTCTATTTGATGTAAAATTGATTTGTTTAGTAATAGTAGTTTACATACAATAATAAGCTCAGGGACTACGTAAACAATAAAGCGTTTGTAATAATTAATAAGACATTTGGTTGTTTTGATCTTTTTTTCTAGAAGAATAAAGTAAAATTATTCTTTGATTGATTCTATGAAAAGTAGATATACAGAATCGAAATAAAATATATAACGTATTCGATTAGTAGGTTAATTTTTTTACTGCTTACAAATTTAATAAAAATCTCATTGATATGTGTTTGGCGTTTAAAATCTTAGTGAAACATTAAAAACTAAATATTAATCCGATTAGTAATACTCTACGGCAGTAGAGTAACATATTCTACAAATCAAAATTATTAATAATAAAGCAAGTTATAGACGTTAATGTAAAAAAGTTGTATTAATTACACATATATAAGCACAATTGATGTTAAATTTATAAGTAAAATAAAATAAATAAAGTTTAATTATTTATAAATGGTCAGAAAGAAATATAGCACTTTTAATAATAAATGATAAAACATCAAAAAATATATCTCCTAAACTTTTACTAGACATATCTATAATATGTACAAACTTTCAACACAAAAAAAAATTAATAACATATATTATTCATTTATTATAAAAATACTAAATGTCTGTTTATGGGCAATTCCACGTCAAGTGAGCAGTCCATTTCACGCGACCCTCTCCGATTTAGCTCAAATTTTGTACACTTATTTGAGTACCCAAAATATGACTCAAGCAAAATTTCAGATCTCTAGGTCACATAGTTTGTCTAGTAGAGCCAATTGAATTTTACGGCAATTTTTAAGTTCAACTTTTAACTTTATTTATCTTAATTGCATTTAGGCCTGGAAAAATTTTAGAATAGTCATAACCGATGGGAAATTTCTCAAGGAATCGAATGCAGCGGTCAGATTTTTGTTATCTTGTCCCGCACGCGCAGAAAACGCAAAAAAACAGTTTTTTTTTCAAAAATTCACTTCTCAAAAGTTGCCACCGATATAGACTCCAAATTTTAGGAAAAGGCAGCTAAAAGTATGTACTTTAAGATGCTTAAATAAAATTTTCCTACACTAGTGGTAGTTTTTGCTCTAGAGCCTCTTGAAAGCACAAAACCATTTTTTAATAAAAAAATTTGATATTAGACTGGTTTTTAAATTTTTTTGTGGAATTTCTTTGTGTCAGAAAGTGATTTTTATACAAAAAAAGTATGCCATGAGAAATTTTAGACCTTAAGATTCAAAAGAACACTTGTCGCACTACCATTGAATTTTTAAAATTAATATACTTAATAAGTATCATTAGCTTCCAGATTTGAGTCAGATGCATACTTTGGGTCCCCAAAAAAACAAATGAGTACTTGCTAATTAGGTTCCACATAAAACTTTACATCAATATACTCTATATATATATTTTATAAATTATAATATTTTTATTATAATTTAAATTTTGAACATAAAATTAGACTCGTAAACTAAAATGATTAGAATTTAATAAGGTTTAGACCTATAATTTTTTTTTAATTTAAATTTTTTTTAAAATGACGTATTGTACATATTTTTTTTTTTATTTTGACAAATTTGTAACATTCTATTAATGTTTTTTTAAGTAAGGTTAAAAAATGCATGAAGTTTTTCTTTAATAGCACACAATCGGTAGGAGCTACATTAAAACATGTTATTAGGTGAAAAATGCGCAATTGAATGGCCTTTAATTTCGAATTTGAATTTTTTTTTAAACTTTTGACTTTTAATCATAATTTTTAACAAAAACAACAAAAAAAAATTTTAAAAATCATTCTTTAATTTATGACATAAGTACGGTTAGAGATAGATCCAGATATGCTGTTTAAAAAAGATGGACAATTTCATTGCCTATAATTTTTATATTCTATTGTTTTTTTTTATTTAGACTTTTAAAAGAGATATTTCGAATATTGTATAAAAAAAAAAACAAAAAAATTTTGGCGTGCAGCTTTTAGGGTGAATATATTTGCCAATAAGTTTATGATTAAAAAGTGTCTCAAATAAACCCCCCTACTCAACCTAAAAGTTTGTTACCTATATTTATTGACACCCTGTATATTAATCAATATGTGCTAAAATTTTGATTAAAAAATGGTTTTGTGTGTTCAAGAGACTCTAGAGCAAAAGCCACCACTAGTGTGGGAAATTTTTATCTAAGCATCTTAAAGTACATACTTTTGGCTGTCTTTGCCTAAAATTTGGAGTCTTAATCGGTGGCAATTTTAAAGAAATAAATAAAAAAAAAAAACTGTTTTTTGCGTTTTCTGCGCGTGCGGGACAAGATAACAAAAATCTGACCGCTGCATTCGATTCCTTGAGACATTTCCCATCGGTTATGACTATTCTAAAATTTTTCCAGGTTGAAATGCAATTAAGATACATAAAGTTAAAAGTTGAACTTAAAAATTGCCGTAAAATTCAATTGGCTCTACGAAACGAACTATGTGACCTACATATCTGAAACTTGGCATAAAGTCATATTTTGGGTACTCAAATAAATGTACAAAATTTGAGCTAAATCGGAGAGGGTCGCGTGAAATGGACTGCTCACTTGACGTGGAATTGCCCTTATAGGAGTCATCGTAATTTATGTAATTGCAAACCATTATGCAGATCAATTGTAAACATCAATGAAATAACTTATTCAACTTAATATCAAAGCTATTAACTTAAGCACACAATTAAGTAATATATTTTATTAACAAACGGACCAGAGCAGGAGAGGGTCGGGAGATGCATTGAGAAATTTGATTTAGTATTTATTTCAGTTTCTCTAACTTATTAGTAGTTTTTTGATCGGTTTTTTAACTTAATTTCGCATTTTTTGTTGAAAAAACTCAAATTTTTCGTAGAATCCAAATCTAACGCCATTTCAAGTCTATATCCTATCTTTAAGCCGCAAAAGCCATAAAGCCATGTTTTTGTTCTCAGTGGGCTGGACAAAAAGAAACATTTTTATTTTTTTTTTTACCGCCAAAGTTAAAGTAGTTTAATGTAAATTAATTGGAAAATATAAATTTGTTTTATGTATTTGGGTTTTAGAAGTCTAAAACTCGAAAAAACTGCAAAAAATTACATATTTTTCAACATAAATTCTTCAACATTTTTACAAATACACATTTAGCAGTTTTTAGAAGAACTATACACCAAATATTATTGAAAATTTGAATTTTGCAAACAATTTCACTTAGAAAATAGTCAGTGTCGTGCTTATCTAGCCTCTAAAAACCCATAAAATAAAAAAAAATGTACAACTTTTCTTTACTTAAAAAATATTTTAAATTTTTTTTTTAAGATTATTTGACTTATATTTTTTTAAGCTCGTATCAAAAGTTTAACAAAAACATCTTTTGTGGCTTGAACCAAATTTGAGCGATTTTACTCTTTGATAGTTTTTGCGCTTGCGACACAAATTTACACTCGATCTATCGGCGCCAAAATTTGAGAATATTATTATTTTTTGTATTAAAACGCTTATCAAAATTTGACAAAAAAAAGTTTTAAACCACACCCTAGTGTGTTTATAATATTTTTTGTAAATATAAAAAAATAATAATTAAGTTTTATGGCTTTTGCGGCTTATAGACAGAGCGTAGACTTAAAAATGCAAATTTTGATTCTACGGAAAATTTCTGATTGATTTCAATAGTAAATTTTTTTTCCGAGTTAACTTTGCGTTTTTTAAACAAAAAATGCGATTAAGTTAAAAACAACAAAAAAACTTATTTTTTTTTACGATTTATTGACATATAGAATATAAACCATCAAAAAATACACATTAATAATGACAATTTAAAACTAATACAACTAGTGCTGACATTCAAAAACTTTGTTAATTACAAAGGACACTGCCAAAGTTTGCGGAAAATGTAAAGCAAAACACAAATTACGTTATGTAAATAGCTTTATTGCTTCTCAAAATAATCTTCTTTAAAATCTCTACACTTTTGCATCCGATGAAACCAATCTTCGAAACAATTTTGTCACTCCGAGCGATGTACTTCCAAAACAAGAGATTTAAGCTTTAACGGCCTCTTCATGCGATGAAAAACGCTCGCTACGCCTTTTATTTTAGATATGTCGAAATAGGAAACAGTCATTGTCAAAAACTCTACAGTTCGTCGTGCTGTGTGAGCGCTTGCATTGTCATGATGAACAATGATTCGCCGGTTTATGTTGTTTTTTTTGATTTCAGCAATAACTTCCGGCAAACAAATAGAAGTATACCGTCAGCATTACTATCCTATAACTATCCTTTGATCCTCTAATGCAACATTTGCAACATAACCCGTTTTTCCGAAAAAACAAGCAATCATTCTTTTCAAAACGCTTCGTAAACGCACTAATTTTGTGGGTTTATGTTCATTTTGAAACACCCATATAGTCGATTGTTGATTAGTTTCAGGCTCATATAAATATATCCAAGATTCCTCACCTGTTACGATGTTATATACCAAATTTGAACAACCTCCTTCGAATTTCTTTAGCATTTCCTTGCACCAATTACCACGTTCCTGTTTTTGTTCTTCTTTCAAATTGTGTAGGATCCAACGACTGCAAAGCTTCCTAACATGCAAATGATCTTGCAAAATCGTATGTATTTCTTTCGTTGAAATGCCTAAGGATCACATACCGATCTGACAAAATCATTTCACGCACAGCATCAATATTTTTCGCGACAACAAAGATGCATGAACGACCTTCGCGAAGATCGTCATCAAACGTTGGTCATCTATGCTTGAAGTCTGCAAACCATTTGTAAACCATAGTTTTGGATAGTGCTTCATCCCCAAATAACGAATTAAGTTTTTCCACACACTGCTGCTATGTTAAACCGTATCAAAAATTATAAAAAATCATCACTCGGAAATCACAATTTAAAATTTCAATAGGTCTGTTCCAACATACGATTTGGACAGTTTGCAAACCGTTCAAACTATGCACACAAACAAATTACTGTGTATAAAAGATTGCCAAAGGATGACAAATATTTGTTTGTGTGCACATTTTGAACGGTTTGCAAACTGTCCAAATCGTATGTTGGAACAGACCTTATACAAAATAATTTATATGTCATGGTCTTATAGTAGAAAATAGATTTACATAAAAAGCCTACGCAGCCAGCAGATACTGTTAAATTCTATTGATTACCCTATTAATGTATTTATGTGTATCTAATATACTTTATTTTAAACTAACCTAAGCTTATTATTAATAATTTATTAGACCAAATAAAATAAAATAAACATTAAATAATTTCATCAAAAGTCTAGGCAGATGAATTAATTTACAGATTTTACATTAACTGCTGGCATATCATAGACTGCCTAATCATTTTTCATAAAATAATAATATATAGATAAGGCACTCCAATAATATAGAACCGTACCTTAAATTGTATATTACATTTCCCCTATGTTCGGTTTTGTAGTCTGCTATTTTATTCACCACATACTGTTTTATAGTAAAAACTGTATTTTAGGTTATGTATTATTCAAAATACTTTTGTTGTAATAACCTCGCTATACAATAATACAAAATTAAATAACCAACTCAAAATAAGTTAAATAATACATTTTCAGTATATAAATGTCTACAAATTTTGATAGACGTACAATGTTGCAGCAAGATTTTTTTAGAATATAAATTATATGTGCTTAAAAATGGCAGCTCTGATGATGATGAAAAAAAATTAGTATCTTGCGTAATTGATTTCTTTTTTTTTTAATTTTTAAATTTCAAAATAGTAGTAAGTAAATTTAATTGAAACCAATTTTATCGCACAAGTTATTATGCTTAAACGACAGATAAGGAAACAAAAGAAGTGCCAGAAAACAAAACCATAAAAAAAAGATGCAAAAGATAAGCAGAAAAGCTAAGAAAAGCAACAAATGAAGCAATTCCTAGGTACAGGAAAAGGAGACAAAAAGGACCATACTAGTAGTGCAAACACATAAAAGAATGCAGTAAAAAAGCAATACAAACACGAGAAAAGTCAAAAGACAAAGAAAAAAAAAAAAAAGAAAAAACACGAAGAAAACGAAAAAAAAAAAAACTAACAAACGGAGAAAACTGTGCAAAATAGTAATGAACAAATTGGAAGGAAAAGCAAAGACAGTATACCTAAAAAAAAAACAAAGGAAAATGAGTCATAATTAAAAATTGTTTCCCAAAAGAAAATCGGTAGGAAAAACAAATAAAGAAACAGTGACAACAGTTAAAAAGAGAAAGAAGATCATAAAAAAAATGACAAACAACAAAACACTAGGTCCGGACAAAATTACAACAGAGATTGTAAATGCAGCGCTAGACAAAAACAAGGTAAAAATAACTTAAACATACAACATATGCCTAAAGAAAACTTTTTCAGAAAGCTGAAAAGAAGCCACAATACTTCTGATTGAGAAAAAGAAAGAAGCAGAAAAACGTCATATAGACCAATATACTTAAACAATGCACTAGCTAAGATATCGGAGAAAGATATGAAAAAAAAAAAACAGAAGATAGAAAAAAAAGATGGCTTTACTAAAGAAAAAACAATTTAAAGAACTAGAAAAAAAGTAAAAACAATACCAAAAGCAGTAAACAGCGGAACGCACATCAAAAACAACACTGCGTAATAATAGCGTTGAATGTACAGAACGCGTTTAATAGCGTGTCATGGAAAGCAATTATAAAAGCAAAAAAAAAATAAACTAAACATAAGAATTATCAAGATAATATGGAGCTTACATGGTAAAAACTTAGTCACTAAAAAGAAGAGATTAAAATTTATCAGAATCGTACCCCAGGGCTCAGCACTAAGACCAAAACTGTAAAACCTAAACCAAATGCCATAACGAAAGACTAAGACACTAAAAAGTAGAGATATAGAAATAAAAGTAATAAAAAAAAAAAACTAAAGCTTGCAATAGATAAGATATAGATATGAATAAGAAGTAAAGATTTAATATTATCAACACAAAAAACAGAAGCTATTGACTAAGAAGACTGATAGAAGAACAAGTAAAAAACAAGTAAAAAATCAAGTAATAACTATAGGGAAATAAATCAAACACCTCGAAGTAACACTCGATGCAAAGAAATGAAACAAACAGATTAGAAAAGCGGTCAGGTGTACTTAGGAAATAGAGAGAAAGTTCGATAGATTAATGCTAATTAACGGAGATCCAACAGAAGAAGCCAGAAAGCTAACAGCAACTTCAGCAAGAAGCAAATTGTTATACGCCGCAGAAACAAGAGAAAAGCCATAAAAACAAACAAAAACAGAAATAAAATAAGAGCAAAGCCTAGAGAATAGTGTTACAAAGACAATAAAAGTGATTGCGGCAACACCTCCCGCATATATAATGGTAACAAAAAAGCTAAAAATAAAAAAATACTAGTAAAAAAAGAACCAGTAAAAAATAAGCAAAGATAAGATCAAGAGAAAAACGATGAAAAATGATAAAGACAGTGAAGTATAGAAGAAAAGAGAGAATGAACAAAAGAACTAATACCGAAAAAAAAAAAAAAGAATGGCTTTAGAATAAACCCAAAACGTGTTAATAAACAGCACAAATACTGACCGGACACGGAGCATTTGAAAAATTCATGCAAAAGAAAAATAAAAGAAGCACAAGATAATGCAGAACACACTCTAGTAGAATAAGAGGCGTAGGAAGAAGATAGAAAAGAACTAGAAAATATACGGGAATAAAACAATAATCATTAAGAAATGTCTAAAAAATGAAAATAAATGGAAGGCGCTAAAAAACTTTGCAACAAAAAAACTAAAAAAAATATTGAAGAAATAGATAACAAATTAGAAAGAAAAGAGACAAAACAGTCTAAGAGACAGACAGAAGTAGAAACTATATGGATAGAAAAACCAAAGGAAGCATGCGTGCCGCAGATACTGCGTAAAAATCCGCGAGGCAATATTCAGCTCTCCTAAAACTAGTGCCAGATCTAGATTAGATTGAATGGTACAACAACAGGATTTATGCAGAGAAGAAAACCGAAAACAATGCCAAGCAAAATTTATTCTCAATGACCACTTGCTGACGCTAACATCTTACTATTTCTACAAAAAAATATGCTTAAACCAATAATAAATATTACACATTCTGGATTCCTTAATGCTATGAGTAATGATCCCTGTAGTATACCCCCTATATACATAGTATTTTTATATTTAATCAAAAAAATCGTTCAGATCAAAAAATATGTCTAAACAATGTTTCTCTTTAAATTTGTATAAAATTTTTAAAATATTCTAAGCAGTTGATTTATGTTTAAAAAACATCTTTGGTTATAAACAAAATACAATCTTATGTATGTCGTCAAGATGTACTTTAATCCTAAACGTAACATTTTAATGACTACTAATAAGGCTTTTAGCATTTCTTAATGTATTTTAAAATTATTTAAAAGTGGCTTCTGCAATAAAAGGAATTGTATTAATTTAGACTAGTTTAGTAAGATTCTAGAAATGCTTAAGAACAGGATTGTTTGAATGGATTAAAAAAAATTAATTTATCCTTCTAAGGTCTGCTTAGACTAGATTAAGGGCCGGTCTTTCCTCTTCTCTATAAAGTTGCCAATAACATTTATCTTCTCGATAAGTAAAAATAGTGTATTTCCATATACCCATATCTCTTATCTTCTCTATCTGATCGATAAGTTATTTGACAGTTAAAGCAGACCATAAATATTTATTCACTAGATAACATATAGTATTGTATGAACTTTTATGAACTTTAACATCATGGAATTGAAACTTTTACTAGATCATGAATTTATTGATTTAGTTGATATTGTTTAATCTTGAACGTAAGCCATATTCAGCGGCTGCAACGCCGCAGTGCTGCGGCAGGATTTGAGTTGTGTACGATCGTTTGGGAGACACGTGCTGCGGCAACGTACCTGTAACAGTTTCAGATGGATAGATGCGTGCTTGGCGCGTTGCAGCCGCTGCGCGGCCGTTTTTCTGCGATGGTCTTGGTGCAACTCATGACAGTTGCGTTTTTAATAATTCAGCTATTATGATACGGTTTGAAACAGGTCAAATGGAAAATTTAACATTGTTGATAGTGGCTATTCTCTGCGTTCTTATTTATTGACACCACTAAATAATCCAACTACTAAAGCACAAGGATTACTTAATGAACCACAAATCAGGACAAGGAATGTAATTGAAAGAACTTTTGGAATTTGGATAAGTCATTTTTCTATTTTATCAAATACAATAAGATGTCATTTGCCATTAACTAATGTAGGGTTATGGGGTTATATATACAAGTTCCGACATACGTTATAAAATGTATTAGAGCGTTCTCGCTTCCACGCACGTAAGAATTTGCGTAATCTCACTCTTTTTGCGTAATTGCGTAATGAGCATTGCCAACATTAAAAATATTACTAAGTCATCCCCATAACTATATAACAGATAAATGTCATTGGAAAGACTTAAAGGCTTAATGCTCTCTATAATCTTAGGAATAAATTTATCTCTTTTATAGTAATTGTTGCAAACTTTATAGGGTAAGGTCGTTAATAATAACAAAAACGACGTCTTAATCAATTGAGTTTTATATTATAAGCTATATGACTAAGCAATAAGTCGTACCTACAAAACTCGTTACTAAGCTGATGGATATGGATTCAGAGCACAAAAAATAATTAACTGCTATAATTCAAATCAAAATATCAATTTAACAATCAATTAGTATCTTCTTATATATAATTTTTTGTGTTGGCGATGTAGCTGTGTTAAAAGTCTAATATTTTCAGATCGGACTGTATTTTGGCTATAGAACGCCTCTGTAGAATTAGCACGCTATAAAAGGTGTAATTTTAATTAGTACCCAAAAATTGTTTTGGAAAAGCTGAAAATTGATCGGCTCTACAGAAGCGTTATATGACCAAAATACAGTCCGATCTGAAAATATCAAACTTTCTTCTTTATCACCAGCTCCTGAACTATTAATTTTATATTTTATATAATAACAATTAGAAGGTAAGTTTTTTTTTTATTTTTAACAAAAATACAGAATTATACTTTATTGTAATATAAATACATTTCAAATTACATACAAACATAATTTAATGTAAATGAAATAACACGACCGCCGACTATTCAAAACATCATTATGCTTTAATAATTTAAATTGTAATTTTCTTAAATCTAATATAAATTTTATTTGGAAATTAGTTATGAAACTAGAAATAAATCAAAACATATTATTATAAGATTTATATTTTTTATATCTTAGCTGAATATCTGTTAAATAGATATTTCAATATTTATGTGTAGTTTTTAAGTTGAAATTAATATGAAATAAGTAGGTCGCATTTTATGAGAATATCTAAAGAAAAGATTGTACAGTAGACAATATCTGCGATAATAAAAATTGCAAGTTAAATATCCTTGGCATCACATTTTTCTTTAAGCAAACTTTGAAATTAATCCTGCATCAAAAACAAAATGCTTTGTATAGTTTTTCTCTAAACACTAAGATTTAAAACATTATTTGTTAAAAATTCACTGACTGAATAAAGTTAATTATAAATTTATTAAGATTTATTCTTGCACAAAATGCATTATTGTGATGATAATAGTCTGAACAACAATTGTCCAGCCCAAGAGATAGAAGTCGCTTATTTGCTTTTATTTATTTAATATTTTACACGTAACTCGTGTCAGTTCGATGGTCATTGATTTATACTGTGCGGTAAATAACTTATTTATTTATTTATTTATTATTAAGAGAAGAACTTATTCAAACTCGACACAACGATCAAAGCAGCCAGAAGTCAAACAGGGCTCGTTTCATCATTTATTGATTTAAACTTAATTTAAAATAATTATTTTGCTGTTTTTGACGTAGATAACAGAAATATAAATTTTCCAATTTCAATATTTTAATATGATTTTAAAAAATAAGAAAAACAAAATAAAGAATAAAAATAATATAATTGAATTACTACTTATTATTTATCCTTGCAAAAACGACGTTGAATGTAAAACATATCTTAAAATCATAACAAAAGTGCCAAATCAATACCAAAATAATAAATTTAGCAGCTGTTTTAGTTGGTAAAACTTTATATTTTTGTATTTGGTTTAGGTTTAAATTTATAAACACAAGATTTACTGTAACAGGAATGTACCTGCAATGCACTTGAAACTATGCACACAAGAAAAAATAATTTCTAAATGTTTAATAAAGAAATAGTTATTTTTTGTTGTATTATTTTATATTTCTGACATGTCCCATTTTTTAGTGTTCTTGAATAAAGCTCAAAGCATTTATTTAAACATCACATTGCGCAGTCGGTAAGAAGAAAGTAATAAAATGAGTAAATAATTGACTCCAAAAATGAAAAAGAAAAAAAAACAAAGTTTATTTATATATTTTTTTATTTGTACTTATTTCCGGTTCATCCCGCGTTGGTCGATTGAGTATTACTCGACGTTTCGGCTTTTCCATCATCCGGAGTAAAGTATATTTATTTTTGAAATAATATACCTAATATATATATATATATATATATATATCAATACGACATTGATCTATATCAAACTAATTTTGATGTAAAAGCTAACTTACAAGAAACTATATTGAGTGTAAAGTTTCTTTGTTTGACTAGTTTTTGGTCGATTAATTGATAGTAGCTGTATTTAAATTAGTTGTTGTTGGTAAAAAAGTTGTTAGTGGTTTTTTTGATTTTAATTTAATTGTTGCCAATGCTGTTTTCCAAGTAGATGGTAAACGTCTTTTTTCAATTTCGATGGCTTTTCTTGTATAAAAATAATTAATTTTTGTTAAACTTTTAGTTTTTTAAATGATCTAAACAATCACAGTCTGATAATAGACGTAAATTTTGCAATGCAGTATTAGCTAACTTAATGGAAAATGTCCAACATTAAATATGATTTATGGTTAGCCAAGACACAGCCAGAGTAAATCAAGACAAATGTGCTAATGTAACTTTGATAACTGACCACAAAACTGATAAACGAAGCAAATGTGTGCAAGTTCTTAAAAAAATCGTGCTTATCATTTTGATATTAAACAAAGTTCTTACAAAGCAACTTTTGATTGTTTTGCAAAAGAGAACTTGCTTCATTATTCATACTTCAAAATATCCTTCACACACTTACATATGAAAATGACTTTGAAAAAGAATTCAAAGATTACAAAAAAATGAAGTGTTAGATGTAGATAAAGCAAAACCGCATGCTCATTTAATAATGGAATAAATTCTTAACAAAACTGATATAGATTTTATAAAGTGAGCACTAAACTGATGCTTTAAAACAATTATATAGTAAATCATAATTTAATATTTGTAAAAAAAACTTTATTACAAAAGATGAACTTCCTAACAAAAACTTTCTTTACACCAAACCGGAAACCATTATCTTGGTTCAGATCAAAGATTCAAAAACTGTAACTGCAAAACTATGTAAATCCACCACAAAAAATGTGCTTGTTGTAAAAACAATTTACAACGCAACTGCAACTACTTTTATGTATAATACTTAACCGTTGCTGTATATAGAGCCAGGAAATGCATAACAAAAGAAACTGCATTAAGTATCTACCATTCAATATTTTTAGCAAAAATTTATTATTTAATAAACATATGGGGAGAAACATCAAAAACAAACATACAAAGACAACAGAACAAAATTCTAAAAATAATACACAAACTACCAAAACTAACACCAACAAAAAAAGTATACAAAATAATTAACGAAACAAAGATAAACGAAAAAATACAAATAGAAAAAGGCAAAACTAATATACAAAACTAAAAATAAAGAAATTAAAACCAACCTCCAAATAAAAACCAACAAAGAAATTCACGGACATAACACTAGAAGAAGAAGCAATATACATGTACACACAACAAGAACAGAAAAGGCAAAACAAACAATACTAGGCAATGGACTAGTCACGTACAATCAACTGCCTCAAAGTATTAAGAAAATAAAGAGCTGTAATGAATTCGAAATAAAAATAAAAGAACACTATATATTAAAAAGATCAAAACAAAGAAATGAATAAAGTAGATAATACAAACAACATAAATAACAAATAAGAAGAATTGAATCATAAAATGGTGCCCCGAATACGAAGCTCTGCAGCCATCCATATGGAGACGGTGTAGAGCAGCAAGTGGGGAGAAAACAAAATAAAATATAAACTATAAATATGTAAATATATTATAATAAATAACAATTAAAAAAAACCGTATTAAAGTATAGTTGTATGATACGCCTGAATAGTTATAGGCATAATGCAGTAGTTATTCTCTGATCTTCAATCTTTCAAATTTATAGTTGCTTGAAATATTATGCTAATTTTAAGTGTTACTAATATTTGACTACTAAAATTTACTGTTTAGTTTAGATGAAATAATAAAACAATTTACTATGTTATTTTATCAGAAATTTATTCAGAGCCTTCTGCAGATGTAAATTGTTTAATTATTTTATAAAATAAATTATCACGTAGTATAGGTCACAACCATCAATTATATGTTTAATTTAGAATTTAATTTTATGATAAGATCAAATAACGATTAATTATAATGTGTTAATTAAAAATCAAAGTATTTTTTTTAAATTTTTTCTTGATTTTTGAAAAAATATACGAGTATTAAAAAACTTTAATCTTTAATTGTATAATCTTCTTTCACTTCTTTCACATATGATTGATCTCAATAATTTATGCACTTTAACTAAGGTTCAGTCGGTAACCTGAAAATTTCCTGCATTAACTAAGTTATCTGCGCAAAAAAATTTGCACCTTAACGTGTATTGCTAGATAATCTGCAGATTCTCTAGTTAATCTGCAGTTTATCAGACTTACGTACTTTATCAGTAACATATATATAAAAGACTTGCGAATTTTCATGATACAGTACTTTTAATTACATCTCCCTAACTTCAACTGTTTCCATTGCAAATAGTTGGGTTTAAAACAAACAAATAATATAGATATAGTGTCTGACTGGGCTTAAATTATCTCAGTGGATTATTTCATTACCAATTCCTCGGAGGTCAATTATGTTTGTATTATATATCTAAACGCTATTTAACCCAAAGTAGTACAGTGAGATCAAGAATAACTGACCTGTCCGCTCTCATCAAACGGAGTTTTAATAAAATTTTGACATATCGCTCTATGGTGTATACTACTATAGTGTAGCTAACTTCACTTATGTTTTCAAATGTAAAGAATTTATTTAATTAACCGTTTGAATGAGGCGACACATACTAAAAAATATATATACTACAAACCATTATTGATAATATGGGTTACGTTAACGTAGTAGAAATAACTAATTCTAATTTTAAGCAGGCCCAAGCTTATATTGTATACGATTTTGTGCGTACGTATTGATAACGCACATTAAATGTCGTCTGTTTTATCCTATGCAAACGTTCTGCTCGTAGGCAACATTAATAAACTGATTATCTTTTAATGAGTAAAAGAACTCGTCATTGCTATATAATCAAATATGTAAGCAAACTATTTTTAAGAACAGCACAGGTTTTTCAATTGCATTACATTTTGAAAAAGAATAAACTTTGTAATTAGTTTATTGGTAATTGATGCAACTCCATTAAATTATTATATAAATAAACAAATATCAAAGTTTAGTTGTTAAACATTTTGAGTTTTAATCAATTTACAATTTACTTTTTTGACCAGATTAACGTGTCACTTGATGTGAAATATAATACTTGCGTATAAAACTTCATTTTGTTCAATACGTATCCAATAAGTTCTAAGAGGAAAATAGATCAATACTTTATGTTTAATCAAAATTTAATTAAAAATTACGCAAATGGTTGCAAACTCTTCTATAGATCCTTTGTACACTTAATTTCGTACAAAAAATTACCCAAGGCGCACTTATTGGTTACTTGTAAACATAAAGGCAATTTATCAATACACTTTTGTAAATCATAATTTACAAAAATAACAAAATATGATAGAATCAATGTATTTACACAGCTGCTTTAGCATAATGTAATATTTTTTTCTTATTAATAAAATGTATTTTATCATATATAGTTTACTAATTTGTTAAAATTAGGCCACGGATTACAACATTATCAAACCTGCTGCAAAAATATTTATTTGCTTAACTACCTCTTTTATATTTTTATGTAGAGAGTTGTATGATTTGTTATGCGTCCGTAGTTCAATTCTACCGCAAATTGAAAGTTAATTGAAATGATAATAAAACAGCATTATGGCCTGTACGTCAGTCACAATACTTAATTATTCAAACAGAATAAAAGCAACAATTTATATTACATATTCAGGTTAATAGTTTTCTATTGAGATAACTATAACAGAACAATGCAAATAACTTTATAAGTTGATTCTTAAAGATTAAATTATGTATAAAAATTAGAATCTAGTCGAGATTTAAAATTCATTTTCTACACCACAAATTAAATTAACTATGTTAAAACAAACGATTAATTTAACAATTATTATTCTATATGCAATTTGATTATTTAAATTAAAATGTTACTAATCATAAATAAAAATTTAAAGCACATGTGTTTTATGCTGGCAATATACTACAGTACCTATTATATTGCCGAATGCTGCACAAATGTCGTCTACGAAAAAGCGGATTTTGTTATATCTTCTTATATGCAGCATAATTCTGCAAAAGTGTGAAGTCTTGCATGTACAAACCGGACAAATACTCAATTCACGTAAAATATTAAAAAAATACTACTAAAATAAATAAAAATCATTCAATTTACTCGTGTTTTATATGATTTTATATCATAAAGATATTAGTTGCAGTCGTTGCCAATGTTTGTGGAAATACGTTTGTTTCTCTTATTTTCTTTCGTTTGAGCATTGTTTATATAAATAATATTAAAGTACATGAACGCAAATTTATAATTCAAGAAACGAAACAAAATTAAATATATAAATTCAGAGCCCAAAGCATACTACTGCAGCAGCGGCAGCACTGCTAAATATGCCCCTGAGTAGTATTACCTATAAATACAGGTACGCGATTAGGAAACTACTGGGACATTAATAACTCATTACATAAAACATTGTTTATAAAAAATGAAATTATTAAATAATTAATATATCTACATATATTGTTAAATTAAAAGAGATCATATTCCAGCAATATTAAGTACAGCAGGAAACGTAGAAACGAAAAGAAAGACATAATCATTTAATTATCATAAGCAATACTGTTTTTTTTCTTTTATCTTTATATTCGTAGGCATTCCACGTCGAAGTAACATTTTATTAAAAAAAATCTATATAAAAAACGTTATTGTACTACAAGTAATATTATATTAAAAAGATTTTTTCAACTTTACGCAAAAATTTCAATTATAAAAGTTTAGGTTTCACAAAAAGATTCGATGTCTTATTATTTTCAATTCTATGAAAAGTTTATTTCCAGATATGATAAAAAATGTTTAGATTTGTTCAATTCGAAAAATGTATTGTTATTTTTAATAAAAATCCAATTAAAAACGATTTTATTGTTATTATGTAGTCAAGAGGCATACTTTACTAAAATATATGGCAATCATTAGAGATAAGTATGTACAAAACTGCTTAAAAATGCAAAGTAAAACAGACATTTGTATGTTATAGAATAATGTGCGTGAGTGAATATATTGACACACGAAAAGCAGATGATGCTACAGGTTGATGTAAGAGTTTACGCATAGCATTCAAAAATACATCAGAATCGTTAAATTAAACTTTAATTATACACTAATATTGGAATGTTTAGTTTGTAAAATTAATTAAATACATGTTTATTAACTGTGTTTTAATAAAGATGCAGCTGGTTATGAAATGCAATTTGAATAGTTATTATTATTGCGTTACGTTTAGTAAAAGAGATCATATTTGAAGTAAAATGATATTTTTATTTAATATTTTCAATGGTAAAATTACATGGTTAGAAAATGATTGAAAGTTAATTGTTTTGCTTTTTCTTTTATTATAATAATTATGTTTTATATAATATAGCTGATCAAAATTAAGGGAGGTTTATTGTTTTGTATGGTTTATTGTTGGGTGGATGGTGTGATTATAATGATGGATGCTAGCGTGTGAGTTTGAAATGGCATGATAATGGCATAAATCATAAAACGAACAGACAATTAATAGCATGTAACCCATCAGTTACCTGACGAAGACGCGCAGGTATTGGATCATAGATGTGATGCTGTTGAAACCATCCAGCAAAAGAACCAACTGTTAGAGCACCTGCTAGCACTAGGAGGCATAAACACAGAGCCACCAGGAGGCGGCTCTGGCTAGATAATACCATCGCCATATCGTATAATTGAATCACATCACATTACAGCAGTAGGTTAAATAAGTGTCTTAAGATTGCAGATAATTAAGATAAGTAGTTATGTTAGTATCACACAGTTTAAAATTGTGAACGGGCGCCCCTAGCGAGCGCATGTTGAACCAAGGTTAGCGAAAAGCTTCCACACCGTGCTCGGGAACTCTGCTGGAATGCCGAGTGCTGAGTGCGTGTCGTAGCGACCGTAAGCAGGACGAACAGAGACTAGTCCCGAACAGGATTGCTACTCTGCGGAACAGCGCTCTGCGCATCTACAATCATACACCTTCAACTGCGAAATAAATTAACTAATTATATATGAATGTGTTTTAAAAAGTAATTGTATATTGTAAGTCTAATGAATATCATTAACGCGCGCGCTTTCCTCGTATATTGGGACTACTCATAGAAGATAAAAAGAATTACACGCGCTCAGGAACGAAAGTTTACGAATAAAATAAAAGATTCAGTCATTGTTTGGACAGTAAAAAGTTCAGGGAGCGCTCTCTACCTTATCGTAAGGTTTATATAGGATCTCATTTCCCAGGCGAACTTTCTACATGCTACTATCAGTGGATTCATCAGCAAAAGATTACCGTTATCTCTAATCAATTCCTAACTCGAATCTGTCACAAGCCGCAGATCACTTTGCCAATAAATCTGTTAAAATTAACAGTTACAATGATTAATGCATATTAAACATCACAATAGATATTATAATAAATCAATTTAAAACAACAAAACATTATTTTATGAATCGCTAGTATGATACATACATATTTCTCATTATCTTGATAATTAATTATTATATATCATTGTTTATATTTTACTAAATAATTAATAAAACATACAATTTCCATTAAACTAAAACTATATCAACTATTAATTTTGTTTATGAAATTATAAATTAATGAAATTAATTACATTTTAATTAAATTCAATTTTCACATAAATTTATAATACTAAACAATAGATACACATTTAATTTTAGTGTATAAATTGATTAACAATATTAACATAGCGTGTTAACAAGAATATACATTAACTGTACAGGATGTTCTAACATTTTTCTCTCCAAAGCCAAACGCTTATGTATATGGCGCCAATACCGTAGGTAGTTGATCTGAAGAAATGCAACTAAGCATCCCATCTATTTATTTTATTCAGGATTCATAATATAATAAAATAATTTTTATCCTGTATTTTGCTAAGTTTAAAAGTTTCAATTCAAACAATACCTTGTCCAGATTTTATTTATTATAGCGTCATCAACATATATGTTTACAGAAGTGCATTTGTAGCTTGATACAATTAAGCGGGTGCCGATAATAAACTGAAATGCGGATTGTTCTGTTTTTTTTTTTCGTTTTACAAGTTAAAAATGTTATATAAATTTATTATTTATGTAGTTTTCACAAACAACTTTTAAACAAAGCAAAAAGGAATATTGCATTTTTTTATAAGAATAAATTTTTTTAATGTTAGCACCCAAAAACACTGTTTGCTAATGCCAGATTGTAAGAATAATTAAAAATGTTGTCAAATTGAAAATTTAAAAATAGCAACTCGTGTTGTGTCGATTTTGGCAGTTAAAGCCTTATGACCGGCATTTCAATCATAGGATTAATGTTTAAATAAGTTTATTTCTCATTGTAATTGTAGAATAAAATGAATAAATGTATTTTAAGTTGGAAGCAAAAATCTCTGAAACTTGTTTTATTTTTAATTTCATTTTATTGATGACATATTATTCTGTAAAATGTCCCCAGCTAAATGATAAAACAAACAAATTTAAATGTTATTATACTATTTCTACGTTTTTGAAAATATTTAAATTCAAAACATGTATCTTACAACATTTTTAAGCCACAAAACCTATTATCACAATTTTACAAAAACTTATTTTAAAATTTAAATATCCCATTTTTCTTGCACTCAACGCATGATAAACAACCTAAGTTTTTTGATTTTTGGCAAGTTTACTTGCTTACCTAAGAGTATGTTTCAGTTACAGCTTACGTCATTGTTCTGACGTCATCAATGTCTATGAGATGTTACTCACTAGAAAATAAAAAGTAACTACTGTTTGGTTTACAATTATTATTGAGAGTTTTATAAAATATAAATTGTGATTTCCATGTTAATTTTATCATTATCTATTTAATAATTTTACAATAAATAATCTTGCAATGTTGCATTGTATTAAATTAATTCGTTTTAAAGCATATTTACACATAAATCTTACTTTTCATAAAAACATTAATGACAGATGTAACCGTTTACGTAAAATTTCCGCAATCAACCAAAAATAGAGCGAGATAGAAATATAACCGCTGTTTGCTCGCTGGTAAGAAAGACACTGTCAAAGTTCGCGGAAAATGTAAAGCAAAAAAAAATACGTTATGTAAATCGCTTTATTGCTTCTCAAAATGTTCTCTTTAAAATCTATACACTTTTGCATCCGATGAAACCAATCTTCATCTTTTGCCACTCTGAGCGAGGTACCTCCAAAACACGCACTTCACACTTTTGTGGATTTAGGTTCATTTTGAAACACCCATACAGTCAATTGCTGTTTAGTTTTAAGCTCATATAAATATTTCAAAAATTTGTTACCTGTTACAATGTTAAATACCAAATTTGAACGACCCCCTCGAATTTCTTTAGTATTTCCTTGCACCATTTGACACGTGCCTGTTTTTGTTCTTTTTTCAAATTGTGTGGGATCCAACGACTGCAAAGCTTCATGCAAATGATCGTGCAAAATCGTATGTATTTATTTTGCTGCAATCATTTCACGCACAGCATCAATATTTTACATGACAACAGAGGTGCATAGACGACCTTCGCAAAGATCGTCATCAAACGTTGGTCCAATGATACAACACAACTAAAATTTTGGATGGTGCTTCATCCGCAAATAACAAACTAAGTTTCTCCACACATTGTTGCGGTGTTAAACCGTATCGAAAATCATAAAAAAATCATCACTCGGAATTCACGATTCGAAATTTCCATTTTTCATACAATTATTACTCTCGTTAAATTTTGTTGAAACAAAACCGAGCAGTTTGAAATCAAACTGTCAACTGAATTATAGGTGAAAAACGTAAAATTTCACGAATATGAATCGCAGAACGCTGGCAATACAGGCAGTACTTAATTCCGCAAATTTTAGCAGTGCCCTCGTATTAGGACAGATTACACTGAGAAAATTTAAACCATGTATTTAAAGAACCAATTTATAGAAAATGTTGTCAATTTTTAAGTTTATACGCACAAATTTTAATTCAAATAAATATCAAAAATAGTTGCACTTGACTTATAAGCGGATGCATAAACCTTAAATAGAAAACACCTATTATATACAAGTTGTAAAACATCCTGAAATTCCATAAAATGTCAGCAAAGTGAATGCTAAATTGACCCAAGAACTAAAATAATGACGTGTTGATGAATGTCTACCACAGCTTCCTTATTTTCACTTATTTTGCTTCGTTTCAAACATCTACCATGGTGAGAGATAGTAACGCAACGTCTTCTATTACAAGAAAGTTAAATTGTTACGTGCAGTGAGTCTGTAGTACAGTTAAATCTTTATGCAACAAAGATGTTATACATATAACTGGTTTGGCAACCAATCTCCTAAAGCAAATCCAGCCGTTGAGCCGAAAATATAAATAATTATTATCGCTTCAGATTAACATTTTCTAAAATTCTATCTGTCTTATCGATTAAAAAAATATGTTTATTTATACGGCACAACAGCAGGTTGCATATTTCAATATTTTGCCTTACGTTTAGTTCATGTTAATATACAGTGGTTGCCAATCAAGTGTATAGTATAGTAGTATATTTTTAGTGCGTTTTATTTAAATTAGATCACCGAAACAAATTTATCATTTAAATTCAATAAATGATGCATTTTATATAATACAATGATTTCTTGCCCATGGTGATTTGATTGTTTTGCCTACTACCGTAAAAATAAATATTTTTTTTTTAGTAAAATATATTTCTTTTTATCGGACTACAATAAATTTTACCGCTCTAGGGCTACTGCAAATGATTTTCCCGTCCTAGGGCCTCAATTTTTAATCCATAATACGAGTGGAAATCGGTTTTTCAGATTGAATAAGCAAAAATAATATTACTAATATTATTAATTAAAAAACATAATAATTTATTCAATTATGTAGCTTTGATAACGCAAATAAAAACCAAAAATAGACTATTTTGTCAATTTAAACCAATATAATTAGTATACTTGCAATAACAATGTATTCTAATTCAATATAATTATAAAAAACAATAATGACAATTTAAAAATAAATTTAAATAAATTAGTTTAATATATTTTTCATTTGCAAGTTTAAGATGCAGGTTACAAGTATTAGGCTAAATCTTAATAAAATTATTGTTTATTAATTTATGGTTTTTAGTAGTAAGTTTGTACTTGCAGCGCGAGAAAACTGTTTTAAAATTGAACTGAATAAAAAAGACTACAAACTAATAGCACATCCCAAAAAATAGGTCGAGAGGAATAAAACTACTATTCAAGTATTTCTTCAAGAAGATCAAACCGATATGTTTGCTACCCTACATAAAATCAGTAAGAAGTAAAATGTCTTTAAGAATCATTTTTAGTGAAAAAAAAAACTGAGCTAAACTGTAGTGTTTAAATACTAGTTAGTCACATATCAGTTGAATTGAAACACAGTTTTGAGGTAGCTGCTGTAAAATTAACTGATTTTAAATAGATTGTTATCTCTGTGTATCGTATTTAATTTTAATGTTTTTATTAATGTTTTATTACAAGTTTTTATAAAAATCGACTGTTTAAATTTAAAACGGTGATTTTAATTTTAAGTTTAACTGTAATGATCCTTAAAAAAAAACAATTTTTTTAATAACTATAGTCTTATGACCTCTTTTGAAACGCCAACAAGAAATAATACTTGCTCAGACAATGTGTACCTTAAATTTAGAAAACATTGTGTTAAAAGCTATAGATGCCAAATTAAAGTTTTTCAACTTAATATAGGCAGTTAACTGGAATTTTATTGATAACAATAATTTAGACAGTAACACAAAAGCAAGCATGTTTATGGATATTCTCATGGATAACGCAAGCATTGCATTTCCTACAAAGTCGGTAAGTCAGTATGCTGGTTTGACAATAAACTCAAATCTATGAAAGAGAATTTATCTTTTATGAACTATATGTGCCAAAATAATAGTAATCCGGTTTTAAAAAATGCAATGAAAAATTACAGAAATAAATACAGACAAGCAATCAAAACTAAACGTGTAGCTAATAACAACTATTTGAGTTTAAACAACAATTTAGTTCAATCAATGTAGGATAAACTCACATAAAATTAATTAAAAAAACTGTGATATTACACCTAACATTTTAATTTTTTTTGTGATTGTTATAAACAATATAGATGTAAATAATTATAGGCAAATATCGTTGCTACCTATAATATCAAAGTTATTTGAAAAAGTTCTTAAAACTCAATTATTGAATCACTTTGAAAACAATAATATTATTCCATAGCTTCGATTGTTAGGAAAATATCAGACTGTTTTGAGAAGGCAGAATATAATTCAACATCTTTCTTAAATCTAAGTAAGGCGTTCGATTGTGTTTCACATAAAATTCTACTAAAAAAATTATATGTAATAGCATATGTATGTTTTTATACTATTAATCTAAAAAAAACATTTCATCATTATTTACAAGCAGAACTCACGCAATTTAACTCTCATTTTTTAAAATCAGTGTTTTGCAACGTGTAGGGAATAAAATTTCCTGTCTAATGAAATATATGAAAATCCAAAACCTTCAATTGTCTATTAGTTTTTAAAATTAAATTGTAATTTTTTTGTCAAAATCTTTGCTTACATTTTAAGAGTCATACTTCATTGAACATCAAATTTTCTAGACATTTTATTGTGCTATAAGTAATTTTTCTAAAATAACAATTGTTATAATTCTGCTCCTTGTTGTGAATGTATGATAAAATGTAAAATTTGAAATTCCCGCCTGTATCAAAGTTCTGCTCCTAGTTGTGAATGTATAATAAAATGTGAAATTTGAAATTCCCGCCTGTATTAATTTTTCTAACAGTTAGGTACTGCGGCTAGATTAATTAAAATCATTCGACTTTGCTTCATACAAGTTTATTTTGTAACACATAAATAAATATATTCTACTTCAGAAAGTAATACGTGATTTTAAACAAAAAACATGTTTTTAATCAAAATCAATTAAATTTATTCAATAAAAATAATTTATTATTGAACAACGAATTTAATTTAATTTTGTCAATATTTCTTGTTCTATTTTTAATGGTTTGACCTATATGATACAAAAACGCCTTTGTAACGTTAAAAGCATAATTACATAATACATTACATGCGCGCAGTTTTATTAAAAATCATCAAACTAATAACGATAAAGTTTTTCAAACGTATGATTAAATTCATGTTTGTAAAAATTATTTCTACCTGTTTGGTACGTTGATCATAGTATTCTATCTAAGAACCAGATGATGCCATTTTAAGATTATACTTTAGATATCGAATACAAATTTCCTATTTACAGTATAATAGCAGCTATCTACTAACCTATATGATATATTCTTTGAAATGGTCATGTATGCTGTTAAACGTATTCTCCAAACGCGAGTGTTATTGTGGTAGTTTAGTATTAGTATAATTACCTGCTTGCATAGTGTAAATTAAATATAATATACGTAGGATTCAAAATCAATATCTTGTATCAACGTAGGTTAAGTGAAATTAAATTATTTATTCAATGTAACCCGGACGATTCTTTTCATGTTTACTGTACTACTACATGGTCAGTTCATTGTTTATTTATATGTTGAATATTTAAAGTATAACATACAAAATTTGTTTTAAAAAATAGGAAGAGTCTAATTGATATTAATAAAATAATTTTGTATATCATTGACTAAATTATACAAACATTTTGTTTGCAATGTATATAATATGTATGTTTTATATTAATATACCAAAAGATTTTATGTATGCGTAAGACTTGGTCATATCGATATAGTATAAACTACATTTTTGTGTACGTCAGCAGCTCTTTAAATTATATTACGTTCAATATTCATTTAATCTGAAACGGGAAAACTTGAATTCCATACTTAAAATCACCTTGTTGAAATTCCATTATGAAATTTGTTTTACATTGTATACATAATAATAAAAGTCTACTCTAAAAATTGAAGATCCAAATTATTATTTGTTTCAGTTAATAATTAATTAATTTGTTGCTGTATTTATTGTAATGATTTAAATATGTAAATTGTTTAAATTAAATAATTTTCAAATTAACTGTAATTACTTATATCATTGATTTAAAGATTAATAATTTAAAATGCATCAAATAATAATGTAAATGTATCTGAATTTATTTCCTACAAAATTTTACAGATAAAGATAGCACACACATATTATAAATTCAAAACTGAAAAATTATATTAATATGCAATATCAATGCGGTTTAACAATAACTGATTTGACTGATTATTTATTAATAAAAGTTCCGATAAAAAAGCTTTCAACGGAAATTTTTATTTAAAAAACTAAAAAAATATAACAAACATATTTTTTTAATGTTTTGTGAAGTCATAACCAAATAACCAGAACAGATCAATACACAATAGTTGTTTCCAAACTGTTCATAATTTTTATGTTTGTTTATTATAAAATGATGACTAAATTTTATTAATATAAAAAATAGGATTTACACTGGTTATATATTAGCAATCCTGTTTTTTCTGAACATTTTTTTTAATTCCGCTAATATAAGGTCTGTCCCAGACTTCAACAATTCTATTAGTATATTGTTTTCCCTTTCAGCTTTATTATATGGTTTAAGGCAAATAAGTTTTTTTTTACAGTTATTTCTGGCAAAAATCTAAACAAAGAGCAATGTCAATAAAAAAACGTAAACAAACAATAACAAATGTCAATTAAAAAAAAACAGTAATTATGAACCTATTATTAAAAAATTATTATTATTATTATCTATTTGGTTTAAAGGCAATTTCAACCGCCGATTTATTCAAATTGCCCCGCTCCTGCTGGCGGTTGTTTGTCTCAATCGCCAATTAACCATTTTGCGCTTTTAATATATAAATAGCTATTTTGAAGTTTTTATAAAACTGTAATCCAAAATGTTAAAAGTGCCGTTTTACGTAAAAAACCCAAAAATAAACAAACATTTTCTTAATTTTTATTATTTGATCAAAATTTTTCTTAAATTAGCTTTATTTTGATCACGAAGAAAAAGTAATTGCCCCGTGCACCGCTCTAACATCTAACTTATTGCATTATATAAAAAAAATGTATCCTACAAAAAATTAACTGTAAAAAAATAAATTAGTAACGCATCTGTCAATAATACACATTTGTGTAGTCAGTAAAATTCTGTTACATAGCTTAACACTTGTATTGCACTATGCTAAGACAGTTAACTAATAAAAAATTTGCAAACATTCATTTTATGCATGCATTCTGCAATGTCAATGTTTCAGCTTCTGTGTTCAAGTATTCATTGATGTACACCGATGTTGTTTTGAATTACATAAACATAAAAAAAAAGCTTACAATTTGCAATAGATTCAAAATTTGCGTCCTAGAGGTTAAAAAAAAAGTTTATTGTGAATTGCTTTTAAATGATCTAAAGCTAATCCAGATTTTTTACATAAATTTTTGTAAACAAAAAAGCTACATAACGTTCTTTTTAAAGTGAAGTTAGTGTTAATGTTTGGTTTGAAATAATACATAATACTATTTGTGACCTTTTCGTTTTGCCTCTAACATTAAAGACGGATTTATTTAATGAGTTTCTTACAGCTTGGAAAATTTACTAGCGGAATTGTTTCTATACTTTAGAAATAGAAACTGGCTTCAACTCAATAGCGCTCTGGCAAATTTTGAATTAATAGTTCAAGAATAGTTAAATACAAACTATTCACAGCGTCGTGAGGTCTGGCTTTCAAGAGGGACAGATCTTAATCCACCAGAACTTTAAAAAATAAAATGCATAAGACGCCAGTTAATAAAAAAAAACCATTAATTTTAAAAATAAAATAAGGCAAAATTAAATAGAATTATCAAGCGCCATTGTTATACACAAATGTATTGATGTCGGCGGATTTCATTATTTGAACATTTGCTAATAATACTATAAATTTTGTTGGTTAAACTTTCAGTAACTTTTTTGTTTCATTTGATAAGTTAAATACACTGTTTGAATTTCTCAAAAATAATCTGAGACATCAGTTATATTCAAGCATAGTACAGAACTATTTCAAAATTGTACTGCAACTGTAGTTCCGCCAAACACAAACCTACTAGTGTGTTCCAGCAGATTTACAAACTAACAAAAAACTGTCCTAGATCAGTTTTTTCAGTTCTTACTCTCTGTATAGGCTAGTATTTCAAATCCATGCTATGCGTCAGTGAATTAAATATAGTTTGCATAATTTGGTGCACTTTATGTCTATAAAACTTTAGGTGTCATGAATTGGAATACGTTTTATGAAAACGTTTAAGTTTTAAAATTATTTATTTTTCTAACTTGTGTAAAATAGAAAACACAATTAACTTATTAAAATGTTAATAAAACTAAATACAGTGCTAATAATGCAACAATAATTCTGAAAACAAAAATAATACTTTAACATTACAAAAAATACACAATTAATTTTAAAATTAATTTATACAATCTTAGTGAGTTCCAATATTAATATCAATTATCTAGTTATGCAAATAATAAGTAAAATAACAAATTCTTTAATTTTTTTTGTACATGTAGAGTAAAATTCTATCAAGATGGGATCGTTATTAGACGTCGTATATACAAGGTCATTTATAATGACAGAAATAAATTGCAACAGTCTTCAGAATTGTTTTTACAGCAAAACTCGTATCCATCTTAGAAAATTGTTTAATTTCAAAAACATACATATCGCAACTGTTTAGTTACTGCATGTTCATTTGTTTAATGTATGTAAGTCTTTTTTTAAACTAAAACAATAATTTAAAGTAATGTTTTGTATAATCTTTTATAATTTTGAATAAAAGCAGAATCTAATAATTGATTGATAAACTCTTTGAATTCTGTTTGAGTTATTTTTGATTAGTTTGCAATATTATAGATTATTTAATTAGTCCGTTACTTGTCTTGTATTATAAAGCTAGAAATCGTGTTTAAAATACATTTTCAGACAAATGTTCTGGAATCAAGATATAAATTTTTATTAAAGTCATTTTTTATTTTTTTTTTAAATTCTAATTAAAGTATATATATATATATATATATATATATACATATGCCCAAACATTAAATTAAACCTTTAGAGAAAAAATGTTTCACATGTAACATATGTACAACTAAATAATAATGCAGGTAGTAGAAATTATTCATCTCATCTCTTATCCGTCCAACACATTAGTACTGAAACACTGTTGTTCTCAACCAGCTGTTAGCATGCCAGACAAATTTTGTTTAACGTTTAATTGTTGTACAGATCGTTGCAAACTTGTAAAAACGAATATACCATTAACCATGTAGCAATTAAACAAAGAAATCAATTAATCAATTAAAAAAAATTAAGAAACCTATGCATTCTACTTTGAGTTTAATCATCCACTTAGTAAAATGTGTAGATATGTTAACAACAAGTCATTTGAAATTAATTTTAATCTAGTTTGTTGTAAAAATAACTGTAGAACTGTACATTTTTGATGTTTTCAAATTCTCAACCTTCTTTACGCATTTCTAACTAGTGCGATCCAGTAAAGCTGCAGTCTTAATTCGCCACCCACCATTACCTATCAAATTTCGAACACTTTAAATCATATGGTGACGGTCCAACTGATACTGCTAACTACTGGCGTTTGTGACCTAGTCAAGCCCAATTCATAATTTCAAACACATCGCAAAATAGACAAATGTCCAAAAACTCATTTTGATTAGAAACAATTTATTAAAGTAATTTTTTAAACTGATTACCTCAATAAATCAGCTTAGCAACAAATCCGGTAAGTAGATCTTTGTGTCTCTGTGGTCTATAGCGGTAGAAATTAAACATAACTTGATTAGTAAATTGTCGTTTAAACTTACCACTCAAATGTGACTTTTTACGTTTGGTATTAAATGAATTATTTTAAATAAGACAAATGCTTTTTAAAAAGTTAAATGTACAACATCAAAAACCTAGCGGGCTAGTCCCGCAATGTTCCTTCTTGGCCACAATTTAATGTTTTGAAAATATATTTGTAAAAGCTATTACTAAGAAAAAGTTTTAGGTATTCAAGTTTCCACAGCTAAATCTTAATTTATTTATTATTTCCAAATATGTTTGATCAAATCATACTTTAAAAAATTTCTTGTTTGACTATTTAACTTTAGTATATAACGGTCTTTGTTATATCTTCTACAATGTAATTATAGACAACTCAGTTTCGATTGATCAGATCTAAAACTTTAACCACGTAATAAATTTTGTATATTGTAATCCAACTCAAATATTTTTTAACCAAAGCCGGGATTGTATTCTACAAAAAATTTCATATAAGATATACGCTTTTGAATATAATTTTTGACTATTTTTGCTTATTTACAGCACAAAAACTAAAAGAAGACAAAATATTCCCAAAAAATTCAAATGGCCGCCATTTACACTGTATTGCACCTAGAGACCTAAAATTTTAAAAATTATCATATTTTGGTACCCCAAACATGTGTACAAAATTTGAGCAAAACCGGAGATGAAAATGTGGGGATGATTGTCCAAACTAACGTGGAATTACCCTTTTACCATTTTATTTTATTAACAAACCAAACATTGTAATAAAACATAATTTAAAGTCAATGTATTCTAGTGGTAGGTAATAAAACAAACTCGTAATTTAATATATGATTTATAATACTTATTATAACTATATTACCGTTTAATATATCGCATTAATTGTTTGATAATTTTATTTTAGAAACTTTCTTGTAGCCATAACAAATCTTATAATAATCATTTCTGTTGAAATAAATACCAAAATTAATTATATAGCAGTGTTTTAAAAATGTTAAATTAAAATTAAATCAACGCAAATTTTATTAATAAACAACACTAATAAGTTAATTGTAAAATATTAATGAATGCATCAATTTATATTATACTACACATATATTGTTAAAACAATTACAACAAGATAACGTCCAAAAAGTATAAACCGCTTATTAAAAGATAAATGATTAAATTAAATATTAATTATGTATACTCATGTCGTTAGCTCAGTTATTATACAAGGAAAGTGACATGAATCCGATAAATCACAGTTTATGAGCTGCTATTGCAGATATCTTTCTTTAATGGTCATTTTAGTACAACCCCAACTATTGTAGACTAATAAAACCACAATTTCGTCCTAACACACGCTGCAGTACTCACTTTAATTCCAGTAACGCATCGTTAGAATCTTTACCCTTCAGAACTACAAATAAATAACCGTTGTCATTTAAATTTTATAAGCAAATGTACCGTGCAGTGCGATTTTTCTTAGGCTTTATAACTGTGCCAGAACTATCAAGTAAGACTTAAATTTACAATGAGATGTCGGAAATTGTAAACTATTTTATAACCCAAACAATAGAATCGAATCTTTTAGACTTTACCGATGCCATATTTCTAAAAGATGGAAGTAGTATTTTATATTTCATAATAATTCAATAATTTTTTCTTTTATAAATTTAATATGATATGATTACAAGAAAGAAATACTAATACATTGCTTAAATAAAATATTGATGTCTTTATTTTATAAACTTATATTGATTATTTTATCCTTTAATTTCCGACAAATTAATGGCTATCGTACAATTCGTTTTGATGTACAATGTAGTGATCGTCAAAAGTTTTAACGAATTACTTGTTTTATGTTCTTTGCTGTCATTAAGGCTTTGGTTGGCTCGAGTACCTTACAGATTTATTACATAATAAATGGTAATTAACTTACCTCGTAATCCTCATTGATTGTTGATCCCGCCTTCGCAATATAAAGTGTCGATGCGGATTCAAACACCAGCTCCATTGGATCCCTATTAACTTCTACGCTATCATACTCGACGCAATTAAAGAATAATGTTACATTCTCGGTCGTTACTTTCAAAGCGAATCTCGTCCATACATTTACGAACCGATTTACCGTAAAATTAGCTATCGTTTGACTTTTTAATTGACTAGGATCGGTATAAATAAGAGATATTTCTGTTTTGGTTGGTGAAGTGGCCCTAGACAATTTTACACCCAGCTGCACCACAGTTTCATAGGAATTAACAACAGCAAACAGATATCCCCCTCTGGATGAGCGGGGACGGGCTCTTACAAGGATAGAAAATTCGGTAGGTAGTTTTTCAGGGAGGATACCCCGATATGGCATTTTAACATCTGAACCGGCTTTAAATCCAAACGCTGCAAAACCATCTGATCCATCCTCATCGACATATTGGTAACGTGTATCTTCAAATGGGATCTTTACTGCGGTCAATAGATCATATTCCATTTCTGAAACAAAACAAAACAACGCATAAATCATATGTATAATAAAAACAGCCACAGAATTTTATGTTACAAGTTTTAATTAGTAATTACATCGCTTCATTCGTAAATGCTGCAGCAATGTAATAGTCGAGAGGTGTTAAAAGGCAAAATATAATGGCAGTACTTATTTTCTCCTAGTTTTAAACGGCTTCAACAATTATAATTTAATTTTATAATATATTTCAATTCTTATGTTCATGCAAGTATATGTTTACTGCCAAGCAGTTTCAAGCAATAATACTATTTACAAACTTGGCTTTACTATTAGTAATATTATATTAATAAATAGTAATTTATGTTATTGTATATATATTTAATATGTTTAGATAAAAAAGTAAAGTTTTTCAAGTAATTATTACTAAAGCCATTAATGTTGAACTTAAACAAATACAATTTTATAAAATAATTCTGTAATATATGAATTACTTGTAGCGGTTATCTATTAAAGAAGATTTTCTATGTAAAGCTCTCTGCAAGCTTTGATCTTTTATACATTGAAATATTCCGTACTTAAAAGTTTTTGATTAAAATAACAATGGTTTGAAATTACAATTTTCACTGAATTTCATTATAGACTAAATATAATAAATGATAATTATTGTATAATTTATATTGTCTTTCGAGCACAATGTGAACGATAATTTATTCAATTATTTAAATTAATAATTCGCATATATAGTTATAATATAAATGTAGTTTTAATCTATTTTTTATTCATATTTATTTTTTTTAATATATTTAAATTGATTCAAGTTTCACACAACTTTTATTTATTGATTTAAGATACTACTTTGTTTTTGAAATAATATATTGAAAAACAATCTAACTTTTAATTTTTATTATTATACTCTGAAACGATTCAATACAAATTATAGTTCAAACTCAATAATTCCAAATTAAAAAAAAAAAACTTATTAGTTAAACTTATTACATCTGATAGACTGTAAAATTAGCTAAAAAAACTTGTAAATCGTTGACTAATTATGACATTTTAAATTAGGATCACATTATTTCAAGTAATACGTTTAAAAAAATGCAACAAAACAAAAATCTTTGCTATACTGAATGCAGTTATTTACTACATATTTTTAATAGTTAATTGTGCCATATTATTTATTTAATTGATTAAATAACAGTTTATATTTACAAATTTTACTCGATCTAGTATTGAACAAATGATCTCAAAATTGAATCAGCTTCGGGTAATTTTCAAAGCCAGAGCAAAAGTAACACGTCCAACAAAAATAAAACAAACAAAACAACAAGAATACCAATCCACAATTTCCTCAAACTTCCTCATAGCACCAAGGCGTCGAAAAATGGCCGAATTGACACTGCTTACCTTCCCTTAAAACTTCTCAGTCAGCCTTCTCTATTCAGTTTCCTTCAAAACTATTATTTGGGGTATTCCAAAAAATGTATAATATACACATAAATACCTCATTATTTCTAATATATTTACAAGTATGAACCGAACATACTAGTCTCCAAACGATCTCTTAGTCCACGAGTAGAGATTGATCCAGCGAATGTTTCGATTTAAGGATAGAACGTTCAATCTTCAGAGCAGAATTCCCACTTTGGTAATCACAAACATACGGTCTCAATGACCAAAATACCCAAGCTGACTTAGAAGAAAAAAAATAATTCTAAAACCACACGTGCAATTACCACACAACAGTCACGCTTAATTAATAACAATGAGATGGATTTATTACCTGAGATTGGGTAGGAGTGAGTCGATAGCCTACATTATATATATATATATATATATATATATATGTATGTTCCAACCTGTGTTTCGTTTTGCCACAAAGTGTGAGTGGTGAAAAATCCGCACAACGGCACGATTAATTTTCCGCTTCAATAATTAGCGGGTGCGTTATATGTAATGCGTCAAAAATTCACCCTCTTGTCGGTATTCAATAACCAGCAAATACACCACTACACTTCAAGGATCGGATGTGAAAAACACCGCCATGTTAAAGTTTCAAGTTTCACACGGACACCGTGAACCAACAGTCAGTGTTGCCAAACCGTGAATTATTATTACATGTTCCCAAAAGTGTCAAGTGTAAACATCATGATGGGTGACAGTAAAGTTGACAACATTTAGAATAACTAAGAGTTAAGTAAGTACAATCATAATCAAATCGATGTTGTTACTGAAAATCTAAGAAATAACCATTTGTAAGTTCCCAGTACTCAATCAATCCATCCTGTACTCCCCCAATCCACATAACCTCCAACCAATAACAAACAAAACATTTAAACGTAAAATTCTGTAAAACATTTCTCCCATTCTCTACATAGCAATAAAACCCTTTCCAAGTAAGATCAAACAACATTATTCGTAACAGCCAATACTAAGATCACATAAGTCCACCGATCTCCTCGTAATAATCATAACATTATAATCCCACATATATACTAATAATTTCTTATTCCAGAATACATCAAAAGAAAATGCCCCAGGGATAAAATAGACAAATTAATTAGACGGGGTCAACCCAAATGATAAGTGTCAACCAATATCTTATTTCCTAACAAATACTAATAAAAATTAATTAGAATATATAGTGACTAACATTTAATACTCCCACACTGACTTAATTAGTTTCTACGGTAAAATCGTGATGCCACAAGATATACTTTTATTTTATAATCACGCAAAGTCTGTAGATACATTTTTTTGGAACACCCAGCATAATCCCAATTTGAAGCCTTTAGACACACATTGAAAAAAGTGCTAAACATTGTCGGCACATCAGAGCCCAAAAAACCAAACAAATCAAAACGATTAACCGTAATTTCTTTGCCAGTTATGGACCATATCACAAAACTCTTTATTTTTAATTTATTTTAACACAAACCGCTAATGCCAGATTTCAAATGTATCAAAAATATGTTATATCAAACAACACGGATCAAACCAGTTCTGAAAAGATGATGAAAGTAACGTTTTCCGATTTAAAAAAAGTACTTCCTCGTTTAAAATAAACAAATAATGCAAAATTCCCAATGTAATCACTGCAAAGTCAACTAAAGTATTACAAACAAAGTTGTCCTCTAAATCTGAATCCGAATTTCTCGTAATAATAAATCGTGTTGTCCACACACGTATTAATAAAACTTCAATTAATCACCAAAGTATTTAAATCGCTGGTTAGATTAGAATCCGTAAACACATCAAAAAAAGTAAATGCAACACTAAACTTTTCAAAATTTGCTACCTTCTAGATTGAATTGATTTGAAAGTTGGACGGTAAACCTCATCCAGTGGTGTAGCTGATAGATGCAAGTACAAACCTTGAAAGGGTCTCGTTATGCTGGCCACGTCTAGCCAGCGGCTCCTTAACATAGAATTTCTTTTGTATAAGAGTGAAACATATTTTGAGGTCAAGGTCTTGCAAGAAGATTCCCGCTCCAGAACCTTTATTGGTTCTTGAGCCACCCGTGTAGATTCTAATCAAATTATTGACCACTGCTCCTTTTGTTTATGTATGTGTGCGAACGTTGTAGGGTCTTTGAAGCACAAAGATGAGTCACGTTATCTGTTTGTGCTCCTAACAGGCTTGTTATCTTAACAGTCTCTTCCAGGAAAGTACAGTATTTGCCAGCCATTCGTCCAGTGCGCCAACGTCCGACTGCATTAAGACGCACACTCCATAGCTGCAGTTGTCACCTGTTATACTTAAATTTGATAATCAATCAATAAATCTTGTTTGATTCAGTAATTTAGAGATCATTGCACAAGAGTAATATATTAGATTTTTATAACTTTTATCCGGATATAAAGTTATTAAAATAATATGTATTTACGAGAAAAAAAATTTGATGTAATATTATATAAAAATACTGCAAATAAATAATTACAAAAAATAAAATACATAAATAACAATCAAACTGCTTAAATAACATCAATCAGACTGGATAAATAAAAAAATAAAACAATGTATTGCATTTGCAACATACATATATAATATGTGTACACATAAATATAAAATATATAGAATTTGCTCTATGAAACTATGAAAAATATGCTTTTTTCCTTTTTTAAATTATATTATAATATAAAATGAAACCCACAATGCAGTTAATTGGTTAATAATTAATTTACAAAAAAAGTTTATTATTTATAACAAATTAAACCTCTCAGTATTCACTAATATCAACAAAACAATATAAAAATTTAAAAAATAATTAAGTAAATTTTAAAATAAGATTTAGTACTGTAATTGGGGTTTAAAAAATTCACTTTTTATCGTAGATGACAAAAATAGAGTTAACGGCAGGTAGTAAGCCATGTAATAATACAACTTATAGAATAATAACATAAACAGGAAAAATATTCTTCATTGCGCTATTGTAACTTTTCTAAAAAAACTGTATTGCGTAATATGATATAATGACTTGTTCTGAAATAATCAAATTCGCACAAATTTTCATTTACACGTTGTGCGTGGAAGAGGCTCCAGACATGTGTGGAATATAAACTCACCGGCATAAAACTTGATGCATCATTATTTTTTAGCAAAACTTTTATTGCAATATGCGCATCGGCTCAAATATATTTTGTAATAATTTTATCAATAATGTAACAAGTCAGATTAAATTTTTTTTGTTGCTAATAATGTTTACGTGAAACTCTTTTTGTTAAGTGATATGCCTATTTCTTTAAAGTTTTTTCTCATTTTATTTGTTCACAACCAAACTGAGATGGTTAACTGGTGCTTTTACAATTAAAATATTGTTTTAAATACTACCAACTCTGCCAGAGCTACCACTCTTATTCAAGATAAGCGATCACAGTATTACGCATCTCAGGTTCTTAGTGTTTCAAAATGTAGTGTGCAGAGGGCTATAAAACGGTTTTGCAAAATAAGAGACTATATCAAAAAAGTTGGCAGACAATTGTGCACAACTACTCGATATGTGTAACAATAGTGAGGTAACCATCAAAAAAAGGATAAAAGAATACCCATAATAATAATAATAATAATAATAATGATTGCTTTTTATTGTCGACTTATACATAATTTAAACAATAAGGTATCGAATCGGTTGGCTTTAATATTTATTATTCATCCTCAGGTTTTCCTTAGAAACCTTTAAAATTTCTTCCAATAATAGCATTTTTTAAATTTGTTTAGCTTCTTTCCACCTTCATTTTACTAATGTTGAACAATTTTGCTTATACACATACTTAAGCAAATTATGCACAATAATAACTAAACGTTCTAAACTATTAAGGCTGGCGAATTTCTGCTATAAACTGGGGGCATGTTCATTAGGAAAACTACTGAACGCAGAAATGTGAAATTTTCAGAAATTGTTAATGTTATAATTGTTTATATCTTGACATATTTTGTTTATATTTTTACGCAATATTTTACGAAATAAATGTAAATTATTTTTTTACCGATTTTAAATTTATGTCATTATATAGAGAAAAAAATCAGGAAAACGAATATATTTTTTGTATTTTTTAATTTTCATTAATAATGAAGATGAACATGCCCCAAGATTGATAAAAATATATTTTCTAAGTCCCCACTCCGCCTTCCTATTTCATCCGCACGCTCACTATCGTACTCCCCACCACGCATATTTTTATAATATCTATGCCTTTCGACTATAACACAATGCACGTGCTACCCCGCTCATCTAAGATTAGCTGTTTCGTCTAAATGAGGGGTGTAGGGGAATACATTGAAACGCATGGAAGTGGAGCGTGGAACTACGTGGCCACCTACGGCAAAATAAAACTTTACTAAAAAGTCACCCCAACCTTAAGATTTATATTCATTGAAAAATGTTTCTGACAATTGTAAACGTGACAAAAAGATTTGCAAATGCTCTAAAGAACATCAAGCAAAGCGCGCTTGGTTTGTTCGCAACTGGGAATATAAAAATATATAAAAAATCTAAATACGTGGATAATTAGTTTGTGCATAAACATAATCGATTAATCAAATTTTATATCGGTGAATATATAATGCACTGCAAAAAAGTAAAATGAACATATCCAGCATAGCTCAAACGTCAAACAAAAAAATATATATCGGCTTGAAAATAAAAAAGTTTTTCAAATATCACCTAGCAACGTAAAAAATGTTAATTAACTTTATTGTAAAATATTTCAGAACATAGTTTTTAGTATTACAGTGTTAGTAAATGACAATGGATTTGATAAAACGATTAAAAATTACACTTATTGCATAAATGATAACATTATTACACTTGTTTAGTGCTGTATTTTGACGGTAGATAAAACCAACCCAATCAAAGTTAACAGAAAAATAAATAGTAAGAAAACTATAGAATGCATAGCATTTCAATCTATACAAAAATATAATCTCACACAAAACAAACAAAAAAAAAACGCACATAAACGCTATAAGTCTTTATAAAAACTGTTTTATTATAATCAATTTGAAGCTATTTGTACATCGTGCAAATTTTTTTAACTAGTTATGAGTAAATATCAAAGTAACCCAAAACAGTTTCAGAAATTTATTAGTGATAGCAGAACTAAGCACTGGGTCAAATGATACAATTAACTTGCAAAACAAAGTCTCGCCAGTTCCACTAACCAGTTTAATCAACTAAACATCAACTTGTTTGTAGCTTAAAAGTTCATATCTCTAATATTTGTGGTCTAAAACAACAAGCATATTCTAGACTTGCAACGTACAAAATTCAAGGCGTTGCACGCGTTGGTTATATTTCCTGAACTCAATTTTCCCGATAAGACTATTTTTGTACTAAGCATATACCGTTCTTCAAATAAGGCAACTAACAACAAACTTTGATTTTTGCTGCTTCTCATAATCTTACTTGACTTATCCAGGAACCCTTTTAATAAACTTATTGGTGAACAAAGATTATTAGATCTGTATCTTTAAATTATCCCAAGAACAACAACTACTCTGGAGGCTGCTTTAAAAAATTCTCATCACTCACTTATTACTTCTGTTGTTAAATATGAAAGATAATCTTAATAATTTAGATTTTAATGCTTATTGCTTATATTCTAAGGATTCACATATTGCAGCAGAAAATCTATTCAAAACTTTATCAAAAAACTTTGATCCATTCTTTATTATTAAACCTTTTAATATTTGTACTGAATTCAGACAAAACAAGCAACTGATAAAAAGCCAACTTCTCAGCTTTTCATAAACAACAAAAATTTCTATAAAACAATAAACTTATTGCAAGGTAGTACAAAATTTCAAAACCTTCTTTTCAAAATAATCAAAACAATCTAACTTCTAATGATAAATATTTGCCTTATTATACAAAAAAAAACATTCCCAAGTTGTCAAAAAATTGCAAATGTATACCTAAAACGAAAGACAAGTGTAATTTTTCAAATTATAGACAAATTGCATTATTATCCAATATGTCAAATAATTTTAGAAAATGTATTAATTTCCACGTTGACAAATTCTTAGAACAAAATAACTTATGTATGGTATCCTAATCTTAGCAACAAGCTCCGTTGTATGAGTCTTAATCATATTTCTGTAATCTTATCAATAGTTGTCTCGATAATAGAAAAATTATAGTTAGAAGTGATGGTTTTAACTTTGACACTAAAATAGTAAATGCTTGTGTTCTTTAAAGTTCGGCTTTTACGCCAACTTAGTTCTTAATTTACATTAATAATTATATGACTAAAAACCCTATTCTTAGTTTTTCATACTTTCCAAAAACTACATTGAGCAATATGGCAGAGACTCTTAAAGTTTTCAGATTAGTTTTTGTAGCATCTATAAACAAAGAACCCAAAACAATGTCTAAATAAGGTACTTCCAACATAGTCAAATTAACTCAAATTCTCACTTGTATTAAAATCAAAATCCAAGATATCAAATTTTAAACTAAACAACAAAACTATATTTATATCTTCTTAATTTTGTCTTTTAAGGGTTACAATCTACATAATATTCTCTGAAACAAACATGTTGTGCATGCTTCAAAAGTATTTAGAAAAAATACTATATATATATTGTTTCCTTAACATATATGTATAAAATAAAATTTACTGTTGTTCAATTTTTGCATATAAATGAAACTTATATTCGTCTTTGTATTGAATATTATTCCCAAGTATAAAAAAAGCATCAAAAACTACACTATTTCTTCTAAACTCTATTCAAAAACAAGCTATATGGATCATTGTCAACCCAAAATTGACTAATGACTTATAATATAATAACAAACATTGTTCATACAAAATACAAGGCATATTGCTATATAAAATATAGTATAAAAGATGAGAGATTGTAAAGTACTTTATTATTGTCTTGTTTAGAGTTATCATAATCATAATAATAATCATAATCTTTATTATTCCTTTATGCCATTTACGTGAATAGAATACGTCAAAAATACAAAAAAATATTACATAATTAATTAAAAAAACAAATTTCAATACAGATAATAAATACATAAAGTTTAATTTCTTTTAATGTATTTTTTATTGAATAAAAGCAACCATCAACCAAAAAAAAATTACATTCTTCTAATACCGTTGGAGGGTTTTGATGTTTTTTATTTCGTCAGGCAACAAATTAATACATAATTTAAATTGTACATTAATCTAATCATCCTTTTTTGTATAATAAAAACTTTATTAATATTGCTTGATTGTCCCCATACAGTTTGATCTGAAGTATTTTTTAAATTGCGCAATGCAAAACAGCACTTATTTAAGTTTGCTGCAAGATCATTTATCTGACTACGCCAATTTAGTTTTTCATCTAGTACTGTTCCCAAAAAACGTAAGGATTTGCTAAATGTAATTGCTACTCTATTTAAATTATACCCATTAGCAATCATTCTTTCATTTTGTACACCATGAAAGTTAACTATTACGGTTTTCGCAGCATTTATTATAAGATTGTTACTATTGCACAATATTTACTTCTGTGGTTGTCTTGCCATTTACTACAATACTAGTATCATCTGCAAACAAAGATACTCTTCCATTAAGTATATGTTTGAGCAAATCGTTAATAAAAATTAAAAAACAATAATGGTCCAGTCACGCTTCCTTGAGGAACCCCAAGATCAATATTAAATTCATCAGATGTAACTCCCATAGCCGATACTACCAGTTTTATATTATGTAGTTAGCTTTTAATCCAGTCGTTCATTAACCCACGAATGCCAATGTTATATAATTTTGACAAAATGAACTCAAATTTTAAAGAATCAAAAGCTTTACTAAGATTAAAGAATATGCCGGTTACAAGTTCTTTATTATTCAATTTATCATAAACATGTTGTACTAATTGAACCGTTGCTGTTTCAGTAGACTTTGATTCTCTAAAACCAAGTTGTTCATCCGCCAATAAATGTTTCTGATTTAAAAACATTGCAATTCTTTTAATGACACAGCGTTTAATTATCTTAAAAAATATACTGAGCAACGAGATAGGTCGAAAGTTTTCAACAACAGTAGGATTTCCTTTCTTGTAAATAAGAATTATTTGTGCCAGTTTTAAGATATCTGAAAATTATCCTAGTTCTACAGATTTGTTTATTATATAAGTAAGAAGTACGCATATTTCTTTAACATTAAATTTAATGACTTTATTGGGATATTGTCTGCTCCTGTAGCGTTTGTGTTGCGCATAAAGTTAATAAATTTAATAATGACTTCCGCATTTGTTGTTTGTTCAAAATAAAACGTTTTGTCATATCCATTAGTGTACAAAAAATGTTAACTTTTATTAATTTTATTTTATTAGTCGTGTCGTTAGCAAAATGATCAGATAGGGCATTAACTACTAGTTTTTTATCGTTTAAGAGCTTATTTATTTAACAATATATTAATTGATTTTCCTATATTTTTTTGTTTGCCTATTTCCAATTTTACAGTTTTCCAAATAGCTTTATTTTTATTATTTGAATTATTAATTATGTTGGTAAACGTTTTTTTTAGAAGATACGATTAAGTTATTATATGACCTTTTAAATGTATAGTAATTTTCTTTTACAGTTCTGTCTCCGGTTGTCTTTTTTAACCAATTCAATTTTCTTAGTTAATTATGTCTATAGATATCCACATTGTGTTTTGCGTAAAAACTATTTTTTTGTCTTACATGAACACAAAGCTTCATAGCACCATTTAAAGGTATCAAAGAAATCTTTGAAATATATATTTATATCTAATCTCGCTAACAGCTCTAATCTTGGACAAAATTGGCAAAATTAAAATTAAAATTCCTTTATAGTGGATTCGTTAATAAGTCTTCTTGATACTATCTCTTTGTTTGCTGGTTTTGCATCATTAGGCATGTTGCATGTTAATAACTGCGCGGTATGGTCACCAAACCCAGGTTCAAATATAACATGATTACAAAAAAGTGTCGCATTTGTGATAAGATAATCTATTGCAATAGCACTAACTCTATTATTTGATAGGTTTTTATGTATTCGAGTTGGTTCTTTTATAAGTGATGTTAGGTTATATAAACTAATTAAATCTTTAAATCTTTTTGTTTGTGCGTTATTTATGTCTAATGAATTGATATTTAAATCCCCAGTTGTAATATTATATTTGTATCTTCTTGTTACAATATCTAGTAATTTGGACAACTGAGCATAAAAAATGTCTAAGTCACCTTGAGTGGATCTGTATATACAAACAACGCATATTGTTGCTGATTTCGATAGCACTACATTCAAAATTTAATTCAATTGATAGCTCTACTAAATTAAAAAGATTATTGCAATTTGAAATTAACTGAACATAAATTGCCACTCCTCCATGTATATGAACTTGTCGACAAAAAAAACTTACTAGTTTATTGTTTTGCAAATTACACCATGCCAGCTGATCAGTTGATTTTATTCAATGTTCGCAAATACATAAAATATCACTATTTACATCTATAGATAATACGTCTAAAAAGTTAATTTTATTTAACAGATTGAACATTTAGGTTTAATAATGTAAGTGGATAAGTATTGTCTGCTATCTTATTAAATTTATTCGAAAATAAAAAAGAATGTTCTGCATTATCAATCGGTTTAATATAAATTAAATTATTAGTGTACGTTTCGTCAACAATATTTGACTGGTTTATTTGTATATTTTTGATAATGTTACTTATATATGCCACTAAAAGAATTTCTTGCAACTTTTTTAAGTACAAGTCTTTGTCTTGAAAATAATTGTTTGATTTAAACATAGTATTTAAACCAACATACTCAATATTATTATTACATTGAATTACAGATGAATAAGTGTTAAAATTATAATCATAAATAAATTTATTTAAAATTAGACGATTTGTCCAGTAAGGTATAGATATAATAACGATATTTGTATGTTTTGTAGTTATTCAATATTGTTACATGGTTCTCATCTAGTTTTTTACTTTTAATTGCATTATTAATACCAGCTGCTAAAATTAAATAGTCATTTTGTGTTAGAGAATTCAACTGGTTTATGTTGTCATCTATTATGGTTTCCATAGGGGCGTCAGTTTTCACTACACTGGTTATTGAGTAATCTAATTCAAATTTGTTGTTGTAAAACATGCTTGATAAACCACGTGCCTGTTGCCAATATTAAAATTTCTGTGTGTTTCTTTGTCACAATCCGCTGATGTTGCTTGATTTAGGTATATTATTATTATAATTTTTCTGAAATCAAATTTCTATTAAAGTTATATTTATTATTTTTTAACGTATTTTTTTAATTCTTATTTAAAACAAAAATATATTACAAAAAAATAACAAATTATTATTATTTAAAGTAAAAATGAATAAACAATTTTAATATTTTATGAAAATGGATTAAAAATACACAAAGAATATCGTAAGAAAAACAGACGGGAAGAGTAAACATTTATGGCGTTAAGTAAAACATAATCCACAGGAAAATAGCTTTCACAAAATAGAGCAAAAATATGTATATTAATGATAAGGCAGTGATTCCGTAAAATTTACTTCATCTATTATAAATTTATAAAACTATATCAAGATTGAGTAAATTAATGATTCTCCGAATAATATTTTTTTATTATTTAAGAACATATTCTGATATCGGACCGTTGAATTCCTAATGCAATAAAGAATGTTGTAAAAGATGCCTTTTTATTCTATGAAATATAAACCCCTTTGTTGACATTAAAGCTTTAATTAAATTTTACATGTTTTTCGTTCGTTGTAAATTTGATAATAGCTATATAATACATAATATTTAAAGTAAATGTAAATATTGTAGTCTATTCGATATCCCTAAGTAATACCCATGTAATATAAACTCAACAACAACAAATAGTAAAGTGTCTTCTAAGTTTGAGACCTTCGGTGACAAAAAGTACGTATAGGAATTACAAAATTGTTACATAGATGAATGAATTGAACAGGATTATAACTTTGCCATATTTCAAGTTTAATATGGCTGATAATTTTGTCTGAGTAAATGGAAACGTTACTAATCAGTCAAGAAAAACTATAATACGAATTAGTATAAACAAACTAAATATATATATATATATATATTTTGTTAACCACTATTAATCAATGTAGGAGAGTAAAGTCTATATTGTGATAAAACATATTATTTGTCGTATACGTATATGATAAAACAAATATTATAATACATAATAAAATAATTTTAAAATAAAAAAGTGTTTAATTAAGTTTGAACTAAAAATACTTCGTGAGTAAACTCATTATAAAGAGTTTCCGGTTAAAAAAAATGTGACCAACAAATAATTTTTTTTTTTAATTTTTATTAATTTTTTATTATGAAATTCATAAAAGTGGATCGGTCGTAACGATTGCTTCTACAAAACGTTTGACGTTTGCAAAATATAACGTAGAATTATTAAATATATTATAACCGTGTGACATCACCTCAACTGTACCATATGTAATTTTACAACCGTCAAATAATTAATTATAATAATAAGTTTTTCTAAAATGATGTTTCTTTTGCTACAGAAAAAAAAAACAATATAGCAATACTTTACTATCAAACCCCAAATTAAGAAAAGTTATACAATTAAATAGTTCTACTCCGACATTCTAAACTAATTAAAATTGTTCTTTCATAAAAAGAATAGCAAGCTTAGTTTCTTGCAGCAACAAAACAAAACTCTATCAAAAAAGTCTAAGTCAAAATGTTGTGCACCAAATTTCCAAGTCACAAATTGCTAATTTGTACGTTCAGATATAAACTATATATTAAAACTTATCTTTGAAAAATACGCCCAAAAACATAATTATGTAAGAAAACAATATAAAACAGTCTAAATGTACTAACTAAATACGCATTGTAACATACTATTTTGAATTGGCACATCTATGTTTAAAAATAAAATATTCAGTAATTGACAAAAGATTTTCCAGCGCTCCAAGTTCAAAATATTACCGAAAACACTGTTTACAAACCGTGGTAAAAAATGTTTCTTTGCAGCCGAAGGCAAAAGTAGCTAACCAATGCGCTAAAGTTAACTATAGCGCAGAAATGCGATAAAACTTTCCATCAATAATTTTTTTTTTCTTTTCTTTTAATACTAATATTATATATAAAACCCTTAACCCTTTAATTAATGAATTATTAGTTCTTTTTCAATAGATAATTATTATATTAAAATTTGTGATGTGCCGTTCCGCATAAAATATTTTTTTACAAAAGTAAATTAACATCGACCCTTTTATTTTAACATATCAGTAAAAGTCATTTTATTATTCAATTGCTAACATACTATATTCATTATTATAAAATAGAAATCAATAATAAAATAACAGACTTAATAATAAATTTTAAAATCAACAAAATATAGCAACAAAATTCTATATAAATTATATTTATAAATATGCTTACAAAAAATCATTATCATTACTTGTGTGATATAATATAGATTCGGCAACATTAGATCTTTTCTGCCTTTATATTAGTGAATGTTTCAAAAGTTTACTTCCTATGTTTATTATTAGGGTCACTAAACCAACCAAAGCTCATTTTTGCAAAAAATAGTATATTGCGATACAAGGTAAGTAAGTGCTTATTTGACAAATTTGTCAAGAAGCACATAATGGTTCAAGTATTGCATACTGTTTTTAGCAAAATCGTAAATAATAGCTAAAATAAGCGAGTGCGACAAACACGATATAGAGATCAAAGAAGCATTTAATGTTGGATGTCAACAATTAAGTCTAAAGAAATCAAAATTACCATATAAAACTGCATATAAAATTTTTCAACGGTGATTAAAAGAAAATAGCGCCCCAATTACCAAAATTCTAATAGCATATATTGTTTTTCGCAGTTCAACGTTGAAATCCTCAGCTAAAGACGAAAAATGCAGGCTGTCGTCTAAAAAAATCAAAATATTTTGTCAAAAATAAGATTTAATTTTTAAAAATCTTCAGAAAGTTTGTTGATCTTCTCCCAAAAAATTCCACAACTAATTTTTTCATGCATTTTGTCAAGGCAAATACGTAAATCAATTGGTTGATAAATGAACAAAATAACTTCAAATATTGCAAAAAGTATTAAAATTAGAAATCTTCAACGACCACGCATTTACAAATGCTGTAGTGGATGTATTAGGAGTAAAGCGGCAAGCTCCGTACAATACTCAATTCAAAATGCACAATCCCAACTATCCCGCCGATTCTCACTTTTCTTCTGTATCTATAAGTAAAAATGTGACTCAGTTGAAGAAATATTGTTAGTTATGACTTATGAGATATAAAAAAATAATGATACTTATGATAACAACATACTATTGAAGAAATCCATTAAAAATTCAAGTTTTTAAAAACAATAAAATAAAAAATCTCCACATTCAATATTAATTCCAAATAAATGTTAATGTTAATTTTGTATGTAGTTATTCTATCACTTACCAACCTAGTGCTATTGAATGAATATTACAAATCCATAATCATTTAGTTTCCATGCTAACATACAGCAACTTAATAAAATTTATTTACCGATAGTTTCGACAATATTGGTGAGTACAGAATAGAACAATTATGCAAAAAATATATTTATTATTTAATAAATCATACTTTCTACTATGTTTCCTTAGTAGCTCGTCATATTTCCCATTTCCGCACATTACATGTATACAATATATCCAGACTCTGCATGATTACTTTTATGTTTTCTATTATTTGCATCTGTATTTTATGTATATGCGTAGGACAATTCACCATACTTTGATCATTATATTTATTACATTGTAACGTTGTGTTTTTATGACATATAAAATTTTTTTTTCTTTGATTCTATTCTATGATCATCTTTCGTTAAAACTTTCAAACTTTTGGTTTTTAACTATCATCATTTGTTTTATATAGTTCTCATAATTAATTGTATAATACACATAAGATTTTGTTTCCAATCACAATTCCACATGTTTTTCCTAAATATATTTTGCCAAATGGGCTATGCAATTATGCGTATTATTATATTAATGTCACCAAATTTTTATATTAGCAAATGTCTTTAACATATTTGAAATAAGAAAATATAATGATAGAAATGATAAAAAAAGGACTTGTCAAATAGAAATATGACTGAAGATAAATAAGAAAATATAAATATAAATACGTAGTAGTAAATAAACAAGTGTAACATAATATCAAGAAATATAAAGTAGCAGAAGTGAAATCACCACCCATTGGAAGTATATTTAACTTCATTTACAATTATAATACAATAATAAAACCAAATAAACAAAAATACAATATCAAAAGTAATAAGACCGGAAATAAACATAGAAAGTTACAAAAAAATCTAATAAAATTAAAAACAATGCAAAATAGAAAAACTAAAAAAAGAAACAGTAAAAAAGTTATAAGCAATGATAAACAAAAAGGTTAAGAGTATTGATAAAACAAAAGTTATGATATTTAGAAAAGGGGATAAAAACATTAAAAAAAAGATTAAAAATTAAAAAAAAAAAAAAATCATTCAAATGTCTACGATATGTGTTCAGTGCAAATAACGGTAAGAATGCATATTTTTTTTTTGAATAAATACATTGTTTGATAAGTTAGTTAGAAGCATGATGCTTTATAAGATACAAATTTTGATGTAAAAGAAACAGAATAAACAGAAAAACTACTAGAAATGGGTACTGAGGTTAAATAGAAAAACTCCAAAATGCATTGAGTAAAAAGAAGTAAAAAAAATAAAATAAAAGTAAAAGCAAAGAAAAAAAGCATTAAAAAAAAAAAAAATGCAAAAATTTGAAAGCAAAAAAATGAAAATAGCAGTAAACAGAAAAAAAATATACTCGTATATAAGAAATGGATACGATTGTAAAAAAATTAAAGTATAAAAAATAACAGTATGTAATCAAAAATATATAAAAATGCAAAAAAAGAACAAACAAAAATAAAGTTCGCAAATTTTTAATAAATAACGAAAGCAAAATGTGCAAAAGACAATAATAAAGCATATGTTCAAAAAAGATCTTAAAACTAAAAAAAGTCAAACTATTACAAAAAAAATTAAAAAAAATTTAGATGAAAATAATAATAAAAAAAGAAATTAATAATGATTGTTTAAATTGTAAATTTAAAAATTAAAGTTTAGTATGACATTTAATTTAATTTATATGTTGATGTTAAAATAAATTGTGAAGTTTTATTAAATAATGATTTAAGTTAAGTAATGTATTAATCTGTAACATGTTAATATTTTTTAAAGACAAAATTATTATTTCATATAACAAGTCTTCATTCAAAGTCTAACGTAGGTATAACAATTTGTTAGAATTTATAAAAAAAAAAACAAATCAACAACAACTATTTAAAAAGTACTCGAAAATTAAAAAAAAACTGTTTATAAGGTTTGAAATAGTAAACAGATATATTGCTAGTAATACGCACAAAACATATTTTTTGGTATCTGATACTTTTGCTGTTGGTATTTAATACATGTATCAAATACTGATACCAATTTTACAAAAATTAAACAGTGAAGCAAAGTTATTGTTGTAATGACCAAAGAAACCGATTAATCCTTAGCGTAACAACTGGCAACAAAATCGCAATGCCTAAACAAGTAAGTGAATCAAATTGAATAAAAAATCTAAAATCAATTACTCAGACCCAGAAATTTGTTATAGTAATAGATTCAAAACAACGAGTGCTTTTTAACATGTGCCGCTAAAGTTTAATTAATAAATTCATTCATAATAATTTTGCGGTTACATTAAAGCTATTGAAATTAAAGTGTCATTATAAAATACCACAATTAATTTTATTCTACAAATATTACTTTACCATACATACTTGCTACATACATACATACCTAGTTACGCCGTTCCCTTTGGAGGTAAGCAGTAACACTGTACAATCGCCTACTTTTTTAAAACTTACTTCGTACAAATTGTTTTCACGTTTTTCTGTCCTTACACGCTTGCTTTGCTTTAACAATATTCATACATGGTCCCTTATTCTTTCCACATTTTTCTTTTTTTGCACGCATTCATCTACCTCATTCAACCAACTTTTATGTGGTCTACCTCTGCATTTTCATCTAAACACTTTTCCATTATATATTTGCTTTGTTATTGTATCCTCACTCATTCTCTCAAGATGGCCAAACCAGCGTAGAATACAACGTTCGTGCTGGTCTAGCGGTGTTACTTTCAAACCACATTAATTTATTACCCACTCATTTCTAACTCTGTCCATACGAGTTTAAAATATTTATCTTAATTTTCTTTCTTTCTCAAAGATGATATTTTTTTAAATATTAAATAGTACTGCAACAAAGCAATGTTACTTTAACAATTGGCAAGAGAAATTTGTATTTAAGAAGTACAATTTATTACATTGTAAAAGTTTAAAAAAAAAATCTTTAACAATTAAATTTTAAACGCGGTACTTTATACTTTCATCTGAACTGATACGTTTACAATTTTTCTGACGCACCCATGGCAAAACACATAGCAAATTGAAACTTTAAGTTTTATCCAGCTATACTAATTAAAAATAAAACTAAATAACAAAAAGTTGTCGTACAAGATAAGACAAGCTTCAATTTTAATGTCAATGTAAAAATGATTTTGTCAAACCTATCATAGTAAGTTTTTAAACCACAATTTTTATTGCAAACACGACAAAATATGTTTAAAAAAGTATACATGATGTCTCAAAAGTGATGCCCATGCTTTTAAAACCCGATTCAATAAGCAAAAATAAATCAAATTAAAAATGAACAATTTTCCAATTGTCACTTGTTAACGAGCAATTAATAAAACAAGTAAAAAAAAATTAAAATGACAAAATGTTAACTCTTAATTTTCAATTTGTTTTAACCTACTGAGTAACAATTCAAGTGCTCTGAGCTGCTATTCAGGAAGTTAGACGAACGAGTTTTGCACTCGAATCCGCCATATTTGCGTATCATTTTGTGTTTATGGTATTCTTAAATCGGACGAACGGAATCTTATGCGACTCTTTCGCATGATATTGTTCTACTGCTACAAACCAGTAGATTTACTCAATTCTCGTCCGAAAGTGAAGCGCGAAACTTAAACTATGATGGAAAACAACGGAAAAAATAAATAGTTTTGGTTAATAATTACTTGTTGAATTCCGGTTTGTAATTGAAAGATTATAAATTTTATTGAAAGTAAAAACTAATTAAGCTGTTGTAAATTTACAAACACATTAATTTAATCCAATTATACTCATCTCTTATTTTATACATAATACTTCATTAAAAAAATATATGGTAAAGAATTTATTAGATTTACAAGAATAGGTTGCCATGAGTATATGGTTTAGATATTTCAAGAAAAGTAATAACAAAAAATAAACATATTTATCAATATGTATTACGCACCCGACATATTTATTATATTGTGTATTAGAATATCATATATTGCAGTCTTTAGTATATTTAATTTTAATTACATTGTTGGATACCAAAAGCAAATTTTGCATCTGAAAGTTACCAAATAAATATTAGTCAAAATATAAATGTATAAACATGGCATTGTCAGCCTTCAGTTAGCCGGTGAATCCAAAAAATAACAGACGAATTTGTATAATTATGTTTATTATTTTAATTTAGTTCTTATATGCTTTTTATAAAAATAGAATTAAATTAATTAATATAACCTCAAACATAACCCTTAAATATGTGCAAAAATAAGTAAACAAACCAAAATGACAGAATAATGCCGTGTTGCCACATAGTAATAAAGCAACACACACAAATTATGCTCATGAGATTCTACGAGTGTTCAAGAATACCAAAACGTGTGGCGCATTGTTCTCATGCGAAACTTTTTACTCAAACCAATTTCTGCACTAACATGTGCGTGTAACTTCGAGAATAGCAGCCCTGGCGTCAATTTTGAAACACCCTGTAAATAAAACCATAGTCAAAACTTGTTATACACTGTATAGATCCAAAATCCGTTAAATATAAAAAAAACTAAAATATTATGATTATTAAATAAAGTAAAAAAAATCATATCTTAGAATAATTATACAGATGTAATACATTACGTAGTATCACAAAATTTTACATATAACTATTTACAAAACTAAAAGATAACAATTTACAAAAAAAAAACAAAAATTCTTTTGAAATTATTGAGTGCTGATTGTGATACCACATACAGACCAAACAAAACAATAACACAGTAATCCAATAGCAAAATACAATTCACAGATTTTGGATTATTTAGAAAGCAACATTTGTCAAGCTATTGCCGGCATATAACCGCAAATGTCTTCACAGTCTCCATCCCATAGGTCTCTTGTTTCCATCGCTTCATCTACTTCATTTTGCCATGATCTCCTTGACCTACCCCTTTTCGTTTCCCCATCGGGCTCCAATCGGTTACTATTCTTATCCATTTGCTAGCGCTTGATTTATTTAAAGTTAAAATGCTATCGCTTTTAATAAACACTCTTTACAGTGTAAGATAAAAAATAAAGTTTATTATAAATAATAAAAATAATAAATGTAAACCATGTATCAATCTTTTAGCTAACCCCGATAATTATAAAATGTTATCACATTGCAACAGGTTTAACGTACTTTCAGTTTTGAGCTAAATAGTTTTTAAAGTAACCCTATGACAGATAATAAAAAAAACTAGTTTATGTATCTCCAAGAGATATTAATTTGTTAAAAAAAATGATTTAAAGATTGGTAATGATGAGTTTAATGTATGGTACATTGCTCTATAACATTTGTAGATTTTTGTAAATAGATGTTCTTTCACGGTTATGTTGTTTACATATGATAATGTTCTTAAAAATAACAAAAATATTGTTTTGGTAATACAATCGTATATAAAAAACTACTCCAATCTAGTAAAACAGTCCATAAAAACTAAATGTCTATAGAAGAAAGTAGCGTTAGGAACCCCCAACGCACCGCGATCATCACTCTTAAATTTGAACTTATTTACGGATCATATTCTACAAGTTACTTTAAGAACATTTGTGTCATCATTATCATGGCCAAAAAAGCAGTTGTAGATATCCAACTAGTATTCCGTTTCTTTTTTGGTTTATGTTTTCCTTACTACTATAATATTATTATTTATAAACATATCTACACTTAGCTGTAACATGTTAATAATTGCAGTTTAAACTGTTTGCATTATGCATTTAGTTTATATTAATTTATTTAAAAACTTTAATTTAAATGTATCAAAAAAATCTCTATCACTACTTTTATTTTTAATATCATAGTAATTTAAACACAAAAAATCATAATCAGGTATCAGAGAGTGCATTATTTCTATAATAATGCTTAATATTATGGTTTCTAAACGCCTTTAAAACGTATAAAAAGAATGGTGGATATTATAGATTATTTAATATAAATTAAATAAAGTATGTAAAAAAAAATATATATTAATAATAAATTATAAAGTAACTATGAACTGTATATGACAATATGTATACACATGGAAATGTTACAATAACTACAAATAAAAATACTTGTAAACAAATCATTTGTTATTGTATGATCAAACATGGTTATATTGAACATAACAAATGGTTTATTTCAATTACAAAACAAGAAATTAATAGCAATTAATGGTTGTTTGTGAACGCTCTCCTCTATTTATCTTGAATAAAATTATACTAGGCAATTGTAATTAATTGCTTGTTTAATCCTTATAGTTATAACATCCTTAAATTTACAAAAATATATTAAATGTATATTTTAACTTTCTAGACAGTAAAAACATTCTAAGCGTTATTTATGTAGATTTAAACAAAATAATTAATCAATAATGAAATTTTTAAATAATTAAATTCAAAGAATAAAAGACATAAACACACAATAATAAACTGATTTGTATAAAGCAACAAAATCAAAAAGTATCATCACAAAATTAAAAAGAAGTCTATGAACAATAAACATAATTTGATTAAAATGTCAAAACTGTTAAAAATAACAAAAAAATAAAAATAATACTGAATACTAAATTCATTTCTAAAACTAATTGAAGCTCGATTAAATCAATATGTACTGTCAATCATATGTTATACAATTTAATCACTACATCCATCGCCACGTTTTAATCATGTATGTAATTTTAATATGTACATGTACAAGTATGAAGATGATGATTTACTAAACCGAAGTCTGATTATTGTTTAATGTGTTTAACCAGCGGCAGTGTACTTTAATTTTTCACTAATGTACTCCGGTAGCAAATAAATAAAATATGTTGCACAAATCACAAATTAATGTTAAATCACTTTGTGAATGACAGCGTTTTTACATTTTTTAGCAAATAAAAATATGAAAAGATTGATAAGCACGATTAGAAGTAAATTAAATATTTAATAATGGAAATTTATAGAAATATTTTTTTTCTTAATATAAAAATAATGACTTTATCGCTTGAGTATAGAATATCGCACACAAATCTTGTGATATTAGGTTAAGTTTACTTTTAGAGTTAAGCAATAAAACATTTTAGAATTTTAGTGTCATAATATACGACATTAAATATTTTATTAAAAATAAATGTACTGGATACAGAAATATTTAAAACTTTGGTGTCAACTGTAATATAAGGTTAGGTTTGTGCAGCCAATAACCAAATAGGTCAACAATCCACAAACAAACAAAAAAAAAACGTTGAGTAAAATGTTCTATTCCTTCAATTTAGTACAATAAGCCAATACCACCAAATAAGATTGGTGTCTAATTGCTGCTACCTAAAAAAGCACAATGTCCCGTTAGCTGATAACAACAATACGAAAGTCACCGCTGAGATCCCACAAGGCTCACTTAAGAATCCGACACTGTGGAACAGCTATGACAAAATATTAAAGGTAGAAATGACTAAAAACATCACCCTAATTAGCTATGCTGATGACGTAGCAATGGTTATAGCAAAAAAAAAACATTATAGAGATGGTAGAAGATGTTGAATGAGCAGTAAGTAGGCATGTCAAGAAAGAACTCCAATTTGCTACGCAAAAGACGGAGTCATTCTTGCGGGCAGGAAAAGCCTCAATAACCAAACCAGAACAGCATCCAACACCTAAACATCACTTTTTCCAACAATATAAATATAGGACATTGGGAAAGCAGCAATAAAGGCCGATGAGACGACCGCAATGCTAACCAAACTAATTTTGTAGAACCTAAAAAACCGCCGTCTGAAGCTAGTAGATCAATAAAATAATAGTATTATAATAATATTTATCTAAAAACATAGTATTGACAATAAAAATACACGCTGATTCACATTTGTAATTTTTATGTTGATTGAATAAAAAAAACTGCTTGCTATTTACCCTAAACAATTATTTAAAATTGTTAATGTACATTGTGTGAGAAACTAATGCTCAGGCGTCCTTTAAATAATAACAGTAACCAAAAAGACGCTCACCGGATACACTATCGAAGTGGCCACAGCAGACAAAAAACATCTAAAATTTAACAAATTTTCCTAAATTAAGTTTCATTTTAAGGTTAGGAAAAAACGTAATTAGTTTTGAAAAGGTGCAAATAATTTTATTTCAATTCAAAATACAAACATAAAAGTTGAGTGCAAAAAAATAATATCATTTAAATATCCGCATTAAAATTCCTGCAAACAATCATCTTTTTGGTAGTTTTTCATAACTTTTTGCATACTTCTATAATATTGAGCTGTGTTTCAATTCATAAAAAAACTATTAGCATATTCCCTTCACGTATCCCATAAAAAAAGTTTAACGGAATCAAACCACACAATCACGATCTAGGCGGCCTAAATTTTTTTTAAGCAATAACACAATTGTTTCACCAAATGTGTAGCATGTAACGCCATCTTGTTAGAATTAAGAGAATATAGCTTCCGACCAGCACACCGACTAAACTGAAGCACACAATCTTTTTGACTAATAAAATTAATTTATTAGATGCGACTTGAAAAAATTGCAAGTGTTCTCAGAATAATTTTAATTATAATTATATTTGTGTCAACGACCATTAATTAGCAACAGATAAACTATTCAATTTAAAAATTAATGAATATAATGCAATTTCAGGATAATATAGAGAAAGGAAAGCAGGTGGGTGATGCTGCAATGTTTGTAAAACTAAATACGTACTCTAAACAAATTCCCAGCATTGATATCTTATCTATTAAATACCATATTGAAATGTATGCGTGCTATAGTTACAACAGAGTTAGTACTAACTTTGATATATAGGCCTGCTTTTATTAATATAAACGATTATTTAAATAATTTAACAAAACACTGCAAATAATTTTTACTTAAAAAAACAATCATACTTACAGTAGAATTCAATGTCAAATTCAACTGTTTATACGATCCGATTACAATAAAACTAACAACATTGTTAAATTCTTTTGGATTAACTAGTAAAATCCATGAATGCACGCAAAAGAATAATACTGTTTTTTTCATCTATAGATACAGTAAAACTAGACTTACAAATAAAGCAAGCACTAAAAGTTTTTTCTAATAAAATTGACAAACAGAAACAAACGGCACATTATCACTACATATAAAACTCACCTAATCCGCAGAACGCTATGTGGCAGATAATCAAAGCTCGTACTATTTCAGTGTACGATATTTGTCTGAATGAATAAATTAAGTGTAGTTTGGGTAACATAATATTTTTCAAATGGAGTTGTAGCAGTAGATAAGTTGCCTTTAATTAATTGAGTGACATTGAAAAAGTTATTTTTTTTGTTTGAATACTTGATGCTCAATCCAAAAAATAACGTTTTCAATGCCCCTCAATTAATTAAAGGCAACTTAACTACTGCTACAAACTCTTTTTGAAAAATATTATGTTACCCAACCTACATTTAATTTATTTATTCAGACAAATATCGTACACTGAAATAAGAGATATTATAACAAACATGAAAATTACCACTAGTAATGATTGCCATTTGTTAACTGTAAGAATTGTTTAGTCTCTTGTAAGTAAGATTGATATTCTGTTTACAACTATTATAATCGCTGTATTCACTGATTGTTTAAAATAGCTAAGATAGTACCTATACTAAAAAAAAATCTACTTGGAAACTATAAGCCTGTATTTAACAACATTTATGAAAGTATCAAAACAACTAAAATTTCGAAATGAATTAATAATTTATTCAAAATCAGTCAATCGAATCACAGCGGCCAAGGGTCAAGCATAGACAATTGTTTCGGTTCTACAAACCTCGTCAGTATGCCTTGTACGACCACGGCATCGCATGATAGCGAAGACAATTTTGAATAGATGGCAAACCAGTCTTTCGTTTGATTATTTATAACTAAAATTTCATTTAAAATCCAACAATATAATAACAAAATGCCAATTTAGATTTAGAAATAACCTAAATACTACATGAACATTTAAAAAAGTCATTGACAAAATATTTAGTGGGTCTGAGGAAAGAAAAAATGCTCCTGCAATGTTTTGTGACATTAGTAAAACTTTTGATTATGTGCGACTTGATATATGTGACACCAAGTTAAAAGCAATAAAATAGTTATCACCAAACCAACTAAACTTAAACATAAGTAAAACAGAACACCCACTGTTTACTTTACGTAATGATTCCAGTTGTACAAACAACATTAAGTTTTTAGGTGTACACATTAATACAAAACCAGAAATATCATGAATGTAAAAAAGTTTTAAAGCAAGCTTATATTAACTATCAGCAATTACCCCATGTAGAGAATTGTCGGTTACTTACCTCCATGATGTGCGTCCCCATTGAAATTGGAAAAAACCCGCCCAATTTGTAATTATGGTAATCAGAATGGCTGATATTTGGACACCAAACGTCACAATGAAAACCACAAAAAACGGCGTTTGTACAGCGGTGTAGAAGGCAACAGAAAACCACTACACAACACTTCCCCAGGACAATCATACAAATGGCTGCAAACACAAACGGCCCAGGATACGGACGTTTTTTAAATAGGACAAGGCAGCAAAGATTCTCCCAAGCAGCCACTCTCAGATTAAACAAATGATACCTTCAAAAATTGTTACATAAAATGTCATAAGTATGAACCAGACAAAAAAAAAATAACACTTTCAAAGAGATAAAAAAAATAGATATCTCAGTTTTTGGTATAAGCAAAATGCAATAGGCCAATGTGAAGTAGAAAAACATGTTGTTGATTATTCAGAAGAAGTGGCAAACATCATAGAAATAAATTTGCCATAATAATCTCCAAAGACGTGTGCAAGACCGATGTAACCGTTGTTACTTTTTCAGACAAGATAATTATGATACAAGTTCAAGCCAAACCAATCAATATAAATTTCATTTAAGTATATGCACCAACTTCAGACATTGATAAAAAAAATAATTTTTGTTTACGAAGGAATAGAACAAGTACTGCATCTAGAAATAAAATTACAATTTTACTCCGAGATTTGAATGCTAAAAGTTAGATCTGGTAAAGAAGGAGAAACAGTCAAAAAATACTGACTTCAACAAAGAAATAAAAAACGACAGATTTGTAGATTTCTGAGGAATATGCTTAGCAATTCCCTGCGCATACACCTAGAAAGATTGTACGTAACCAAACAGACTATAATACAATAAATGCTAGATACAAGAATACAATTAAAGCAGTGAAAACCTATCTAGGCGCCGATGTATATATATACCATAACTTAGTCCTAGCACATATGCTTTAAATTTAAAAAGCTTAAGAATGCCAAAATTACAACACATTTAAACCTGACAAAGCTAAAAAATGTGCAATTTGCACAGAAAATATTTGAAATAGTGGAAATACATAGCATAAACAGAGAAGTGGATATTGAGAAATCATCAAACCTAACCTAACCTAACAAAAAAAAAAGACAAAATGGACAACAACCGCAATTATAAACCTAATGGACAAAAATACAAAAATAGAGACGCAAACGCATACAAGAAGTCCTGCTAAGGTGCTTAAAAAAAATAGAAAAAAACTACTGTTCGAACTCTTTACTTAAATTTATGACACTGAAATTATTCCGCAAGATTAACTGGAGTCTATATTCATCAAAATATTAAAAAAATCTAATGCAAAAAACCATGAGCAATGTCCTAAAGACATTTTTGAGCATCATTCATCAAAGAATACAGAGTGTTTCAAAACGTGTCGGAAAATAAAGGGTGGGATTGGTTGGCTAATTATAAAAAAAAGTTTCCATTAACATGGTTCTGCAAACGCACCGTTTTCAAAACACAAAGTGTAAATTTTTTAATTTTTTTAATTTTTTTTGAGGATATCTCAGGAACCGTTTGAGATACAAAACTCAGCTTTTGTACACATCTTAGCATTAATATTAGCTACTTTTTAAACGCTTATTTAATTTTTTCATGTGCCATTGACAAAGATTTTAGGGTTGCGTGAGGTTTTTATGGCTCTAATTTCTATAAAATAGAAAAATGACATTCTAAAAGCACATTGTAAACCACCAATATTTTCTACACAAAAAAGGTACTCTTAGTTAAAAGCTCTAACGTAAACCGATTTAGAAAGACAATTGTCGTTTAGTTGTTAAATAACCTTTTTTCAAAAGGCGTCAATATCGCGGGAACTTATTATCTTTATTACCCTATTAATTTGCCCATTCTTAGTATTTTGCTTGCGTGATGATAGCAAAATAAATAATTATAGTGATAGCAAGATGTGCAATATGCATTTTGTTTATAGCGTTGCCAATAAAAATGCAACAAAAGTAAAATTTATCGAGAAAGGTTTCCAAACCGACAGGTACAAAATGAAAAAACACACACAAACTGGAAGTGTACATAAAAGAGCTGCAGGAAATGGGAGACCTCGCCTACTACCTCCGCATATTAAAAAAGATGTTCTTCAAGAAATCGAAGACGATCCATCAACTAGCACTAGAAAAATAGCTTTAAACATAAACCTTAGTCGCGTTACAGTGTGGAAGATAATAAAAAACCAGATGTTATATCCTCATCACATACAGCGAGTACAAGCCCTTTTAACAGCGGATTATCCGCAAAGATTGGATATGTGTCAATAGTTTTAAGACAGAATTGCGCAAAATCCTCGATTCTTAGAACAAGTTTTATTTACGGACAAAGCAATTTTTTTTGCAATGCGATTATAAACTTCCATAATAATCATGTATGGGCCGACAAAAATCCAAATGCCATAATGAAAGGCCATCATCAGCAAACATTTACTTTAATCTTTGGGCAGGTGTTGTAGGAGACCATTTAATAGGTCCATAATTTTTTCCGTTTAGGCTAAATGGTCAATCTTGAAGAAGAGCTGCCAGGACTTTCAGAGGACGTTCCGGTTTAATTAAGAAACGAAATGTGGTTCATGAACAATGGTGATCCTGCTAATTTTAGTTTAATTGTGCGTCAATTCTTAAATGAACAGCACAAGAACCGTTGGATAGGTTGAGGAGGCCAACAAATCTGGTCTCCTGGGTCTCCAAATCTAAATGCTTTGGATTTTTTTTTGTGGGGTCTCTTAAAAAGTTTAGTTTACACTACATCAGTTCATACAAATAACAAACTAAAACATCGCATTATTGCATCTTGCAATACAATACGAAACACTCCAGGCATTTTTGAACGGGTATGTCAGTCACTAAAACGTAGGTTTAAGATTTTTCTTGTTTTTTTTTGTTAATGCTTAGTTTTTATTGTCAAAAAATTAAAAAAATTAAAAAAAAATTACATCCTGTATTTTGAAAACGGTGCATTTGCGGAACCATGTGATTAGGAACTTTTTTTCTTATAATTAGCCAAGAAATCCCATCCTTTATTTTCCGACACATGTTTTAAAACACCCTGTATATCATAAAGTAAAAAAAAACAGGTCAGCAATACACAATTCGGATTCAGAAAAGAACTAGGCAGGCGTAAAGCACTATTTGGAATAAAGTGTTGGTACAGAAAAGTCGGGAAATGTCAATTGCAACGTATTTCTGTAGTTTATCAACTTTAAAATAGCGTTCGATAGAGTCCGACATAATAAGATAAACGTAATGAAGACGTGATGAGAAAAATAAACAAGGATCTAAAAATAATACCTACTATCAAAATACAAAAGTTGGAATATTTCTGACACATCATAAGACATAAAAAATTATACAATACTCTGCACTTAATAATGTAGAGTAAAATAATTAGCAAAAAAGAGCCCGACAGGAGACAAATATCGTGGTTAAAAAACTGAAGACAATTGTTTGAAAAAAAATCAACCAAACAATACCACGCCGCTGTCAACAAAATTATTATCGCCAACATAATAATCAACGTTCGTCGAGCGGATACGACACTTGAAAAAAAAATTACCTCATATTACATTCAGTTTTTGACCCATTATTTAAATATACATTCGGTTTTAACTTACGCTATATTATACTAGGGTCATTCTTGTTGCATCCAAAATGTATTTACAATTCAAAAGTTCTATTCAAATACTAAGTGAACTAAAATACACAAACTCATGTAAACCACAGTTTACTGTTCTAATTATACTTACCATACTTTGCGCTTACATTTACGTATGTCTTATCTACAAATAAATCTTTATATGCCACACATAACTCAATTTATTCGTAATTAACCCAAAACGCTAAGTAATTAACTATAAAAAAAAATTAATAAATTATGATATAGACCAAATTACAATTTTATAATGCTCAACCTGTTTCTATTATAAGCTTACCTTTCAAGAGCATTAAAATATGTGTAAAAAATTTGTTGCTAACTAATGCTTCAACTAATAAAATTTTAAATTTTAAAATTTACGTTTAACTGGTTAACTTTAATTGTAATATCTAATTGTATTGTAAAAGTTTTCCCTTTAAGACCGCCTGTTTTGAATTTAGAGCAATTTTTTCTGTATCAATAATACAGCGTTTTTTGCAGCAGACTTCCGCCGTACAAGTGTCTAATTAATAAAAAAAAAATGAGACAAAATCAGTCCAAATCTAAATAAGACTTTCCGTATTCGTGCAAGAAAAACATTATAGCAGTTAATAAGACTGTTAACCAGAATTTTTCCACTTTGATTTAGCATCGTTCTCAGCAATTAAAGCTTCCACAAAGCAAATTTTGACTAAAGACCTGCATTTCCATTATAAGATTCAGTTGACATAACTTTGAAGCCAACAGACCATGAACAAAGTTGATAGCTATGTCAACAAAAAGAATTGTTGCATTTGAAAAGCTAAAAATTCAAAAGTGATCTTTCAACATCCCTTGAATCTACCACGGGCCACTGTTTAGTGTGCATATTGAGCTCGCGAAGTGAATGGACCGTTCTTCTTCGAAGATGCGGCTAGCAATGCAGTCACCGTCAACGGCGTGCATTATCGTGAGATGATAAACAACTTCTTCAGACCTTAAATTACTGAAATAGATCTCAAAGATATGTGGTTTCAACAAAATAGCGCAACCTGCCACACAGCTAACAAAACAATGCAATTGTTGCAGACAAAATCTGAAAGGAGAGTTATCTCGAGCCGCATCGATGTGAATTTCCACTAAAATGCGATTTGGCGCTGTTGAATTTTTCTTCTTTGGGATTTGAAACAAAAATTGTATGTCAATAACCCAAAAACAATACCTAAATTGAAACACAATATTCGACTTGCTGCTGATAAAATTGAGCTGGCATTATGCCAAATGTAATCATAAATTTTGTCAAAAAAACCAACAAGTGCCAGCAGCAACAAGACTGCAATTTATCTAATATCGCGTTCCATATATAACCTCCATTTCAAACAGCCAAAAACTCATTTCAAAAAAATTCGACACAATGATACCACCGCACATAAACCGCACCAAACTAGCACGCGTTGAAGATGCATTAATCGCTTCAGTCTCATTCTTAAAGCCACCGAGTCTCCAATACGTAAATTATGTTAGCTAAGATGAGCTTCGTCGCTTAACATTTTGTAGATGACGCTTCAGCACACAAAATAATATTTAAAAAAATAAAGAAAACTAAAAGTATCGTATTTACAATATGTCGTTTTTTATTATAGTTTTTGATTTGCAAAAAAAAGAAACATACATTTTGAAACACCCTGTACATATCAAAAGATACCTTAAAACCAATATAAATAAGACAAATAAAGTATAAACAAGAAAAAGTTTCTTTCTCATTTCCTCCGCTAAAATCAGTTTTATATAATAAATTAATAACAATGCGGAATTATTCAATAATTATCAAGAACATTTTAATTATAAATGAGCATAATGTACTAAATATTTAAATATCTCTAACAAACACAAAAATAATTGATTATAAATTACTTAATATAAATTATTAATAGTAACATCGTATTGATAAATCAAGGAAACTCATATAAAATAATATGATTCCCAAAAAATCACTTGAACTCACAAGATGACAAAACAAGCGAGGATCCCATAATAACACTAAAGCCTCGAATGGCACATTTCGCAAATGTAAAATTTGATCAGGACAAAATTGACCTAGTTACGTAGGTGCAAAACTAATTCTAAAAACATGGTAGTGGATAGAGCCATAACAGAAATGCTAGCTGGCAACAAAATGTATATTGAATTTATAAAAAAATACCTAATTCTATTCATGGTAAATTTTCAACATTATCTTTAATTATTGTACAATTAGTTTTAATTGCACTATATATTTTCAATATAATGTTAAAAAGTTATAAGGAAATTACATGTTTAGTTAATACATTATTGAGGAATAATAAATGCAGTGTCTTACAAATATAATAGTAATCGCACAATGAAAATTATTTGCATGACTGACATCCGCTGAAGTCAAAATTAATTAATGTCGCTTAAGGGATAAAATAAATAAATAAAACAACCGTTATAACATGTCATAACAAAACTGTCGGTATTAATGTAGCACAGGAAACTTTGCTCAAACCACTGTTATGCATTATATTCAACAATAAGCCATAATGTCATAAGTTTGCACAATGATCAATAACACACAAATAGAATATGTAAATTCGCAGATGAAATAAATTGGTTTCAGTAGGATTGGTCCTAAGTTGAAACTACATTAATTTAACTATGAGTAATTAATTCAGTAAACTAATTAAGTATGTATGTGTGTGTTGAAAGCATTACCATACACATTTGATAACCGCATGAGATAATTCTTTGCGTTTCAACAGTAAAAACATGCAAATGTGCAAGAGTACATTCGCAGGATGCGAAATCCCTATATGAAATAATATATAATGTACTTTATACAAGTAGATATGTGCTGGTTTCTTCCAGCACTATTTTATACGCTCCACAATGCAATGCTACTACCACACTTAGAGTTTAATTTATCTGTGTTTTCACCTCAATGAACTTGCAACTACAAAACACTCCAATATATGTTATCATTTAATTTCAACGGATATTGAAGTGTTAACCTTTTACTGATTATAACACAACAATCTATGTGCAAATCAACTCACTGGATAATATTTTAATATCCTATTTACATTACGTATTGATGCTATCTAATGCTATCCTATTCCTTATTTCGGGAATTACAACTTTAAATATACAAATGTGTGAATGCAAACTTCCACATATACTATTATATATCTTCATAATGTCATTGTAGTTTTCAAAAATGTTCGTTACGTAAAACATGAACAATATATTTATTGCAAAATACATTTAAATTTTCTTATACCATAAATTATAATCATAAAGTTATATAATAATAACTATATGCATGCATTCAAAAGATCTACATGCTTTTCCAACTCATAGGTTTTTATAGTGATATTAAAAATAACATGAGTTTTAAAACAAAAGAACAAAAAAAACTCTTAGAAGATTTTATAAATTCTATAGAGATAGCATTGATCAAATTTTGAAAAACAAACTTAGTCCATGCGTAAAGAAAGACCAAAATTATTCTGTAAACTCTCAAGTCTCAACATCTACTACTGTGTAACCTAAACGTAAATATGCTATTTGCACTTAACAAATATGTAACGAATGTAGTTTTTATGTAACATGCAACAGAATTTCCTTATGGCACACATTCGCAAAATGTTTGCCGACACAGAAACCGTTAATTAACAGTAATATAGACCACCTACCAGTTTAATGTCTACATTGATTAATATTTATTTATCATAATTCCAAACCAACTTCCAATTAATTAGTAAAACAAAACACAAATTAAATATGTTTTTATTATTTACAAGAAGTATCCATCACAAACATCTCCATTTCTTCTTCACTTAATAGTCACCCAACATTAGCCAGTTGACATATCGTAGCAACAGTTTTAGTAATACCTCTTCATAGAACAGGGGTCAAAATACCCAAGTTACTGACTACTGACTACTTAAGGCCCTCGTTAAATTCAAAGTAATAGTTGGTACAACAATCTTGGTATAAAAAGACAACTGCTCAGCGCCATGTTGAAACTAACAAAAGACGTTTAACAAACAACTTTTAGTTAAACTAACTAAGCCTTTATGTAAATCATAGCATAGGTCCAAAAGTTATGTAGCTAAAAAACGTAAAACTTTATCACCATACTAAAGCTGACAACTATGTGACAACTGATTAAAGCCAAAGCTACGACCGTGCTGCTCGTGCAACAACAAACAAAATTAAAATCAGGTTGCCATTCAACTAAAATAAAACTCAAATAAAAAATTAATGTTGACTTGCAAACGCAATATTTATTGACAAATTCATAACAGTTGGTAATATATGTATATCTTAGTTAAACTGCAACGTTTTACTTAAATAAATATCACGACACAACAATCTTAATCCACATCAATAAACACATCACATTGGAAAAAATATAAAAAATACGACAAATTTAAGTTCAAATTTGATTTAATTTATAAGTCACTGCAAAGTAACTATTATAAAAAAAAGTAAATTAAACTTCTAAACCAAGTTTGTTTAATTTCTTAGCCAATAAAATCTTCCTTAAACGGAAATTTTTCTTAACACCGTCTGAAACCTATATATATATATATATAGTCGGGCATGCCAACTCTGGTAAGCGGACGATCAACTAACTAAGACCAACCAAATCGGCAAATTTAGAAAATATCAAACTCTATGCAGTAATTTTATAAATTGCACTAAATTTAAGCAAAAACAATAAAAAATAGATCCATTAATAGTAAAGATGTTACTGTCAATTCATTACAGTAAGTCAGTTGTTGTTTTTTTAAAATTGTTATGTATAATTTAGAGTGCCAGTTAACATTCTTGTTATGGTTTGCAGGTTCTTTCTAAACAATCTCATGTAGTAGTCAACTATTTTGTTGTCTACAGAGTTCTTATACCATCATAATTTCAATACATTAGAAGTATTTGCTTTGAGTATAATGTTAAGGCTTTTTAGTAGTAGTGCGGTCCAGAGTTTGAGCCTACACATCTTAAGGGTAGATCCTTTGTGCACCAATCCATCACCCTTAACGTTACCTACTGTGTTGGAGTGCCCATTTACCCAGCAAAGCTCAATGCTATTTGAGAAAACAGCCAATATGAATTAGCATATTAGCCTTGGTTCAATTTTAGGCTTTTTTTAGTTAGAATTCCATGACCCCATAGGTTATTCCAAGTATCTCTGCCTGAAAAATAATTTTATTTGTTGATCTTGAAAGTAAATTCCCGCTTCAGATATTTTTGAGACATTATTGTAGATATAAAAAAGTTTGTTCTTATTCTATCTCTGCTTTTGTTGTTTTTGTGTGTGTATCACTGTAGAACCTTTTAAATACAAAGTAGGGTGGCATAATATCTGTTAGCGCTTCTAGTAGATGTGTATTTTACAGCATTTACTACAGTAGGTTGTGACGCTTTATTTTTAGCTGTGATCATTTACTTGGTTTCACTCTTAACCACTGTTTATGCACCAGCCCGATAGCTTCAGAGGAGAAGGCTAGGTTCCAGATTAAAAAAAAAAAGAGCGCCACGTGTTTTAGTTGGGTGCATGAACAGAGTTATTAATTCAAAAAAAAAAACACGAAATATGGTAGGTCCAATAATGAAACCAGAATAAATTCACCAAACATAAACAAATTATATTCATAAGAAAAGAAATAATTGAAAGGTTTACACCAGTAATGGTAATATATGTGTATATATGTATTATATAAATTAAGTTCTCAAATAATTATAACAAATTAACGGATCGGGTACCGAAACTTAGGACAGCGCTGCCGTAAATCGCGACTCCGATTTACACAGTAAAACTAAACTAATGATAATTACTCCCGAAAATACACATGAACAAAGTATAAGGTGCATGAAAAAAAAATGGATAAAAATATATTATAATAAATTGTAATAAAGGTTGTTTTTGTGGAAATAAATTGCTTATCTGGTTTTTTTTTTGAAGTTCGACCTTCCTGCGGGACCGCGTGGTTCGATCCTGGATCAATTTTTAATTAAGTATTCCTACTCCTTGATGCTCATTCTAGGTCCGCAATCGAAGTCCCTTCAGAAAAATTAGACTAACGGATTCCAGGGTTGAGCAAAGAAACCTTCCGGGAAGGACAAAGCGTGGTTTCCCACTGGTTGGAAGAATGTTAAGGCGCTATGTAAAAACAATTAATTATTAGGATGGTTGCATTTAAATTGAATTTAATAGGGTTGAACAATTTAGTAGATAAAAAAAACGCTTACCTCTTTCATTAAGAGTTGCCCTTTTTAATGATGGGGTACCCGTGGCGGTTACTCCGATTTTATAAATATCGACACTATTATTTTATTTAAACTTTCACCGGATTAATACCGGAAATTTACTTAGTTTAATATAAGTAATATATAAAATAGATAGCGGTTCGAAATAATTCCACAACTCGTGAAATGCGTAAATGCACCGAACCGACCGCTATCAAGCCACGGGTTGAAAAGATGGATTTCGTCGCGCTCGCGGAAGAGGTCCCGCGGGCGGATTAAGATTATCGGGGCATTTCAATGTTACAATTTTATTATTATTTGCGTCGTTAATAAAATGTTAAATTTCATTGTTTCACTATATGCAACCATACCTTCTTCCATCCAATTTTTGGTACTTTATTTAAATTAATTTAAAACCGTAACAAGGTAACAAGCCCTCCCGGCAGTATACCAAAATCTGGTTGCATTTAGATGTCAAAGGGTGCTAGATACAGCATGCTAGTCGTTGCAACTGACTTAGTTGGTTTGCTGACGTTTTCTGCTGAGACAGTCCCACATGTCTTGCCAGCGTTAATTTAGGAGTTTTGGTAGATTTTGTTGGTCAATATTCTTTTTTTGTGTGAAAAAAACCAGTGCTAATTTTATTTTATCGAAAGTGGTTTTGCCAAATAGACCTTCAATGTCTATGAATACTCCAAAGGTGGACATTTTGTCCTGTAATAATTTTTCAGTTTGATTTGTTACGCTGTGTAAAGCCGATTCCGTAGATCTTCCCCGAGTGCATTTGTGTAGAGTCGAGTGTATCAAAGTAGTAATAAGTGCCGTTTTCCAAATTGGTCTTTTGCACAGTTTTCCAAGTGTCTTTAGAATAGAGCAATAGGGTTTTGTCAAGGTGTAACCACAACTTCCTGGTTTTGTTATAAATACAACTTTTACTTCTCTCCAAACCTTCAACAAAAACCAATACCTATAGCTTTTCTAAAACACATACAGTTGCCGTAAATTCATATAATATATATTTTACCTTAACCCCACAACAAGTAAAATAACCGCAATATTCACACTGAAAAAACTTGAAGTTTCTCCTCTTCTAGTCAATAAGATCAGGAAAGGTGTTGCAGCACAATCAAATATTCCTCAAAAGTTAGCAACAATTATGTTAAAAAATATTTTGTCAGTCACCTGGTGTATGCCATTGTATGGTAGTAGTTTTCCAAAGTTCAAAAACAATATACAAGCCTATCTAAAGTTGAACATGGAGTAAGTTTGTGCTACTTGGTTTAGCCTATAATATATTTACTAATTGACGGTAGCACTAAGTGTCAAAGCGGTAAGTGTAACAACTTCCTCTAAGATGTATTTATCTATTTGTTTTCCAGGGCAAATTTACGGCGTAAAATGTAATGCTGTAATTCGCGTAGAATAGTTAGTCCGTTCCGAGTGCGTTCGTCCGTTTCAGAATCAGATAAAATAGTCGAGAGTCATAGAAAAGTCTTTGTAAATCGTATCAAATAACATATCACAGAGACCAAAATTCGGTGCTAACCTTCAGTACTTTTGTACACATACTGCGGTACTATAGCTATAATATATGTTTTGTGTTTCACGCATCGTTACCTAACTCTAGAATATTAGCTACTAAACCTCAAGAATACAATGTAATGAAAATCATAAATTAAATTAACAAGAATGTTAATGAAAAACATGATATAAATAAAACCTTGCTATTAACTCACCCAGATGTTTCAAAATTCACTGGCATAATTATAAAATAAGATGCAAAAAAATAAAATGTCTCAAATGACGCGCCGTTCAATATTTCAAATTATTTATTACAGGTAAGTTAATTCCCAATCGCAAAAGTTGAAGTTCATTGAAAACAAAATTAGAAATAGGTCAAGAATTAATAATGAATTCGAATAAGAAATTGTTTATATATAATTTAATATTTAAATATAGTCAATAAAAATAAACATATTAATTGTTTCTATCATTATATAATACAACAAAATCATTACATTATTTTAAAATGTAATTTAACCAGAACGGTGTTATTACGGAGATAAGATATTGAGGTTTTTGCAACAGAATTAGAGAGTGCATTTACTGAAAAAAGAAAATATCTAAACAAATACCAACCAAGTCAATTTTATCTATACTGTAAATAAATACTCGATTAACTGGGAAAGCAAGCATAGTTTCAAATCGGATTATTTATGGAAAAGAATGACGAAATGTGTAGTGCTTTTCTCTATTCTCCGAAAATTTTGTATTTATTTACATTATAGATAAAAGCACAACTAATTGGTTTCATTAACATAAAAGTACAAAATCAATTATTCAAAATCGTACTTATACCGCAGTCATTCATACTGATGAGGTTTTGTGACAACTTTGGCAGTAGTTTGAATAAATCATTAATTACTTCATAAATAAATAATATTAACTAACTTTTCAGCAAACAAGTTTTTAATAATGAATTTTAACTTTATTATGATAAATTCAGAAGTAATCTAATAAATGTATTCAAATAAAAAATATATTTGAATAACTCAATAAGTTTAATTAGATTAATAAAAACATATTTCATTAGCTGTGCATATATGTACCATGCAACCGCAAACAACTGTATTTACAGTATTAAGAGTTTTTATTTTACTTATCATATGATAAGTAAAGCAGAAAATAATAATAATATTAATGAGTTGGACATTTAAAATCAAAACTACCATTTTTATTCTTAAATATTTCCATTCTAGATTAAATTTATTTTGTTAATTATTTGAGTAATTCTATGCAAATATAATTAGTAGTAGTAATCAATAATAAATTTATTGATTACTACTTTCATATTATATACAGACAAATGATTTTATATAAATTACATTGTGAAATGATTGATTGAATATGAAAAGGGCTTTTGACCGAGATCTTTCTGCCTATAAATATAATTAATTTCTTTTAAACTAATAAACAATATCACAACGGTGGTCGTCGTATATAGTAGTAGTGCTTGCAATCTAGAATTGAAATTTCATATTGCATAGAGTATAATAGGTAAGTCTACAATGCATATAAAGCTGCTCCTTTCATGAACTACGTTCAAACAAGGAGACAAACAAGCTTCTCATCATATCAATCACTCTAGCATAATTACTATCATTATAGTCGATGACATTAGAGAACTTAATATATTATCTTTATAGTACATGAATACATAACGTAATAATACCTAACTAAGACAGTAGATAAGCAACTTATTGAATTATTTTAAGTATGGCCTAATTTAATCAATATTTAAATGAGATTTATCATCATATTTTATACTTTTTTATATTAATATATTTTGTAAAACAATAAGAAATCTAATTATTTGATGTAATAAATTTAATGTAAAAATCAATTGAGCAATATCTAGTAGTAAATAACTTTATTAGTATCTTACATACATTTTATGTTACATTTTGTAAAAATTGTACACTTTGTCCATATTGAATGAAGTAAATCTGTTTTATCATACAATTTCATAGAAAAACCAATCAACATTAAATAGTAATATGAAACAAAACCAATAAAACCATTTGTAGTAAAATGTCTGTTTAAATGTCCCAGCCATTAAGAAATTTCTTGATCGACTAATGGATACGTGTACATTTATTTTTAAAAAAGAGCGTACACATGCACATACAATTAATCATTGCACTCAATCTGTTTTGCTTTTAAAGTAACAATTTATTTGTATTGAATTTGATGAAAGTTGATGTTTACGCTGCGACCCAAATGAAAACGAGAATTTAAATTTAATTTGAACGGCTGCGATGTAATTATCAAGATAAAATAAAAGAGTTTCAGCTTTTAACTTGTGTCACTAAGGGAGGAACAATCAATTCCCTTTATTATACAATTTACCTTAGCAGGGCTTTTATTCAGCTTAAATTTCACCGATAAAACGATTGTAAATCTGAGATAATTACCAATTAAGTAATAAACGGATAATCTTGTGATGGATGGCACATAATGTAAACTGATTCAATAACTTTATTTTGAATAATGTAATTGTTCTAATGTGAAAGACATTTATTATATTAAGATAATTTAACATATTTAAATGTATTGTACAAATATTATTTACACAAATTTTGTATGTAGGTGACTACCAGGATTATTTAAATTTAAAATTCAATTAAAAATATCGTATAAATAGAACGTCGTAATAATAATAATTTAAATCAAATTATTACAAGTGAATATGAATTAGAGAATAGTCTAGCTTGATTTAAAACAAAGGAACAAAGATCAAAGTAATAAAAAAATTATTTATGTTAACTTGTTTGTAGAAGTGAACTAACTTAAAGCTGAGTCGGAAGTCATAACTGGGATCCACAACATCCACAACACAGGCGAGCAATTCTGTCGCGGCAAAATTAGGCTAATATTATTATATATTATTTAATATTAAAAATAACGTCTATTTTGCTAACAAATTCAAAAATGATTTTTACAAGTTTAAGAAATTTCTCGTCGTCATAAATAATTATATAGATAAATGTCTATTATATTTTAAGCTTATATTTGTAAGCCCCAGAGAAATTAGTCAAATAGTCAGATGTAAATCGACAGTAATTTAATAAAAGTTTTAATATAGTTACTTACAACATTACGTAACAAAACAACTAGCAAGGCCATAAATGCAGCTAACGATTGTATGTATTATATTGTTAAACCCGTTTGACACTGTCTATAATTATGTCTTGAATTATATATATAATTTTTATTAGAATTTGTGCAATAATTCCATATATAAAAATTATATCTTGTATGACACTATATATAATTCTTTATATAATTATAAAACCACGCTTGCAGATTATGTCATTTGTTTTGAATTGATTATTGCTACAGTTAGTTATACAATTAATGAAAATAATGAAAAATGGAAGCAGAACAAAATAAAAAAGTGGTAGCAATTACTATATGTGAAGCTGCAGTGGTAAAATTGAAAAAATATAAGAAAATACAAAATGATATGCGCACATCACGTTCGTGTCGATTATAGATGGGAAAATAGAACATGATCTAATTTTTCAAGATATAATTGTGACCTTGATAGTTTGTGCGTTTTACACACGTGAATAGTCTGATCTATAATTATATATATATAATTCAAGACATAATTATAGACAGTGTCATACGGGTTTTAGTTTCATTTTAAAGCATCCATTTAATTTATTCAACAATCAAACGTCACTTAAAAAATGTTTAAAGTCTGATGTAAGTTACAAAAAACAATGCTTTAACTAATAAATTTTTATTTTTTACCTACCAAGACGTCGCCAAACGCTACTAGCGTAAACCATAAAGTTATACCTACTGACCTCTTTGATAAGCTAGTAGATACGCTGTTAATTCAAATCACAAAAAACATATTTGTTTAAAAAAAATATTATTGAATCTACCTGGAATGCTTTTATAATTTTAATATGTATATTGTCTATAAAATTATTATTTTGTTCATATAAAACCCTATTTAGATTTATAAAATATGATTTCGTATTTTTTTGTAAAGATTTACTTATTTCCAAATATTTTTTAAGATACAATTATATAATGAAACAAGTCAAAAAAATAAAACAGCAAGTACAACTAGTGTAAACATTTAGTTAGTGAAGTATACACGTCTGACAAATTACTATTAACACAAGCATTATATAAAGAATAGTAACTTGCAAAAAGCTTTACTCTTAACGCCTTTTAAAACTCTTGTATTTTTTCTACCTATAATTTAAATTAGTTTTCAAAAAATCAGTAAAAAAACGTGATAAAAACCCGTAACCAAACAGTGTCACACACGGTCAACAAATCTTCAGGCGTTTGAATTGTAATACAAAAGCACAAACTAAATGTGTAACCTACGTACTTGATTATAGCAGCTTATTTTCATAATATTAAAAAAATAACTGTTTGTTTGTTTATGTTGTAACTGCGCTCTTTCTTAGGGTTTGTTAGTTTATGCGCCGTCCCGTGAGAATCGAAAAACTGCGATGACAACACATGTACACATGCCTGTCAGAAGACTAAAAATAAGTTAAAAAACATATACAAGACACCCCAGGAAGGTTTCGATAACAAGCAATCCTCCACTACCCAAAAAGTAATCCTTTCTACAAATTCTAGAAGGGACAAACCAATAACTATAATTGTAATAAACATAAAAACAATTAAAAACTTTTTCAAAAACCAAAACTCGGCAAGTAAAGCCAAGGTAGTAATCGCAAAACCTAGGCTTTTGGGAGCGGCCAAGCGTAAATATAAGGCAATACAACAAGGATACCACACTAATACTCCACAATACCAGCAAAAAACACTTGCTAGTACATCAGAAACGCAAAAGCAAAACCTGTCCAGCAGCAGCATGCCGGAATGGCAAAAACACAAAGAGAGTGAAAGGTCCCAACCCTCCTTAATAGCAAAGCACCATTAATCCCGACACCTGGCAAGTGGTCACTTCAAAAAAGAATGCCAAAGAAATCAAACACGTTCTAGAAAGTAGATAACTTAAGAAGCAAACTGTTTTTAGTCGTTTCCACCCTCTGTCCGTATATTGTCAAATACAATATTAATTTCGTCTTGATCAAAAAGCCTTAAATTCTCAAGAAAAAGATAAATAAATTAGGTATACCAAACAGATAGCTGCTAGCAACCCATATGCAAGCCCCTTACATGCATCATAGCAAAACATTACATACTTAATCTAATGCCATTATGGGATCTATGTTTCAGAAAGCTTGTAACAGCCAAGGTTACAATAGTAATAACAAGAAAAAAATAATTCTCGAATCTGGATTCCCTACAATCAGCAAGGACTACCACTACCTGCAGAGTTATTGCAGCTAATGAGCAGCAAATATGACACGACAAAATAAGGCTTGACAAGACAACTGCAAACACTAGAAAGCTGTTCAACAAAGCTAAAAAAAAAAAAACGGTGACGGAGCTACTTATAGAACCAGACTCACGGCATATAATAATGCCAACAAAAAAAAACTAAGATAAAGCAAAAATAATAATCAATTAGAGCAACCCAAAGTTAAGGATCAACACATTCAAACCAATTAAGTCGCCAGAAGCCAACAAAATTTACCCAAAAAGATTTGCAGTTCTGAATAAACCTCTATGCGATATCCTCAGAGCAAGCGTAGTTAACACTTTCACACATACCGAGCGTTTGAAAAGCGATCAACATAAAATTGAAGACATTAGACAATACTAACCAAGAAGTAGATCCTCTCGTCCAGCAAAAGATTAACTCAATGTTTAATAACCGGACTGTAACTATAATATAATATTATATGGAAGGACTACGCCAGCGGGTGCCCACGGAAAGGTGTACTTTCACCCTTACTGTAGTGCCTAGTTACAAAAAACCTACTACAGACATTCACTGCCTTAGGCGTTTTCCTAAGATAGTTTAAGATAGCAGTGTCAAGTATAATATAAAGTGCACTAAATACCTTCTAAAGGTAGTTCAAAAAAGAAAGACTATCAGTAAACCCAAGCAAAACAGCTATTGTACCGGATCACCATAGACTTAAAAAAATCTAAGAATGTATAAAGCTACGCTTGCGATGACAAAACAAATAAAACATCTGGATTTCACGTTTGTCACTATGCTAATTTTCCACACACACACACACACACACATCTGACTAATATAACCACAAATAACATTCGGATGCTCTTTGCAACCAAAATGATGGACAAACGCATATGGGGACTGACACGTAATATAACCAAATAACTATATACTGTGATGGTAAAACCCATTATTACACATAGAGCGCTTGTATAAAGAAAAAGTGCACAGCCAAGAAACTAAGTAAATATCAGAGGCATCCTTGTCTGGTAATAACAAGAGCAATGAGAACGACGATCACTACAGCTATCAAAATATTATTATATTATTATGGTTAACGCCACCTTCACCTGATGGTAGTTGTAGAGACGACACAAACAGAATAAAGACTCCGAAAAAATGAACACACTGTAAATTACAAAACCCACAGACCTAGCATAACAAATATGTTGCATAAAAAACAACTCTAATAACAATGTCAAATTTTGTAAAAAGTCATTGCATTAGAAAGAAATTTGATGTAATAATACTACAGCGTAACAAATTATCAAGCAAAACATATCTAAGAACAGTAAGAAAAAACTATCTGGTACACAGATAAAGTTAAAAAATAGAATGACACTAGAGTCTACAGCCAACGGTAGCAAACTTTGCTACCCTTAAGCAAACATGCCTCGGTTTTCCAGGCAGAGGTGGAAGTCATAGAGTAGCTATCATATTAAATATACTCACGCGGCTTTGCAGACATCAATAATAAAATCCAAACTGGACATGGCCTGCATAAACAGTAGAAAGTAGTGGCTACATTCTGCGTTCACCTGGTGTAGATACTAAAAGGGGTTAAAAAAAATGTCATAGCAAATCAGCTTGCTAAAAAAACAAAAAAAAGACAACTAGACCAAAACCTTCTTTTTGGGTGCCATACAAAACCGAAAAAAAAAATAATCTAATCCTAACAAAACCATCGCAAATTACCAAAACCTCGGTAACACAAATGGGTCAAATCAGATTGCAAAGACTGACAAGACTGATAACTGAACACTGTGGTTTTAACAAACACATGGATAGAATAGAAATAGAAATAGATTCCCTATACCGTGGATGTATAGAAGAAGATAATCCTACAATATACTTGCTGAGTAAATGCAAAGCCTACACATTGCAACGCACAGCTTCTTTTAGCAAACACAACCTTACCAAAACAAAACTGAAAATAATCTTTGGGCAAAAAATGCTTTATCAAAGAGACAAAGCACACAAAAAAGTAAAACAACAGAAGTGTACCACAGACTGCAGTTCAAGAAACGCCAAGAAACCACATAAAAAAAAGAAGAAAAGTAAGGCTTTTAGTCAGTAAAAACTTGACACTACTAAATAATAGGCTGCCCAGTGTCTTTTGTTTTAATTTCCCACTTCCTGCAAAAAAAAAACTGCACTCATTTCGTTCCCATTTTTTCAAATGCATTTGCTTATTTTCATTTCAATAGATGTAGTTCCTGTTTGCAATCCACCAAGCAATAGCCTTGCCGTTTGCATTATTTTTGTTGTATACCTCTTTTAATCATATTTAAGAGTCTTCTGTTGTTCTAAATAAACGGTAGTTTCAAAGCACAAACTGAGTAGATGTGCTAGTTTTATAATATGTTTAAAACGTGCCAGCTCAGTTAAAATTGTTGCATCAGTTTAATATTGTATTCTATTTAATAATACAACATTCAAGACATTAGTAATAATTTATATTAAAATTACCAAAATGTTCGTTATTAAATAAAGATAGTCATGGAAGTTATTATTATGTGTTTACATTTGAAATGACGAGAAAACAACAATAATAAGTCAAACTGATCAAGTTCAGTTTAGTGTAAACAGCACCTACCGTACTCGTGCTGTGAAATAAATGATTTAAAAATAGTAAAAAGTCAGCTAGAGAGTAGGATAGCTGATTAAATAATAAATGTGGATAAAATGCTCATAGCTAAGGTACTTCAGCGTTAATAAATTGATAAAGTAAATCTGATAAACAATTTATTTTTTCAAACAATATACTAAAAAATATTTATATTTGAAATGATTTAAAAGCTCAAAAACTTATTAAAAGTGATATCAAATATTTTATGACTGAAATCTAATTGTGTAATAATATTATACATAATATAAAAAAAAACTTAAATATAAAATTAAAAAACAAAAAGATTAAGTTTTATTCATTTAATATATAAAATAATTTCAAATAATTTTCAGTTTGTATAGCAAAGCAACATCTCCAGGGTAAATAATCCGCAGATAAAATGCCCGAGAGTGCCATGTATAATTACAGTACATAAAATTAATTTTAGTAAGCAACGCACAATAAATTAATATATATTTATCCATAGATGCACAACAGCAAGAGGTAGGAAAAGAAACAAAAGAATAGTAAATTAGCTAACATTACAACTTATAGATAACTCAATTTTATCCATATAATTTTAAATGAAATATTATACAGCATGTCCACAGGTGAGATTACAAAAAAGAATAACTGTTTTTTTTTTTAATATCACAAGTGATCAAATTTACAGACTGTTTAAAAATGTAGAAAATAAGAATAAATTAATAAAGTGGTAAAAAACATTTAACAGTCTTTGGGTTGTATCAAATATAAATTTAATAATTTAAATTCATCACAAAATCTATCACAAAAAATATAATTGTATAAGTTGAGCATAGTTATACTATGCGGCAAAGGTCATAGTTTGTTGGCCACAAAGTGTTATTAAAAATGAGTAAATCACTGTCCACTATTCACAAAGGACTAAACTTAGCATTTAGCTTGATCCTTCTTAAGTTGATGAAACTTCCCAGTTGAAAATTGAAGTGGGATTAAGATGTAGTAAGTTTTTGTTAAAGTAAAGTAAAGTAAAGTACCGTTTATTAAAAACACAAAAAGAGTACATAATAATAACTGACCGTATATTATAAAACAAACTAATATTACTACTACATTTACTTCTAAAAATGTTTTAGTAATTACCGACGATTTATTAAGCATTAACTAAACCAGCTCATCAAAACACCGATGAATCCATAAATGCACATTTTTATAATAAAATGTTAAGAAAAGAACTTCACTATACCTATTTATGCGTTAATTTAGTTATAATATAATCAGAAAGCTATTAATTATAATAAATAATTTTCTTGAAGAGAGACATAAATAATAGTATAAAAAATAGATACCTAGAAAAAGTATTTCGGAGTTGTAAATTCCCGTTTCAGTCAGATGCAACTAACAGAAGTTGCAGTGAAGTCTGTAAAATAACAAATTGCTACAATGTTTAACTCCTTTTAAATTGAGCAGTTTAGTGAACGCGCTGTAAAATAAAATGCCTTTACCAACTTCAAAATCAAAATAAAGATCAGAATCGTCGTATATTGTGTGATCAAAAAACAGTGAGATTTCCCAAATATTCCAGTGATTTTAGTATTTTCAGTTTATTTTCAGATTTCTTCAAAAACTGGTTTAAACATAATAATCCTAAAATTATCTAGAATAAACGCCACTGTTCAAATAAGTTAATTTAGCATAATAAATTAAAAATTACAAATTGCTTATAAATAATGTATGTAAAATTATCATTATTGCAGTAAAACAATTAATAAAAATACTACTAAAATTTATGCAAATGTATTACTAACACCCACACATACTTGTGTAATGATCTGCATAAAATCATTTAATAAAATAAATATATTATTATTATTATTATTATTATTATTATTATTATTATTATTATTATTATTATTATTATTATTATTATTATTATTATTATTATTATTATTATTATTATTATTATTATTATTATTATTATTATTAGTACATGGTCTTACTATCCTCAGTCGTGCCTAAATAAATTTAATAACGCCAATGCAAGAGTTTCTTATAAAACCTTTATAAATCACAAAGTACAAAAACTATAACAATTTAAAACCAACTGTAAAAAAAATCTGCGTTTGTATAAAGTATCAGTAATTCAACAATTACTTTCACTCAATTATAAATGAGTATCATAATGCAATTCATTTAACAAACATTTAATTAATATTAACATATAACTATTTCTGTTTTAAATGTTTCATTTGAATCGTCCAAGATATGCAGAGCACCTCTCGTGCTGGGATAGCAACCCCTGCTAACCCTACACAGAGAAAAACCAAATCAACCCAAAATCCTCTTCCGAAAAAAAAAAAGGTTGCAAGTCTAAGGGCAAAAAAAAACCTTAAAAACAAAGAGATCAAAAGAAAAAAAAATCGCTCATCCACTTCTATGCTTTCACCTAGACAACCCGGAAATAAAGCAAAAAAGTCTACGTCAAGCCTCAAAACTATCCCTTCTTTTACAAAAAAAAGTAGCAGTCTGCTAAAAAAAGCTGTACTCAAACAACCTATTACCAACCTGTCCCTAAGAAATATCTCTTACCTTTGGATAGTAGTCAACTATAGGAGAAATTTTTCAAATCAACTGTGATGATGACACATGATTAGAGTGGCTATAAAAAACAATCTCCAGTCAGAAGTCAAAGACGGATTATCTGCACAGACAAAAAAAACCATTCTCTGGCTTTCAGGACCTCCGGATGCTATTAAAACAACCTTGCGTCGTCTGGAAAAGAAAATCAAAACCTCAACGTAAAGAGTAGCAAATGTATCTTCTATACCACCAAGAAGAAAAACCTAAAAAAGCGGCTCCTCGCCCTAGACAAAAGAAAAAAAATCGTCAAAAAGTTAAGTGAGAAGTACAAAGATATGAGAAAAGAGGAAACCCATTAAAATAAAGCCGAAAAAAAGAAACCTCTTCAAACCTCGTAAAAAATTCTAGGTCGCATTGATGTAATTCAACTTTAAGTAATGCAAGAAACAATAACCATAATCCAAAAACCATAAATAATAAAATCCAAAGTTTGTAGATTTTGCTAACTTACAAGGCCACAAAACTAAAAACAAACATCATTGTGGCGTTCTCATAGCTAGCCACAATACACCACGTCCAATCACAGCTATAGAGAAGTTGGTACAGAATGGCATAAGTGGCAACATAACTTGGTCATCAGATGTGATGCAATATCCTACCAACAGGGCTACAGTTCAAATCGCAGAATTTAAAACCTTAAAAAAATTATGTAAACCAAAAAGTGTAAATGAAATTGAAAACTACGTAGTTAAGTTAAGCATTTTTTTAACACAGACATACAAGGACTCCTGCCTACTAAAGTCAGTCTGGTTTTAACAGCACCGTACTCTGGTGAAGTGACAAACTTGAACAAGACAAAGCGGCCGTAAAAAAATTCTTCAATAGAACAAAAACCTCAAAACGTTAATCTTATAAAAAACGTCCAAAATAATTACAAAAAACTTAATCGTCAACGACAAAGAGAAATATAGAAAACATTTTGCAAAGATGTTAAATACACCTACACTGCCGCAAAGTTAAAACAGAAGTTATCTTAAAAATACCTAACAATAACTCGATTGCTTAAAACAATCAAATGGCACATACTTTCCAAGCTGTACTACCCCGACACAAAAGTGGTCTCACCTTGCAACCCCACCTCATGAGGAGATGTCTAAGACGTTGCACACCACCTTGTCAAAGATACGCAAACAACCTAAGCAGTCACCATAAAAGACACCAGAACTGGTAAGACAAGAATATCATTCTAGCTCACCCGGTAAGAATCTATAAAACATGTATTGCCTTCCCTTCCGTTAGATCCCCTCAACATAAAAAAAAGTAAAAAACCAAAACTAGGACGCTGTCATTACACCCTAGAAAAATCCTATCGTCTGATAAGTCTTACTTTTTTTTAAGCCACTTGAAAGACTGTGCGAAAAATCAATTCGAGAGCACTTATTACAACGCCGATACACTCAAACCATCACGTATGCGTGGGAAAGTTAGAAAATAGCAGAAAAAACTTAAATATAGAAATAAATACGTTTTTATGTATTTTTGAATGCATTTTGTTGTTATTAGTAAATATAATTTGGTCTTAACTATAACGAAAAATCATAAATATATTATTTGTATGTAAATATTTTTTTAAATAAATTCTAATTTAATTTTAACACTGCAAACTTTATTATAGTCTATATAGCTTTCAAGAAGAACTGATGTAAAATCATTGCATTCAATCCGTTTCAGATGTACAGAATAATTCGTTGTGCCATGCATGCGATGGTCTTTTTGGGTGGACAGATATATGAGATCGATTTCTGTGGGTGCATTGAATCCTTGGTTTCATTAAACAAATCTAATCTATGTAACTGTGCATTTAGAAACTGAATAAACTAAATAAAATAAAATTTGTATATTATTATTAAATAAATATAAAATGTTATTATTCAATGGTATAACATTTCTGTAGTAATAGTTTTAAACATTAGCAAATATAAAAACAGTTTTACTATGTACTTTACACTAGATTTTAAAAATCAAAATTGTTACAATGTCATTTTTATATCAAATTATGTATATCCATAAATAAACGCCAGCAAAAATCCATATAATATAAATTTCTTTTACGATATAGCATAACAATTTTTATAAACATATATTACTTTTGATCACACACCCTAGTAAATTTAAAAGATGAGTATAAAAATATGCACAATGTTTTATAAACAAACAATGGAACAAAAGATAACTAATAAAGCACTTTTACCTCTAATAAAAATTAAATAAAATTGATTATTTTAATTTAAAAAAACATTAAATACGCAGATAAAATCCACAAATAAAATCAAATACCGCATTAATTAACTTCCTACATAAAACATACCTTTCGAGATTAGCTCATAATATCGATTTTTTAGACCGTTATAATTATGGCATTAAGTATTTAAGAAGGGTTAAGATTGATAATCTAGATTTAACTTTCATAAAATGAACAAGGGTGAATTGATCTATGATGTAAACCTTTATCAAAGTGAAGTGATTGATATGTAATATTGGCATTGACTGGCATATTAATATTACATTTAGGGTATTGCAATGAAAATTCAATAAAAACATCACTTACTTGCTGACATGTGATTGTCACAATTATAAAAAACAAAAATATAACTAAATTCGTCACCACTTAGTGACTATGTTATTATTGATCCAAATAAAAAATCTTTTGCTTTAAAGTTCACAATAATTAAACAAAAAATAAAGCTGACAACTAAAATGAAGGAAAATAATAAAGTTCATTTTAATTTCATTTAATAAATAAATATGTAATGCTGATAGTAGTTTCGATTCCTAGCTCTGGCAAAACATTTTTAAGCAGTGATGGCTTTTATTAATTCAGGATGTTAGTATAACACATGATTAAAATTCATTTAACCATAGTTTCATTTAATATAACAGTGTGGGTGGACCAGATACTCGTCAGTATCTACAGCGCCTTCATTTTCAATATAGTCATGATCCCTAAAATATCGGCACTAAAAAAAAACAAATAATTTAATAAGTAACATAAAATATGATTTGTTGTTATAGACTATAGTCAGTAACTCTAACATAGTCATACTGCATGTACTTAGCAGTATAGTATCTTTCCCTAGAAACAAATAGAATGAATATTACAAAAAAACCATAACCCAAATGTTGTTAAGCACAAAAAATAATCTTTGATTTATACCCACCAAACCAATTGCTCTAATGACAATCACACTTAAATATTATAAATAATTGTCCGTAGTTTTACTATGAATAATCTTTTTGTGTATGTAATTTATATAATATTTCGTAGAAAGGCGCTATAATTATGTTTTATATTAATGACCGCTGTATGTTTAATATAGTTAGTGGTGTGTTATTGATGAATGTTTCGTGTTGGGATACGAATATATCGCTGTCATGCCAAAATAAGGTTTATTTTAATACATGATCGATTGATAAAGTGGATGAGTTCTGTTGATGAGCAAGTAATAACATAGCTAAACACTGTACTGTCCAATTTTAATAGAATAAAAGTATTGTTTTGATAAAATATTAATAATAAAACAAATGTCATTCTGATAAAAAAAATCATTTACATATTTAATTTTATATTTAATATCTTACACACAAAATCATTGACCAAAAATAAAAATAAAAAATCTCAAAAAGAGCCGTTAAAATGAATATTATCATTCAAATCAAAGATTTATATGAACCAAATTAAGATTAAGTTTCACTTTTGTAATACTATTTAATATATTTAATATTATATTTATAGTTAAATAATTAAAAAAAAAAAAATACAATTATGTAATATTATATATATTCAATGGAAATATTTATAGTTAGTAACTGAATTCAGAAAAAGTGTGATAATAATTCTCAGATTTCAATACAATTTATATATATATATATATATATATATATATATATATATATAGTCATTTGCCCTTCTACCCTTTCGGGTATAGGGTGTTGGCCTTAATAGCCTCTAATAAATTGTTCCATATTTTTCAGTCTTTTTTCATATCCTTAGCTTCTTTCCATGTTTTTTCCCTCTTTGTTAGTATTTTTGTTAAAATGTTATCCCATGTTTCTTTTGGTCTGCCTCTTTTCCTTTTCCCTTGTGCCTTGGCTTCCCATATCTTTTTTGTTAGTGTCGAGTCTCCCATTCTGTGCATGTGTCCCCACCACCAAAGATACTTCTTCCAAAGAATTCCTATATTGATTCGATTCCAAGCTCCTTCCTTATATGCTCGCTCTTTATCTTGTCTCTTATTGTTACTCCTTTCACTTTTATTAATACTTTCATTTCTGCTGCCCTAATCCTGCTTCTGTCTCTTCTTGATAGCACACATGTTTCGCATCCATATGTAAGTATAGGTCTGTAGACTGCTTTATATACTTTCATCTTTGTTTGTTTGGTTATTTCTTTTTTATTTATTAAAACCTTTCCCAGGAAGTAGTATGCCTTGTTAGCCTTCTCAAGCCTCTTGTTAATTTCAACTTTTTGCCTCTCTTCTTCATCAATCATTGTTCCTAGGTATTGATAACTGTCTACCTGTTTTATTGTTCTATCTCAATCTGTATCCATTCATTCTCAGCTGCTGCTACCATGACTTTTGTTTTTTTCTTATTCATTTTCATCCCAATTTCTTTTAGAATCTTGTTTCAGACTTTCATGTTGTGTTCTAGATCTTTTCGGATCTTGGCTAAAATTCCCATGTCATCTGCAAAAGCGCATTCTGCTATGCCTATCTTTTCCATTTTTCAATATACTATATACAGTGGTTTTGTTTTTTGTTTAACAAGTTTGATTAATTTGTCCATAAAAATTATAAATAGGAGCGGACTCAGGCTGCCTCCCTGTCTTACTCCCTCTGTGGTGCTAAATATTTGCTACCTCAAGTTTTTGCTTATAACGCAGTTTCTTTCTTTATACATACACTTAATTACACTAATCAACTTTTTGTCAACATTTCGATTGTTTAAACTTTTTCATATTTTTGCTTTTGGTACTAGGTCAAAGGCCTTTTCCATGTCTATGAAAGCTATCAGTATGTACGTAGATTCTGATTTTAATAAAAATTTGTTTATGGTCTCTTACTAGTAAATACATGGTCCTGCGTGCATCTGCCTTTTTCTAAAACCACTCTGATCTTCCGATAGTGTGCCCTCAACTTGTTGCTTAAGTCATTTCTCTAAGATCTGTTCCATTATTTTCATGATGTATTTAGCAGCGTTATACCTCTGTAGTTATTACAATCCATCTTGTCGCCTTTTTTAAATATTGGTAAAATTAATACTATTTCCCATTGCTTAGGAATTACTTTGTTGTAATTTGTTTATAGCTTCTGATAGTTCTTCCATCGTTATATTGTCTTGTATATTTTTGTCTATTTTTTCAATTCTGTTTGAAAATTGTATCTCTATGTTCTGTCGTTGGGTCACTTTACCTCCTAGTAACTTTTGGAAATAATTCTTCCAGTCAGTCCGTTTTCTTCCCATTTTCTCTAACATTTTTCAGCACACACAGTTTCTGGTTCCCTTTCCTGTCTCTTTCTATTTTTTCTCCAAATTCTGTCCATTTTTTTTTGCTTCGATTCTATTACCATGTTTTTTACCTTCTTTCTTTGATCTTTGTATGTTTCATAACATTTTTGAAGATACATCTGTTTTTCTTCTTCATTTTTACTTGCTCTTTTATTTGTTCTGTCCACCAAGTCGTTTATTTTTATTTTTCTTGCTGCCTCTGTGACGGTGTTTCTGAATACTTCCCACATTTTTTCCGTATCCAAATCTTCTGTTTTTATACTATGCAGCTTTTCCTGTATTCTCTCCTTGTATTTTTTTGCTATTACCTTGTCCTTTAGCTTGTATGTTCTTATTAGTTCAGTGTGTTCTTTTGTTTAATTGTCTGATTTTATTTCAGTTCTCTCTACAATTGCTTTAATTTCTGCAACTAACAGTAGGTGATCTATAAATTTCGTGTCCCCATTTGACTGCCACCATCTCGTATCATTGATCTGTTTTTCCTTTCTACAATTATGTAGTCTATTATCGATTGTTTGTCTCTACTTTGCTGAACTCAAGTATATTTGTGTATGTCTTTGTGTTCAAAGAATGTGTTTGCTATGATTAGGTTGTGTACTGTGCAGAAGTCCAACAAAATGTTCCCGTTGCTGTTTCTTATGTCTTTTCCGTGTTTTCCTATAGTTTTTGTGTGCATGTGGTCTTTTTTACCCACCCTAGCATTTAGATCTCCTACTATGTATATAGTCCGTTTGCATTTTCTACAACTACCTTTACTTTCTCCCAGAATTTCTCTTTGTTTTCCCCTTTTTCGTTTTCGTCTGGCCCATATACAACAATTATTGTTTTCACTTCTCTATTGTTTTTTAACTCGATCATTAGAATTCTCTCAGAAACTGCTTCCCATTTGTTCAATGTGTTTTTTATACCTCTATGTAGTATACATCCAAGGCCTGCTCTTGCTCTATCCTTCGTGTCTACTCCACTGTATATTAATAGGTGTTCTTTGTCTAGTTCCTCTTCTCCGTTCCCTTTTTTCTTAGTTTCAGTTATTACTAAAATCTCCAAATTTGCTCTTTCAAATTCATTGCTTAGCTTTATTTCCTTTCCGTTCGGTCCTCTAATGTTCCATGTCCCTAGTTTTGTATATTCTCTATTATTTATTCTTTTGTCACCATCTTTAGTTTCAGTTTCTAATTGCATTAACCGCTTTTTATGCCTGGTCATCCTTCTGTTTTTCCGTCCCAGTTTTGTGTATTAATCGTTTTTTGGAGTTTCACTATGTATTCCTGTCACTTTCAACTTAACTCAATTTTCCTGTAAATCCCATATGTATAATTCATTCTCTATTATTATTTTTTGATATCCTATTTTGGTCCTTTTTCCTTTTGAATTCTCATTTTTAGCAAATTTTATTCACTGAAAAATATGGTTTATCGCAAAATAAAATGATAATTTAATTAAAAAAGTGTATTACACAAACCCAACCCAACTCAAACAATTGTTTCGGTTTTCACAAATTCATAATTTGTGTATCTCGGTAGTGCCATCACTTAAATGCAAGTGACAAATTTTTACCAAATAGCTTGTGCAATATTTAACCCGTCATTAGTTTTATGACTCTAAAATAAACAAGTACTATTTTTAATATTAGTAGATTATAAATTGTAATTTTAAGAAAACTGAAACATTACCAGAACAATCTGAATATTTTTAGTTACACATCAAACTATGTTAGATGGTTGCTGATATGGTATACTGTTACAATTTATTTAAAATTTACTAAATTATATCTTGAGTCATTCTAAGAAAAAAGTTCCTATAAACATATGTCCGAATTGGTTTCATACGGAGTTACAAAGTGTTAAAAATATTTAAAACTTGAGAAATAAAATTTATTTGAAAAACATAATTACAGTAATTGTTGACCACCAGGTGATATATGTCCTTCGTTCAAAAATCCCAGATGTACTATACAATTCCTCAAACATTCAATATTTTCAATCGGGGTAATAATCAAAGATATGACATATTTATTATTTCAAATAAACAACAAAGACGTTGGTGGACGCGCAATTTTAAGGTGATAAAGTATTACTCATTGGAAGAGAGTACATTTCTTCATAAGTACCCCTTTTCTTTTTTAGAACGTAGTAAAGTGTTGGCCTCAATAAGTAGCCCATTTTTTCTTTTCTTCTTCTTTCCACTGTCTCCTCCATCTTTCTATTGTATTCTCTTTTGCCCGTCTCTTTGCATTTTTTTTACTACTTTCTTCATTTACCAATTTCTTTGTGTCCAATCTTTTTTCTACTATCAAATCTGCGGGCAGTGTTGCCGCAATTACTTCTAGTGCCTTCTGTGACACCGTCCTGTAGGCCCTGCATATCTTTAACAAGCTTGTTCTCGTGGCTCCTATTATTTTTTTTCTGTTTTTTTTGTCTTCAAGACGTGTTCCCATGTTCCTGCGGCGTACAATAGTTTACTTCTAGCCGCCGTTACTATTAGCCTCCTTGCCCCTTCTCCTAATCCTCCTTTGTTTGAGATAAACCTACTAAGCATTCCTTCCATTTTCTTTGTTCCTCTTACCGCTTCCTTATGCTGGTGATATACCTTTCGGTTTCCCGGATTTTAATAAACCAATACGGAATTTACCATCTGAAATCCCGACTTGTTTTATAACGCCACACCTTTTGGAAAAACGGAACATTTTATAAAGTATTTATTTATATACACTCCTGGAGTTTGGTCCGTTTTTTCCGACTCACCCTGTATACAAGATTGCAAGTTGTAAAAGATATATAAAAATAAAAATAATAAATCGTATAGTAAATAAATATAATTACAAACTTATCCGACTAATTGATTATAACCAATTATTAGATACAGATACTGTTACATATAATAATTCAAATGTCGTATCACTAAAAAACAATACAATAAAGATGTTAAATTTTTTTTTAAGAAAATACATCTAATAAAAGTAAAAACGACACTAGTGTAACTTAAAATAAATTATCACTAAGATAAATACCGCTAATGGTGGTTCAGTAATAGATCAGTCTGTACGCGTCTACATTAACTACAATTAAAAGAATAAATAAAAATCTAAATTTGAATGTGTGGTCATTAAATAGTAGAATAGCTACTCCTAAGAGGATTTAAGGTGCTTAATCACCTCTTAAAACATTGTCGATCCAAAGCTTAAAAAAAAAATATAAGATATTTTGCCATATAAAGAAATAATTACTCATAGTAGAAACCTTGCTAAGAAATGAGAATTAAACTAATTAATTAGTAATAAACAAAATTTTAAAAAATCATCCAAACAAATTTTTTGCAGTAAAAGCAACCAAAAACAACATTTGTTTAAAAAGCAAACCAATACCTAGCTACACTAACACCACAAGCACCAAGAAGTCGTTATAGTACAATGGAAACACTAAAAATATGTATATACCAACGTGGATCAAATCAAGCATAACCTAGATATATGACAACAGCATCAAGAAACCCAATAAGTGAACTAGAGACCAGAATTGCACAATATCACCTACAGCGGTTAAAAATTAAAAAAAAAAATGTATCAATAATAAAATTATATACCTCATGTTATTACTAAAAAGTATGTAGTATCAAAATTTGAAGATGCAAGAAAATCATAGTTGTTCAATTTTACCTATTCAAATACTAAGCAATATTTCTTTCAAACATAATTTGCAGTTAATTCAATATTTATAGGTTTTGACATATGGTTTTGGCTCCATTTAATTTCTGAATTCATTTAAAACCAATAACTTCCCAATTTCAGTAACCTTTGAATTGAGATTGAATAGCTGCAAAACATTGTTAAACTTACAGTACAATGGTAATGAGAATATATATACACTTACAAAGATATCTGTAGTTGAGTTAATTACGTGCTAATAAATATTTTTATAGTTAAATTGATAAGTAAAAACGTAAGACCAGGCATAATGTATCAGACGTAGGCCAAAACCAAGGTTGAATGGAGCGAGCATGAAGAAGCAAGATAATAAGCAGTTAACAAGTAAATTTTAGCAGCAAACAAAAATATCCGTTAAAGTAAAATAAAACTGTAATTAATTAAGATACAACGTGAAGAATTGATATGGAAGTTAGGTTAGTACAGCATCGTTAATAAAAAGATCCAATGTAAAATACTCAACGTAACTTTAGTCTTGTAAGAACTTACTGACCGATGTGCATATGTTAAAATGCTGCTACTTCCAATATAACACAATTTTATAATTAAATCTATTGTTAAAATCTTATCTAAACTGCATCGATAAAATATGATTCGTCTAACTAATTAAAAAAAAAAATGTTTGTCTCAATCGATAAAATGAACATTGGGCTGTAATTTATTGGATACTAGATTAGATTAGAATAGCACCTATAGCCAAGATAAAAAATTGAATAAAAGACTGTTAAGAGCAATAAACACTTTGCCCCAGACAATTGATAATTTTCAGTGCTGATAGTTCGTTAAGCAAGTTATGAGATATATTCAAAATAAATTGCAAATTATTTATGTGGGCATGAATTAGGTAATGAAGCTGGTGCCCCTGATTTGCAGATATATCGCGGACAGCAGCTAACTTCTGTGTGTACAACAAAAAAAAAATAGAAACGGCATACACAAAAACATATTAGCCTGCAACAATTTTTTGACACAATTACAAAGTTACTTAAAAAGTTAAATTAAGTAGGATGCTATATGTTCATGGCAGAACAGAATATAATAATGCTAACAATTATTAGCCGTATATTATTTACTACGACTATACCTAACCTCTATTCATTAAAAAGTACTCCAAAGATCCAATAAAAACTTTGTGAGACCTAATACTATATAGATAATCTGCAATGACAAAAAATGTTCATAATAATTATTTTCTTATTATATACATTTAGGAAATTGCTTAGAAAACTTTCTGTTTACATGTTTAAAACGCTAATCGTATTATTTGTACACATCGCTAAATAATTTCACATTCATACATATTTTATTAAAGTTTCCTGCACTTTATAGTAAATGCTACCTACGTTTTAAAAATATGAAATTTGAATTTTTATTCTGCGAGTATGAACATATTGTGACGGTGAATCCCTTTAATAGCCGTGGACAGCCGATAAAGATACATAAAAAACTATGACATTAACTGAGCTCTTTAGTACTAAATCCCATTTTTATTTAGGTTTGCATACATGAAACAGAAACTAAATACAGAGCAGTTTTTTTTTATAAAAACGAAGTAATACATTTACTTCAACATATATGTTTATTTGTATAAGATACAAAAATAAAAACAAATCCACTTCACATTATACGTGTGAAATAGGAGCTGAACCAACTGATATCAATCCAATAGAGAATTTAAAACCGACTACAAATACAATGGCTATTCACAAACTAGTGGAATTCAATTCCTCTTCTAACTCAATAGACGGTATTTAATTCACTGTATTAAAAGAGGTTGGAATCTATACTAGCCGCCACAAGTAAATGATAACATTGATATCAAACAAATTATTTAAATTTTGAAACAAATGGAAAAAAGTTTAGCAACTCTCAAAGATAAACAATAAAATTCTTACAATGTTAATATTCAACAAGATGCTCATTTTTCTATGACTTCCAATATCGCTTAGCGTGCAATGTTTTAACTATTTGTCGCTAAAACTAGCTTGTTTCATTTCTTCCCACATTGTACATTAATAATTAACATAGTATTCTTCTTAAACCCTCAGCAAAAAAATCAAATATGAATCATTAAATAGATTTTAAAGTAAATAAATAAATATTCCTATTTTTTTAATATTTGTTTTTTCAATAACCTACTCAAGTTTTAAAACTACAATACTACCCGTAAAATGGCATGTACAGTACAAGATGCATGGTAAAGATAGTCAACTAACTTAAAGTTAAATTTTAAAAGATTCAATTTGCTAATCCAAATTTCCAAACTGTATACCTGAAACAACATAGATACTGTTTTTTATTGTATTATGTTTATTAGTAAATTTTAAATTCTATTATAATGCAAAGAAAACACAAGTATGAGTAGCTTTGAAATGACACAGATCGTCTAAAAAACATAGGAAAATGCCATAGAAAATTGTTAAACTCTAATAAACAACAGCATACAAAGAGCATAATAAATTTCAAATGCAGAGTAGAGTAAATATAGTTTGCGTCGTTGTTTCCTCAACCATAAAACATATAAGTGTACATTTTATTAAATTCGGCGTCTGTGTTAGCATAAACATCATAATAAAATTCCAATACATAACAAAACGTAATTGAGTGTTCATTTTTCTTCGACTTCTTTAATATTTTTGTGAGATAATTTCTTACCTTATAATTTGTTTGTATTTCTATTTTGCTTGGAAGTTCTACACCGCATTTTTAGTTCTGATTTTTTTTACCAGTTTAAAGTTTATAGAACTATATAAAATATATATCAGCTTTTCGTTGGCTATACAAGCTTTATCTAGAAAGTCTTTAAATGATATTTTATCATTGCACCACACACCTTACAGATTTTTTTTTAATAAATATCAGCAAGTAGTGCTTAAGAATTTGACATACCAGATCCATTGTTTCATTCTGTACTTTATCAAATAACAATTTTATACAAATAATTTGTACAACAATCGTAACACTCAAATATATTTCCATCTGTATAACACAATAATATCAAATTCTGTAATTCACTGTAAGCCATCATATTTAAAGGTTAGTTTAGATTTATGGCATATCAATATTTCATTTAAAAAATTTGGTTTCATCTTTTAATAATTTTTTTTGCAAATAAAAAAGATTTTCTTCTTTTTGCAAAAAACTTGCTTTTAAACAATTCTAATTAAATAACTGATTATTTATAAAAATAAAAACATTGTTTTTATTGTCCATTACATTATTATTTATCACCGGCAACACATCAGACCACTTATTCGGCAGCCTCCGAGCATCGTTTAACGTCTTTCAAATTAAAACCTTTGCCGGATCAATGTTTTCAGGCCGACCCCAAGCACCCAAAAACAAAGTGCAAATACGCAAGTACTTAGCATTCCACTAATTATTTTTTATGTTGACAGAAAGCAAAAACACCCACGCAGAACCTAGGAACGACTGATATTGCTGTTAGAAGAAGATGCTGCAACATAGGTGCAAGGTATCCAAAACCAAACAACGCAATAGGAAGTCGTTGTTTTACATCTACAAAAAAACTTTGCTCCACAAATGTCATAATATAAAACAAAACAAACAAAAAATTGGAAAAACAGAAACCAAACAAAGCGGCAGGAATATTTTTGTTACAATAACGCGTTATAATATCTAAATTAAACACATTGCCGGACCAGCGCACACAAATCGATTTTCTGTTTCGAACATTAAACTATTTTATTAGAGAAAAAATTCCCCGACTTAATATCAAAACTTAACTATAAATTAATTGTTCGAGCAAATAAGATTAAAGAACAACAGTAATAAAGAAATAAGAAAAAATCCCAAAGAAAAAGTTAAATGTTCATACTGTCGCATTCATGGCCGCACTATAAATGCTTGTAAAAAACAAATTGCAAATAAAATGATAAAAAATAAAAATAAAAGCATCAACTAGTTCCCAGTTTGCCTAAACCTACACTTGCATGTTATAGATGCAGACGTATTAGTTGTAAAAAGTCGTTGCCCAACCTGTAATTAAAAAAATATCAATAAACAAAAATATAGCATTTTGCTCATTAACGTCTAGTGTTTCCTAATCAACAGAACGTTCAACAATATATGTATAAAGTTTACTACACAGCACCGCCTATTTAGATACATGCTCTAAAGTCTGTGTCACAGAAATAATAATAATACAGAAAATGTTTTACAAAATGTTCGGTTACCATACAGGTAAAAAGTGCACTGTGCAGTGTCGGCAGACTCGATGCATTATGGCCTATCCTTATCAAATAACGTTTATTAACCTGAATACATACACAACCTGTTTGCAGAACAAATTTTAGATAGATGTAACTGGAAAAACTCGCAAACCATATAAACTAAAAACCCAGTTAAATATTAAAATCTCAAGTCTTACTGTAGAATTTCGACATACTATAGCTGAGAATTTAAATAAGCTAGAAAAAAAAAACAAACTATTAATTAAATGGATAAAATTCTTAGAGGTCTCAAAACGGCTAACCGTTTAAGTAAGCACTGTATTATTATAGGTAATCATCGTAGTATTGCAAGACCATGGTGGTAATTAAATTTCACCAAGAAGTAAGATAAACTTAAAGCAAAATTAACTTTAATGCTAGTAGAACTTATTATATTTCCAAGTCAATCACTTTTGGCTGCACCTGATGTATTAGTCCCTAAAAAAATTGTTTGACAGGTCTATCTATTGATTATTGTAAAATTAAGCTCATAACTAAAATAGATTTCTATCTGCTCCAAAGAATAAATTACATTTTGTATTCAATTCAGCCTTTTAATTTTTTATCAACTATAGAGCTACGCGCTTTATATTAGCAGGTTCAAATGTTACAAAAAGATCAATAAAACTTTGTAAGACCATTTAGTACTTGTGAATTTACTCGTGTAATATTTGGTTTGTTCTATGCACCAATTATATTTCAACAAATGATATCAGAAAAAAATTCCGACCTTCAAATGCTTATTTAGATGACTTAGTAATAGTATAAACTACGTTTAAGAAACATATTGAAGACTTGGGAACATGGGAACAATCTATTAGCATTTACAGACCCACAATCTGAAAGCAAATTAAAAAAAATCGTTAATTTGCTACAAAAAAGTTAAAATCTTTGGACACATAATATCGTTAAAGATATTGGCAGAACCAATCTCTTAAAAAAAATAATTTCAAAAACCACTTTCGATAAAATTATCACATTGAAGACTAGATTTAAGTTTCCATTTGTTGATAGTACCTTGTTTATTTTAATATTTAGTGCTTATGATACCACGGATTTAAATTTTTAAACAACAAAAAATTGAGTTTTTTAGAGTTAACCATGTTAAAATTGCCCCATTCAGATATTGATTAGAGGCATTTGTTTGTAGATGCTACAAATTTAACCCTACAAATTTGTTTATATAGTCTTTGGAGAGTATAAAGTATGAAGGGTGCTATCATCTGCAAAACTATAAATAGAACTTTTAGTTATTTGAAAAAGTTTAATAATGTGAATCAAAAACAAAATTTACAAAAAAGCAGAACCTTAAGGACTACAGCATTTATAATTTTGGGGTCAAAGTTAAAACCATCAATTCTAACAATAATTTTTCTATTGTCAAGAAAACTATTGATGAGATTTAAAACATGCACTTCCATTCTTACAAACATGTGCATAGTCCCTCCGATTTGTTTCTAAATTTGCACAATTCTCGCGTCCTTTAAGTCAAGTATTCCTTGAAAGTGAGGTCACAAACAACAAAAACGTTTAAAAAATTAAAAAAGTTCCTTACAACATTTTCTATTTTTAAACCTGCTAATGAAAATGAAGCCTTTGTACTCAAAACTAATGCAAGTAAGTATGCAATTAGTAACGTATTACAAGTGCCAAACCAAACTACTTAACAAAAGAACGCAATGCTTTTGCTCTTGCTTGGTTAATCTATAAATTTAAAAAGTATATTAAAGGATGTGAAATCATAACGGATTATCAAGCATTAAAATTACAGTTACAGCCGTAGAATTTAAAAATATTGTATTCACCAAAAAAATAAATAATGTTGCAAATGGATTATCACCTTGCACTTTAGAATTCCAACCTTCTTGTAGTGTTTTTCAACATAATATATGACCTTCCTACTGAAGGGAACGCCGATATTCGTACAGAACAGTAATATTCATATCTACAAAATTATTTGGACCACTACCAAGTTCAATTAATAAAAAAACAATAATATTTATTGTAGGAGATGTGACATCCCAATGAGTTAAATTAATTCCATTAGAAAAAACCAGCTCCAAAACCTGTGCCAAAGTTCTCATAAATAAAATTTTCCTTTGCTATAGATTGGATTACCATGTATGATATTGAGTGACAATGGTAGACAATTAGTCAGCAACAAGTACTTCTAAATCCAACCCAATTAAGAGAAAAAAACAAGACATAAAATCGCAACTTGCTGTTTTGGTTGGCAACGTTCACACTACATCTACATAAACGAAAAAACTCCCAACAATTTAATTTTCGTTAAAATCAGCAAAAAGAAAACAAATTACTGGTTACATGCCGGCCTATTTATCATTTGAAAGACAGTAAAAAAATATTTAACACCTGTTGTCCAATCAGAAAATTTTGTAGAAGAAATCACTCCATATCTACTCTCTACTCTAGGCTTGTTAATACACTGAATAAATTTCAAGAGTCTCAAAATGTTGCCTAAGATGCCCGCAGGAAAATTACTGATAGCCATCGTTGGCCAGGCCCAACTTAACAGCTTGTGACCATGTATTATATACCACACATGTACTTAGCAAGTCTTTTAAAAGTATTAGTGCAAAACTAACCCAAAACTAAATCAACAAAATTCCGTTTTGTTTTGATATCAATATTATTTGCGTCTCTAATTTATTTGTGTAAATTCTCATAGTCAAATCTTAGTAACTTAGTATAGTTATAGCACTTTAACATTATCTAGTTACTGCAATACATATTTTGATTCAATTAGTACAAATCATACATAAACTTTGTTGGTTAGTTTTAAATTTACCGATTCATCAGCTCCTAAAAACTTTAAACAAATATTATTTTTATAAAACTGACTCTGTCATCTAAAGTAAACAAAAAGCAATTTGTTGAAAGTGCATAACCTCCATAATTGTCATTACCAAATTAGCCCATCCACCACACTCGCTAAATAGATAGTTATATTATAAACAGATGAAACTAAAAGTTTTAACCAACAATAAAAAAAAATGCCTAACACAACTGAGAACATTTTTAAAAAGATTGTCCATCTACTGTTAAAATTAATACAGGGAGTTTATAAATGAATGGGATTATGTAATCACTTTAAATGTGCCGCTTTTTTAAAATTGTTCACTAAACTATTTGTTTTGACAGATCAACTTTGACAGCTGTCAAGCAAACATATGAAAACATATGTAGTATAGTGCACAATTTTAAAAAGGCGGCATATTTAAAGTGATTACATAATCCCATTCATTTATAAACTCCCTGTAGAAGGAGCAGTGCAGCTACATGTCATGATCAATGTTAGTAAAATACAAGCCCTATACCTTTTACAAAAAACATATTATTTATAAACAAGAAGCCAACTTACAATGGTTTCTACTGATATTTGGGCTCATACAATGACCATTAAGATCAAAGTATATAATTCATAACTGGCAATTTTCAAATCTTGTCACACACAACCATTGTTCAGTGGTTTTGTCATTAACCTGTTCTAAAGCACTAAATTGCCACTTAACAACATTATTAGCATCCCCCTAAATACTTGTAATGATATATTCAATTGGTAAGAAATTACTTCATATTATTCCAACACTAAAATAAAGTCAACATGCATGTATTCACGTTTCTAATTACTTTTATAAATTATTTTATGCTGATATTGTAAAGCTTCATTTATTAATTAATTATACAATAATTAATTATTTAAACCCCATTGTAACCAATTTACAAAAACATTGAATTGTTTAAACATTCATAAAATCACTATTGTATTGTATTGTATTATGATGACCCGCCAGATCTTTTATATGTGGATTGTACAATAATGATAACACAATGAAAGGTTATTCAAATTTAGAAATCGTTTTTTTAGGTATTGTTAGAATTATATTTATTAATTGCCTATAATTATTTTGTTAACCAAACTATACATAATAATTTAATTCAATGCCTTGCGCATATAGTATTAAAAATGGGTCTTACTACCAACTAGTGCAAGCTTGGAATAGCAACTAATTTAACCCTCATTATACAGATCCCTCTTAATAACAATAGTTTCCAAAGCATGGTACATATGTTACACAACCGTATATTCTACGTTCATTCAGTAACGCTGGCTATACAGTATACATACGTTTATAATTGACTCACCGTTAACCCTTTAGCTAATCATTTAGTGCAACACACCATTACCCCGAACTATTCTCACTATATAGTTGTCAAATAATTAATAAAATCCTCTTGGGTATAATTATTTACACAAAGATCAATTTGATTTATATAGATTCATTTTAACAGATATGAGTGTATCATTACCAAATAATATCAAATTTAAGACCATTGCACAGTCCAGTCTATTAGATATTAAATAAGCTTATTGCAGTATGTATTTTCCTAATTAGAAAGTATTAAAACATCATTTTCAATAATTAAAATAAGCTGCTTTAAATATAACAAAACTTTATCAATAATTATAAAATATTTTCCATTAAACCCTATTTCAATATAAAATATTTTTGTGCACCATAAATGTATCCATTTGTTCAATGATGTAAAAGTAATTTTTGTAATGTTTTATTGATTTTAACTTATTCTGAATAAACAATATTTTGCAATCAATAATTATTAAAATATATTAAAAAGTATTATTTTATTTGTATTTCTCATGGATTGTCAATATTATTATAATTTACATAAAAAATAAAAATAGAAACAAAATCATGTTGTAAACAATATATACATATATCAAATTTAGTATTCCGAAAACACATTAAATATTCTATTAAGTATACAGACAAATAACTTCATCTGAACCAATATTGCTGAACAAACATGTTTACTACAGTGCGTTGTGCATTGAATTTATGAACAAGCAAATTGATTTGAATTTTATTTATTGAGTGCTGATTTTCTTTTAAATATTTGTAAATCAAAATGAATAAAAACATATTTGTGTCGAACAGGTTCAACATTATATGCCCGTTAGGGTACATCTACGTCCCACATTCTATTTAAGAACTTGCGGATTTGCTATTACAAGGAATCAATAGTAATCTTAGGCTTAAGCTCATATAATCTGAAACTACTATTGCCTGCACTGATTCAATTAATTTTACGCAGTAAATAATGCACCCTAAGCATATAATACTGTAACGCTATCTGCACCGTAATTAAAAAATCATACTTAGCACTAATTGAAACCAAACAATGATAACTATACAAAGCTAAACAAACATTATGAGTATTTTTTTTAAGTTAGTAAATGTTCGTAAAACGTTGGCAAAATAATTATGATATGGAAAGAAAATTACATTAAAACACACTACCCAACTCTCTAATAATTTATGTGAAATTATAACCCATCAACTATATATTACACTTTATGCTGCATAAAAAATACATTTTTTGTCATAATAATTTATAGATGAAAACTGGATTAAACATATATAACTTTTACACAATACTATTTTCTGTATTGTAAATAAAAAAAATAATTTTGAGATTTATAATGATTAAATCATGTTTATACACATGTCAATAGCAATGAAATAATTATTTTGACAAACTACAAACTCCAATGCAAAAAACGACATTATAACAATGTCAATAAATGTAAGGAACTACTTCTTTCAGCTATGTTGTTATGTAATGTTATACTATTATAACTATAATTAATTTATCTAATGAATTAATAATTTATTCAAACTCAATATAACGATCATAGCAGCCATCAGCCGTTTGTTTAATTATTTATAATTATTTTGTTACATTATGTTGGTTATGTTATTTGTGCCAAAAAAAATATATTAAAATTAGTAAACATATCTTACATTTTATTAATTCTTGGTTCAAAACATAAACTTAGAAATACACATCACGTCGAAATGCTTCTAAAAAGTGGATTTTGCTTAAACATGAGTGAACACATTTAGGCGTAACCGGCGGAGGTATGTTTGTTTTGTGCCTTTAGAATACATGAGATGATGCACCATTGAAATCATCGGAGGCTCAAGCGCCAAAAACACGTGGTGCGTTTGGTAGCTAAATTGCATATGATTCAATTTTCATACAATTAAAACTATTAGAATAAATATAGGTCAATTAGTTCTTATATTACAATTCATTTTTTTTTATTTCTGCATTGCAACCAAAAATAACTTTCTCTAAGTATAAAAATGTATCCAGTATACCCCAATATTAGATTTCAAAAATTAAATAAAAAACACCTATGTATCAATTTTCTAGTTCAAAATAGTTACATTATATCAAAATATAAAATGTTTGCTCTAAAGCAATTCCCGCAAATAAATAAAAATCAAGGCAAACAACCTTTTGTAAAAATATTAGTAAACTTTTAACCAAACAATTTTGCCCTTTTACGGACAATAAAGCTAATGGCTGCGTTCAAGACAACTCAGCACTACCAGCTACTTAGTATGTATAAATAGTTTTCATTTTGCTGCTGTGGCTGATTGCTAGGTTACTTAGAGTTTAACAAGCTATACATTTTGACTTTGCCATTATTTAAAAAGTTATGACAAGAAAAAAACATAAATTTTCACAAGAGATATAAAATTTATTTAATAAACTTCTTGATTGCGCCTTTGTACGTTTCTATTTCAAATACGATCCGTTAGTTTGGGGCATAATCTACAACATTTATATACAAAATATAAAACGCATATTGTATGACTATATTATCGACAATAAAGTTGTTAAACAAGTTACACAAATACAGGATTTGGGCTTAATTTTTGGCCCAAAACTAACTTTTTTTAAACATATAAATTGTATGTGCAACTAAGCTATAAAAATGTCAAAATTTGATTACAGAATGTCTACTAACCTATCTTCAAGGACACTCAATCTTCTTTATTGCGCCTTGGTATTCTCGTTCTCATTTAAAGTACGCTCATAGAACGCATTCAAAACAAACTTTACATTTATTATTGTACAAATTAAGTATTTTGTACAAAAATTACGATTTCAATCACATTGCATTTCAATTTAATCTTCCCCTGCTGACACATCAGCGCAAAAAAAAATTATCATTTCTTCGTAAACATATGATGTCTGAGATTAATTGCCAAGAGTTACTATAAACTCTTCCATTTCAAGTATCCCATAATCGGCAAATTAGGCACTCTCCATTATTTAAAGAATCTATACATACCACCAACTATAAATTCAATAATCCAATTGACAAAATGTGCAGAATTGCAAATAGCTTTTCTAATAACATTGATTTATTTTACTTTTCTAAACGTACATTCAAGAATCAATTAAAATAATATGTTTAAGAATAATTTAATGACTCAAAAATAGCCAGCAATAAAAATACCTGACAAATTACCCCATATTAGCAAATACTTTACAGAAAACCTAAATACCATATCAACTATTGACATTATGATCAACTGAGTAAACAAAACACTTACACTGTCCAGTCACCCTGCACTCTAAGTTAGGAGACTATCTTAACTATTGTACTCCAACCATTATATTTTATACTTTCCAACAAATTGTTGAATTTTATATAAAAAAAAAAATATAGAAAACCTTTATGACATCTTAACTATTGACACTATAATTAATTAGACATAATTTACACTATTAAATCACCCCGTACTCTAACCTCTGCACTGTCTTGACTATTGTAATCCAACCTCTAAATTTTTTTACTTTGAAACATTTTTTTTTTAGTAATATATTTCAAAACACTTAACAAAAAAAACCAATCCCGTTAAAGAAAACTAACTGGGTTAAAAGTAAAAAAAATAATAATCTAGTAAATAAAAACTCAATGTACCTAGAGTTTTGTGTAATGAATTTAGTTCATTTATTGTATTTATTAAAAAAACGTTACTATTTATTAATATTCGTTATGTTTATAATACCAAAATAATACCACAACAAAAAGATGGGTCTTAATATAAACATTAATAATATTTATAATAAAATAAATAAGAAAGATAGACAAAGAAAGGATAAATAGAGCAAAGAAAGTGACTGAAAACGAAAACATAGAGGAAAGATGCAAAAAGTACTCAGAAAAGTTAAGAAAGGCAGAAGAATCAATTCCCAGATACAGAGAAGGAAAAAGAAGAGGACCATACTGGTGATGCAAAGAAGTCAAAGAAAGCAGGAAGAAAGCAACACAAACAGCAAAAAAGTCAACAAAACAAAGAAAGGCTAAAAGATTCTGATAAAACTAAAGAAAAACTAAAAAAAGATGCTGAAAAGAAATGTTAGAATCCATAGACAGGGATCCCTGGGGCAAACCATACAAAATAGTAATAAATAAATTAGGAAAAATAAAGGCAGTGTGTTTAAAAGAAGAAGAAAATGAAGTAGTAAACATTGAAAAATTGTTTCCCACTGGAGGAATAGTAGAAGAACCAGCAGGAATAGCTGACAAAACAAAAACAGTCGCTGCAACAGTGGTGAAGATAAAACAGATTATAAAGAAACTACCTAATAATAAAGCACCAGGTCCAGTCAAAAAAACAACGGAGATAATTAAAGCAGCGCTAAAGGGAAATGAGATAAAGATAACACAAATATTAAACAGATGCCAAAAGAATTTTTTTTTTCCGGCTTGCTGAAAGGATACAAACATAGTACTAATTGAGAAAAAAATGACCGGTATGCCTGATCATACATTAGCAAAATTTATGAAAAAAGTTATCGGGAGGAGAATTGAACAAGAAATAGAAAAAAAAAGAAGCATAGGAACAGGAACAATATGGATTTACAAAGGGAAGAACGACTCTAGGAGCCATTGAAAAGGTAAAAGCCATAGCAAAAGAAGCAAACAGTGGACCATACAAAAAAGACAACACTGTGTCATAGTAGCGCTAAATATACAAAATGCGTTCAACAGCATACTATAGAAAGCAATTATAGAAAAAAAAAAACTAAAAAATAAAACTACCAAGATAATATAGAGCTACCTTTAGGAGAAAAATCTACTAACCAAAAATAGAAAATTTAAGCTGACCAGAAAAGTACCACAGAGTTCTCTGAAAGAGAATATAATAGAAAGATGGCAAAGACAAAAAAAATAAAGAGAAAAGAAAGAATGAACAAGGGAAGTAATACCACAAATAAAAGAATAAGTAAGGAAAAAACCGGAGACGTGTTATTATACAACACAACTACTTACCGGACATGGAACCTTTGGAAAGTACTAAAAAAAAAAAAAAAAAGATGGAGAAAGAGAAAAAATGTATATTTTGTCAAGAAGACACGCATGACGACGCAGAACATACGCTAGTAGAGTGCAAAGCGTGAGATCAAGATAGAAAAACGCTAGAAAAGTATTAAAAAACAAAATAGTCAAATCTACAATCATTAACATATGCCTGAGTGACAAAAACAAATGGAAAGCACTAAGAAACTATGCAACAACAGTACTCAAGAAAAAGAGTTTAAAGTTTTGAGATTTAGGTAAACCAAAATAAAAAAAAAACACACAAATTAAAAGCCACAAAAGACAAAAGAAAAGGAGCAAGAAGCTAAACGAAAACAAAAGAATAAGAAAAACAATAATAAAGAGAAAAGAAACAAAGAACTGCCAACTATGCCTGCCAAGCAATAGAAGGTAAACAGAGAGACAAAAGAAGAACATATACTGAAATAATAGTACACAAAAAATGCAGAAATAAGAAGGAAATGGAAAAAACTGCTTAAGGAAAATTAAGTTGACAGAATTGACTAAACAATTTCCAAACGGAAAATACGCCTTGTCAAAGTTGACAGAAAAAGCAACTTTCAAAATAGTCAGAGTATATCTGGCAACCAGGGGACACAAAAAACTAATCCCAAATAGAGATTCAAGAATCTCACTAGAAGTTAAACTGGCAAATGTAGAACTACCAAAGGGGATGCACTTAATGGAGCTGCACAAAATATTTATGAAAGAAAAAGGATACGACAAGGAAGAAGCTAATAAAGATATAGAAAAACTAAGAAGATACCTAAGAACAATGCAAATATCTAGACTGAATATTTCAAGAATGGGAGAAAAGAAAGGAGAATGCCAGTGTAGGAAGTAGGGCAGAAAAAATAGGATATAAGAAGAGATGAGCCGGGGACAGCACGTGTTGCCGAAGCAGATTGCGTGAATTCCGCGAGGCCAAAACCTGCTTATTTTAAACTAGTACCACATTAGAGACAATGACTGGGACAAATTAACAGAAAGACTTACGCAGAGAAGAAAACCGAAAGGTATTGCCATGCGTTAGTTATTCTCAAGGGCCACTTGTTGAGGCCAACACATTAAACAAGTTTATCATAGTAACAAGCAATCTTAATTTATTTACTAATAGCATCATAACAATTAATAACTAACTTTCCAATTACAAGAGTTGGCAAATTTATTATATTTAATAATAGCTCGTCATTTAGCTACATAATGAATGAAATTCAGATAAGAAAATAAAGTGCAGTATAAAAATAAACCAAAGTGTTTTTATAAAATACAAACAGCAATTTCAATATTAACCTAAGAATTCAATTTATATTTATTTTTAAAAAATAGAGGCGTAGACATTAAAAGTATTTATCGCTGTATCCTAAACATATAAAAAAAAACTACTTGTAACAATAAAACAAACAAAAAACTGCACAATTTGGTCAGAGCAAGCGCAGCTAAAAGTACAAAGTCTTACAGCTTTTAATCCAAAGAAAAATAAAAGAAAAAAATACGTCAAAACCAATTGTCCGTGCAAAAACTGTTCCATACTGCAAAAGACCGTAAACAAATAAAATATGTGTTATATGAAGTTTTTAAAGTCAACGTGCTCCAGTTTATAATTTTTTCACTTAACATATCTCTTCTTAAACCTATAATGGATTTGTTAACATTTTGAAATAAAAAATAAACCTTTTTTTCTTCAAATAATTGGACATTAATATGTTTTTTACGGAAATATCAGTAACTATATTATAAATAATCAAACGAAAGACTGGTTTGCCATCTAGTTGCAATTTTTAATACTAAAATGTCCGCATTAATCGGTATCATTTTTGCATTTATGCAATTGGCAGTCATTTCGCGGCTATAACGATTTTGAATCGCCAATAAATTATGAAATGAATTAATAATTTATTCAAAATCAGTCAATCGAATCACAGCGGCCAAGGGTCAAGCATAGACAATTGTTTCGGTTCTACAAACCTCGTCAGTATGCCTTGTACGACCACGGCATCGCATGATATTACTGACGAGGTTTGTAGAACCGAAACAATTGTCTATGCTTGACCCTTGGCCGCTGTGATTCGATTGACTGATTTTGAATAAATTATTAATTCATTTCATAATTTATTGGCGATTCAAAATCGTTATAGCCGCGAAATGACTGCCAATTGCATAAATGCAAAAATGATACCGATTAATGCGGACATTTTAGTATTAAAAATTGCAACTAGATGGCAAACCAGTCTTTCGTTTGATTATTTATAATATCAATTGTGTTCATAAGCACAGAAATATTTATTCAAAATTGTCTTCGCTATCATGCGATGCCGTGGTCGTACAAGGCATACTGACGAGGTTTGTAGAACCGAAACAATTGTCTATGCTTGACCCTTGGCCGCTGTGATTCGATTGACTGATTTTGAATAAATTATTAATTCATTTAGTAACTATATTAGTAACTATATTATAGTTATAGTATAGAAATGTTCTATAGCGGCGACAAAAACCAATAACGGACTAAATTAAATATTATAATTTTTTATAATCATGCATACTTCAAAAAATTCTTTTAAATTAATTATTATAAAAACCTCAAATAATGTAACCCTTTTGCAAGGTTGCTATGCGCAACGAAAGGGTGAGTATTCAATGAATTTAATATTGATACACATGACTTATTTCTCGCAGTAAAGGTATCTGTATATGATCGATGAACTAAATGTGTATGTTTAATGAAACATTCACTATATATAACCAATAATTTAAGAATAATATTACAAGAAGTGTTGTTGGGGGCTAGTAACATTGTTTGAACATATTTACGTGCAACAGTTTGTATTAGTTTCCCACTGTTAAAAGTTTACGGTCTGCGGAATCCCACCCACAACATACTTAATCCACACTGTACTAATTTTCAAAGGAAGGTTGGGTAAAGCGTTCTAAGTTTGGTCAGCTCATTAATATCACCAATAGCATTGATAATTAAGCAATAAATACAGTTATATTATAAATCAAACTTCATATAAAAAAAATACAAGTACGTGTTGATTGAATGATATATTTTTTAATAATAAATGTACATATAACATTGTAGTAATATATTTAACGTATAAGTCGTGTAGTATTAATATAGATTCATCACCGAGTAACATTATAGTGTCATAAAATGTGTACTTACACACATTTTTATATAAAAATATAAAATATTGCACCATTACCAAAGTATGGTGGAAATAAAATTTTATATATTAAATAGAGTTGAATACTCAAGGTATCTTCAGCAACATAAATGCATGTGTATATAGATCTATTCATGATACTGAAGAAAACAAACTTGCTTTTCACAAAAGATATAGCTACAATGTATATTACAAATACATTATATTTTTATTTTATTTACTTCTACAACATAAAAAATGTAATTTCTAATTTTATATGAAGAGAAATGATTTAAAAGTATGTATTTTATATTAAGTGTTAATCCATAAGAAAACGTTTTATTTGTTTTTATTATAGCTATAAGCCGATTTAGTTTATTTTTTATATAAACGTTCTTTAATCAATTTTTAATTGCTTAAAAAACGTCCACAGACAATTTTTATAAAATGCATATCTTAGTTAACAAATTTTATATTATTATAAGTGAAAGCTAGCATATAGAATTGATGTTCGGTTCTGTAACAAAGTTTCCAGAACTCGAAGACAAGCATAATCAGTTCTAAGATAAGAACAAATACTACTAGGATTTAGTTGAAATTAGAGGAATATTGGGAAACTTTGTTTTTCGTACTTGTTTGAGCTAATTTAACGCATTGACAAATTAATTAACTCCAATTATTGTAATAAATAGGAAAATAAAGATATGAACATACTGAGAAAAGTATAATTATTATGCAGAATACCCTTCGAGAAATATAACTCGCATATTTACAATAATGTCTATAATATGTGCCGTATTAACCATAAGTTGCATAAACATATATATAAAAAGTATTAGCAATATTGAATTAATATACTAAATTTATAAATAAAATATATTAAGTAATTCCAAGATAATATTTAAAAAAATAAATCAATAATGCTTAATTTGCAAACCTTATCGGTATGCCTTAATTTGACTGTTGTGACATCGCTTAGTCAAAAATGAATTTAAATTAATAATTTTGTAGTTTAAAAATAGATAAAAACAACAAATCCCAAATAAATCAGTCATAGAAAGTTGTGAATCAGAATCAAATTTTGAGTATTTTAACTTAAGAGGTTGCTGTCAGCATCATTTAGAGCAAAGTTCACAAAAATCAATTAAAAAACTGTAAACTATGTTAAAATTCCAAAAAATGTGCAAAAAAAATCCAATTTAAAAAAATATAGAGAAATCCACTATACCATATGACAAAAAATAAAAATAACCAACAAAAATTAATTAAAAATATTTAAAAAATCATGCGCTAAATTAAAACGTCCCGAAAAACAGCTCAATACCTTCTAACTTCACAAAAAACTGATAATGACTTCTGAAATATATATAAAAAAAAGAAACTACATCTTAAATGCAAAAAATGGAAACAATATATACAAAACTTTTTAAAAAATCCAGATCGCGATTCATCCAATCACACAACAACAAATATGCAATAAAACAAAATCTTCATATAATAAAATCCAAAGTCAAACTAACCATACAAAGGTCAATCATAAAAAAGCAATCGGCTCAAGTGAGGTCACAACATTTGTGTTTATACCCCTATCAAAGAAAAATAAACCAAATAAATGCAATAATTACAAACTTATAAGTCTTTGTCCAATAGTTTGAAACTTCTGTTAAAGATTATATAAAATCGCATATACAGAATCTGTAAAAGCAATCTAAGTCAAACCAACTTAGTTTCCGTAAAACCGTTTTACACAAACATTTTTATGCAAAAATGCAAGATTTTCATAAGGCGGCGGTGTTAAGCATAATCTTTTGTTTGATAAACTACAACAGTTAAGACTGGACAGTCAAGACATCAGAATGTTAAGAGCTTTACTTTAAAAAATAAGCCACTATAAATACCTTAGTTGCTGAGTAAACAGCCAAAGTAACTCGGCTGAAAAAGTAATTACTCGTATAAAAATGTCCGGAAACATATTTTTACAACACTTCAAACTCTCCAATGCTACGTTTGGTCGGTTTTACTCTATGGGTGCAAAACCTTCTAATTTCTTGCTTAAAAACTTGCTAAATATTAAAAAAAAAATGACATGCAAAATTATTGTACTGACATAATAGTCCAGTCAAATAAGTTTAAATAATGATCTCACCTCTAAAAAAATCCACAAGTTTTGAAACTTTGTACACTGATTTATAGAAACCAAATAAAGAATATACTAAAAGTCCTGACAAATATGATACAAGCTTTAGCAGTAATGACCAAAAACAGAGCACCTTTTTGGTTTTTCGTTAATATCTCAAGAACTGCAGGTTGGAGGTAAAAGTTAACTATATACATAATGAAAGCTGATAAAATTTTCAATAAAAATGATCAAATACATTTTTTTGTATTCCCAGCTGTTACAAAATATAGGTTTGCTCCTTACTCTTTATCTTTATTTAAGGAACCTGTTATGCAAAAAATTTAAAAAAATCCGCCTTATACAATACTTTTCCTGTACTACATAAAAAGCCAATCTCCTAAATTTTGACATTATTTTGGATAGAGGATTACTGTCACATAAGGTAGTTTAGCCCAAAAATTTTTCAATCTCAACAATTGGCAATGTTATGTTGTCTATGTTCTCAAGAATTATGCCGGCAAGAACTGTACCGTTGTGTTAGATGATATTTCAGTGGCATCAGTATGAAGAGAAACCAAAGGTACAAGCTTCAGAAGTCAGTTGACATAAACTTTGAACACAAAACACAAATCACAGTCAAACAGGATGGTTTTCTTTCTACTAAACACAATAAATCCAAACTTATTTCATTCCTCTTAACTGCTCTTCATGACCATGGAATTAAAATAGAACAAGCATCTAGTAACGCTGATACATTGATCATCCGCACATGAGTCATGAAATCCTTAACTAGTGACAAAGTAGCAATAGTTGGCAAAGATGTTGATCTTATTGTCCTCCTCATGGCTTTAATCCCATCTGAAAGACAAATATTATTTGTTAAACCAAGCCAAAGTAAAAAAATAAGATATATTTGAGTCAGCAATTGCAAACTATGGGAATGAAGGACTGCATACTTCTTGTGCATGTATTCAGCGGATGTAATACTACTTCAGCTAGATATCAAAAAAGGAAATTTTCAATTTATTCAAGAAGCAAGCTACACTGCAAACTATTATTGATGTATTCAACAGCTCAAGTTCATCCCATAGGGCTGTGGCTGAAGCTCTAAACAAAATAAACCTTTCTGAACATGCATCGTTACAATGCTTTTACCAAATTAATTTCTAATGCTAAACCAGATCATTCTGCGCTGCCGTCCAAAAAAAACAAACTGCAATGCAGCATGTTTTTCGTGTATACCAGCAAATGCAATTTTGATTAAAAAATGAACTTTCTCCAAAACAGTAAGGTTGGAAGTTTGAAAGCAGCTGGTTGATCCCAGTAACTACAGAAGACGCAGCAGCACCTAAACCAGTCCTCAACCTCATATCTTGCAAATGTATAACTGGATGTGAAAACAGATGTGACTGCCAAAAAGCAGGAATAATGTGCACAAACATTTGCCACAACTGCTATGAAGAATGCTTGAATGGCATTACTTCCATTCCCAAAGAAGACTTTGATGACTCTAAGATTTCTTCATACCTCTAGAAAAAACAGAGCAGTCATAAAAAGGCTTATAAATAAAGATCAAAATGCTGAGTTTACTATAGCAAGAAATCAGGTGAGAAGAGAGAAGAGTGTTTTATTGCTTGCTTACTTCTTGTTAAATATATATACATATATATACCTGTATAGAGTTCATATTTGTTTGACGGTTCTCTCACACAATTTGTTTACACCTACCTGTTCTTATTGTGTTTCAAGCAGCAAGTGTCACAGATCAAGTAGATGTACAGATTGCAGGGCTTTTTAAACACAAACGATTAAAAGTTAAATGATGCTGATGATTTTTATATTTTTCAGAATTTCCTAATTTTATGTAATCTTAAAATAGTTCATTAGTATATAATAAAGTTGATTTCATTTTCTTTTACCAAGATGTAAGTTTGTTTCCACAATGATACAAAAAATATAGGTGAAACACTGTCAAATATTAATTTACAAGTATCTAACAAATGATGGTAAAAAATACACTTTTTGTCTTGCTTTGGCATCTTCAATAAATAACATATTGCGCCGTGCTAACTTAATTTTTTGGAAAAACGAAATCTTTAAAGCCCTATAGTTCTGTAACCGCTTGGAATACAAGTAAAATGTATATGATCAATTTTATTGCAAATTTGATCAGCTTTCAATATGTTTATAGTCAACTTTTACTTCCGACCTACAGTTCTCAAGATATAAACAAAAAACAAAAAAAAGGCCCTGTTTATGGTCATTGCCGCTAGAGCTCTGTGTGCTCTATTCCACTTGTGTATTTGCACGTTTTGGTATCTTTTTCTTGCGCTCACACTACACATTCACACACATTCCATAGACCAAGTTAAAATAAAATTAATATAGTAGTAATATTAAGACCAATATAGTATTAAATACACTCAATCTTTAAACATCACAAAATCCACACTCTTAACCCCAAAACTTTTAGATTTTAGTCTCCTTTTTTCTGAGCAGTACTAAAAATGCTACTACCGTTTCCAAAAGCTTGTGTTTAATATAGCCTTTTCTTCTTAAAACCTATAAAACAGTTGTTCATGTTGTAAGAATGCCAAAAATGCAACTAAATGCTATCAATATCAACTGAGAAACAATAAATAATTCTAAATTGAACATAAAAAACATTATAAAGAGTAGGTCAAATGTGTGGGACTGTCCGGTTTTTTACTGCATTTTTAGTTTATTTCAAATATGACCTTAATAAAAGTTTTTGTATATTTTTTAATTATATAGTACCGTATTTTGATTTAAAATGCGTGCCATATTTCACGTGATATGACGTCATCCTTAGTTGTTTTTTAAATGAAACACCCTATATATTTTTTTTATTTTTAGAAAACAGATTTTATTAACAGTTACAATAATATAAGGTTTTATAAGTCTGTAACTTACAATTTTTAAAATAATTATTAAAACAATAAAATCAAATATGTATGTAGTTCTTTTTAAATAATTTATTAAATTTAAATTGTTAATGTATCATATTTTATTGTAGTTCACTTTTTTCTTCAAAATTATTTTATTTTTACGATTTTTTTAAATTGTATTGTAGAACAATAATTGTTTTCACTTGTTACTATGGTTACTGGAACACAACCTACTACTTATTGTTTATGGTAAAACTTCACAAAATTGCCCAATATATTGAAGAGTCCATATTACTAAATTTCTGGCTTGACATGGTGAGTATGGATAAAATCTCTACAAATGTCCTGGCAAACATTAATTGTGCACAGGTAACTATTGAAGACTGCCTAATAGGTTTAATTGCAGTAAAAAATAGTTTTACAATTATACTCTAATTCAGAACTAGTATGTAATTTATTGTGTTTTGTAGAATTAAATAAAAACTACAAATTAAGACACAAACATTAGTGTAAAATACTAAATTAAAGAGATAACTTGCATAAAATTCCAACAATTTATTTGATTTAAAAAATGAACTTTATTGTTTTGACAAAATCCAAGAGTTGTATGATTATTGAATAATAATTTTTTTTAAAGATCTCTTTATATCAAATACATTTCACAACTTTTTCCATGTGAGGCGTTGCATTTGACCAACCTATTACGTATTTAATCAATAAATATGTTTATTAATAATAATATATCTTAAGTTGATTATTTTATAAATTGAAAAGATTGCTAGTAACTAAAAAGTTTTATAACTTAATTTTTTATCAATATAACTCTCCACTATAATTATTAGTTGTATAATATTATGAAAAATATCTAATGTTATAAATAAAAAATGCGTTATGCCCCAAGGACGTTTTTAAATTGTATATTACAATTAAAATACATAAAAAATTATTTTTGTCTTTAATAAAATATTTACAATCAAACTGCAAGCGTAAATAAATACTAAGTATTATGCAGTTAAAAGTTTCATTACAAAACACACAAAAAAAGTATGTCAGGTTTCATAGATGATGTATTGTAATTGTTTACGCAGTCATGTAATTAGCAATTGCGTTATTTCAAAATATAACAATCAATAATAGTGAGTGCAGAAATGTGTGTATATTATAGAAATATGCGGTGAATATGAATGTATGTGCAAGTAGGATTGCTTTATATGGACAACAACATTTTAATTACGACTATGTTTAGAAACATAAAGAAGCATTGTGATAGTAATTTCTTTGACAAACGACCCCTTCTGTAATATGTCTCCATGAAAAGAATACTAATCGGGAAATCACAATGTGTAATAGTGGAGCAACATGTTTATACAGTGCTAGGTGTACAGCTGAATATACAGTTCAGGTGTTTATACTGCGGAAGATAGAATAACAGTCCGAGCACAAATTCAATATTTTCAAATGATCCAGTAAGTGCGCCGTCTTATAAACCAGCTGTGGTAATTCACATTAAATTATAAGAAATAGAAACGGTAGCCCAAACATCACGTATGTTGAACGTACACGTAGATTCACATATTTGCTCAGTGCTAAGGTGCATATCCATGGAAGCATAGTAACGAACCTAACTAAATCTCACGGGCCGCAGATTTTACATCTTTCTCGTTCTTATTACACCTTGTACATACGTAAACATGCATATATCCACGCACTACACTAATATAGCAAAGGCGCATTGCCTGGGAGACAATCCTTACCAAACAAATATGAATACAAAACAATTTATTTCAAGTGTTTAATAAAAGAAACAGACAACCTCAAGCGACGTTATATTACTTCACAACATCTTGCTAAAATCCACTTGGCTTTGGGTGAAGAGTACACGCCCGGTTGCTTTCAAATTGAAATATTCTATTTAAACGAGACCCAATTATTCAGAAAAATATTGCACAACAAACAACAAAGAATACGGAACACGACGTACATGTATTGTTACATTTAATGAACAACAATGCATGCAATCCCTGTTTATATATCATATTTTAATATTAATAAAACATTTATAAAAAACAGTATAAATCCTTATGCTAAAATTTAGTAATCATTACAATATGAATCACTGAATCGAAAAATTTATGTTGAACGTTAATGTCCTGCAGCCACAATGTATTCAGTCTGTGTAACTAGGGCGATATTAAAAACTACTTTTTAAAATACTCCTTGGGTTTAAATCTTTATTCTATTTTAATATAAGAAAAATGCCATGATGACTTTTTCGTTAATATTTTATGTGTTTAATACGGAGAAAGAAATGCAGCACAGTTAATATAAATATTGAAAAGATTCAATTAATTAAAAAATCTTATATTATAATATTAAATATAAAACAAATTTTTATATAAACTATAAATTTGAAGTACAATACCACTTTATATTTGTGTTGTTCGAATATCTGCTGCCGTCAACTTTGAAACTTACCTGAAACAAAAAAATATAAATTAAGTTTTATATAATATTTATAACAAAACAGTAAGTTTAATAATAAATCAATTGGAATACATATAAGATAAAAAAAATCTATTTTGCAGAGTTTCATTAAAAATTATAAGTAATAATATCTGATGATTGCAGTAAAACAATTCAATATTGTCGCATAATAGAAACAATACAAGGATCGCGATAATATCTATCGCACTTGTAAAACATTTTACAAGGAACATGCTGACTATGAGAACAAACTATTTATTTAACTAAGTATTTACATTAATTTATCAATAAATTTATGCAGATTATTATGTTAACTGATCTAAATTTAAAATAATGCGTCATGAACTATATAATTTATTAAACTGTATAAACTTAAAATTTTCATTAATTAAACACGAAGAGTCATTAACATTTACGACTAGTTGTAAGTATACATTTTCCAAGTGAACAAGAACAACTGGAACCAGATTCAAAACTTAAAAAGATAAGCAGAGATAAAAAGTAACTAATGCTAACTATAAATGAATAAGAAGTAAAATAAGAAAAAATACAAAAAAAACATAAAAAACAACAAAATAAGAAACACTGACATAACATGACAAAACCAAATCTTATTAACCAATCAGTCTCACGTATTTTCTCCTAAAGATATTAGAGCAATTGTACAAAAAACAATTCGGAAAACATTCCTTATCACTAAGCCGATAAACCCAAACCAACATGCATACAATCAAAGAAGATCCACCAAATCAGCACTACATCTTATAACAAACTAAACGTTAAGTTTACTCACAACACAAAGTGTGAACCCCACAATCAGTAAATAAGTAAAACACATGCTGGAAACAAGAGCCGGGGCAGTTACCGAAGAAGATTCGACGGTAAACAAAATTGCAAGGAGGTTGTACCCAGAAATGTGTATTATCTCCACTATTATGAAATATAGTAGTAGACAGCCTTATGCAGCTACTCAATGATCGTGCTTTGTATACAATTGGTTAAGCAGATGAGATATCTTCTCGGTAAGCGGCAAATTTAAAAGCATACTCAGCAACTTAATGCAAAAGCACTAAAAATAATCAAAAAATAGAATAAAAACAAGGTATTTACGACTAACCATTCAAAAACCAAACTGGTTTTCCTAGGAAGAATTAAAATAATCAACCAAGGTGAAATAATCCTCCAAAAATAATGGTATGGTTGAACACAACCGTTATCAAACCTATGCAACATGCTATACATACAGATAAAATGCTAGACAAATGTCTGCAAGCAAACTAAATTAGTTGCAACAAATAACATAGACATAGAGACAATATTGTGTCTGTCGTCCATTGACGTTTACGTTAAGAAAATAGCAACAATGGCAACTTTGCGACTAAATGCAGTTAGACTTTAACACAATAGGGGAGAGTTGACAAACACTGTACCCTCCTAAAAAGTAGTTAAGACACCATACTTCGTGTTACATACAATTCGATTAGAATCTACACAGATGGTTAAAAACCAGTAAAAGTTCTAGATAAAGAATCTTCTAGCAAGACCTAAACCCAAAATACCTTTACCACTAGAAACTAACTTTTAAGCAAAAGTAGTTAAGATTATGGAAATAGTAAAGCGCAAAATATCTGGCAAAACTGTCAAAAATGTAAAACAAATAGAAAAGTTACCCAAACACAAGTAAAGAAGACTACAAAAAATATAAAAAAAAAATTAAGTGAAGCAAGAGAAAAAGAATAACAAAAATCATAAATAAAATTTAGTAAAAATATAAACGAGAACTAGAGAGATGAATAAATCCTATTCAACAAAACAATAAACAACTTAAACAAATAAAAACAATATGATAAAGATAAAAGACATACAACAATGAAAAACTGACAAACAACCCAACAGAAAAAAACAAAAGCTAAAAAATAATCAAAATGAGACAAAGTAATAGATAATTAATTCCATAGAAATGTAATAACACAATTAAAAGATCTATCAAACAAAATATTAAAGAACAAAAAAAGAAAGAAAATAGATAATAAAAGTTAGACTCCCAACAACAACAAAAAATTGCAATAACTATAGTCAGCAAAATTCTTAAAAATAATTAAAATAAAACTTAAAAAAATAATAGAGCATTTAATAATCAATATGGGTTCAGAAGAAGAAGTGCCCAGGACCTGATTTTTGTATTAATACAAATAAGCAAAAATTTATAAAGAATATACTAATAATATATACATATTTTTCAACGGACAAAATAAATAAATAAAAGTACAAAAAAAAAATTGTAAAAAAAATAACAAAAAATAAAAAAAAAACTAGAATAAACGCTATGGAAATGAAGTTTCTCAAAACATTAACACAAATGAAATTGTTTGGACATATCTGCAAAATGAATAAAAATAGCATCACAAGGAGAATATATAACACAAAAAAACATAAATAAGATACAGAGAGAAATAAAACAAATATGTACGCCGTACACTGTAAAAATAGATAGACATAAGGCTATAAAATAAATAAAAATGTAAGTACACATTTTCCTAAAAAAACTGTTTAGTCGCTATATGAATGTCAATAATCAAACAAACAAATGTGGCTCCAACTAGTGCAATTTAATACTAAATGTCCGCAATCGGCATCATTTAGCGTTTACGCAATAGGCAGTCATTTCGCGGGTTAAACAATTTTCAACAAATTGTGAGTAATATAATAATAAAAAATTATAAAATAAATTAATAATATCTTTAAAGGCGGTGAGATAGCTCAGCTATAGAGCGTTAGCGTAGCACGCTGACAGTCCGGGGTTCGATCCCCAGAATATAAAATAATAACTTTCTATCCACCGGGGTAATTCAAAAGTCACCTATTAAGCCTTTGGTTCCATCAAACCACTTCAAACAAGTCGACTTCTGTGGCAATGTAAAAAGCTGTAAAACGCACGTTAAAGACAAAAGACATGTGAATTAAAGAATGCAATACCGGGATCCCGTACAAAATTTAGCCGGTAAACAATACAGGTATTAAACATAAAAATACCGTTTTTTTTATATTATTATTTTTAATGATGGGTTAGCATTGGCAAGTATATTTTGGAGAATTCTGAACAGTGGTTGAGGTACCACCAAAAAATTAAACTAAAATATTGGTTAATTATTCTAAAAATGACATGCTTTTGTAATTCAGTAAACAATCAATTTCAAAAATATAATTTCATCTTCCATAATTTAATATTCAATATCTTTTATATTAAAAAACCAACATCTCCAACTCGATTAATTAAAATACCAGCATTATAAGATTTAATATTTTGATAATAAATAACTAACCAATAAAAAACTAACCCCAGTCCATCAATTTTATTTATTAGTGATGCAAAGTAATTGTAGATCCATCGTGTTGTTTCAACCAAAGAAACCGATAACTATCGATAAATTTTAGCATAGTAACTGGCAACCAAATTGCAATGTCTAAATAGATATGTCTGTAAAATTTGTTAGTCACAAGTTTGCTTGATATTTAAAAGATATTACTCCAACTAAAGATATTACAAATGGTATGACTGTTATAGAATTTAGTTGCCAAACATGCATCATATCAATAGCTAAATTTTTGTATTTTATTACTTTTTAGTCTCATTTTTTTTTATAATTGAATATAATTAAACTTGCTACTGATATTCCTCATACTAGTTACATTTCTACAACATAAATCTTATTTTTAAAATCCTCTAGTTTATCTTTGTGGTGCTGAAAGCAATTGTACATTCGGTTGAGATTTGGGTATGCTAAAAGATTGCATTATGCAGTCAAAGATTCAATTTAAAATTACTTCTAGTTTTCTCTCAGCATTTATATTATGGGAGTAGATAACTTTAATAAATAAATTAACACATATAGCATATTTGTTTAATAATTAAAAAAATCAAAGTTGGGCAAAATTTCCAGAAAAACGTAATGCCATTTTTAAATTTGTCATAAGTCTTGAACTTTTTTAATATTCTAAAAAAAGTAAAAACGGTTGTTTTTTCAAGATTAAATAACTTTTGAATTTTGAGATATAATCCAAACTTGTCTTTTTTAAAATGGCAACCTTAGTTTGTCTATGAGTTCATTAAAAAGCAACATTTAAAATATCAAAATTACCCATAGAACACACGTAGATTATTGATACCCTGTATAAAGACTCATAAACAACTATTACACTAATATTAATCTAAAGCAAATAATAAAATTATAACAGATTATTCTACTATTTTATTTCTATATAACATCACATTACACAATTAAAAAACGTAGATTGTTTAAAATTGTAATAAAATTAATAATTAATATATGTTTATAATAATATGCTAAACTGATTTAACAAAAGATTGTCTAGAATTATGTGATCAACATTCAGTCCTTGCTTTTTGTAGCAAACATATTTTTGCAGATGTTAGTTAAATAGTAAACAACACTTCCATCATATTGCATGTTCGTATTAAAACATAATGGGAAAAACGCGAGCCTGATACTTGACTAGTACATTTTTCATATACCTTGTTATAAAATAGGTACAGTTTTTCTAGACAATATTTTATTCATTGCAATACGCAGTGGATAATTTCATTTATTTCGTTAGCATAATAGAGCAGAAAATTTAGCTAGTCATGGACATTTCATATTCAACATCAAAAATCAGTATGTATCATTCGACCTACTTAAGGCCACTTTACGTTAGATCAATAATTTTATTAAATTGATGAACACATCTTCAAAATGAACTGTCTATTAATACTTAACGCCTACATGTCATATACATATTATAAAAATGAATTCACAACATATATGGAATTATGAATAGGTAATATAAACATCGATATTTGCAAGCTTATGTATATATATATATATATATATATAGAAAAAAAACGTAGAATGAGTAATATTACCTCATGCAATGTCATGTTCGATCATTGTCTTGGATTATAATAAACATGTAAATCGGAGAAAATATACCAAATATAAATATTTTCTGTAACGCAGTCAGATGTAAAAATAAGGGTGCTTCTCAACAGACAGGTTTTGCGTTTTTATGTATATAATCTACCCACAACAATATTTTATTGCAGTATTAAATCGAAAGAAAAGTGTACTCTTATACACGATATTCGATATTTTAAATTATTATTTTATAATACAGAATAATACATACAATGTAGTAAGTATATTATTCAATCGGGCTTTAGGTAAAATGTAAATAAATTTATTCAATTGAAAAATACTGCAATTTTTAATTAAATTTGTTACAACCAATAGCATATTTTTAAAAGTGTAATTGTCATCCGCTCGGTCTTAAAACTACCGTTTCCAATAATTTTAAAGTTTCTAAAATATATTTTGCTATATTCAATTATTAAAAAAAAATTATATGATATTAAAATAGATCAAGTAGTGACCTCAACAAAGTTACATAAGATATGTACATAATAATTTCATTGAGTTATCAATCCAATCTCACAAATATTATTTGTATTTAAACATAGTACCAATAAAGTGACAATTTTTTTATATTGTGTATGAGAGCTTAACTTTAAGTTGTCGACCAAGATTTCCCATGAGCTTTCTCCACCATTTTCAAAAAAGCAAAACAAAATCACAAAAAATAAAAATAAAGCAAAAAAAAGTAAAATAAGTACACAAAAAAAAATTTCTTTCGGCTCTGCTCTCCGAAGTAATACAAACATTGCAACTATATAATTTTTTTGTTGTGTTTTTTACGCTTTAGAACATAGAGCATATGACTTTTTTACGTACAATTGATTGTTGTCAAGATATTGAACAAGAATGTTACCACCATAAAGGAAGCTGTACCTTAAAGCATATTTTTCTGTAACGTGTGACAAAATAACGCAAAAGTAGCTGTTAGATAAGATTAACCAAAAAAAAATTATCTGATATTACGAACAAATTTTCCATTTATTCGTTTAATCAAATCAGCAGGTAGTGTATGCACAATTAAATTGCATTCTAGATAATACTGAGTTCCTGAGGCAATGAGATCAAATACACACTGAGTACGCTCCAAGATTCAAGAGCAAAATCATCGTTTTCTCCTTCAACGTGTTGCTAATACTTTGTTTCTTTTTTTTTCCAAATTAATTATTTCTAATTATCGTCAATTTAAGTTAATTAATAATAATTTTTCCACAAAACAAACATTTATTTTTGAAATCAAAAACAAACCCTGCTAGTTCTTTGAGTCTTCCAATTTTACTTTCTTTATCGAGATGCAAACATCAATTGACGTTCAGATTCCGGTTGATCTGCAAAATTACATTGTCCGAACATTTATTCAATAAACCCTACCATTTTATGCATTCATTAAAATTGATATAAAAACTACCAGTTTCTCCAGTAGATCTTGTGTTCTGACATTTTCAATGTCGGTGTTGTTGTCTGACATTAAACACTTAATACCTCTATCAAATTGATTCTACACCATTTTCAAGAAAATGTTTAATCGCAAAGATAGACATGAATAAAATCTAAATTTTTTTTAACAGTTTTATTATTATTGGGATGACAATTTAAATGTTGCTTGCCATCTATACATCATTTACATATATAGTCTTGTGAACAATGTGTACTCAATGCCATTCATGTCAAAAATATTTTTGACATGTTAGACATTTTGATGTGCAAATCTCTCATGTCTAGTTTTTGTCAAAGCCAACAGCAGACATCGTTCACTCGACTTGACAAAACATCATTTCAAACAACTTCCCGTTTTGCTTAGCCATAGCAATTACTTTTTTTTACAAAGTAACATATCTTTTATCCAATATTGTCACACAAAATGTCACAAAACAGAAATTAAAATTCAATTCTGGTACATATAAAAAAGTTTTGCTTTCAGCTTGAAGTACCTTAGTAAATTGTTGCAGCTGCATGCAATTCTCCACGGCTGATTTTATAGTGTCGTATTTAAAGCTAAAAATCTAACCTTCTGACTGTAAGTTCTGACATTTTTTTTCATATAACAGACAAAGTTTTTCTAAGTTATAATTGATATATTTTGCCGTCAACAATTAGTCCTAATATGGCTTGGGCATCTAAATCTTTTTTTACATATGCCTTGACAGCAGCATTTTGCACCAATCTGCAAAAGCTATGCACAAACGTCCTCAAAGAAATACTAGGTATCCTACAGACAGCAAATTATCGGAGAGATAAATAAATCTGTAATATGTAATGTAATATCAAAATCGTGATGTCGTTGTTGCAACTGTCAGTTTTGTATACAATATCGAATGTCTGCATAATCGCACAACCATCAGAAACAGTCGTGCCATGGTTTGTAACTTGTAGGTCTGTTCCAACATACGATTTGGACAGTTTGCCTTGTTATCCTTAAGCAATCTTTTATACACAGCAATTTATTTGTGTGCATAGTTTACGGTTTGCAAACTGTCCAAATTGTATGTTGGAACAGACCTTGTATGTACAATTTATGTTTTGTAATGTTTAATGTGCTGCCAATAGATGACACTATATATTAACAAGCTTAACCGACAAGGCAGTAAAATAATAGTATTTTTTTAAATTTCAAACCAGATGTCAATGTAATAAATTCACCTAGTATTATTTGACGCGTTATCATTTAGAGTTATTTTTCATAAATATTACCATATTAAAAACACAATACGGAGTTCTTCAGTTTAGTTTTGTCTTAAAGTTAGACAACGTTTATTTCAACATTAATTGGTATTAAAACAGCATAGGTGTTTTTAAAGATAAGTCTCCAAATTGAAAATTTGTATGATTTAATATATTTCTTAATTTTAAAATTTAAACTTTTGATATGATTAAATATAAACGTTTCCTAACCCCATTTAAGCTATACACAGCAGGATCTCATTAAATGATACCTATAGAGACAGCATTACTCAGTTTAGAAAACTCAACTTCCTTTCATATAAAATATTAAATTTTCTTTTAATTTAAGAGCTATAAGAATTTTATTAAAATAAATAAAAATATAGCAAGTTCCATCATAAATTACAATTAATGTAAATTATATAAATTCTTACAAACTTTGAAATTTAATAAAAAAATACTAAATAATATGATAATATACCTTTTTTCAATTCCACACATTTTAATTTTAGCAACGTTTCGTAACTGCTGTAATTTTAGATTAAATTTTTATTTTAATATTAAATAGTTAAGTATATAGCATAAGGAAAAATATTACTGAAACCTGTGCAAATAGAATAACTCGAAACTTTTATATACGACTATGGTAAAATATCCATTCTTACATGCATAAAAGTATAAGAATACGTTTGCAGTGCTATAAATTCACAAAATATCTTGTACAAGAATTATAGCTACCGGCATTTAGTCTGCTAAAAGATATATTCCCAAATGCAAAAAAAAATCGTTTAAAAATTTATTCTATAATTTAAAGTTAATTATCATATACAATAATTACTAAAAAAATAAATTGAAGTGGAAACTCTTCTCTAGATAATTCGTTAATACGAGATTTTGAGAGGCAGATGATTAATGCTGAAATTAATTTATAAGATTTGTAATAACCAGAATTATAATTGGCTACTAGCACCGTATGTGTGCTTAAAATTAGAATTACTTTGTATTCAAACGAATTTAAATTAACAAATTTATTTTATTAATTATTTATTGACATTCAATTACATTTAGTTATATAAAATTATTTAAATTTAATCATTTTTATGGCGTTTGAATATCAAAAAATCGATTTGCATTTATAGTATTTGCATAAATTTTATATGAAATCATATCGTATATAAAAGTGTATGGAAAGATTTTCGTAGAAGATATGGTGGCATATTTTATTAGTATCCGTTTAGCATAAGAATTTAAAAAGGACATTGTTTCAAATATTGAAAATCTATATATGCAATCTTCCTGAAGTTAAATTTTATGTCTTCAATATTTTGATAAATAAATCTCAGAATTTCCAAGAGGAAATTACAGGAAACATCCTGGTAAGTTGAGTGTTACGGAAGTGGAGTGTGGTTCCGGCGGATGCGAGATTTTCAGATAGCATCAATAATTACAAGAACGTCCCTCCAGAGATGCCTGTTTTATATACCTGCAATGATGAATTGTTGATAGAATAACCGGCCAGGCGAGACTTTTGCCCATAAGGTGCGTCTAATCAGCCGACGCGCAGTCCGTGAAATAACTCTAGGCTCAATCCTGCAACGGTTCACAAACGGGACAGACTGGATAGAGGCCCTAGTTTCATGATAAGCTAGCTACAGCACCGCATCGTTCCCATTTTCTGTCCTGCTATGATGAGTTTGATCTCAGACGCATTTATCTTTTATTTCACCATTGCAACGTATATAAACAGCATCCAGCACTCTATACACACGAGGCAAACAGGTTCCATATATTATTTATATGAATGCGTATATACACAGAACATCCTATAAAACTTTGGAACTATCTTTCATAATGAAGCTGGAAAATGTTTAGTTTTAACTCATGTCCAATGCAAATATGTTTTAACCATTATAAAAAATAAAGTTAATTACAAAATTAAATCTGTAATTATTTAAAACAAATTAAAATGTTACAAATAAATTATAATTTCATTCCAATAAAATATATTATAGTATAAGTCTTTGTTAGATAGTTGCCTAGCTAGTGCTTTGTTAATGCTAACGCTTGTTCGCTTAATGCATATTACATGTTTGCAGCTTACAGATGTTTCTTTAAGCATAGTGTATGCATTTAGTAAATATTTACTATTTATATTTGTTTTTTAAGTTATAAATAAGCATATTTATTTTTTATGGAATCAATAATTAATCAATAAAATTAGTCTTTTAGTGAGCACTGTTGCGTTAAGACTCAAGCTCATAGTAAATCATCAATTAACAACTCCAGCCGTGACTCTAACAATAAATTAAAAACATTTCTTTTAAAAATATTCATTTGATTGGTTCGTATAAAATGTTAGTTCAAAAATATTTTTAATGCAAGTCCTGGATTGAGTTGCAATAAAACTGATTCAACACAAGTTTTTGTTTTAATTGGTTTATTGTTTGATTGAAAATTAAACTCTTTTCTAGTATTCTATATCTGTTATGATATCGCCTCACTTGCATACGAATTTGGATGGTCACTTTCCAGTGTTTATCAACCAATTGCAATAAAAAAATTGCACCAAGTAAATTCAAGATACATCCAAATACTAAGGTTGTATTGTTTATCATGAAGTGCCTGCTCAGGTATTAAATAGTTTCAGACACTAAAGATACTACTAGTACTAGTACTAGAAGAATTTATGATATACAAAGTTGCAAAATAGTGTATACTAAAAAAAAACTACTGACAAAACATGTTTTTCTTTTCTAAACGAAGGTGAATATAGTGGTGCTTAACTAAAAAATTCAAATTTCTGAATCAACGCACTAAAAAATTATTGTTAAGGTAGAAATACACACAACTTCTTTGACAACAAATAAAATAAGTTAATAACAGTCAAACAAACAAATAATTAAAATTATTCATCAAAGTTTCATAAAGCAGCCTTAATAGTAGTTGTTGTGATCTATAGAAAAGTTGAAAGATACAAATCTTATAATCACCAAAAAATCCATCACTAAAAAAATAACACCAAAAATCATTGTTAGCCGGAAAGTGTTGTAGAAGATAAGTGAGATCAGCATTCAGTACTTGTTTACCACCTGTTGCATGTAATTTGTTGAAACTGGTTTAGTTAGTTTGCTGACGTTTTCTGCTTGGTTATTTGCCACCAAACTAATACCTCATAGTTGAGCATACGTCTTAAAAATGACAGCTGTGTCAGCCAGAGTAATATATTTGGAGACAGTCCCCATGTCTTGCCAACAGCCCATTTACATTGCCAAAATAATATATATACTTGTTCACATCTCATAATACATGAGGTGTAAGCTTTGTGTCAAAATCACAAAATCACATTCAGGTATTTTTAGCTGACAGCGCTAATAATGTGTTTAGGAGTTTTGGTAGATTTAGTTAGTTTTCCTTTTTTTTATAAAAAGCCTAGTCTTTGCACCATTTTTTTATTGTTTTTCGAGTTTCTTGCATAAGGCTGCAAAGTATGCTCTCAAATTTGTCACTTCGTTATATCTGCGCATTTAATTGTATAGAAACCACGGCCATTGAGTCGTTGAATTAGGCTATATTCCATAGTAGTGGTTATAGAGCAGCTTCTGTCAACCACTTTCCTAACTATTGTGTCGTCTACAGTTACTGTTACAGCTCTTTTCTGTAATATGTATTTTATTCATCCACTAATGTTATTGTACGGAAGGTAGTATTGTCAATTGCTCTTTCAATGTCTATAAATAATCCTAAAATAGACATATTGTCTTGTAATAATCATTCAATTTAAAATTATTTACATTAAAATTTCCCACTAAAATAATTTCAGCTCTGCTATGATTTCCTTGTCAAAACTTCAACAAAGTTTAAAGTTATTTATTTGAAAAAAGATGCATATGAGCCTATATCAAAAATAGTTTTATAAAAAAAATAGTTTAATTAATACGCTATTATAACCAACTCACAAAACTTATTTAGACCACAAATATAAATAAAATAAATTTAAAAAATTAAGCCAATGTGTGATCGATTAAATTTTTTTGTAAAAAAGCCTAAACCTTGTTTTGCAAGTTTAATCGTATTATAAATCAAGTTTGAGTTTGTGAGCGGTTTACCCGTGAATTAGTGTCACTTGCAGCAGACTTAACATCGTATTCATTAGATTTAGTTTCAGTATTTAATAAAATTCTACATGCGTTAATAGTATTTTTGATAACCTGTTTCAAATTGGCCTCTGCCCGCACAAACAAAAAAAAACTGTTTTAACTGCAAATAAATCATTCCAAAACAAGCCATTCTGATAAAGTATCATTGTGTTTTATACCTGCCGCCCAGTCGAGAATAGTAGTTATTGTTAGTAAGTAGTTAGAGAGATTTTCTTTCTCTCTCTCTCCTTTATTTTGCTGATTAGTGCTATTTGTTTCCTGCAAACTCTTTGATGTCAACTCATCTGTTTTGTAGTCTGCCAATTTTTCATTTAATAATTCTTGGTCTCTAGTGTGTTATTCGGTTGGTTCGTTTTTCAGTATTTTCCCTGGCTACGTGCCCTACATTGCTATTCGTTCTATCGCGTCTTTTACCTTAGTTCGATGTGTGATTACCTTGTTCGTAATTTTATCTCTTAGAGTATTGCTCATTCCATTGTTCTTTGGCAGGTTTGCATTTTTTACCGCACCGTATGTTGTAACTAGCAGTATGCAGAAATCTTAGACTTTTCGTTTAAGTCAGATTAAAGTGTCTGTGTCTTTAAGTATATGTTTTAGTTTGCTAAATGCTTTCCAGCTTTGTGTTATTCTTCTGGTAACTATTTTTTCCTTGATTTTCTATTTTTATTGTTATTCAGTGCCAAAAGTACGTATATTTGTTGACTTTTTCTATGTTATTGCCGTCTATTTAGTGCGGTTGGTGTTCGAGGTCATGACCTTCGTGTTTTTCATGTTCATTTTGAAATCCACCGATACTCTTTGAGCATGTTCGCTAGCTCTTTAAGGTCTGAGCTGATCGAAGCTATACAGTCGGCAAATTGCAGATAGATGTCTACCGTCTATGGTTATTTCTTTTTTTTACCATTTTATATTTTAGTAAGATTGTGTCTCCATGTCTGACTCCTCTGCCTATTTTGATTTTTTTGTACTTATGATTTGTATGTAGCCTGTTGTGCTATTTTTTTGCGGATCACAGCTTGCACTGGCGGCTGATAAAAATCTAGCTTGTTAAATAAGCAATTTGTTGAAATTTTTGTCAATATCTTATATATACGAGAGCAGACATTATATTTGTAGTTTTTAATGTTAGTGTTGTTTCCTTTTTTCATGCAGCGAGATATTTTGTATTACTTTCTCAACTTTTAATGCGTTTTCTAGATAAAATTGATAGATATCGGCGTAGAATGTCCGTATAATCTCAAAGATTTCTGCTATGTTGTTCGTTCTAATACCATTTTTGTTTATGATCTGGTAGATTTTTGTTTATCCGTTTGCATGCGCTCTCTTACAAAATTTTGTTTTTGTTGTTCTCTATTGATCTTGTACAAACTCTGTATTTGTTTCCAATTTTCTATTCTGATTTCCTTGTTTTTCTGTGGCCTTGTTTAAATACATATTTTTTTGTTAATAATGATACTCAAAGTTTGCATTTCATTTTCGTATTCTTCTCGATTTTGATTCACATAGTCTACACTGGAGAAAGCTTTCTTTATAAACATTTTCTTTTTAGTTAGCTTTGTATTTATTTTTATGCTTGCTTAAAGTGTTCTATGGTCACTTCCATACAGCTAGTATGGAAGTTATTCAGTACAGAGACATTTGTAATTATATTTTTGTTATTTCTTTTATTAAATTTTTATATCAAATCAATTTATTTAATTCATAAACTCTAATAATTCTATTCTAAGTATTTTTTTCATTTCTATGATTGTTAAAAGAACATATATTTATGTTGTCTTTATTTTAATATTAGTGTACATATTAATATAAATCCGCTAAATAAAATAAATGGAATTGACTTTATATGATTTCGCTACCTTGAATTCAAGTCTTATTACAAAATCAGCAACTTATAATGCCTGCAGGTATTTCTATATTTGCATTTGTTTATGAAGCAATTATAATTTATTGACCATTTTTGTTGACTTTTATCTTCTATTTGCTAGACATAAATGCATTTGAACTGTTGTTGTAACAGTAATTATTCTTCATATTTTAATGTTTTATTTTAGTTAAATTAAAATGTTATTTTTATCTATCTATATTTGTGTTGTATTTCAATATACGTTCAGAATGTATCATATATACATATATAACATTTCAATGACAAAGATCGTTGATGTTGAATAATGCAGGTTAAATCAAAATTTGATTCTAATCATATTGACTAAATAATTTAATTCTCAACCGCATATATCACATTTCAAGTTATCGCTAGTGACACATGCCGGCAACAAACTTTATCTCATTACATATTTATTCGTCGGTTTGGTTAATTTGGGATTCGTATCATATCCATCTATAATGATGCAAGGATGTAACATAATATTCACAGTAATATCTGCAACTTGTACATGTTCAAGGAACTTGAATGAATTTACAGCTCTTCACGTTACGTGTTTCCTTTAGGAAATAATAAATTACGTGATATCAAGTGCATTTTAAGTTATGTTTCATTAAGTTTTACTAAAATATGCATGTACAAAAATTAACCCTGAATAATATTATCTCTTCGGTTAAACTAATATAAAGTCGAAATATATCTTATAGCGCCTCTCTCCCGCAATCCGCATAAAATCCACCTACGGCAATATATTGAGCGTACTTATCGAGTTTAACAACAACAATGCACCCTATAACTAAGTCGATAACTTACATTTCCTAAATAAATAGCCTATGGTCTATAATATAAATATTATACACTAAAACATCTACTACATAAATATAAGTTAATAATAACACAATTAATTAATTCCTCCAGAAATAACAATAGTTACATATTTTTATTAAGTGTATAATGACATACCATAACACTTTAAGATAGAAATAACATACGTTTTGTAATAAAAGACACACAATGCCTAAATAAACCAACAACATGCATATATTATAAAAAATATCAATAACAAAGTTAATTCTAAATTAATATTTGCTATTATTTGAATTTTCAAATAATTTTTTTTTCCATTTTTCACCTTACTACAAGATAAAATAGCATCAAAACTGTAGATAGATTAAAAAAGTTAAACACATCAGTAAAAGTAATATCCACGATATTGAACAGTTACATTTTTCTATAAACACTTTATAAAACTCTACAGTGATTGATTAGTTACAAAGTCGTAACGTATTTTTCATGGAGACATGAAAATAAGATGTTAGGTAACATTCTAGTCTTTTGTATTTCTTTTTCTTTTCAAGAAAGTGCACGCTTGTCTGCATTTCTTAATAAAGTATGTACTACCTAGGAATAATTCACTAGTATATTTATTTCATTAAATTCTATAAAATAATAATGAAATAGCAAGTATATACTACTTCTTATACAGTATCTTATACTTCCCACTTAAATTTTAAGCAGTTGAGAGTTTTTCATATAATAAATTAATAAGTTGTTAATTAAAATAAGCAAAAATTATAAATTGAAATGAAATATTTTATACACTAAATTAATAAGAGTAATAATATGACAGTGTAGACCTTCTTATACATGGGAAAAATAATGGAGCAATTTAAAAAAAGAAAATGGCAATCCATTTTATATTAAATTTTCATTTTTAATCTACTCAGTTTCAAAACTTATGTACGCACAATGAAAGAAATGGGGAGAATATTTATAACAATAAAAATCAAGTTTATTGCTTTCTGCAATCAAAAATCGCAATCAGATTGGCTTATAGTAATTTCAATTAGTATACAAATTACCTATACAGTCACAAACGCTGACTAATAATAATAATAATTTATTACAAACTAAATATATACTGATTTCACACACTCTAAGGCATAAACAATATCAAATAAACCAAATAGTAATAAGTAATTTTCAGATGCAAAACATTGATTTGACACCATCGATAACAAAATTGAAGTTTATTTGGAAAGATACATAGATCTTAGACAAAACAACAAATCCTATTGTGGCGAAACAATAATCTCAGGGTTTTGGACAGCGGTTCTACTAACTCCGGGAAATAAATTACAGCTGGTTTAGCAAATGTATATTCTTTATTAATTAACATTAATAAAATATGTATTGTATCAAGCGTTGTCACACTTGTCCATAAACAATATATAACTAAAAATAAAACAAATGTTATTCTCTTAACCTTACCACCACATAGCAATATAATATAAGAAAAAGTAATACTTTAAATCAATTTACCTACGCTGGTGATTACATAAATTGTGTTAATTTATGAAAAGGCCCAGAAAGCGGCAGAATTAATGTTGCAAAGACATGTGTTCTGGATGAAAATCAGCAGTAAAAGGACCAGGAAGGATAAATTCTTTATGATCTTATCAAAAGAATTTGACCTGAGCTGATAGGTAAGTATAAATTTATTCCAATGCGTATTATTTTTAATAAAAATGTACTTGGGGTGGCCTAACTTGTCACAACTGCCCCCATTCTGGGGAGTCCAGAAAGCTTTAGAGACGACCTGCACTTCCCACAACAAGGAATGTAGCGCTTAAGATGACAGCTGTGAAAAGTACCACGCTTCGTCTTATAATCAGGGTGTAGCAGCACATAGGTTTTGGTGGCAATCCGTTTTCCAATTAAATAAGGACCTTCAAAAAGATGAAAAAAAAATTTTGGTTTCCCGACTCAACGCAGATGAGACGGGATTAGCTCGTAATAACACCATATCGCCTTCTTCAAAAATTATCCCTAAGGAGTCGAAAGAACCTCCTAAAATACGTTTTCAAAAACGTTTTCTCATATTCTCTAAAGCTAGCACGCAATTGGCATCTTGATCAATAATGTGCTCAGAGAGCAAACCAAACTCTGAAAGCGGTGACGTAACCCTGCAACCAAACTGAAGTTCAACCGGAGCAAATCCTGTTGATTCATTAGTTACATTATTCAGAAACCCAACTAACTTAGGAATTTCTTTAGCCCAGGCACTGTGGTTATCATGGCAGTAAGATCTAAACAGACGACCAAGCTCTCGCATTACTCTCTCCACGGGGTTTCCCTGAGGGTGACGTACAGAGAAAAAAATACCCTGAATCGAGTTATCATTTAAAAAGCTTGACCAACGTTTAGATGTAAACTGCGTTCCCTGGTCACAGAGTATGCGAGCGGGTTTACCAACGCAAAATAATATTTCTGCAATCGATTGATGATTGTTGCAGTGGTTGTTTTTTCACGGGGTAAAATTCCATAAAAGTCGACAGTGATCAAGTTATTCGGCTCCCCCGCAAACACTGACTCAAATGAATGCTTTGGCAACGCACACCAGGTTTTGTATATCCCAAAATGCCCATAGAACTCGTGATACAACTGAATAAAATCGGATATCAATAAACTTGGAATTCAAAAATAGCATATTTTTATGTAAGAAAAATTTAGGATGACCCGAAAAAGGAGAATTTATTATACTGGAAAGTTTGTTATCCGCTCGTTGAAACTCCGGTACTTTTTGCAAAAGTAACCGAATATTAGGACCTGCTTTCATAGCAAATACACAAAATTCTCAATCTTGCGGTGTTGGCAGTCGTCTGGGGGGATGGCGAGACAAGATATCAGCTATTAATTTATCACGACCCGAGATGTGCTCAATATCAAACTCGTATTCTTGTATTGACAAAACCTAACGTGATAGACGAGGTGATTATAGTCTACAAGAATTGAGGTAAGTAAGCGCACGATGTTCAGTCAATACAACAATTTTTTTACCCAGCAGGAGAACACCACGCTCAAGAGCTCCTTTTCGGACGTAAAATATCTAGTCTCTCGATCCAACAGAAGGCGACTGCAATACGCTACCACATGCCGTTTTTTATCAATCACCTGATACAAGACACCACCAATTCCGACATCGCTCGCCTCACATTGAACGATAAAAGGTAGGTCATGCCGGGGATGATAAAACAAAACATCACGTGATAACTCGTATTTAATGCGGCTGAAGGCCTCATCATGTTCAGCTTTCTAATTAAATTTCACCGCTTTTCTTAATAATTGCGTTAAAGGCGCCACCATATTTGAAAAATGGTTTACAAACGTGCGGTCAAAATTTACCAAACCGAGAAAACCTTGTAATTGTTTTACCGATTTTGGTACAGGAAAATCGGTTAAAGCTTGTACCCATTTTGGGTCAGGTCGACAACCCTGGGAGCTGAGAATATATCCCAAGAAATTCACTTCTCGACAAAAAAATTTACATTTAGCCAGACGCAAAGTAAATCCGGCTTGCTTCAATCGCGATAACACTTGCTCTAAATGTTCGATGTGTTCTTCAAACGTTCGCGACGTTATGAGAAGATCGTCCACATAGGAATGCACAAACTTCTCGCACTCTACTCCCAACACCTGGTCAATGCATCTGGTGAGTAGCGGACTAGCATATGGGGTGTCGGATTGTTCAATGACCCCCCACGCCTCCATTCTGTCAATCTCAGCCTAAACAGCCGTTCGGTATGCCACGGGAATAGGATACTGTTTAACTGTGAAAAAAGTAGGATCTATCAAATTAATTTGATGCTCGTATTCTACAGTTAAACCCGGGCAATCAGAAAAGGTTGATGAGTGTTTTTGAAGAACAGAAGTAAATATTGTTTTTTGTTCCATCGTTAAATCAATTTCTGGATTAACATCCATTACCTCAGCATTAGTGTATTCTGATATAATGGTTTGAGGTTGTGATTGGTTGATTGCACAGATGCGCAGCTGAGAAGTTAAAGGCGGAATTAAATCATGTTCCACAATAGTTTCTGGAACCTCCAAAAGTTTATCATCAAGTGAAAACGTGACCAGTCCTCGCTTTTCCCGACAACTGACATTTGCGTAAAAATATCTTAAAAAATCTACCCCTAGAATAACACGGTATCATAGATTTGGAATGACTAAAAATTCAAAAGTGGAAATAAAATTATTTATTGCAAAGGGCATAAATAATTGATGAGTTACGCGGCTAAATTTGGTTTTAAAGGCCCCTTTGACTTTAATACCTTGAACAGGCAGAACAACAACATTTATCAATACGGGACTTATTTGTTGAAAAACTTCATAAGTGATGCACGAAATTTCACTTCCTGTATCCACCAGTGCGAGAAATTAAAACTTTTTAAAAGCAATGGTTAACACCGGATAGTAAATCGGTGCTTCCCCGTGATCGAATTCACATTCTTTAACAAATAAGGCTTCTCCTGGATTGAAACTTTGCTAAAAGTTTGATCTTGTGAAATAAATTCCACACTACGCAATACCGACAACGCTTGCCGAATATTTGAAGTCCCAATTAAACAAGTTGCAATGTGTAGCGGATAGTGCCGAGCAATAAGATGGATTAAATGTTCATCTTCGTAAGATGGTACCAAAAATTGAGCTTTGGTAATTAATTTTAACATATAATTGGAAAACGTGCCAAGACTAGATTTAAGCAATTTGCGGACATTGAGCTTATAATAGACTTCCAAAACATATTAAAAAAATTAACAACATCAATAAATTTAAAACTACACTATACAAACATATATGCTTCCGGTTTATAAATCTCAGAAAATACCAAATTTAAAAGTTTATTCCATGTGTCAACAATACAAATACAAAAATCTTTCTTAAAAGTTTTGGGCCTACATATCTAGCAAGCATTGTACTACGTGTAAATTTTGATTAAATAACAATATGTCTTTTATTTTGTTTAAACAATGTCCATAAAAATATCTATAAAAAATAAATAAAAAACAAACCAATATATAAATTTTATATTTATGCAAAAGCTGAACAGATGTAAAAAACTGTTTAAATATATTAAGAAATCTTAGTTTTCTAGATACTTTCTATGTCAATAACCTAGTCGTTCCAGAAAAGATTATGCAAAATTGTAACCCCCAGAAGACAAATTGGGAAAGACTTAGATATGGATTCGTTGTTTAGTTTAATATTTGGAACTGATGATACCTAATTATTCATATAATATGCTTTATAAACTTCAAAAATTTGATGTTTAGTTAAAGATTTCATTCTTTTAAAACCAATATAAAAGCACTGCAAAGTCGTCAATTTCCACTTGCGGTGATAATAGAGTTTCAGTTTAAGACCATACCGACCGCTACCTTGATTTGTAGTATTTTAACAAAAACGGCAACTTCCCTTTCATCGCTGTGTCTACAAATAATTTGATAATAGATTTATTTTTTTACCAGTACATTTAGATAGGATTAAACTATGATAAGTCGAAGTCTTTTTTGTAAAATTATATTTGCAAATAGCAACAAAATGCATTCAAAAATACAGAAAAACGCATTTATCTCTATATTTGATGGGTTTTTTCAGCTATTTCCTAACTATTATTTGACTAAAAGACTTCGACATTTCATAGTTGAATCTTTTCTAAATGTACTGTAAAAAAATAAATCGATTATTAAATTATTTGTAGAAGCAGCGATGAAGGGGAAGTTGCCGTTTTTGTTAAAATACTACAAATCAAGGTAGCGGGCGGTATGCTCTTAATAATACGTTTTATTTCAGTAGTGAACCATGGAAGAAATTGATCCAAATTACAATATGTTGGCACCGAATTATCAAAAATAGCATAAATATGTTTGTAAAATAAAGCAAATGCTTCATTTACATCACTACAGTGATCTAAGTATGACCAATCAGCATACATTAAATCATTATAAAAAGGTAGTTGGCTTTACAGAAATTATAACGTACATCAAAGTTGGTAGAAAATGCTGGTTCTTTATTAATCGTATTAACTTATAATAGAATATGAGGATGGTGTTTATCTTCAGAGATAAATAAAAGAAATTTCACATTCAACAATGTTATAAGAGTCATAATTGTAAAGGACTACATCGAGTAACCTATTGTTGGAGTTTGTAATAGTATTGCATTGTTTTAGTTTCAGTAGATTAATAAAGTTAGAACTATTAAGCATAGACCGAAATACCTCACTAAAAAAAGGTATACTAAAGTCACCAACAATTATTACAGTGTTATCTAAAACTATTAACTCTATTGTTTCAAAAAACAAATCAAACATATCACTTAGTACTTCCCCTGGTAAATAAACAACAAGCAAATAAACTGTAAAAAAATTAAAGAATCATTCGCACAAACAAAAATCAATCAATAAAACAAAATTGGCTATATTGAATACTTCTACATTGTTTGTATTTAATATTATTGGAAGAAGCCATTAAAACACTTAATACGTACAACATTATAATTAAAAATAAACCATTCAAAGCTGTAAATTGAATCATTACACTAAATTTCAGTTATAAAAATTAAATCATAAGAAGAATTACAGACACTAAGATATATCAAATAAGTTTTCGAACAAAAACTTAGTACTTGGTACACCGTGTATGTACCTGATGCAGATGTTAGTATCACCTGCCGACGTTCTTTGCTGTAGTTTTTTTTTTTAATCTCACCATATAATTCATTCTGCACAGGGGTTTGATCTCGTGATATATTTAAATGTTTAAATTTATCAACATTTTTAATCTTCATAATGTTGCACATTGCGGTATTAATTGATTGTCCATCTCTCAATTCTATTTTAAGAGGACGTTTATAATTAGCAGTCTAAATGGTTTATTCAACACCAAGTAATGAAAGAACTTCGCGTATTATATTTGTCACCTTTGATTTGCGCAGCTTTTGATTCACAAGATGGTTGAGCAAGTCCGTATATAATATTATTGTTTTAACGCATTTCTCTGTCAGTTATTTCTTGTATAATTTTTTCACTGTTCAAGTTAGACAGTTGTGATGTTGAATTTGACAATTTTAGTAGTTTAACATCTTTCTGAAGGGCAATCATAACAGATTTTATGCCATTTATATCATCACCTTACTTAGCAATGCAAGATTTTTTTTTATCCAACCGTAACCACCTTGTTAACACAGGAATAAAGAGACCACGGTAAGGTAATATTGTAGGGTAAATATTGTTACGGCCCTGCGTTTCTGTTTATGCACACACCAATATGTATAAAATCAAAAACGTGCAGTAGTGTTTTAATAAAATAAAGTTAAATAACTTACATAAACCGCACAACACTGTTTCTATAATTAAAATATAATAAATAATTGCACTTAACTAAGAAAAAAAAAATTCACTTAAAACTCACAAATTACAAGACCATATTGTTTATGATATGATTTGATATAGGTTTAAAGTCTTTGATTATACAGCGTCCATTATAAAAGTAATGCGCAGGATTTTATTGTGAAGCGACTATACATCCCAGCCCGGTAAAACCAGTCGTAAAATGTGGTGGAAGATCTGGCCTTTCAACGCAGTTGGTCGCCAACTTGCTCCGACTGTTCTAAGCGGAAAGAAGTGTCTCCGCGTGCGTGCAGTGTGTTTTTCGACTTTGTAACACCACGCGATTTTGCGCTGTCAAGTGGCACACAAAATTATCCCCCCCCCCCCCCCAAAGTGCAAATGAGCAAGTTTCGCATCAAAATGTTGCTCATTATCTTCTTTGACATCCATTTTCCTCAACCTTTTACCTCAAGGTGCTCAAAAAATTAAAACGCCGAATCGCGCGTGTGAGGACTGACATCAAAAGCACGGTCAAGCTCCACCATGACAATGGCCCCAGTCAAACGGCAGTCATCGTTACCAACCTTCTGGTCCAAAGCAACACCTCGGTGGTCCTCCAGCTCTCTTACAGTCTCGACTTGGCTCCGTACAACTTTTTTTGTTTCCTTGACTGAAGAGAGAGCTAAAAGAAAAGCATTAGGAGTCCGTGGAAAAGTATGTTACAAAGTTATTAAAAGACATTCCTGTCGAGAAGTTTTACAGTGCCTTCCAGGCGTAGCAGACACGTCGTCAAAAGTGTATTGATGTAGGGCAAAAATATTTCAAAGAATTTAAAGCATTTTGTACCAGTAATAATAATAATAATAAATCTTTACTTCCCAACAGACAATCCAATAGTAGAGAATACATATACATACAAATTATTTTTACACAATTTAAACAGTTTAAAAAAAATATATAAAATTAAATTAAATTAACACTAAAAAATGTCATTTACAGATTAAATAAAAACTTTGAATGAATTACAAAAAATATCAACACAATCATTTTTATTATTATAGTTGCAACACACACTGGTAATTGGTAAGTAGTTTCAAATATTTGAGTGATAATGTTTGCATCTAAATGTGATTGCACTATCACTAGAACCTCCAAACATTAAAACTAATCATAGACAATAGTGTATATCATCAATTCTGTCATTTACAATATTATACAAACATACAATAGATGCAGTATTTCTACGAGAAGCTAGACTTTTTAACTCATACATGTATAACAATACATGATACAAAATTGAACGATCTGGGTATTGTTTTGTTTGTTTATAGTAACATAGTTTATCAGTGCGCTGCGTAATATGGACACCATACAACACTACAGTATTCAAGCTTAAATCTGACATATGCAAAATATAATGGCTTGATGACTTAAATATTGATAAATTCTGAACATGATCTATTAATAAAACCCAAAAGCATATAACTTGCGTTGGAACTATAATGAACGTGCTGTTTAAACGACAAAAACCTATCAAATATAATTCCCAAATTTTTAATGATATTACAGCGCTCGAAGATGTGTGAATTAATTTTATAATTAAATTTTATGATGTGTTTAATACGTGAAAATATCATAGATTTGCCTTTTTTTTTGGTTCAGTTTGAGCTTATTAATAGTACACCATTATTAATTTCATTCAAATCAATTTGGATAACAAAAGAATCACAAATAGTTTTAACACAAAAATAAATTTTTATGTCATCTGCAAATAACAAAATTAAAGATTTAACGCACTGCACAAAATCGTAAATAAAAAAAAATATAAGTGGACCTAAGTTAAATACTTGTGGAATACCACTTGTAGGAGTAAACGTTAGCAATCTGCACCCTTTATGCTCAACAAATTGAAGACCGCCTTCAATTTGTTGAGCATAAAAATTGTAGATAAGATTTTTACAAAATAACTGTGTTGTTATAAATTCCAAAATGTGATAGCTTGCTTAATATTATATTGTGGTTAATAGTATCAAAAGCCTTTTGAAAATCTGTATAGATGACATCTACTTGACAGCGGTAAAATTTAGTAGGTTTGTTGATGTAGACCTCATTTTTATAAAACCATTTTGACGTATACTTATCATTCCCATTACAAAGTTGTATAGAGTTTTCAAAAAAGAGGTTTCATTTTGATATTAAAAAAAAAAACAGGTATTTTTAGGAGAAATCAACGAATGTTTATTTCATTGTAAAAAGGAAGGTATAACATTAACATTTAAAAACGATATCAGTCAAATAGCCGCCACGGTTATAGTTGCTGCAGTACCACATTCTTTTCATGAAATTTTCCATGACCAATTCGCACATTTGCAGCTGTATGTCCTCGATAACTTCAATAATTCCATCTTTAAGGTCTTGAATCAAATGTGGAGCATTGGCATTGACCAATGCTCCACAATCGATTCAATACCCAAAGAATAAAGGTGTTGAATCACAAGATCTCAGGTTGTCAATTGTGATCACCTCTTTGAGTAATAACACGGTCAGGAAACTTTTCTTGCAAAATTGCGATTGTTTCGTTGCTTGTGTGGCACGTAGCGCCGTCTTGCTAAACATAAACGTCGTCCACATCAATATCTTCCAGTTCCAGCCATAAAAAATCATTAATCATAGCTCGGTAGCGCCATCCATTCACCGTAACAGTTGCACCAGCCTCATTTTCAAAAAAAGTAGGATCCAATCACACCGCCAGTCCAAAAACCGCACCAAACAGTGACACGTTGAGGATGTAAAAACTCAACAATCATTGTAGGATTTTCTGAGCCCCAAATGCGACAATTCTGCTTATTAACGTAGCCTCCTAGGTGAAAATGGGCCTCCACTAAAAATGATTTTTCGTTGAAATTCTGGATCATTTTGATGCATTTGAAAGACCCAATCAACAAAGATACTACGTTTATAGTGATCGACCGGCTAAAGTTCTTGTTTTAACTGCATTTTAAAAACCTTAAGACTTAAGTCTTTATGCAAAATACGGTGTAATGTCGTTTGTGGAATGTCTAATTCCAAAGATCGACTAGGAATCGACAAACTTGTGTTTTCTTCAACACTACGAGCTACATCAGCAATTTTCTCATAAGTTCTTGAGCGATGCACACGGTTTCAATTCTTCACATTACAAACTCAAGTTTTTTCACCAAGTTTACTATTGCCGGCCGAGAAGGTGCTTTACGACGACCAAAAAGTGCTTTAGTTTTGCAAACTGTGACTGAAAATTTTTCACTATTTTTGTAGTAAATTTTAATAATTTCAATGCGTTGTTGAAGCGTGTATCGTTCCTTTTTTAATAATGGCGTTGTTTTTTCTTGTCAAATGTCAAAAGATAATAGCTTCAAAATTAACAGTTGCCGAAATAGTCTGCTATTCAAAATGAAACTTTTTATTGGAAAACCCTTTATATTGTTGCAGAAACTATTGATTTAAATAACTTGGCAAAGTTGTTCAAGATTAAACTTAGACGATAATTTGTAATATCATTAATTTTTCCACTATTAAAAACAGGACATTCACGTGCTTTTTCCATACTTCAAAAAAATTCTAAACATTTTAAAATTAAATTATATGTATATATTATATACATATATGATTTAAAGAAGCAAGTGATATAGAAACGCAATCATTTATTATATATGCATAAGTAGCTCTATCATGATCCTCATAAACACTTTCACAATAATATTTGGAAAAACCGTTCACAATAGCTTGAGAGTCATTCAATAGTTTTTGATTCCTGGTATTCGGGTTACTTTTTTATTTTTATTAACAAACAACCATACTTTTGAAGGATCAGTGCAAATGTTAGCCTCAGCATTATTTAGATAACATTTGTATTCATTGCGGATTGAAGCTTTAATTTCTTTGCAAAAATTATTAATTATTGTACAATACCACAACAGTTTATTGTATAATTTAATATAATGATTTTTAAGGCAAATTAGTCGTATTGTTTCATTTGAGAACCATGCCGAGTATTTTTGTCGTGTATTAACTGATGACTTTTTTGGGACACAAACATCAAAACAAGAATAAAGTTTAGAGTACAATAATTCGCATGCTAAACTAACATTGGCACACAATAACATTCAAATTTATTTTAGTAATGGACGCATACAGTTCTGGATAATTAGCTGCTTTAAAATTGTAAACTTGCAAGTTTAAGTTGGGTTGAAAGTTAACAACATTTACTTGTTTAACAAAAGCAGTTATATGTAATACTGGGTGATGTTGATCTTCTTTAAGAAGAAGCTCAAATTTTACAATAGTACAATTTATATCAGAAGTTGTTAATACAAGATCCAATAATCTTTCATTATGATTTAGCACAGTATTGCATTGTAAAAGATTGTTAACATCAAGAAAAAAAATTAAAATTAATGATTATGGACTTCTTGCAGAATTTGTGATAATATCTTGATAAAAAGTTGGAACATTAAAATCTTCTAAAATAAGAACGTTGTCAGTATTTAAGATTAAATCAATGTATTCTAGTAGTAACTCATAGTTTAATGCCTATTGCAAAAAAGGTTTATAAATACACATAGCTTTAATATGTTTACCCCTCAATACAACATTAATAGCAAGAATATCAACTTCCAATAAAGGTGATATAACATGCTCTAGCAACTATGACTAAAAAGTAATATCTACTGCAATTAACACTCCTCTTCCTCTTTTACACGTTATCATCTCTATACACAATGTAATTATATCGAAATAGTTCGCTGCTAAAAATGCCATCATTAAGCCAAGTTCAGTAAAAAAAATTAAGTCAAAATTATTAACTGCCACGGTTATATAAATCATTGACTTTAGTAGACAAACCTGGCACATTGTAATAATAGATACCATTTCTTTTAAAAAATTGAGTATGCAGTTGGGAGTTAATTAGTTTTTCGACTGAATAATACGAGGTTACATACTTGGTACGCAGATCTTCGTTGCCGTTGTCTAATCTATTCTTTAGCTCATCGCGTATTTTTCTTTCGTAGTTCTGCTGCATAGATGTTTTATCATTTAATAATAACAGTTTGCAAATCTTCTAGTGCTTTTGAGCTTTTTAAAGTTTCTCAAAATATTTGTTAAGTCACTGAAGCTAGCAAAAGTACGATCAATAAATCTTCTATTTTCATAGAAAATGCGCATTACTTTCATAATGGACCCTTCTAATCTAAAAATTTTAAGACGCTTTCTCATATTTGTGAATATAATCTTTAGAAAATGTGTATGAAAGGTGCTATCATCTACTATAAAAGACTTTTGGTTATTTAAAAAAGTTTATTAATCTAAATCAAAAATAAAGACGACAAAAGAGCAGAACCTCGAAAGACACATCATTTGTGATTTTGGGTTCAGAGTTAAAACAACATTGTAATCAACTCTTTTTAAGAACTTGCCAATAAGAAATTTAATATACTTTTCAAAACTGACAGTTTGGAGAGTAACGCAATTGGCCTATAATTTAAACAATCAGACTTGTCTCCCTTTTTAAGTATAGGTTAAACATTAGCAATTTTCCAACAATTCAAAAATGGTTTTTGTATGTTGAATATATTAAAAATTAGACTTGTTTCACACGTATGCGGTTCCATTTAGATTGGTTCAATTTTTATAATTAATTTTAGAATTTCAGGTACAATCAAATTTGGAGTAACAAGTATGTAGTGGTTAGGATGAGAACAGCAACAGGTTAATGCTCAATGGTACACAATACCGTAAGAGATATTTTTTGTTTTATCTAAGAGATATATTACTACAAAACAAAGTAAATAATAGTTCCTTATCAGTAATAGTTTTGCTTTTGTGGTTGTTGTAGACAGTGACAATAATTATTTCTGATAATAACGATATCCATTGTATCCTAATCAATTTGAATTTTGCACCCATCCAGAAATGACTTTATTTTGAGTTACTATAATTTTATTGTATTATTATTAAACAACTAACCTATTCAAAACTGAGATTGTGTTATCATTTATGTTTTTTTTTTGTCGTACTCAATTGCCTCTGTTGGAAACAAATAATCTAATATATCATTTTTAGTATGTCCTCAAATTCTTATAAGATATATTATCACTATTACCTATCATATTTAATACACACAACTCGTCAAAAATTGATAACTATCAACAACGTTTTCCATAGTTATATATATAGACAAAAAGTACAAGTCATCACAAATTATAATACTTCCTACTTACTACTTGTAAGAGTTTATAATACAGTTTACAAATATTAAGTCAGTAATGCTGCCTATGTAAATTAGAATTGACGTCCATTAATACAAACATATTGTGTTGATTTTCAATTAGAAATACCGAGCATATTCAAAATAATGCCAATCATTTATGTAAACTCAATCCCATAAATTAAGTTAGCATTAACCACTGATAACGTTCATAAATGATTGAATTCACATGTCTCAAATTATTTTTATATACATTTTCACTATAAATGTATTCAGATAAAACAAACTTTGAGTACTATACAAATATTAAAAATACAAAATATGAACTAACAATAAATAAATGTAAACTAACTAATACATTAAATTTAGTGACTGGCCTTCCGCCGAGTTTGTTTGATATATTATTTCCAAACCTTTCAATGGAGCATGCTAATAAATATATTGTTTAGCACCTTGATATAAATCTTTAGTTAATAAATAATACACATAATCGTATTATATAAATTGCTGCAAAAATTTAAAAAATATTATGTCAATATTTAATTTCATTCAAGATTAATAACAAGAAATTTTATGTATTTATTCAATGCTTGCGTGCATTACACATATTACAACAGAATAGATATGTTTATATTAAACATTTTAAATACTAATCAAATGAAGTAAAGTTACATCAAAAGTTATGATTTTTGTAGCAATTTTATCTCCAGAAGATCTCACATAAAAATAATTATTTTGAATTAAATGTAATGATTTTATTACATACATAAGCTAAAACTCAATTGTTGTGGATTGTATTGGAAATAAATTTCTATTCGTTACTTCTTAAAGTCGAATTACAAAAAAACTAGAAGTATAAATTTAAAAGTATATCAAACAAAACAAACCGACGTTTTTACCGTAACTCGATTATAACTTTGGCGTTTCCTTTGAATCGAGTACCAACAATCAATCTTTACTTTCTACCTAAAATTTTTTTATATAAATGTTTATATAGATTTTTTCAATATAAAACCCATGGTACATCCTGCAAACAATTTGTTCATCTAAAAAAAACTTTGTGCTCCCTGAAGGTTTACTAAATTTACGACCATAGCCGAAATTTTTATGTCGTATTTGCATTTTACAAGTTTAAATAAGTAAAATAACTCAGCTATATCTGCTTACATCTAGTAAAGCGGTATTTTAAAAAGTAACTTTTAACTAAAACTAGTGAAATAGTTGAAAAGTTTTTAAACTTCACCCAGTAATGGTGTTCTTTTTTATGAAAATAAAGGCGATGAATAAGTTTGAAATAAATTGTGAGATTTTATATTTATAAAATTATTAGTAATAAAGTTTTGTTAAGATGGGAAAATCGTTTAACGTTATTATATCTCAGAAAGTGTAGATTTTTAATTGTGCAATAGGGAATACAATATCGTAAGAGTTTGTCTTTAATAGACAAAGTTGGTGCATTTTCACAATAAATTTATTCCAGTTTAAGAATATCTATTGTCTCTGTATTTTCTTTCCACATTCAATTGCCCATTTTAACAAGACTGTATATATAATTTCAGTGAACAATGTAGAAATATGTTACAGTTTATAATAATAACATTTATATCCTATATCAAGATAATAAACATCAAAGATTATTCTTTATATTATTACTCTATATAGTAGTAGCAGCAAATATAGTTATTTCATATTTACTACAGACAAATGATTATATACATATGTTACATTGTGACAATGGTTGCTTTGAACATGAAAAGAGCTATCATCACCTTTCTGTCCCGTAAACTTATAGTAAGTTTTTTTATTTTTTATAATTACCGGAACAGCTATATAACTCTACAAAATTTCAAATATCCAAACAAAAGTGTTTTGTTTTTAAATAAGCTAGCGTTTAAGTACATATTTAATTAACCAATAGAATTATAATTAATATAAGATTTATTGTGAGATTTATTTGTAAAAATTATTTTTTATATAAAATGCATAAACTTTGAGTTATAAGCAACTAATCCAAACTCCCAACCTTCGAATTAAAAATATGTTTACAGAAACATACACATTTGTTTTAACCGAAAACAAATGTCAAAACAATCATTTTAATAACAATTTGTCAATTGTTTCAAAAAGTTTTTGAGAGGTTGGAGTATTGTTAATCCGCTCAGCAATGACAAACATTTATTTTAATTCTATCTAATATTTGATTTGTTTTTGAATTTGTTGATTTTATATTTGGTTAAATTAAATGTGTTAGTATGTCGGAAAATTATCTTTTTGCAGTTCAAAAATTAATTAATAAAAAATTAATACCTTATAACTCAAAAAGAATAAATTTTATAAAAAAATTGTTTACAAAAAACTCCTTTAAAATTTAGAAACTTAAAAATATATAATATACATACCAAATTTTTATAATATAATAGATTGTAGATTAAAAATATATTTAAACTATAGCTTATTTAAAACCAAAAAAAGGTTGTATTTTTTGGACTTCTTTATAGTTGGAGATAATAATTCTCCAACTATAAAAAAGAATATAATTCTTTAAGTGTTCCGGTAATTTTAAATAATTCTGTATATTATGTAATTAGAAGATCAAGCGGTAGTTTAAATCCGAGTAGATATTATTACAATGTCGAAGCTATTCTGTTGTCTGTTTGTGTTTGTTCTAAGTAGTGTTGATAGTTTTATACTTTTATTTGATTCTTGACTTTCCCGATCTGTTAGTTTGCTTATCAAATAATCTGAGGTCAGTTCATGTTCTTTTTAATCTGTTTTTTATATATATATATATATATATATATATATTACTCAGTAATAGTATTATTTAACTCTTATTTTTTCCTATAATTAGTTTTAATCATCAACAATGATGGAACAATATACGTCCAAATTTAATATTTCAAGATGATGAAATTTTGGGTCATTACTTGGACTTTGTTTAATAATCCAAATTATTACAGGAATTTTTTTAGCAATACATTATACAGCTAATATTGATATAGCATTTAATAGAGTTGTCCATATTTGTCGAGATTCTAACAAATAGTAGAATTGCTACAAAGAAGCTTAAAATCCCATTAAAACTAATTTTAAAAAGTTACTGAACAGCCTGCAAAAATAAAATCGAGCTGCTCTGGGTAAAAAATATCCTAACAAAGTATGTAACATTGAGACGGACAGGCTGGCGCATAAACAGTCATCTTCATAGCGCGTGGACCCAAACCCTAGACCGCTTTACCACTCAAAAACATCAATAACCTACTAAAAATCAACACACACACAACGCACTAAAAAAGTGTTGAAACAACACTTCGGGCTACAGACAAGCAAAAAAAGCAATGACTTCCCCAATCGCCAAAACACAAATTACTATTTGCGACTGTCCAAAGATTAGAACAATGTCGACATCTAAATGCAGTTAGACTTTAGCACACTGCAAGGAGTGCTCGCAAACACTGTAACCTCCTGAAAAAAGCTGTTTAAAAAATATCTTTGCTAAGAACGCTATCAAATTACATGTCACCCTTCTTTGTGTTTCAAAGACTTGTGTGCACATTAACAAAAAAAAACAGAATGTAAACAACAATACAATTAAAATCTTTACAAATGGCAAAGTTCTGAACCGGCAATCTTCTTGTAAAACTTAAGCCTCAAAATATCTTTACCACTACTTGGAATAACCTGAAAAGAAGCCTAAAAATATATCAAAACTAGTTTTTAAAAGTCACCGAGTTTTTACTTTAGTAATCTATAAAAATATCATCAGTTGCTTTGGGTAAAAAATAATTAAACATTAAAGCAAACGGTCTGGCGCAAAAAAAAGATCAACTTTCATGGCGTTTGGTTCTGAACCCTAGACCGCTTTACCACTCAAAAATTTCAATAACCTACTAACAATGCACTGAAAAAGCGTTGCAATGACATTCCGGACTGCAAACAGACAAATAAAGCAATGACTACCCCAAAAGCTAAGACAAAGATTACAACTTGCAACTGTAAAGAAAAAAACATGCAAACTATGACAGGGATCTTAACAAGACATTAACTTCTAAGAAAACAAACGCACGCGGTTAGTATTAGAAACAGTTCAACGTGTAGATAACGTAAAATAAATAACAAGATAATTAAGCACGTGCTATGTACATGCCCGGTCTTCTCATACAATAGAGAGTCCATGGAGAGTTGGTAGCTTAATATAGCCAGTATAAGAAAGACCTTTCCAAGCGTTGTGCTTGCATATATCAACATAAGATGGTTAAATGCCGGGACAAAAAGATGAGGTCACCACTGAAAAATGTACAAAGAGCCTAACAAAGCCTACGTGCAGTAATTTTCGGTTTACCCTCCAACTCAAAATCTAGTATTCAAAAATAATGCTGAAATATAATATAAAACTAATAAATATTTTTATACCAACAAAAAAAGCTTTGTCCATTTAACAAACATCTTTAAAACTGTCATTGAAAATAAACTGTGTCAAGAAGTTCTATATAACTATGAACTTTTTTTTAACATACTGTTTTGATTGTTATTTTAATCTGTTTGTGTTTTGTTTTGTTATAATTTTTCCTGTAACTAGTCAATTTTGTACTTATCCAGAAGTTGCAAAACTGTATTGTACATTTTATCTATTGTGTATTCAATTGTACTGCATTGTATTGTATTGTATTGTATTGTATTGTATTGTATTGTATTGTATTGTATTGTATTGTATTGTATTGTATTGTATTGTATTGTATTGTATTGACATGATTTATACCATTTATTTGGTCTGTAAAATCAAATAAACATATTCTATTCTATTCTCAATAATTAAAAAAAGACAGGTTACTTCGTTATTAAATCTTTTAGAAAAATTACAATAATTTATATTTTATTTATTTACGTTAAATTAAAACAAAAAATTGTTTTCAATATTGTTTTTGATATATATATATATATATATATATATATATATATATATATATATATATCCTTAATATGCAATACTGCAACTGATATATTTATTAAATCTAACTTCAATAGGTGCTATATTCTTGCCAACCTTATCCCAGAAGTCAGTTTTTAATATTACGGTACTTTTCCACAAAACTTTTCAATTGATATACATATTTGAATTTCCAGATAACTATTATGTCTGATAAGAAATCTACAGCCAATACATAAAGATAAATTATAATATCAAGTAACTAAAAAAATTTTTGATCATAAATTTGAAATAATAATATATTTATTGCCCAACAGAAATACATCCATTAACAAGACAAAATAACATAAGTAACATTAATGACATATCTCTATAACTATACTACATACTACTACTAAACTATATACATTAAAAATTATCTAAACTTATTTTCGTTACTCTAAAATATATACAAACAGCGTCTAAAAGCGCAGGCAAACTGTGATAAAATATGTCTAAATCTACGTTAACAATATTATTAAAATGACGACAAATCCTATTAATAGGTGAGTTGGTATAGACCATTGTTTCCCAACCTTTTTTGTGCCATGCCCCACCTAAGCCTCTTTAACATTCTTATGCCCCCCTGTGTAACATATACATAGTTTCCTTCCTAGCGCTTGATGCTTGCTGAACAGAGATTTTATTTTAGGTTCCAATTTGGTTAGCTTCACAGAGATTTTATGTTAGGTTCCAATTTGGTTAGTTTCAGTCTCAAGTCTCCCCGTTGTGTTATATCCAGACGATTTATTTTTTTACTAGTAAATCATTTACAGCACTAAATCCACATTCCGCTAAAAATGAAGATCGAAACAGTAACAATAGTTTTCTTGCACATTTGGTTACATTTGAGTATTTAATTTCTGTTTCCTCACAAAGCCATGCCATCGCTCATTTTATATTAAATAAAGTTTTAACTGACTCATCATTTTGCATTTCTGTGAGTTCCATGTTAACCAATTTGTTTTAAATCAGAAGATCTTTCTTTTAAATCAGCCGATAGAATTTTTAGATGATCGACTTTAACAAGTATAGCGGTATCATTTACTTCACATTTTTGGTGCCAAAGTTCAAAGTTTATGTTGTTAATATTTTTCTGACATAACTCAATAAGGGTAATGAAACCATATAATATAATTTATAATATTTATTAGACGCAATTATTTAAGAATTTGCTTTTTTCTTTCAATTTTGACACCAAAATCAAGCATTGCATTTAAATGATCCGAAGCAAAATGGTTAAACTTATGTCGAGTCCATTTTCAAATTGCCCCCCTTAACAATCAAATTGTCCCCCTGTGGGGCGTAGGCCCCACGTTGAGAATCACCGGATAGACATTAGTTCGACACTGAGAAATTTGATAGAAATCTGCTTGTCGAGTACGAAACGGCGCAACTGTAAAACCTAGCAAACTCAACAAGTAAGAAGAATTAATTTAATTGTTTAATAGTTTATGCAAGAATGCTATTTGACATATTACTGATCTACATTCAATTAAGTCAATAGCAAGTGATTCAAGCAACGAGACATGGTCACAATGTCTAGATGGATAAGTGCCGGTTTATTTAAATTTAATATATTTGATAAATTTTCGCTGCACTGCTTCTAGTTCTGACTTACGGTTATTATAAAATGGATACCATATAACAATGCAGTATTCCATTTTAGAGAGCACTAGTGCAAAATATAGTGTTTTTAAAGCAATAACATTTTTAAAAGATTTGCAATTAAAAATCTTTTAAAAAGATAACAAATAAATAAATAAATAAATAACCTTTTGCCAAAGTCTCAATAAAAAGTTTTGTACAACACATGCCTTCTGGTAATCACTTATCTCGGATTTATAAATTCAAATTAAATCAAGAGATTTAATCACTGACTATTAGTACAGGTATTAGTAAAATGACAGGAAAATAAGAAGGATAGTAACGTTTCCCAGTCATATTAAGATTTTTTTCCGGTGCGGTATAAAATCTAGTATTAACATGTAAAGTTAAATATAATTACGTGCAAATAGATTGCGTTAGTGTTTTATTTCGCATGGTATCTTAAATTGTCTTTGTAACAACACCAATAGCACATGTTTTTACAAAATGTTAATTGCACACAACCTACACATCACGTATTTGCCTATAAATTAAAATGTCACCTACAACTTTAGCAATAAATAAAAACGTGACAAACCTAAAAAACATAAAAATTGAGCTAGGACTACACACTTGTGACATGTACACTGACAACAGATTGAAACAAATTGTCCAAAAACCTGACTACAAAAGTAAGCTGCTTTTCAAGAAGGACAGAGACATCATCATTGACAAAAACATTAATACATGTCAAAAAAATTACTAAACGTTATAAAAAAGCGTAAAATTCAAAACGATTGACCATTTGGCAAACCAACTACCACAAAATATAGTGGACAAAATTCAATCCCAAAGAGCAGGAGATAAGACCAAAAACATGACCGATTTAAAAAGATAGATTAAATTTAATGTTAAATTTTAAAAACAATCCGTAGAATAATAAAACTAAGATACTATTGCACAGAAACAATTCAATTTTGCACCTGGTAAAGTCAATAAAAAATACTGTGACTATACCAACTCTGACAAGTAAAGACGGTATTACTACTGTTTTCACTAATGTTGACAAAGCAAAAATGCTCGTAGCAACATTAAAAAAATACAGGTTTTAAGACAAGACAAGACAATCAAAAACAAATTACTGCTAGAGTGGAGCAATTTTTGTTGAAGTAACGACGTCTTTAAGATAATGACAGAAATTTTTAACAAACTCAAAACAAGTTTGAGAAAGAATAAGAAAGATTTTCCCACTTAAAATAGCAAGACAAGACAATCACTTTAGGTTACTTTCTAAAATCTTGGAAACTGGCTCAAGTAATGCTTATACATAAACCTGGACATACAACTACATCGCCCGACTCATATCGTCCAATTTCTTTACTTGTAACGTAAAGTTTTTTTGAATAAGTTGCATAGATAAACCATATCATAAGACTTGTACGCTATACTGGTGGTTTTGAAAGGTATTCGAAAAGAAAGTATCAGTTTGTTAAGCTGCAAAACTCAAAATTCTCGCTATTTCCAATTCAAAAAAAGGTAACTCAATGATCTGTCTTCTATATTAATTGAGTCAAAAAGTTTAACTAACTTAATTAAAAATGCAAATAAAAGAATGTCGAGCTTTCAATAGAATTTTGGTAGTAATCATTTAATTTTAAATGTAAAAAAAACTACTTGTTTACGTTTTCAAGCAACAAAGATACCTGCCAACTACTCTCTTCTTTTGAATTATAATCATTTTTCAATACCGCAAACTACAAAAACTTTATTTTTAGGAATATATGTATGTTGACAATAATTATAACTTAAAAATTCGTTTGCAACAAAATTGCTCCTTTTTGTTATGTTGTCAGAGCTTCGACAGTATGTTTTAATCTTAAAACATTAAAGTTTATTTATTAAGACCAATGTCAATACATCATAACAATGGTCTTAAAGTGTGGGGAAGCTCGACACAAACTAAACGTGTATTTAAAATGCAAAAAAAAATACAAAATATGTTGAATAAAAAATTAAATACGCATGTTGACATATATTTTCATTAATTATAAAATATTAACTATGTATATAGTCATTATAAAAGGTTTTCCAAAGGAAATTTCATTTTGAACAGCAGGCTATTTGGCCAGCTGCCAATTTTGAAGCTATTATCTTTTGACATTTGACAAGTAAAAACTACTCCATTATTAAAAATGAAACAATACACGCTTCAACAACGCATTGAAATTATTAAAATTCACTACAAAAATGGTGACAATTTTTCAGTCACAGTTCGCAAAACTATAGCACTTTTTGGTCGTCGTAAAGCACCTTCTCGACCGGCAATAGTAAACCTGATAAAAAAATTTGAGGTATTGGGACAAGTTTGTGATGTGAAGAACTGAAACCGTGTGCATCGCTCAAGAACACATAAGAATATTGCTGATGTAGCTCGTAGTGTTAAATAAAACCAAGGTTTGTCGATTCCTTGTCGATCTATAGAATTAGACATTTCACAAACGACATTACACCGTATTTTGCATAAAGACTTAAGTCTTAAGGCTTTTAAAGTTCAGCTAACACAAGAACTCAAGCCGGTCGATCACCATAAACGACGTATGTTCGCTGATTGGGTCCTTCAAATACATTAAAATGATCCGGAATTTCATCAACAAATCATCTTCAGTGATGAAACCCATTTTCACCTTAGAGGTTACGTTAATAAGCAGAATTGTCGCATTTGGGGCTCATAAAATGCAAGAATGATTGTTAAAAAGTTTTTGCATCCTCAACATGTCACTGTATGGTGCGGTTTTTAGGCTGGCAGTATAATCAGACCCTACTTTTTTGAAATTGAAGCTGGTCAACTATTACGGAGAATGGATGGCGCTACCAAGCTATGATTAATGATTTTTTATGGCCGGAATTGGATGATATTGATGTGGACGACGTTTATTTTTGTTATTGCCACATAAGCAACAAAACAATCGTAATTTTGCAAAAAAAATTTCCTGACCGTGTTATTTCTCGAAGAGGTGATCACAATTGGCCACCGAGATCTTGTGATTTAACACCTTTAGACTTCATTTTTTGGAGCCACGTGAAAGATAAGGTCTATGCAAATGCTTCACAATCGATTCAAAACCTTAAATATAGAATTCGTGAAGTAATCGAGGACATATAGCCGCAAATGTTCGAATTGGTCATGGAAAATTTCATGTAAAGAATGTGGTACTGCAACCGTAACCGTGGCGACCTTTTGACTGATATCGTTTTCAAATGTTAATGGCATACCTTCCTCTTTACAAAGAAATAAACATTTATTGATTTCTCTTAAAAAATACCCGTTTTTTTTTTTTAATATCAAAATAAAACCTCTTATTGAAAAACCCTATATATCATCGGATCAAAAATTTCAAGAGCCATAAATGGTGTACTTATTTTTTTTATCATTAATAACCTAGCAAATGCATTTTTAGTCAACCTAGTTTTGTTAGTGGGGTTTGTTGGTGTCTTCACATCGGTTAATTGTTATTATTATTCTAAACCTTTCTTTTTATAATACAACGTAAATAACATGTTAAAAATTTAGTACAATTATTTTGAATGCGTAAAAAAGTTTTTCATTTAATACATTATAATGGGTTCTAACTTCTTGGATAAAAACAAAATAATTGACACACAAGTCTGTTAAATTGGTGCAGTATGTACTGGATTTAGTTTTTTTTTTAAATTTAAATTTGAAATTAGTCAGCTGATATAAATAAAAATAAAATAATTGCTAAGTTTACGGCTACTTAAGATAAAACAAACAAAATAACAAGATATATTTAAAATTAAAATTTGAGTTATGATTTAGTCATCAACAGTATATTCATAACATTAATTATTAAATTATTTTAAATTGTTATAAATATTGTAATGTATATTAAACTGTAATAGGGTAATATTTTGAGTCACTTAGTATAATATAATAAACAATTTAAAAAAATTCATTATAAATTAATCTGATTGAATAGTTTGATATTTTTACAATATGCAACAGAAAAATTCGAAATGCCAAAAAAAGTTTGATCAAACTTGATAGTTTATCAAATATATTTAGATTCAAGTTTCCGTGACCTGCTATATTATTCGAAATAAATTTACATCACGGTTGTAGCGCCGTTGAGGTTTGGTTGTCCCAGTTTTACATAATTGTAGGAATTCATTCTCAAGACATATTCCTTTTACAGGCAGATTACTTTCAAAGTCACAGGATTAATTCTTCCTGTTACGCTGTCTTAAACTCGAGATTTTACATTTTATTTAAAGAAATGTAACTCAGATTAAATCAATACATCTTATTTTCATTATAAATTAAAATTAATTTATAATTTGTAAAATAATTTAAAGTATTAACTATATTAAAAATTGATATTAAATGATTTAAATGTATGTCTCGTTAAAAATCGTCAACATTTGCTGATAATATAACAATATATTAATTGTTGATCTATTTACAATACATGTTTATAATACAAATTTTATGTAAATACTACCAGCAATTATTGTACTTTATATAATAATAAACTTTATTTTAGCTACTGCGGTAGATATACATAACAAAACTACATGTTGTAGAATTCAAACATCCAGCGGCTATTGCACGTTGCAATAATACATATAAGCATGTACACTTCATTGAAGAACTTGTTTGATTTGTTACTTTATTTACTTTGAATACTGCAATTAATTGTGGTTATCTGTTATATATTTTTATTTCTTTAGGTTTTAATAGAAAACTTTCTGTTGCACATAGTGTTGTTAACTTCCGTGGATTATTATTCACTACTATTGCGACTGTTAGCTATAATTAAATTAAATTAATAAAATGTTATTAATCCAGAACGATTATAATTCAAAACATCAATTTTAAGTAGCAATCCAACATAGTGCTAAACGTCTAAAAAACAAATCAAATAAATCAGATAGAATTGATATACAACTGTGAAAGTTCCATATTAAAAGTGACGGTAATTTATTGAAAATTTAAATCACCTTTACTTTACACACAGCAACTGATGATGTTGTTTATGTTAATGTCGGAAATAAATATATGACATCTCCAATACCTACACATTGCATTATAAATGAATAATACTTTATTTTTAAATGAGTTACTTTCTTAAATAGTATAATAAATATTAATACTTACAGTTTATTTTTTAGTTTATGATAAAGGTCTATATGACCCCAATCAAGAAATAAATGTTTATACTTCACTTGTTAATTGAATATATTTCTTAATTTTTTTTTACTTTGTCAACTACGTATCAAATTTGAAAGAAACAAAGTTTAAAAAAAAGTTACATTTTTAAACCGCAATGTATATTTATCCGTCTCACAGCTCAAAACATCGCCAGAAGCCAGAAGCATACAAAATCGCCAAAACAATCCTGTAAACCTGAGTTCAGTGCCAGCTTCGACAACTGGCATCCCCCAGTAACCAAGAAAAAACCTCCTCAAATTTATAATATCACAAAGAAAGAAGCTATTCAAAAGCGTTTTCCGCATTCAAAGTCAATAAGATTCTAATGCAACGTGCAATTGACACAAACAAGAAATCAAATTAATTCCTAGTTCGATGGATAATTTCTATAAATCTATTGATTACCAAAATAAAAAAAAAGATAGATCACTTCTCGTATCAGACTAAAGCCAAATCTTACTGATCAACTATCCATTAAGCATTTTAAAGCTATTTCGGTAACTAAAATGAAGAGAAAGAATAGTATTTCCCATAATATATGACCAACTCGTCAATACGGAAAAAAAACTTAAAATTTTTGCGTTAAAATATCTGTGCAACCTAAAAATTAAAGTAGAAGTTAAACGTAAATCAGGCATTATCAACTAATGCCATCAATATTGGTTGTAGAATGCAGTATTAATTTAATATATTTAAATGTATTGTAAAGCTTAAGGGTTAAGTAGAAGAGCAGCTTCTAGCTGAACTTCGCCCTTTTATCTATTTAAAATAATCAATAAAAAATGCAATAATAATAATAAAAATAATAATATCAAAAAATTGGACATTTGGCAAACAAATTCAATGCCCCTTACGTTTGTGTAAAATGCTCTCACCCTACAGACCAAAGTTTAAGAAAGAAGGATAAAAATAAAACCACTCCTCCCAAGTGTGTTCAATGTCAAGAAGCTAACACTGCTAATAGCAGCATAAACAAACCTTCAGCTCAGCAAAAACTAGCCATGAGTAAAGCGAAGAGTAATCCCCGTGTCTCAAAAGAGAAATCTTTGGCACAAGCAACGGATTCGGGCACTTAACCACCATCTTCTGGCGGTATATAAGCTGGTAAATTAACAGTTAACAACCGCAAAATTCTCCTGGCAAGATTAATGATAGCAGACAAAAAATATTTCAAAATTTCAGTAGTTTCATAATGGCTTCTGTTTCGTATATTAATAATAATAATAATAGCGTATTTATTTCTTTGTATTTACTACAAGAAAATGGCAAAATTCAGCGTAAGGCTGGTCTTTCAATTAACCTTTTTAACTTAATTAATTAATTTTAATTTTATGCTGCTATGTTTAGTGTTCAATTGCAAGTTTTTTTACAATTTTTCTTAGACTCTGCATGTTCTAAAATACTGTTAAATTTATTAACAAATTGGTTGGTTGTCAAACTGACGTAATGTTTATGCTTTTGAAATGGTAACGGCAACAGCATTAATCTTAAAAAAGAAAAACTAAAAGCATTCTTCTTCAAAAATAATGCCAACGTGATTTTATTATCCAAAACCCTCTTAGCTCCCGAAAAAGCTCAAAACATCCCAAAATTCAAACGCAATTAATGTTCAGCATATCAATCGCCAATTAAGCAGATAGTAACAGCACATCTCGATGCTATACTAGACAACCAGTTTTCAACAAATGTTGCAGGAGACTTTAACTTAAAACATCCAAGGCACATCAGACATACAAATGCTATAGGCAAAGTACTGTTATGAGTATGACCAAAAAAAGCTGTACTGTACTGCCAGACATGCCAACCTATTACCATTCTCAGAGGTGCCATAAAGACGTTCTTGATATCGCGCTATTCAATAACATCGCAGCTCAAACTGCTATTTTGGTCATTAACAACCTAAGCTCAAACTAAAAACCAGTAGTCAGAAATCTCTATAGAAAATGTGAGAAGAGTGTCAAGTCGATCTACAAACCTGCCTAGTCCTTATTTTCAAATATCTTAAAAGAAAGCATCAGATCACTACGTGGCATTTGAACGGCCAAATGAGTTGACAACTCGGTTGTTGATTTTACTAGCCTCATCTCGCTAGCAATAAAAAAGCCTACCAAAGCTTTGATAAAAATTAGAAGAAATCGATTGAGTTTCAATAGAGCGAGACAAGACATAAATAACAAAATCACACCTTCAAAATAAGAGTACACCGCTTCCTTTCATTCATGACAAAAGAAACCTTAAATACACTTTAGAAGCTAAGCAAAGCATTTGCTGATAGCCTTAAACTCCAATGCACGTCTATAACAAATATTTAGACTTAGATCATAATATGGAAAAAATCCACAAAGAAGTAAGGAAGTCATACAGCACACTGACACTGCTTCAATTCTTAAATCTGTTCGGCCGTCCAGTGTGGGAGATATCGTCGCCCATCTCAAACCCAAATCGGCTCTAGATCCAAATTGCATTCCAAACAAAGTTTTAAAAGCATTTTCTCACAAGGATGTAATGTTCCTCACTAACATTACAAATGCAATGCTAAAAACTTCCCATTTTCCGTCTTCATGAAATAGGTCTAATGTCATTTCTATCCCAAGGTTGGCAAGGATAAACATATTCCACAAAATTAACGCCCAATCAGTCTTCTGCCGACCCTAAGTAAGGTGGACAAAACTGTTATCTTGGATCGGCTAAAAACCCGTTAAAAATGGGTTCTCAACAACCCATCAACTAATTAAGGTGATTGATCAAACCAAAACTGATATAAAGTTGTGATACTAAAGTTTTATCAATAATATTCGGTTTCTTTAGTTGAAGCAACATGATAGAGCTACAACTACGTTGCACCACAAACTAATTATTATCTAACTTGTGTTTGAGAGCACATAAATTAATTATTCAAATTCATCCTTCACCACGGCGATGCAGTACCACCAAGATGCACTGATAGGAATTTTTAAAAACCAAAACCATTGTCTGTATTTGGTTGGCCGCTTTGCAGTTGAATTGAGTATGACTAATTGGTTTTAAACCTTTGTTTTTCATTGTGTATTTTAGTTCTTTCTTTACTAAATGTTGTGTATTTTAGTTATATTTTTTTAAATATAGTGAATTTGATTATTTTTTTAATCAATATTGTGTGTTTTAGTTAATTCTTTATTACATCTTGTGTAGTTTAGTTAATTTTATCTAAAAATATAAAAAAAATAAATGATGCATAGAAAAAGCTTCCAAAATGAATTTAATAAAAAAATTAAAATTAAAATTTTAGTTGGCGTTTCTCTTTTTATTAATAAATAAAGAGGAAAAATTTGTAATAAGAGTTAAAAATACTAAACGTAAATAATGAATTGAAAAACTTAACTTAAAAATTGAAAATAACACGTCGATTAATAGTTGTAATAACTTTGATGAGCGCATAAAATGTTGCTAAATTAAAACAAACATTCATATTTAATCCAATACAATTGCCACTGCAAAGCAACATTGAAATAAAAGTCTGGTAAAAAAAAACTATAAATCTGGCAATCAAAACTTCTGTATGCTTAGTTAATAGACATCAGAAACTATTGTACATATAACAACACCATTAACAAAATGTCTATAGATTATCTATGCTCTTGCTCCACTATTTTAGCCAATATATTCCTAAACATCTTTGAAAAATAATACTGAGTCCAAATAATGTACAATACCACAATATAACCTTATAAAATCAAAATATAGATGATATAATCTGTATATTTAGAGGTAATATCAATAAATATAATATATGAGATTTAAAATTGAATTAGAATTAAATAATGACATAGAGCCTATCATCATCTCTGATTTAGATGCAAACCAAACCAAGTCAATAACAAGCAAGGAAATCTTCCAACAACAATATGGTATTAATATTTTTAATTCACTATTTTCTCATTGTATTATATAAATATTATATAAATTCCATTACCAGAAAATTCTGATAAAAATGTACTTTTAAGTAAAACCCACAATATTATTCATTATGGTGCATCAATTTTCAATCCCGAATATATATTTGATAGTTAGCGTAAAAACAAAAATGACAGTAAATATCCTGATAAAAAGTGGGCAAATTTCGTTTCAGTTACCAGGCAATATAAAGACATAAACAACGGAAAACAAAAGACAGAGCAGACAAAAGTAATTTATAGAAAAATCAAACAACTTATAAAAGAAAGTAAAGAATACTTAATAATATGAAACTTCAGAAACAACGTCACAATTGACATTTTTTAAATTATTTAAATTATCGTTAGGCAGAGTTTTAATGGTAAAATGCTAACAGAAAAAAATTGACAAAACTTCGAGAAACAAAGATTTAGAACAAAATTTTTGTGCAAATTAGGGTTAAGTTAAATACCAGTGCTACATTGAACTTAGCCATTTTCATGTATGCTAATTGTTTGAAATAAAGACTTATTATTGTTATTATTATAAGCAAAACCAAATAATAGAGACCAAATCTCTCAAATCCGCTTGTACATATGTTAATTGTAAAAAATAACAAACAAAGAATGTGTGATATGTTTACAGAAAAAAAAAAAAATGTATACTTAAAAAGATTTAATCAAAACTCAATTTAAATTAGGAAAAGATAACGTTGTCAACCGAGTTGCTACAAAACGTAAGACATACTCAACTTTAAATTATACTATGACTGTCAATAGTAACAAGTATTCAATTTGCAGACAAATGTTTTTAAATACTGTTGAAATAAGTTCCTTTACAATATAGACAAAAACGAGCTATGCTTATAGACAATTATAGACCAATAACATTGCTTAGCTATTTTTCAAAAGTCTTTGAAAAAAAATTCTGTGAGAGAACATTAAACTTTTTAAATAGCAACAACATTTTGCACAACTCTCAACATGGTTTCCGTTCTAATAGATCAACTGAATCAGCAACTTACAAACTTACTCAGACAATCTATAATAAGTTAGAAAATAAAAAATGTGTTCTTTTATTAATATTTGATCTGACATCAGCGTTTGACGTAATTAATTATAATTTTTTACTAGACAAAAATTATATAGCATGGGTATAAGAGGTCCAATAAATCATTGGATCAGATCTTATTTAAAAAATAGATCAATACTTGTCAACATTAACGGAATTAAATCCAAAAAAGCAGATGTGCAGTTTGGCATAGCACAAGGATCGATTGTTGGACCATTGCTTTTTATCTTATTTACTAACGATCTTCCAAATTATATTGATAATGCAGACATTGTAATGTATGCGGATGATACATCGGTAAAAGAGTAGAAGCTGATAGTCCAGCAGAATTACAATTAAAATCAATTATTGTTATCGAGAAATTTAAAACAGGGTGTGCATCAAACAACTTAATTGTAAATCTTGAAAAAACAGCGTGTATGTTTTTTGGACAAAAAGTCAACTTTCAACAACAATTAATAACATAAAGTCTTGCAATAAAATAAAAGTATTAGGTGTGTCAATAGACTCAGAATTAAATTGGTCTAGCCATATAGATTTAGTATGTGCAAAGCTAGCTAAAGCAACTTTTGCTATTTTAAATTTAAGGAGACAGCTGCCACAACAACATATCTTGTCGGTGTACTATGCACTAGCATATTCACACATTTGCTACAACATTATTTTATAGGGACAATCAAAGGACATTCAACGTGTTTTTGTACTACAAAAACGAATACTGCGTATAATTTTTAATTTAAAAACAAAAGAGACCTGCCGAGGTATTTTTATAAAATTTATTGTTATGACTGTGCATAGTGTCTATATTTATAAATTTGTGTATTTTTGTGTATAGAAACATTCATTTATTTGGTACGTGTAGAGCTAGAGCGCAACACCAATACCCTATCCGGTCTGCTAATAATATTTTTATTAACCATTTTAAAAGCACCCGTTACAATAAGTCACCAAAATGAGCGGCAAGTTATGTTTATAACCATTTGCCAAAAGAATTAAAATCAATAAAGTCATACCCATTATTTAAAAAGCGATTAAAACAATACTTGGTAAATGGTTGTTTTTATACACTGAATGATTATTTTAATAGTACTTTGTAAAATTGATTTTTGCATATCAAATTTTAAATGTATTATGTACTTGACGTTGTTTGATTTTTAGCGCCTATGACAATAAAGATATTATTATTATTATTATTATTATTATTGTAGATATGGGAAATACATTATTCTATTTAAAAGTTTTTTTCTAAAAATTACCAAAATTGCCTTCTTGTTTCAACAGAGATGATTCGTTTAATTTTTATTTGGAGCCAATTTATAAATTATTAGAATAACTGTATGACTAATACTCAAAACAGTAACACTGCAAACAAACAAAACTTTTTAAGGAAAACATTTTACAATCAATTCAATGACATCAATTTGGCATGGTATCAATAAAAAAAGATCAATGTGACCTTTGTGTAGGCCACGCAGCTGGCAATCTGAATAACGCTATGTACATATAGCACATAATAAAAAAGACTCAAAACTGATAAATGTTCAGCGCAATAAGAAAAATGTATTGTACTAACTTCGAGCAATCAAAGTTTGTTTTTTTGTACAAGTGAACAGCGTTTACTATAAAACAAAGTTAAACTGTCATAATTTCACCATTAACAATACAGGAAGTCATTATGGTATCTGCTATTGGTTACAGAATGTGAATGCAATTTTGTTGCTTCATAATTTATAGAAAAACAGTTTACATCCAGAAAACTGCCAATTGTAATCTATTTAAATCTAATAATTTGCTAACAATAACAAATCGCAAAAAAATAAAAAAAGTACCTGAAGTATTACCTGTTATTCCTACAATTAATAAATCAAAATAACCTCCTGTCTTAAACTGAAATTTATACCAATAACTCCTATTTACTTCTATTTACTATTCATATGCTGACAATACTACCCTAATATATGGACCAACAGCTTCCCAGACGAATCAAATCAGTGCATTAGTTGAAGCTGAAATCTGGTTTAAAGCTAATAATATGACATTGATCAAAACTAAAACAGAGCATGTGACTTTTTCCTCACTTCATTCTAACGAAGTTAATAAAAACGTTAAGTTTTTAGGGATTTATCTAGACAGCAAACTATCATGGAAACAACATGTGCAAGTACTTTCAAATAAACTTTGCTCCAACATTTACCTTATTAAAAAAAATGCACAAAATGTAGAAACGGCGGTTACACAAATGGCATATTTTGCTTTTTTCAGTCTATTGTAGAGTATAACTATGGGGTAGCTCCAACTACAATATAAGAATTTTTTACTTCAAAAAAGGGCTGTTCGCGTGATTGCTGAATTGGTATTCAAGGACTCTTATCGATTTCATTTTAAAAGACTGAGCATTCTAACTGTTTCTAGTCTCTATGTTTTATTGTGTCTAATACATGTGACAGAAGATGTTGCACTTAATATTTACATGTATCAGTCCCCTTATTCTACCTTATTGTAGGTTAAGTAAAACAATAAAATCATATAATTATTTATCAATTAAAATGTTTAATCACTTACCAATACATGTTAGAAACCTGCCAAAGAACAAATTTAAACTATTTATTAAAGAAAAATTAACTATGGAAGAATTGTACTATTGGAATGAATTTTTAATGTTGTTTTTTAAATTAATGTTGTATGTATATATGTATGTGAAGCTATATTAATTAATTTATTACTATTTGAGATTGACGTTTTGTATATACTGTTAACAGTAGTTTTTGTTAGCAGTATTTAGAATAGTTAATGTTTAATAAATATTGTTATTTACGTACAGATTGAGCGTCTGAGGTACTGTTAAGGGTAAATAAATAATGAACTAGTATAGATTGCTATATTTGTTAATAAATAGGTTTGGTAACTCTTTACCTTAGAGAAAAGAGACTTAATTACACAATGGCTAAATAAGCTTTTAGGGGTGTCATAGAGATTTAATTACACAATGGCTAGGGGAGCTTTAAGGGGTGTAATTTAGCTATCAGAGGTTATTCACACATAGACCGGTCTTGGAGTTGTGTAATACAAAGTACATTGGCAGGAAGGTCATCGAGGTACTGATAGCTATAGCATGCTTGGAGGGCTGAAAAGATTGTTATTTCACACACTGGCAGCCGAGGCCTTGGGGTTGTGTGAATAACACTGCATCTCGCAGTAAGGCCTCATACGTAACAGCCAAAAGTATGTTGTGCACTGGCAGTTAAAGCCTTGGGGTTGCACAATAACTGCAAAAGATTGTCAAACTTACATAGGACAGTTAGTTCTAGAGATTGAATGCAGGGCACATTCCATCGGTAAAGAGCAGTTATAAACGCACTGGTATTAGAGTATACCTTGGGGATGTGTTAATTAGGTAATTGGTAATATACCATGTATTGAAATAATTATAGTGATTCTGGCATTACAATTGGTCTTGTGCTAGAGACATATACAGGGTGTCCGGAAAATACGTGTACAACGTTTGACGACAGACTCCTGACGTCAAAATAGGTCGATCTAAGCCGACTTAGTTATATCCAAAATTGTCTCGTTTAGCCGGTAGAGGGCGTCAAAAAAAACAAAAGTATAACAAAGTTGAAAGTATCTATTGTAAGAAACTAAGTAAAACAAAAACATTACTTAAGCAAATGTGTAAAATGACCGCCATCTTGCTGAATACACTTATTAACACTCTTTAAAAAATGATATTGGACCCTATCTAATGTCTCGGGATTATTAAAATGGTTGCCTGCATTTAAAATCCGCTGCAATAAATCATCGCGTGTGTTTACCGGAGTCTTGTAAACTTCTGTTTTAATAGCGCCCCACAAAAAGAAGTCACACATATTTAACTCAGGAGAACGTGGTGGCCATTTTACTGGTGCATCATTGCCTCTTCCAATCCATCGGTTGGGATATTGATGATGTAAGTATTGCCGAACGGCAACGGAAAAATGGGGCGGGGCACCATCATGCATATACCACATTTCCCTCCGAAGTAAAAGGGGCAAATTCTCCAGAAGAATTGGTAAAATTGCAAAAAATTTTAATAAATATTTCCATCTAACCTGTCTGGAATAACAATGGGACCAATAAGGTAGTGATCAATAATACCTGCCCAAATATTAATTTTAAATTGATGCTGATGATGTGCAACTTTAATGGCATGTGGATTTTCATCAGAATAAATATGTTCGTTGTGCAGATTGGTTACCCCAGATCTTGTAAAGCATGCCTCGTCAGTAAACATAATTTTTCTACAAAAATTTGGAACAAGGATTCTTTTGTTTCTAATAAATTGACAAAATATAAGCCGCATGGGGGGATCAGTCGGTAAAAGTTCCTGGACTTTTTGTATGTGGTAAGGATGTAACAACTGTTCTCTTAAAACCTCATTGACAATCGTTTTAGGAACATTTAACTCACGTTCTAAGAGACGGGTACTGGTACTTGGTTCTTCTTCAACTCTTTCCAGAATCATCTCTTTTGTTTCCACAGTTCGAGTTGTTTGCATACGACCCCTGCCTTCAAACTTTTTCTCAAAACTGCCCGTTTCCCGAAGATGACGCTCAATATTGGCAAATGTTTGGTGGTTTGGTATTCGACGGTTAGGAAACCTCTCCATGTAAACCCTAACACTCTGACGCCCATTTCCTTGACAAAACCCGTATACCAGGAGCATGTCAACTTTCTGAGAGTTTGTATAATTTTCCATTTTTAATGGTAAAATGAACATGTAATTCAAGAATGTTGATCGTATACTTGAGTAAATTTCATAGACTGGTGACAATTTGTCAATAATTGTCAAATTATTAAACGCCATAGCAACAAGGTCACTTAAAAAATTATTGTTACAGGTAATTTCTTTTTAATATTTACAAATTTTTGACGCCCTCTACCGGCTAAACGAAACAATTTTGGATATAACTAAGTCGGCTTAGATCGACCTATTTTGACGTCAGGAGTCTGTCGTCAAACGTTGTACACGTATTTTCCGGACACCCTGTATATTTATTAGTTAGACAAAATGTATTAATAATAATGTGCAGGTTCAATTTATAGAATAGTACGCGGAAGCATTTGCGAGGTAATGCAAGAAGACGAGATAGACCGGTTCAGCACGAATGGATTGCAATGCGGCGGAGTCTATTGCGGTGCGGGACGAAGAAAGGAGGATTAGTAACAACGACGCAGTGAAGAGATGCGGTCGCATGGTTTGGCGGCAATAAATTAATGGATAAATTAGTGATAATTAATTAAGTTACAACGTTCAAGCACGGTGTGGTGGTTGGGAGGTTCAGCGTGCGTTGCGTCGGTTATTAAAAAAATTATTAGGTATAACTGGGCGTAACTATACATTGTATTGTTTTTTCTACAAATAAATTAGTATTCTATTCTTTTCTAAAAATTATGCAAAATTTTTTATGCAAAAAAGAACAAAAATAGATTAACAGCATCACAAAAAAAAATTCACGTAAGTTTATTTTTGAGTTCTTGTTAAACAGTTTTTTTACCTCCTAAACAATTTTGATTTCTACAGATAAGATTTATTGGTAGTAATCATATACTGTTAAAAAAACAGGCAACTGTAGTTACAATTAAATGAACAAAAAAATATTATACGTAAGAAAAACATGATCTAGAACTATTTGATTACCGTATTATGGTTAACAAGTGTTGACAACATTTCGCATCACAAACTATGATAAGTAAATGTAATGGTTTTATTGATTTAACGTTACTATAACTTTTCCGCAATTATGCTGATGCCGTTGCCATTGTTTGCCGATTCCAATACTAATAGCTATTATTTAATTAAGTTTAGTAGAATAATTGAGTCATTATTTAGAAAATGATATTGATTCTACTCAATCCATTGCTAATTTGGTTATACTGCATTTATATTAAATTCGTTTATAAATAAATTTAAATGTAAATAATAAATAATAAATACTAATCGTGTGTTAATGAATGAATTACGTACACATACACATAACTCAAATTAAAAAGTTTTTATTTAGTTAAATGTTTGCATTATATTTAACTTGCATCACAATAATTAATTATAAAAATAATAGTTTAAGAAATTGTAAAACCCTATTGCTGTTTGAATAATTTATCCACGTGGGACAATGTCATATGATTTTTATATTTAGTAAATAATGAAAGTTTCATAAATAACAAATACCTAACTGAATAACGTAAATTCCCCTATGGCAGAGCAGCCATACACGGTCAAGTAGTTTTGTGTCAGTTGTGAAACAAGTGGGCCAAGAATGAGTGAATTTATAAGACTTGCGAAAACAAAATATTAACTTTTCATATTCTCCTTTTACAGCAAAAGTTTAGAGTGCATCGTATAAGTGTTAACTTATTTCAGATTAGAAACGCTTATTTATATATTATAAATTAATTGTCAAAATATGCCATTAGTGAGATTCATTAAACCATCAAGTTGTGGAGACTTAAATTGGCCCATTCATGTACGTTTGCACAAATAGGTTGGTTATGCTAAATAGATGAAGGTGTTCGATGAGATCTAATTAATTAAGGGCAATTACAAATTCCCCGACGGTAGCCATAGGGTTGTAAACAATTTATGTTAATCAATATTACAAACGTTTGGTAACGATACTAAAATTACTAGTATATTACGTGTTTGCCCAGTATGTACAAACTAGATATTAACACTTGTCACTGTCTGTAGGAAATCTACAATATATCTCATTATAATAATAATAATAATAATAATGTTTATTAGTGATAGCAGAATACTTTACACATGTCAATACACAATAACTAAAATTAATATATTACAAAAATTAATTTGTGAATAATATAGCACCTTATAAATAGTTTACAAAAATATAAAAACACATTAAAATTTATTTACAAAAGTAAGTTTGGGTGACAAGCATAGACAAGACAGTTAAAAAGTAAAACATCAGATTTTAACAATAAAATGATTAATTAACAATGTTGGACAATATTGTGAAGTTTAATACCGACGTCTAACACTCTTACAAAACCAGATAACTATCAGACAAACATTCTGATAGGTTATAAAATGCTTTATTAAGAAGATAATTTTTAACAGATGATTTAAAATGTTTAATGTCTAAATGTTTTATGGATTCTGGCAGTAAATTAAAAATTTTAGGACCGTAATAATTAACTCCATTTTGCGCTTTAACTAGACGTAAAGAGGGTAGGCAGATGTTAGTGTTTCGTCTAGTATTGTGATTGTGAATATTGTTATGTACAACGTACGTAGAAATATTCTTTCGAACATGCAGCAAGCATTCCAATACATACAGTGAAGGCAAGGTTAAAATATTCTGTCTTATAAACTCCGTTTTACAATCTTCTCTATAATCTAAATTTGATAAAACTCTTAATGCCCGTCGTTGAAGTCCAAAAAGTGGATTCATTATGGCAGAATGTCCCCATGCAAGTATACCGTATGTCAAATGTGATTGACATACTGCAAAATATACAGTACGTAAATTATTTTGAGGAAGGTTATTTCTAAGTTGTCGTAATAGAAATATAGAACGACATATTTTTAGTTTAAGAATGTCTCCATGTTCCTGCCATTTTAATTTAGTATCTAAGCATATTCCCAAGAAGGTAGTGTTAAGTACATTATCATTGACTAACTATAATTTCAACAACTGTGTGTAGCATTCATTTCTGCTAACCCAAAGGAATAATTTACGGTAAATTATTTTTGGATGCGGTTCGATTAAGCCGATTGCATTAGGGAATAAATTTAAGAAAAAAAATGCACTAGTTTGCCAGACTTCAATTTTCCAAAGTGTTTTCAACTATGTTTTCGTATTATGTAAGACTTAAACCATGTGAAATTTTCTATAAAGCGCTGTTGGAAATGATTTTACTGATACGTTAGTTTAAAATGATTTTTTTGCAATAATCAGGGATATAAAAATAGATGACTTCTCGTACTAACTTCAATATTTACCTACGTTAATATCAGCTATTGAAGAGACCTTTTATTTTTTATTCAAGCTCGAATAATTTTTTTCAATAAAATACCTTTAACCTAAAGCCCATATAAATAAATCATTATATTAGTATAAATCCGTTATTGCATAATATATGTTGTTTTAATTTATATTAAAATAATAGCTCAAGTTTGGTGAAGGTGCCGGGAATTCAAACGCTAATTCGTTAGATAATTAATAACAGTAAGTTAATACTTCACGTATTGGTACTTCTAAGTACACAGTAAATATCTCTTTAATATATATTAAATGCGTGATTTACGTGAACTAAAATAAACCAACCAGGCATACTATTATTATTAAAATACGCATACAAATAAGACATCCATAGGCAAATTATTCTATTATCGTAATTTCAAGAGCTAAACGAACATATATACGATATTTTTTACTCTATTTGAAATAAGATATCGTTACATCACCCAAGGGAAATTTTCTCTTTATGAATTTACTTAAGATTACAAAATTTGTGTCAAGTTGAGCAGGTTTATTCCCAGACCAGCTTCCGGATATGGAGGTAGTTTAAATACCGCGGTACTGTCCCTGTTTAGTATTTATATGTATTAAGAGACACGCGAGGGACTTATACCATCAGCTTTGTATTACTTTGTCTCCTAGAAAGCAAACTATCAAATACATTTAAATTTGTAAATCTTCTTTATATTCAAATTACTCTTTCATTATTCAATTAAAAAAAAAATTACTTACATGCATCTAATAGAAGAATAGGTATTGCTTACCTGTAAAATAAAAGAAAATTAGTTAAAATAAATTATAGTTTCCTATAGTAAATAACTATATACAAGTCGTCATAAACTCGTAATAATGTATGAAATGTGAAGTTCATTATAAATAAAATAAAACACATTTACTATATCTATAAAAAAATACTTCGTGATATTTCGTAATATAATACGTAATAAATTTGTTTTAATTAATTCATTATTTAGTCTATCCACTAGACACATAAATAATGTAAAATGTTAACAGATTCTTTAAATAAGAAATATTATTTAAAAGCCCTTGCAGGCATGATATATTTTATCTGTAGACTGCTTTTTTAATGTTTTTGTAATAAAAAGTAAAAAAAAAAAAAATATAATAACCAAGACTTTTGAGATGACATGACATTTACATTAAATGTATTATAAAAAAAAAGATATTGTGTGCCATTATAAAATCACAAATAATATAATATAATTTCTACACTTTTTAATTTATTGTTCAACATGCTTATATAAAAAACTCAAAATACATAAATGTAAATAAGCTGGTATATGTAAATTATTTCATTTCCTAGTTGAATAGAAATAGAAGCAAACACTGTTATATATTTTGTAAAAACAATATTCCAAACAAAATATAAATATTCCGCTTAACCTGTATCCAATATATTCATATAAGTATTACATTTTAAAAGCCAGATTTACAAATCATTCCATTTGAATACGTAACCGATACGTGGTTGAGCATTTCGGATTCAAAAAGAGCCGATTATGAATAATTTATAAGGGCAAACACAATTTCCAACAGATTAGTTTTTTTTCTTCCTGTGGCGTATCTGTATGTAGAAAGTAATATTGCAGGTGCATGTGTGCCAGGGACTGGCGGTCGCGACCCTCACCATTGCAACTCTGCGCCCTTGATGGAATAATTCCTGTTTATCTCTTCACCTCACCCCTTATACTAAACCATAATACTATTCAGGACGACTTCAACAGCTCCCTTGGTAGCGATAGCATAATCTTAGCGTAATATTCATGGCACAGTTATCTTTTACAAGTTGCGCTTCTTAAATATGTTTTCTTTTGGCTAATAGTATTAAACTGGCATTTCAAAAGATTACAGAAACAAATCTTTTATGCCAATCCGACATAAACATATAAGAGCATTTGTTTTCCATCGTTGAGATAAATCTTAAAAAAATAATGTACTAAATTTTTATTGCTCCTTCTCGTAGAAAAATAGTATACTAAATAATATAATAAGATAGAAAGACTTTGGTACATAGCCTCTTTATATTTATAACTATTATTTCAAAATGTAAAAATTGTTATTAATTATATAAATGTATGATAATATAAAAATAAATATATCTACTACTATTATAATAATAAATCATTATCAAATTAAATATATTATAACTCTACCTCTATGAAATAGTTAATCTATCAAAATGCAAATATTTAAGTTACAATAATAATATCATTATTTATTTTAAAATTAATTACATACGTACATACTCTGAAACCATTTGAGTGTTAGTACATTGTGTGCACAACAAGTGCATATGTACATATGTTACATGACTGTCAAACTTAATTATTTAAATTCATTAAAAAGGAATTTGAAGTTACTAATATTATTCAAAACTGTAATCGTCCTTTATACAAAACAACAAAATACCAAAATCTTCAAAAATATAGAAATGTATAGAATCACACTCACAATGACAGAGCAAATAAATTACCAAAAAGACAATCAAACTAACCTTTCATACTTATTTGTGTATGTGTGTGGCTCTCCAGGTGTTTTTTACAACATTGGAACTAATATGTACTGTGGTGATCAGACTTTTAATTACGTACCAAAAATAACCCTTAAGAGTACAGCAACGGAAGCAATGAGAACAACTTTCACAGCAGCCAAAGAAACAGAGCTCTAGTTACCAACACTACATTTAGATAAAATCATATAGGATTTTCCAATAAGAGATTTCAGTTTAATATAAAAAAAAACGGGTATTTTTAAAGAGAAATCAATAAATGTTTATTTCATTGTAGAGAAATAAATGCCATTAACATTTGAAAACGATATCAGTCAAATGGCCGCTACGTTTACGGTTGCAGTACCACATTCTTTTCATGAAAATTTCCATGACCAATTCGCACATTTTCGGCTGTATGACCTCAATAACTTCACGAATTCGATCTTTAAGGTCTTGAATCGGTTGTAGAGCATTGGCATAGACCTTATCTTTCACGTGACCCCAAAGAACAAACTCTAAAGGTGTTACATCACAAGATCTCGGTGGCCAATTATGATCATCTCTTTAAGAAATAACACAATCAGGAAACTTGCAAAATTGCAGTTGTTTCGTTGCCTGTGAGGCACGTAGCGGCGTCTTGCTGAAAATAAACGTCGTCCACATCAATATCTTTCAATTCTGGCAAAAAAAAAAATCATTAATCATAGCTCAGTAGCACCATCCATTCACCGTAACAGTTGCACCAGCCTTATTTTTGAAAAAGTAGGGTCCAATCACACCGGCAGCTCAAAAACCGCACCAAACAGTGACACGTTGAGGATGCAAAAAATTTTCAACAATCATTCTTAGATTTTATGAGCCCCAAATGCGACAATTCTGCTTATTAATGTAGCCTCCGAGGTGAAAATGGGCCTCATCACTAAAAATGATTTTTCGTAAAAATTCTAGATTATTTTGATGCAATTGAAGAACCCAATCAGCGAAGATACGACGTTTATGGTGATCGACCGGCTTGAGTTTTTGTGTTAACTAAACTTTAAAAACCTTAAGACTTAAGTCTATATGCAAAATACGGTGTAATATCGTTTGTGGAATGTCTAATTCCAAAGATCGACAAGGAATCGACAAACCTAAGATTTTTTCAACACTACGGGCTACATCAGCAATATTCTCATGTATTCTTAAGCGATGCACGCGGTTTCGATTCTTCACATCACAAATTTATCCCAACAGCTCAAAATTTTCTACCAGGTTTACTATTGCCGGCCAAGAAGTTGCTTTATGACGACTAAAAGGTGCTTTAGTTTTGCGAACTGTGACTAAAAAATTTTCACCATTTTTGTAGTAAATTTTAATAACTTCAATGCGATGTTGAAGCGTATATCGTTCCATTTTTAATAATGACGTAGTTTTTACTTGTCAAATATCGCTAAGGAATGTCAAATAAATTATCCTAACACGTCAATAAACGGATAACCATCATGTCGGATAGCCAAGCGTCACAACAGACAATATGCTTGCCGGAGATAAACTGCATAAACAACAAATTACGACTAATCTAGATATCAAAATAAAAATATAGAAAAAACCTTTGAAAAACTATTAATGCCGATTCTTTTCCTAACTATAAAAAGTGCAAAATATGATAATTCCAATAGATTCTGGGATGTAAATGGTCCTAAACACTCTTAGATTTTACAATATATTTACATATATTAATCACAATAAATAAACAATCATATTCATATACCCAGTCTGCATCATGGATCAAATTTGTGCAACTCGCCCTATACTATCTGTCGACAAACAAGAGTGATAATTCAGATATAATAATAATAATAATAATAAAGTTTATTGATTGATAATTTTACAGTTAAATAAAATACACAAAATATACAATACTATACACAATAATAACATATCAATAAACTATATAATGTCACGAAGTTATAAACTTGTGTGTGACAAAGATGCAATTCTTTGTTCCAAAAACTGCCGGCAATCCATTTAGATATAACAAACAGTTAATAATATTGACTTAAACACCTACGTGACTAGAGATCCAGACAAAATAAACGGTGACTTATATTTCAGACACCTAAAACAAAATTATTTTAATTTGCCGTAGCAAGTAACCTCTGGCGTTCTGGATTCTAGATTTGAGTACAAAACCCATTATGCTCTTTGTACCTTCTCCAGTAGTAAACCATACTCCTCTCCTCCGTTCCAACACACAGCCAACCTATGTAATTGATGTATGGTTAAAAGGGTTTTTACGCTAGTCATGCCAACAATTCTTTTGTTATGTTATAATTTGCAAGTACTTTCTGGAAAGTATTAAATAGTCGGCCGTTTTGGGATTTGAGGCAATCATTGCTTCCAACCTGGATTGTTATACCAGCAAATTATGAATGCATTGCTTATATTATGTTATTCGGAAACTTTAGTGGTAACATTAGTTCAGATTTCAAGTCTACACGTCATAAGAATTGATCTTTTGCGCACCAATCCATTAGCTTTAACGTTACCTATTGTGTTGGAGTAGCCTTTCATCCAGCTCAACATTAAAGGCTCTATGGTATTTTAGTATTAACCTTAATGTAATTTTAGACGGTTTTATAGTATATGTCCTTAGTGGTAAGAATATTGAGACGTCTAAATCTTAGAAGTAAATTTTCGGAACCTCAAAAAAAGTTTGAGCTATCGGTGTAAATTTAAAAAAAATTGTTTTTATTCATTCTTTCTCTTGTTGTTCATGCGTATGTACACTGCAGCAGCTTTTAAATACAAAGTACGGTGGCACAATATCTGTGTGAGCATCTAGTACAGGTGTTTTTTTAGCTTCTTCTCAAGAGAGAAAAGTGTTTCTCGGCTCCTTTCTGCAAAATACAAAGTTTGGATAAAGTTGTTATTTCCTCAACATAGATGTAAAGGGGTAGCAGACACAGCAATATTTCTATCGCTGCAGTCGGTGTTGTTCGCATACAAGAAGAACTTGTTATAACCGAACTGTAAACTGTGAACTTTGCCATAAACAAACACAAGCATATAAAAAAAATCTAAACAGATCCCCGATGGTAAACATATTTAAAGGACCAAGAAACTCCGCTACATTTGTTGAACAAGTGTAAGACTTACAATATAGTACGTAGTCTTCTTTAACAAGCACAAACTAATCCTAATATTAAAAAAAAACTAGAGTATTTTTGATAAAAAATTAAAATTAGTCAATTCACTAGAAAAAAAAAATCTAAAATAAAAGATTTGAAATTCATTCATCTAATTTTTTTGCATGGTTATTAACATTTAAAATCAAAATATTTCGTATTGTAATGTGTACATAACAATATAAAATATACCAAATAGCATTTCATAAAAACTTAGTATAAATGCAAAGTAGAAAAAAAAAACCTTTTAATCGTTCTTAAATAAACACAGAAACATTTGAATAGTTCAATAGAGCAAATTCATATCAGCTAGTCACAATTACGTTATTTTTTAGTAGAGGGTAACCAATAAAAATTGTCTTTACAATCTAAAATATATAAAAAAATCAATTTACAGGTAAGCTCATAACAATCTTTTTGAAATTCTGAACTATAATATTGACTTTTCAGTTGCCATTTTCGATGTTATAACTACTTACTTTTTTTCACTAGTGAAAAAAAGTAAGCACTTTTTTTCACTACTAATAAAATTTAATTATTTTTAAAATAGCAAATGATATGTTTTTTTATTATTTTTTATCAACAAATTAAGCAAATATTAAATATATAAAAATGAACAATTATTTATTTAATATAAATATGAACGGTACAATTTGTTAAATCATTCAACTGAACAGAACCTAATGAACCGGTTGTACTACTATTATTAACTTCTCTTGAGGTTGCAGTACAATTAACAACTGATAAATTATTTTCTCCGCAGTCTTTTAAAATCGTAGGTTCTCCTAAAATTTTTGCCGCAATTTGTTTTTTATTCTCAAGCGAGTTCTCCACATAACCTTCAGCAACGCTGCTAGATTTCCATCCTCCATGGCGTTTAAGAATTGACGTATCTACCCCGGAATCAGCTAACAAAGAAGCTGAAGATCTCTGAAAGCGTGACCAGTATACTGATCACTATTGGGCAAAGCAAGAAAATTAGCAATTATTTTTGGAAAGCTTCCCATTGTGTTTATTCCTACTGGTTGAGTGATGCATTTCCCGTTTCGTAACCCAACAAAAAAGCGGTTGATAGATTGTGGTCGTAGGTTTATATATTTCCTAACTATTTCAAGCAAGTTGACGCCTTGGATTTTTCCCTCTGTTACAACAAACTGTCTTGAAACTTTTGTTTTACTATCTGGCACAGAAACTTTTATGCATCCTCCAATATCTTCAATATCTGATACAGTCATCTTAGTTAGTTCATCTCGGCGACATGCACCAAATATACCCATAATTAAAGCCACCTAAGAAATATAATCGAAAAATTAAATTTAATTGAAAACATGTTAATATATTTTTACCTTCACTAGTAGATATGTTTCGTCATTCGCTTGCTTCAAAAATGCATCAATTTGATTTTTCGTAAATATTTTGGACTTTTTAGGTTTATATCCTTCTGACTTTCGTTTCAAAAAAGCTATTACATTAGTAAATTTGCTGATATCTATGTTCTTTTTCATATTCAACGTAGCTCTTAACATTGAATACTGGGTCCAAGTTGTTGAAGCTTTTTGATTCGTCATTTTTTGTGCAAAATAAGCAAGTATTACCTTCTCCGTGATTATTTTAATATTTTTCAGTATGCACCATTTCTCAAATTTTTTGTATGCGGCTTCATATAAATGTTTTGATTTTGTTGGCAGCAAGGTTGATATAGCAGCTTGTGCAGCTGCTTCTATATCTGCAGGTATATCGTCGTCGGATTCACTCATATTTAATAATTGTTAATTCACAATGGGGTTGACAGCATCCACTATACTTTTTTATCGGTTTGTTTATGTGTGTATGGCAACGCAAAATAAAGTACGCTCAAAACTTGACGCAATATGTTAACTAGATTGTAATAACATCCATAAAAAAACAATAATTATCAGAAACTTGCGGATTATACTCCAAAATTGCAAAAAATAGTGTATGTTACACGTGTAAAATGCGTGTTTTTTACTCGTCGCATTATAGATCTCGTTCTTCGAACTCGATCTATAATTTGCGACTCGTTAAAAAAACACTATCATTTTACAACTTGTAACATAAATAACTATTTTGTAGTGGACAACATATTTTATTCACAAGATAAAAAATACAATTTTGGGTTTACCTAAATTTACGTAGACGTTAATAAGTTAAAAATATAAACTTTTAATTGTGAAACAAAGTTGCCCGATATATTCAAACATGCAAAAGTTTACTAGAGGCAAAAGCTAACCATAAAGTTGTTCCCTCTACCTAATAACCACGTCCTTCTATAACTGATCAAAATTTCAATTTGTTTCTCAGGTCATATAGACATATGACCTAAGAAACACGACAGCAGGATTTAAAATGTCACTCCCAGAGTAAAACTTGTTGAACAACTTATTTACACTTTTTAATAGCTTAAAAAAAGTCAGATACGTAAAGATAAAATCTTTTGTTAACGTTATCAGACTTAATACCGTAATCGATTCGGTTAACTACACAATAAATTTAACTACGCTTTTAACATAAAAAAATGTCAAAAGTTGCACAAAATATAAATACTTAAGCGTAATGTTCAATAAACTTTTACACAAAAGTTTATAAAATTAAAAAGAAAGTACTGCAACAACAAAGATCAACAGAATGCCTTAACAAAATTTTATGTCTGTTATGCGGATCCAAAATGTTGTTACTAACACAAAATATGAAAAGGAGAGCACCATCAGAACGAAAGCATCGCATTCATTTAGGTTGCTTCTATTCTATTTTTGTCTAACAAGAGTGTGACACCTGGGTAAAAAAAGAAACAAAGTAAAATAACAAATAGAAATTTAAAGACCAATAACGGACAACATCAAATTAATACAACTCATCTGGTATATCCCTATAAACAAAATAAAAGAAATGAGAATACCAAAAAGTAATAAGAGTACCAACATAGAAAACAAAATTTAGCAATACATTTAACAAAACAAAATTTAAAATATATTATTAAAAAAAAACGCCCAGAAAAAATACAGAATAAAAATAACAAACTGTACTTAATAAAGAAATGCATCTAATAAAACAAAGATTTTATTTAAATTTATATATTTATTCATCTATTATTCTTGTAATCATTAAAACTGTTTTTTTAAGTTCTTAAATAATTCATCATCCTGTACTATGTACTTTAAATTTTAATTGTTTATAATTACATTGTGTACTACAAAAAAGTTTTGTGTTACGAATATGGTGATTTTTATAACTTAAACTTTTTTTTTAATACTTACAATAAGTGTATATTTGGTTACCTGCATTGCAGTTACACTGTATTACTGAAATTAATTTTAAAACACTTTTCAAATTCACATATATGTCGGTCAAAAAACGTTATTAAATCTTTTGTCCTTCCTCCAATTATTAATAAACACATCTGTCAGCCAATGACACCGTCTTATACAGTTTTAGAAAGATATTCATCACACCATCGTCACGAAACCAACACGTCCCTTATCACTAGACCTTCATTAAGTTGACATTTAATAATCTAATGGATTATTATGATTTAGTACACTTCTTTGACAAGAACAATTATATGTATATTTATTGCAAGTAATAATATTATTTTTACATATAATATAAATAATATAAAAGTGATTAATGCATACATTTTCAATGATAAACATATTTGATTGTAAACAGTAAAGTTCAGAAGTAAAGTACCACAATGTATTTCCTTAATTTATTACAGTAATCTAAGACCCGATGCTGCATGCACGCGCGGTTTTGCAGTGTCGTATGTGAGAATATTAAGATACCGTGTCACAAAGACTATGGATATTACAACCTAAAGTCAATTAGCTCCAAACTTATAAAAGTTTTCCTATAACATAATTTTTAAATATTTTAAAAACAAAAATATTATGTATTTGCTATTTATTGATTCATATTTAATTAACATAATTTTCAGCTTCAATGTCTCAAAATACTATGTTAAAACACAAAAAATATTGTTGCTTTATGAATAAAATTATTCAAATTTACTCTCGCCAAAGTCCAACTAACTTTACAAAAACAAGATGTTAAAAATACTATTACACCATTGTAACCAACCTATTATTGTTTTAAGGAAATTACGTGATTCATGTAATCATCATTGATTTCACGATTGTGTATTTATACAAGCTTGGAAATAACGCGTTTTTGTAATTGGTTGGTGTAACCAATTACTAAAAAACGTACTAGGGGCAATACAGTGTAGGCACCTAAGCAAATATTAGTGTTAACATTCCGTCTTTGTCTTATTGACATATTAATTTTATTAAAGACGTATTAAATAATTAACTAATTTATTGCGCAAATAAATATGATAATTATTTAAAAAATATTATTTGTTTTGTTTACATTTTATATAAATTCAGTTTATGTTATTAATTTCTTTATTTACAACTAGTTTCAAATAGCAAAGAATGTGTGCAATTGCATTTGTAACATAACCCAACTGTTTCTTAATACAATTACATAAATTAAACTTTTAACTTTTCAATCTATAATAATATTGTCATCATTTTATAGATTAATCCATAATCCAGACTATAATTATAGATAGTGTCAAACACCCAACTGCTTTGTTAATACATTTTTCGCCTTGATTATAGAAACAAAATTAAACTAGTAGACAACCAAAAAAAAAACACAATATCATTGAAAACAGTGCAAATAATAATCAAATTATTAAACAAGCAGTGAATCTGTAGGCAATGTACCAGCCTTATGAACATAAAGCAAACGTGTACTCCAAATCAATTTGAATAACTGTAATCCGCCAACTAACAACAACAATACCGGTAACAACGTCTAGAAAATAGTAACAAGCCGTAAAAATCTAAATCTAAAACCTTAAAAAAATTCCAATGCTTTCTTGCATAGAATGGATAGAAAAGCACTAATACATAAATAAATAATTTTCGTTTTTCCAAAATCGAAAAAAATATCATAAAACCATAAAAATAAATAAAATCTAGGAAAATGGCATCAAAACATTCATCTGATTATTCGTCATTTAAAGTTTCCGTCCCATTTGAACAACTCAAAAAGACAATCTAGAATTGTGGCTGAAAAGAGTGTTTTTTGATCGTTTTTTCTTCCAGGCCCACAAAACCATACCAAACAAATAGAATGTATTCTGCATTAAAACATACAATTTTCGCGTAATAAAATTCTCAAAATAAAATCATTTTTATCAGAACTCATAAAAAAATATTCATTTCATATGCAAACATTCGATTTTCAACAATAATTAATTTCAAATTATCACAAGTTATATTTAAATGTTACAATTCTAAGCACAATTCTAAACATATTCTGCTCAATTCTCTATGCATTTTGCTAGATAATACCACTGTTAGCAAGCAAGATTGCTAAACATTATTATTTAGCAAGAAATGTAACAAAAACGCAAGATTGCTAAATATAAGTTAATTATTCATGCTACTAATCTTGCTACAATTGTCCAAATTGCCAGGCCACTTGATGGGATTAAAGTTAATATTGTTAGCTCGCAAAATTTGTTAAAATAACAGTTCATATTTTAAGCAAGCAATCAATCAATAGATACATCTTGCTTATATCTAGCAATATACGTAACAAATGTGTGTTCGGAATCCACTCAACTGTAAACCCACACGTAATATAAGTTGCTAGCATTATGGGCAGAGAAGAAGCTCCCGCGAGAACCGGCTTAAATACTAATGCAATGTAAATAATAAATAAATGTAAATAACAAAAAAAAACTTGGCTAAGTAACATAAAAATCTTTAGCTAGCAATATATATGGGTTCCATTACTTTTTGACTAATTTGAAAAAGTCGACTTCTTAAATTTTGCTCAAATTTAGAGGGATTAAAATATGGATGAAAAAAATGACAACACACTTATGAGGGTCAGAAATTTCACAATAAACTTTCTTTGGCTTATTTTCTAACTCAATTTTTAGGCCTCTAAAAAAAATAAGGTCCACGATGGCTCAAATTAATCCTTATTTACATGTACTTTAAAACCCATATTTGTATATTTAATGTTGGGGCAGTCATTTTGATATATCAAGTTTCAAACATTATTCCAAAAAACCCGCAAATTTAACAAATTCGCAAAATTATGTTTTTTTTAACCGTTTTAACTTTGTCAAATTTTAACAAAATTTGATCCACAAGGTCTAGATTTCATGGTGTTTAATCTTTCTTTAAAGTGATCACACGTGACTTATAAAATCAATACGTATACACCACTATTTTGATGCAGGAAGTTGCACATGTTTTCGCAATCTTCAAAACTTGTAATTTTCAAGTCCCAAAAAAGTGTTGTCACCCTATGTCGATTTTAATAATCACTCTTCAGACCACAAGAAAAAAGTCTATCTATATGAAAAATGATATATCGGGCATTATCAAGAGGTTTTGAATATTCAAAAATCGTCAAAATCGGCGTATTCTTCAAAAAAACCTTATTTCAAACAAACACTCAGTTATAAAAATGTTTATATATGTGTGAATATATTACTTTTCATATATATAAGTCAAATTTATCATGTAATTGTGTTTTTTGAAGAAAAAAATAAAAAAAATTATTCTCATTAAATATGTTAAGTGTGCATTGATGCAAGCTTGTCAAAATTGTTTACTAGCTGCATGTCGCGAGTATCAATTAAGATTTCCCGACAGAAAGCAGCTTTCGCCCGTTTACAACTATCTAAAAACTGTCTAAAAAACCTTAAACAAAAAATTATTCACTCATATCATTATTAATATGTACAACACTTACAATCAAGCGACGCAGCACAACGACTTGCATTTTCTCAATAGAATCTTGAACAACATCAACAAGATCGTATTTCTTTAGTTCAATATTGTAGAGTAATAAATCTATGTTTACTAGAAATGGCATCAACAATATACATAATGAGCATAGCTGGTCATTAGGAAATCCGTACGCAGTTAGAGTACAAGCTTACCAACAAAGATTTTCAGTTAACACATGGTGTGATCTTTAATGAGCAACTACTGCCAATTTCTCAAAATCAAATAAGAAATATTTTGATCTAATTCTATTGGACTTTTATGTGTGGGGACACATGAAACAATTGATTTATGCAGAGCAAATAAACAACGCGGAGCATCTACAAGATATAATTGCAAATGCTGCATTGCACATTCAAAACACAACATTTTAAAGCAGTTTATCATTTTCTTTTAGTGCGTTGGCAAGCTTTCTTCCCTCAAAATTTGAGCAAAATCAAAGAAGTCGACTTTTTTAAATTAGTCGATAAGTAATAGCATTACCCATATACATGTCTTGTTTACTTCTACCAATTTGCTTAAAAAATTGCTTCAATTAACTGAATCTCTATAGAAATTAATAATCTATCTAAAAAAAAGATAGCAACATTTCTGTCATAGAATTAATGAACGTGAAACGCGTTATTGTATCATTGTATCAATATCCATCAAAAGATTTTAATTTGTTTTTAAAAACACAATTCTGTGCTTTCAACAAAAAAAAAAAGAAAAAAAAAATCAAACTTATTGACTTTTAGATATAACCTAATTTTTTTAACCGTACTACGACACATAAGATAAACTTCCAAATTCAATATTTCCCAAAACTTATAAGACGCAAATATTTAAGGTCAATGTGAATGATAAACTGCAACTATTTAGAAAATCGCAATCTCCTGATAGGAGATAGTCTTAAAATAGAAGTGATCGCTGGTGTCCTGCAAGGGTCAGTCAAAGGACCAATTCTATGGAACGTTAACTATGACAGAGATTTAAAGCTGAAAATGCCTAGCAACATCTGGCTTTTAGGCTACGTAGATGATGTCGCAATGGTTGTTGCTGGCAACAGCGCAGAGGAACTGGTGGAGGATGCCATACAGGCAGCCCAAAGATTTAGAAGATGGCTGGACAAGAACAAACTTAAACAGCAGCCCATAAAACGGAAACTGTTATTTTAGCAAGCAGAAAAAGCCTGACGACCATCTCTTTTAAGGTTGACAAACCTCCCTAAAACACCTAGGTATCACCTTTGCCCATGACATGAACATGGGCCCACATATCGCAAAGGCCGCAGAAAGAAAAGACAAAACGGCTGTATCTCTAGGTAGACTGATGCCCAACATTGGCGGACCTAAAGAAGGCAAAAAAAGGGCGCTGAGCAGCGTTGTCTCCTCCATAATCTTATATAGGCCACCAGCATAAAGCCAGTGGGTCTACATAAAGAAGTACAGCAAGAACCTAAAACGCTCATAAAGGAAGGTGGCCATACGGATAGCATCTGCGTACAGAACCGTCTCCACAAAGGCGATACAGCTGATTGCCAAAACTATTTCGTTGCACCTGCTGGCTGTGAAAAGGTCATACAAATCTTGCAGTGCAGAGCAAAAAAGATTGGCAAGGAAGTCAACGATCAGCAAATGGGAAGAAGAGTGGCAAAAATTTACAAAAACTCTTATCAAAAGCGTAAAACCATAAATCTCCAGAAAACACGGGTGCGTTGAATACTACCTCACCCAGTTTTTAGGCGGACACGGATGTTTCTTGTCTTACAAGTTTAAGATGCGGGATAACAAACTGCCCTTATTGCGGCTCTATTGATACACCAAAGCCCACGGTGCTAGAATGCAGCAGATGAGCTGCAGAAAAAGAAAGCTGTGCTTCCATCTTTAGCGTAGATGGACTAACCAATCACAACATAACCACGCACATGCTGGACAGCAAAACAAAGTAGATGAGCGTAAAATCCGTTATAAGCAGCATACTTAAAAAAAGTGATGAAAAACAACTAAAAGCAAAATAACCTGGTCAATGCAACAAGAAAATGGCACCAATGAAGTAATGCCGCAAGGTCTTTCCATTGGTCTCCATGCAGAAACGAGAGGTGGTATTAGTTGGCAAAGCTTCTTGTAAAAGAAGTAGTCACTCCCACACTTCCATGCAGAATGGCGTGCATAAAGCATCTCCACCTTTCTCTAAAAAAATTGTAAAAAAAAGTTCCAACCACAATAAAGTTGAACTATCGTTTGAATACAATTAGATTAAATCTCGATTATGTTGACCTGTATGAAAAACTCAAATGCTTTTCTCTGTTTGAAAAATTAATTGGCATATTCTGTATAATAATAATATAATAATAGTTTATTTTCTTGCCATTTAGCCTAGAAAAGTGTTTACATTTTACAATTTATACATCACTTAAACAAAATCAATAATCGATAAAACTTAACATATCATAATTTATAACTATCTACATTTACACTACGCAATCAACATAATATAATTACAATTTACAATATACAAGCCTTGTCAATTTGCTGTCTTCTTTTAATAACGTTTCTCATCCATACTATTTCTCTTCCATCTTCTTTCAACACATCCTTTCTTTCCATTTGTTCTTCTCTCATCTCAACACATTCTTTTAACATATGTTCAATTGTTTTATTAGCTTCTCCACACATTCTACACAATTTGCTTTCCTCATTCATCCAAAATTTACAAACTTTTTCTTCATTTCCACATCTAAATCTTTCTTCTTTTCTGTTTTTGTGTACTTTGCATTTTTAAGGTATTTTGGAATATTATTTTCCATAATAATTGCATACTTCTCATTGTACCTTGATTCATTCACTCTAGTTCTTTTTTTTTGCATTTATATATCTCTATCACGCATTGTTAGTTCTTTCCATACAACTCTGGCACTATTTCTCATTCTTTCTACTTCTTTACAGTTCTTTCATATCTTTCATTTATTTTTTCCTTCAAACATTCTTGCAAAATTTTGCATTTATTTCTTTCTCTCAATCTTTCTTCATATCTTACCGCTCTTTTTCCAGCTTCTACTTTTATTTTATCTCTTTTTACTTTTATTCTGTATAATAAATAAATAAATTACAGTTAAAAAAAAATGTTTTTTGAAATAATATCAAGTAACGCCCTAAATGTTTTTTTTACGTACAGAACTGCTATCAAGCAATCACGCAAACAAAATAAAATGATTCAGTTTATTGAAGAGTTCTAAACATTACGCAAAAACTTAAAAATCGTAAACAAAGTATATCTTTGATCAAATGATCCTCAATTAAAACAAGTAAAAAAAACCTATAAAAAATTTTAATTTAGCAATAAAGAGTGATCGTCTTAATGCTAATATTATGCTACGTGGAAAATTATTATTCCAACTAATAAAAAATGTGATAGAACCTGTAATATTAAAGCTAATGATTAAAAAAAATCGTTTTTTAGAAATTATTAAGGATACAATCAAATTTTTAAAACAAGTAAGTGTTTTTATTACATATTGCATATTTTAAAACTAAACTAGAAAACTGTCAACTGTTATCATAATATTTGCAAAAAAAAACAACGTATTTGCCACAATAAGTCGTATTTGGAGTTTGGACTAATATTAATAATTCTTTAAGATATTGCCACTAGACGATGCAAGACAATCTTATAAAACTTACTGTTAGAGAAGCAAACAAACAAAATATTTGCAAGTATACATCATGCAATAGAGTGATACTTCGTGATATTGTAAAATGTGTAGTGCGCAAAACTACTTTCCACCCCGGTTGTTTTTTTAAGGGTAAAAACTACGATCAGCCTGGAGATACATGTATAGTCAATAAAGATGACTACCACAAAAATGTAATCAATAAACTTGAAAAAACAATAAGATTCTGTTTCAAAACAATGAGAGTTTGCTGAAAACAAAAACCTGACAAATGAATTCAGATAGTAAATCATCGAATAGTAACGAGTTGCAAATGATGAATAGAAAATTGTTACCAACAACTTTGTTTTAAATAGGTTTTAAATTCTTTAGCGTGCTGTTTTATTTTGGTTTATTTATTTATTTAGACCGGTTTTGGCTTTTAGGCCATCATCAGTAAATTTCTAAACGTGATGTTGTGTATTGCAGCTAGAGTCTAAACCTTATTTAAAATAAACATAACCTTAAAGTGTTGTAAAACGCTTTAAATCTATCCATGCTATATATAATTTCTTAAGTTACATATACAGGGTGTTATACAAAAAACGTACGGCTGAATTACTCCGTTATTTTTTAACCGATTTATATAATTCAATAACCATTTTTAGTATAGTTGCTATGGCAACCAACTTAATTTGTTTAAATAGCAACAAACATTTTTTATTTTTATTTTAAAATCAATATGGTATTCTTAATACAACCATGTAATGTCAACTATTCAATTACGATCATATTAAATAAAAAACAAATATTAATTTTTTAAATTTATCAAATTTTTTTGTTATAAAAGTATATTATTATTTTACACAGTTGTATTAAAAATATCAAATAGATAAAAAAACTTAAAAAAAAATGCATGTTGCCATTTAAAAAATAAAGTTGGTTGTCATAGCAACTATACTAAAAAAAAAACATATATGTATGTACCTAATTTGATAATACTCAAAAAACCATTTAAAATGGTTTTTGAATTATATAAATCGGTTAAAAAATAACGGAGTTATTAAGCCAATTATTAATACAATGTATTCACTTATACAATAAAGAACCTATTGCCATTAAAGACTTGCCCACAAAATTGTTTTTAAAAACAACAAAACAACTTATGAAACAACATTGCTTATAAACTATTCAGAAGTATAAAAATTTCTGTAATAATCTGTAAATAAACATAAAATTTGTACTTAGAATAATTAATTTTTATGTCTGTAATTATGTATATGTTTCTTTTTTATCTTTTATGTTATGTATACCAAATCTTAACTTGTCTACTTATTAATTAAGTAGTATATATACAGGGTGTTAGACAAAAAATGTACGGTTGAATAACTACGTTATTTTTAACCAATGTATATAATTAAAAAACTAATTTAAATGTTTTTTTAAGTATTATCAATTCAGGTACACAAATGTGTGTTTTTATTTTTAGTATAGTTGCTATGACAACCAACTTTGTTTTATAATATTTAAATTGATTGTCATTGATGGAGAATTGCTCACTGCACAGCGGTATATTGAAAAGGTTTTGAAAAATTACGTAGTCCTAATAGCTCCATTTATTGGCAATGGCATTCTGCAAAGTGCGTCACAGAATACTTGGTAGCAGTTAGAATAAGAAAATTCAACTGATCTGCATGTAGAACATGTTTGGGCGTGTTAGAGGACGTGCAGAAAGAATAGCTGAATATTCTACAAAATAATATTCGTGAGTTCATTAGTGGCATGAGCCGCCGTATGTAAGCAATTGTAACAATTGGCTCGAGGAGGACAAAGTATTGAAATCTTATTCAACTAAAATTTTTATTATTAATCTCTGTTAAGATTATTTTGCAGAAATGCATTTTCATTTGTGTATACGTACATTATCGTTTTTGCTTATAAATGTTCATTAAATAAACCGATAAGTACCATATGTTGTTTTTTCTACATCCTGATGGTCTCTTTGATTGTAAAACACTAAAATTTTATTTAAAAAATACCAAACAATCCGGTTTCTTTGCATTTGAGTGTATATATTTAATTATTTTTATACTTAAAATTATAAAAGCACAAAAACTACGGTATTGTGCTCATGTTATAAAGTAGTCTAACGCATATAGCATAGTTTAAAAACCTGAGACAGTAATTAAGCCAAACAAAGCCACTCTTTAAAACGGTATCAAATATAGTGATGACAACACCATCGTTGACATTTGCTGAGCGGATATAGCACGTGGATTAAAAACTTAAAAAAAAAATGCAACAGATATTTATAACTTTATATAGGCTAATGCTATTATATAAAATTGTAGTAATAACATTACAAAAGCACGTAAACTTAATAATAATAATAATAATGATATTTTATTTATTAACGGCATGCTGTTTATGCATAATAATAATATAAATAAATATATAATACAAACATTACATTGTATAACAAATATTGGATAATTCAAAATAGTATAAAGTAGAATAAACTCAGTAAATGAGTGATAAATGAGAAATGATAGATAGTAACAAAACATTACAACTAAAAATATAATTTTAAATATATGTTCTTAAAATTTTGTTTAAAAAAAGATATGTGTTATAACAAATTAATTAAAATACCAAATATTCTGTCAATGTTACATTGACGCATCATCCGAGCTAGAAGACTATTATTACTTATTTAATGCCTTCAATTTTATTAATACATAATTAAAATTATAACAAACAACATTTTTATAACTCAATAAAATAAAATTGGCGTTGTCACTGAAACCATAAATTCCGAAAAGGCGCGTTGATGAACAAATTCATAACTGATTTACGACAGAGTAGGATATGATTTCAATGCCCCCAGCATAAGTGCCAAGCACCTAGGCAACTAAATCAAGCTGCTACTTTTAAATTCAATATTAATTAAGATAATTTACATACAATGTGATGAAGACACACTTTATATTAAAAATTTTATTTAATCAATTTATATAATATAATTAATCTGAGTTCTAGTATAAAATTTTCTCTTTACACAAACATTAAGCACTTAAAAAATACGCTACATATTAATACAAATATGTACTAAAATGCAAAAAGGTATCTATATTCATTATATTTATCATGTCGCAAATTATTTGTGGTGGAAAACTGTTCTACATTTAGCAAAATTGCAAACTGTTATCGTGCATAGTTGAACTGTAAATCATAAAAGCACACATCCGGTTATACTTGATCTATGCTATTAATAAATTAATTAAAGTCCCAGCATACCAGGAATTGAGAGAGTATCGTCCATATGCAGAATATGGAAACGAGAGAATGTATAATTCAGCCAAGCTCATGTGTTTTAACAAACCGAATTAAAAGTTCGCATAGTGCATACCAAGTATATGTATATCCAACATATACATACAATGGCTCGTTACACAAACACATATAAACATTCGAGTAACTAAATTTAATCAAAGCAACAGAATTAATTAGGTAAATATGAATTTCACAAATTTAATACTAATTTATATTCATATTCAAAAGAATCTCTTAAAAATAGAAACTTAATAAAAAAATAAGTTTCATAAATCTTCATAATTTTTAATTACACGCCGCTTTTGTTTTTTTATAAAAAATATTAAACATTTTTACTGTGAAACTTTGTATAATAAAAATGCCCAAACTTTATGCATTGAAATTATTGCTTTACATAATTTAGCAGGTGATTTACAATATTTCCAACGCGTCAATTTTATAAGGCTAAAATTTCTGTAATGAAGTGTGTTAAATAAGATGACAGAATCAAAGGTGGAACCTTATTTGAAAAGTTTCTAAACTAATTATTCGACACATTTACCAGCACTACCTTTTTCTTCTGGTTTCTGATTTCACTGTGATGAGAATCAATATAATTTGCTAAGAGAGATTAATATATACTCAATGTTTCTACAAAAACAATCCAATTAAATTTAAATTTATTTAGTAAATAAATTTAAATTATATATAAACTATGTATTTTTTTAATATACCATACAATCTTATAATATATATTATTTAAAATAATATCACAACTCTTTAACTACATGTAAGTTATAATAAAAACAAATTAGTATTATTTGTATTACTAGGTTAAATAGATTTGTAACGTATTATTAAATCAATAAAATATAACAACAGCTTAATTTGTTCGGCATATAAATTATTTATTGTGTTTGTTGAAGTACTGATATTATTATGTACATAGATATTATTCATTTCACATTAATTATATTTAATGATAATCGTAACAACAATTATTGTAATTTCAATAATACATAGTTATTATATATTTACTTAATAATTAAATCTGTTAGATGTTTTAATGTAAAATCAATTTTTCAATTGAAAATATACGGTTCATCTGAATTTGCAATCAAGAAATACATAGAAAATATAAAAATATTTCGAATCGGTGAAATTATGCTAATTATCATTTTAATGTTATTATTCATCAAACTGTTCGACAAAATATCACTCTAAAAAATTAAGATAATTCTATCATTCCCAACTCCAATTTCCAATTTAGTAATCATTTACTTTTAGTAGATGATCTACATTTGTGCACAGCCAATCATTAATAGTAATAAAAAGTATCTCGTATTTCCAATACTTTTACTTCTATGACAACTATGAAATAGATAAAAAAGCAGTAGTTTGATTATATAAATATTAAATTATATATCCAACAAAACCAAAACACTGTCAAATATTGACTTTTTTGAAAATGTATTTAATAATAAAACACTCTGTATGTTAAAAACAGTTTACTTCATATCATAATTTTAATACTAGGTTAATAATTATCTGCCGTTTCTGAGTTTTTCTCCTTTCTCTAAAACAAATAAACATTTGTTTATGGATAACCTAGTGGTTGTCTGAAATCTCATGAGGGACACATTTGGACAACTTCCAAAACTTTGCCAAGTTTTATAGACTGATCGGTGTTGAAGTTCTCAGTCAGTGACCAAGTGGTGCAACTTCTGTCTTCTTTCATAGCCGCCAGAAAACCCTAGTTATCAAAATCCAAAGATCGATCCCTTCCTGATTTGTCGTCTAACCTGGTAACACCATCATTTAAACAAAATCACGTTTGGCATAAAAACATATAAAATGTATATTGTCTTATAAAATTTTATTTTGATAAGCTGCTTTAAATTTGAAAAAAAGTTTGTAATTGTAAAAAAAAGTTTTTCGACAAAAAGAAAATTTAGCAGTTCAGACTGCATTGCAAACACTTATTTAAAAAACTAATTATTGTAAAAATACCTTTTTTTTACCTTACTAAATAGGCAAAGTTATGCAATTAACTTTAAATGCCTAAATAAAACACATTATTATAACACAAAACATGTATGTATGTCAATATGAGGTTTTAAATCATATTACCGCAAAATTTTAAATTGATCCTAGACATTTATCAACAAAATATCAACAAAAATTTAAAAAAAATACCTGTAAAGTGTCTTAAAATCAAAACAAAGCAAATTTTTGTTCAGTAATCATGCTATTCTATTCGCTAAATAAATTTCTGCTGACAGCTTTTCAGTTCTCATTAGTTAGTTTAAAGAAAAGTGAGAAAATATAGATCAAATTATAGTTAAAATTAACCAAAATTAGAATGAAAACAACTTACTTAGAAAATAAAAATAACTTGCATATTACAGTTAGTACTGCAACATTAAAAAAACAAAATTGAAAAATATGGTTAACCACATTTTTCAATTTTATTTTTTCAGCCCAACAATAAATACGTTTTTCAAGATTAATATTTTATTTGTGTATCTTCGATAATATATGACTCCAGATAGTAGTTCAAATATAAGTTTTCTTTTAACAAAATATATCGTCACATCTTTGAAAGTTTTGGGCAGATTGTTGTAAAATCTAATGCAATTATATAACGCACTGCTTTTTACTATATTTAGACTATAGCTAGGAATAATGTATTCTATGTCGTGTATTATAAGTCTCCGATAAGGTGTTAGGAGAAAATATAGTTTATGTTTAAAAATAAATTTTATGCATTCTTATGTGAACACTGCTGGGTATGTTAAACTATTCATTTTTTTGAAGAGTCCTTTGCAACTATCTCAATATTTTGTTTTCTTTATAATATAGCTCGTTTTTGTAGAATAAACAAGCTATTTGCATATGATGTTTTTCCCCAAAACAAAACTCCATATTTTAAATGAAAGTAAAAATTAGCAGAATAGAATACTATTGAAATGTTTTCATTAGTGTTTTTTGAAAGTACTCACAGTCCAAAACAAGATTTACTAAGTTTTACTTCAACAGAATCAATCAATGTTCTTTATAATTTAAAGTTTCATCTAATATGATACCTAAAACCTTTTGCATTCTGCGTTTGTAATTGTTGGTTAGTTTTAAATAAAATTGTATTTGTTTGTTTGCATTTAGAATTAATTTGTTTTTCTAAAACCATAGTTCTAAACTTTCCATTATAATGTTACCTTTATGAATAATATCCATATACGCTTTTCCAGTTAGTATAAAATTTGTATCAACTGCATAGCTAATTAAGCAATAATCTACATTAACAGATTAATATATGCCATTCAAAAATAAATTTAAGAGGTGCAGATACTGTAAGTACTTCTTTAGTTTTTAGCTTTACCGAATGAAATCTGCTATTTAGGTACAATTTCATCCACTACGCTATTCCTTGAATACCGTAGTTATAAAGCATTGATAACAATATTGAAAAATTATTTAAATCAAAAACTCTAAAAAGGTCTAACAATCTCATAAACTACATGCTCAGTGTCCAAAGCTACTATAATTTGCAAGTATTCAAACAGAACAGTGTTTATACCTTTGCCCTTTCTAAAACCATGCTGCAAATCCTTGAATATGACATTTTCTTAAAAAAAATTGTTAATCTATTGCACATTAGTGATTCCAGTATCTTTGAAAAAGTGTTTAACAAGCTGATAGGCATGTAGTTTTCAAGATGTAATCTCCTTTTTTATGAACTGGCAATGTAATAGAAAATTTTAATTTATCAAGAAATACTCCTAACTGAAACAAATTATTAAAAATGTCTGTCAATTGTTCAAAATTTGTGGTAGGCACTGTTTCACTAATATAATGAAAATGTTATCATATCCAGAGCTACTTTTGTTGTCCTTAGACTTAATTACAGCTAAAATTTCTTAGTAGAATTTAGTCCTGTAATAATTTTGGCGCAACGTATTTAAAAAACACATTAAATTTGTCTGCTTGTTTTGTGCAATTTTCTGTAGCTGACAATACTCTATTTTTAGATTTGTTGCCTACAATATCTTTAATAATTTGACAGGAACATTTAAATTTGTTAGGAGTTTTATTTAATTTGTTTTTAAATTCTGGTTTTTTAATTCAGTTTTATATTCCGTCAAATATACGGATACAATTTCCAGTAATTAATTAAAAAAACAAAAACTTATAAAGAATTTAAAACAAAAATAACAGATCACTACATAATAACAAGACCAAAACAAACAAATAAATAAATAAACATGATAAGACACACAAACTATGATAAATGGAAAGAGAAAATAAAAATAGTGCCCCGAATACGAAGCTGTGCAGCCTACCATATATGGAAACGGTGTAAAGCAGTAAGTGGGGAAAAAAAATAATGTTGCAAATATGTATAATAAATTTAGTTATTTTTTATTTACAAAAAAAAAGTAATAACAACTGCTCTTTGCATTGGGTAATTTCCTGTGTGTTAAAACATATATTTTTTATAGACATTTTTGATTGAAGTCTTTAAAAGGATCATGTTTATTTATATACAAAGTGTTTATAAAACTTTTATATTTTTCATTTATATTTACAGCATTCAAGACACCAAGAAATCGCTCTGTCTGTAAGTCTAAACAAAAAGCTTCAACAGCAAGCTTGGGATACAATAATATCTTTTCTCGCAAGAGTACATTTATATTTACTTCAATACTTATTAGCAGGGCAGTATAATCAAATATACAGGTGTGAATTACATTTGTGTTGTAGTTATTTGATATGTTTGTTATATTATCAATACAAAATTCATAGCCAGTATAATATATTCGAGTAACTTGTTCAATTGTCAAAGTTGCAATATATGATGCCACTGGCCCTTTAAATTTTTTAGTATCAAGGTTGACGCATAAAAGGTTTACATTGAAATCGCCTGCAATAAAATATTTTGAATTTTTTGTTGTCATAAAGTCAATAATTGCGTCCATTTTCTCTAAGAAAATACCTATGTCACTTTGCGGTTGTCTATAGACACATGATTAAAAAGCAAAGTAAAACAATAATAATATCACAGATTCAAAGTTTAAGTAAAGTTAGAATACACACAAAACTACTAAATTCAAGCAGTCAAATAGATAAAACAATAAAAGTTAATTAAAATAAATGATACATGTATGTAAAATTTCTAAATAAATTATTACAAAAAAAATAAAACATTTTAAAATACTAAACTAAATTAACAAAACTTGCATTAAAACTAAAAGTAAGGTAGCTATCTTAATTATGACATTTTATTTAATGATGACTTAATATTTCAATAAACAAAAAAAAAACGAAAACAAAAAAAAATAGAAATTCCAACGCAATTAATAAAACAAAAAGAAAATAAAATAAATAGAAACAAAAATATCTGAAAATGAACAATTTAAGCGCGTGGTTTCATGTTTCTAAATACCCTTTAGATATGTATGAAACTACATTAAAAACTGAATTGAAAACTAAATTTCAACGCAATAATTTCATCTTCAAACGCATTGCTACAAAACATTCACAGCCAACATTCAGTTCCTTTAAAATAGGATGTAATATGACATTACTAGAAAATCTCCGAGATCTATGAGACACGAGAAGACGAGATTGAAGTGTGCCGCTACAAATTTTTAATAAAACCACCGCCTCAAACAAAATAATAAAATTAAATAAAATAATAATGTTATTATAATTCATCATAATTTATTCGAAATTAAATTATCTAATTAGAAGTTTTCTGTGAGGTTCACAAGCCGGATGTACAATGCATTTCGAATCAAACTATATTCAATTAGAAGGATACCATCCTGTTTCTGTATAGCCAAAACCAGACGAAAGTCACGGTGGCTCTACCATATACTAGTAAACATTTTAAATGCAGAAATAGACTAATATTTGTATATCAATGTCCTAAGAGTGATTTTATATTAGACATAATACATAAAGAAAAAAGGAAATTAATCATTGCTAGTAATTTTAATATAGAATTTAATGCAACTCCAAGGATAAATAGAGACATTAATTTACTACTCCATACATATGGAATAAAACATTTAATTATAGATTACACCCGAGTAACACCTACAACTAAATCATGCATTGACAATTTTCTTACTAATTTATTAGCAGAGTTCAATTGTAGTGTACTCAACTCTGTGTTTCAGATCATAGGTCTATAATAATCAATATTAGCAATATAGTTAAAATAAATAAACACAACTATTTAAAAACAAAATGCAACCGCTAAGAATATAGATCAATTCAATCAGGCTCTGAGCAGCAAAAATTGAGATTTGTATTTTGAAAGACAAAATGCAGATAAAAACTTGAGTCAATTTTTGAACGTACATATGTACCTAAAACTTAAATAACTATATACCTTATAAACAGTGCGTAAGTTTTTCTCATATTAAGAAATGAATCTCAAAAAAATAACACAAATTAAAGAATCGGTAAAATTACTAGAACCACTGTCTATTTTCTATTCTAACTGCAAGGTTCAATACAGTGCACTTAAAAAAACTACATTAATAAACTTACGCCAAGCCAAAAGTTTTGTATTATAAATGCATCATAAATCATTCTTCTAACCAGTCTAAAGCTATGTGGAACGCCTATCATATAGGCTTTATATATAAAATGGGTAATAAAAATAATATAAATAACTATTGGCCCATTAATCTTCTCTCAAAACTCTATTTTTTAACACTCTTTGAACTCCTATTCAATTTCCTTAAGAAAAAAACTTATTGCTTCCTAAAAAAATCGGGATCAAAAAGTTGTAATTAACAATTATGAATCAACAATTCAATCTTTAAGTATTATGCCTCAAGAAAGTACACTAGAATTCTTACAATTCATTGCAACAAATATAGCAAGAATGGTTAATTACGCTGACAATTTTAACATTAATAGTCGTAAGAAATATATAGACCCTACAATATAGTAGCTCTCCAACAATAACATTATAGTAAATAAGAGTAAATCCTTTTGTATTTTATTCAAAACTAGTAGATCAAGTATTACATGCTCATAAACATTAGTTTGTGATACAACATAAAATTTTTATGTGTCTATATTGATAAGAATTTAAAATGAAACCAACACATATTACAGCTTTGTAACAAAATTTGCAAAACTTGTTATGCCTTAAGAACTTTGCTTAAATACAAAATCTCTAGTTTCTGACTAATATGCTAATGTGTACTCTCGCTTGCACTTTGATACAATTATATCTGATTTGCAAAAATTTTAAATTAAAAAAAAAAACAATTACAATGGAAAAACAATATTGCAATGTACTTAAAGATAACAATCTTTTAACAACTTTTGGTCTATATATTTATAAATGTATTGCATATTTAGCAAACTCACCAAATATATTCAATAAATATAAAATTGCCAACTTTTACAACACAAAAAAAGTGAATACAGTTGTTTTAAATGTTTTGATTTTTTTAAGAAACTTCTTCAAGATATTAAAAAAATTACTTTTTGTTTACTACTATTTATTCAAAAATCATTTTTGTATATATTTAATATTGAACCATATTTCTTAAGATGAGGGTACCGAAATTTGGCAAGCGCTTATGAGACGACCGCCTGAAAAGAGAACGAACAAACAATGGGAATGATTCTATAGTAGGCAGAAGTGGTCGCATCGGCATGATCCGATACTACATTTAGATTCGTGTTTTGTGTGTTCGTTCCGTTTCTGTTACTACTACTTAATTTTACATTATTATTTACGTATGCAATAAAAATAATTATTTATTTTAATAAAGAATAAGTATGTATAATGCATATAATACATGTATTTATAATCTGGTAATTTAATTTATTAGATATTCTGTTCTATTCTCTATGGATATTGAACGGTATGATAACTTAGTTATAGAGCGTTAGCGTAGCACCCCAACAGTCCGGGGTTCAATCCCCGAATATGACTAAAGTAATAACTTGCTTTTTATCCACCTCTCGGAAGTCACCTAATAAGCTGTTAGTTCCATCAACACTTTTTGTCGTAAGACTAGGGCGATGTAAAATAGCTGTAAAGCGCGCAATAAAGAAGATATTGCTAGATTGTAATTTTGCAACGACAATTTTTTGTATGATTTTTTTTTTAACAAAACAAAATAAAAATTCATTATTTAAATTTTTTTAGAATTTTAAAATTTTTTTTTGGTTTTTTTGCCGATCAAACAAAAGTAAAAAAAAAAATTAAAAATAAGATTTTTATATTATAACTTTTTTATTTTGAAATTATTTTTTTAAATTTATTTTGCAAATTAAAAAAAATAAAAATAAATATTTTTTTTAGAAAATTATATTTTTTTTAGAAAGCTGCAATAAACTTTGGCGCCCTTGCTTGCTTGTAAAGTAAAGTAACACAAAAATCTTTAGCTAGCAGTATACACCTGGCTTACTTATAGTTATGTGCATAGAGAATAGCCCCGTATAATATTATTATTGAATATTATTATAATATGACTATAACATTGCTTTGCTCATGCAAACACAAAAACACCCAATATATTCACACGTGGCCGTCTTCTATAGAATTCGCTGAAATTTGTCGGAGCGCTACATGCGAGCAACGCGTTGAACTAAATTTGGACGTGCGCATCCAATTATTATTAATATTTAATTTTGCAAATAACTTCAATCATTATCAACATTTAGAGTTAAATTTTGGAATTAATTTTCAAGTAAATGTTTTCTAGAGCATAAAACCAAAATAAATTTTTATAGTAAATTTATTCATTTAGTAATAAAATTTTAAATAATTTTTTTGTTTAAGAAATAATATAATCATGCCTTTCATTGTTCATTTCTACATATAAATTATGTTTTTTAAATTTATTATAAATAATACTATTAAAAAAAATTCGAATTACAAACTAGTGTGAAAATTCCCTGCTCTTAAATGAATTTTTTGATTATTAATTTTGTATTTTCTAACTTTAATTTGTGTCACACATGTTGTATATACAGAGTGTTGATTATTTGGTAGACAAACGCAAAGTAACTTTAGAGACCGTGTAAAAAAAAAAAAAAAACAAAAATCTATATTTCAAAACGCTAAGATCCAGATCGCTTTAATTTAGTAGATTCCGATTATCAACTTAAACATTCATTTGCTAACCAACAGGGTGTTTGTACCTACATCCACAAAGAACAAATTTATTCTGAATTAAAACGTACAAAATTCAAGACATTGGTTATAGAAGCATATTTCTTAAGCTAAATCTTCCCGATAACACTATTTTTGTAATAGACATATACCGTTATCCAAATAAGACAACTCCAAACTTTTTTGATAATCTTTCTGAAAGTTTTGACGAGCTTTTTCAAAATAATCATAGAAAAAATGAAATATTTTTGTAAAAAGATTTTAATGTACATATTACTGAATGGATAAGTCACTTATCTTCTACAATAGTATCCGTAGAACAAGTTATAATTTCTGCTGCTTCTCACAATCTTACTCAACTTATTCAGCAATGTGATTTGATCTGTAAATTTCAACTAATCTAGAAATTACAACTACTTGAGCCTCAACCTGCAGCCTGCTCTAAAAAATTCTGATCATTCACTTATTACGTCTGTTGTTAAAACTTCTCTTCCTATTACTACCAAACCTAAATCTCGCCTCTTTTATCATTATTCTAAGATAAACATGGTAAAAATTAAAAAAATTCTTAATAATTTCAGTTTCTATACATTGCTTATGTTGTAAAAATCCACATATAGCACTAGAAAATATAAAATTCTACCTATTATTCTTAAAACAGATGCAAATAAATTTGCTCCTATTTTGACTAAAATTATAATTTAAAAAAGAAACATTCATAAATTGTTTAAAAATTTTCAACCTGTATCTAAAAAAAAAGACAAGTCTGACTCCTCAAATTATATACCAATTTCATTATTGTCCAATCTGACAAAAAACATTGAAAAATGTATTAATTTCCATATTGTTAAGTTATTAGAGCAAAACAACTTCATCTCAGATACTCAATATAGATTTTGATCAAAACGTTCTAAAACAGATCTTCTGTCTTATGTTAGTCACAAATGGAATTCTACTATAGACAACGATAGAAAAATAAACTATCTCTTCTAAATTCAATTCAAAAACAATATATTCAGATCATTGCCGATACAAAATTAAGTAATGATTTAAATACTTTACAACACCGGCAGATCTTTGCATTTTCTATAGATATTTTTATAAACATTGTTTAAACAAAATACAAGACATATTGCCATCTAAACACATATTATTTACTTGTAGTACAAAGCTTGCTAGGAATTCTAACAAATATTCAAAAACAGCTCAGAGATGTAGAACCAAAACTGTAATATCGACACAAAATAAACTTCTAAATTCAGTATTTTCCGAGACTTATAAGCCGCAAATATTCAAAGTCAATGTTCACAGACTGCTTAAATTTAGTCTTCCATGTGATAGTTTCAGCAAGTATGGTTTCATTCGATGAAATTCAAAGGTATTTTTATGTCGTAATGACATATTCAGTAAATCCTATTTATCACATTTTGGATTAAAAAAATTAGTAAAGGTGTTAACAATTTTCTTAGTTTTGTAATTTTAAAAAATGCATTTATCTCTCTGCGCAAATGATGTAAAACTGAAAGTACACAAAAAACAATCATCTAAAAATTTCTCAAAACATGTTCAATTAACAAAAAACCCTTCAGATCTTTATTTATCATAAATAAAGGTCTCTTAAAAAATGATTTTGCTAAAGCTGACTAGTTAACTGAAATAAATTGTATATTACAGTATGCATCCTCATTTATAAAACAGTTACAATTTTTGCTATTTTTTGTTTAATTATATTGACATGCAAAATTGCAACGACTTATGTAATATTCGGCATCGTTTGTTCTACTTGGTCATTTATCATTTTTATTTTGATACCTGTCCCCAATACGGCATTACTTTATTAGAAATAACTGCATATCATATATCATATGACGTTTGATTTTGTAACAGTCAATTTGGTAGCATTTATATTAAAAAAAAAGCCTTATATCAGATATCAGATATCAGATATGAATTTAAAATATGATAAATAATATATTAAACGTTTTATATATTCTTTAATTAATAGTGGCTTATATCTAATAAATTTTGGTTGTATTAATAAAGACATTATCCAATATATGTTTAACTCGCATAATATTTGTCACATAAAATTTAATTAATGCATTAAAAAAGTTACGACATATTCCGTGGGAATATAAAACATCGTACACGCAATAAGCAGCTTTGTTAAAAACTTTTAAAACAAAACTACAACTCCCTACAAATTTGCCGCGTGTAAATGAAATCATTTAATAAAAATAGGTGGTCGGTTATTATGGAAAATAAACAACATTCTACTATTGAAATCTGCAAGCGTATAAATAAAGTATGTGAGTTGTACATCGGTAACTCAATAAAGCACTTGTTGTTGTAATTATAGTTAGGCGATATTTTATTATACCGCGAGAAACAAGCCGCACGAACTCATACGCTTCAGCTAATTAATTATGAGGACATACGTGTGTAGGGTGTTAAACCAAAAGTAGGGATGATATTTCATCACCGTGCCGAGTTTATGTTCAGGTAATCAGTGTGTGTACTGCACAGACTGAAAAGTGAGTCCGGAGATAACTGATGTGTAAATTGCAGAGCGTATGTGTGTGGTTTAAGTTGGTAATTTTAATATTTGCATGACTAGAATGTATTAATATAGAAATATAATCTTTTGTTGGAAATTCTATGCAATTTCTGATAATTCGACATAAGCTTTAGTAAATATCATACAATTGCAGATTTATATTATTTTCAATAGTTGCGCGCATTGAAAATATTTGCGATGGACATTACATTAAGTTCTTGTTTACTTTGTTTACACCTACGTTATAAATTATTTTCAATAACATTGTTTATTTTAAACATATAAAAAAATAGAAAGTACTTCAGACTTTTGTTAATAATTCAAAGAACAAACACATTACTATCCTTTGCATTTAATCACAAAATCAATATAACATTACTAGATATTATTAAAATATTTGATTATTAATTATAATTGCTATTTTATTAAATGAAGCAGAGTATGTTCCAATTATTATGAAAATATTTTCTTTAATAATTTACTTTATCAATATGATTGAACCTAAACTAATATTTATATACTTGTAGGTAGAGAATAACATATGAATGAAAGTCAAATGTAAATGATATTATTGTAAAACACCTTAAAAATGCTTCTAAATAGTATTTCAATAATTACATATGAAACAATAATAATATTTTTAAAGTAGTTCAAAAAAAAAAACTTCATGTTGATTGATTCAACCCGAAAGATTAATTTTTTACAATAACATTAATTAAAATAAAACAAAATAAATCATCAACATAAGTTTATTGTCATTGCCTACATTAAAGTATATATTTCTTACTTATTAATACTGTAGTTTTAATATGTAATGCAAATGTTTATTATTTTAAAAGAAAGTTATATGTAAAATTAACAAAACTTTAATTATTATCCTACTTCCAAAAACCCAGTACATAAATAAGCACAACGATTAAAGCAAATAAGACACACAACACACATTGTGGAAGATTGAGTAAGCCAGCTGTATAACCAACTGTTGTTGTTAATAGTAACTAAAGTGTGGGTAGAGCTTGATTGGTCTCGGAGAGTACTTGATGTCTGAGTAGAGTGATCTTGATCTATAATAATTGTGTATTTCTAGATCCATAATTTTTTTTAGTAATTTTATATTTGTTTTATAAATCTTGCAATAAAATATAAATAATAAAATCATTTCTATTCATTATCTTTAATGTTTCTTACAGATTTAAAACTAGTCTATAGAAGCATACAAAATAATAAATAGAAATAATTTATATTTTATTGCAGGATCATGTAAAATAAATGAAACAAACATAAAACTTTTCTTCATTGTTTTTAGAATGATTTCTGCTCTCCTTGATGATGATTCCATAGATATTAGCAAAATTGATTTCATTATAAATCAAAATAAATAGTTGCTTAAAAATCATTTTTCATAAACCATTTTTGTATTTGCCCACGCACCGTTCGTTTTCTTAATAAGCTCTTAAAAGTGCATTTATAAGGAAAAAATCAATAAATATTTTAATTGAGTATTGTAACTAATAATGTATGTAGCTGAAGCACCGGCACGTTTTGAAATAAATAGCCCAAACAACACATGGCATTGACCCAGTAAATAAATAAAACACATGCTAAAGAAAAGAACCATAATAGTCACTAAAGATGACACAATAGTCTGAAAAGTTATTGTCAAAGGCTACTAAGTGGTAAATTTGAAAGCTTAATTTACCTAACCTAACCTAATGTAGAAGGCCCTAAAAATGATATAAAATTTCTGCAAAGACTAGGCTCTTACGATTAACCATAAAAAAAAACAAACTGGTACTCTTCCCATAAAAAATAAATTTGCAAACTCAATCTACCAAAACCCCTAAACGTCTCACTAACGCTGTCAACCAAAGTAAAATACCTGGGTGTAATCTTTCTTAACAAGCTTACATGAGAGCCACAGCTTAACATGAAATGGCAATGTAGACGAGCTATTGACAAGACTTGCAGACTCCAAAAATAGTACTATAGCTAAACACAACTATCATAAGATCTAAGCTCACTTACAAGACACTGGTCTGGTGACTAAAAATTAAGCTAAAAACATCCGCAAACCAACTAAATCAATTGCTACAAATTACATGCCTAAGTGTAACAGGCAACATTCAAACGACGCCAACTGCAGCCATGTAAGCATTGCTGTTTCTGCAACCCTTAGTCATCTATGTCGAGAAAGTAACAACATCAACAGCACTGCGTTTGAATGCAACCAAATTCTGCAACACTGCGGGTAGGGACGACAGACACAGTTGCTTTCTAGAATAAGCTGCAAAAAAACACCTTTGCTAAGAATGCAAACAGACATCATGCCACCCCATTTTGTATTTAAAAATCACTACAGTGATAACTCAAAAACTTTTCGAGGCTCTGGAACGGGAGTTTGCGCTCAAGACCTAGATATCTCAATATCCTTAACTATCACTAGAAATACATACAACTAACCTTCAAGTTAATAACCCATGAAGTAATAGAAATAGTAACCCGGTAATACATACAAATCCTAACAGACAGCAAAAGAGCTAATATTAAAATGCCTGCAAATCTTCGCACTGACAGCTTGTGTAAATAGTATCAAACTGTCGTAAGTAAAAAAACATTCTAACAAAGTAGACAACGTTAACGCTAATGTATTGGGGCGCAAAAATTCAATCCTCAATATAAGTAGGCCTTGCCGTTTCGTTACTACGTATCCATGCCAAGTATTAGTAATATGCGTGCTTACTGCCTTCCATAAATGTGGTAAGCGTTTCTAAAACCAACTAGAAATTAAATCCTAAAACCTACAATCAACCGTCCATAAAGCAGACATTTAAAAAAGCACTGCTGATGCTTTTCTTGTATCTCCCGTCAAAAATGCATATTAATAATTCAATACCGTTGACTAAACATACAGGGAATTTTTAAATTAATGAGATTATGTAATCACTTTAAATATGCCGCCTATTTATTGAATTGTCCATTATACTATTTGTTTTGACAGGTCAATTTTGACAACTGTCAAGCAAGCAAGGTTATAAGAATGTATACAAATAAAAAAAATATTTATCATTAAATCCTACTTTAGGAATGGGCGGTTTGATAATGGGGAATAGCTCTATTCTATTCCGGATTGTGTTCGAAAATTTTGACTGTCCGGATCATAAATTTGAATAATCGATGTTGTCAAAACATATCATAAGAATAGTCCAGCAATTCAAGGAAACTGCATTAAAGATGTGCGCCAACGTTTACAAATAAGCCCACAAAAATCTGTACAAGTATTAGCTTTGCAAGCTGAAATTTCAAAAAGTACCGCTTATAAGATTGTAAGGAAGAGATTAACCTTGCATCCTTATAAAGTTCAGTAGTGCAAGAATTATTGCCAGTCAATCCTCAACGTCGTATAAATTATTGTCGGTGGTTCTTGGACATTTTAAATTATAACCGTACACTTGACTTGACATTTTTTAGTGATGAGGCTTGGTTCCATCTGTCGGGTTACGTTAATTTCCAAAACTATAGGTGTTGGCGCAAGGAAAATCCCCATGTTCTAATTGAAGCCCCTCTACATCCGCAAAATGTTGGAATTTGGAGCCCGCTGGACTTCAATCTTCGGCTACCTGAAAGACAAAGTATTCCGACAAAGGCAGCACCCATTGAAAGAATTGAGGGCAGCAATTTCAAACGCATGCCAAACCATAACTCCTGAAATGTTAGTTAACATTTTCAACAATAAAAGAAGGCGAGCGGAAATGTGTTTATTAGCTAATAGATAACATTATCAACATTTGCTATAAGTATGTTTTCCTGTTTTGTTATTTTCTTTTTTCTTTTAGTTTAAAATAATGTTGGAATTGCTAGATGTACGGTGTCCCGATGACAATTCAAATGTTTTTAAACATTTTAGAGTATACCGGTTCTTTTCAAAACCACAAAACACAATCTGAAACAAATGTTCAAAAATGGAAATTATACTAAAAATAATCGGTTCAGTTTTAATTAAGATTTATCATTAGTTAGTAATAGCAGTAGCATTTGCTTTGATTATTTTTTATTGTTATATTTGTCTTTTCAAATTCAATAATTTAGTAGCATCAAACAATTATTTTGTTTACAACCGATAATTATAGACATGTAAACAATGTTAACATATAAAAATATTTTTATTATTAAATCCTAAGATAGGCAACTTTATTTACGCATTTCACTAGAGCGGCACAAACGTACATTAGATAGTTACATAATCCCAAACATTTATAATCACTCTGTAGTATCGGTGATTCTATTGCAACTGATGCCACGCTGTAGTATTGTCATATTCTCCATTTGATGACGTATACCAAATACACATCGCCTTTAAGTTTATTCACCCACGTTTTAAAATAAGGCTTTTTTAGCTGAAGGATAGTGAACACATGGATATTTTTGGACATAATATTCAGAAAGAACTGTCAGTACTGATTGATCACGGGATAGTTACTTTTCGTTGCAGTCGCATACAACCTATTGGTTTTATCAACTCGTCCCACCATATTCCGTCCTAATCCATTCAAAAAAAATATCTTTTTTTACAGTGAGTAGCGTTACAATTATTAATATATTATTATATAATAAACAAACATTACTTTTAGTTACATTGTGCGTAACGTTTAACGCTGTCAATACTCACAACCAATGCCACATAAATTACTAGAGACCCTTAAAATACGCTAGCCGCCTAGAAGTTTCATTCAAAGCAAACAAGAAGAACAAAAAAGTAAACCGTCATCTCAATGAGCTAATGTATTACACCAAAAACTACATTTATATAATATGACAAGTTTACTATCGCGTTAAAATAAATTATATCAACCACATCGAAAAAAGTGTGATAAAAAGCAGATTTTTGTTCATCCTTAAAAATGTTGTATTCTCGGCATGCAATATTTTGCACGCAAGCCATTAATATGTAGTTGAATTTTACTACAGACTTTTGTCATTACACCATTCCTCCTTAAGCCACAAGATACTAACTAGAACAGCTGTTAAGTTTGATATTACCAAAGCTACGATGACGATTCAAGTTCTGTATTATTCCTTTTCTGAAAAATGATTACTCGTTTTTATACTGTAAAATAATATTTTTATACAATAAAATTGAAAAAGGTTTTCTAATTTTAATTTAATGTAGTATATAAAATTTTATGGTTAATGCGTACATTATATTTGATAACTTTCTTAGAACCCAATGCACTTTTATAATTACTACTCGACCTGGTGCATTTTATTCAACGTGAAAGCTTTATCACTGTGTAATTATTTTCATAAAATACCATTAAGTTTTAGTTATAAAACGACTCACAAAAATAAATCCAAAACTTTATTGTAATTTTAAATGGTAAGAAAACTAATTGTAAAATATACCACCAATTAAGTCAACAATTGAACTTCTATTTATAACCGTTGCCGCTTTTATCTTAATTCCACTCAGTAATCGACATCCTGTTACTAACCATAATAACCATTTAAGTAAAATAAATAGAAATTTTCTTTCATAAATAATTTATATCCAGCATTTTATTACAACGATTTTGTATGACGACATACTAAGATGTGTCAACGACTTGAGTGATCTAGGTCAGGAATAAATTTACGCTATGAAATATTTTTTATTGTCAACTGAATTTACGTTCATTATGATTAATAAAAATAATAACTCTCATATGCCGCGTCGTTTATGTTTATGTAGAATAGTGAAATAATTTATGATAAATATACATAAACTTCTAAAATGTGTGCAACTACTTTGGAAGGCTTAATATAAAAATCATGTTATAATGCAGGGATATTACCATTATCCATTATAAATGCTAAAAGCCTTATCGAACAAGAAAAAAAAACATAATGTTAAAAATAGCTTTTTTAAGCGAATTTAATACCGCAAAATACCATTGCTTATTTTATTGTCAATTATACATTTAATATAAAATGGATATGGTATCATTATAAAATATAACAAGTAATTAATGTCGTGTTTGTCAGTAATGTAGAACATGATTTTTAACCAGCGTTTTATATGAGCGCATAAATTTTAATATAAACTCCTCGTAAACTGTATGATAAGTAAAATTTTTATGCTTATTATAACCATTAGTTGCTTCCTGGGTGTATCTAGTAGTGTTGGATATTGCCATTAACAAAATAATAGTATTATTTGTATGTAATTAATACTATTGTAATGTAGTACTAAAGTAGTATTAGTATTTTTAATTTATTGACGAATAGAAATACAAGTAATTTTATTTTTCATTTTCATAAGTTAATAAATTAGACTTTGAACATCTTAGTAAAATTGATACAAAATACGAAAGCAAAATGATAAAGTGTATTGAAAATTAAATAACATTGTTTTGAAGTGTAAAGAAGTAACCGCTGTAAAGTAAGTTTTAAGAATATAGTGGATGTAAAAGCGATTCAAATCCTAATCCATCCATCTATATGACAACTGCACACATGTACCTCCGAGAATTGCCTTGACAAAAGAGAACATCTTTCGTCGTCAAATGCAGTCGTTGGAATAATAGTTGCCTTGTTTGTTTTTGACTTTTCAACGCAATCAATGTAAATAATTCTGAGTATATATAAAAACGTGTTAACTTTTTCGATGCAGATTTGCCACTAGGAATCCACTATTTTGACTGTTGGTTGATTAAAAAAATATCGCAAATTTTATTTTAACATTGCGAAACCTGTTACTAAAGTAGCCATACGTGTACAGTTTTGGTCAATAGTGACACAACATTTACAAAAATCTTTTAGATGTCTTTAAGTTACTGTTTGGTCGTTTGATATTTATGCTGAAAAACAGAAAACACGGTAACAAGAAAGCTTAAGATAGAGCCTACGTAACGTTTTAACATAATATGTAAAACAGAAAATTGAAACAATAACAATACCAGTCAATTTATATTTTAAAAATCCACTAAACAAAACAAAAAATATCAATAAAACATTTAAAAAACTACTAGTAACAATTATTAAACCAAAACAAAAATACTTCCCAACTTAGATAAAACAGTAATATATCGTAAATAATCGTTAAAATCCAACTAGTTATTATTAAAACAATCTTAAATATTGCAACAATCTAATACAAAATGAAAAAAAAATCACACCAATTAAAGAAACCAAAATTTTTTTTTAAATAAAACAAAATCCAAATTTATTAGTTCGCAGAAAAATTATAACCCGCAACTGTTTAAGGTCAATGTTCACAAACTCCTTAAATATCGTCTTCTACGTGATAAAAATAATTAAAAAAATCATCAATTTATGAATAATATGCGAATTTAATTAATAATGTGTTAATGCACAAGCACGGTTCTAAAATAACTTAAAACTGTTCAAACATGTGTTTGATGTTTGAAAATGTTCGCTTTAAGTGCGTTTTAAGTAGTTTTAAAATTACTTCATGACGCGTTCTGTTCTACTCATGCATGATCAATTCAACTTTTATTTTGTTGCATTTTTTTTAGTGACATTACAAGTTGATCGTGCAAATCAGTTGATTAGTTTATTTAGATCAAAATATGCCCAAAATTCGTTAGCGTAACCTTTTTCAACAAATAAGCAATTTTAAACGATTGTAATTTTGTAATATTGTTTTACAAATTAAGAAAAATATCAGTCACTACAATAGCTCGATATTGACATAGATAGATTGAGACACAAAAACAAAAGCTAAGATTACAAAATGCATGTTCTAAAAACACTATAAATCGGACTCTTCCCACCGTCGCGTCGCTGTCCTCAATCAATTTTCAACTAAACAAAGAACCGCCATTAGATGAGTTTATCAAAGAATTCAATCATTTGGTTTCAACTCGTACCGCTCTTTCCTTTGTTTGCTCTTAATTCCTCACCATAAAAATTCCGTTTAAAATAGTGCAATAAAAGACTTCAATAAGTTGATCAATAGAAGCATGCTATCTTTAGCAGTAAATAAAAACATAGTTTGTATGCCCATGATAGTATTAATTCCAGCAACATTAAACTATCTTCTAGAACCAACATGTACGCCCAATCTGAAAAGATTGGAATAGAAACCCTATTTTCCAACAGAATAATGCAAAGCCGCATATAGCTTACTACAATAAAATTCCTGGAACTAGCTTATGTTGATTTACTGCAATAGCCTACTTATTTTCCAGACTTATCACTTATTGATCACGTGTGGGTTACAATCAGTAGAAGACTGTACCATCTTCAGCCACCCCCACTCACTTCACCTAATATGCAAATGCGTATTTAGAAAGCTTAGAATTTCATGCTTCAGGCTGATATTAAAAATTTAATTTCTAGCATAGCTAAGCTAGTTGCTGGTTGCATTATTAAATTAACAGAAAAACCTATTTTTTTGTAATTTTTTTTACATATCTAAAATTTTCATAAAAAATAAGCTACAGGTTGTTGGTGTTTTCTTACTTTTGGCAACCAATATATTTGTCATTTAATGCCATTGTGTAAACATAAAAAAGTAGTTAGAGGCAAATTGTACTTTCTGTGTTAAATCGTATTATAAAAATGATAATACAACTGTAAGAAGATTATTTCGTAAATAGTGTTACGCCCTGTTATTTAAAATTACTTGCCACAACAAACATTTGTGTCTTTGATAATAAAAAGTACTCTACATACACTATAACGGCTATCACTGTTTTACGCCAATTTAGCAGAATATTCATAAAAACCTTGCTTACTTAATTAACACACCCGCCAGGTACTCTTCCGTATACCCCAAAACCTCACCAGCCCATGCTAACTTAATAATATTCCCCCAACTGAGTATCAAAGCAATATCATGGTACTTCGTTTAACACGTCCTTAAGACATCCTCGGTATATGCGTGAACAACCTCAGATAGCTGTAAAATACCTCAGTGACTTAAATTTCAATGGTAAAGCTAAGAATTACCACAATGACCTCAATGTCAAAGCAATAGCAATGTACTTATTTATTACACCTCAAAACCCACTCAGTGCATCTGTAAATAACCTTGACGTAAATAACAATATATATTGTACCTTACTATAAACAACTCACAAAAACATTGTTAATAATAGCTTAAATATTCCGCATTATCAGTGGTTTGTTGACGCAATTACCTCATGAGTAAAAAAAATTAAGAAAACTGTCAAAACAACAAAAAACTCTGGCAAAATTCCAACATTTAAAAACATTAGTTTTGTCTCAATAAAATTGAATTTGTTAAAAATTTAAAAAAGCTCACATAAATGTCATACATTTTGTAATAAAAACTTTTGGGAAACTAAGTCTTTGCTGCTCCTTTATCTTTTCAACCCAGAATATAATTGCATGAACAGATGATAGCCGTCAGTGACAAAGAATATAAAACAAATTGCAAAATATCATTTGTCGCAAAATCACAATTTTTACAGAAAGCACAATGTTCCATCTTTTATAGCAATTCTGACTGACATCATGTCAAGTTCAGTGCCTTCTACCAAACTTCAAATACTGACATCATATCAAGTTCAGTGCCCTCTACCAAACTTCAAATAATTAATCAAACTTTAACATTTACCGCTTCTTTAAACAAGATTTAAATCTGTGTTTATTATTATACAGGGTTAGTCAAAATTACCAAAACACCTAAATAATTTTCCAATAGTAAGTGTTCATTTTATTGTGGAAATTTAGTTAACTTCTTTTTCAAATAGAACACTCTGTATATTTATACATTTTTTTAAGTGTTTTTTGTTAATTTTTTTTTTATAAAATTCACCTTTTTTGAGTTATAAGCAAACTTCTGAAAGTCAAACAACATTTTCACACATTTATATTTATTTTTACCAAACAGATAAAAAAGTAATAACATTCAAAACAATTAATAAAACAATCATAAATCATCAAAAAATGTAAAAATATACAGGGTGTTCTATATAAAAAAAAATTAAAATTAAAATTTTTATAATAAAATAAACAACCTGTATATTATTGCATTTTTAATTTTTAAAACTAATCTTAGAACTAATTTTATAACAAATTTTAAAAATATACGGGGTGTTTATTTTATTATAATTTTTTTATTTTTTTTAAATAAAACACCCTGTATATTTTTACATTTTTTAATGATTTAATAATTGTTTCGTTCATAGTTTTTAATGTTATTGCTTATGTTTATGAGAAAATTCTTTATTGAAGTTCAGAAGTTTGGTTATAACTCAAAAATGGTTCATTTTATAAAGAAAAATTTTTTTTACAAAAAAACTCAAGATTTAATCTTAGAATCAAAAAATGTAAAAACATACAAAGTATTCTATTAAAAAAAAAGTTTTTCAAATTTCCACAATAAAATAAACACCCTGTATATTAAAAACACTCTTACCCGCTGTATAATATGGTGTATGATACGGAAGAAATACTCATGGATTGGCTCCACACAACATTTGTCACTATTCGTAAAAAACCAACATAAAAAAAAAATGTGAAGAATATCGGACTATTAGTATAATGAGTCATACACTAAAGATATTTCTAAAAATCATACACGCTAGAATATACCAACAATGTGAAGCAAACATCGAGGAAACGCAGTTCGGATTTCGCAATGCCGTAGGTACCAGGGAAGCACTTTTTGCATTAAACGTTCTAATTCAGCGATGTAGAGACATCAATTGCGATGTATATCTATGTTTTATAGACTTTAGCAAAGCATTTGATAGGGTGAAACATGAAGAGCTGATCAGTATACTTAGGAAGACGGGAGCCGACGACAAAAATATCCGTATCATAGCAAATCTATATTGGCAACAAACAGCAGAAGTTCGAGTAGGAGACCACAAAACTAAGAAAATAAAAATATGTAGAGGGGTGCGGCAGGGGTGTGTGCTCTCGCCTATGCTATTTAATATATACTCAGAGCAAATCTTCAAAGAAGCTCTGGATAGTGTAGAGGAGGGAATCATAGTCAACGGTGAACTACTCACTAACATCAGATATGCAGATGACTCCGTCATAATGAGCAGCAGTGCTGAAGGACTCCAAATTATGATGGAAAAGATCAAATCCACTAGTGAGAAATACGAAATCTGTTTAAATATAAAAAAGACCAAACATATGGTAGTGAGCAAAAATAACCCGCAACCGGTGAACCTGTTTCTTGACAATACGCCTATCGAACAGGTAGATAAATATCCATACCTAGGTACCTGCATAAACCAACAATGGGACCATTCTGTTGAAATAAAATGCAGAATTGAGAGAGCAAGAGCTGCATTCATACAAATGAAAAAAATATTCACCAGTCCAACCTGACTCTACAACTTAAAATCAGAATCCTACGATGCTACGTATTTTCCACTCTTCTGTATGGCGCAGAATCCTGGACTCTTACCAAGGATTTTGAAAGCAGGCTAGAAGCGTTTGAGTTGTAGACCTACAGACGTATACTGAAGGTAACGTGGATAGATCATGTTACTAACGAGGAGATTCTTCGGCGAGTGGGGAAGGATCGAGAAATAATGACTACAGTAAAAGTTAGAAAACTAGAATACCTTGGGCATGCTATGAGGCACAAAGAAAGGTACAGAATACTCCAACTTATTCTGGAAGGAAAGGTGCTGGGAAAGAGAGGTCCGGGGAGGAGAAGAATATCCTGGCTCAAAAATCTGCGCCAGTGGTTTAGAGTGACCTCAATACAACTGTTCCGAAGAGCCGTGGATAACGTGAAGATAGCCATGATGATCGATGATATTAAAAATATAAACTTTTGTTTAAAACTTTTTTTTGAAATTTTTAACAGTAAAAAAATTATTTAGGTGTTCCGGTAATTTTAACTAACCCTGTATGTAAACATAGCAGTTACTTACCAACCACTTGTATAAATTCATAAATGATATAGCATCATAGACTTACCTGCAAAAAAGAAAACTATTATTTGTTGCAATGCTTGTTTTTTTTGTATTTTTGTGCTATCACATGACTAGTCATTCTACTGTGCTTTGTACAGGAAACAATGGAAATATAACTAAACTTCTTGTCAGAACAGTAATCTAAATTATTTCAACTTTATTTCACATAAAACCAAAATCACGTCACACATCTTATTCAATTTACTATTTGTCAATTCCAATATTTCCAATTGTTTTTTAAGATTCTGTACAATTATTATTATGCTAAAGACTTACTTTTTTATAAAATAAATTAATAATTTATTCAAACTTAATCTAACAATCACAATAGCCAAAAGTCAAGCACAGACAAATGTTTCAGTTCTACAAACCTCGTCAGTGTGCTTTGTATGACCACGGCATCGCATGATAGCAAAAAACAATTTTAAATAAATATTTCTGGGCTTATAAGCACAAATGACTGCACTAGCTGGAGCCACAGCCGATTGTTTCTATTAAACAGTTTAAATCAAATTTTGTCACAACATTATGTTTAGTAATCTTTAATATAATTAAATACAAAATTATATAATTACTACAATCACTTCACAATGTGTTAGAGCTATTAGCTAACCTGTACGCAAGAAACGCGCCGTGTAATTATAGTTTTTTGCAAATCCAATGACTCGTGTTAAGTAATGTTTTATTATGTGCTGTTTTACAAGGTTATCATGTTAATTAATATGTACATAAAAGATAAAATAAAAATTAATAACGTCATTAAAGCCACATTAAGTTCCTGCATCACTCAAGAGTACAATGCAAGCCCAGTGTAAAAACTGTATGAGCTCTTCAAGCAGCATAAGCTTAGACAATTCTGTTCCAACAAACTACCTACATCATACGTTTATAGTTTATAATTGTTTGTTCGGCTTTGGGTTATAGCTTTGTCTAGTGTTTATCTCAAGTTAAAAAATAAATTTTTATCTCTGACATACATACATGAGTTCGGATATACTCAAATCAAAATATATTCAAATTTTGTGTGTTCTAACTATTGATTATTCAAATAATATATAAACACATATTAAGGCATTAAAAAAAAAAAACGTTTTCCTTTAGCCGGCAACAAACAAATATTCTTTTGATATAGTTGACCAAGCATTTAATAACGTCCAAACCTTTTTTGCCTTTTTCTATAAGCAGAAGCCTTAACAATAGACGTGAAACCAGTGAGGTCATCTGAAGCGTCAAAAATGCACGCTCAAGGTTTTCGTTGTAAAGAAACAAAAACTTCTCAAATCTGTTTCTCAACCCACTTTGTCTATAGTGATCTGGAGTGTTATAGCGGGCATAGATCTCCCGCCATATAGATCACTAATTTATGTACTCATATAGCAGATAATATTTTTAATTGCAATTTTTTCTTTATATATATATATATATATATATATATATTCAATATATATATATATATATATATATATATATATATTCAATAACCTCTTAATACCGTTAGGTGTCGAGGTGTCGGACACACCGAGCCACAGAAAAGACATGTGTATGTATAGATGCCTATATGAGGTAACGGACCCATATTGGGAAGAACGCTACGCTCGGCATCACTTTGGGTTCACCCATCCAAGTTGAGACCAGAGCGGCCGTTGCTTAACTTTCGTTAGCGCTGGTATTTGTACATGCCTTCTCTGCCGTACTGCCGACAATTTTTTTCTTTATACTTAAGAATTGCGTGATCTTGCAAAGTGTTCTACACTGCAATTGACTTCATAGAGAAGTTTTCTGCACACGCAAACCTGCTAATTAGAAAAACAAACAGGTGTGTGCTCAAATTTTTGAAGCATCCCATCGATTCCAAAATATACGACCTTTTAAATTCATATCTCCAATTCAAGCACATTTAAGAAGTTTTGTTGACTGAGCATCCGATACCGTCTCAACAACCACATCAATTGGCACAACTATAAACCATAGACCATCATTAAGGTAAAATGCTATACTTTTATAGAAAGAAGAATAAAACTGTACACCTAGCATACCAAATCAAAAAGACAAAAAAAAAACAGATCTATAACAGACATGTTGGTTTGTAAGGTGGCAAGATCTTGAAACGTAAAAAACAAATATATTTTAATTCTGTCTTTCCTGGGTATCTATAAACAAAATGAATTGATGCATAATTAATAAAATAAATTTTAAATTAAGCTTTAAGAAAGTGTTTGCGCATATGCACAGCATTTACAATTAACCAATCAAAGATAGAGAATGAAAATATAATTGCCTCTCATGCTTCAACAGTTGACAAGCCAATACTCAATGTGATCTTTTTTTGTAGAAAATTTAACAAACTGAAAGTTCTATGACTTTTTTCTATAAAGATTTGTTCTCGAGGCGTTTCAAGTTAAAGATTAAAAAACGATTTATTTAGTATTTCTCCAACTCCAATCAATAACTTATGCCAGTATGACTCTGTATTTTTATGTACAACTTTCTATTGTCGATTGTATAAATTGACCTTGAATAGTTTCTATATAACTTTGTATACAGTTAATATTTTTCTGTATAATACTAAAAGTTTATTTTAGCAAAAATAAATGAATGACGGCATTCCATTGGCTGTTTTCTGCGGCGCGCGTCGATATTGTTATGTTTATTTACCTCTTTACGGCAACTTCGCTTTTAATCGAGTTAACATAACCTTACAAAATAACCCTTACAAAATTATATTTTGCTTTAATTTTGGTTATTGTTGTGGATGGTCAATTCTTAAGTTTCCTCTAATATTTGTTCTAATGCCTACACTGTGACTGCAGTTTCAGCTGAACCTCATGAATACATGAATATTTGAATATTGTTTGAAGAAGGCTGAGTGAGGCACAATGTGACAAAATAAATAGTAATATAAAAACATAGTAATCGTTTTATTTAATCTTCTATTATGAATTATCAAGTAGTAACGGTCAACTCCATCAACTATATCTGGTAATATATATTATGTAGAATATAATCTACAAGTGCTAAAAGATTTATTCATTCTAAATTTACCCAAATTTTATCCCAATACAGTTTCTGTCTGGACTATCGCTTGTTAAGAGAATGGGTTGGCAGAGTATTTATTAATTTATAAAAATTTAATTTCGTATAAACTTCTAACTAAATTTCAAAAGAGTTGAATAAAAGTACCAACACTATTTTGTAGGAAAATATTATAAATTTATCTGAAATAAATAATCTATCTTTCTATTAACTACGGCTTTCATTACTTTCCCTGTCCAAATTTATTAACGCGAGAATTCCTTTACTTGCATAATCATCAATCTCAATATCCTGTATATTCATCCTTGCAATAGCACATTTAATTACTGTTTTATCAATAAGATAGATATTATCTACCTACGTCATTTAAACATGTATTGTGTATAATATTTATTACTTAATGCATAATTGCATCAAATATTTATTGATATGTTTTTACTTTTCTTAAATATCAAAACGTTAGAATTCAACAGTTACAGATTTTCTTAATTAATACATTACTAATAAATATAAAATAGAAATTATTTATGTAATAATGCACATTGAATTAAATTGCATATTAACTGAATATTATGTTACAAAACTCAGTATGTAAGAAAATTCCATACTCATTTTACACCCCTTATTCTTTGTTCTTATTATGAAGAGTACTAGATGTTATGAATTGCTTAATAATGCCTCCTTTGAAGAGTATAATACTTTAATGAACTGTAGATAATAAGCATTCTGCCTGTGATCTTTATACTCCTATAAATATAACACAATTTCACTTTCGTTTAGATCTTAAAATAGATTCAAGTTTACGATCGCCGATCTAATTCACATTGCAATATGTTGCTAGCGCTATTTATAAAATAGTTTGTATCTGCTGTGACAAGTAATAGATTTTTTATTGTTATTAAAAAATCCGTTTTATCTGGCCAGATGTATCCACTTCAAAGAATGTCATTAGATACGGTTGTGGTTGTGTAATAAATTTTCTAAATTATTTTAATATCATTTAAAGAACATTGAGCCTCCTTTTAGTATTATAATAATATTCAAATATATCAGGATTATCTTGCATAGTTTCACATAATTGCATTTACAAAACAAGTTAGGCGGCAAAGTTCTACATAAAAAATGTACTTGCTGTTAATTTGCTGTAATATTAAATATTAAGCATGTAATCGTTTTTGTAAATTTAAATAGTAACTACTTTTATGATTAATACCCCATAATATTTTTCAAATGTAAGTATATTTATGTTACCGATAAAATTTATTCTTTGCTCTGTTAACCATTATAACGTAATTAATTGCAATTTAACTTGTTTTTAGATATATATTTTTATTATAATAAATATTTTCAAAAATTATTCAATAATAAATTTACTATATATTTTTAGTGAATGCAATAATATACACTATTCCGTATCAAAATTTTAAGCTAACAAGGGGCCCAGAACAAGATTACAGACTAAATTCCATTTATTGCACAGCGTACAGCTACAGTGCCATCTGTGGAAACCAACAATAGAAGTTGAAAAAAAATCGTCGAGTAAAAAAATATTAGATAAATGCTTAACGCTAATATATTTTTGCAAACTTGTGTCAATACGTACCATAATAATGGTTGATAATCGCTAACTTGCAAATAGGGCAAATACATATACAAGCGGTATACAAATTTCAAACTTTATATCCTTTAAGACATCTAAATTATTATAAAACTTTACTTTTTTGTCCAAACTAAATGTGCATTAGTTTAATGCACAGCAAATATAAGATAACAAAATTTAAAAAATCCGACATTCCCGCATTTGCTGTTTATTTGTGTGTTCAAATTATATAGCAACAATATTTTACTTGTTGTCATCAAATTCAGTTGTCATTCTCCCAACCTCATATCAGTTGTTCATTGAAAAAAGATCCATTTGATTAATGTCGCAATAGTTCTATTTGAAGTTATGAAAATATGACAAACTTCCAAATTTTAAATTCTCACGCAAATTAAAATACTCACTGCTTTAAAAACTGTTTTTTTATCTTGTTTTGTTTTAGTGTAGTGTTGGCCTGTTGTTATACTATCCTTGTTGATTTAGTTTAGATTTGGCACTTGTTCAAAGTGAGCAGGTTTTTGCATCGCGGGTTTTCACGTAGTATCTGCGGCATCCATACTGTCTCCGGCTCCTCTTTTCCTATAGCCCCTACCTTTGTTTGTCTCTTTTGCAAATTGAATCCTTTTATTGCACCGACATCTACGTCTCTATTATCTTCTTTCTTCAATCCTTGTGCTATTCATTCAAATTATTCAGTTTTTCCACAAATGCGTTCCTAGTTTTCAAAAGTCTTCGTTCACTTCTTTTTTGTCGTATCCCCGTACCCTTCATGAATAATTTATAGAACTGCTATTAGTTGTATTCTTTTTATTATCAGACAACCTTAAAATAGCGTATCTACCATTTGGAATTTCCCTTAATTATTTCTGTTTTTCTGCTTTCCTTTATTATTTCTTTTCTTCTTCTCCTGCAACTTTGCTTAGTATCGTAGTCTCTGTAAATGTTTTTTCTTGTCTTCATTTTGCTTCTCTCTTTTCTTTTTCTTCTGAGGATTTTATTTGGTGTGTTTGTTTTTCTATAATCTTCCGTTGTCAAACTCCTCAATTTTTTTTCTTAGTACTCTTGTAGCAATATTTCTTAATGTCCTTCATTTATTTTCATTACTCAAAAATTTCTTAATAATTTTTGTTTAATCCATTTTGCTTTCCAGGGTTTTTTGTGTTTTGTGTTTTTTCCTGACAAAAAAACATCTATTCTCTTCTTTAATATGTTTTAATATTAGCTAAAACTTTCCAAAGACTCTGTCCACGGTCAGTATTTGTGTTGAATAATAGCATTTCTCGAGTTTATTTTCTACACATTTTTTTATATCCGAGATTAGTTCTCTCTTTCCATTTCTTATTATCTCTTAAGCTTATCTCTGCTTCCTTTTAACTTATTTCTTTTTTCATTTGTTTCTTTTTATGTCTAGCCTTTCTTCCACTATAATATATGCGGGAGGTGTAACGCAATCAACACTACTGACTTATGTAATATTGTGTGTAAATTCTGATAATCCTTAACAAGCTTGCTCTCGTAACTCTTTCTATTTCATTACTGTTTATTTTGCCTTCTCCCTATGTTTCTGCGGCGTATAACAATTTGTTTCTTGCTGCCGTTCTGGTTTCATTCACATCGCGAACATGGCGGATGGTGATGTTGTAGAACCTGAAACTGCTGCTAATTCAGTGAAAATTAAAGTACCTTGTGCGTATAAACATTGTAAAACTAAACACATTGCTCGTGACTGTGTTGCGTGTGAGAAATGTTATCGAGTCTATCACCCAAGCTGCATGGAAAAAACGATTCGGGTGATCACAAATGTACACCAGCAACAGAGATGTTTTCTTCTTCAACTGGCAATACCGTAAGCAATGAAATTTATTTACTACACAAATTAATTGCTGAAATGGAGGATAAAAACAAAATTCTCAAAGAAAATAATGCACTTTTATGTGAAAAAATAATAATATTAGAGAAGAAACTTACCTGCAAGAACGACATGTCAGTACCGAAGATTCCTTTATTGTCGCAAGTAATAATAAATTCGCCTAGTAAATCAAAGATGGAGCAAGAAAAGCAAACAACAAAGAAAATAAATAATAAACATGTCCCTGAACCAGAGCATAAAACCATATCCAAGGAAAGAGATAAAACAGCAAATAAAATAGTTGATACTGACAATGAAGGATATCAACAAGTTACTTACAAAAAACCTAAACAAACGAAAGTAAACAAAAAGAATAAAAACATTGCTATTCATGGAACGTCAAGTGATAATTTATTAATATCCGGAGTAAATAAACAAGCTCATCTACATATTTACCGCTTGAAACCGGGAACAAAACCGGAACAAATTTGTGAATATGTTAAAACAAAAGGAAATATTCAAACAATTACATGTGAAAAACTTACATCAAAACATCCGAAAAAATATTCATTTTTTAGAGTATCTGTGCCCATGAATCATCATGATACTGTAAAAAATCCCAAATTTTGGCCTAAAGGTGTGTACATAAAACGTTTTTTCTACGTGGCGCCGAAGAGAAGGCAACTTTAAAGATTTCTGAAAACAAATGTAATTTTAACATATTATACGTTAACATCGAGGGAATTAGGAAAAAAATAAATCAACTGGATGCGTTTTTTATTGATAACAATTTTAATTTTATTTGTATTACTGAACACTGGTTGAAAGCTGATGAAGTTGAAGTTTTTAAATTAAATAATTTTTGTGTTTCGTCGTCGTTCTCAAGATCAATTTTTAAGCGTGGAGGTTCGCTAATACTTTCACAAAATAAAATGATAGTTAAAGAACTGGATCAGTTGAACTGCTTATCAGTTGAAAAAACGTGTGAAATTTCAGCCGCCAGTATTTTAAATTTTAACATTGTTTTAATATGTCTGTATCGTTCTCCCAGTGGAAATTTTAATGATTTTTTATTAATTTTAACAAAGCTTTTAAATGTTGTCAACACTTGCAACAATAAAGTTGTTGTTACTGGAGACTTTAACGTACAATTTTTAACTAAAGATACTCATACCACTGTTTTAATTGATCTTATGCATAGTTTTGGACTAATTCCACATGTTAATTTTCCAACACGGAAAAATAATTGTATAGATAATATTTTTAGCAATATTACAAAAGTAATAACATCTCCGATAGATACTGAGATATCGGACCACATAGGCGTTCAAATCTCACTTAATTGTCCATATACTTATACAAACAATATAAAGAAAAAAATGTATCGTCCCATAACAAATGCTGGACAGATACAAATGTATCACATTTTACAAACTGAAACCTGGGGATTTATTAAAACCGAATTAAGTCCAGAAACTAAATTTAATCAATTCCATCAAATTATTGTAGATGCGGCAAATGTTTGCTTCCCAACCAAACAATGTGTAAGTCGTAAACAAATTAATGTTAACTGGTACACAAACAACCGTAAAAATATGAGAAATAACTTACATCTGTTGTATATTGATTACAAGATAAATGGTCATATTAGGTTAAAAACCGAATACAACATTTTAAAGAAAGAGTACAATCAAGCACTTAAATTTGCAAAAGTTAAAGCAAATGATGAATTCATTATGTCTCAGCCAAACAACACTCGGGCTATGTGGAAATTGATAAAATCCCAAAGTAAAAAATGTGATAATAATTGTGATAATGACTGTGATATAAATGTAAATGATTTTAATGAGTATTTTGTAAATGTGGCGGAAAATATTATACAAACGTTAGATGTATCGAATAATGTAGATCCCATTTCTATAATTCTTGAGTCAACTCCATCAGTTTTTATACCGTATTTTAATTTTAAAAATGTAACAAGTGTAGAAGTAAGAGACACAATCAATAGTTTAAAAAATAGCAAATCAAGTGATCACTATGGATTAACGGTTGATGTAATTAAAAACATCAAATGGCTAATCATTAAACCCTTGGCAAACATTTTTAACAATTGTATAAATGCGGGTGTATTTCCTGAATCATTAAAAATAGCCCAAATTGTACCTATTTTTAAAAAAGGAAATAAAAATGATGTTTGCAACTATAGGCCCATATCATTGTTGCCAATATTTTCAAAAATATTTGAAAAACTTTTAAAAACTCAACTTGCTGATCACATGGAAGCAAATAATATTTTTGATCGTTGTCAGCATGGATTTAGAGTAAGCAAATCAACTACTACTGCAATATTAAGTTTAACTGACAACATAATTGACTGTTTTGAAAAAGGAGAATTTGCATTTGGTACATTTCTTGACCTCAGCAAAGCTTTCGATTGTGTTTCACATATTACTCTTATTCGTAAACTGTATGCGTATAATGTGTGTCCTAATAGTGTTAAATTAATGTCGTCCTACTTGTCTGGAAGAAAACAATATGTTAAAAATAACAAATTATATTCTGAAACTCTTGTGTCAAGTATGTGGAGGGTACCACAAGGGTCTGTTCTTGGACCACTACTATTCCTTATATATGTTAATGATTTTGCTAGTTTTATTAAAATGGGTAAAACTGTACAGTTTGCAGATGACACTACTATTTACACTCAAGCAAAGTCATTCCATGAGGTAAATAGTCTCAGTGAAGCGGCATTGCAAAATGCAATGAGCTGGTTCAATAATAATATGCTTCACATAAACGTGGAAAAAACTGCAAAAATAGAATTTTCTCGTCGACCTGCAAATTCAACTGATACACTATCAAACAAGTTTCTTGGAATTTATGTTGATAGGGGACTTTTATGGCAAGACCATGGACAGTATGTAGCAAATAAACTAACAAAAAACATTTTTTTGTTGAGAAGTCTTGCCAACTGTGCTTCTTGAAAAATTTTAAAAACCGTTTACTATGGAACCTGCAACTCATTATTAATGTACGGTATCTTAGTGTGGGGTCACGCTAGTATAAGACACAGATTATTTTCTTTACAAAGACGAGCAGTTAGAATTGTTGCAGAGGCAGACTATAGAGCAGATTGTAAACCTCTATTTCAAGAATTTAACATTTTAACTTTACCCTGTATATTTATTTTAGAGTGTTTACTATTTATGCATAAAAGGAAAGACTTGCATGTATTAAATAAAGATATCCATTCTTATAATACAAGATGCAATGGTGATGTCAGAAGCTGTTTTAATAGATTGGAGAAAAACAAAACCAGTACACGCTAATATGGTGTAATATTTTATAACAAACTACCAAATTACTTAAAAATACTCGATTTTACTCAATTTAAAGATAAATTAAAACAATTTCTCATAAAAAAAGCATTCTATGATTGGAATGATTTTCTTGTTAACGATTTTATGTAAATATGTATTGTATTTTTTAATTACTGTATATGACTTGTGTAAATACCTCTGTATATAAGCATCAATATATTATTATTATTATTATTATTTCTTCTGCGTTGTTTGGCATACGTTTACCAAGCTTTATTTCTGTAATTGTCACGCCTTCCGACAGTCTGATCCACAGCAACTCATTATAAACTAAGTTCCATAGTTTTGTCACAAGAACTGAGCCCTGAAACACTTCTCTGGTTAATTTAAATCTTTCTATATTGGTCACTAAATTTCTACCTTGTAAGTAGTTCATATTTTTTTAATCGTTTTCATGTTCAACTCTTTTTTTTGCCTTTATAATTGTTTTGCATAACACGCTATTAAACGCGTTATATATGTTCAACGCTATTTTTCCTTTAAGTTTTGCTGTTTGCTTCTTTTGCTATTGCTTTCACTTTTTCTATAGCTCTTAATGTTGTTCTTCCGTTGGTAAATCTAGATTGTTTTTTTCCCATCCTCCTTTTCCTTCTATTTCTTATTTTATTCTCTGCATAATAACTTTTTCTATTATCTGAGCTAATGTGTTGATTAAGCATATTGGCCTATATGACGCTGCTTTTCAATCAATATTAGAGTAAACTCTTGTCAACATCTTGAGATTTTTTTTTCTTTTAGACATCTGCTAATTATTTCAGTTATTTCTTTTGCTTTTATAATATCTGTTATTATTTCGTCCGGACCTGTTACTTTGATGTTGGGCAATACTTTTATAATCACTTTTATCTCTTCCACTGTTCCATAACTATTTCTTTTTCTTCTGCCTTAGGAAACAATTTCTTAATTATGACTTCTTATCTTTCGTATTCTTTTAAATAGACTCCCTTTGCTCTTCCTCTCTATTGGTTCATCACTATTTTATACGGCTTTCCTCAAGTCTATAAATTCTATCATTTCTTTCCAGCATCTTTTTCTAATATCCCTAATTGCGTTTTTTAAAGATTTTCCTGTTGTTTTGTAGTTCCTTTTCCGTTTCCATTGTGCTGTTTCCTCTTCTTCTCTATGTTTTGACTTTACTCTATGTTTATATTGTTTTTTCTTGCATACACTTATTTCTTCGCACCACCCGTATAGTCCTTTTCGCCCCCCTTCCCTGTACCTGGAAATTGCTTCATCCGCCGCTTTTCTCAGCTTTTTGAGTATCTTTCGCATCTGTTCACTATGTTTTCATTTTCTTTCAATTTTTTCTGTTTCCATGGCTCTCTTTATCATCTCCCTGTACATCCTTGTTACGTTCTATTTACTTTATCTCGTGTACTCTTGTTTTGTGTAAGCTCAGTAATTCTTCCTCTGTCACGGTCCAGTCATTCACAATTCTTGCCATTGCCCACGTTGCTATGGTAATGTCAATATTTGATTTTAGGCTTCCTCTTACAAATGTCGGTTTTCTCCTTTGTTGCAAATTGTAACGTTTAACTTTTTAAGTTGCTATATTTGAAATACTATAACAAGACTATCATCATATATTTGATGACTTTGTCTCGATGATAAATAAAAAATAAACTAGTTACATAATTTAATAAATTTCGTTTTTCATCTTTTTTAAGCCTTTAATTACATAATTCAGTTATATTTTTTAACAACCGTAACATCCCACTATTATTAAGAAGATAAATTTAATTTATTTAATTTTATTAACATCTGGGAGCAGCTAATAAATTAGATGATCAAGGTTTTTATTTGTAATAAATGTCTATATTAAGTATTGATTCAATTAGCTGTACATAAATTTTAATAAAATAAATTAAAAGTTATGTTATTCTAGTATTTGTTTCTGATTATTGCACAGTTTAAAATATTTGAGGTTAGAGTATTTTAATAAAATTTATATATACTTTATTGTGCTGGTTTTGATTTTAATTTTTATTAAGACCGGTTTCGGCTGTTAGGCCATCATCAGTTCTAAAAATATTACATAAATTATAAATATATATGGTACATAGATAATTTTATTAACAAAACTTACTTTTCTTTTTACAGGTGTTGTTATGTGTTGCGGGTGGTGTAAATTTGTTGTGGTTACTGTTACATTGATTGGTTATTGTATAGTGTGGTTATTGTTGTTAAGTGATTAACTGTAGTGTTGTTATTGTTTTTTTTTTTAATGTATACATATGTTGGTATGGGTTATTGATTTGTTCGTTCAGGCATCAGTAGTTTTTATTGTTTTTTAATTTATAACAATAAAAACGCTTTAATTCTCCACAGTTAATAATGTAAACATAATTTTATCGTATAAATAAAAATGGATTACAAAACTTTTTAATTCTCGGTCTCGAATCTTAATTTTCTTGAATTCTCCATTTGCTTTATTTTTAAATAGCTAAGTCCATAATGACTCGAGTCTTCAATGGCTCGAGATGTTTAGTTTAATGACTCGAGAATCTCGAGATTTTTTAATAATCGATTCGAAATCGATTAATGGCTCACCCATCACTAAAAATTATACATAAACCAGACGTAACAATTAGACGGAATTATTAAAATTATAAAATTAAATAATATGTTAATATTAATTTTAATCCTGTAATGCCGTTTCCTCTTTTTCAAAAATTAACTTTTCAATAAAAAATCTTATATCAATTGATTCATGTATATTGTTTTAAAAAATGTAGTAGTTCAAGCAGAACTATAAATAATGTTATTAAAAAAAAACATCCAAAAACTTACAATTTGATTTAAAAATTTCACAAACACGTAAAGATTTTAGATTCTCATATGTTTTATGTCACTGGAAATTTCATGCTCTACATGTTGCAAAAACCAATTAAAAAAAACATAAATTGTGCAAGTTGTGCTTTCATTTTTAATATGTTTATCTTAGAATAATGATAGATAAAATGCGGTTAACGTTCGGTAGTAATAGAAAAAAATGTTCTAACAACCAAAGTTATAAGTAAATAATCATAAAACAGTCTCAACAGTAGTTGTTGTAATCTATGGAATAATTGAAAGATACAAATCTAATAATCTTGGTTCACCAAAAAATCCATCACGCAAAAAAATATGTAGGTTGTTAAATAAATTGTCCCAAATAGTGTTGTAAAAGATGAGTGACCTAACCCTTTAGTATTATGTACATCTGTAAAATCTGCTAACAAAATGATGTCAAAACTCTCAGAAAAGTCATCAAAAAACTTTGGAGTTGCTTTATTTGGAGAATGATAAACTCCTATTACAAAAATAATTTTATCAAAAAAATTTAGTTTAAGAAATACGCTATTAAAACCAATGCTTAAATTTCGTACGTCGACGGTCTGGAATATGCTTGTTGTTTGTAGATGTAGGCATAAACACCCTGTTAGTCAGCAAATAAATGTTCAAAATGATAATCGAAATCAACTAGATTAAAACGACGTGAATCTTTATTATTTACTTTGGTTTTAGTAAAAAAAAATGAAGTTTTCTATGTTCAAGATGCTGACAAACAAAATTTAATTTCTTTCTTTTTAGTCCACAAATATAAAAAAAAAATTACTTTTAAACTACAAACTAAGTCAGTGTTTTGTTGATTAATTTGGTTAGTGGAATAGGCAAGGCCTTGTTAAGATAATTTAATTATATCGTTGTTCTTCTTCGTCAATCTTCTCCTTCTTGCGTTAGTAGTACTTTTGATGATTCGTTAATTAATTAATTAAAACTTTTGTTAAAAATAAACTCAAATACAAATATATATACAAAATATGTATACAATATAGATACAAAAAATCTTTCAAATTGTGTTAATTTAAATCCAAAAACAAACACAGGTTCCGTTTTTTGTTGGTACTAATAAACAATTCTTAATAATTAACAAAATAGCAAGGTTGACCCTAAAAAAACCATAGAAAATATAAAATACTCAAAAATCCCCACTTTCGAGTATTTTATATTTTCAAGTCAAGCTTTAATAGGTAAAAAACAATTTCCTCAATATATATGTATGTACAATGTACAAAGATTCAACTCTTAAAATAAGTGGTACTACATCTTTGATGAAATAGACTATTATTATAATGATTTGGTATTTGAAACAACTAACATTTAAAACTGTAAAATAACCAACAATATAATCAAGCATGTACTATGTAATACATCCCATTTGGCGTCACCAAATCACACGCTATTGCATTGAATTAATTTCCAGCCACTCCAGTCTACTTTCAATATAGCTCGCTTATAATAACTAGTTTAGTAATAATTATAACAAACTGATAAAATTACTTAGTCGTTGATAATAGTACGTATAGTCATTCTATACTATTAAAAACGTTTACCAACATAATAGACAATAAAGATTTTCAATCAAGAAACAAAATACATTTTACTCAATTGGACCGTTTTTTATATTACAATTTATGAAATAAAACCAATTTACTTAATTATTACAATAAAATAAAACACTACAGTGTATTGAAATCTTTATTTGCAACGAAATAATATATAATGCAATTACACACTTTAATTACCCACACTTATGCACATCATTCCTGGCATTTATATTAAAATATATATTCATGAATAAAGAATATAAATTATTAAAAAACTTCTAAAAATATGTATAAATACTGGACCAATTATGGTATGCAAATGAATTCTCTAAAATAAATCAACAGTGAGAATAACAAGAACGGTCTATTATACAAAACAAGTAAAAAACTGGATATTAATTATTCATCAATCCAAGTATAAACATATTTATAATAATAACAAATTTAACTTTACCCTTTTGATCAATTAATGTCATAATTGCCAACAGTCTTAAGTGAACAGTTGCTTGAAAAGAAATAAACTATTCTAAGGACGCAATACTAGTCTCCTTCGTCAGTAGAGTCTGTTTTATCAATTTAGCTTAATCTACATCAACTTAAAAAATCGTTGAAGGTCAAATAAAACTATAATACTACACCGTACTTATGAAGAAATCATACTTCCTTGTGTTAACAGTGTTATCTGTTAACATTGTTTATCATACATTTTTATTTGCGTGCAGGTTAGAGCGTCTTAGGTTGCGTTAAGGGTAGATAAGTAATAGACTAGATTTAATTTGTTATAATATATATTAGTGAATCTTTTTAGACGTCCCAAGAGAAAGAGATTTAATTAAAGAATGACTAAGTACAAAATTAAAAAAAAATGCTTTTGCACAAACCATTGAAAAAGCCTTTCTTTACATGAATCCTAATCATGTGAATTTTTCCAAATTTTTAAGTTAGCCATTTCCCAGTAATAAACGATCAAAATTTGAAAAAAATCAATGTTTTGCGTTTTCCACATTTTTTGATCGCTTGTAACTTTTTAGGGTTGCATTTTTAAGAAAAAGTTGAAAAAAACATTTTTCTATAAAACTGTCCATTTAATTATATTTCACAGCCAAAAATGTTTTTCCTTTGATTTTAAAAAAATCCCAGAACTTTAAAAACAGTTTTTCTTAAAAAAAGATTATGAGTATTTTTTTTTTCTCAAATATTGTAAAAAACGTGCTTTTATATGTGCAAAAAATACCCAGAAAATTTCAAGAAGTGCCGTGCACTACGATCCGAGATATCTTACAATGTATCCACAATATTCTTAAAATGTAAGCCTTTTTTGAAGTTATATTTTAACAATAGTTTTATTATTTAAAAGTCACTAAATCTCTTGTCTCTTCAATGTCAATATTCCAACAGACTTTATGCTTCAATATACCTTAACATGTGGCTTTTTACCGAAAAGTATCTCCCTGAACACAAGGAATTTTTATTATAGTTGCTTGTTGTTTTGCTTCTTTTTAATTCTTAGTTGACGGTTCAGCAAAAAAAAAACAGACGAGTTTAATTAAATAACTAATGTAACACACCATACTATTCTCTTCATCTAATTCAACTAATAGTGATCTGACTATTAATTAAAGTACAGAGTCTACATCTAAGCCTAAATATCAAGCCATGTTGACTAATACTAATGATACAACTAAAGCACAACTGTTGTTCATGGAACAGCTATAAATCAAATCAGTCAAGCAGCCAAACTGGACCGCAAGATGTGATGAATTGAAGAACTTGGGTATTTTTTACCAGAATGTGAGCGGATTGCGAACTAAACTTGCTGTACTCAATTCGACAATACCTATTATAAGGCATGACATTTTTATATTGACTAAAACGTGATTAACTAGCTCAATTAATAATTTAGAATTAGGGTTTTCTAATTATAACGTCTACAAGTGCGATCACAATCATATTGTAACATCCAAATTACGTGAAGGAAGTGTCCTTATTGCAGTTTGAAATAAGTACAATTCTTACAAAAAATTTAATCATTGCTCTGATTATGAAGAGTTATATGTCTGCGTCCATATTGGCAATATTAAATTGGTCTTTGGAACAGTATATATTACTCCTGGCTCAGACTACTCGGTTTATCAACGCCACTGTGTAAGCGTTGAATCAATTAGCGAGAGCAATTCCGTCAGTATCGTCGGTTTTTACAACTTGCCACGTGTTTGTTGGATTAATGATGAATACGGTGTAAGAACCGAGTCAACTTGTCATAAAGCCACATTAGTTGCTAACACGTTTGGCTATAGTCATTCCCATCAGTTGAATCATATATTAAACATTAATTCAGTACTGCTGGATTAATTATTTGCGCCTTTGTCACTTTTTTCAAACATAACCCTTTCTGAATCTCAGTTTCCTATTGTACAATGCGATCCTCAACATCCTGCATTAGATCTTGTTTTAAAACTTGACTCTACACATGATTCATCAGACAACTCTTGGTGCAACAACGATGACGCACCTGTATATAACTTTAAAGATGCTGATTACGTTTCATTAAATGATGCTTATATCAATACAAGGTGGGATAAAATGTTTGTAAATTGTAACATTGATAAAGCATGTTCTCGTTTTTATTCTTTTATTTTTGACATAATTGACCTCTGTGTTTCAAAAATTAGTGAGAAAAAACATATAAATTTCCTATATGGTTTTCTAAAGAACTGAAAGACCTCGTATTTACTACTAAAAAAAAATTACACAAATCATATGTGATATCTCGTTCTGTAACTGATAACTACAAATTCAGTGCAACTCGTAATAAATGTAAGCAATTGACTGATACGTGTTATTCTAATCACATTAAAAAAGTGGAAGATTCGATTAAATCTAATCCTAATGCTTTTTAAGGATACGTCAAATTTAAACGTAGTAGCAATCAGATTCCTTCTACTTTTATGGATGGTGTTTCTCAAATTGACACTAGTGATGGTAAAATAGATCTTTTTGCAATTTTTTTTGGATCTGTTTATAGACCGCTATCTACATTTACGGGTTTGCCCAATAACTATACCTTCTCACCTATTCATACTCGTATAATTAAATCGCATCTTGTTCTAAAAATATCTGACGTAGTTGATGAACTATCAGCAATAAAGTCCAACAACTGTCCAGGGACTGATAGATTGACTGCTTCTTTCCTTAACAAGTGTGCAGTTACCCTAAGCCGACCTTTGTAGTTTTTATTTTATTTATCTCTAACTATTAGTACTATTCCTACTTGCTGGAAACAAGCTTTAATAAATCCAATACATAAATCTGGTGCCATAAATAATGTTAAAAACTAAAGGCTAAAGCTAGTTACGAGACACTTGTCTACCGCTCTGCAATCGGAAATTGCCTTCAACCAACACGGTTTTCGAACTGGTAAATCAACATCTTCCTCCAACGTGTTATTGTATAAAGCTTATATTACTGATGCAATCGAAGACCGAATTCAAGTAGATTCAATTTATACTGACTTTTCAAAAACTTTTGATACCGTTTATCACAAAATACTAACTAGTAAACTGCGTTGTATTGGCATTGATGGCATTTTATTACAGTGGATTCATTCTTATTTATCGGACAGATCCCAACTTGTTCGCATTGGTACTCTACTGTTCAATATTTTTATTAACAATGTAGTGAACTGTTTTACAAATGCGCGCTGTTTATTGTTTGCTGACGACATACAAATCTTTATGAGAATTCTTACATTAGACGATGCTTCACTACTTGATAAGGAGGTGCAGACCTTTTCTAGTTGGTGTCAGACTAATTGTCTATCACTTAACTTAAATAAGTGCAAAGTAATGACATTTTCTAGACGTAAGTTTACGGTGGTATATAGATACTGGATAAACCGCTGTCGAGGGTTAACACTATTCGTAATTTAGGCGTGACGTTTGACTCTAACTTATCATTTATTTCGCATTTCAATATCACTGTGGCTAAAGCATATATCAGCTGTTAGGCTTTGTCAAGCGCAATTCCAAAGAGTTTCTTGATCCTAAAAGCATTGTTATTCTTTACAACATCTTAGTACGCCACACCTCAAATATTGCTCTAATATGTGGTCTCCATATACCTCAGTAAGTAAGGAAAAAGTTGAACAGATTAAAAAAAAATGTTCGTTTCTTAGCATATAAATGCAACATTGATGGCAGCTACGATAAGCTGCTGTCTATTTTTAATTTGACTAGTCTTGAGAAAAGACGTTTTAACTTTGACGTAATTTTTTTAGAGATTTTCTTAATACCCTGCGTATTATCACACAATTGTGATCTTTTTGTATATTAAATGTTTGTTTTAATTTTTAATTTTAGTACTTATTAGTAATTTCATATATTAATTATTGTATTTTTAAACTGTATATATTCATACTTGTAATGGCCTCCGTTAAGTAATAAATAAATAAATTTAAAAAAAAATCAAATTATTATTATTTATATTTAATTTAGTATACTTCTGAATAAATGTTATATAACTATACTTTAGTATACACATAAACATAAAATATACGTAGCTGTATAATATTTCTACAGTTTCTACTAATAAACTTATATAAAACACACAATCTGACCTTTTATGTATTTACTGAACTACAGCAAAAAAGAACTGGTAAAACACTCAATTTAATTGCACAATTTACAGTTAAAAAAATAAACCACAAAACAATAGATCAAGCGACGTTCAGACTCTTCCTTGAATATGCAGTTTGTATAAAATTATATTACACCTGACATGCGACTACTTCGCACTATTAGTGGGTTTTGTGAAAACACAACCCCTAACTAAGAATGGACTTATGCGTATGCAACCAAGTAAATATTCTAAACAATCGTATTTAAAACCTCATTCAAAATGTTTAAAGTGCAACTGAATTACTAGACCAAAATTTTATTAAAAATTAAAAGCGCGTAAAACTTGAAATAAAGTTATATTCTTAAACCTATTTTTAATGTTGCAGTTTTTAAGAATTTTTTTAATTGATAAATAAACAATTCCATTTCAAACAAACCAGAGCAGGGGGAAGGGAAGGTTGCATTGACAAATTTCCTTTAGTATTTTTTCCAGTTTCTATAACTTATTAGTAGTTTTTTGATCGGTATATGAAGGTACCCTTAATAAAAATGTACAGTTTTTTTTTAGTTTTTTTAGTTTTTTAACTTAATTGCATTTTTTGTTTAAAAATCGCAAAATTTAACTAAAAAAAAAAATTTACTAGTGAAATCAATCAGAAATTTTCCGTAAAATTTAAATCTGGTGCCATTTCAAGTCTATACCTTATCTATAAGCCGCAAAAGCCATAAAACCATGTTTTTGTTCTTAGTGAGCTGTGCAAAAAAAAGCATTTTTAAAATTTTTTTTAACCGCCGAAGTTGACGTAATTTGATGTAAATTAATTGTAAAATATAAATTTGTTTTGTGTATTTGGGTTTTAAGGGTCTAAAATTCAAAAAAATTGCAAAGTAGGCCTATTCTTCAACATTAACTCTTACTAATACAAGTTTAACCGCGCTCAGAGGAACAATACACCAAATATTATTAAAAATTTGAATTTTGGGGACAATTTTACATAAAAAATAGTCAGTGTTGTACTCATCGGCCGTAAAAAAAATGTTAACAACATTTTTAGGCAAAAAATTATTTTTTTCATATTTGCAAAAAATATTATAAACACACTAAGGTGTAGTTTAAAAATTCCTTTTATCAAATTTTGATAAGCGCCGGGCGGATTTATATATGAATTCCAAAAATAATAATATTCTCAAATTTTGGCGCCATAAGATTGAGTCTAAATTTGCGCCGCAAGCGGAAAAACTATTAAACAAAAAACAAAATGGCCCAAAATTGGTTCAAGCGATAAAAGTTGTGTTAGTTAAACTTCTGAACAAAAGATATAAACCAAATAATAAGTAAAGAAAAAATGTTGTGCAAATTTTTTTCTAGATGGGATTTTATACGCAAAATATGGACAACACTGACTATTTTCCATGTAGAATTGTTTGCAAAACTCAATTTTTTAATAATGATTAGTGTATAGTTCTTATGAAAACTGCTAAATGTGTATTTGTAAAAGAATATGTTAAAAAATAAGCCAATTTTTGCAGTTTTTTTCGAGTTTTAGACCCTCAAAATCCAAATACACAGAACAAATTTATATTTTATATTTTCCATTTTCCATTTTTACGTGTTGTACGGGGGGGAGGGGAGTTAAACCCCCAAAACCTCCCCTCAGATACGGCCTTGGGGTACATTACAAATCAGTGACTAGAACTATTTATAGTATACTATGTATTTATGTTATGATGTGAATTTTAGCATCACGTTTTATATTTATGGTAGATGTTATCTTTGTTAATTTTTCAGATTATATTGGCAAATATGTAAAGATTCAACTTTTAATTTCTAAAATGTGATATTAGGAATTACATAATATGCCACAACAACAAAAACAATACGTTTAAATTTCAACGAGTAAAACCACACTCGCTAAAACTATCACATTGAATACTAGATTTAAGCAGTCTGTGAACATTGACTGAAATATTTGTAGCTTATAAGTCTCAAAAAATACAAAATACATCTGCAACATTATGCCCGTGCTGTAAAGTATCTAAGTCATTAGTCAATTTTGGATCGGCAATCATCCAAATAGTTCGTTTCTAAATAGAGTTTAGAAAAGATAGTGTATTTTCCAGTGTTTTTATTTTTCACCTTAAGTTGTATTAAGATAACCAAAAAAGAAGTTAAACCAGTAACTCAAGCTCAAGCAAAAAGTTCCCATATTAGTAATCTTTTGCAATGACATCAACGTTTTGGCTAAAACATAACCTTTTTTAAAATAGTGACAAGCAGCTTAACTTTAAGTTTACTAAATTTTGGCATATAACGTTGTTATTTAATACACACTAAGCAAAATATGAATAATGGCCAACCATGCTATATAATATGTGTAAATAAATTATATATAAAACGCTTCTTTAGTTAAGTGAAGTAAAGTAAAAATATCACATTGCTACATCACAGTGTTGTTCATGTTAGTCCATTAGAGCATATACTCTTGTAATATTTTTACTACTGACTATCAAAAAAACTGCTTTGCTGCATTTCACATTGCAAACACGCGTACTTGCACGGCTTGCTTATGTGAATATTTCTTAGTCATCTAAAATCTAAAAGTAATCCACATAAAAAAAAATTTGTTTTTTATTAAACTGTATTTGATTGTCTTTGTCTTCAGGCGTTACAATTTTGTTGCCAGTTGTTATGCTAAAATTTTTAGAACACTTTACATAACTAATTATCAACTAACGTGTGTTAAAAACAAACCTTATCAACTATTCAAATTCATCCCAGCTAGAATTAGTGATATGCTTTATCTAAATTTTCTATTGTCATTTGTATATCGTCCAAATAATAAGTAGATTCCTTGAAACTTTTTTACAATGCTTTTTGTTAAATATATGTTTATTATAAAATATGACAAAAAACGCCGCACATCTGATATATCCTAAACCGGGTACAATTAATTATTATCAACCTTTAAAAAATTTCATATAAAAGGTGTTTTTGATAACATTTTAAGTAGAAAATATTGTTATAGTTGCCCAAACTAAAAGTTTTTAAAATAATTAATTAATTTTCATATAAACTTTTTCAAAATGTCTTCTTTCAGCATTAATACACTAAATAGTGCTGCACTAGCAATCTCAATAAACAAGAATGTAAACCTCTACGTCCAGTTTACTTAATAAGATAATTATATTATCTTGCTTGCCGTCAACTAAAATGAGTAGGAGCCCCATCATGTTATATTATCGATAGTTGTCTTTCAAGTAAAAAACCATTGTGTAGACTTCTCATGTAAGAAAAACCTAATAAGTTGATAGTTAGTTTCTGTTGTTCAATTTATATCAAATAATGTGTAATTAAAGATTTAATTCAAACCTTTAGCAAAAATTTATCCGTAAAGCGGTTTTTAAGTTCTATGTGCTAAACCTTTTGTTTATGATAAAAATACTGGCCATTTAATGTTTGTCGTTTAATTGTTCTGGTACTTAATTCTGAACTCTGTTCAATTATTTGTGAAATGTATTCTACAATTTTGCTGTACGAGACGAAAATCAGTAGAAACTATAATGTAATAACAATGCCACTGCAACGGCATATGCGCAAATCGTCGGTACCTGTTGTGGACTTTCCAGTAATCTCTGGCAGATGTTAAAATATGCGTATTTTCAATAATATTAATCCCTTTTATAAATTCTTAATTACTATTTTCAATAATCTTAATCCCTTACATCCTTTTCATAAACTCTTAATGACTATCACACAAATGTCTGTCCCTTTATGTTAATGATCGGTAAAACCTAATTCCATTCCCTTTCTTTCTTACAAAACACTATTTATACGCAATAATAACAATATTCAAGGCAGTTCTTAAGAATATCTTCTACAGTACACAACATATATACACACCAACGGCGTCTCCTTTATTAGTAAATTTGAATTATTGTTTTATTTACTACCTAAGATAATATCTGTCACCCTTAAGTTACGGGTTACGGAACAAAATGGTCCTTCGAACCGGATCTACAAGTTAAGTTGCTATTTAAGAGTCTGTAGATTCAAAAATTTAAGTGAGTTATTTAATGTGTTAAAAACTTTAAGTACACAATACTCAAAACTTTAAGTGCTGTTACGTGTAAATACAACAAATCTACATTCTGAAGATACAATGGGGGATAAAGAAGAAAATATCTCAACTGCACAGAACCTAAGTGCAACAACTGAAGAAGTTTCACATGGAAATCGAGGTCACCAAAAAGCGATTATTACTCGGTTTGCAAAATATCTCGCAGCGAACAATAAAAATCCAAATTACAGTCAAATAAGATCTAGATATGAAGCGGCAAAATGTGCTTTTGCAAATATTTGCAAAATACAAATGCAATTATCAAATCACTCTGAAGAAGATGATCAATATATGGAAGAGATCGAAAACAAATATTATTCCATTGTCGAAGAAGTTGAAATAATTCTTGCTCAACTAACGCAAACTTCATCGTCATCGTCTAGTAGTCCTGAAATCAATCAATTGAGTTTAGAAAATATAATACAGCCAACAATTCAAGAAAATCATGGCTCAAGACATTCAAATCATCAGTATGGTTATACAGAACGACAACCTGAATTACCAAAGATTTGTTTACCACAGTTTTCTGGAAAAATAGAAGAATGGTTTGAATTTAAAGATACTTTTCAAGTTATCATTGGCAACAACAACCGTTTGGACAATTGCACCAAGTTGAAGTATCTAAAAGGAACCTTAACAAATGTAGCAGCTCAAATTGTGAGCAAACTTAGCACTACAAGTGACAATTATGAGCGAGCTTGGTCATTGCTTACAGCACGCTTTGAAAACAAAAGGAAAATTATTCAAAGTAACATCGATAGTCTATTAGACTTACCCAACTGTAAAAAGAATAATGCACATTCACTGCGAGAATTAACAGATAGTGTCATTTCGCACACACAAGCATTGGAATCTTTAGGATGCCCTGTCAATCAATGGAATGAACTGCTTATTAACATTATTTTGCGAAAAATAGATTTTGAATCGGGTAATGCCTGGGAACTATCTTTAAATAATAACAGTGAGCCAACATTTGAACAACTTCTCCAATATCTAGTAAAACGGTGTAACGTGCTAGAAAGCCGACCTGTCCGAGAACAATCATATATGGATCGCAGCATTCCACGTAAAAAGGGATATCAAGCATATCCGGCAATAGATTCTAAATGCAGTTGCTGTGATCAATCATACCATCCCTTATACCAATGTGAGAAGTTCAAAGAATTAAATATTTCTATGAGAGTACAACATGTAAAGAAGAAGAATCTGTGCTTTAACTGTTTAACTTCATCACACTTAAGTTTGGCATGTAAGTCAAATTATGCATGCCGAAAATGTCAAAGACGGCATCATACACTTCTCCATGCAGAAGAACAGGCTTTACAAGCATTAGACACTGAAACAATTAATTTTACGATGCTTGCGACAGTTCAAGTAAATCTTAAGGATAAGTTTGGAAAACGTCACCAATGTAGGATGTTGTTGGATTCCGGAGCGCAATCAAACTTTATATCGGAAGCAATTTTTAAGAAATTGCAATTACCATTGATTAAAACGTCTCAAGTTATAAGTGGCATAGCTGAAGCAAAAACTTTACCGAGTGGACTTGTATGTACAGAGCTGACGGCAAGAAAGGGACCATTTAAGGAAAAAACAAGTTTTATCGTTTTAAACGCAGTTGCTGGTCACATGCCTCAAGAATCAATAAATCGAAAGGTGTTCCAAATACCACCAAACATTACACTTGCGGATCCAGAGTTTAATTGTAGCCGCCGCATTGATGGTATTTTAGGAGCAGGATTGTTCTGGGAAGTTCTACAAGTGGGAAAGATAGTACGTGACAATTATTGCATGTACAAAACAATTTTAGGCTGGGTAATTTCTGGAAAAATAACACCTAAACATTCAGTCACAAATGCAATGAATTCACAAATGTTGCAACTGTCTGAAGATGTTCAACGCTTCTGGCAACAAGAAGAATTAATAAATGAAGTCCATCGATCCAAGGAAGAAGAATTGTGTGAAGAACATTTCAAAAGAACAGTCCAAAGATATAATGGACGATTTCACGTTAAACTACCTTTCAGAGAAAATCGGCATATTGAAGAAATCGGCAATACCTATCCTGTTGCAATAAAGGCATTAATGTCAATGGAGAAACGGTTCAAGAAGGATTCATATCTACAAGAATCTTACTCAAAATTTATTAAAGACTACGTAACACTTGGTCACATGACTGAATCATCTCCAAATGATGTAAATGGATGCTATCTCCCGCATCATGCTGTTTTTAAAAATGAAGGAAATGATCGAAAAATCAGAGTTGTTTTTAACGCTTCAATGAAAGGCCCCAATGGCGTTACCATGAATGATGTGCTGATGGTTGGTCCGAATGTTCAAGATTTATTGGTAAATATTTTGATTCGCTTCAGAACACATCCAATTGCACTTGTTAGTGATATCGAGAAGATGTACCTTCAGGTTAATTTACAAAAATCTGATCATGGGTTAATGCGAATATTATGGAGAGATGATTACAATGAAGAACCTAAATCGTATAATTTGGTTACCGTTACTCAAGGAACAGGACCAGCATCTTACATGGCAACTCAATGTCTTAAAATATTGGCTGATGAATTCTCTCAAATACATCCAGAAGCTGCTCGAGTTATCAGAGAAGATTTTTATGTCGATGATATGTTAAGTGGCGCAAATTCTGAAGAAGAAGCCATGAAACTCATGAATGACGTTCAATCAATATTAGCAGACAGTGGATTTCAACTAAAAAAATGGGCAAGCAACAAACCCTGTCTATTAACAGGCAATGAAGCAATTAATCCTGTACTGGATATAAATAATGGTCAAACAGTGAAAACGTTGGGAATTCAATGGAATGCAATTGAAGATATATTTCAATTTAAAACTACCGAAAATACCATTTCAACCATAAGCAAACGTGTCATTTTGTCTGAGATAGCCCAAATTTACGATCCTCTTGGAATTTTGACACCAGTAATTGCAACGGCAAAAATACTACTCCAAGATCTATGGTCCCAAAAAATAGGTTGGGATGAAACTGTACCCATTCATTTACACACTCAGTGGACGGAATATAGAAAATCATTAAAACAGTTAAATGAAGTAAAAGTGCCTCGTTACTTATTTAACTATGAAATGGAGATTAAAAAAATAACGCTTCATGGATTTTCTGATGCTAGTCAACGGGCCTTTGGAGCCTGCGTGTATGCCATAGCAGAATACAGTAATGGTATTAGATCAAGTCTTTTAATCAGCGCAAAATCAAAGGTTGCTCCAATAAAAACAATCACTATCCCAAGGTTGGAATTAAATGCCGCAGTATTATTGTCAAAATTGATGAAGCAAATCAAGGAAACACTTCGACTACCCGTTGTAGATATTTATCATTGGACAGATTCTATGATCGTGTAATATTGGATCAAAGATACTCCCGCAAAATGGAAAACATACGTAGCAAACAGAGTGGCTACTATTCAGAGAACTTCTTCAGCTCCTTGGAGGCATGTTCCAACAAATGAGAATCCGGCAGATTTAACTTCTCGAGGTGCCCATCCCAAAGAATTGAAAAATTGTAAACTTTGGTGGAATGGACCAACCTGGTTAATACAAAATCAAACACAATGGCCATCAAATCCGGAATCATTGAACATTGATACTGAATGTGAACAAAAACGACCAACTATCTCAGTCAACTATACAAGTGCAGAAACAAATGTATTAATACAATTACTCAATCGAATTTCACAATTCAGAAAACTATTGAGGATAACTGCATATGTCATTCGATTTGTAAAAAACATTCAATGTCCTGTGCAAAATCGTAATGATGAAAATCTTCTACCAGATGAAATTAAAGAAGCGGAGATAAAACTAATCAGAACAGTTCAAGAAAACGAATATCCAGATATTTTTAAACTATTGAAACAAGGCAAATCTCCAAAAAGGACACCATTAAGAAATCTAAATCTATTTATTGACGAAGTACACCAAGTTCTACGTGTAGGAGGAAGATTACGCAATGCACCTATAGAATTCTGCCACAAATATCCAGTATTATTACCTAAAGATCATAGTTTAACAGCTTTAATAATACGTGACACCCATGAAAATAATTTTCACGCTGGACCTCAATTAACTCTGTCAATCATCAGATCTCAATATTGGCCCTTGCAAGGAAGACGTGCTGTCCGAAGTGGAATTCAACGATGTGTAAAATGTTTTAAACAATCCCCAAAACCATACTCGCCTCCAATGGGAGATCTTCCAATCAGTCGTATTGAACCTTGCAGGCCATTTAAAAGAGTTGGATTAGATTACTGTGGTCCAATGATGATTAAAGAAGGCAGCAGAAGATCACAGCGGATAAAGAAAGCGTACATAGCTGTTTTTGTGTGCATGGTAACTAAAGCTCTGCATCTGGAATTAGTCAGTGACATGACTACAAACTGTTTTTTAGCATCACTCCAACGGTTCGTGGCTCGTCGAGGATTACCTACTGAAATCAATTCAGACAAAGGGACAACATTTCATGAAGCTAACAATGAGCTAAACAAGTTAATAAATAGTGCCACTTCTGACAATAATATCCAAAAATTTCTTTCCAGCAGAAGAATTAAGTGGAATTTTATCCCTCCCAGAGCTCCTAATTTTGGCGGTCTATGGGAAGCCGCCGTAAAATCTACAAAAACTCATTTGTTACGCACAATAGGGGAAACTAAGCTTACTTTTGAGGAGATGTACACTGTCCTACTGCAAATTGAAGCTGTATTGAACTCTCGCCCACTAACCCCAATGAGCGAAGACCCAAGTGATCTAATCGCATTGACACCAGGTCATTTTCTTGTTGGCCAAGCATTAACATCGCTTCCTGAATCAAATTTTATGGACGTTAAGAAAAATCGGCTTACAAATTGGGAACACCTCATGTTTATGAAGCAGCAGTTCTGGAAACGATGGAAGATGGAATATCTTCACACTCTTCAACAGCGACATAAAATGGGTAACGATGCAGAACAGAAGATATGCAAAGGACAATTAGTTATCTTAAAGGAAGAAACGGCACCACTTCATTGGTCTTTGGCTCGTGTTGTAGAATTAATGCCAGGCAGAGATAATATAGTAAGAGTTGCTAAAATAAAGTGTGTTAATGGTGAACGAATTCGACCTGTATCCAAACTGTGTCCACTTCCAATTGATTAAATTGCATGAATTACTTTATTAATTGCTTCTATGTTTTTATGTAAAAATATTTATATTATAATATGTATTATATTTTAGGATCTATGTTACCTTTAGTATTTTATGTTTACTCTTTTATATGACTATGATTTTAATTTTAAATAAACTTATTTGAAGGAGACCCTTCAAGGCGGCCGGTATATGTTGTGGACTTTCCAGTAATCTCTGGCAGATGTTAAAATATGCGTATTTTCAATAATATTAATCCCTTTTATAAATTCTTAATTACTATTTTCAATAATTTTAATCCCTTACATCCTTTTCATAAACTCTTAATGACTATCACACAAATGTCTGTCCCTTTATGTTAATGATCGGTAAAACCTAATTCCATTCCCTTTCTTTCTTACAAAACACTATTTATACGCAATAATAACAATATTCAAGGCAGTTCTTAAGAATATCTTCTACAGTACACAACATATATACACACCAACGGCGTCTCCTTTATTAGTAAATTTGAATTATTGTTTTATTTACTACCTAAGATAATATCTGTCACCCTTAAGTTACGGGTTACGGAACAGTACCTTAATGCTAAAACCACAAGATGTTAAACAACAATTATTAAAACTAATCCCTTGAATCCTCAAAAAACAAAACGTTTTAAACGTCAAACAAAAAAAGAAAGTTCTTCTCATTGTTGAAAAAAAAAGCACATACAAGTGTTCGAAATATTACAAGCCAAACTCATTTTCAAAAAGATACGTTTCATAGATGCTATGAATCAATTTTTGTCGATGGTTGTTAAACAGTGCTAACAATGATCAACATTTCATCAAAAGTATTATGTTGAGTGTCAAATCTATTTTTATTGAGAACGGCACCATCAATACTCATAATCTGCACGATAGGAAAGAAAAAAACTGATCATATCAACAAAGATGGTAATTTGGTGTGAATTATTAAATAATAGTGAAACTGGTTCACAACTTTTACCTAATCAACTTAATTCAACGTTGTACCTTCAGTATTTAACAGAAAATTTACCACTACTACTGTTCAATAAAGTTCCTTTAGAAAACAGAATAAATTAAATGTTTGGTACCAACATGATGGTGCACAGCCACGTTATGGTATACAAATAAAAAAAATCCTAAATGAAACACCACCATAGCCTCCTAGATTACCGGATCTAAATCCATGGACCTTTTGGGGCTATTTGATAGAAATAACAAATCTGTTGTCTAAAAATTCGGTTGCGTTTATTGACGAAGACATGCTGCAGAAGGTTTGTACTTCAATGTTAAATTGTGCCAATACTTGCCATTAAGTAGAAGGCAATCTATATGAACACAATTTGTAAAAAAATATATAGATAATATTATTGTTACTTTTTTATAAAAAAAAGAAAGTTCTAAAGTTAAATGTTTTCTTGTTTTCTTAGTTACAATTAATTGGAAAAATGTTCATCTTTAATTTTCGATTTGTTTGGGCCTACTGAATCGGATTTCAAAAGCACGGGTGTCACTTTTGAGACACCCTGTATACATGTAATAAGACATCATCCACAATTTTATTCAATATAACCAAGCTAACAGCAATATTGGATAAACAGCAACTTATTTTCTTATTATTAATTGTATTTAAGTTATATACTATAGACTTTAATAGACGCAAAATATAAAATATAATATTAATATTTTATATTTGTAAAAGTAGCAAATAAAATATATAATATATGATATTTAATTATAGCAAATTAATTGCATTTGTTAAATTTTATATAACATTTTACATCTATAACATCGTGTTTTATACTTATAAAAAAACGCTACCTCATTAATCAAGTAATTTTCCAAATACAGTTAACTAATATTACGTCAACTCATTATATAGCAGTACAAAATTACATTAACAAGATTAATATAAACATAACAAATTTAATGACAAACCGGAAAATTAAAAAGAATTTACAAAACTTTATTATGTCCGTTGAAACTAGATCAAATTCATTCATATTCATATTAGTTCATTTAAAAAGTAGCTTTGATTAAAGCCACAGCATTTGAAATTCAATAATTATTCACATGCATGCGTTTTTTAACAAATCCACCTTTGTATTTTATATTAGTTAAGGACATACGTGCCTTGTATACATATAAAATTAAAGCCTCTATTTTGAAATTCAGCTCACTCCACAAAATTGTAAAAAAACGCGTTTTGCAATATTAAAGTAAAAACTAATTTCTTCTTTCATAAAAATAAATTGAATTATTCATAATATTAAACACCATAGTGACATATTATGTTAAAATTAAACACATTAATAAAAAAAATATTATCAAATTAAGTATAAATTGAATGATTTAATTTAATCTAATAATGGTAGTTTATACAGGCATTAATTAAACAGCTACAATAATCTATTTAAAAAATAATCCGTTATTTACTAAATCAATTAAATGAAATCAATCGCTTTCAAATTGCGTAACCGAATAATCAGACCCTGTTTATAAAAACCTATTAGAGCTTTTTTGCAGGTATAATTTATGCGCACCTCTATAGGAGATAAAGTTTTTGTGTGCTGCATAATTTAAACCGATAGGTTTGTTTTTTTATTTTCCAAGCTGGAAATTATTCGCGTTGAATATGTACGAAATGACTTCGCAAATTAGGTGAAAAGTCGAAAAAGATTAATATTTAAATGCTAAAACCTACTGGAAATAATTTAGTAATATAAAATATTTAAATCGACTCAGTGATGTGTATATATTTATACGAAAGATTATATGCGAATATAATACTATTCCGACTCGGTGTGCTTATTTATTCATTTATGCCTGACATAAATAAATTTCTAAAGTAAGTCTGGTATTGAAACAAATATTTAAACTATTTAAAAATAACAGTTGAATATTAGCGATATTGTTGAACCCAAGTATTCACTTTTTATAAATGAAGATAGCATCTTAATAAACAAAAAAAAACTATTCATGCCTAATATACAAAATGATTGTTTTTAATAAACTAAAGATACGTAAAAAAGTATTAATAAATTATCATTATATAATATAATATTTTCAATCAATTCTCTTTTATCCAACGACATCGTATTTCTAAAACTAACAGTGCTACAAAACCATAATTTCTAGTCCGGCACTGATTTATATTTTCAACATATCTTTCAGAACAAGATATGTCAAAAACAGATTAGACTCTGTGATGCCAAAACGTAACTTTAAACTAAATCCAAATTTTAGATGAAGGTTCCAGCAGATTATACTATACTAATAAAAAAGTGCAAAATTAATAAACACAATCTTCTTCACTGTACTGTTAATCCTTAACAGGTAAAACACCAAAACAATTATATTATCAACACACTACAAAGTCATAGCAACGTTTCCACAAAATTAACGACCAGTAAATGCAGCAAAAACAGTAAAATTTTCAAAGTAAATACCATATTAAAACAGATCTACCGTTTAAATCAATTAAGTTTCCTTGTATGACTTTAGGTCTCCGTAATGCTGCTCAAACGTTCCAGAAATGTATTGACAAAATAAGCAGGCATGAGATTAAATTCATAGAAAAAACGTAAAACATCTCAAAATGTTGTTGCCGGAGTAATCACCACTTGACCTAGAAAACATCAAGGGTAAAACACTAGTCAAACAAACATTAAAGTTGAGCTTCGTTCTTGACACACTATAGCTATCTGTTACTGGTACAACCATATCAATCAAGTAATTATGATTATTTTTTTAATCTTTTAAAAGAATATTGGGTCAGTTGTGCACAATTAATTTGTCGGTTTGTACAGATAAATCCCAAACCAATGTGTGTGACAAGCTTTCTACAACTTGTTGTGGGGTGTATGTGTAGAATGATCGTTTTTTATTATTTGTTGTTAAGATCTGCTGTGTTAACTCTTAATGAATTTTGTTATACATGTCAGTGTATTTGGTTCAAGCTAGCTTTTCACATCCCAAAATTATATGTGATATTGTTTCATATAGCTAGTTGCATTCTCTATACTTGTTGATAAAATCTTCTTTTAGTATATATTTTTTCTAATTCATAGTATAAATTGTTTGATCTTAAATAGCACAAAAAACTCCTTAAGTTTCTGGCAATATGTAGCTAATTATTAATTAATCCATTCAAATGAGATATTATTTTTATAAGTTTCGTAAAAGTGTTTTCTTTTTGTCATTGCATCGTTTCTTTTACTCAATGTCATTGAACCTTCTTTTAGATTCAGTGTTGTATATTTTTTGTCTATACAAATTAAAACAAAATATAATATGTCAATTAATATTGAGTGCAAGTAGTTATTAAGTGTTAAAATGTCTTCCAGATAAAGCTGTTTTATATTGGCTCGTCCTCCTTTATTTTGTGGATTGTTGATTATTTAAATACATGATCTTGGGTAATGCATTTTGTGGTTCGTCATTACAATGCGGCTAAGTCTATCAAGGGTTTCAAGATCTGTGTTTAGACATTTTATAATCCTAAAAGTTAACATATCTTGTTAATCGACCAATAATTTTTGTACAATCTTTAATTGACGTCTTAATACAAAATCTTTATAATATTTTTTTCGACAGATTAACTGGTTAAAGAGTCAGGTCTATTAGACCAATGCATGTATAAGTTACTACTTAGTTGCTGTACGGATTTAGTTCTTGCTACGCACATTCGGCATAAGTCATTTGGAATATTTCAAATAAAATTGTTCATGTAATTTCTTTTGACTCCAACCGAGTTTAAGTTAAATCGTTGTTTTTATGCCTCTAATATCAAAAATTAGATGTGTACCAATAGAGGAACGGAACAATAAATAATATTGTTTAATTTTTCAAAATACTTATTTCTTAGTATATTTAGTCTATTTACGGATAATTTTGGGTGGTGTATTGTAAATTTGTTAAGTTCCGTTTGTGTTTGGTAATCTACAGCTTGTATAGCTGTACTAATTGTAGGCACTGCTCAGGTATTAATAACCTTAATCACATTTGTTAAGTTATAATAAGTTTTTAAACGTTTACGTAATCGACTGTTATACGTATTTATGGCAAATTCTTTAGCTTTAGTGTTATCTAATCCTAATGCTTGGCAAATACCAAAATATTTAGTGCTACCCAAAGCTAGAAATGTAATTGTTTCTCCACTCAGCAAAGTCATACTCTCTAAACCTTGCACTTTTTATTTTTTAATCCTATCTCAATTTTAAAATCAAAAGCAAGACAGAATCTAAGCAAACTTAAACTATCGCCTTGGAAAATGCCCCGCTTTAGAGATATAAGCTTTGTAGTCGATATTGTTGTTGTCAAGTATAGCTAAGTTTTCCAATTTTTCATCAAAGTGTAAGAAGGTTGATAATACTGTCATCAAATTAATATAATTTTAAAGCTCTGAAAATCTGAAATGAGTCAAATAGTTTTTTGTAGTCTATCAACCCCATTGATAAGTTACGGCATTTGATTTTTGCTTGGCAAGTAACAACTGAATCCAGTATTAAAACCTCTTAATATGTTTGGTAAGTTTCACGTGCCGGGGTTTACGGGCACGGGGAAGGTGAGGGCTAGCTCTGTCTTCGTGGAGTAGGTCGGGACGTCGTTGGCGATCCAGGCATCAGGTTTAGGGCGCCACTTTACTTTTTAATACCATAGGGAGGAAGTAAAAAAAACCCAGATAATTAACACTAAGATATATTTAATTAAACTAAACACTATGACTTATAATTATACTTGTAAACGTTAAGATCCGCCATGCGGTTTTAACTTTAACACACGCCACGCGGATTTATCGAACTTAGCTCCGCTTCTCGCGCTAGCTCTCTGTCGACTCTTGACCACCACCTTTACCTTCTCGCTTCTCTCCTTCTCACCGGACATCCCGTGATCGGGTACGTATTTATTTCCTGGCTTTGAATCAACGCGCGCAATTGCACCGTTACACACCATTGGTCATAAAAGTGGTTATAGTTGACAAATCTTCAATAAGTTTACTAAGCTAAGTTGCAAGTTTTACGTGGCAGCTAGTAAAAGTTTTGCACCAAAAATGTTAAACTTTATCTAGTCTATCACTTTTTCTTTTTTTGCTTGTTGGACGTTTGCTGCATTAATGTTTACAAATTTTAAGCTTTGTCGTTATATGTTTGTGATCTACCTTAAATGTCCGTCTAAAATTTACCATATGATATATCTATTGTTTCTTTCATAGTAACGTCTAATTCTAGCTCTTAGCATTTATATTTTCTGCTTGAGAAAATCTAGATGTTTTTGTTGGTAATCAATAGTAATCATACTTATTGGGTTTATCTTGTATTGAGAACAATATCCCGTACTTTTCTTTTTAGTTTTTTTGTATACAAGTTTTTATTTACATAAGCTTGTAGAATTTCAGTTTTATTATGTAATTTATTAATTTTATTATTTAATCGTTTTTCCAAAAAGAGCTAATCTAGTATTTTTGTATATTGATATAATTTAAATATGCGTAATAAGATTTTCAAATATCTTATTAATGAACTGCTCAAAGAGGTTGAATTTAAATTAGAAATGTATACAAGGTACTTTTCCTTCGTATTCTAAATTTATTTTGTTATAAGTTTGAGAATCTACAGCTTCAGTTATAGTTCGTTGAAGTAGAAGTGTTTGTTGTTGGCATATTTTTGGAAATGCAGTTAACTGTATATATGTGCAGATTAAAGTTCAGCGTTTGTAAGAGTTGTGTATATAGTTTTTCCTATTTCTCTTTAGTCGTGTTCGGTACCCAAATTTTATCCATTTTGCTATTTGTATGTAAATTTTTTGTATTTAGAATTGTGATATCAATAAAAAATGTAACATTGTTTTCCCAATATATTTTGAAATACATATTTATTTTCCAAAACTTTATCCGGTGTGTATTTGTAATAAGACTTTTTCAATTATTAAATAGTTTTAGTATTATTATTATGATTATTATTATTAGCATAAATGCATTGGTATGTATGTTTTGTATTACACCACAAATTTGAAATAAAAAATGCAGTTAATTCACAAGATATAAATTTCAATCAGGTCTGAGAAGGAGATTTGTATATGAAAACCACCCTAAGGTATTTTTAGCAAATAATAAGCAAGTGAAATACAAAAAAAATAACTTGTTACAATAAATTTAATATTTTCCTTTTATCGGATTAAAAACTAATACACTGTGGTCAATCAACTTCAATCTGCCTATAATTATTTTAACACATAATGAGTTATAAAGTAATAAAATTACAAATATTTGCCACACAAGATGATTAAGTATAATTCAAATAAACTTAATAAACAAAAAATAATAATCATAATTGCAGTTATTCCACAGCGTGCAAGCAGCACTGCAATTTAATAAGAATGAAATATGTATAATTTCATTTGATATAACAGCCAATTGACGTGTGGTTTTAGCTAAAAATAAACTACAACTCATCTCATAGATAATAGGGAATAAACAGGCCAGGTCATTGCTATTTCATTTCTATATAAAGAATCTTATCCATAATATAAACTAATAGTTATAATTACTAATTATGTTCGTTTATATAACAAATTTGTAATTTTTAAATCATCTTTATTATGTTACATAACATTTGCTATTTGCGTATGTGAACAAATATTTGTTATTGTTGTTCAAATAAAATTATAATGCACTTTGTTAAATATTATTATATTTATTCTTAATAATAAAACTTATTATTATAATATATACATAATATTCCTAAATAAAAGTACAGTTTGCGTCAGTTATCACTGATGCAATTTCAACAATTTGTATACTGCACACTGAAATTGAATAATAATAGAAACCGCTATACGCTTCTTTAGTATAATTTGTGAGGAGTTTCATAAAGCATAATAAATATATATATAGAATTAACAGTAAGCTAAATAGAAGCAATTTCCTGTAATTCTAATAATCATTTTTAATTGATGACTTTGAAACAGAAATCTAGTTCATATTATTACACAAGAGATTACATTTTCTTAATAGTTTATACAGTCTTTTATTATGCATGATTACATTATATTGAATTTGTCGCATTACAGCGTAAAAATGTTAAGATTGATCGTAAGATAATTATAGCATCTAAAAATAAACCATTCATATAGAAATACAGCACATAAATCAAGAAAATAATGCATTACAAGTATAGAAGAAAAATTAAATTAAATGATAATGCACTACACACAGTTTTAATTCATTTATGAATTTTAATAAAATCAATTTAGTAATTACATGAGATATTTGTAATATTTAATAGTTAAATTAAATCCATATTACTGTTATTCATGTTATCCATTAAATGATATATTTTATTGGATATAAAATTATTGATAGTATTGATATATAATTATTATATCCGGTTAAATTAATACGTGCTTTAAAATTTGCATACCAATTAGCTGCGGCCGCATACAACTTAATATAGAGATTATATTGCCATTAAAACTTGCATAGATTTACTGCAAAACTTTTAATTTTGATATTGGATATTATTTCAAATCTATTATCTACATTTTCATCATTTATTTTTGGGTGTGTTCAATAAAATGCAAACAAAATTTTAGTAATTAAATATAATTTTTTAAATTTGATAATTATCCAATAAACATTCCATATATAACTAAAACCTGTTATATTATATCCCATTACGTTAGATGGTTTTATAATATGTTAAATGTTAACAAATGTATTGAATATAATAAAAACCTGCTGTGCCTATATTGTTATTACATTTCTTGCCTTGTTGACGGCGTGAAGAGAATTCTCAAAGGTCAAACAATTGATTACATCGCCTATTTATGTAAATGTTAATGCATATAGGTTTGTAGGTTGTTGTATTTGCCATATACACAGCGGGCAACCGCCGATTACACTTCAGCAAAAGCATATATTTGTGTTTATACAGGAAAGCAACCTGTTGTTACAGTTGAAACAATTCGATTTCCAAAAATTTAATTAAACCATTGAATGATAAAATTGTTATATGTAAATTTTCAAAATTAGAAAAAAATCTCAAGAATTTGATTAAAGATCGAGTGGGTGTAAATTTATATGCATTTTTATAACATTTTGTGTAATGTTAAAGTCATTTAAATGTTAACTCTTAAACTAGACAGATATATGAGTTTTGGTTGATGATAGATAAGATATTTAACGTGCATTTTTGTTCAAGTACTTTAGTTTATGAAATGATATCTAGTGGAAGTTCATTTTAAAATTTGCATGTATGTGCCCTGCGAGACTAATAAAATGCATGGAACCACTGAAAACAAATCAGTTTCAGTTGCTGTCTATATAGATGCTATACTATCATAATACAATTTCTTATATTACATAGAACATAATAAGAAAAACATACAGTATTTAATAATAAACATATTGTAGTAAATATAAATTCCTCTCTGAATTAGTATATATCTAATAATTACGATAAGATTTAACAGCAACAATTCATTATTAATATTAGGATAATTAATTTTTTTTTCTTGTTAAAATTAATTTTAACATTATACAATACTACATACAGCCTGCAAGTGATTTTATGTCTAAATACATAGAAAATACGTAGAAAATACATGGAGCGCCATCTCTGTAAAATAGAGCGCACTACTATAATTTTAATGATTTTGATGTCACTCCGATTCAAATATTTATAATAAATATTATTCATTTAAATATTCTTACTGATATTGTTTAGATAATTCTACGTTATTATCTTTGTAGTTAATGTTATGCTTTGTGAAACATAAAAGCACAGAAACAGTAAAGTAATTAGATAAGCAGTAAGAGCTATTTATTAAAACATTGCCTCATAAGGTTTAAATTGTTATTTTATTCATACATAAACTTTTTTTAAATACTATATTAATGTATTCGTAGATACATGTTGATAAGACATGTAACATTTGATCTTCCTTCCATTTATTATTTAAGATTTTCTAGTAATTATTTGAATTTAATTATGAACATATATTGAATATAATAAATCTAATAAATATAAAAACGCTATACATATTATTTAATGTAAAATCCCTATTATATTAACAACAGTATAATAATTTAAGTACTTAATACTTTTATAATTAATACATAGTACATGCAATATAATGAGCTTACGCATTGGACATGATTTAAAATATATTACTCCTTTGACCAAACTAGGATAATGTTTACTGACATAATGGATTCAATAATCCCATACATGTTTGATTAAAGAACTATTAGTATATTTAAAATTGCAAAATAAAATAGAGGAATATATTCCGGAAATATAAATGTCAAAAATAACAATGCTGTTTTACGTTGTTGAATATGAAATGAGTGCTTGAAGCGAGAATTATATTGATGTGGAGGAGAACTCGCGGGTTCTTTTTAGTGCCACTTTTACAATCGTCGGATAAACTAATCCACAGTTATACCTAGTATAACACGCAATAATGCATTTTACAAATTCTAAGTTAGTTTATTCTCTAGGATAACCTATTGAAACGTCAATGGTGCCGTAAGTTGTTTATAAGCAAATTTAGATTGTCTCCTCTATAATATTACAAAACGTAAATGTTTTAAATCAAAAAAACAAAAATTGAATCAAACCGTACTTTTTTCTTTATTTATTTTTACGAATATGATATGTGCGGCGCTTACGAGGTTATGTGCGTTATACTAGATAACTACTGCGCCGAGCACCGGATAAGTTAAACCCGGTTTATTCCCCTCTAAACCCTAACTATGATTTAACTGGAAATTATATTGATGTGGAGGAGAACTCGCGGGTTCTTTTTAGTGCCGCTTTTACAATCGTCGGATAAACTAATCCACAGTTATACCTAGTATAACACGCAATAATGCATTTTACAAATTCTAAGTTAGTTTATTCTCTAGGATAACCTATTGAAACGTCAATGGTGCCGTAAGTTGTTTATAAGCAAATTTAGATTGTCTCCTCTATAATATTACAAAACGTAAATGTTTTAAATCAAAAAAACAAAAATTGAATCAAACCGTACTTTTTTCTTTATTTATTTTTACGAATATGATATGTGCGGCGCTTACGAGGTTATGTGCGTTATACTAGATAACTACTGCGCCGAGCACCGGATAAGTTAAACCCGGTTTATTCCCCTCTAAACCCTAACTATGATTTAACTGGAAATTGTAAAAGCGGCCCTTAAACAAATAAAAAATTTACCTTATTTATATTGCTAAATTTAATAAAATTAAAACTTGATAAGAAACAATTTCGGATAAAGAAAACCAAGTTTTGCTAAACAGGGGCTGTTAAATAATCATATACAGGTATTATACCACATATATTAAACTTCACGAATTTGCGGATGCCTCGAAAAAGGCATATTTGACACAAAGTAGTATTCTTTCTGTGGTATGACCAAAATGTTACATTATGTTAGATAAAATCTTGTTCAAGTCGCTGGAAAACCTTTGTAGCTAATATAGTCTCAAAAATTCAGTACTTAACTTTGTCAGAAAATTGGCATCACGTTAAATCAGCTAACAACCCAGCTGATTTAATCTCTTAAGGTTCATTTTTAAAAGAGTACGATTTGCATAATTAGGAAATAAATACCCTGTAGAAGGCCATCTTAACGTTGAAATATCAGATAAAAAGCTAGTAACTTCATCTAAACATAATTTCTCAATTTTCAAACTTATTAATTAATTCTTGTTTTTTCATAATGTTTTGATGCATTGATAAAATGAAGTTACTCAGACAACATTGGAGGACAATAACGTCGCAAATCATTAAATTTGTTAATAAAACTAATACAAATGCAATCTTATACAATTGAACTTCAACAATTAAAAAATTTAAAAAAATTAAATTCAAACTCTTCAATTTTTTCATTTTTCACATTTATCAACAACTTGTTAAAAATGGGAAAAAGATTAAAAATTCTAATTAAAATTTTGATCAAAGCACCAAATTATATTACCAGATCATCATTTAACTACATTGTTATTATTTCATCACAAAATAAACTTACATTGTGGTCCCAATCCGCTTCATTTTATGTTGATACAAAATTATTGGTCTATAGAAAGGCAAAATTTAACTAAACAAATTGTTAGAACAAGTGTAACTATTTTTAAAACTAACCCTAAACCACTGATCCAATAGAATTGGAAAATTTACCCAAACATCAAGTCAATCCATCACCTTCATTTTTAAAATTTTCAAAAGATATGTTTGTTGGTTTAGCTTCTTATGCACTAAAGCGATTCACTTAGAAGTAAACTCCAATCCATCAGCTTAAGTGTTTTTAGCAGCATTTCACAAATTTATAACGCGACAAAATCAAATAAAAAAAATGTAGGCAATGAAACCAACTTTGTTAGAGCTAATTCAGAGCTAAAAAACTTAAATAAGAATTTATTACTTTGAGTTCGGAACTCAATAGCGCCATGTAAAATAAAAGTATTGATATGGACTTTGAAATTTATACTGCCCAAATTTCCAACATTTGATGAAATTTGGAAAACAAATATTAAAATGATTTAACGCATAACAAATTTAAAATGGTACTAACACAGATCAATGCTGTTACTTCTCGCGTTTTTTATACCCTCTTAGTAGCAATCCGCATGAGCAAAGCCCTATTACGCAGCACATTTTTTAATTAAAGAACCACTAACAACTACCTTTGATGATGACCGCAGCAATGTACCAACAAATCGTCTACAAACATTTCAATGTATGCAATTAACGAAGTTCTGGCAAAAATAAAAACAAGTAACGTGTACTTGTTTTTATTACTTGCAAAGATTGTTCAGATGATTTCAAAAGTATCTAAAAAAACTAAAAAGTAAACAGTTTTTTACTTACTGTTCAGCTATTTCATAAATATAAAACTTATATTTGTTCTAGTCTTGAATATTGTTTACAAATATAAACAGAAGCATCCAAAACTACACTATCTCTTCTAAATTCTATTCAAAAACAAGTTATTCGGATTGCCAATTCAAAATTGACTAATCACTTACTTTATACTTTACAGCACTGGCGTAATGTTGCAGATTTTTGCAATTTCTATAAATATTTTTGTATATTGCCATCTAAACAAATATTTACTCGTAGTGCAAGGCTTGCTAAGAATTCTAACAGTGATTCACTGACAGTTCAAAGAAGTAAGGCCAAAACTTTTAAGATAGATTATTTTACTATTTTTGCATGGAATAAACTTGAAAGTTCAATATTTTGAACGTATAAAGGAAGCCGGACTTTTGTTTGGAGATATTGCTGGCCGTGTAAATTGTGCTGTTGCAACGGTGATAAGATGTTGGTCCATATGGTCCAATAAAGAAGTTCTACAACGCCTACCTTGATGTCCCCGGGTCAAGCAAACAACGCAGTTTAAGACTTTTGGCTACAAAACATTTTAGTCCTTCTATGGCCTGCTCGGTCGCCATCAAGCATGTTTGAAATATTAACTAAAAAGTTGACTTACTTACCACACCCACCAAACGACTTGCAAAGCTTAAAATGATATACTGCAGACAAAAATTGATCACTTGATTGCCAGTATGCCCCATCGTTTAAATGAGTGCATATCAATCCGGGGTGGAGCAACTCATTATTGATGAATTTATTTGTTTCATCACAATAAGCATTTTGTAAAAAAATATATCAAAATTGATCAACAACTTCTGTGTGGTGCGTTTTTTATAAAAGTCAGTATATATCTGAATTGATAGATAGAAGGACTTTATTTTTTTCATATAAGGTTTTTATACAGGGTGTTAGATAAACATGCGGCAAAAATTTAAAAGGTTATTCCTTGGCCTATTTTAAGAATATTTTGTGCTATGATGATTTCTGATAAAACCCTTTGTTTCGAAAATACAGAGTGAACAAAATTTGCAACAACCATGTACGATATTTGTTAAAATCATTACCGTAAAGAAAATTATTTTTTATATTACGTTATTGATCACATGTATTGGTCGCAGTTGTTTAGATTAAGTGACGTTTGACGTCTTTAATAGTTCGTGAATTTTTCTACCATAAATCACTATACAAACGCCGAGATGACTGACATGCATTTCATGTATGGACTTGCGGATGGCAATTTCCTGGCCGTAGTATCAACGACCAAAAAATCTTTGAAAACATTAATTAACGTCTTCGTGAAACAGACCATGATAGAGGAAAATCCAAGTAGTTCAACGCAAAAAAATTGCCAATACTTTAAATGTAAGTCATTGTGCAGTTTGGAAAACTCTTAAGGACAATTTGTTGTATGCATAACACATTCGGCGTATTCAGGCACTACTACCTGCTGATTTTCCTTTACGTATTGCTTTATGTCAATGGCTTTTGCAAACATTAGTTCTAATCCCTCAATTCTTGACACATATTCTTTTCATCAATAAAGCCAGATTCTCAAGAAATGCAATAAAAAAAATTTATAACAACCATATGTGAGCAGATAAAAATCCGCATCAGGTATGTAAAGATCATTTTGAACATGGAACATTGGAATTGTAAGCGACTGTCTAATTAGACCAGTATTTATACCAGAAAGACCGGCAAAGTGTATTGCAACTTTTTAGAACACATGCTACCTCAGTTTCTGGACAATACCATTAGCAACAAAAATTGCAATGTGCATGATGGTGCACCACCACATTTCAGTTTGATTGCTCATGATTATTTAACAGCAACATACGGTGATCACTAGATTGGCCGAGGTGACCACACGCATCGCCTGTTCAATCCCCAGACTTAAACCCTCTAGATTTTTTCTCATGAGGCTATTTGAAATCATTAGTTTACGCTACTCCAGTGAAGAATTAGGACGACTTGCGGAATTGGATAATTGTTGAGTGTAACTCAATTAGAATACAACCCTGGTGTGTTCAGCACTTAATGACAAGAAGATTGAATGCTTGTATCTAGGCTGGAAGAAGTCATTTCAAACATTTATTGTAGATTCAGCAACTTTACATGTACTGTTTGATAATAAAATGTTGTATCTGTCTCAAATTTTGTTCACCCAGTATTTTCAAAACAAAAAAGTTTTTCAGAAATCATCATATCAACTAGATTTACAATAAATAAGCAAAGTAAATAAGTAAAATACGTCAACAAAAGGTATTGAATGTTGTTTCGTTTTAACAGGATACAAACATTTTATTCATATGTGTACATAAGATAGAAGTCTATGGTTTTTTAGTACTCTCAAGCCATATATTACCAATTGTAGTTTGCTACTGTATCAAGTGATATAATCATACCAATTTAATTTTCATCAAAAATTATTTAAATTTTCTAGATAATGCAGTTTTAATAGTAAAGTTATTGAATACTACATTATTAGGCATAATCAATTTTGAATGATTCGTTTTAAAAATAGTGCATGTAGTTTTTCATCATTTAATATCAATCTCTTGTCTTTTAGCCATTTGTCTACTTTAGTTATTTCCTTCTAATGTAATATGACTCATACCTGATCCATATATTAATAAGGTAATATCATCAGCATAATTTATAGTGTTATGGTGACTATTTAAAAGTGTATCGGCAATATAAAAAATAGATTAGAATTTAACTTGAATTGTTTTTAAATCTCTAGTACCAATTTGTTAGATATTATAGATTATTTCAGATTCTAAAAAAAATACCTACTTTAATAAAGACAATGCGCATTCCTGCTAATGTTTACTAACTAAATTAGGACTGAAAGCTTATTTAATTGTAATACTTCGAATAAAAGTTCAAAATTCCATTTAGCCGTGTCATTTTAACATTCATAAACTTTATAATATGAATATTAATATATAAAAATTTCATTCAACTTCAGTAGTAGTATTCAATGACATGTAATTTAAATACATGATCTATAAAAGTTTGTTTATCCGTCCCGTTTCCAAAGCTCTAGTTCCGTTTATTTTAAGCCTAAATATAAATAACATAAGATTAGAGAAAATTGGGGTGGGATTGCGGTAGCTCGCAAGATGACCGAATAAATACATCTGGGGTTAATCTACTTGTTTAAACAGATGTCTGCAAAATGAAAGTGTGTGCAGTTAAAGTGTGTGAGTTTATTCATTCGCATTTTTTAAACACACTATAAAAAAAGCGGAAACTGTTTCGTATATGCATTCATCACAGGAAGAATGCAATAAAAAATATCGTATGGACGGCTAGTCATTAATTCACAACAAACAAGATTCCCATCGCAAGAGGAAATTTGAGAAGTGCATTCAAGTTAATTTAAATATTTTAATATTTAGTAATAATTCTAAACATCAACATAATATTAAATCGTTACTTGTTGGTAGTAGATAAAATAAATTTTGTTCATTTGAAAAAGTTAACATATAAATATATAACACACGATAATTATATATTAAACTTGATTAAACCATTAGCATTTACTTACTATAATATAATATAACTAATTTGTTGAGTAATTTAGTTTACAAATCCGTCAATATTTCCTTAATATTAGGGCCTTTTGCTAATATTAATAAGCTTCACATTTACCACATCATTAACAAAAATAGATTTAATTATTAAATAAACTTACGTGCTTGTTGAGAGACAGCAGCGAAAGAGGGAGGTAAACTGCCCCAATCATCGTCATCGTCTTCTTCCTCTGCAAAACTGAATTTTCCGGACAGAATGAAAAGCAACAGCAGTCCAAGTTCCGCCAATCTGAAATAGATAAGAAAAATATACATTAAAATTGAAAGTTAATTATAAATGTTTCTGATCCAAAATCACGGTTTATACACGAAACTTTATTTATGCAAACAATGCTAATGAAAGTTTTGAAGTACTATAGGATAAAATTTATGAATGACGCTATTTCTCGACAGTGCTAATATGAAAACATGAAAACCACATCTCATGTTTCTGATTATTTCATGTAAATTTTGAGCGATACGGATGTCAGATCTCGCCCTATAAATTGCAATTTAAATCACATTCATATATGGCGACCTCGTGCAGTTGTCTGCAAATCATTCATTTTTCAGTAGATAAATTATATTCGTTTTTGCACTACATACTGACCACATGATATAGTAGTACAAAAATAAATAAGTAAAATTAGAGAGGATGGTGATCTATGTATATACGATAATGTATAGCCTATAGACAATTTTTTTTCTGATTATTCATCATTATTCATCAATTTTATTTGAATGTTGGAGTTTAATTATGATTTTTTTTTTAATTTAAACCTAATATTAATATATCTAATAAATACTAGCATAATTTATAAAAAATGTACAAATAAATAGCTAGTTAAATAATATTGACATTTAGAATTAAATCAACCATCATAGTTTGAGAAGTATACAGGATGTCTCAAAATTGACGACCGTGCATTTGAGATTTGGCTAAAACAAATTGAAAAATTAGAGTAGAAAATTTTTCATTTGTCCCTCGTTATAGAGTTATTGATAAAAATGTAAATAATAACTTTTTTACGACCAATACTCAAAACACAGTTTTAATTTATTTATTTTGTTAAATCTAGTGACATAACTGTCAGATATGACATTTAGATTAGTTAGTTTAAATTTTTGGCATATCAGCCTAAGAAGACTATTAATGCCGATTCTTTCCTCTAACTATAAAAAATGTAAAGTAATATGTTGTAAAATAGCAAACATGACTAGATAATTCCAACAATGTCTAGAGTGCAAAAGGTATTAAACACTGCTGAATTTTACAATACACAAATATTAAACACAATAAATTAACAATTATATCCATATACCCAGCCTGCTCCGTCGAATAAATTTGAGCAGACGATCTGATCGCCCAAGACAATCAATAAACTGAGTGATAATTTAGAAGCAGCTCTGTGTTCCAAAAACTGCCAACAATCCAATAAGATATAACAAACAGTTATTGAAACATTACAGATACAACAAACTTGCGGCATCTCAGATGCCACAAATGCCTGTGAGTCCATCGACAGTGACCGATGCAAAGTCGCGTGAGGATATCCTCTTCCCTACGCTTTGGCCTGCATGACAAACTCCACAATGTAATGAAGCTTTTAGTACATCGCAGCTTGTTGTGTGAATAGCAAACCACTCCGTCGCCAGTTAGACAATATCGATTGTTGTAAAAAATTGTTTTGTCTGTAACATTATCAGCGCTAGTTATAGCCAATTTAGGAAGCGCTTCAACTTTTTCATTGTCATGAATACCTACGTGACTGGAGCTCCAGACAAAGTAGACAATAACTTTAATTCAGACACCTAAAACAAAATCAAATAAATTTGCTTCAGCAAATAATGATCAGGATATTGATCATCTATGGCATTTAATGTACTCAACAAGTCTGTACATACAACATAATATGTGCAGGTACACACTTAGTTGGATGTAGAGAAGAACCTGGTAGATAGGATATAATTCCGCAATATAAATGTAAACTGCAACTCAACTACCAAAAAAGCACAACCCACACCGTTATTACTTTTTAAGCTATCGGTAAAAATCCAAGTTGCACTTACGTACCTTGCTTAAATTTTTGCAAATTAAGTTCGATATACATATAACTAGTAAAGTTGATGCTTTGCTCATTCTTGATAATGCAGTATTTAACCTCGGACGTTAAAACGTCCAAAAAAGATCGCGGCAGTAAGAAAGTTGGAAGACATCAGAAAGTTGAAAATCCAGTTCCCAAAGTGTACTGCAATTTTCTTTTTAACCGGTTTTTGCAACCGTATCTTAATGTTGTATAAATCGTCCAAACCATTATTATGCACAACAGAAAACGTCGGATGCAAGCGTTTAGCTTTTAGTTTCGTTGCGTACTTAACAGTCAAAATTTTACGCCAAAGACAAAGTGATGGTTCAGCCGCCTAACTCAAAACACTAGCAATGGGACTAGTGCGGAAAGCGCCAGTTGCTTACCAAATTATTGTATGGTGGACAGAATCAACAATACGTAATGTAGATGGTGCTCCAGACGCATAGAATATGGAACCATAATCTAGTTTTAAACGCACCAAAGCGCAATGCAAAAGTAGCATTGTTTTCCGATCCGCTCCCCATAACTTTCCACTCAAAGACCTAAGCAAGTTTAGTGCCAAAACACATCAAGATTTCAGGTTTATTAAATGGGGACGCCAAGTTAAAGCACGGTCAAATGTGACACCAAAAAATAGAACATTATCCTGTATAAAAATAGATTCTCCCTCAAGATATAATAAAGGGTCACCGTGCAAAGTTCGCTTTCTACAAAAATGGATAAGCAATGTTTTGCTGGTAGAAAAAGTTGATAGTTATTTAAAGTTGACATTACAATGTTGGCATGCTTCTCAAAGCGCAATAGATAGCTACGTCATTAATATACATACATCCGCTCAACAAATTCTTAATAAACTAACTTATGCCGTTAATAGCTATCATAAATAGCGTCACGCTTAAAATGGACCCTTGCGGAATACCATTATGATGCTGACGTATGCCCGAAATGCTATTACGTACACGTACCTTAATAAACAAAAAGTTAAAAGGCAAATACCCCACAAATAAAGCGTTAGTAAAACATTGTACTTCCACGTCATGTCATATGCTTTTGCAATGTCAAAGAATACAGCAACAAGATGTTGATTCTGCACATAAGCATTTTTAATTTCTGTATTCAGTCAAACAAAACAATCAGTCGTAGAACGATGACGCCTTGAACCACATTGTATATATGCAGTTAGACCTCTTGAGTCTAATAACCAAATAAGATGCTTATTGATCATTCTCTCTAATAACTTGCAAAAACAGCTAGTTAGAGAGATAAGCCTATAACTTGTCGGGAGCTTTTTATCTTTACCAGGTTTAAGTATTGGTACAATGATAGCCAACTTCCATGACTCAGAGCAGTACCCTGCTAACCATGCACGGTTATAAACTGCCAAAAACTGAAGTTTGGCAGAGCCACTTAAATGCTTAAGCATAGCATTGTGTATCAAATCTGTACCTGGAGCAGTATTGTGCGCTTCAGATAAAGTCAAATTCCCAAACACTAAACGATGCATTATATATTTGACAGATGTTTCTTCGCTATGTTAGTTTTGATCTCTTGAAAATTTTCATCGTAATTATCATCACTAAAAGCGTCAAAATATACGTTTCAGCAACTGCAGCAAACGATCTAGAAAAAATAGGAGCTGTAATTGCTCTATACTTTGAGCATCAAAGTAAGAGAGTTTGTCTGTTACTCTGATCTCGGTTATCTTCCTTTCCTCTTTCATTTTCGGGCAATCTCGGAAATAAACATAATGCTTACCTTTACAATTCACACATAAAAGTGAACTGTTGCATGGATTAGGGTCATGTTTCTCCTTACTGCATTTTGCACATGTTGCAACACCTGGACACCTAACTGCAGTATGTCCAAAACGTTGGCATTGGAAACACCTCATTGGGTTAAGAATAAACGAGCAAACCGGACGAGTAACATATGCCACCTTAACTTCATCTGGGAGCCGTTTGGAATCGAATGTTAAGATCAAAAATGTTGTATCTCTGACCTCACTATCCTGTTTACGGGATAGCTTTTTGATATCAAAAACGCCTTGCCAGTTCTTGTTTGCATTCGTCAACTGTTGTGTATAACAACTCATAAAATGATATAACTCCCTTAGAAATGTTTAAGGATTTATGCGGCTCAACTGTCACCGCAATAATACCTAACGACATGCATTCTTGCATTTTACTGCTCTGCATTTTATCTTTTACTTCAATAAGCAAAGTACCGTCCCTTAACTTCTAACAAGAATTTAAAGTTCAAATAATAATATTGAAAATAGTCCTATAAATTAAAAAAGGAGAAACCAAACCTTAAGACTCTGACCATTTTCAGAACATTTAACAACTAAATATATTACAAACTTTATATTTGCACTATTACAAACTACACTTGCTCTCTCGTTCGTAAACGAGCAAGATCGATTTCTTGGAGGATTAGAATCTACCATAAGAAACTCCGTAAATTTCATCGCTCAATCTCCCCACCCACCACGGAGCCACATGTGAAACGCTATATCACAAACTGATGCTGTCACCAAGGCTAATCAAACGATATAAGTTTCATAAATGTAAATGAAAAACTTCCGCGAACAGAATACATTCGGGCTCCAACCGTAGCACAGTGTAAACCTTTCATCTATCACCACATAAATAACTCCTCACCCTTAAGTTAAATAACAAGCCGATTGGTTAAAACTGGGTTAAGTTTAACCTCCCGTTTTACCAGAAGCTAAAACCAAAGCTGTGTGTTGGAACTAACGCTCTAGTATTAGCCCCTCAACTACCAAGATTCCCTTTTCCTAGCGTGCAAATCACAGCGCACGGCAAACACGCAGGTGAGTTACACAAGATGTTCGGTAAATTGTGTCAAAAATTAACTCACAAATAAGTTTGACTTGTCCCAGACAAACTGTGGGTTTTTTAACGAGATTATCTCCTCGCCTATTGGTCGCCTTTTACAACCAGCAAAGAGGCTAGCAAAAATATTCTTTTGCACATCCCACCTATTACATTTAGATTTGACAGTTGTGTGACATAATTCAATTATTTTAGAATTTATTAGTCGTTCTGTCATATTGATAAGTATTTTAAATTTGTGGGTTTAAAATAGAACAATACTACTGTATTCAAGATTATGTTAATATGTTAAAAGTATTAGGAGCATGTAATGACAATGTCACTGCTGCGGCTAGACTTATACGTAGAGATTTCCAAATCGTCGGCATCCCGATGCAAAAACTATGACAGGCAGAACAAATATAACTGGAATAAAAGCAGGACGTCAACCTAAACTAAGCTTCTACCAAGAAAAGCAAATTCTTAAAGTTGTTGATTTGGAATTTGGTTCCAAGCATTTGAATTGTATCGTCTCAAACTCATATCCAAAAAAACACTATTCACAAAATATTGAGAAGAAATGATTTGCATTTATTTAGCCCTCAAAAAATTCAAATTTTGCATAACGGGGATACGGAGCTTCGAGTTTTTGTGGATGGTTGTTGCATAGCGTTAACATTCACATTTCATTGAAAAGATTCTGTAAAGTGATGAGTCCACATTTACTAAAACAGGTATTATAAATTCTCATAATCTGCATCAATAGATGAATGAAAACCCTCACTTAATATACCAAAAATCTTATCACAGACTATGGTCAGTTAAAATTTGAGCGCGGTTATTGAATAATAATGTAATTAGTCCACGCATTCTACTTAACCAACTTAGTTCAGCCTTGTATCTACATTTTACCACTTTCATTATTTGAATTATAATTTTAAGTTATATTAGCAGGAAGATTAAATTGTTGATTTCATGATGATGCACCGGCGTATTATGGAATACAAGTAAGAAATAAAAATACCCTAAATAAAAAATTCGCTGGAAGGTGGATTAAAAGAGGTGGGCCAATACCATGATCTCCTAGATTCTTGGTTTTAAATACATTTTCTAGGGCTGTTTGAAAGAACAAGTTTACCACAAACCTGTTCTGAATCCTAAAAAGTAGACAACAATATGCTACAGAGAGTTTCTGCTTCCATGATAAATCGTGTAAATGTTTGTGTTGAAGTAGGAGGCGGCCTATTTAAAAACATTATTTAGTGTAAACAGATGTTGACAATGTAAATGTTTTCAAGGCCAAAAGTATATAAATAATGCACTAACATCAACAATATTCCGAATAACCTAAACACACGTTATGTTATGTTGCTAACACACACAGTGTCTATGGATAAAATATAATAAAGTAAGTCATTTTGTTTTACTTTTAAATATTTCAGATGTCATGTTTCATAATATTGTACATCTTAAATATTTATAAACATTTGTAGCATTTTTTTATGTCGCGTTATAAAGACCTAACCTAACCTAAACTAACATGATCTGTTAACTTATTGACCAATTTCTAACCAGATTAGAATATCAGATTATAACATATTGTATTTTGATTCAATTTATTAACATTGGTCAGTTTGATTGTAAAGATTTTTATGATTCCAAATTTCTAACCTAAAAAACAACTAGTCAATATTGATATTTAGTTTTTATTATATACCATTTAAAAAAGTATTTAATTTAAATACGAAGTTATTTATAATGCAATGTGTAAAATGTATGAACTAATTCCCATGTATTCATTTATGGCATTAACAAAAACAACAACTGGCTTGATTAAAAATTGAACAAACTCTACAAAAAAATAGATTCCTCAATTGTCATCTATTATAAAAAGTAATCAACAACAAAATATTAATATTCTTAATTTAATTACCTATTATAAGTTGAAGAAATAATTGCATAAGACTGTAGTAATTTATTTTACTTAACTACCCAAACAAACATTCTAATAAAATTTAAAATAATACTTTATTTGTAGTTCTTTCTACAGTATTTTAAGCAAAATTTTAAGTTGTTTTATTTAAGTAAAAAACACTGTATGCAATAACTCATTATAGCAATACTTATTAAGTTAATATTTTAATATTACAACAAGTATGTTTGACCATCCGTAGAGCTCAATCTGCTTCACATATAAACAATTCGAAAGTTAGATTTAATTTCTGGTTTATATTTGGTGCCTGTTTATTTACATAAAATTTGAATTAGTAAGCATATAATAATATATAAAAATAATTATAATTTTGTTAGAATGGAATCTGCAAATTATACCAGAATAATAGATAGAATTAAAAGCTGGACACTTATTGCAAATATTTTACAATAAACTTTTAAACCAGTCTATAAATTAAATTAATTATAGTTTATATTTTATTTAATAAATTCAATATATAAAAACAGTTCATCACATTAATTTGTTTGTGATTACAAATTGTCGAGCATTATACAAATTTAAACAAAAGTCATATTTAATTACTTGGATCCGTTCAGATAAAATACATTCTACAATTTTATTAAATCCTTTACACACATTCCTACAAGTACTACAATGTATAGTATAAGTATTAATTGAACCGATGTTCAAATATATGCGGATACCTACCACTATCGAAGCACTTTATCAGAAACTAATAATAAGTACATATAAATCTGAAGTATAACGTACAACCTACAATCATGATTATTGGGTACCAAGTATTATAATAATATATAATATAAGCATATTATCCCATATGTAAAGCATCTAACTTGAACTATTTACTATTAAATACTCTACTATTATTACTATTATAACAATTTGATATTATTAAATATATGATAAGTGACATATTGTACCTTTATTTATTTTATCTTCACATTTTTAGAATAACATTTCAAATAATCGAATAAATTGTTTACATTCCTATTGCTAAATCAAACACAGTTTGTATTAAATAAGTATAATTAGATATTATCTAAATTATTTCAATAACATGAAATTGCTTTTCAAATGATACATAAACCTAGTAGCATTATCAGTCTTTAATAACAATAATATATCATTAACATACCAATAAAGGATACATAACGAAAATCAATTAATTATGCTGCAATGAACTGTTACTGACAAGTCACATTAAAGTTATTCGACACATTTATTGTAATGACCATGGAAACTTATTTATTCATCCTGTTGTAATTTAAATGACTTGTTCTTTTACACTTCTGAGAGACCGTATCAAATTCTATATCTTGCCCGAACAATCTTCCGATTACACTTGAAATTACAGATAACATAACGACAGAACTCGTAGGAAGTTTTCGGGAAATATTTTCATTTACTCATTTTAGTTCAATTCAGAAAGTTGTAAAAAAGTTTACCATTTTGAATTATTGCTTATCGGATTTATCTCTCTATCTAATTTTTGGAGAATTAATATTGTCATGGGAGTAATTATAAAGATAATTCTCAACCAATATTATAAATTTAATAAAACTTTTATGAAATATTATTATGCAAGTTTATATAATAGAATTTGCATCTGATTTGTAATTAATCTAATTACAAATTTGCATAATCTAATTTAAATATACGTCTATATTTTGTTTTAATTTTCAATGTTTCAAGTTATTCATAATATAGTGAACGATAGTGAAAACATTGTCGGCGTTTTAATATTACGTTACAAATTTGCAAACAATGTAATGTAATAATGATAGGGATTATTAAAATTTACATAATGGTGAATCATAATTTCTTACCAAAAAGGTATTGCCTAATTATGCAAAAAAATATATACTTAATTTCGTTTTATTATCAAATAATTAAATATGCCTTCGGCTATTATTATGTTTATATTCAAATTTCTAAAATAAACGCATAGATTTAAATATTTGTATCAATTTATTATAATTCGTTATTATGTAACGGGAAATATATTAAATTTCATCCATACAAAGATTCTATACAACTCAATCTATTTTATTAAAATTCTGCATTAATTAAAAATAATTTATATAATTTATACTTGGATTGTATCATCTTACATATCCATTTGTTTTTTAAATTGGCAAAGACAAACATTTTTCCAATTTAATTAAATTATTGATGTGACGGAAACCACATCCCATAAACTGCATTACGTGAAAAAATGTACTTACTGCTCTCATCAATAAGTATAATTTATAAAGAACCTTTACGCATTGTTCAGCTCTGTCTATAAACATACGCATGCGTTGATGACATATCAATTAAAATTGTCTTTAGTCTGTATATCACATTTGTCTCAGACTATTCCGTTTATTAAAATTACTGTAAAATTGCGCCCTAGATACTTAAAACTTACTGAATCAGATTTTGGCGTTTTAACATGTAATTAACCTCTACGTGACTAAAATTAGTGCAGCTTGCAAACAAACTTTAAAATTACATATACTACAGAGCTAACAGACCGTATTTACAAAAAAGAAACTATTTACAAATATGTGCTGCATCAATCCGTATCTGACTCCAAATTCAGTATAAGTAATAAGATAACAATAATTTTTCAATTAAATCCAATGTCTTTTACATTGGATTTAATTGGTAGTTTTGGGAATACGTCAAATATAAGTATAGTGGAAATAAGATTCCATACAATTTTATCTTAATTCTTAATCTTTTTGCAACTTTTGTTGGAAACAAAAAGCTTTTATCAAGCTAATTCACATTACTAGTAATGTAGCAATTTTGAGCCAATGTCCATTTCATCGATTGTGCCAAAGATTTTTAAAATCTTAACTTACTACATACTTGACTGTCCAATTTTTTTTGTAAAAGGAGGAATTGCTTTATGAACGTTAACTCCAAATGACAGTGTGAGACTAAAACACCTTGTTTAAAAGAACCCTTATCCGATAAAATCATCTCTCGTGTCTAAATAAGCACCAATGAGATTATATTGCTGCATTATTTCATTGGTGTAATTTCTTTGTTGCAGCAACCTAGTTACTTCTCACCCAGCTCCTTTTCCTCACTTCAATTCGCTATTCAGCATGCGCTCTGTGATGTTCCGCACGGTGATTACTTCTAAGCCCAAGGTAACCGTCCAGCCTTCTTTTTCTACTTGCCATCTAGTGCTGTTAAAGGGGAAGAATACTTACGTTATTAGAAAGGTTTACAGAATCAAATGCAGCAAGAAAACGTCTGAATATAGTTAAATAAAATGTTCACACATTATAGAAGAAAATCCAATCTGAGTCTATCAACTTAAAAAAAAAATTGTATAAGTTGTTTCTCCGCAATTAATTAAAATAATGAAGTTTTTACTTAATGCTTTATTAATTTTTTACTCGTTAAATATAACTGCAAATCTTTAACCCAAAGCACAAAAACCAATTTTAGTTTAAAAACGGAGCTGTACGTGTCAATATTTTTTTAGAAAAAAACTATTTATCGATATTCTTGTAAATGTAATAGAATATTAGTTTGTAATGTTCGCTAACAATATTTTTTCATATCAATACTACTAGCGGACGCGGCGACTAAACCCGGTAAATTCTCTAGCGTTACGCACCGTGTGCTTAGATGTATTAACCGTGCTGCAATCCTCACGCAGTTTAAACCTGTACAGATACGTCAAAAAGTATCCGTGCCTGCTTAGGAATTAAGTCAGATAGTAATCCACGTACACGTGCTTTCTAGTCTAGTCCAAGGTGATATATATAGAATATATGGTCCAGTTTGCCAAACCGCTGATTTCCTGCCACTCTTCTTCCCATTTGCTGATGATTAACTGTCTTGTCATCCATTTCTGCACGGCGTTGCAAAATTTATAAGAGCGTTTTACAGCTAGCAGGTGCAGAAGATTCCAACAATGACTGCTATCGTCTTAGTGAAAACGGTTCTGTACGCGGGCGCAATGCGTATGAAGATATTTCTTTCAGTGCATTCAAGTATCTATTTTGTCCGCCCTTTTTGCAATGTGGTTGCCCATAATTATGTTATAGGCAAAAATATAGCCTAGGTATTTGAAGCTTATTCCGCCTGCTAGGATGGCAGTTTCTGTCTGTTTGAGCTTTTTGTCTAGCCATCTTACCAGCCTTTCAACCGCCCACTCAGCATCTTCCACCAGCTCTTCTGCGGTGTCTCCGACAATAACCGTCTGCATAACCTATGAGCCCAATGTTAGTCAGCATCTTCACGTTTAGAATCAAACCCTTCACTACGCCTGTGAGACCCCAGCGTTACTTACATTTCCAAACTGTCGCCAATCAGAAGGTTGCAGACCTCCAAAAAATTGTAGGAAATCTTAATCTAATTGTTCAAGATTTCAAACCCCGGTAGTGATTCCACTTTATCGCCCCAAAGTATTAAATTCAAAGCATTCTTGATGCAAACAAAACCAGTAACACAATATTTTTCTTTGCTCTACATTCTGTTACTAGTCCATGCACTTTCTGTACTGCGTATTGCATATCCAACAAGATGCCAATCACCTCGAGTTCATCTAGATTGCCAATTGCATTAAGGATGCTCAACGGCCTATAGAACTTGCTTTCTCCTTTCATTGCAGGTTTTTCAAACATAGTTAGCCTGGCCGTTTTCTGCTTGAAAAGAAAGTGGCCTGCAGAGCTTCTAAGAACACTTCGGCTATTATCTAAATAACTTTTGTTAAAATACCATCTGTCTCCGCCGCTTTTCACGTTTCAACTTGTTGGCTCTCTTCACTAAACTCCTTCTCGGTGATATTAAATATCTCATCGAACTTAGGCTTAACATTGCTGTTCCACCAGTATCTTGTTTGCTTGCTATTTCCTAGCAAGAACGTTGTTGTAGTTTCTAGCTGTGGTCCAAAAAACTCCTGCTGGCCTGTTTGCTTGTTTTATAGTACCAGTTTCTCTTACTGGTAGAACGGTTTTTTGTCGCACCGTTTTTTGCTACAGAAGCCGTCTGCTTAGGTCGGTCGTACGTAAAAAGTAACACGAGTAGAAAAAAATATCCTCGTTCTCCACCCATACGCATCTACTGCCTGTTTTGTAAACCCTGGTATGAGTGTGCGGTACGTTAATTACTGCGTCTACTTTTTGGTCTGTTAACATCCCGCGCTGGCATTCAGCAAATACAAAACTTGGAAAAGACAAAAATTAAAAACCTTGACATTGCTGCATTCTTCTCAACAAATGATCTGATCAATGCCTTCATGGAGATACTAGTTGCATCTAAAGACAATACATTTTTTTTTAATTTGAGTTTCCTTTTGTAACTTTTGTTATCCGAGATGCTGCTCAATCGTTCTATTTATATATAAAAAATCTTCTAATAGAAACGCTTAATTTTTAAATAAAAACAAAACAAATTGTGTATGAGTCATATTTTATGACATTAAGTAAAGAATATAAAATCGTTCAAATGTTCGCCGCGGCTTTGCTTGGAGCACGTATTCGGAAAATCCAATTTTCAATAATTTTGTCGCATAAATTTGGCTGAATTTGCTAAATGACGTTTGTTATGTTGAGTATCAGTTACGGTTCTCATATATAGATCTAAAAAACACCTAAAGCATCTAGAGATCATAAATAATTAAACTCTTTCAAAACTAAAAAACTATCCATAATATCTTCAACCAAACGTCTTCGATTTTTTTTTTGCTGTGGCATTTAAACTCAATCACTTCAAAATATCATCAAGTCTGCGTCCGGACAACATGAAAAACTTAGACCTATTTATGGAACGTAAATTTCTACAAAAAACGTATTATCAACCTACATAAAAAAAACAACAAAGATAAGATGAACATCAAAAGCATAAAAGTGTTTATAAAAAATCAAGCACAAGCAGCGTTACTTGCCCATCCTAGACTCATGTTGCTGCAATTTTTTAACAAAAAATTAACAACGCTATAGAACTTCTAGCATTCATTTCAAGAAAACTATGAAGAAAAACAAGAATACGCAGCATGATGGGGAATTGCTTGCATTTATAAAGCCATCATACATTTGGACACCTTTTGCGCAGAAAGTCGACAATAAAATAAAGCTTGCACATTTTTTAGGCAAAAACCTTAAGCATTTGATACGGTATGGTATCCTAATTTTATTAAATAACTCCATTGCCCTAATAATAAATTTGTAAATCTTTGTCAAGTTCAAGTTCATCAACGTACCATCAATTCTAACTATAATTTTTCTATTGTCAAGAAAACTATTAATAAATAAAAAAATAAATGAATAAAAAAATAAATGAATAAAAAAATAAAAAAATAAAAAAATAAAAAAATAAAAAAATAAAAAAATAAGAAAATAAAAAAATAAAAAAATAAAAAAATAAAAAAATAAAAAATACTTTATTGTATACTCGGCAAAAGTCCAAAAATACTGTTCTACTTAACCAAGTTAAAAAAACATACAAAATTCTTTACAAGAAGAAACATATTCTAAGCAGTAATCATAATAAACAATATTTTAATAAAGTAGTAAAAATAACTTATTCATAATCAAAAACAAAAACAAACAGCATTGGATACATATACATACAAATATAAATTAAACGTCATTAGTCATTAACTAGCATTGAAGTTGTAATAAATGCTATTTAGTATTTGTTTTAAATATAAACACAGACATTTTTTTGCCTAATGATTTAGAAAAACATTCCTAGTAACCGTTATTGTAGGCTTTTGTTCAACATAAAAAAACGACATCTGCGGAGATGTTGAGAAACACTCTGACTGCCAGAAAAATTTATGACACAGACAACCTCATCAACAGAATAAAAACATATCAAAAGTTGTAATAACTGCAACAACATATGCAAAACCTTTATCTAGTGAACGGATTTAGACATAGATACAGCTAAACACAAATAGTTTGGCCAGTATAATAAGCATTTTAATATACACAAAAATTATGTTGACTGTGGTTTTACTCATGAATGCTTTTGACCGTTTTAGCATTTTTCATTTGCGCTTACATTTTACACATTCCATGAGCGACGTTGTTCTGAGATTAAAAGATGCTAAACTGACAAAGGCATGAGTTTAATCACAACCAACATAATTTGTGTGTATATTAAGTTGCCTATTATACCGGCCACACTATTCGTGTCTAGCTGTAAAAGTCCACAATTGTTTTTTAAGACCTAATACTACTACAACAACCATCTTAAAATGTTTTTGAAAACAGAAAAGACCTATAGTATACATCAGGAGACGTAACGTTATTGTCTCCACCGATAGACTAAACCCTCGTTAATCCTAATTACTCCGTAATAAAACTAAACACACGATACAAGGAATGGAAAAGGCAGCATGGTCAAATTTTCCAAGAATGTATATTATAGTACTCACTTGATCTTAAGTATACTCTGTAATAATATTTTAAATAAAACAACATTTACTAATGACACCATTTTTGTTTTATTTTATCACATATTGAACTAAAAAAAAACGTTTTGAATTAATTGATAATATTATATAATAGATCTAGAAACTTTAAGTACTATACTTTTAACATATTGTACATTCCTAAGAAATACATTTAGCATTAGGACTTACAGCATTCATTATCAGATCTAACTATATATAAATGTCTTAACAAATAACTGTATTTATATGCCTATTATGTATGTTTGTAAGATACTTTTAAGTTCAAGTACATTCCCAAAATCATTGACCATTAAGAATAACAGCATTCAATATCAGATCTAAATATATATAAATGTCTCCATACAGAACAGAAATAACTGTATTTACCATAAATGTGTACACATATATGACTATTATGTATGTTTGTAAGACAATTTTATAAAATACTGCAAACAGAACTAAATAAAACAGATTCTAAATTAATTATTTTTATGAATAATTAAAAAGGTTTTTAATATGATTATGCCCAGACAAACATTTTGGTTGGTCAATGTCCAACATACGCTGTGATTTAAATATACATTACATAAATTTGTTTGAAAGGAATGCAATATTTTCATTTAAATTAATTAACAAAATTTGTACATTATCCTTGAAGATAGTTGTGTAAATAAGCTTAATTATCATACTATAATTACTTAAAATTTAGAATAATGATAATAATATTCAATATAATATTTAGGATTTAGTACCAAAAGAACGATAAAAATTGTAATTCATAATCTGCCCACGTAATATGTCTTATTTCATTGTTATATTATATATGTATAGATTTTCTGTATGACAGTGTATGTACAATAAAATTTAATTCTACTATTGATTATAATCATAATAATTTCAACATCAACAAAAGACGTTACCACAATATGAACCCACATTTCATACCAACACACCCTTAGGTAAAATACGAATTAAATCAAAATAATCATAATATTTCAATTCAATTGCCCGTATTGAATAGCAGACCCATTCAATTCAATCGAACTGTTGCATAATAAGAAATATTATGTTGCGATTAAATAATCGTCCCCGTTAAGCCATAACGTCTGTGTCTTGCAATCCCAAGCAACGTGCAATTAAAGAGTCTCCCCGGGCCTAAACGGTAACTTCATTTGGAAGCAACAGGTTGCTCCCCATAAATTTATTTTCAGACGGCCAGATTGTATATATGCCCAAGTAATCCCGGGGTCTGCTAACTACAAGGAACAGTGAAAGCAATATCAATCTTCATGAATGATAGATACTCACAGCACAGTTACCGGACATATTTTCGGACACGGAAAATAATAAATTCCGGGAATTAAGAAGATTAGATTTCTACCGTTTTATCTCTGCTTGGATTAATGTTCGTATAAAAGAATTTAGATATAAATCTTATAGCTACGCAACATATCATTCAGTCAAAACATGTATATACAATAATAATAATATTCAAATAGTTTTATTTTGTATATTATACAGCCATTAATACAATTTTCAAGTACGCTAAGGGCACGATAATTATAATTAATTCACTAGTAAATATATCGCAGATAGTGTAATGCAGAGGCCAACAAGTTAAATGCTGATGTCATACGCAACTCCATTTGAAGTGGCAGAATGATAATTTAAATAGATTAATGTATTTTAACTTCATATATGGAAGTAGTTATACAGGTGTAAGTGATACAGAAGAAATCAAATCAATAAGTTGTGTTGTCGTTTTGATATAAAAGCAAACGTATTGCCATAATCTTATTTCAGTGTTATTTATGGATATTATTAATAAATAAGATTATGTTTCCTAGAATTTATTGTTACTTATTTCTTGATATTGTTTCTCAATGACTTATTAAATTATTTTATTCAAAAAGTATATCACCCACATAATTGTTAATTACGCAGTTTGACATAAAAATGAATACTGAGAAATATTGTTTCAATATTAATGTCAATTGTTGTGGCCACAGGCAAAATCTGTTTTTGTTATTAAAATTATTATACCGCTTCCGTACTCATTTGCCATTTAATAATGTATTTAATTATTGAAGTTGTGTGTTTTGCAAAGGATGATCATTAGAACAAAAACAACTTTGTGCAGCAAAACAGTTTAAATAACTGATTTAAAAAATATCATATATGTTATAGGCAAGTGATTAATTAATTAATTAATATTGCCCGGACGTTATAATGCCCAAAAATACTAGACATTTTAATAAATATTGATTACCTTATAAAACTGACCAATGATTATATAGAATGCTTGTGCTTGGTTTTTTTAAATAAAATATGCTTCAATGAATTATTTCTTAAACATTTATTTTAAAAATTAGAAATTTTATGAGTCTACTATACTTACAACAAGATTTTTCGTTGTCCCTAATTTATACTAAAAGCAGTCGAAACAGTTTGCCGTTCGTCGTACTTTTAGTTGATTGTCGGTATCTCATGTATGTCGCATACATTTACAATCCAAAACAAAATAATCATTTTACGCCTTTTCGTAATGATGACATTTTATAAATTTGTGGCAATTTTTACATAAATCTTTGCAACATATTTTTTCCACAAATTGCAAGTTGTCAGATACACAGATTACTTTAATCAATATTTGGATACGTGATCATTCCCCGTTCTACCTAATTTAACAGCATTGGCAAAGTTAACACAGTTTTAATCTATGATTAGAAACCCGGCACTATACGCTGTGTTTACAAATATTTTTCAATTACGTTGAGAAAAGTGTAGCGTCCCATTTAAGAATCTGTGGTGATTGTAAAATTAAGCATTAAAATAAAAATCATGGATGCGGTAACATCCATTTCAATCAAGAAATGTCGTCTACTACTAACAGCAATCATTCTAAAACGTACTCGATTGTTAGTGCAAGAAAGAAAGCCAAAGCTTCATAAAAAGTCATGTAAAAAAATTCAAAAATGGTACTATGTTTATTGTAGCAAAAGATGCAGTGCAGAATCAGATCTTGTTAAAATACTCTTAACATAGACAAAAGAGTATTTTTCTGGATCTAACTATCGTATACAGAAGTAAAAGAATGTAAGAAATAGTTTGCTTTTTATAGCCGTATTTTGGACAATTTTACAGTTATGTTAATTTAATTAACATTTTGAACGTTGCTAGGTAATATTTAAAAAACTTGGCACTTGATTGTCTAAAAAGTGACTTAAACAGCAATGTTAGCTAACATCAATATTAAAATGTGTCCAGAATAGACCCATTAAAGAGTCATAGACTGCAAACGTCTAACATAAAAAAAAATAGTTAGGTTATAAATACAATTATTTCTTATGTTGAACTCCGACAGGTTGTTATATATCTGACGCAACAAACGCTAAATCTTCCATTCGCCACACCGTGTGTATTTGTCGTTTATTAAATAATTAAACTGCAAAAAAAACTCTGACAGTCCTTTCTTTATCCTACTCTTGCTGCACATCTTTACGCTTCATGAATTAAACCTGCCCACAATTACTTATACAGGGTGTCCGGAAAATACGTGTACAACGTTTGACGACAGACTCCTGACGTCAAAATAGGTCGATCTAAGCCGACTTAGTTATATCCAAAATTGTCTCGTTTAGCCGGTAGAGGGCGTCAAAAATTTGTAAATATTAAAAAGAAATTACCTGTAACAATAATTTTTTAAGTGACCTTGTTGCTATGGCGTTTAATAATTTGACAATTATTGACAAATTGTCACCAGTCTATGAAATTTACTCAAGTATACGATCAACATTCTTGAATTACAAGTTCATTTTACCATTAAAAATGGAAAATTATACAAACTCTCAGAAAGTTGACATGCTCCTGGTATACGGGTTTTGTCAAGGAAATGGGCGTCAGAGTGTTAGGGTTTACATGGAGAGGTTTCCTAACCGTCGAATACCAAACCACCAACCATTTGCCAATATTGAGCGTCATCTTCGGGAAACGGGCAGTTTTGAGAAAAAGTTTGAAGGCAGGGGTCGTCTGCGAACAACTGGAACTGTAGAAATAGAAGAGATGATTCTGGAAAGAGTTGAAGAAGAACCAAGTACCAGTACCCGTCTCTTAGAACGTGAGTTAAATGTTCCTAAAACGATTGTCAATGAGGTTTTAAGAGAACAGTTGTTACATCCTTACCACATACAAAAAGTCCAGGAACTTTTACCGACTGATCCCCCCATGCGGCTTACATTTTGTCAATTTATTAGAAACAAAAGAATCCTTGTTCCAAATGTTTGTATAAAAATTATGTTTACGAGGCATGCTTTACAAGATCTGGGGTAACCAATCTGCACAACGAACATATTTATTCCGATGAAAATCCACATGCCATTAAAGTTGCACATCATCAGCATCAATTTAAAATTAATATTTGGGCAGGTATTATTGATCACTACCTTATTGGTCCCATTGTTATTCCAGACAGGTTAGATGGAAATATTTATTTAAATTTTTTGCAAGACACATTACCAATTCTTCTGGAGAATTTGCCCCTTTTACTTCGGAGGGAAATGTGGTATATGCATGATGGTGCCCCGCCCCATTTTTCCGTTGCCGTTCGGCAATACTTACATCATCAATATCCCAACCGATGGATTGGAAGAGGCAATGATGCACCAGTAAAATGGCCACCACGTTCTCCTGAGTTAAATATGTGTGACTTCTTTTTGTGGGGCGCTATTAAAACAGAAGTTTACAAGACTCCGGTAAACACACGCGATGATTTATTGCAGCAGATTTTAAATGCAGGCAACCATTTTAATAATCCCGAGACATTAGATAGGGTCCAATATCATTTTTTAAAGAGTGTTAATAAGTGTATTCAGCAAGATGGCGGTCATTTTACACATTTGCTTAAGTAATGTTTTTGTTTTACTTAGTTTCTTACAATAGATACTTTCAACTTTGTTATACTTTTGTTTTTTTTTGACGCCCTCTACCGGCTAAATGAGACAATTTTGGATATAACTAAGTCGGCTTAGATCGACCTATTTTGACGTCAGGAGTCTGTCGTCAAACGTTGTACACGTATTTTCCGGACACCCTGTATAGTTTGTAAAATTATCAACTGTATATCACAATACTAATCACTTAATTGAAACATTCTCAAAATATACTCTAATACCAGTATGTTTATAACTGCTCATTACTAATGTACTGTACTTTGCGTACAACTTCAATGCCCAACTGGCCTGGGTCAGCTTATCAATCTCTTGGAGTTATTAAAAAAACCCGTTAATAACTGTTACGAATAAGGCCTTACTGCCAGATACAGTGTTATCACTCAAAGCTTTAAGTGCCAGTGAGTGAATAACAATCTTTTACATCCCTCCATTGCAAACCTTTAAAAAGTTTATTAAAGTAAAAATTCACCCATCTATGTATTCTTACAAAAAAATTTAACATTTAAAGTTTTGGTAATCTTCGTTGTTACACCAATAATCGTAAACATCGTAAGTTAGGTAGAACAACTTTACTAATTTGTAATACGGTTTTCGGTAAAAAAAACAATAGCTGTTTAACAACAACAACTCACATTCTCACTGAACGTTTGCTTATTTTTGAAATTTTTTGAGGAATAACGTAAAACTGCAAGAAATGCTAGTAAAAGCCTTTGTGCTGTACAAAAGGTGGATCAGCGTTATTTGAATACTGACCACCACCACCACTAGGTACCACAAACAAAGATGACCGTTTTTTGGTGTCCACAAATTTGCGGAATAGAACAACTTCTGCAGTTTATCTACAAAATTAACTTCATAAAATTAGAGATGTAAATGTTAGTAAATGGACCGTTAGGAGAAGACGTTGGACTGCAGAATTATCTTCTAGAAAGATAGCAACAAGTCCACCTTTACAACGCCGCCGTCGTGCAACACAAGATTGTCTTTTGCCCAATATCACCGGGCATGAAATAATAAGGTGGGGCATGGTACAGTTTTCAGATAAATCGCTCTTTTGCCTCAATAGATCAGACAAACGTCGGAAAGTGTGGAGAAGACGCGGAGAAAGATACGCTTTAATTTGTATTGTTCAGCGACTTCTATTTGGCGGTGGGTCGCTTATAGTTTGGGCAGTAATTTCTACCGAAGCACGCACTGAGTTGGTCTTTATAGAGAATGACTCCCTGACAGCTCACAAACACATAATGGAGGTTCATAATGATCATGTTATGCCCTTCATAACAACTATAGGCAAGCGAAGCATTGTTTGAGATGAGTTAGGACGTCGTATCCAAAAGCATAGTTGTTATTGCAGGAATGGAATAATATCGACCAAAATGTGATCCTTATTTTAATTCAAAGTGTTCCTCGTCGACTTCAAGCAGTCATTAATGCAATAGAGTGTACATTCGTTATTAGTATTTTTTCATATGTTTTTTTTTCCAAATTAGTTACAAAAACTCAAACTTTGTCTGAATTGTAAATTTGTAATATTTCCAAAATATATTCGTTTGCTTAATTAATTACTTAATCAACTTCCGTAGCCGATTTTGCATCTGATCAATCAATTATCAAAAATAAATTTAGTTACCTAAAATATAGGTATTAATACCTATTTTTCTGTAAATCGTTTTCGACTATTGACTTCATAACTTGATCTCCAAGTATTGATGCATTATTGGATTAGGAAGTCTCAACAGATCTTTATGATATTAACCATTCAATATTCGTCCGAGTGCCTGATCATAAAATTTATCAAAAATGAAGAAGAATAACACTTGCTAATGGAGTATGTTTGTTCAAGTATTTCATTGACCAAGATGTTGACATTTTTACCTATTTTATCATATGATTCATATAAGTGCACGTTCTTCTGTGGAACAAATAACCAATATACTGTTTATTTTTATATAAAGACCTTTATTGGCAAAAACATAAATACAACGTATAATAATAATAATCAAATAATAAATAAATATTTAGTACTTTTTTTAAACTAAACAACAAAAAACCTAAAAATTTAATTCATAATTTATATTTCCAAAAATCCCTAAATGTTGTCATTTACGTTATTGACTTTACTTTGCCCTCTTTAATCTTTTTAAAGAGGGCAAAACTATAAGACAAATAGAAGAAGTGAATTACCTGGGTCTGACTATTCAAGAAAACCTGAAATGGGATGCTCACATAAACAAACTTGTGAAAAAAATTCTTCAACAATAGCGGCTGTAACAAAAATACGAAATTACCTTCCAAAAATCTCAAAAAAATCAGTTTATCATGCAATATTTGCATCATAAACAAGTACCTAAACCATATCTAGAGAAACACAACCAAAAAAAACATAAACAAACTACAAAAACAACAAAATAAATTCATCAAAATTTTATACACACATGACAGAAAAACACCTTCAACTAAACTATACAAGGAAGAACTAATATAAATAAGATGAAATAGGTTAATATTAAACAACACAAAAACTGAACTAATGTATTTTCAAAAAAAGCGTTCAACGTTAAGAGAAAATGCCATATCTATTAACAATTTGTTATATGCACTTTCCGACTCAGTAAGATTTCTTGGATTGATAATACAAAATACATTAGACTGGACAAATCATATAAATGCGGTATGTGGTAAACTAAATAAATCATATTTTGCAATATTGCAACTAAAATCAGTTCTTGATAAAAAACGACTAATAGATGTCTACTACCCTATGGTTTATTCCCATATTAGTTTTAATATCATTTTGTGGGGCAACTCGTCAGCAGCGAATAGAATATTTATGATTCAAAAACGCATTCTAAGACTTATGTTTAATCTTGATTACATAGAATCTTGTAAATATACATTTAAAGAAAATAATTTGTTAACTGTACCTGCAATATATGTATTTAAAACTTTATGTTTTATTAAAGAAAATATAAAAAATTTTTCGACAGTTGGAGAAAATCATTCGTACAGTACCACACACGGACAGCAATTACTCTTAATTAAACATAATTCATCCAAGTTTGAAAATTGTCACGTGTATATAGGACTTAAAATGTTTAATAAATTACCAGATCAAATAAAGAAGCTAAATTTTAAACCATATAAGATAATGATTAAAAGATTACTAACTAATAATGTTTTGTATTTTGTTAATGATTTTTATAATATAGATTTTAATATAGATTTTAATATAGATTTTAGTAAAACTGTGTAGTAGTTTTTATTATTTTTTGTTTGTTTTTAATATGTAATTTTTATGTAATGCTTGTTTGCATATTATTTTAATTTGTTGTTTTATTTTTTATATGTAATTATTTTATTGACGATCACATACTGTACTTTATTTTATACATACATGTACTAGATCTTGTGAATAAACATCTATCTATCTATCTATCTATACTATTGCTATATAAAATAAATCACAAAATGATAAAAACCAATATAAAAATACAGTCAAACAAAGAAATACACAACCACCAAACAAGAAGAAAATCGCACATAAGGACTACAAAATATTCAACTGTTAAATGCAGACAGACACTAACAACAGAAACCACAAAGCAATACAATAATCTGCCAACATATATAAAAAGTCTTAACTACATACCATTTAAACTAAAAATAATACACATGCTACTATATGACAAAATATAAATTAAATAAATAAAGAAAACAACTCAAACAAGCCCTCAATACCGATAGCCTGAGACGGGAATGAATACCCACAAACCTCAGGACGATGAGAAAAGGAACGAACCATTTTTTATTTTATTTTATACATTAAAAATACATATTCATTTTATCTTAATTTTAATTTGTTGCTAGAGATAGTTTTATAATTAATTTTTAGTTTAATGTATATATGTAATAATATTAATAATAAAATTCTTACTTACTTAAATATTTCACCCCTTTGCCATTCTCATTCAAACATTCATTTCATTTTCTTATCTGCATTTGCTCATTATTATCACACTTTATTTCATTACACTCTTCAACCCAATGAAGTCCCTACTTCATTTTTACAAATCTCACAGTTTTTATATTCTTCATTAATTCCATATTTATTACCATTAAAAAAAAAATTGATGAATTAAGAGTACAAGCAGGAAAGCCTGCAATAAGGTATAAAGAAAGAGTAAAAAAAAAGTAAATGTAAAATATTATAAGTGTGCCTGAAGGAGATGGTAAAGGAAAAATGCGGCAAAAAGAGAACATGCAAAGAAAAATATTTTAACAGGAATAGATATGTTAGTGAGAAAGTAGAAAGATTAAGATAAGATAGAAGTATGTGGAAAGAAATTATAATAAGAGATAGAAATATGAAAAAACATGGATAAATAAACCTAGATACAATTCAAATTATCTACATATCATAGCTGATGCATTACCTAAATACCTAAAGAGTGTAAGATATAGAACAATGAGAAAAAGAATTCAAATGTGGAAATGCACATTTTGGAAGACAAGAAAAATTAAATCCGTAGGTGGAGAAGCTAAGAAAATGCAATAAGATAAGAAAAAGGTAAATAAAAAAAATAAAGTACTAAAGGAAGATGAAAGAGGAATGAAATGGACGATGGCGGTAACAAAAAGAAAATTGAAACAGAATTGATAAATAATTAAATAATTGAAAACTGAATTTAGGGTTATTAAGATTATATATTATATTAGTAGTAAATATAAGTTATATGGTAAATGTTGTCACAAATAAAAAGCATGATTAAAAGTCAAAAGTGAATATTTAATGTGGAAATTTCAAGTTTAAGTAAGTTTAAGTTGAATTCGCGTGACGAATTCATAATAATAAAAATATATAAATTATTAGATTCAATACTAAAAAAATATTATCGAGATACGTAATTTATATAATACATTATGTAATAATAACCATCCCAATTTATCATTCTCCGGTAATTATAGCCATCTTTCAAAACCTATTTTTACGAGATGGCGACACATAGTAATTAGAATTTGTTTGGTGATTGTTACTTTTCCAAACATGTTTATATTTGTATATCATCCTATTGTAATACATAAATTTCTTGTACAGTTATATTATTATAATAATAATTCAGTTAATTATAACATTATATATTTAAATAACTAATTAGGCAAATGAGAAAAGATTATGCAACAAGAATAAATGGTTTAACATGCCCGATATAATTATTTAAAACAGAAATAAAAACTTTATAATGAAACAGTTAATTATAATTAAGTCATTATTGGGTATTAGCTTGTTTGTTATATCTTCCATCTATGGAAAAGAAATGATTTAAAACACGAATAATACTGGTTTATTATTTTGTATATTTAAGGCTTTGTATAAATGTATAAATTACATTTATTATTTTTATTAGGAAAATAATTATTATCCAGATACAAAAGCATAATTTAGTATTAATTATTACATGTAATAGTTCAAACATTATTGCATTTTCAACATACAGACTTTAAATTTCTTAATATGAGTTTTTACGTATAACCAGTGTTCATTCATAAAAAATAAGGTACTTAATTCTTGACGATTTTTACAACATTGTTAATAAAACACTGGATAATACAACATAAGATCGAATCAAATCCTTTTTAATATACCTTAATTTATATCAAGCAAAACTCAATCCCCAAATGCCATTCCAAAACTTGATATTTTTGTTTATTGTACTCATTAAAGAATTTAAAAAATACAGGAATAGATAAAGTACCGCTATCACTGATTTAAATGTGTCAAAATATTGTGGAAGCCTTGGAAATGAGTGAGACACCGTGTGGTATTATTGTTAACATTTCTCTAAAGCTTTCGATTGAGTAACTCAAAATGTTATTAATAAAATTATATAGATATGTGATAAGAAAATCTGCGTACACATTTAAATAAATTTAAAAAAAACTAAGTACAAAAAATAGTTACAATGGTTGTTTCTTAAAGTAGCATAATTGGTCCATTAGTTTTTATAATAAATCAAACATTTTGTTAAAATGTTTACATAATATAATAAATTATGCTGACAATACTACTCTGTTAATGTGTGAACAGGACATATAACAAACATAATTTTTGCAAATTTCCGCTTCTTTCATTGACTTAGTAACTTGATTATTTTGATAAGTAGGTATTAAATTTTTTTAATTATTTCAGCAAAACATTTCAAGCCGCTCTTACTCTTCACTTGCATTAATTAATAAAACAAGTTATGTAAAATTTCATGCGCATACTGTAATGTTATTGCTAAATCTCCAACAGCAGCCACCATTTGTAGTACAATTTTCCACCCACCAAAAACCGAAAAAGCAGGACTGAGATCCTATATCAAAATCCATGCAGCATTACTTTTCCATAAAGTAAAAAAAAAAATCCTGAACAATAACCATTCTATGAGTATAGATTTAAAATTCCAGCGCAATATTTCTAACAATTGTTACCAAAAGGTACAACAAGAAGTTTCCCACAAGTAAAACCATTAGAAAAAACTAACAAAACAATCACAAATATATAAAATTTCAAGAATGTCAAATAAAACCATAAAAGGGGTGCAAAGAGTAAAGACATGAGATTGTAAAACACCATCTTAGAACTAGGATCAAAAGTTTTATGTCATTAAGTCATTCCAATTCTTGATTTGTGCACAACGTACCAGAGCAAATCGGAACTCCCGACAACATATGTTATGATAACAAGTAAAGCTATTTGATTAAACATTTCTAGGATGTATAATTACAAAGGTTAAAACATTTACATACAGTTTTCTGGAACAAGCAGTTCAACCAACATGACTACCATACATCCATTAGGCTGTAATAATCTTTTTATGTATGCAGATACAACGGCGCTATATAACTCTACCAACAAATCACACTTGCACTTATTATCGGTTTAATACTCTCCTTAACTTTTATTTAACTTACAAAATTATAATAATAAAACCATTTCATCAACGTTAAACAAAAATAACACTTAACTTCGGGTCTTACTAGAATTTACCAGATATTTACTTCAAAAAAGACATTAGTCTTCATCTTCTGTTCTTCTTCAACCTTCGGTTGTCCACTTCTGAACGTAGGTCTCTTTTTTACATTTTTTAAGTTTGTTGCTATGTGTTGCCATTTTTTCCCCACTACCATTTTTCAAATGTCGCCCAACTATGTTGTATCCTTCGTGTTGTATGTTTTTTTTGCCCAACCTTATTTTGTGGCCTAAGTAGATGTAATCTTTTACGTATTCAATTTTTTGGTTCTTGATGATCACTTCGTTTTCTAGTAAACTCATTATTATTGTTTTTGATACATTCATCTTCAAACCACTTTCTCTGACTCTATGTTTAGTTGTTCCAGCATATCTATTAATTCTTCAATACTACTACTAATAAGATTAAATGTACCAAGATGCAACAATGTGCCAGTTTCATCAAAAATAAAATTAAATAACGGCAATTAAAAGACTGCTCACGGACAACTGTGTCCCTTGAATAAATCTAAATTGCGTAATAATCAATTATCGTGTCCAACTGTAACAACTTTTATTTAACTTGCCATAGAAACAGTTTCTTTGACAATGCCGTTAACCACCAGGTTGAACAAGAACTGCACAAATTTAGTGTTTTATAAAAGCTTGTCTAACATTTTCTTCAGAAAAAATTATTTAAGCCAAAATGCAACATCATGCCAATTTTTTTTTTTCAAAAATGAAATTAAACAACGGTAATCAAGAAGCTGTCTACAGACGGATATGTCCTCGGACAAATCTGCGGCATTCAAAGACTGGTACTCAACACAACAATCCTAAACTAAGCAGTGGTCAACCATAGTATGTATCAACAAACTGCTTTTGATGACGGACTTATATCAAAACCTAAATTAACTGAAAACCTTAACTGACAAACAGTGCTTCTAATATTCAATACCACTCAAATAGTAAACAAAAAACCTGCAACAATGTCTAACCACCATTGACAAAAAAAAAGCAATCACTGCTTTTCCATCCCAAAAAACTTCAAAGTAGTAAAAACAAAGTTTTGATAGCATAGCTAAAGCTAAACTGTTCATAAAATTATTCCTTTTTCTTTTCAATAGTAGCAATCGTCAAAACGCAAAATAACCGTCAAAACAGAAATAAACTGCTGTGATAAGCGGTAGAGTAATCACCCTACCACGGATTGTCGCAAAGTGGCTTAAACCACAATGATATACCATCAATGCCAAACCCAATACAAATAAACAAATTGTCTACATAATGCGGATACTTAACCAAACAATTGCAGCTATGATGTCCATCAAAAAAAGTCAAAGATTGCATATTTCAATATATCTAAGTGCAGTTAAATGTTTAAAATAACATCCTTAAAATACTGTTAATAATATACTATATCACTATAAAGCCAAGAAAGATACTATCTACAACAAAACAAGCGCAAAATACCATAAGCAATATTTTGTAAAGCGACTATCTATGCCAGACAAACATTGTCAAACATAAACAACATGGTCACAGATACAAATTACACCACCTTCATAAGCAGACACAACTTCATTAACCTTCAAAAATGTAGACTGGACAACTAGTTTTAGATCATAGGCAACCTGCTTAAAAGTATCAAAAAACAGTCTCGTTTTCTGATCATATCCAAAAAGTGTCACAATTCTCAATTCACAACCTTGACTGTTAACATGAATTCTTTTAAAAAAATTAAAAACTTATTAGAAAATCAGTATGCAACACTTTCTTGAGCTACTACCAAAACTCTTCTTCCACAAACAATCCCAGACAAAATTAAATAAACTGCGATCTACAGAAACTTGTAGAACGTATGGTAAAATCAGAAGCGTAGATAACATTTTATGGCACTACCGCAAATTATTGAAAGAATCCCACTCAAAGTAGGTTTTGAGAAAAAAAAATTGTTTTACTTTACTTTGTAACTACCACCCCACTCTCCCGCCAAGATAAAACAAACGCCGCTAGGCTCGTGTGCCCTTTCGCAATAAAAACCCTTGTTTACAGGTAGCTATGCCACTGTACGCAGAAACAACACTAATAAAAATCTGAATCTGTCCACTCCAAGCCAAAATATGCTTAATAAAGTTCCGCTGAGAATAACTACTAATTGATTTATATATTAAAATCATAATTATGACATTATAGCCTCAAAATTAATTTTGTAAAATTTTATAAAACGCATTGTATATTTAAAAGATTATACTTTTTTTAATGCTCATTCTAATTCAAAACTATTCCATTATACACGATCTAAAATTGCAGCTGTTATACTAACATTTATTGCAATATTTTTCTTCATCATTTTTAAATAGTTCCAAGTAAATTACTAAACAGTTATGTCGCATTGGCGTTAATAAGAATAATAAATAAGTCAAACTCAGAAATGACCCACTGTTTAGTGGAACAACCTATCATTAACAACATGATATTGGAACTCGGACAAAATCATTAATGGCTTAGTAAACTATTCAAAATGCATAGATATATGCATTTGTGCATATTTATTTTCTATTTACAATATAAACAGTTCATGCCAATCAACGCCCTGATAAAGTTTTAAGGGTGTAGTAGTAGATTTTAACATTAAGACAAATTTAAGATTTGATATTTTTTATAAAACCGCATAGAGCTTACCATCAGAACCAAATAATTTGTTTTGTTAATTGTTTTATACTTTTCTTAAATAAAACTGTACATCATTTCTGATATAAACTATTAAATAAATTTCCATGTACATAATCAATCTTTAATAGTACACTCTTAATCACATTGTGAATAACCACATATTATATAATATAATTCAAACTAATATTTTGACATAAAATGTTTCTTAAAATTATGTAAATTGGTTTGTAATTATGTAAAATAAATTATTCACTTCAACATTATAAGCATATTATAATTTAAAAATCAACGAGAATAATGATATTTATTAATTAGATAGAATCGATATAGGTGTAGTATAGCTTATAGATAGAGATTCCGCAAACGATTATATACTAGATTATATCATCATGTAACATTGTATGTTAATTGAGCACATACAAAACAAATATTGCATGATTTTAAATTAACTTTATCTGACCACCATACATATTTTAATGTACAAATAATTATAGCAATGTCAACAGAAATCATAAAATATAATTTACCCTGTAATATATTCAAAATTAATTAAAATAAACATACCAAATGTAATTATTATATGATGTGCTATTAAATCATACAGCTTTACTGAATAATTGAAATATAATAAAATAACTAATAACTAATCCTGTTGTATACCTCAAACCATAAATATCAAGAAGATACTTTCTACTAACATGACAATAACAAATTCGTTTAATGTACGTTAAAATTAATGACAATAATATGCTTTTGGCAGGTGATCTGGCACACTCGTTGCCGGTTAGAGTTATAGCCGGTAACAATATGTAATCCCGCAGTGCTTACGTTTATGAACCTGGAAAGCTGGACCGAAAACTTACGTGAGTGTGGGTGTACTCACCATATTCTTAAACGATGCATTTATAATGACCCGGGTGTGTCTGCTGCACCCTATGTTCCAAAGCAATTACAGGATATTACAAGGGTATACACACATTGTAATATTTGATATATAAGTACTAAACAAATATGATTTAAAATAAATGCGTAGTCATACTATTTGTTTATTATAACTATTTACAATTTTAACTCTTTAAAAGTCAACAGTTTTTATTGTTATAATTACACTGAAGAGTATGTAATCAATTAAACATTAAAACAGAATACTGTAATAAAGGTGCTTCATTTTACGACAGAATTAATTATAATGACGTAACAGGATGATACACTATTAATGAATGTATATAATGCACATATAATTTAGACTAATGTTTTAAAGTGTAATGTAGTAATGCATGCTTAGAAATGTCGGCAATTACATTGAAAAAAAAAAGTAATAACTATCGCTTTTTTAGCATTACGCGAAATTATTTTAAAATAAATATTAAACAATTATTATATCAAACACTTAATTTTAAATATTATTACATTAACTTGTTCTAAGTACTTTTCTATTAGTACGACTATAACACATAACTCTTCATCAATTAAAAAAAATCATAGTATATAAAATTACATCTTATAAATAAAAATATTACAAATTATAATAGATTCGCAATGTCATCAAATACGTTGGACACCAATTTAAGATTAAGGCAATAATCATAAAGTTTATAGTGTAAATATCTGATGGTGTAGTAGTAGTGTAGTAGTAGTTAGTTGTAACTCCATCATGTTGGTTCAACCAAAAAAACCGAACCTAATCAATAAAACTTCAGCATCACAAGTGACGACCAAAATGCAATGTCTACTAAAATCTAGACGTGTCAAAATCCGTACCTTTAAAAACGCATAGAACTGTCTTCTAGGCTGAGATAGCCGGAATAACCCATGCACAAGCCCAACGATTAATTCGTTTTTCAAGATTAATATTTAATCACTTGTGTCATGCATTAAGGGACATTTGTTCTAATGTTTACATGTAATTATCGCTATGTAATTAGTCCGAAAAAATGTGAATCTTCTTAATCCTTCATTCTCAGATGTCATTAATCCTTCAGATAGTATAAATAGTTCACACCCTTTTTTTATAAATTTGCTACGAGACCGAGTTGACTGACTAAGTAAGTTAATTTATCTAATTTAGAATCATGTTTAAGTCTAAAGTAAAGCCATACTCCTGAGAAATAAATTCGAAACGCGTATATGGATGATTTTAGACTATTTTAATATATATATAATTATATTTTGTAATTTCTAGACTATACGACATTGTTGCAGGTTACATTTAGTAAACTTGAGACACTGTGTGTACATTTATGCGAACATGTTTTACTTGTTCTAGTGTTGCATAGTCTAGATATTAATTAATTTCTAATTCATTTTTCCCTTTATCAATAATTTATTTTCAAAATTCCCCCTTTTTTGTTTGTTTTAATTTTTTTTTTAATTTTTTTAAATTTTAACCACATTTTTCAATTTTATTTTTTCAATGAAGCAGTATTAGTAGTACTAACTGTAATGTGCAAGTAACTTTTATTTTCTAAGTAACTTGTTTTCGTCTTTGTAAGACGCCTATGCACAAGCCCAACGATTAATCCGTTTTTCAAGATTAATAACCCATAGAGTAATAACAATAGTAACCCATTAAATATCTAGTTAACACGTAGAGCATCAATTTTAGCTATAAAAAAACCTAAAATCACATCAAGACTAATACTAAAATGACATAAAACCCTCACATTGGCAACTCGCGCAAATAGTATAAAGTTGTGCTGGGTGAAATACAATAGGTAACGTTAATAAATTAGCGGATTAGGATCTATTCTCAAAATTTGTGAACACAGACCTACCACTAAAAAGCCTTAACACCATAGTAAAAGCAAATACCTACTATGCATTTAAAGCTCGATGACAATCCGAGTTGTAAACAGGTAAAGAATGCAATAATTGTAAGTAGTAGTTGGCAAGAAACTGCAGGTCTTCAGCATCCTTGCGTAGAAACCAGCGACAAAAAAACAAACGTGTCTGATGATCAGTTAAATTTAAGGCCTACACTCGTTGTACATGGTATGGATAGAGCAACTGCTCGTGGAGGGTTCTCTGTTTTCAAAGTGAACCGGAATCTCTTAATCTCTGGTAAATTCTTCCAAACATACGATATGAAAAAATCTGGCAATTTGGATAAACATCTACATAAAGACGTCGCGCCTTGGTGGCAATCCCATTAGCAAGACCATACATGAAATGCATGTCAGCTAGTTTTGCATTAGAGTAATCAGCCATAGCAATGAAAACTTCTGCACTAACAACAACTGTCAAATACTGAATGTTTATTTCACAAAACATCAGCCAACTATGATAAAAAAATGCACATTGTGCAAAATAAAAAATAGAGGGAAAAAGAATAATAAAAATAAATAATGTTCCTTATCTCCAAAACCGTTGCTATGACAACCCATGTTTATTCAGACTTTTTTGTTTGTTGTGGTTCGTACTACCACCCCTTTACATATTTTACATTCTTTTTTGAAAACCCTGTATACGACCAAACCCGATAATTAGTATCTGGTCTATCCACAATTACATATTAAATGTAATAATAGTTGCCTAGACAATAATCATGAATTAATGACTAATGTAATTCTACAACAATCTGGTAGATGTAGATGCAACAATATTAAATCAATAACATGCCCTCCTGTAGCACATAAAACACAACTATCCGTAAAAGACACGTTACTACCTCAAACAAATTAAAATCTTAAAACTTAGCAATATTAAACCATTCCAACAAACATGGCATTAAGATCCTCTAAAAATTCTATCCAATTTTACTAATTTAACAAACTCTGTAACATTAAAAAAAATTATGCCTAAAACAGCCAAAGTATAAAGTCCTTGTCAGTTCCTCTATGAGTGCGTCCCGTGAGAATCGGGGAATTCTCGCCGGCTTGCCGGAGGGAACTGACAACTGCAGCGTTTGCCTCAAAATCGAATACTCACTTTACCGCGGCGTCTAGAGCATGCCCTAAAAGCAAATGAATTATAAAATAGTCAACGGTCTAGGAAAAATGGAAACCACCAAATTAAAAATCCTTAAAGATATCCTTAGTATAAATTTGTATGAATAAAGGTCATCAAACACCAGCACAGAGTAGAGAAAAAATTGCGGCATAGAATGTTGGAAACCTCTGCACACCTTGGAAAATAGACAACGTCGTTCAAGAAATAGAAAGGCTTAAGATCATATACTTGGACTAAGCAACGTAAACTAAACGATAACGCAGTCCATCTATATAGAACGGCAATAATTGTCGACAAAAAATACAACACACAGTGTCCACCTTTGCACCTTGCACAAACCACACAATCCTATTAAAACTAACAACAAAGAAAGTTCAGGTAAATGCAGTCCAGATGTATGCACCCACAGCAGACATTAAGAAACACAAAGTCCTAATTATACTGGATTACGTAAATGCTAAGATCGGGCAAAGAGAAGTAACCAAAATTGTCGACAAGGTTGTTCTAGACAACCGCAACAATCGAGGAGACAAATTAATCGAGTTTTGCCAAAAAGAAGATATGACAATTACCAACATGATATATCACTTTCCCCAAAGCGGCTATACAATTGGAAAGCATCGGAAGATGAAAAATCAAGTATAATAAAGAACCAAATTGACTACATTGTCATGGATCTAAATAAATTGAAAGACAATAAAACATATGCAAATGTTAAAAAAAACGTACATCGCAAATTGGAGAAGCTAAGACAAAACAAAAACAAAAGGATCAGACATAATTACAACAACAACAAATACACTGTAGACCAGCAATGAATAAAAATTAAAACAGCATTGAATAAAGCAAGAAATGCAGAATTGAAACCAACAAAACAAGCAAGCAGTAGGTAACAAAACAAATACTAAATGAAAAACAGGAGTCAATATAAAAACAAAAACAAACAACTCTACAAGACCGTAAACAACAAAATCAAACAAAAAATAGAAATAACTAAATAAACCTGGCTGTCAAAAAAATCTAAGAAGATAAAAATCTTGAAAAAAAAAATGATTCTTTTAACATGCAAGAAAAGATAAAAGAAATTAAAAAAAACGACAACCTAATGTATTAGTAGATAAGAACAGTAACCTGACTGTAGATTTAAATAAACAACTATCAAGATAAAGTCATTATACAGAAAGACTATTCATCAATGATATGCAGACCTGATGAATTCAGACTTAGAATACACAGGACCAGTAATATTAAAGTGTGTCACCTCAACTTTTGTGACCTTGCCCAAAAAAACCAATGCCAGAGAATGCTTAAAGCACAAAATCATCGCTGTGATAAGCCACACGTTAAAGATATTTCTAAAAAGAATTCACAACCAAATCTACAAGAAACTATAGGCAGACATCATTTAAGAAAGCCATGGGAACAAAAGAAGCGCTCTCTGGATTAAACATAAACCAAGATTTATATATGTGCTTTATAGATTTTCAAAAAGTAATTGACAGAGTACAGCACACAAAACTCAAAAAACTCAAGAATTATATCCACCCTCTATTGGCACCAAACAGCTAGAGTTAAAGTAGAGGACAATCTTACCAAGCAAGTAAATATACGTCGTAGAGTTAGACAAAGTTGTGTGTTATCTCCCCTCCTACTGTTCAATGTATACAGCAAGATCATATTCAAAGAAGCGCTAGCAGAAAGAATCGAAAGCATAATAATAAACAGATGATAAAGTTATTTTAACAGACAACCTAGAAGATTTCAAACATCTGGTTGAAACAACAAACATTGCCTGCAAAAGATATGGCCTGGAAATAAACTTAAAGAAAACCTAAGTTATGACAACTACAAAGAAACAAAACAATAACACCAACAGATCAATAAGAATAGGGCCCAATTCTGTAGAAAGGGTAACATCATACAAATAACTTGGCACATGGATAACGGATGAATCGAAACATACGAATAAAATCAAACGCCGCATTGAAATAGCTCGCAGCGCCTTCATCCAAATAAAAAAAATGTTTAAACCTAAATATTTAACTTAAAACTAGGATGTTGAGGTGTTACATATTCTTCATGCTATTATATGGAATAGAGGCCTAAACGCTAAAAAAAAAAATCAAAAACTTTAATGCGAGGTGGTGCTATAGAAGAATGATGAGAATACCATGGACCAATAAGGTATCAAATGAAATAATGCTACGCCGCGTGAAACGAGAGAAAAAAGTTGTAAAAATAATAAAACAACGCAAACTAGAATACCATGGACATGTTTTAAGAGGGGAGAGATACGGCATCCTAAAACTTATAATTTAAGGTAAAATTAAAGAAACAAAAAACAGTCAGCAGAAAAAAAAATTTGGAAGTCTGCAATCTAAGAGAGTGGTTTGAATGTACGTCGGCAAAACTCTTCTGACGAGCAATCAATAAGATCCGGATAGGAACAAAATAATTTCCAATTTCTGATAGAAGTAGAATAGTAATAAAAAATAAAAAAAATCTAGAACAATCAGCGTCATTGGCCCACCTTATATCAATATCCCACTTTTCATCTTTTGTAAATATTCAAATTTTACTGTTTGTGCAAATATTCAAGAACGCTTGACAAAATAACGCAACTTATGATAAAGAATTGTTTGCCATTTATAAAACCCTCAACTTTTTACTACAGATCGATTCTTCAAGACCTCTACTACAAAGAGAAACTTTCTACAAAAATACGTCAAGTACCAAGATAAGAAAACATTGTCTTTAATACCCGCGCCCGCGTTAAAATTGTTACCACCAAGCAACCAATAGCATAATTAAAAAAATTAACTGCCATATAAAAACAGTAAATAAATGCCACAAAAATAACCAATAAACCGATGTCATGCCAATCGTTAAACTAAGCATCCGTTCAACATAAAAATTCAACATCTAAGCAACAGTTACGCTACTAACAGATTCTAGTATTTATATATTTCACAACATTAGTGTGTCCATTATTACTTTGTAAAAATTTAAGAATGCCGAAAGTTTGCTAACGTGCAAATTATCGACAACTAAATAATTTAAAACGTGCATTTAATATTGGTATAAGGGTAACCAAATTTTCGTTTAGAGATATGATGGCCATGTAAATCGTATTATTGCAACGGTAGTAAGATGTTAGTCCAGATGGTCCGATAAAACTATTTAACATACTAATATTTTGGCGATAAGAGATTTTCTAACAACTTGCTCAATTGCAATAAACTAGATGGAAGATGCAGGACACAGAATGTGTGTGTTTTGTCAATGTCATTTATTTATTGTCGGTTAAAATCTTATGGACTGCAATCGTTCCGTCCATGTTTGTGTCTTCCTCTTACTCCAATTCACCATACTCGCAAACTAGAACAGAGCAGCAAAAGAGCAAATTGGGCTCAAGAATAGCATCAAATTGTGTTTTGTAACAAGTTTAAATTTTGTTTGTAGGCCCACAACACTCTTAAGAGAGTCAGACGTATGAGCAAGGAACGCATAATTTTAACATTTTTGGTATAACAAAACAATGCCCTTACAAAAAAAGTGATGATATATGGTGCAATATGTTATGGTAGCAGATCATTCTTCGTATTCAATAATGGTAACTTAAACGCAGTAAGTTACATTGCAACTGTGTTGGAGCCTGTTGCATTTTGATTTCTTTGAGAGTTGAAAAACCCTTCATAATACAACACAATTTTTGCAAAAAACTAACATTTTTGTTCTCCCATAGCCTGCTCAGTTTCCAGATTTGTCACCACTCATTAAACATGTTTGGGATATGATCAGTAAAAAGTTGACTAATTTTCAACACTCAGCAACAGTTTGCAGCATCTTTGATTGCAGACTCAGGAAACTTATACCACAGCAAACCATTAATCACTTGATTGACAGTATGCCAATAACTATTGAAAAAAAAAAAACTAATTCTGATTTTTGTTTTCAAATTTTAATTATTCGATTGTTTCACTTCAATAAGCATTTTGTAAAAATTTTATTAAAATTGATCAACAAGTTCTGTATGCTGCATTTTTTATAATAGTCAGTATATATATATATAAAGTTAAATAGTCAATAGGGTATACATACTGTATGTATAAATAGCCACATCCATGCGCTAAGCTAATGTTAATCGTAATAGTTTAGTAACTCGACCTCGACCTACAATGTTATCAAATTAACATGATTGTTGTTATTGTCACAGCATGATATAACTGACCACTCCTTATAAATAATTTAAGGAAAGTAGAACTATTAATTTGAATGAAAAACACATTTTCTGTTCCACTAAATAATTCCGTATTGTAGCGGATATCAGGTCTGCTTTACGCTGAAAGGGTCCCTAGTTCAATACTAAACAAAACAAGATATTTCTTTAAACACAGCAATCATTAACAGCATTTTAAATTTATTCATAACAAAATTTGATTTACAGCAAGTCTAGCTATTAAATATATGCAATGTCACACTTTCTTTTTGTTGGGTACATACATAGACTGTTATTACAGTTTATTTTTTTGCATTGTAACCAGATTTAATTTAGAATTCAAGTAATGTTATATCAAGATTTAATTATTTCTATTAAATATTTTATAAACAATTTTTCTAGATTGTAAATATATTTATCATACGTATGTTGTTACTTTTTCTCATTTATCAGACACATATATAAAATAATATTCAAAATATTGGATTCTATTTGAACTACTGGTTTTCGTTATTTCCATAGGTAGTGATAGAAGGAACTTTAGGCTATGGCCTAAGAAACCGACCCCAAAATGAACACATATTAAATTACCTATAATCCGGTAGAACATGTCATCAATTGATTGCCTAAACTAGAATAGATTGGATGACAAACCTACGACAACAATAGTTTCAAATATAGTAGAGTATAAAGAAAACGAACCACCAATATTTTGTTTAATTTTTATTTTTTTTGTATTAATTCATTTACTAGGTATATGTTACGATTTAAAGTGTTTCTATTGGTCAGTAACAAAAGTGAATTCGTGTGTTATAAATATAAACTTTTGATCCTTGGATTGAGTTGAAATAAATTATTCAACTGCTTCCTAAATATACCAAGGCACAATTAGAAATTGTTTATCAATGTAAGTAGGCTCACTCCATTCCGGTTTAGTTTTCAATCCAATTTCATATTGAACTGTCATCAGCATGTTTGTTTTTAAATTGAATTTTAAATTATGTGACGTTACCGTACAAAAAAAATTACAAAACAAATTATTGCTATCATAAGCTACAATACTGTGTATTTTTTATTACCATTTTGATTCAAACAGTTTTCTAAATACAATAAAATCGAATGGTAGTATATATGACATTAAGTAATTGCACCACATATCATAAACTTCGTACATTGTCCACATAGCGACAACAAAACCTTACAAATACTTTTAATTACTCTACTGAAGATGCTTTTATAAATATAACTATGTATTAATTTTAAAACTAAAAAATAAATTTATTTAGAACATAAATTAAAATGCCTGATAGCGTTTTCGGATTACTGCTCTGTCCGAGCAAAGTGCCATTTATTAAAAAAAAAAATTTTATTTACATTTTTAAAGTATATTTTTTCTTATTTTATGTATAAATTTTTATTAAATATTTAAAAAAATTGAGCAGTAATCTAAAAACGCCATGAATTTGCATATAACGTTGTCATTTGCAAAATAAGAAACCCTACCATCCTCCAAAAATTCTATTTTGAGTTCAGTTGTTCCATTGTGCAAATTGAAAAATAAGTAATGCATAACCCTAGAATTAAATATTAGGCATGTAAGATATGACCAAACTAAGTTCATTAGATCAAGAAAAATAAACATGACTTTTCTCAAAGTTTTATTTCTGAAATAATAGTTATACTTATTTGAAATAAATACACAATTTTACATTTTATAAAAAAACAATTATATTAAATGGTTAAAATGAGCTCCTGTGGCTACAACACATGCATTGCAATATCTTCCTATAAATTGTGGCATTCTTTCTGCTAAAAAAATTAAAATAAAACCGTCTCCAGTAATCATCGATGGATAGGACAACGTCATGGTCATTGTTCTTTTGTGTTTCTGTTAGTTATTTATATTTATTATATATTAGCATTCAAATTTATCAATTTACAAATCAATAAAACCAATTAAATCAAGTCACTAATATTAAGCCAATACTACTAGATAAAAAAAAATTAAGATAAAAATCAGAAAAAAGCTTCAAAAAACCCATTTTTATTATATTTTTTCTCTTGGCTTATAAAAGTAGTTTCTAAAGTTTGCATATACTTCATACACATTTCTTATAAATTAGTACCGGTTGTAAAATTTAGCATTGCATTGAATACAGGTACAAGTTTCAAGATCATTCTTAAACCTGTGTGTGAAAGAATGACTATCATAATAATTAAATAATGTAGTCTCTTCATTTATACATTGCTAATTTTGCGCCGTCTCTAAGATATACAGCCAGAAAACTTTTTATTTACAACTTTTTTTGTTGCAACACTAGTCCGCAAACTAAAAGTGATGCAGGACACAATAGCTCTAATCCAAGAACTGTGAATTGTACAAAGAAGAGTCTGCGGATTAAGCAAACTAAGTAGAAATATTAAATAGTAGTGCAAAGTAGTTGTAATTCCATCACGTTGTAGACATATGTTTTCAAATCCCACTAACGGTAAGTTAAGGACGTGAATTTACATACTCAACACATAATTGCGTTTATTATGCCACAGCATTCCGATAATGACCTCACCACCATCACCATTGTAGCGTCGGCATACCTCGCGCACAACCACCTCCAACAATACAACCAAAGAATTTGGTGCATTAATGTAAGCGAGGAAATGTTGAGCATCATAGTTAAATGTGATGCAAACTTTCATCATATTGTCTGAGAAGTAAAGACACAAATGCCAGCGGTAAGCAAATTCACGATTTTATTATCAGTACTACCTTAAAAACGCTAAACCAAGACGTTGAACTAACGTTCCTTAACAAACAAAATAACACGTATCTACGTAAGTCTCAATACCAGATCACAGATGGATAACATTCAAGTTAGAACATGAACACAAAACAAAAATCAGGTCCTACCAAAACCCACTGTGCCATTAGTTATCTACCAACTCCAGCAAACCATACCTTGGTAGTGCAAGAAACTCGACCAGCTTAAGGAAGGTGCACAAAAACCCTTCAACAGAGCAAAAAACTCAAAAAAATAAATCAGACTATATGTTATATTACTACAATGCACCTACTCGCATAGTGTGACCGCATCATACAAGTTACATGTCATAAACAGTATCTCATATGATTCAGTCACACAGTGCAAGTAGGTGCACTGCAGTAACTCACTGAGCTAGCTCGGATGCAAGCTGACCTAGTTAGTTACTGCTGTGCAGCTACTTCCATCGTGTAACCGCATCATACAAGTTACTGTCTTTCGTTTTGATAGGATCACACAGTGCAAGTAGCTGCACTGCAGTAATTAACTGACTAGGCCAGCTGTGTAATCAGGCTTTTAGGCTGGCTATCAACACCAACAAACCATATGTTGATAGTGCGAGGAAGTCATCCAGCTTAAGGAAGCTGCACAAAGACCTTTTAACAGAGCAAAAAACTCAAAAAATCAATCAAACTATATGTTATATTATCCAAGGACACCCAATAGCAACTGGGGTGCCTGAAACAAAACAACAACTCCAACCCAACCCCGTCAGAAGAGAGCTGGGAGCTGCCCACTACCTTCTTAAAAAAATAAGTATATCATCAACAGTTAAAAATTTTTCTTCATGCAAAGCGCTAGAATTAGATCTTTAAAGCATGCATTACATTTCAATACAAATCTATAGCATAAAGAAAAGTTAAAGTTGTATTCATAACAAAACCAAAACGTAACAATTACACCCTTGCAAAATCTTATCAATCAGCCTCAGGTTTTTTTCTCCTGAACACATTAGAGCAATTGTGCAAAAAATCAATTCAAAAAACGGCTTTTATTGCTAAGCCAATACACTCAAACCAATACATCTTGTAACAGACCAAACCAAAAAATCACTAAAAGACAAAATGTCCACCTTGGGCGTATTTAAAGATATTGAAGGCGCTTTCAATAAAGCAAATAGTAGATAGATAAAACACATCGCACATGACATATAAAAATGACACAACTAAAATAAATAATTTTTGCTACTCAGAAGTGACACTAATCTATGAAGAATACAGTCAAAGCACAATTTTGAGTTATGTCACTTTTCTATCTCACGTGCGACATGTTGGGGAAAAGAACCGTGAGAGTTACAATAAAATTTTGGACGTTTAGAAAAGTCGCTGCTTAAAGTTATATTATTTCCACTACTAGGAAATACAGTAGTTGACAGCCTCATACAGCTATTCAATGATGTTGGATTTTATACAATTGGTTATGCAAATGACACAACATTTATGCCAAGCGGTAAATTTGAGAGTATACTCAACTTAATGCAATACGCCCTAAGAATAATCGATAATTAGTGCATAGATCAGGCTTTTACGACCAATCCTTTAAAAACTAAATTGGTTCTTCTTACCAAAAAAAAATAAAATAATTTGGTGTAACTTTTGACAACAAGGTTATATAAAGACCACATTGGAAAATGCAAACGAGCTGTAGAAAAAAACATGCAAACTGTCACCAAAGATAGTACTATAATTGTACACAGTCGTCATAAAACCTATGCTCACATACGGAACACTTGTATAGTGCCAAAAGCTAGACAAAATTAGTTGCAACAAATAGCATGAATAAGTATAACAAGTAGCAGACGACAACACCAACTGCAACTATGAAGGCAATGTTGTGTCTGCTCCGCTTGACATTTACGTTAAAAATATGGCAAAAATTGCAGTTTTGCTTATAAACGCAGTTAAACTTTGGCACACTGCAGGAAGGGCTGGCAAATACTGTACCCTTTTGAAAAAAAAAACTCTTAAGAAAACACATCTATTGGGAACACAAACAGATATCATGGCACCCTTCTTTGTGTATCAAATACCCTAATGGTCAACGATTTAATTAAAATCTACAATCTACAAAATGGCTCAACAATCAGTAAAGGTTCTGGCGCAGATATTTCCTCGAAGGATCTGTACCCCAAGATGTTGTGGTAAAGATATTAAAATTGTACACAACTATCTTTCAAGCAAAAGTAGTTAGAATAACCTATGGAGTAATAAAAATAGTAATCCCCAAAATATCTAGCAAAATGGTCAAATTCTAAAAACAACCCTAAATGCTATCAACAAGCCTAAAATCATATCAAAACTAATTTTTAAATGTCAGCACACCCTTATTTTAGCAGCCTGTAGAAATTACATCAAGCTGAACGAACATTCCAACAAAGTAGGTAACATTAAAGTAAAAGAAGTGGCGCGTAAAGGGTCAACCCCCATGGCTTGTAAACCTGAACCCTAATCCGCTTTACTACTCAAAAGCTTCAATAAACTACTAAAAATCTAAAAAGGCCTTAAAATGACACTTCGGGCTACAGACAGACAAAGGAGGCAATGACTGCCCCTTTGGTTTACCTTTCAACTCTAAACCCAGAATTCAGATATCAGAATTATTATATACAAGGTGTTAGACAAAAAACGTACGGCTGAATAACTCCGTTATTTTTTAACCGATTTATATAATTAAGTATCATAAAAGCAGGTACACACATGTATGCTTTTGTTTTTAGTATAGTTGCTATGGCAACCAACTTTATTTTTTTAAATGGCCGGCAATTTACTTATATATATTTTTTTTTTTTTGAATCTTTATAACATTCTTAATACAACCATGTGAAATAATAATATACTTTTACAACAAAAATTTTAGATAAATTTAAAAAACATAATATTTGTTTTTTATTTAAAATGATCGTAATTTATCAGTTGGCATTGAAAATAACTAATGTTTATTTTTTTGAGTGTTTTTATGTTATACATAATACAGAGACTTAAAAAAATACGATTTTAAAATTTAAAAAAAAAAAAAATTGATTTTTTTTTTAAATTTTAAAACGTCAATTTTTATATATACTATGTTATGCATAATAACATAAAATACTCAAAAAAATAAATATTATTTATTTTCAGTGCCAACTATTCAATTACGATCATTTTAAATTAAAAAAAATATATATGTTTTTTAAATTTTTCAAAAATTTTTGTTATAAAAATATATTATTATTTACATGGTTGTATTAAGAATGTCATAAAGATTCAAAAAAATAAATAAAAACGTATGTTGCCATTTAAAAAAATAAATTTGGTTGCCATAGCAACTATACTAAAAACAAAAGCATACATGTGTGTACCTGCTTTTATGATACTCAAAAAAACATTTTATTCAGCTATACGTTTTTTGTCCAATACCCTGATATAGAAATTTAAACTAATAACAAGTTTGCTTTCAAAAAGTAAAAACTTAACATCTAGATTATATTAAATTTAATATATTTACAATTATTGCAAATATTTTCTTATGCAAAATTTAAAATTTAAAAATATTTCTATAATAGAAATATTTTTTTTATTATTTTCTGTAAAATTTTTATACAACAATTGTTAATCACATGATATTTGTACTTCACAGAAAAAAAAACAAGTTTAATAAATAAAACAGTACTTACAACTTATTAAAATTGAATGCAAATTAATTCTTTCAATTTTAATCCTACCAAGAAAAATAATCATCATAAAATCCATACCTAAAACAAACAGAAAAAAATAATTAGTACAGTAATGTGTTGTTACATTATTGGGTAGTTTTTGTGTTTAGATTTTAGAAACTGAACAAAATAAATACAAAGTGTTCAGTTCTTCATGTATAATTAATAGATCAAAACAACTCTTTCTAACTTTTCTTTTCAAAATTAAGAAAACTATTTACAGTACTTTCATTCAATGATCAATGTTTTATTACTATTTTAAATTTTGTTGTTTTTATTGACGTGTATAAAATTTGTAATTAACAAGTATGTAATAGGTAAATAAAAATTAATATTCATTTATGGTTAAAAATTGATTGGATAGCTGCCAAAATGGAATCCAAATACGACATAAAAATAGTCGCCAATGATTTGATTTATAATATTCAAAGCCCATTTAAATATAAAGTTTGTCTTACATAAACAATAATAGATAATAAATCGAATGACAAGTGTAGACAGAGCTTGTGTTTAAGTAAAACTAAACAATTTGCAAAATAGTAGACAATCTAATTATCATAACATTTTAAAATAAATAGATAGAAAGCTTCGCTTGTGGTTAATCAGAATATTTATAATACAGTATAACACTGTAAAAATTTTAACTAAACACATAAAAAATTTAAAACAAGTTTCGTGAAATAAAATTAAAAAAATGAATATTATTATATCAAAATTGATAATATTGTTTAGCATGGAAGAAAAAACCAAGTATATTATATATTCATTATTATTTCTATTGCAAAACAAGCAATGCTAATAGCTCCAGAAGACTATTATATTATAAAAATAACATAAAACCTTGACAGGTTTTAATACATATGATTAATGTGAATGTAAAATGCAAAATTTTATCGACTGTAATTAAATATGCGTCAATAAAAGGTCACTAATCATCTTCACAACTTCTTGCAATTAAAAAAGAAATTGTGTTTTAGTTAGAGGTTAAACATTAATTGCCATTCATTTGTGACATCTTTGATTCGTAGAAAATGCCAATGCAATTAAGTTACTTGTAATTGGCTGATATATTATTAAAGCATTATATATTAGCGTTTGTGCATTTAAATTAATTGATTTAAATTACTTCATTTACTATAAAATAATGCGTTTAAATGATCTTAAGAAGTTAAGAAATTTGAGCCCCTAAGGCTGTTTAATAAAAATTCTTATTATAATATAATTTACTACTAATATTGCCTGCATAATAGCAATGTATCGTGAGTATGGATATTATCGTATCAATATTTCACCCACAAGGTGTTCACACAAGAATTTTTCCGTTGTTTTATAGTTTTATTTGTCAATATTACGAGATTAATAATAGTTTATACTTAACATTAACGTATCCATTTCAATTTGATTTTAATCTAAATTACATTCCATTAAGAAGTCGTTTTTGTTTATGTTGAAAAAAACATATTTATAAAAAATAATATTAGTAATAATACATTAATCAAAGATATATTTTAAAAGCTAATTAAATATGTATCTATGCTGAGTGCATATATAATACCATACATCCGAAAAAGGAAAGTGTAAAGGTTAAGATCTTTAAATTGATAGTCATCAGCATTGTCTATTGTCCCTAAAAATTTATAAATCCAAGTCATGCGTGATGAATATGATTGAATAATTATAGTTTTCACTGCATACCAAACAATGATCCATTTAATGACATTGTGATCACTATAGCGATTTAAAATTGCAAAATCAAACAAAACCTGCCTTACATCCTTGAAATTTTTATAACATGATTAAAGGCAGACGTATATCAAACTAGATATTGGTATACGATAAATAATAATTGGCATTGTACCTTCAATCGTAAACATCTTTGTAGTACTAGTTAATCTTATAGAGGACATTTAAAATGAAACAAATTAGACGAATATAATAGTGCAGACTGATTAAGTATCAACATAGTTTTAAATTATGCTAAGTACCTTTTCACCTGCTAAAACATTTAACGAAGCGTAGATAAATATAAAATTTGGCATGAAAAAACAGACATTGTGAAATTGTTGGAAGCTTAACTAAATCACCTTAAACTGCCATATAAAATAAGTAGAATTCCGTTCTAAATATAACAAGTATCAGTTTAAACAATAACTTAAATTATACAAGGTTATTGAACTAGAAATATTATTATAAATATAACCGTATAATAATATTCAGAATATTCTGCACGAAGGCAAATTAGAAACGCCCCTTAGATTTTTATATCTTATATCCATGAAGAGCACTCTGTACGCGCTATAAAATAATAATGAGTTGTAATTATCGTTTAAGGAATGTATGTTTTGTTGTAGTGTTTTCAATCAATATGCTGATAATATATTATTGAAAGCAAAGAATAGTCATTTTTTCTGTATATATAGCATGACAATATTTCGACGTAACTTTAACACGCAAAACCGTAATTATTATTATCTAATCTGGACAAAATATTGAGGTGTGTTAATAGCATGTTGGTAAATATTTTCTTTATATGTAAATAATTTGATTGCTGTGTAAATTATAATAAATTGACACATTTATTAATCGATATTTCTGATGTTTGTTCTAAATAAGTAGACATACAAATATGTAATTTTCTAGCAATATAAATAAATTAATAAAACTAATTTCCATTTCTTTAAAAAAAACGTAACTTTTAAAACATTATTTTAATATGCACAATTTAGCAAAACTTAAACTGTATTTAGAAGCAATTTTGTATTTTTTTTACAAAAATGACATAAAAATGCAAATGTTTATGTAGGAGCTGTTAAGAAATGTTGCAACGTATCTGAATTGATCAATTTTAGATTAGCTAAAATTCATCTTTAAAATAAATTTAGAAAAAATAAAGTAGTTTTAGATGCTTTTTTTCAAAACATTTTACAATAGAAAAACAAATATAAATTTTAAACACTATAAAAAAAATGCTAAAAAAATGTTTTTGTTAAACAAATAACGCCATTTTTCTTTGTTCGTCTACTTCTTCATTTCTTCGTTTTTTAATTGCCCTCATCCATTCTGTATCTTGACTAGCATACCCATTTCTACTGTAATAACTTTCCCTGATCTTCCCTAGCTTTTCATTTCTTGTTCTAATTTTCTCTTTCATGTATTCTTGTAAGATTTTACATTCGCCTCTTTGCCTCATTATTTCTTCATACTTCATTGCTCTTTTTCCTGCTTCTACTCTTAACTTATCTTTTTTGACTTCCTCCAGCACAATATATGCTAGAGTTTTTTTGTTTAAACCTAGCACCCATCTCCAATATTTTACCTATATTGCTTCTAATTTTTCTTGTTATTTCCATCCCCATATCTCTGATCCATACAATATCATACTCATAACTAAACTATCAAACATTAAAACTTTTATTCTCATACACTCAACTTGTCTCTTATTCCCTAAACTTGCCCCACTACTTTATTTGCCTTTCAAGCCATCTCTTTAATGTGCTCGCTCTCACTGTTATTTGTGCAAAAAACATTTCCCAAATATTTAAAAAAATTCACTTCCGTAATACCTTGCCTATTCTATTTCCAGTCCTTCCCTTGTTTTCTGAACACCATAAATTTTGTTTTATCTACATTAACTAAAATTTTTTTTCTAAAATATTTTTCTAAACTTTTCATTATTTCTCTCATTTCTTTGGCTTCTTTTGCAAGTATTACCATGTCGTCGGCATATGCTAGCGACCACACTTTTTCTCTACCAACTACTATCCCTCCTGCTTGAGCCAACCTCAGTTTTTCTTCTACATCTGATATGTAGGTTGCAAACAAAGTGGGACTCAGTGGGCATCCCTGTCTTACTCCTTTTGTTGTCCAAAATCTTTCACTTATATTTCCATCAAGCCACACCTTGCTTGATGTCTCCTCATTCGTCTTACCAGGTGCTCGCTAATTCCTTTCTCTCTCATATACTTCCACAGTTTCTTTCTATCCACACTATCAAATGCCGCCTTTAGCGCGTATAGTTTTCCTCCTTTTTCTGCTATTTCTTTTTCAACAATATGATGTAAAATATATACCTTATCAATGATAACTCTTCCCTTCCTGAACCCGGCTTGCCCGTTTGGAATTGTCTCATTCATACCCAGTTCCTTATTCAGTTTTTCCTCTAATATCATGGCGTAGATCTTGTATGCCGTACCCAGTAGTGTAATTCTTCTGTAGTTTCTTATTAGATTTTTTGTACCACTCTTGTGTATCAGACATACAAGACCTTCTCTCCATTGACTCGAAAACCCTTCTCCCTTCCATACTCTATTTATTAACCCACTCAATCTCCCAATCAACTCTTCCGTACCATACAACCACGCTTCATTCTGTATCCCATCCATACCTGGCGCATTTCTTTTCTTTAATTTTTTTATTTTCTCCCATATTGCTTCCTTTGAAAAATTTTACCCACTTGCTGGATTGGTTCTTGTCTGTCTAGTTTTTCTTCGTATTTCTTTTCTCCTCCAACCAAATTCGAAAAATGTTTTTTCCACTCCACCATTATTATTGCCTCAATATCTCCTTGATTTCTTCTTATTTCTTTATTTATGTATTTCCATGCTTCTGCTTCTGTCTTTATTTTTTAAATTTCTATTTCCTCTTTTTTGATTAATTTTCTTTTGCCTTTTTTACACTGATTCTTATATTCTGTTCTTTTAGATAGTCTTCTTTTGAGCTTTTGTTGTTTCTCCAGTGCCTTAACATCTTTCTGGCTTCTAGTTTCTTCTTAGTACATTCACTGTTTCACCATTTGCTTTTTTTCATTTTTTCTTCTTTTCTTCTATATGTCTTTTTTACTACCGCTACCCTGATTGTTTCCCTCTATATATCTTCTACATATCTTCCGTTTTCTCTAATTCTTCTTAGATTTTTTTCATACGTTAGCACACTTTCTTCTGTCCAAACTACCTCTTCTTCATATTCTTTTTACGTTTTCTCTCATTAAGCTCAGTTCTAATGGCTGGTGGTCTGACTCTACTCGTATTCCTACTTCGAATTTGTCTACCTTTTCCCACGCTGTAAGTAAATTCTTCCTTTTCATCTCCTGTGCAGTTTCCATTTAAAATATCCCAACCCATTTCCTCTATCATTTCTATTAGTTCCTTTCCTTCTTTATTTTCTGTAGTGTCTTTTGATTATCTGTTTATTGTGTAGTCATCTAGTTTGGTTCTTTCTCCCCTCTTTCCAAATCTTGCATTAAAGTCTCCCCTATAATCAGTTTTTTTTCTTCTGTTTCTTCTATTAAAGTATCTAACTTTTCCCTAGATTTTTTTCATACTTTTGCTGTATATTGTTACCCACAAAAAATTCTTTCTTGTATTTCCTCATTTTCTATAACACTATCCTCTTCTTGACATATTTTTTTTGTATACCAGTAATTATCCCTCCCTTGGCTCTTCCTCTTTTTTTTTCTGTAATAGCCGGTTGACATTTCCAGATGTATTCGGCTGGCATGTTGGGCTTTAACATTTTCCATCCCTATTCATCTATCCACGTCTCTACTATTCTAATTATATCAAACGTTTGTATGTATTTCCAGAACTCATGATCTTTGTTGTCAACCCCTGCCACGTTCCAAAACAAAATACCGTCTGTTTTTTTTACTGTCTTTGTTTTTTGCTACTTTTTTTAAATTTTTATCTTCTATTTAAGCCATGTCCTTAGTCCTTGCACGCGTTGTCTACTTTTTATGTATTTGTAATACTATTTACTTTTTTTGCTTTTCTTCACTTTCTTTTGAAACTCCTTGATCTTGATCATTCCAGGTGTATATCTCTGTATCAATTTCTAATTTTCTGTACCGTACCCATACTTCTCTGCCCTTTGACTTCTCGTCCCTCGGTATGTCTCTTAATTCCTTCTGCACTCTTCTTTCTTTCAAAGTCAAATCATGTTCAATGTATATGTTTGTACCATTAAATTTGCTTTTGTTCTTCATAATGTCTTGTTTTTGAGACCATGACTTTGTTTCTGCTACTATTGCCTGGTTTTCTTCCTTCCCAACTAGGTATGCAGTAACTATTCCAGTCTCTATTTTTAAGTTTTTCTGTATCATTTTCTCTATGGTTTCTTTTTCTTTTCCTGCTTATAACTCTATTCCTCTTACTACAAACTTGTTTCTTCTTTCTTCTCTTTCTTATCGTTCCAGCTTGTCTTCAATTGCTCTTATTTTACTCTTTAGTTTTTTTTTCTACTTCCCACTTTTCTTCTCTTTTTATCATCTCCTCCTTCATATTTCTCATTTCTCATTTCCATTTTTATTTCTTCTGTGTTTTTTTTTCAATTCCATTATCGTCTGTTGCATCATTTTTTTAATTTCTTCCATTTCATCATCTTCTCCGGAACAACGTTTCTCTGGCTCGTTAGTGCTAACTTTGCTCGGGTGATCTGAGAACTTTCTTGCTTCTTTGAAATATTTCTGGTTTTTCAGCACTATCTCTATTTCTTTTTCCTTCTCCTTCCATTTAATTTGGTTGTATCAAATTAAATAATTAAATAAAATAATTAAAATAAAATAATAAAATAAAATAATAAAATAAAATAATAAAGTAAAATAATAAAATAAAATAATTGATTTAAATAACTAAATTAAATAACCTACGACGCGACTTGCCGGTTGACGAGTTCACGCACTTTGCCTAGTACACCACGGAGTACAGTCCATTTACTAGGTCTTACGTTTGTCTCTTAAGTACTATTGTTTCGTTTATTATTGTCCTCTTGTTAGTCGTGTTAAGTTAATGTTGCACTTTATTGTTATTGCTTTTGATACCACACTATTTCACGGCTAAACTGCACTTTTCGTACACACGCCGCACTGTTTCCACCTCTTTTAACTAAAACTTGTTTATTAATCACTACGGTTTTCACACATAAATTAAATTAAATTGTTCAATGTCTCTATCTCTCTATCTCTCTCTTCTTTTCTAAAGCACCAATGTAGATACTCGAGTATTTTGAATATTTACGCTCTAAAGTGATGAGTAATCATGTCAATGTACAAGGCTAACTTAAATTTTGAACTAAGTTCCCTAATTGTATCTTCAAGAAGAACGGTTAAAAATATGTAAAAGAATCAATAAATAAGTTGAAAATTGTAATTTAAAATGCAACTAATTTGTTCAGATTGAGTGAACTAAATATATAATAACATAGAATTAGATATAAAAAACCAAAAACAAGCATTTTTGGTATAAGCAATACAAGATAGCCGGGAAATGGTTCATAAACAATAAACACACTGTATAATACTTGAAAACCCACACCCACAACACAGATATGGAGTTGGAATTAATTTTACACGTTACTCGCACCAGTACAATAAACGTAATAAAATTATATGCAAAACTGCAAACAAAATCAACGATACAAAAATGAAGTTATAAGGAGCTACATAAACTAATACAAAGAAAAATTTAAATACCTAAAAAATCACATTTCGACAAACAAGCTAATCAGAAATTACAAGAAACCTAACACACATTCTCAGACACTACCTTGTACGTAAATAACATTTGCACTACATTAATTATTAATATAAACAATGTTAACATAAACACACATTGACAATTGTTAGTATTACTTCAATTTTAATGTCTTTAATAATTTGATGAGTTATTTAATCTTTTCATGGTACTAAATTTTTATTTAATTTCCTCTTTATATGTCTCACACATATCAATTCCGTAATTATTAAATTGAAGTTTTTTTTTTTATTTCTGAATGTTAATTATTTCTTCAAATTCTGTTTTTTTTTTCACGTTAGCAAAATAGGTATTTATAATATTTGCTATTATTTTCATTTTCAATATACAGGGTGTCCGGAAAATACGTGTACAACGTTTGACGACAGACTCCTGACGTCAAAATAGGTCGATCTAAGCCGACTTAGTTATATCCAAAATTGTCTCGTTTAGCCGGTAGAGGGCGTCAAAAATTTGTAAAAATTAAAAAAAAATTACCTGTAACAATAATTTTTTAAGTGACTTTGTTGCTATGGCGTTTAATAATTTGACAATTATTGACAAATTGTCACCAGTCTATGAAATTTACTCAAGTATACGATCAACATTCTTGAATTACAAGTTCATTTTACCATTAAAAATGGAAAATTATACAAACTCTCAGAAAGTTGACATGCTCCTGGTATACGGGTTTTGTCAAGGAAATGGGCGTCAGAGTGTTAGGGTTTACATGGAGAGGTTTCCTAACCGTCGACTACCAAACCACCAAACATTTGCCAATATTGAGCGTCATCTTCGGGAAACGGGCAGTTTTGAGAAAAAGTTTGAAGGCAGGGGTCGTATGCGAACAACTCGAACTGTGGAAACAGAAGAGATGATTCTGGAAAAAGTTGAAGAAGAACCAAGTACCAGTACCCGTCTCTTAGAACGTGAGTTAAATGTTCCTAAAACGATTGTCAATGAGGTTTTAAGAGAACAGTTGTTACATCCTTACCACATACAAAAAGTCCAGGAACTTTTACCGACTGATCCCCCCATGCGGCTTACATTTTGTCAATTTATTAGAAACAAAAGAATCCTTGTTCCAAATTTTTGTAGAAAAATTATGTTTACTGACGAGGCATGCTTTACAAGATCTGGGGTAACCAATCTGCACAACAAACATATTTATTCCGATGAAAATCCACATGCCATTAAAGTTGCACATCATCAGCATCAATTTAAAATTAATATTTGAGCAGGTATTATTGATCACTACCTTATTGGTCCCATTGTTATTCCAGACAGGTTAGATGGAAATATTTATTTAAATTTTTTGCAAGACACATTACCAATTCTTCTGGAGAATTTGCCCCTTTTACTTCGGAGGGAAATGTGGTATATGCATGATGGTGCCCCGCCCCATTTTTCCGTTGCCGTTCGGCAATACTTACATCATCAATATCCCAACCGATGGATTGGAAGAGGCAATGATGCACCAGTAAAATGGCCACCACGTTCTCCTGAGTTAAATATGTGTGACTTCTTTTTGTGGGGCGCTATTAAAACAGAAGTTTAAAAGACTCCGGTAAACACACGCGATGATTTATTGCAGCGGATTTTAAATGCAGGCAACCATTTTAATAATCCCGAGACATTAGATAGGGTCCAATATCATTTTTTAAAGAGTGTAAATAAGTGTATTCAGCAAGATGGCGGTCATTTTACACATTTGCTTAAGTAATGTTTTTGTTTTACTTAGTTTCTTACAATAGATACTTTCAACTTTGTTATACTTTTGTTTTTTTTGACGCCCTCTACCGGCTAAACGAGACAATTTTGGATATAACTAAGTCGGCTTAGATCGACCTATTTTGAAGTCAGGAGTCTGTCGTCAAACGTTGTACACGTATTTTCCGGATATATAGATTTGATTTTGAGTTATAATTTTATTTCAATGATGAAGTTTGATGGTATTATGTGAATTTCGTAATATTATAAGTTATGTTGAAAAATTGAATTTGTATATATATATATATATATATATATATATATATATATATATATATATATATATATTTATATATACAAGTATACCAGAGAAAAAAACAATATTAGTATATACAAAAATTATTTTTTCTAACATAACCTATAACCCGAATGCCAAACAATAGAGGTCCAGCCAAAGAAACTAGAAAACTAATAGCAACGACAGCAAGAAGCAAATTGTTATACACCGTAAGAACATAAAAAAGCCATAAAAACAAACAAAAAATAAAAATGAAACAAAAAAAGCTACAAGAGCAAACTCATCAAGAATACTGTATATATGAAAAAAAAGATGAATGAACAAGAAAACTAATCCCGGAGATAAAAAATTGATAAAGAATAATGCAGAGACGTGCTATTATACAACACAAATACTGACCGGACAAAGAACCTTTGAAAAGTTTTTGCAAAATTAAAAAAAAGATCAAAAAAAATAAAATGTCCATTCTGTCAGAAAAAAAACACACAATAATTCAAAAAAAACACTCTAGTAGAATGCACAAAAACCAAGAAAACTAAGAATGCATGTGAAAACAAATCAAATAATTAAAATAAATTGCACACAGTAAATGTCAGTGCAGTAAAAAAGATACAAAAAGCAAAAATGACAGACAAAATTAAGAGGTGGAGTATGCGTGCCGCAGATGCTGCGTAAAAAACCGCAAGACAATCAACAGCTCACCAACTAGTGCCAAATCTAGACTAGTTTCACAAAGACAGTATAACAATTGAATTTAGGCAGAGAAAAAACCGGAAGTTAATGTCATGCTTAAGTAATTCTCAAAAGCCACTTGCTAATACCAATACCTGTTAACGCCAAAAAATAACCTTAGTCAGCGTTGCCTAGATATAAATCAAAATCATGTTTAATTGCTACAAAAAGTATTTGACAAGGTTTTTGTAAATTAGTAAAAACTCTCCCAAAAAAAAAACTTAAACTAAAAAAAAACTTGAAAGTATAGATCAATTAACAACATGATCTTAATAACCATAAAAAAAACAAAACGTTAATTTTTTATTTTAAATTGGCTGCAGCTATGTTATACCCTTCCGAATAACTGTAAATAATGTTCACATATTGAAGATAATTTCCAATCTTCATACAATTGGTTTAGTAAATGATGGGATGACTCATATAAATTACAACAACAACTTTTTTAGTATTAACAAATTTCTCCAGTATTGATGGATCAGTTGCAAAAAACAATTTAAAAAAATTATTAGAACATAATATAAAACTTAATTAGAATAAAGTTCTACTGTACGTACAAAATATTTACGTCTAAAACTTGCAAGAAAATGATCGGCACTGAATTACTATTTAATAAAATTTGATTTTGACTTCAAACGGTAAAAAGCTACATTTTGCTCATATTTGATAAGAATTTTTTGAAAATGCATTATAATTCATATACATATAGTGCTCTTAACACAAGTTAGTTAATTAATAATTAGCAGTGCAAAGTAGTTGTAGCTCCATCGTGTTACTTCAACCAAAGAAACCAAATATCATCGATAAAACTTTAAAGTTCGATACAACTCAAAAAGCAAACAAAAAACTTGCAACAATTTTCAAAGCGCCATAAGCCCAATAACAAGAGCGTTATTGCTTGTCAGCATGGTTACTTTTTTAAATTTATAATAACAATCGTTGATTGAAATGACCATCAAACAAAAAAATAGCAACAAACTACGGGTGCCAAGCGGCAGAGGGATCACCCTACGACAATAACACGCGATCAATGCCAGACCCATCACAAACAAAAAAATTGCGTTTATCAAAAGACGCTATCTCATCACCAAAAAAACTGTAATTTTCAAAAACATCTACTGAACAGTTATTCTTTGTAAAAAGCAATATCCAAGGAAATAGAAGACAAAATGCATTTGAATGTAAAATGGATTACAACACTACTACACTTTATTTCAAGCCTATTGTAAAGAGCATAAAACAAACATTAACGCAAAACGCTGTACGTACCAAGTCAAAAGTACATATAGTATTCCACAATGTTGTATAATATGCGCACTACTCATGGATGCTAAATGATACCGTATATCGTAGTTAACTGTAAATTAATTAAACATCTATTTACAAAAACCAGCCAATAGTGAAAAGCTGTGGCATAAGTTGAATAAGACTACCACCTACCAACTGCGCCAACTTGGAACAAGCCAAACCCACGTCGACATACCAAGATCACTCTAAAAAACTGCCGTAAAAAGTATTATTACGTGTTCACTATGAAACTGAGACACAACAATCGACATGAGCATAACTACAATAAAAATTTATTAACTAAAAGCTATAAACTTAAGTTAACAAAGTATAATCTTTACAGTATGTTCATATTAATGGAGTAAAATCGTAAACGCGTTTCCCACAGTTATCTGTTTATTACGTCAATATATACTCTTTAATCTCAACTAAGACATTGTTACTACGGTGTCAAATGTATTTACAGTACAAAGACGTCCTTACAAGTTATAAGTGGATGTAAATACAGCGATGATTGTAAATTCCAATTTTTAAATCTAGAAATTTTGACAATTCCCTGTGTATATATTTATGAATGCCTTATAAATATAAAAAATAACATTAGGCAATACAACTTAAATAGTTCAATACATGCCTACCAAAATAGACTATCATATATTATACGGCCTGATTAGACATGTTTAGACTTTTACTAAAACCAAGAGATAGGGAAAAATGACAATAAAGTTTTACAATGCTCTTTCTCCACTGATCCGAAAACTCAATATAGATTGTGTTAAGAAACGATTAAAACAATTTTTGATATCCAGTACATTTTTTAGTATTTTAGAATATGTAGAATACAACTTTGTATAAATATATTTCCATTTCTGACAACAAAAATAATTAACCAAAGTGCATTGCGCAAGCAATTGTTAAAAATAACCACCCCCCAAATCGATACATCCTTTAAGTTTCTTAAAAACCGTCGTTTCATATATAGCATGTGTTTTTTCTTTAGCCTATAAGTAATTATTGAAACAGGTCATGATTGCATTTCGGGCAAAGCATCCGTAAACAACACCTACGATTAATACTCTAAATTGTAACCAAGTGCAAAAAGCTAATATCTGAGGCAAAACGCTTGACAAAAAGCTTGTACAAGTGAATATAGTAAGTATAAAACTACTGGTCTCTAAAAACTGGCTTTTTTACATGATTAATATTTAGTAAGAGTGCAATTTTCCAGGTACTTGTTTCCAGATTATTTCAATTTCATTAAAGACAGGTTTCTCAAATATCTACATTTTTATCAAATTTTAACAACTGTTATTGCGACCCATACATACATGAAGTTATATTAGAATTGATCAAGAAATAATCTCTTTAAGTTTGTCTTCGTACTTAATTAATTTACCATATATACAGGGTATATAAGGTAAATTTTATATTATACCAAATTACTAATGCAAAAAACATTTTTTAAACGAATAAAAATAATGAGCTTTAAAATTTAATTAGATGAAATTAAAATTAATAAACGGTTGGATTCGTTCATACTTCAAGTTTTACCAAGCTGTATTTATACTTGCTATATAATTTTATGCAAATTTTATTGATTATATTGAATCATTTATAATAAAATATGATAAGGTATTAATGCATAAAATATAAAAATGAAATTTTATACGAAAATATTTGATGATGATCCTATAAATATTGTATGAGATTTCCGGTTGAGCGCGACGCACACCTCAGCATTATGCTTCATTAAACATTTATCACTTAATGATAATGATGCGCACTGTTATTAAAGCATGCCAAACAAGTTGTTTTAAAAAGACGTAAACAAAATAAATAATTTGCATCGCGATAAAAAAGTGTTTTAACTTAAACTCTGAAGCGACATAATGCATTCCTCTTGGGAAATTCGGCCAGTTAGAATTATAACTTGCCAAAGAAATACCGCACAACCAAAAAGTTTTAACTTCCGCAAGTTATTACTAAATTAAATGTCTAAACTAATTCGAAACTATATAGTTTTGCACAAGCAAAAGTCTGGTATGTACAGATCAAAAATACATAGATTAAATAGCTGTTTAAAATGCAGTAAATTGCTTTGGGATCCTGTTTTTCTAATAAAGAAGCGCCGGTCTATCGACCAAGCGTATAATGGTCAATCCATTTCAAACATGCTGATTCCATAAAACAAGGTGACATATTGTATTAAAAGCGCAGTTTCCGCGCGATATTGCCACAGAAAGGGTCGGCGTTATTTAAAAGCGGAATGTTTTCGAATATTACATTTCACGCAAATATCTACAGGAAGTTGTAATGGTTACTGTAAATCACATGCTGTACAATGGATTTATTTATTATAATATGACTACGATTCGAATAAGACATTGTTTGCTGGATGCAGTTAAATTTGATATATAATAGTATTAATAAACACTCATGTAATTTATCTTCGGTATTTTTTAAATTAAATTGATAAATTATAAAAATGTGTATTCGCGTGTTGAACTTTCCGTTCTGTTGCTAGAAATCTTCCAGGATATATTTTACAGCATTAATAAGAATATAAATAAAACTGACATAAAATTAATTTATTGCTACTTAACTTTATTGAATCATATCAAAACATATCAAAGGCGATAAGAGTATATAAACATTAATTGTTATCCAGTACAGTTATGCACAAGAAGCATCTGCACACTAATTAAATACAGCCTTAATTAGCACAGCTGTACATTTAATAACAATTGTAATGCAATAAACAATATTAATAACTTTAAATAAACAAATTATGCAAAATATGAGATAACACAAAATATATTCATAATTAATTTGTAATTTAATTAAATTAAAATCAATTTTGAAATTGAAATTTAATAATAGATTTACGTAATAATCTATATGAAAGAGGATATTAATTATCTATGCAATTTCCTTTTTTGCGGAACTAAAATTCGAATAAGTTTTATAACAGTTAAGAGACATTTTGCTGTAAATTAGATATTTAAACAAGCAATTAAAAACTTATAAATTAAATAAAATTCAACAATATACTCTAGCTAGGAATAGATTTATCATTTAAATAGAAGTTTATATATCTAAATTGGCAATTTTTCACGCAGCATTAAATTCTATATAAAAAGTAAGTAAATGTAAAAGAAGTAAAAACTAAATAAATCATAAAATATGATTATAATTATTAGTTATTGAAACAACCAATTGGCTGCTTTTTAAAATCATTATATCATAAATAAAAACTATTATGTTACTGAAAGCAGCAATCAGAGTAAATAACAACATATAAGGACCCAACAACGCAGTGCGTTCAATTAATATTAAGAACCACAGGTACAACAATTTTAATTTATAAGTATAATAATATAAAATATCGTTTTTTATAAAATCCAATCAAAACGTTCAAAATCAGATCTTCTGACATTTATCGGTCAAAAATAAAATTGTACTTTAGACAAACATGGAAAAAATCTTGCAGCATCTCTTAATATTTCCGAAGCTTTTGATAGAGCATAGCATCCTAATCAAAATAATAATCTTCAATGAACATGATTGCAAATCAGCAAATCTTACAAACAACTTTTTTACAAAAGAAAATTATAGTTAAAATTAAATATCATAAATGCTGCTGTACCTCAAGGTTATGCTTTTTCGCCGACTCTACTTTTAATGTAAATTTAATAAACTACTAAAGTCATAGGTTAAAATATGTGGCATCTGTAAACAAATATCTTAAAAACAAATTCTGACTAAGGTTTTCTTAACATAGTCACAATTAATTCTAAAAAAACTCAACTTTTACTGTTTCAAATCCAAAATAAAAAGTAAGTGAAACCAAAAAGGAATCTATATTTTCCGCAATTTGTCAATTATGTTGTTATAGCACCAAAATAGGTGGTCATATATTAATATTTATTTTGTTATAGGGCTGATAAGGATGTTATTGGCTTATAAAAACTTTTAAAATTTGAATCGGCTATAAATAAAAAACCAATGAATAATCCCTTCAAATTATATATTTGTTAGAGAAATTTTACCCACCGTTTAGCGACCAGTATATATAGGTGTATTTAGACTGTCTGAAGACTATTTTCACCTAGCACACGCATGAAAAAAACCACCCTTGTTTTGGAGTAAAAGATATATTTATATTAATTTTTGCGTTTTTGAATCGTGTTTTGCATTTTTAGCAAAAAGTATGCATTTTGGCCAAAAATTATCTCTATTAAATGTTGAAGAGCGGAAAATTTCTAACTGATATAACTGATATAAGTAATTTTTTTATAATTCTCCGTTTTTCCGCTAGAAGGCGCGGAAAATAAAGAAAATATTTTATTTGTTTGCATTTTGGTAAAAAACTACAAGAGATCAAAGTTGTAAAGCAAAAAATTTCCGATTAATTTTAGTTATTTGGATTTCCCGAGAGTGTAAGCATTTTCCGCTAAAAAATATAGCAAATTGTAACCTTTTGTAGAATTTTTAGATTTTCATCCAAAACTATGCATTTTCTGAAAAAAACTATAAGAGACCAAAGTTTTAGAGCAAAAAATTTCCGATTAACATAGGTTTTTCAATTTTTCCAATAATGCGTGCATTGCCCGCCAGAGCGTGCAAAATTCCGCGTCTTCTAGCAGAAAAAAGAAAAATTATAAGAAAACTCAAATGATCTATATCAATTGAAAATTTTCGGCTCTACAACTTTTAATTGAAATAATTTTTGCTCAAAACGCATAGTTTATTTCAAAACAAGGGTGGTTTTTTCATGCTTAAGTATACAGGTTGCTAAGCTGTGAGTAAAATTTCTCTAAAACGTCGATTTTTTGTCTAATTTAAAGGGACTAAAATATTTTTCAAAATTATGAGTTTATTAGACAAAATAGACATTTTCATTTAAGAATTAAACAAAACAGCATTCAAGTGATTTTTGACTCGGCTGGCTTGACAGTAACCCAACCAATTAACCTACTTTTTTAGTACATTTTCACACAACTTCAATTTCGTGTTTAAAGACATCAATCGTCTCTGGATGGTTAGCGTAACAATTAACCACAAAAAAAAAGCAACAAGGTCAAATCACAACTCTTAGGCGGCCAATTAGCATCAGCATTTTGGCTAATTATTCAATTTCCAAAAATAGTGCGCAAAAGATCAAGTGGCCCCGTCCTGTTAAAACCAAATGTCATCCATTTCATATTCTTCAATTTTTAGAAACAAAAATTTGTTTAGCATGGCACAATAATGTTTGCTACTGAGGGTAACAGCGGCTCCTTGCTCATTTCCAAAGAAAATTGACCCAATAATGCTGCCGCACCAAAAACCACACTAAACCAATAGTCTTGTGTAGATTCTCTGATCCCCAAATGCGGCAATTTTGCTTATTAACATAGCCTCCGAAATGAAAATAAACTTCATCAGAAAACACTATTTTTTGATAAAATGCTCACCTTCGGCCAAACGATCTTTAGCCCATTGGGCGAATGCATCAAATGGTAATGAGGCTTAATTTCTCAAACTAATTGAACTTCGTAGGGCTTTAAACCAAAGTCTTTATGCAAAATTCTCCTCAGAGAAGTGCAAAAAATGTTCAGACCTGAGAACAATGACAAGTTTATGTTGATACATGTGCACGCAACAGCATTTTTTTTTTGGCTGAGCGCCCTCAACGGGTACGTGAACGTTGTTTTATCCACTAACAATCTAGTTTTGCAAACTCTCTTCACAAATTGGTCCACAAACTGCGATAAATGCATTTCTTTTCTATTAAATTTGTTTCGTAAATTTCTTACCGTTAGAGTAAGACTCGCCACTTTGAAAATGAGTTTTCATTATTTCCCGACTTTGTTCAAGTGTAAAGCGTCCCATTTCGTAAATATCAAACATAAAACTAATTTCTGTCAACTCATAAATGTAATTATACAGCCAGACACAAATAGTGTGGCCTCTATAATAGGCAATTTAGTATACACAAAAATAATGTTAAAAGATTTCGCCGGTCAAATAAAATTTTACAGCTGAATTATTCAAAACAGATAAAAACATTAACTAAGAATGAATTAACAAACAAAAAAACCACTCTTAAAATTTGAAAAATCCACACAAAATGACAGTATCAAAAAAATGGTAAATGCAAATCTAAAAACAGAAACAAAAAGATGCAAGATGTTTAATGTTCTAAAAAAAAAATATACTGTAAAATAAAAAATAGAAAATAAAATGAGCAAGGTATTTCAAAAGTAAAAGTAAGTTAAAAAAAAGCAATTAGATACTAGGAAAGAATAAGACAGAGACACAAATGCACAATTGAAAGAAAAAAAAAACTAGGAGAAATGAGAGAAAATTATTACAATAGAATTGGTTATGCTAGATCAGAAATTGAAAAAAGAAGAAAAACTAAGAGAGACAAAATTATAGAAAAAGATAAAGATATACAAAAGCAAAAGAGTCTAGATACAAAGCAAATTATGCATATATTATAAAAAGTGAACTCGCAATGTACCTAGAAAACAATAGATATAGTAAAAATGATAAAAGGTAATGTGAGAAAAGACTAAAAATACTATAGAACATATGTTAAAAAAATGTAAAAAGATGAGAAAAGAACAGATAAAAAAAATAAATATTGAAATAAAAAGAAGGAAAAGAGAAAAAAAAAGACAAAATAAGCGTATTCTTATATTAAAAAAAAAAAAATACGAAGAACCGAGAAAACTGCAGAAGATGCACGTAAGACCTGTGAAAAGCATTTACCAATATTGATGATAAATTAACTTAAAAATAGAGCAAAAACAGTATCACTATTAATAAAACTTACATGCCAATCGCTTTAATGGCAACAAGTGGATAGTAAAATTAGCATATTTGGGTGATATTTTCTTATTCAGAAATGCAAGGTAAAAATGTACTGCAGTAGACATAAGCATAAAAAAATTACAAAACGTCATTGGCAGCGTTTTCAACATTAAACTTGTTTTTGAAACATCTTAATGACAACAAAATTTCCTTTTTTTTAAAACATTTAAAAATAAAATGGTTAGGTATATTCTACAGAATGTGCATATCAAAAAATAAAAACCCATTTAAAATAGATAAATTTTATTTATTTATTTATTAATCGTAAGCCATTCTAGCCTACCTTTCGGTGAAGAACTTGTAACGGGCGTTAAAAATGATTCAGCTAAATTAGAAGAAAACATTGCCAAAATTAGTCTCACAAAATTTTATGCAAAACTATCTAGAAAGCCATGCTATCATTTCCAACTACGTATTTGAGTAAAGCAGGTTTTTCCTAACTTGCACTTTCCATAAACTTAATTTCTCAATCAATCTATAAAATTATTTTATGTTGGTATTGTTTGCCAAAGTAATAAAGTTAAAGTTTCCAGGCGTGCCTGTTAATTTGAAAAATTTCATGTTAGTATGCTGCCCTTCCATTTTTTTTTTTAAATTTGCAAATCAATATCCTCATTTTATTTTTCAATATTTTGTTATTCAGTCCCATTTTTTAATAACAGTTAAATCGTTTGGTTCTTTTCTTGGTTGTGATTTTTATTTTTGTACATGTTTCATTTGTTTTTAATAAATACAAAATTCTTATTCAGTTCGTTTGTAAATTTACTTCTTGTGTCTTTAATTTATTAGCTTATTAGTAAAACTAGCAGCAAATAACTAAATAACAATAAAAATTAAAAACAGGAGAATAATAATCCAGTAGAATTGATTCAAATGTGAAACTTAGTAAGATAAAGTGAAAAAAATAATAATAAAAAAGAACATGGTTATCATATTGGACCCAAAAACTAAGAATAAGAATAATCTTTTCATAAAACAACTAATCGATAAACCAATGCAAATAGATGTTATGTTAACCAAAAATACTATAGAATTCGCAAAAGCCATACACTACTAATAAACAAAAAAGTAAAAAAAATTAGTACAACAAAAATCGCTACTAATGCACAAATCTGAAGGGTCTAACAAGCAACTAATAAAAAACAATAAAATTAAACCAAAAAATCTAATTTGCATCCGTACAAAACATGACAAAAAATCCTTCAAACAAAAGATCATTGTTTAAAGAAATATACTCACAATTAACAAAACAAGATAAAGAAAAAACTAAAAAGACTGCCACAGTTCAATAATAGAAAAAAAACTAGTGATGGGCAAACTCGAGTCGTTAATCGATTCTGAATCGATTATTAAAACATCTCGAGATTCTCGAGTCATAAAATTAAACAACTCGAGTCATTGAGGACTCGAGTCATTGAGGACTCGAGTCATTGAGGACTCGAGTCATTAAAGACTCGAGTCATTAAAGACTCGAGTCATTGACAACTCGAGTCATTTACAACTCGAGTCATTGACAACTCGAGACATTTTTGAAGACGAGTCATCGATTCAGAGACTCGCATTTTATAATCGATTCAGAGACTCGCATTTTATAATCGATTCAGAGACTCGCATTTTATAATCGATTCAAGGACTCGCATCGCTTTCTCAAGAGCCGCATAGCTTGTACTTCTCGATGCTCGGCTGTGGATTCCGATGCAAGTCCCGTAATCGATTATAAAAGTAGTAACTACTTTCTCAAGACAATTGTTATTTTCGCACAGTGAGATGTGCGGGAATCGAGTGGTTTAAAAGTAGTTACTACTTTTGGTTAGATTTAATCGATGATGCATCTCTCTGCTCGCATTTCATTCACACCCGATATTTTTGTTTGCGTGATTGTGATATTAATTAATGCGATGTTAATTAATATTTAGAACGTTGCTAAATAATTTAAAAAAAAACTTGGTAACTGATTGGCTAAAAATTAATTTTAACTAACATCGATGTTAAAATTTCACAGAGTAAACCTAATAAAACGTTATAATTTTAACATTAAAAATTAATTTATAGTAACTTTACTAATCGGGGAGGGGGGTAAATAATCGATTATTAATCGATTATTAAATTAATCGAATACTATGTAATCGATTATTGAAATAATCGATTATGCCCATCACTAAAAAAAACTGACTGACTAAAAAATAATCATGGTAAAAATTTTCATTCTCAGCGTCACCATGTATATAGACAAAATGCACAACTTTCTTTGCCAACACCAGAATACACATTTTATAATAATAGGTACTACATATATTGACCAACAAATAAACTTCACAACATGTTAATGGGTACAACGCTATAAAAAAAGCTTTAATAGAATAAATAAAGTTACCACAAAAGAATTAGTATGAATTCTCAATCAATTAAAACTATCATGTCTATACCACATATTTTTCAGATGTAAACAAAATAAAATAATTTGGATTTAAAAAATGAAAAAGCACAAACAAACTTTTAGAAAAATTTGCGAATAAAGTAATCTAGCAGTCAAATTAGAAGATGCACGTAATTTCTTTACTCGTAAATTTTACAAAAAAACTGTTAATAACTTTGACAAGACCAAGATCACATCAAATCATTGCACAATAAAAAAAATGTTATCACCAATCTTCAATTCCACTCACACGAATGTCTTAAAACCACTGAAATCACCTGCAAATGCACAAACAAAAATTGAATAGGTTGAATTAAATATTTTGATAGTATAATTAATTACCGCTTTCTATAGAAACCTCAAATAATGGCTATTAAAGCTAAACTAATATACTTTCTGAAAAGATTCTACACCTTTGCCTTTTTCTTCCAGTGTCTGTATTGAAAATCCGTGCTAGTATATGGCATAACTGTATAGAGACATGCATCGTAATATCTCGCAGACATACTTGGTAGAACTCAAAAATGCATTTTAATTACTAAGTATAATTATGTATCAAAACTGATAAACTAACTAAACCACAAATAGTCAACACTATTTAAAAGTAACTTCATTCAATAATAAATTCAGAGATAAATCAGAAGCAAGAGCAATTCCAAAACTATTTAGCAACTTATCAGAAAGGTTGCAAAACTCAAATTAAAAACCTTTTTTAGCAACTTGCCATAATATTTAGTTTAATACAATCATCTGTCATTAAAGAGTAATAATCTTAGCACTGACAAACCTTTTGGCTTAGTGCAAGGGAGACTCTAAACTACGGCCCGCAAGCTACTCCAATCCGGCCCGCGGCAAACTAGAAAGTTTCGGCATACTGATTGCTGTAAATCATTTGCTTGAACTCAAATCCAACAAATATTTTTTTTTTAATTTTAATATTATAAGTTTGTCGAGTTGCGGATCAAATTCGCTTGTGGAGATTAAAAGCAGCTACTTTATATGCTTATTGCTCAATTTGGTCCTGTAAGCGTTGTTTGTGTATTTCATTTTTGAAAACGTTTTTTCGCACAGATATCAGTGCCAATAACTGAAAACAAACTACAATCAAATTTTTAAAGGTTTTTAAACTGTGTGGTAGGAAAACTCGTATAAAAGTTCAACAGAGATAAGTATATTTTTCTTTAAAAAGATCGTTACTGAAAAGATTTTGATATAATTTGATGTCGTTTGCAATTCTATCAAAATCAAAAAAACAAAATTCAAAGTTATGTTTCAAAGCTTCCAAAACTTCAATTGCAAAATCCACAAAAAATTGTGTCTTGTTTTTTTTACTGAAAACTTAACAAATATTATTTTTTTTTTGTCGAAAAGACTCAACATGAGTAAATAAATCTGGTAGAAACTGGTTGTCCCCTTCTAGCTTCAAATTGAAGTTGTTCATGTGTTTGGTTACATCAAAATAAAAAACTAATTTAGATAACCAATTATCACAATGTAGCTCAGCCAACGAACAATTCTTGTCTGTCCGAAAAATATCTATAACCTCTGAGAGCTCAAAAAATCTCATAAGAACTTTTCCACCGTTAAGCCAGCGTACAGCAGTCTAGTATGAAAGATTATTTTCTTTGATTTCTTCCAGGAAATTGAAGTTTGCAATGATTCAGGGCATGGGATCTGATAAATTTCACTGTTGGTACGACGGGCTTCAAAGCTTGTGACATATTCACACATTTTCCGCATAAAAATTGTTGGTAAATTATACAATGTAAAATTACTGGTGCTGATTCCCTATCATTTTCTACGGCCTTTAAAATAACAGCAACAACAACTTTATTTTTTCCGACAATTTTTTTGCCGCCGTCAGTTGTGTGATGCACTTTAAGTTATTATACCTATAATGGTTTTGTAAAATTGCACTTTACAATTTTTATTTATTGCTCGAATAAATATTAATACCTGAGCAACATCCGTTGATTATCCAAAACCACTCTAGATGTCAATTTTCTGAAAATCGCGTTAGGATATTTTTTGCAAAACTTTTTGTGCTATAGTGTTTGCCAACAAACTATAATTGATTTAAATATTTACGCTGCAATTAGTCAGTCTTTAATTAATGCACTATCGGTAAATGGCTACCTATATTTGGCCAAAAAATGAGCCACGCAGAAACTTGCCTGAGTTGCTGTCTCTTGCTTGTGATTCACCAGTTTAAACATCGTTTGTTGCAAATTCAATCCAAGTTTTAACACTTCATATTTTTCGGATTGTAGTGTTTCTGAATATTTATTATAATAAACGTTGTATTTTTTTAAAACCAACATAATTTTATTGCAAATAATGCATAAGGCTTTATTATTTGACTCAATTATAAAATATTAAACTCCCCTCCCAATTTCTCCTTAAAAATAAGGAATTTTGGTCTCTTCACTGCTATAGATATTAGATGCAGTATGCAAGTCAGCGTTCCTACACTTAAATCTTGGGGAATCCCAAAACCAATATCGGTGAATCTCTGGAAATAGAGTGTCTTATCGGGAATTTCCTACTGTGTAATTCTATGTATGTACATAATTTTATAATCACAAAGTGTGGCCCTCGCAAGAATAAGTTTGAAGACCTCTAGCTTAGTAGCTATATATAGAGCAATTTGCTGCTATACACCTATATTATTAAAAAATAGTTTAATAGATAAGGTTGTAAATTATCTACGTTGTTAGTAAATTTTGAATCAGCAATGATTCAAATAGCTAGTTTAAGGTTTTGTAACGTTATGAACAATTAAGTAATTAATGTCAAAAATATTTTTTTATATATTTATACACGTAAGTTTTTATTTATATAATATTTTAATTTTAATTTAATACAATTATATTTATAGTTACTGATGATGCCTTAAACGGCGAAACCGGTTTAAATATTAAAAATAATAAAAGCATATAAAAGTATAACAAATTTTAATTATACAATTTAAAATTAAGTAATTGTTGAAATATATTCCTCGCCATAAATAAAAAACTAATTTATTTCATATTGAAATCTTTTAAATTTCGGCACCAGATAAAATCTTAATTTGCTATTACTTTTTATTAGAAAAAAATAAAACTAAAAGATTTCGTTTTTTAGTACCTACACACATATTTACTGATTTTTTTTTCGATTTAATGTATAAAAAATTATATAAAAAAAACCAATACTTTCCAATAACATTTTATACTTCTTTATTAATTATTCAACGCTTGTTTAAATAAACTTGTTGAGGTTTGCAAAACTAAAAAATACAAAGTATTGAAAATCCACGATAAATACTTTAGTTTGTGATATGTCAAAGAAGCAAAGGTCACTTGACGCGGACAATTTTCATCTGTTACGGCAACATTTCTAGTAAAAAAATAAAAATCAAATTTAAACAATTTTAGTTTCGGAATGTCAAACTTAGATATAGTTTTCAATTTAACTAGAAAAATTAGACTTAAGTACTTTTAAAAGCTCTAGTGTTCTATCCACATATTCAGTGTAATTTTAGTAAAATTGCAATTTAGTTAGTTTAATATTCATTACATTTGTACGTCATTAGAATCAGAGTATAAAGATTCTAGCTAAATTATTAAACAGTTACAGTAGGAATCAGCTCCGACATGTACATTTGTATTTTTTGGAATACTCAACTAAACATTATCAGCGTTTAAAAATAAGGTTTCCTAAAAAAACGTGTTAAATGTCATTATCGGTTCGAAGTAAGCAAATAATTTTTAATTTTCTTCCCTCCTAGGTGGGATTTTCTCTAATTGATAAATCAGATGAGAACTTAATTACTAATAATTTGTAAATAATATAAAATAAATCAACCATTTTATGCAAATATTAATAATATTATATTATCTTAATTAGAAAATATATTTTAATAGTAGTATTGTATAAATTAGTCCATAAAATGTTTTTTTTTTAAATGAATACAATTAAATGTAAGATTTTACAAAATAAATAAATCAAATATGAAAAATACGTGTAGTATAATAGTTATTTAATAAACAAATTTAATAAAATTATCAATCAACGAATAGAGCAGTAGTGATCAGTGGGCGTAGGTTTCTATTGATTGCCAACAAAACCTTCCACCAGGACCACAGAATGAACAAAAGTCGTTTATGCCAATACTTCACAGTTAGTGTAAATGTACTCGTAAGTATAGAAAAATATACAAAGTGCTGTTTTAAAATGTGCATCAATTTATTTATTATTAATTATGAGTAATTTTATTCAATGGAATAAATTTCAATTTAAAGTATTATATAATTTTCAATAAACTAGCATATAACAATACACACACTAAACTATAAATTCTAATAACAAAAGTTATAATTTGTAAAGATTTGAATAGATAGGTAATCCAATTAACCCCAAAAGTAACAAAATGTATATAAGTATTATTTAAAATGTCGCATAATACCAACATTTAGTCTGTAAATATATTATTCAAAAACTTCAGTAAACTCGATAAAACTTAATAGCAAAACTATTTAAATTACATTAAAGTTAAAATTTGCATACTGCTTTCATTTCACTGTTCTAAAAACAAAACTGTATTACATAGCCGAGAAAAAACAGAGACGGGACTTTTAATTTCCTCTTCGTATTGCAGCAGACAATAATAATAAAATCTAATCAGTTCAGAAAAGATGCAGATTCAAAAAAGCAAATAATTAAAACCAATTTAAAAAAAATCTTAACGAGAGAAACTCCAATAACAAAAAGCTATTATTATGTTACTATGCGGTATTTTTATATAGATAATTAAGTTCATTTAATGTGATGAAAATTCTTTAATTACGAGATAATTAAAAAAAGCTAAAATATTTAACACAAATAAAATAACATTGTATTCTTGGCATTAAATAATTAAATAGAATGCAATTTCCAATAGAGATTACAGTGTATATTGCAGTTTTACTTAAGTTTACTGAATTCTTGAAAACCACAAAACATAAAGGACTTGCGTTCATCTTAATTATTAACAAGCCATGTAGTTTATAGGTCAAACTTGATGAAGCATAATTTGATTTGCATGTGTTATTAACATTGCACTAAAACCGACATAATTAATTTTATGTGCAAGTGTAAATTAATAATTGTGATATTTTGACTATAAAATATTCAGAGGCGTCTAGATTAATATTGTTTTATATACTAGTTGGCAAAAAGCCATGCAAGCTTATTTCTTCTTATAGTACTATGTTTAGACGGTTGCAATCGTCTAAACATACCACGAATTTGTAATTTATTTAATCTGGAAGTAAACCAAGCGCTAATGTATATAAGCATGTCTTAAAAATTAAAAGATAAAATTTATTTTCTGTTGCATTTTTAGATATTTTTTTATAGATGCAAAATTAAAGCATATTTTATTACAGTTGGTATATTAAATAACATTACTTTCACATTTAAACGGACCTCCCATAGTGAATCTTACGGTTCGTTAGAACTAGTCGGATATTTGATGATTTCAGAAATGCACAGACATTATTATTATAATTTTACTGAATATTTTATTAATTAGACTGAGTGCAATGAAAATTATAGCAATTGAATCCACGTGTCATAATCAATTGTTACAGTATAAGAACTTTGTATGCATGGGATAAATTCATATAATTATTTTGCTGAGCACAACCATAGTATAGAAATGCAAAACTTTAATTGTATAAGTTTGTAATAAATATATATTTTAAAACTTACATTAAATCTAAATTATAAATGAGTTATTTATGAAAATAAATTTTGAAACTCAGTATAAAAATATAAAAATGTGCAAAATAATATAAAATCAATTTTACCTAACCTAAAGAAAGCAATTCGTAATTAATTATTCATGTTGAATAATAAATAACAATCCGTGTAAGACATCTGTATTATTATAAGATAAAAGAATACCGCCTCCACCATCTACCTGGTTCTCAAGGCTAATATCTTATCAACAAAATGTTACTACTCCGACCAAAGCAAACTAATTATTTATACATGCCTCGAGACTTAAAAGCTACTTTATAATCAACAAAATTAAATGAAATTTATTAGCACGACGGAATCTAATTAGTCAAATTTTTTTTTCTCCAAAATAAATGATTATATAATCATATTGACAATATACATTAATTAACTAGATAACAAAATCGCCAATAATAATTTTAAATGTTTGTTGTAGCTATTTCCTACTGAATTAAAAATCGTTTAAATACTGAATGTGTGACTAAAACATTTTAAAACACGAATTTCTGTTGACGTTAATAAAACAAATGTAATAGTATGCTGGTGCGAAATCAATTTATATGCATTTTTAATCTATGAGACTTTACTGACATACCAAACAATCCAGCTATATGACATTTCCAACCTTTTATCTGCATTCGTTTTATGTATTGTGCAATTGTGTTGCATTTGTTATGAAGTATAGTTGCAACAGTAGAGTGGGATACTGTTTTATTAATGTGTATTATGAATGTACATAATTATAATTTGTTAAAGCAATTAATTCATAATTAATATGATAAGTTATATATCATAAGACAGGAAATTGTATAATATAATTGCGTAAATGTTTATTTGATCATATATACCAATAAGCAATCTTATGAGTAAATATGAATACCTAAAATAATTAGAAAAATCTGAAATAGTTTTATTGCTTTATATTAAAAATGGAATTTATTATTAATAAATTATAAGATTTGAATTAAAAAAATGGTTAAATAAATATAAAATCTACTTGTATGTATTTTATTATATTTAGTTATAATGCGCAATTAGTTTCGATTATCTATCAACTTTATATAATTAATTATTTAATTAACTGAATCGATCGATTGATTCACCGAGTAAGAATTTAAAATATTGATTCAATTTTTTAGTTAAATTAATTTGAAACACATTTATTAGGCTTTTATAACAGCAATTTGTGAGTTGGAAGAAACGGACCAAATTCCAGGAGTGTATTGTACACGTGAAAATAATGTAAAAAAACTTAAATGTGGTTATCCGATTTTAATTTGTTTAAAATGTTTATCAAGTATGCCACAAAAGTTTTCCAGGGCGTTGGATTGGTTGCGCTGGTCCTATTAGTTGGTCTCCAATACCTCTAAACTTCTTAGCACTAAATTATTGTTTATGAGGCTGATTCAAAGATGAAGTGTAGAATGTAAAAGTAGACACTCGAGATGCATTCAACGCATTAGAAATGTTGCAGCCGATCTTAAACAAAGACATAACTCAATCAGGAAAGCACCTGTTGCCCTTTGTAGACAAAGCAAAAAATGTTTATTATAAAAAGGCTATAATTTCCAAATCGTTAATGTAGAAATTTTATTTATTTTAATTACGCTCTAACTTAAAAACAAATAAAAATCGGATAACAACATTTAAGTTTTTTTACATTATTTTCAAGTGTACAATGCACTCCTGGAGGTGGACCCGTTCCTCCCGACTCACCCTGTATAAGTAAATTGTTGCAATACAAATATATAAATAAATATGCAATAATTTGCAGCACAAAGCCTATAAATACATAACACAAAAATTTAGAGTTTGTTATTTTGAGTGTCAAAAAACTTTAAGCACAACTCGCGCAATTTAAGTTCTTCCTAAAATCATTTTAAGTTGAACATGTACGAAAAGAATTGGCAAAACACGTTACTCGTACTAAAGATCAATATGAAACACAAATGACTACAGCTTCATAATAAGATTATTAGAATTCTATTTTGCAATTTTATGTAGAAAATCAATAAATTACAACAACAAAGCTTTGACAAACCGTCATCAGTCAACCAATCAATCCGTTAGAGACATCATTCGACTGCCGGCAGCCGACACAACCACACTGAAAGCGACCCACTTCACCACCCAAAGTAAGCAAATCCATAGCCTGGTTAAATGCAATTATAACTGCAACTACACACAAACACAATACAGATGACTTGATTGCGTATTAATTTAGCAATCAAAATCATCTTCATAATTAATTGAACAAAATTAATTAATTAATTTAGTATTTTCTTTCAGAATAGAACCCAACCTGAATGATAGCCGGATCCTAAGTTTCGTCTACGTCCAGTTTCAGAAAATAAAGAAAACAAAGCTACTTCTAAATCAGTCAAAATATTGCTTATCGCTAAATTTTAAAGACCCCGGCGTCTTCTACTACTGCTGCAGTCAACCAAATCTCCGAATGTCAAAGTCTCCCTCAAAAAGCCTACCAAAAACCCGGTAACCCATTCAAGGACAAAAAGCGGATGGATGTCCAGCTGGATAGCAACGTCAACGCCCAAAAGAAAGCCTCGCGCATAAAGGAAGGATACACCATTAAAGCCAATTAGTAGCGCAGCATGTCAGGCGTTTTCAGAACCATCAAAGCCAGAAGCCAACAAAGCCAAAAAAAAAAAGGTCTTTAACTCGGCTAACCCCTAAAGCCTGCGTCCACCTCAGGTCATCCTAATAGGTCCATTAAATCCAAATACTTAAACAGCACCTTCAGCTCCACCTGCACCAAAAACAAAAGAATTAAAGCATGTTGTAACATGCGCCACGTGAATAGGCCACACATAGCAAGCTTTAAAAGCTTCCCAGCTTATCTCAAGCTAAAAGAAAGCCAAATTTTATCTAAAGCCCGCCTCAATGCAATTGCCTCTCAACGGCAGATTCTTGCTCATCCCCGGAGCACCCCTAATTTACATTAAAAAAAACATTTCAGCCAAGATTCAGCTTTTTGTCCGCTTGGCACAAGCAAGTGAAGCAGATTTTAAAAAGATACTTATATTTTCATTGCGTCTCCTAGTCTAAAAACTAAAGATAGACACAACTGCCAAACAGTTTGTTCCCTGACATAGACGTGGTACAAGTTTGCCACAGTCTCTATGCAACGCCTATAACTTAGACGCATTAGGTGCATTACTAATACTACCTCACCAAAACAAATATCAGGTAAAGAAAAAGGTCCATGTTCCACTAAGAGCCAAACTTCCAGAAATTAAAATTGTAACATTCAGAAATAACGTAATTTAGTTCCAAAACGCAAATGTATAAATTAAATATAAAATTGTAATATAGTTATTGGTTAATAGGTGCGCTTAACGGAAAAGCTTTTTTTGAAAGCGAAAAAAAAAATGCGTTGGATTAATAATAATAATAATAATAATAATACTCTTTATTTTTTACATATGTACAACATCACAACAACAAACAGATTACAATGGGTACCTAGTGTATAAAATAGTGTCAGAAAAGCATTAATAAACAAAAATAGACTTTAAAATTTGTTATTGAGAAAATCTTCTATACAATAAGGTTCTAAATTAATTAATATGAGTGACAGTTTTCTTTTGCACGCCATAATGTTACCTTCAGATTTTAATTCAGGTGGTAGATGATTAAAAAACCGAATGCTGGTATAGTAAACGCTTTTTTCAGTACTGGTTAGCCTATGAATCTCAAACATTAGATCGGTTTTGTGCCTTGTGTTATAGGAATGAGAAATTTGATTTTTCGTATACTTATGTTTATTTTTGAGCAGAAAAAGGACGCAGTCTAAAATATATATTGCAGGAGCAGTAAGTAAATTATTTTTTCTAAAATGAGATTTGCATGATTCATTTGGTTTGAAACCAAGAATGATTCTAAGTGCTTGCTTTTGTAGAATGAATATTTTTTGTAAGTTTGGCATGTTTCCCCAGAATACAATGCCATATCGAAAAATGGAGACAAAATTTGCAGTGTACGCCATTCTCAGTACTTCAAATGTCAAATTTTGTTTTAATACTCTTAATTGGTAGCATATTTTGCAAAGTTTGGTTGACATATACTTTACATGCTCGGTCCACTTTAGTTTGTCATCTATTTGTATACCTAAAAATTTTGTACACTTCTGAAATTTTACCTCATTTCCATCCAGTTTAATACTAACTGGGGTATCAGTATTTTCATTAGTTTTAAAAAGAATGCAGTTAGTTTTGTTCACATTTAATACCAATTGGTTGTTAAAAAACCATTTCTTTATTAGTACTATAAGCCTTGAGCTACTATCGGCTAGATCAACAAAATTAGGCTCGGAGATTAAGAGATTTGTGTCATCAGCGTAACTTATGATATTATGATTAGACTCTTGTGTTATTTTGAAAATGTCATTTATATAGATATTAAAAAGTAATGGGCCCAGAACACTTCCTTGTGGCACTCCCAGATAAACTTCTAATGGTTCCGACAACACTTTACCATTAATTCCGTTAAGAACTACCATCTGACTTCTATTGTGAAGATATGAGGCAAACCATTTGTACGCCGTTCCGCGAATTCCATATTTATGCATTTTTGACAGTAATATTTTATGATTAATGCTGTCGAATGCCTTAGAGAGATCTAAGAATACGCCACAAGGAAGTACTCCTTTTTCCAAAGCTTTTAACACTAGCTGATTAAATTCAAAAAGAGCTGTATCAGTATTTTTCTTTTTGATAAAACCATGCTGTGATGTTGACAATAAGTTAAATTTTGTGAAAAAATCTGTTAATCTAACAGCCATAATTGTCTCAATGATTTTGGAGAAACATGACAATAGACTAACCGGTCTATAGTTGTTAAAATCTAGAGTATCTCCAGATTTGTAGATTGGCTTTACAATGGCTGATTTTAAACAAGAAGGAAATATTCCTTTTTGCAATGACTCGTTTATTAAATATTCGACAGGTCCGATAATACTATATATAGATTTTTTTAGAATAAACATAGGTATATTATCTAAGCCAGTACTTCGTTTGCCATCCATTTGGTTAACTGTGTTTAAAATTTCCTGTTGAGTGGCAGGGGATATAAACATGGTATATGGGTTGGTCTCTATATTATTGATGCAGTTGTTTATATTAATGTCACAACTTGAAGTATTCGAATACGTGTCGTTTAATAAGTTAGCTGCTGCGTTTATAAAAAAGTTATTTAAATTGTTAGACTCATTTATTGGATTCTCACTGATAGATTTATTCTTATTTTTTGCACCCGTTAATTTTTCTACTTGATTCTAGAAGACGGTGATATTTTTGTTTTAGGTATTTTAATACTGGTCCATATTCAGGATTATAAGTACAAATTGTGCAATATAACTGTATTTTTTGTTTACAATCGATTAATTCAGGAGTTGGTATTATCTTAAGTCGTTTACTAGAATTAAGTAATTTTTTCTCAGGAAAAGCTTGATTGTAATAGAAACAAAACTTTGAAATAAATAAGTTAAATTTATTGTCCACAGTGTCTGCAGATCGAATATAATTCCAATCTTCTTCTAAAAGAGTAGTATTGAATGCATTAACATTTTGTTCAGAAAAGTTGCGATATAGACAAGGTTCAGTTGAAGATCTGCCTGCATGTTTAAATTTAACCAGTTGTCCCTTGTGATCAGAAATATATGTATCTATCACAGTGGCCTCTGATACCAATTTAGAATTGCTTATAACATTATCAATGCATGTTTTAGATTTGAATGTAACTCTTGTGTAGTCATTAATTAATAAGTTACTACCATAAGATTCGACAAGATTTTTAAATATAAATGTCGAATTAGAATCAAGTCGAACGTCTATGTTGAAATCGCCCGTTACAAAGTATGTATTGTTATCAATATATAATTTATTTAACAGTATTGTTAATTTAGAAAAAAATATGTTTATGTCACTAGTGGGAGTTCTATAAAGGTTTACAATAGTTATCTTTTTGTTACAACCTGTATTGATATCAACGCCGCAGCACTCGAAGTCGGCTAGCACAGATAGACGGTTGATGTCCTCGCGACAGCTATATATTATTCTTTCCCTACAGTAAATAGCCACCCCTCCGTGGGTGTTAGGCTGACGGCAGTAGTATGATGCTAAGTTGAAATTTATAATATTGAGGGTATGTATCTGATCCTCAGACTTCCAGTGCTCCGATAGACAGAGAAAATCAATTTCGCATTCGTCTGTAATTATTGATAATTCCCCCGTACAATTTCCAAGTGATCTAATGTTGTTGTGAAGAAGATAGAAATTCCTTTCAGGTCCCGTTATGTTTGTGCTTTGGGTGTTCATGTTATTGTTAATATTGAATGATGTTAAGTTGTTTCTTGTGAGATTTCCTTTGATCGAAAATTTTTATCAGCTGGATTACTGGGAAAATTATATCTGCGTATTGCAATATTTTGTGGCCATGTGTCCGGATTCATTAACTTGTCCAGGTATGTATAATCAGCTCCCAGTTTAAATGCTTTATTTCTTCCTTTAGTAGATAACTCATCAATTTCTTTAATTTTAATTTCAGGATGTTTAGTTAACATAAATGTTTTAATAGTTTCCACTGATACCGAGTTTGCACATTTTCCAATATATATCCACGCATATTTTTCGGACGCCTTTAATTCATTATTCATATCTTTACAAGAACCAACTACTGTTTTTAATTGTTTAGGTTTCTTTCGTACTACCTTTGTCCATTTTTCGTTAATTTGTTTTAAATCCTTATTTATATAAATAATATCGGTTAGTTTTTCTTCAGATTGTTTCTCTAATAATGTAATATTGTTTTTGTGGGTTATTTCTTTTGATATCTCTTCACATTTATTTGTTCCCATATTTTTATTTATTTGAGGGTCATCTTTCAGAGAACTTTTTATCTTAGAGGTTTTTGAACTCTGAATTGGCGGTTTTTGTAAAACTTTATCATTTTGTATACTTTTAAATGAATTAATTTTTTCCACTAAGAGAGCTATTTTGTCGTTTAACCCTTCAATTAATGCATTTTTTGACTCGATAATTATGTCTTTATTTTTAATAATTTCATTTAGATACGTAATTTCCACTTTAAAAACACGCGGGTTTTCACTATCTTCGGTTACACAGCACTTTATCTCCCATTCATTAATAAATTGAACTTCTTTTAACTTCTTAACGCAACTTTGATGATAAATAGTGTTACATGTGACACATTTGAGTCCACTTACTGCAAATACACCACATTTACACTTCTTTACTTCAGGAGCGTTCTCTTTTACGTCTGACCCGACCATCTTGCCGGCCATCTTTTTTAAAATATATACAAGTAAGTGGTGATGGTACCCTATTTAACTTAATAAAATTTAAACTTGTCGATAATATTCCCAGCTTAAGTTGTTTAAAATTTATCAATTTTTTAGTTCAAATGTAAAACCAGCCAGAATATTGTTTCATTAATTAATACATACATTCCTATCCTAAAAGTCAGCAAAGGTTCTGATGGGTATTCCAATCAATAGAGTGGTTAATTGAAAAGAAGAAAGATTCCGGCATATTACCGATAACCGTTACAAGTACGTCCCCCCCCCCCCCCCCCCCTTCATGCATTTAGACGCATGGCTTGGCTTTGCTTTTGCTTATTACTGCGGGAATATCAATCGCATGTAGATACCTATAAGTTGTTTAAATTTTAATTTATATATATATATATATATATATATATATATTTAATTTCAATTTACGCCCAGCGCCGATTAAAGATCAGCCGCGAGCAAGTGAACGCACTGAAGTCAAGTAGCCGTCACAAAATATAAGGAGTACTAGGAAAAAGACAGAACACCTACCAAAAATGTGTGCAGGTTTGTTAAGATTGCAAACCAGGAAAAAAAACCGTGCTAGCAAAACCACAGGCTAGGCGATAAATAATAAAACTATAAAGAAATTAAAACAAACCCAAAAACCTAGTACTATAGTAAACTATATTAAATTTTCTAAAATACGCAGCAAAGAACCATTTTTGTCACTAACAACCGCAAAACAAAAAAGACGTATAAAAAACACCCGACGGCAAAAGCATAAAAAAATTTATAACAATACAAATCTCTAGTTGAAAAAATCATAACAGTACCCTAGAATTTTTCTGTCAAAAACGCGTCAATGTAGATAGATAGATAGACCCAAAAAACGGCGACAAGACAGAAGCCAATTTGCAACGCGGGACAAAAAAGTTATTTAGCAAAACTTATTATTATACAACCATTAAAACCAATACTGGCTAAAAGTGCAAGACGTTTCAACAAGCTCACATAGTAGCTACAATCTGTGCAACTCACAACACCATACTCAAACAAACTCAATAACAACTCAATCTCCTTCAACAACTACATAGTCGTCGTCAAACACAAACTGCTTCGCTTCCGCCACAAGACAATCTTAAGTTAAGCAATCTCCACTTTGCAAATAACATCTCGCTTGCAAAAAAAACAAACATAGATCTAGAAAATGCAAACTCCATAATCATGGTAGATTGCTAAAAACATCACCAGCCTGCAGCACCTATGTGGTAAGACTAACAACTCCCATAACATACACCCGCAATTAACATTGCATTCTTTCAGTAAAACACACAGTACAAATCGAAAAAATACATATGAGATTGTGCATTTAATCAAACTAAATACAAGTGACCACCTAAAGCTAACCTGCAGTAATTTCAGGAGGCTGCAGCAACCCGCGCCGCGGCGTGCAAAACCACAACCCACACCTGCTCAAGAAACAAGACTCAAAATGATTTAAAAAATAGTAACCGTCACCATCCCCTACCACAATTAAAACTATTCTCACAACATGTCAAAAATCATCTTAACAAAAACAGTATAAAATAACCAACTCGTAAACCTCTTGCAATACAGCTAGAGTCTTTTTGATGATACAAGCTGCAGTAGACCTGGTCCAATCTCCAAAAACAAACAAAACATCAACAAGTGCTACATCTTCAATACTATCTAAAAAAAAAATATAATAAATATATTGATTTTAATGACCTAATGACCCAGTGGTAGAAAAAACTTTCATACAAAAGCATAAGCAAACAATACTATATTATCTAGTCGACTAAGTAAAAGACTTAGAAACCACTAGCTCAGTTAGTAAGTACAAGTCTGCTTTAACAACCACATAGTCAACAAAACAAGTTAAATATTAGTTATTGTTTTCACAGAATAAAATATATACAGGGTGTCCGAAAAATACGTGTACAACGTTTGACGACAGACTCCTGACGTCAAAATAGGTCGATCTAAGCCGACTTAGTTATATCCAAAATTGTCTCGTTTAGCCGGTAGAAGGCGTCAAAAAAAAAAACAAAAGTATAACAAAGTTGAAAGTATCTATTGTAAGAAACTAAGTAAAACAAAAACCATACTTAAGCAAATGTGTAAAATGACCGCCATCTTGCTAAATACACTTATTAACACTCTTTAAAAAATGATATTGGACCCTATCTAATGTCTCGGGATTATTAAAATGGTTGCCTGCATTTAAAATCCGCTGCAATAAATCATCGCGTGTGTTTACCGGAGTCTTGTAAACTTCTGTTTTAATAGCGCCCTACAAAAAAAAGTCACACATATTTAACTCAGGAGAACGTGGTGGCCATTTTACTGGTGCATCATTGCCTCTTCCAATCCATCGGTTGGGATATTAATGATGTAAGTATTGCCGAACGGCAACGGAAAAATGGGGCGAGGCACCATCATGCATATACAACATTTCCCTCTGAAGTAAAAGGGGCAAATTCTCCAGAAGAATTGGTAATGTGTCTTGCAAAAAATTTAAATAAATATTTTCATCTAACCTGTCTGGAATAACAATGGGACCAATAAGGTAGTGATCAATAATACCTGCCCAAATATTAATTTTAAATTGATGCTGATGATGTGCAACTTTAATGGCATGTGGATTTTCATCGGAATAAATATGTTCGTTGTGGAGATTGGTTACCCCAGATCTTGTAAAGCATGCCTCGTCAGTAAACATAATTTTTCTACAAAAATTTGGAACAAGGATTCTTTTGTTTCTAATAAATTGACAAAATGTAAGCCGCATGGGGGGATCAGTCGGTAAAAGTTCCTGGACTTTTTGTATGTGGTAAGGATGTAACAACTGTTCTCTTAAAACCTCATTGACAATCGTTTTAGGAACATATAACTCACGTTCTAAAAGACGGGTACTGGTACTTGGTTCTTCTTCAACTCTTTCCAGAATCATCTCTTCTGTTTCCACAGTTCGAGTTGTTCGCATACGACCCTTGCCTTCAAACTTTTTCTCAAAACTGCCCGTTTCCCGAAGATGACGCTCAATATTGGCAAATGTTTGGTGGTTTGGTATTCGACGGTTAGGAAACCTCTCCATGTAAACCCTAACACTCTGACGCCCATTTCCTTGACAAAACCCGTATACCAGGAGCATGTCAACTTTCTGAGAGTTTGTATAACTTTCCATTTTTAATGGTAAAATGAACTTGTAATTCAAGAATGTTGATCGTATACTTGAGTAAATTTCATAGACTGGTGACAATTTGTCAATAATTGTCAAATTATTAAACGCCATAGCAACAAGGTCACTTAAAAAATTATTGTTACAGGTAATTTCTTTTTAATATTTACAAATTTTTGACGCCCTCTACCGGCTAAACGAGACAATTTTGGATATAACTAAGTCGGCTTAGATCGACCTATTTGGACGTCAGGAGTCTGTCGTCAAACGTTGTACACGTATTTTCCGGACACCCTGTATAAAACAAAAAATATATAACTAAAAACATTCAAATTTTCAATAACTTAATTATATAGATGTTGTAACGGCGCAAATGCGCGCGTAATTTAAACAAGAAAGAGAAATGAATATTAAATATGTATCCATCACGGGATGTCCGGGAACTTGAGAAGAGAAGTGAGAAAGAAAACGTGGTAGTCGAGAGTATCTAACAAGTATTCATTTACACTAAAGTACACATTTTCCAACTAAAAATAGTTGCACTTCTGCTGTAACCGATAGAAGCAAAGGATGGCGATAGCGCTGCATAGCAACCAATTATTCCTAATCTATGTTTGCTACACTTAAACATACAATCAGTAAGAAATAAAAAGTCTTTATCAGAATCTTTTTTAGTTGAAAAAAAAAAATAAATACTCGGTGTTATGTTTAAATAGACACTGGCTTACTGATAACAAATCCGAACTACTGAAAGTTAACAACTTGCAAATAGTGTCTCATTTTTCTAGGCGCATACACATACTTGGCGGTGTTCTCATTGCAATGAGTACTAAGCTAAATTGTAGTGTCATTCCAGTTAGTCACTTATCAGTTGAAATACACTGTGAGGTTGCTGCTGTAAAATTAACTTAATAATTCTAAATCCAAAGACATTTATGGTCTAACTGTTATTTTGTTGAAACTAGTGGCAAATATTATTATTTGCCCTTTAACAAAGTTGCTCAATAAATGCATAAAACAATCAAATTTTCCTAATGTTCTTAAACTTGCAACAGTGATTCCTATTCATAAAAAAGGTGATCAATTAGATGTAAATAATTATAGGCCAATATCGTTGCTACCTATAATATCAAAGGTATTTGAGAAAGTTCTTAAAATTCAATTGTTGAATCACTTTAAAAACAATAATATTATTTCAGTAAACCAATTTGGCTTTAGAGAGAGCAAGTCAACAATAACAGACATAGCTTCGCTTGTCAAGAAAATATCAGTTTGTTTTGAGAAGTTGAACTTCAAAATCTTTCTTAGATCTAAGTAAGGCGTTCGATTGTGTTTCACATGAAATTCTCCTAAGAAAATTATATGTGTATAGGCTTAGTCCAGCAAGTTGACGTCTCATAATATCCTATCTGTCTATGCGCAAACAATGCGTCATTAGGAATAGTAGTTTTTCAGATCTCTTACCAATAGTTCATGAGGTGCCACAAGGATCTGTTCTTGGCCCTCTACTATTTTTAATCTACATTAATGATTTACCTCATTGTATTTCATTATTATCAAAAAGTGTACATTTTGCTGATGATACTACCATTTTTAATAGCGGTGCAAATTTAGAAGAAGTAATGCTCATCATTCACACAATCGAACGCTTAAAAATACTTAAAAACTGGTTTGCAACTAACAAATTAAAGCTGAACAGCGATAAATCTGTTGACATGATTATTACTTTACATGCAATTACAGATACACTCCGATGTACAAAGTTTTTTGGCTTAAATTTAGATACCGAACTGATATGGAAAGACCATGCTGATATGATCGCAAATAAACTATGCTCGGGTATATTTGCACTGCGCAATCTAATAAATATGCAGCGAGTTTTTTGCTACAAAAAAGCGCTATACGCGTATTACATCAAGTACCATACCGACAAGAATGCAAAAATAGTTTTAGAACCTGCAATGTACTAACTCTACCTTCTTTGTATATTTTAAATTGTTTTCTCTATATAAAAACTAACTTGGCAAACTTTAATACATATGCATCAATTCATCTGCATAAACCACGAATAATAATACAATTTCTTTAACATAACATAAAAACTAAAATTAGGTCTAGCTTATTTAAGATGTGAGGTTGATTAAACATATGTAAGTTGTGATTTTGTGTTAGTTCAATATATTAATAAAAGTTTAAGATGTTGGCATGTCTTAGTACCCCTTAAGCTGCGTTAGTAGAACGGAGCTTTAATGTCTTAATAACTATATGGAATATTAGATATTAAATTATTAGCGTAATTATGTACATGCGCAACATTGCTAAATTCTTATTCACATGGTCCAAAATATATTGAAATGTAACACAATTTAGCTATAGTAATTGTAAATATATTTTAAAATTAATGCAATCTTAATTACCTAACATATTCGCGCCAAAAAATAATTTATTATGCAAAGGTCAAATGAGTAATATACATAAAGCAAAAAACGATTCTTGAAACATAAATCTAGATATAATAATTTCCTTCATTATTAAATTATCAATCAACTATTTAAATTAACACCGTACATATGCAAATTATATACTTTTACTGATACATGTAAATGTCATACTTAATAGTAATTGCTTAATTATGCAGATATACGATGATGTGATATATTATTAGGTATATGAGGATTTCTATTAAATTAATTTTCTTCGTAATATTTCCTTTGAATATTACATACATGGTTTTAGAAATAAAATATATGCATGATGAGAAAAATCTAATATCTGTAAATTACATTTTCAGTCAAACATGCAGCTTGCACCAATTCCATCGCACGAGCAAACCAAACCGCGCTATATATTCTTCAAGGTTCCACTACACGCTTCGTATATGTACCTTTGTAAATTAAAGCGCAAGAAAGATTTATACAATCGTGTGTTGGATAAAATTGTATACAATACAAAAAAAGCGAATAATTATTATCCACTTAAACGAAGGAATTAAATGGGCGTAAAAGTTACAACATGTGTTAAACTGAATTATTATCGAATGAAAGCGATATCGTATCTCTTCGGTCGGGGCATGTTTTCTTTCAACACCTACCTAAATTAGGATTTAATTTAATATTTATTGGTAATTTTATTTAATACTCCAATCGGTAATAATCACCTGGGTAGATTATACTTTTCCATATATGAAATTAAATCTCATATAAAAATAAGCAATATTTATACCATATGTGTTGAGTGCTTTAAGCTATAACCTCCGCATTATTACACGAATTTGCAAGATCTAAGTATAAGATATTGATCGTATTTTATCCTATAATCCCAATACATTTTTTTATGTACATATGGAACGCATTTTGTTTTTAAATCAGGTTAAATCGACCGTAAAAACAGGATAGTAATGATATATATATATATATATATTTAATAATTAAAAAATTCTTAGAAAACTTAATTTTGCAATATATTCCTGTAACGTCATAAAATTTATGTAATATAATTTTATAATATATAAAATGCTTAATTAACCTACTTAATAATGCCGCAAGACTAAGTTTTTTATGACACATCTGGTATGCATATATCAGTCGTTTAACATGTCACTACATAGAAAATAAAAAGTCAACCAGAAATGACTAATGGTTTCTTAAGCGTCCCATGTGACTTTTATGCCTTTTTAATAGAATCTGCTTGTTAGTTTTCATTTTAATTAATTGACTAAAATTTCTGTGACATATCTAACTGATAAATGAGGCATATACAATTGATTTTGTTCTCATAATTCTATTATATGTAATTTCGTATATCATTTGTAAAGCAGAACACTGATAAGAGCATTAATTTCTAATTTTATTATCAACAATCATTCACAATTAGTGCATTAAACAAGATATCAAGAACTAAATATATATGGCACATTTATAAATATTTACGCAATTGTTTATTCTACGAAATTTTAAACAAATCTCGTCATGAATGGATTATCTATATATAATTTTCATTCATGGAACAAGGTTTGTTATGAATAATTAATTGCTAATTCCCACTTTAAACTCTCTTGAATATTTATTTACATTTAAAATAGAATTACTATTACCACCAATAATTAATGGTTTGTAGTGAAAGTTAGATGCATGAGCATTATAAGAACCCAATTCATGCAAATATTGAAGCATAATCTTTTATTAAATGTTAGTATGTACTAACAGAATTTTTAAAGAACAAAATTCCTATGTTGAAAAATTTAAACCCACCGCTCATAAAATTTAAATATCCATAAAACTATTATTACATATATTAAATAAAGCAGTAAATAACTAGGTTTAGATTTGTCACACACCATAAACTATCATTATAATTTTCCATTTATTAGTATGTATCGCATTAATTGATGTCTCTGTGAAATAACAATATCATGTCGTAAATAATCTCGTCCGTTGATTGAGCTAAACTGCTTTTAAATTAATATGCTTTCATCAAAGCATAAGGGGTGCATAATTTAATTATGTGATGAATAATTTTAAACGGTCCTATACAGTTATTATATAGTAGGCATATATCATTAATACATTAAATAATATATTAATATTGCTTTAACGATTTATTGGATTTACATATACACCAGTTAGATAAATGTATGTATCTAAATTGAATTGCTATTTTATGCGTGCTATTTTAGTTGATAAATGTTTGTATGATTTGTATAACATTATACAATTGTAGTATTTGCAATCTTAGATTGTGCAGTTAATATTAATCTTTAACTATTATTAATGATATAAATATTTGAACTATATAGTAAATAGCACATTATAATAATTTCGCTTTAAAAATTTTTTTTAAAGGCTTACCTTATAATTTGCAATTAGTAATCAAATTAAGAGAATCAGATAATTTAAAGAAGGCATTACCATTAATTACAGAAAAAGACAATTTTTTTGAATTCATTAAAAGACAAAATCAAAGTTTGCTATCTAATTATAAACCACAAACTAAACAATTTAATAATAATAACCTGTTTTACAAACCACCTATTCAACAATTTGCAAAAACTAATCCGTTTCATTCACTTTTAAATATCCAATATTGAACACCAATATTCGACATCCAAATAAGTATATTCCTCAACATCTTTCAAACAAAACTTAAATAACCCTTTCTATACTGCAAACTCCAATAATAATCCAACAATTTAATTTAATAATTACAATAATTATAATAAAACAAATGTTCCAAATAGTTTACAAATCAAAAACTTCCTTTTAAACCTAATATAAACAGCAATATTACTAAAAATATGCAAAATAAATATATTCCAGAACCAATAAAAACTAGTACTTGTAACATAAATATTGCCATTGCAAGTAAAACCACAATTTTCTACTTATCACATTAATAAAAATGAAAGTAATAACTACCCATATCATAAGAACTGTTATGATAATAATCCTAATATATTAAAAAACAACCAACTCTTTGAAATAAATCCTTATAATGAACAAATATGTAACAACCAAACATAATAAACAGTTAGAATATAAAAATGAATTAATAATATATTCAAAATCAGTCAATCGAATCACAGCGGCCAAGAGTCAAGTATAGACAATTGTTTCGGTTCTACAAACCACGTCAGCGAAGACAATTTTGAATAAATATTTCTGTCCTTATGAACACAATTGATAATGTAAATAATGAAACGAAAGAAAATTGCATAAATGCTGTATGATACCGGACGTTTTAGAATTAAATTGCAACTAGATGGCGACACTAGTCTTTCGTTTCATTATTTAAATTTATATAAATTAGAACACGATCAAAATTTTCAACAAAACAACATAATTACTATAAATAAACTGTCTAACTATTTAGCCCTACATTTATATTCCTAAACTTAACATAACCCTCTTAATTTATACTGGAAGCTCTAAAAACTTAATTAACCCTGAAGTAACATACATTTTTTTTTTAAATACTATTGATCACACATTTTTTAAATAAATACTGTACATGCTATGTCATTGAACAATAAAATTGCATATATTGTACATATAAAAACGGTATTAAAGTACTCAATTATATAAAATTTGGAAACAAATGTGAAATCCAAAAGCATTAGTAAATATTGACAACTAATTTGCTATCACTACTATTATAAATTTTGAAGAAAAACCTACAAAAATTAGATACTGAATTATTAAATTCTCATAACTAAATTATTATAAAAATTTGAAACTTGTGATAAAAATTTACTACTACAACAAAACAAAAGTTTAAAAGCTAACCTAAAAAATTAAGGGTATTAACCTCAAACAAAAAAACTTTATCAAAAAACTTTGTTATGACTATCGCAACATTTTTCATTCTGAACAATTACCTTTGACTTTTATAGCAAGCCAAGAACAGATTGGCCGATATAATAAGAAACTTAATGTACACAAAAGTTATGTTTTCTCTGATGCACTTCTTTGTCCGTTTCAGCATCCTTCATTTGCGCTTAAATTTTACATATTCCATGGACCACGCTGTTCTAGGATTACTGTACAAACCAAATTTAATTAACTAACAATTCCCCCCTTTTCACAAAATCATATCGTTGCCCACATGTCCATAAAGAAATTCATTCAAAAAATTCCAAAATTAAAATTCTCGTTGGTCTAGCCCAATTAAGATTGTTGCAAAAAACAATGGATGCTTTCAACCAAAAAGAATAGCGTATTATCATCAACAACAAGCTTCCACTTCCCAATATGTTAGAAGTCTTAGACAAACTTGACAGAAACCAATATTTCACAACCTTAGATTTGGTAAATAGATTTCATCAAATCGAGATGAAATAAAAAAACACTTCAAACTGCATTTTTCACAAACACCGGTTATTATCAATTCAGGCAAATGCTTTTTGGTCTAAAAAACAATTCTTCAATTATCCAAAAAGTAATAAAAATATTTTACGTAGCGATTACAATGAAATTTTAAAATATTATTAGATAAATGCAAATTTTTAAGACATGGAGTGGCTTATGTTAGACACATCATACCACCTAATAAAGTAAGACCCAATCCTGACAAAATCAAATATTTTAATGATTTAATATAGATATTTTTAGATTTAATAATCAAGAATTCCTTACAATAATAAAACATATTTTCCAAACTAACTCAAGCTATTCCAGTTCAAAATAAATCTGCAATCAAAGTATGCAATGTACTCATTCTCTACTTTTCATTTTATAACAAAATTAAAACAGGCGGTGATACAAACAAGTATACTATCACTCACATAGAAACTGCTAAACAGTCTGAAAAACACCTGTTGTTGCAGAATTCCCATTTATATCAGAGCCCAAGAATATTGATATTAAAACTAAGCATTTCAAAAAATATAATTGACTATTGATTATTTGTGCAGCTATATAATATAACCAATTTGATTAAAAATTCCAATTACTTAAACAGCATTTTTAAAAATTTAAAGACATTATTAATACATCAGTACCGCTTAAAGAAAAACTTTACTACTCTTTTAATTTAATAATAATAATGAAAAACAAAATCCAAAAACAAATTTTTCAAATAAATTACTAACAAAACAAAACAAGCACTATTATTAGTGGTTTGGAATCAACTATTAAAATAATTACCGGCAACTTAGATCACAATGATACTATTAATACTCTCTCTACTAATCAAGATAAATTCAAAAGATGATTTCAAAAACACATTTCCTTGCTACGTAATGCTTATCAGTATTGTAAAAATAAAATCATTTATAACCAATCTACGTTAGAACTCAAACTTAATAAAACACAAAAATTTATAAAAAAACTGAAACAAACACAGATTCATCCATTCAAATTTCTATATTTAAAATTAATCACATTACATAACTCCATAATAGAGCCTATTGTAATAAAAGAATTAAATACAAGGGCTTGTTTTTTTTTTAAGTATTGTTAGGTTAGCTATAGATACTCAGCAATTATATTAAAGTAGAACTTACGCAATCGTAGTTAGAAATCTATCATTTATCCCAACCGAATCGGCCATTACGTAACGTAGTTTTTATGTGAACGTGGTTTTATCATAGCCACTACAATTAAAGCTCCCGCCAAATGCAAAAAACGTAAGTTCAGTTTGTATACGCCCAAACAACTTTGTCCAACAGAAATCTTATGGCTACTGTGTTTTGGAATTTAGAGAAGTGTTGCTAGTAGAGTTCATGGATCAACAATACTGCAGCGACGTACTGTGAAACGTTTACAAAATACAATACAAAACAAAAGAAAAAGAGGCATGTTGTCATCAAGTATAGTCTTTTTCATAATAACGCACAACCAAATACAGCAAAGACAACAAAAGAACTGCTCAAGAATTTCGAATAGTTGTTGTTCGACCACCCGCCGTACAGCCCAGACTTCCATTTGTTCATCAATGTAAAAAAACATAGTTGGAAAAACAGCGGTTCAACAGTAACAAAGAGCTAAAAATCCGTGTACAAAAACGGCTGACAATCCAGGCGGAATCGTAGTATGAAAAGAAAAAAATCTACAATAAGTCCTATGTGCAAGTTGATTAAAACTATAAATCAAGCTTTTGAACGCAGAATAGAACTGAGTACAGCATATATTGATCTAAGCAAAGCTTTTGATTGTGTGTGCCACACAAAATTGTTAGATAAACTGCATTATTATAGAGTTAGAAGCTATACTTTAAATCATTTTAAATCATATCTTACAGAAAGACAACAAGTAGTGTCATTTAATGGGAAAATATCAGAAATTACTAAGTTAACATATGGGGTGCCACAAAAGTCTATTTTTGGGTCCTTTGTTGTTCCTTCTATAGATTAATGATTTGAAAGTAACTATGCAAGCAAGTAATGTGTACATGTTTGCGGACGATACTGCTGTTGTTCAAAACATAGATAACATTAACTCAGATATTTATGCAGTTTTAGGTCAAGCAGTGACTTGGTTTAAAGCTGACGGCCTAGTAGTTATTAGTGGTAAAACTGAGTTTGTCTTTTGCTATAACTATTCAAGAAGCTGAAAAACATATTAGCTTCTTGAAAGTTCATTTCCAACCCAAACTCAACTGAGAGGTAAAGGTAGATTATCTAAGCAAACAAATTAATAAAAACTTATATTTACTTAAGAAATATAACAAAAATACATATTTTCAAACTGCAAGAATTATGTACTTTGCAAATCGCTCACCGGCGGCAATAGTGGCACAACTAATTTTCTGCAAATATTGTATTACAGTATAAAAACTCAAGTTTTATCTTTAAAAAGTTCAACAAAAACTATTTAAAGATAAAATTTGAATTTGTATACTGTATTACAATATTTACAAAAATTAAGTTGTGGCACTATTGTCACCGGTGAGCGACATGTACAATCCTTGCTATACCAAAGTATCCTTTTGTAGGGCAGTTCACCACAAGCACGGCCTATAATATAAAAAAGCTGGTAGCCCCTTACGTCAAATGCCCCAATGTCGGTGGCAACTATGTTAAACAACAGCTCACATGTATCTATCTCTCTCATTTCTTTCACTCAAAAAAAAACTGCTCAATTTTTAAATCGGCATAGACCTTGCAAAGTTATTTCCGTTCAACAATAAGTATCATTCATCCTCCGGCTTGTATTATTTATCATTTTGGTTTATTGCAGTGGCAGTATGTAATAAATACGTAAACTAAGTTTTTAATGGAAAAACTGTATGTTCCCTAGCAAATGACAAAGCGCCAGCAGAGACTGTAGTAAAATAACACAAAGTTTTTGTATTATTTGAATTGCCATCAATACACATTGTTTTAAACAATAATATTTAATTAAGAAAACTACAGTTAAAGAAATAATCAGTAGAAATTGAAAAAATCTGAGCACAAATAAAAAAAAATTATACACAAGTGACTCAAAAAATAATCATATGCAAAGTTGACAAAACAGACTCAAAAAATTTCAAACTTTTAAAGAACTCTTCAAAATATCTGCAAAAACTTTAATTTTCTATTAAATTTTGAATAAATTTCCGCTAAATAAACTTTTTCTTTTAATGTATAAGTATCGCAAGTAAAAAGCTTGTGATGTAATTATCAATCTGGACTTTCTCTTCCAATCCAGTTTTAATTTTTTTATTATTTAGTCAATCTCTAACTAACTGCATTGTGCACCGGTTCATAATAACGTTAAGTGTTTATAGTGTGTTTATAGTATTTAATGACCCCCAAAAAATACTCTTCTTCTTCTTCTTCTTTGTCAGCTATTCATACGCCACTGCTGGCGTTTTAACCTCTTCTCTGCTTGTACTGCTGGCAACTTATATTACAAGGGACCTACAGTTTTAAGTGGATTCCGAACCACTGGATAGAATTCATCACTCCATCAGAGAAGGTTTTAGCCGTAAAACCCCACGCTGGCAAGGTGGCTTGAGGAGTGGGAGAGCGTATAGAAAGTGAAAAGTATATCACGGTATATGGGAATCAAACCCACGATCTTCGGTACAGCGGCCGGATGCCTAGACCACTACGCCACGCTGTCTATCCCAAGGAGACTACTAATGAGCTAATCCAATAAGTCAAAGTAAAAAAGCCGATATATCTTTGGGTACACTATACATACTGCTATTTTAATTTTAATTTTTCTAAATCCTGCTTTTTTTTTATTTATATTTGTAAATTGGTAAGTACTCTTAAATAGTATTTTGAACTTTGTAAGAATTAAAAAAAAATGACTGACTCCAAAAAAACCTTAGTATGTTCATTCAAGTAAATTGAAGATTCAGGCATAAATTATTTACGTTTGATCTTGTTCAGTTTAGTGCAAGAACCACTGTGAAAGCAGTTCGAATTCAACAAACCAATCGTAGCAATATCTAATTGCAAATATATTTCGATGCAGTCTTCTCTAGGTTCTGCATGTTTGTGTAGAACCATTATCGCAAAAAAGTTGGTTACACAAAAAAAAACAAATAAAACGTTTTCTTCTTCTATAATAATTAATAATAAGATGTTAAGAATTACGGTAGTCAAACGTACTTAAAAAAGTTTTAGAAACAAATATCGTTTAATGCTCTCTAAGAGCCGCTTTTACAATTGTCAGATAACTCATACCTAGAATAAATTTATCTAAATGTATATACCTGGTATAGCATTAGTTTTGCCCTTGTTACAGTCTAGATAACCTATTGAAACAACAATAATGACTTATAAACTGACGTATAAAACATTTATACGCAAATTTGTTGTGCGCGTTACTTAGTTAATATACGAGAGAAAATTACTGCTCCAAGCACCGGATAAGTTATTCATGGTTTATTCTCCTCGAAACATACAAATAAAGTTTTATAAAATTGCTAGGACTCCTAAAGTAATTGGAGCAATTGTAAAATTGACCCTTATACTACATATGTTTTCATATGTTTGCTTGGACAATTTTAAAAAGGCTGCATACTTAAAGTGATTACATAATCGCATTAATTTATAAACTCCCTGTACATAAATTGTATAATTTTCAATTTTTGCCTTAATCATAATAACTCGATGAAATGAATTAGTTCGGAAAACTTTTTTTAAATTTAAATGGGTCTTAAGTTTAAATTGCTTGCTATTGGAACTAAAAATAGTAACCATTTGTATGTATTTACAATTATATTTATAAATTATGCGTAGCGTATTTGAACATAATAAATCATTTATAGCATAATTTTTTAAATTGATTAGTAATAAAATAAATATATAATAATAAATTAAAACAAACCAATCAGAATACAATCAATTTAATTATTTTGTATAAATAGTTATCTCGTAAATATAATTTTGAAATGTTCATTACGTACACAAATGTATGTACATACCTAAATAAAAAAATGTATTTAATAATAATAAAAATTCAATCAAAATGTAGTTAAGTAATAATATTGAAATTTGTCGTGTACAAATATAACCTAAATGATATTTTATTATCAATATAAATCAAATAAAAAAATTGTATTTCCTTACTTCATTAATTTTGTATATTGCGGATTGCATATCTTTTGGCACTTGATATACATAAAATTAAGAGTATATACCAGGTGTTTTACTTAAAGCAAATACGGACTATAAATTGCTGTAAAAGGCTACTTCTTATTGAATGTCATACATCTAAACTAACTAAATAACTCTAATTGAAGATCACATACTATTACTGAAAGCAATAGCTTTTCTAACAACGTCCGAAATATATATATATATATATATATATATATATATATACGCATGTATAAAGGATTTTAAGAACATTAGATCTTGGTCATGAATTGAGAACATTCCTTAATACTTTTATTATGAGACAATTAAGTTTTTATGTCTGGGAAGTATAATACCCTGAGTTGAATATTACTACTATTTTAATAATTTTTAAAATAACAACGGAAATATTCTGTATGTAATCTTCTAGTTTTTGCATGGTTTTGAGTACATTTAGAGTAAGTTTAGTTGCAAATCATCGTTTTAAAATTGTTTTGACTAACCAAACATAGATGTCAATACAAGAGCTAAATTGTTTTAAAGCTATTAGATTGGAACGATACATGCTTTAAATTTAGAAACAGAAAACTGAGTAAAATTCCTGTGATAGAAAAAAAACATATCTTTTAATTATAAAACAACTTTTGAATTGTAATATAAATAAAACTCAATATTCTGTACACCATCAATAAATCACTATTTTTCAAATTGAGTAATTGTGGATATTTATTGATTTATCTAGTTTATAAACTCATTTAATATCAAATTTTTTTGTACTTTTTGATATTTGATTTTATTGCTATTTAACAGGCGGAGGATCATTAAATCTATTTATTTTCATTTAAATATCCTACAGTAAATGTTAAGATATGAGGTAGCTGTAGATGAATTGTTTGCAGTAATCTGCGTTCTCCATGGTGGTGCTAGATATATCAAATTTAGTAAACAGTTTTGAATTATGCTTATAATAATATTGTCAGTGTATATTATCAATATAATTCATTTATGTTAAAAACATAAGTTTGACTGATACTAGGTGAACTTTTAATGTATGCAGATTAAATTGGTAATGTTAAAAAATGAATGGACAAATTAATTTAAAAATTTTGTGTTTTATTAAAATTTAGCAAACTTGGATTTTAAAGTATACAGTGATGTCAAATTATACGTATTTAAAGTAGCGCTATCAATATGTACAAAATCTCGAAGTTGGTTGTATAGTTTATCATATTTGTTATTATAAAATTGTTCAGTTATTGCAATAATTATTCGATTTATATTAACACTTTATTGTGGTGGTTTTACTGTTACTGTATTCTAACATGATAATAAGATTTATATTATAATATAACAGTACAGTTTCATTATTAAGGTATAAAATAATATAAACCGGATAGACAACAAGTAAAATTATTTTACAAATCGACGGCATGTAATTTTTTTTGCTTGAATGAGGGTCGAGGGATATTAAAGGAAGTCGTAAATATTACTCTCAAAATAAAATAAAGTCAAATTAGTAAGTAAATACGATTGTAAAATAGTGGCGAGCTGATACGGTTAATTTATTATTATATTAACTATTAGAAAATATTGAATAAAACAATATCAACAGTTTGATTTAAATGTTAGTTTGAACAATGTTTAATATTATTATACCTACAAAATATTACACAAAAATTTTAAATTTTAAGCTACTACTATAAGTTAAAAGTAATATATAATTTCTAGGTAAATATGAGACAGAGTTGTTCTTTGCAATCGTTGAATTTGGTCTTTGATTAAAAAAATATATCTCCTTCCGTCGGAGAGTGTATGAGATAATCATATCAACCCAATAATCATATTATTTTTTCGGGATTATTAGAAAAACTAAATATTTTTGACGTAATTTTATCCGCTTAATTAACATAATATATTTAATAGAACATAGAAAAAGAGGGATAGTTTATTATTTTAATAGTGTTTTGAGTATTAAATTTTTAAATATATAAAAATTTATTGAAAGTACATTTGCTTTAGTATGCATATGTTCATATTACGTATTTAATTAATGCACTATTTTAATTCACTTTTTTATGAATAAGAATCGAAATAAGATTGAAGTTAGTTTTGCAAATGTCGTTTTACTTAATATAATTAAAAGATCAAATATAATAAGGGGTCATTTTTGTGTATTGTTGTTAATTGTGAAAAGTAGTAACACCATCGTATAACGAAGAGGAATGAACTCATAAGTTATGTTAAGCTATAGTATTTTTTTGTTACTCTGAAAAGATGAACAAAGTAACACTATTTTATATTGGAGGAATGAACCCATATTTATGTTCATAACACGCATGCCTTTCTTACTTTATCCTGTGATTCCCCTTGCACAAAATGTTTATTGTGCAAGGTGCTTGCCCTATACATTTTTTTTAGTCAAATTTGAGTATATAATGAAGGAATGGTGCTTTAGCTTAGTCAGTATTTAATGCAGAACGTTTGTGATAAGTGGTTGTTAGTGCTTTATGGAATATTTATTAAAAACAAAGGTAAGTTTATATTTCTAACAAATCTGAAAAATATCTTTAAACAGTTTTAACAATTTTTCTCAAAATTCAGTTCTAGTTTAGGTGTTTTTATTTTATTACTGTTATCTACGAGTAATAATTAATAGTGAAACATTAATTTTTTTTTCTTAATTACTGATAATTAAACTTTGACGGTGTAATATTTAAAATAGATTCATTTTGATTTGATTTTGATAATTATTATTATTGTTTCAGTCTCATTTGTTGTTCTTAATAAGCACATTAACAAATAATATAAAATATTAATTAAATTTATTTACTTTCTTAACATGACTATATTAACTTACTACCAATATCCGGCAACTTAAGTATACCTGTACATTCAAAATATCCAAATTTCTTTAATTAATTTAAATTTACTTTTAAATTGTAATAAGCTTAGTGCTAATTTGCTTCTATAATACCATAATGTTCTTTATGATATAAATTCAGTAAATAAAATTTCAAATATAATTTAATTACTTTTTATATTTTAATAAAAATTATGTATAAGCACATTAGTATAATTAACCACAGTATTTACGAGTAATAATACTTAATTTGCATTTAATAATTTTCAATAAATAATACAAATGTGCATCAGCAATATTTTGAAGTTACGTTTTAAAATTAAATTCATTTGACATAAATATTTAGCTTTGTTATAATTTTTTTGCTGATGTTTGCATTTGAAAATGTGTAATACTTTCTTATTTTTGATCTTTTACTAGAATAAACCAAATTTGATTATCTTATTATTATTACTTGTAAAATGTATCTTTGAATATAATTATTTTAGTAATAGATTTTTTTTATTTTAGCTAAAATAACTTTAGTAGAAGCAAATCACAAATAATTGCATATGGTATAAATTTATCTATTTTGTTTCAAAGTAATAATTGTTTTTTGCTATTTAGTCTAACATCACATTTTCTGTGGTGATTTTCTTTTTAATATATTTACTAAAACCTAATCATTTTCTTTTTCAATCCATTTCAATTCATTTTAAATGTAGCATCAAAATAACAAGCTTTTTATTCTAAAGCATTTAACGATTTCCGGGGCATTTACAAACCTTGAAGTTGATTATTTTTCCGATCAGCTTATATGTTTGCTTGCAAAATTAGTCCTCTATACTTTTTCAAGTATTATTGTATTATATTCTTACTTCTTTTGTTTTTTATAAATATTTACATCTTCTTATTGATTTGATTAATTTGTTTTTTTTTTTAATTTAAAAATTATTTATTTTACTACATTATTCAATATCAACTTTAATTTTAATATACAGTTCTTTTTTTAAAATTAATATCTAAGATTCATAATTCGTTACAGATCCATCCGTTCAACTCTTTTCTTATTCTTTTTCATTTTCCATTTATATAATTTTTTTGTATTTACGTTGATCTATTTGTTATTTATGCAAACCGTTTTTTTAATTTCTTTTGAATATAAAAAGTACTAAATATTTGTTGAATAACATAGATATTTTTAAATTAATTTAAATAATTTTAAAACCATTTTAAATAGTTTTTGAGTCCTACAAAAGCATGTAAATGCATGAATGCTGCTATTTCTTGTTATTTATTATAACGTTCATGATATTCTGAATCCATGTAAGCAATATGTTGCCATAAAATTAATAACAATGTTGTTTGTTTATACTTAAAACAGCCGTAATTAGGTATATGATCATTTTTTTCATTTTTTTATAGATTATGCCTATTATCAAAAAAGCCCCATAAATTAAAAATTAGTTATAACCTCTCAGTTAATTACAATAACTTTAAATGAAAAAAACAAATATCATTTTATTTATTAGGTTTATAGCAGAATATTGTTATAAAAGTATGTAGGTATTATATATTTTTAGATTCAAAATTTCATAGAGATTTAGTTTTACAATAACAAAAAATATGTTGCTATTTGTTATTCGGAAGTAACTGTTGTTTTTCAATCAAACTGAATGATATTAAAACTATTTTAATTTTTTTAGTAATATAAAGAGAATTTTTCAATTTGATTGAAAAACAAAAGTTATTCAAATGTACGTTTTTTATCTAATATCTTGTATAAAAAACGATTCAAATTAGCAATATTATTATTTGAATTATTAATATTGTAAATATGCCTTATATACTTATGTATTATTCTTTTATTTCCTATTTGATTATACTAATCAGCTGATATTGTCATATATTTAAAAAAAATCATATTCAATTTATTTTAAATTCATTATTGCTTAAGCTTTAACAAAAAAAAATGTAATACTCTATTCTGCTACTAAATAAGTTTAGTAAAATAAATAACCAAAATATAAATAATTTTATATTAATCATAATTTAGAAAAAAAAAACTTTAGTAATTTAATATTCTTAATTAATTATTTATTATATGATCCAACATTAACATATTAGATTCAAGAATTAACCATATATATATTTTTCAGATGTCAAACTACTACCTAGTTCGTTTTTTAGACGACAACGTGCTACATATTTGTCCTAATAACAAAGCTAACGTAAAATGTACAAAAGACACACAAGTAAAACTTGTAAAATATATAAACAATAGATTTTATCATGCCAGGATACTAAAAACAGAAAGTAAGTTATTATTATAGTAATACATATGTTACTAATAACATATTTTTTATTTAAATTTTATTTATTTTTTAAAGTGTGGCGCTTACTGATTTGTTGTTTATTAAAAAAAAAAATAACAAATCATTTAGTTTTAAACAGTTTTATTGTTAAAAATATAATAAGTTGGAAACATTTGGAATACACTGCAATAAAATTTAATACAAATACAAATACTTTTGTATTTTAGGAAAAAGTGACATGATAGCAATTCAAGTAAAATTAAAAAAATTAAAAAAACTATCAACTCCAGAAAAAGCCAGTTGTAATGATCCGTTGACACCACTAATACCAAAAAATGGTAATTATCCAATAATATTATATATTATTCTTTTTTGTAATTCATTGCATATTTACATTAATATTTTGATTGTACTAAAATAATTGCATACATAATATAATTTAAATAAGTAAAATAATGTAATAAATGAAATAATTTTGAATTGTTTAATTTAACTTAGTTTCTTACAATGTTGGTTACATGCATTATTTGAGTGCGATTGTATGGTTCCAAATTTCTTGTTTTGTTAAAATTCTAAAATTGTTGTATTGATTTAAAATTTTTATTATTTATATTTTTATAGTGTTAGAGTTATCCAGCAGATAGAAAAACAAGATCAAAGAAAGAAAAATATTGCAGAAAAAATTTCAAAAATCTAATTCACATTTCAACATTTTGGATAGACAACATAATAGTGATAAAAATGTAGTTAGGCCTTCTATGACTATATTGCAAAATTTAGAAGTTAACAAAAATATTTTAACCAAGGATCTAATTTGGACTGATTGTTATAATACTGATAATGAACTATGTAATAAAAGCAACAGCAAAACAATAAATATGCCATCAATTGTAGCCGGGCCATGTTCAAGTGGACCACCTGATTTCCAAAATTACTCATCTAATAGTTCCACTTCAGATTTGCCATCCGATGTAGCTGGACCTTCATCAAATATGTCAACAAATTTATTTTAAAGAAAAGATGCAGATGATGATTATATTTTATCTAGTAATTCTAGTTCCGACTCTACTAGTATTGAATCTAATTCATCGGATAAACTCGACAGCAAATTATCAAATAAATCAACAGATTCGGAAAGCTCATCAATAAATATATCAAGTGATACTGCAAACTCTTCTTCCAATACAGGATTTTTTTTTCTAATAAAATAACGGCAAACCTTTCAAATAGTAAAAAACCAAAAAAGTATTTATGTCCTTTTTGCAAAGTTTTAATACAAAAGTTTGCAAGACACTTGATATTAAAGCATAATTAAGAAAATGATGTTAAAGAATTTATGAATATAAAAAACAACAATTTCGAAAGATTGAAATTGATTTCAAAATTAAGAAACAAGGGAAGTTTTATTTATAACACCGATAATAATATTAATAAGGGTGACGCAATTGTTGTTCGTCGTACAAAAAATGGAGAAATTTCTCAGTATACTCCATGCAGTAAATGTTTTGGACTATGTAAAAACAAAACTTTATACGCACATTATAAATTTTGTACAGGTGCAAAATCCGCCACAAAAATCTTGCAACAGCAATCAAGTGCGATAATGTGTAATATTTCAAAAAAACATCATTATTTACTCAAAAGCAGAGTTATCCCAGGAATAAGAAATTCCGAAATTTTCAAAGCTACTTTAAACGATGATTTCATATTATCTTACGGTAGTAATTTGTGTGAAAAACATGCCAAAAATATGAACCATATGATAAATCCAATAAGGCAACATTTACGACATATAGTAAAGATTTTAGATGAAATGAAAAAAATGAATCCAAAAATTCAAAATTGAAAATAGTTGATACATCCTAATTATTTTGATCTGTTCATTGATGCAATAAAAAAAAATCAATAGATTTGATAAAACTAGTACAGTATACGGGGCACCAACGGTTGCAATGGCGATGGGCGCATTGGTGCAAAAATGCGCATCTTTTTTAAAAATTAGAGCAATGTACAATTACTTATGAAAGTTTGATTACTTATTGTTCCAGATGGGAATACATATACGATAACACTTTTACAACAAGAGTGTACAGATCCACTTTAGAAGACACTTATAAAGCTAAATGGAATAAAATAAAATTATTACCATTAACGGAAGACATTACAAAATTAAATAAGTATGTAAACAATGTAATAAACCAATGTGATAAAGATTTGGAAGAAGAAGATAAATTCAATTACGGTCAATGGGCAGCACTTTGCAAAAGCTTGCTTTTGCAGTTATTACTATTTAATAGAAAACGCACTGTTGAATTAGAAAGAATGGAAATTAGTGATTTTAATAAACGACACACAGTACAAACCGGTTCGGACTGGTATCAAACTCTTACTCAAATCGAAAAATTGCATGCAAAAACATACCTTAGAGTAAATATAAGAGGTAAAAAGGGGAGAGGCGTTGCAATTTTAATAAGCAAAAGACAAGAAAATTTGTTAAATAAAATTTTAAAGTTAAGAAATAGGGCGTCCGTTTCTTCAAAAAATCCGTACGTATTTGGAAATAACGAATTTAATTATTTTAAGTGCAATGAGTATTTAAGAAATGTCGCACGAGTATGTGGTGCAAAACAACCCGAGTTAATACGTGGCACAAATTTGAGAAAGCACATAGCAACAATGATCCAAGTTATGGCACTGACGGAGGATGATTTGGGACATTTGGTTCAGTTTATGGGGCATGATATTCTCATACATAAAGCTCACTATCGCTTACCCACAGAAGCAATTCAAATAGCAAGAATGTCAAAAGTATTATTGGCTTTAGAATCTGGGCAATATAATAAATACCGAAGAAGAAATCTGGACAATTTGGATGTGCAAAAAGATGAACAAATAGATGCTACTATTGAAAATGAAAAAGAAGGTAGAGATGAGGAAATAGATGCAACTGTTGAGAGTACCATACATGAAATAGAAGATGCTCCAACAATGTGTGATAAATTTCTATCAGGTAATTATCTTAAATTATTAAAATTAAAATATATTTTATAATAACTAATATATAAGCAAAATTGTTTGTTATAATTATTGAAAGCATTTTTGTCTTATTTATTTTTTAATCTCAGAGTCTGACCAGCCAAGCGGTTCTAGCACAGCGGGCTTTCAAAAATATCAATGTAAGTGTATCCATAACAAAATTGGTGTAAATGACATAATATATTAATTATGTTTTTATTGTTTTCAGTTAGAGCACCAATTAAAAAAATATTGTGGAAGTCACCAGAGAAACATATAATGCGAACAACTTTTTAAAAAAATATTTGTAAAAGTACACTTCCTTCTTCAAAAATATTAGAAGAATTAATAAAAAATAATCCATTATTTGAAGCCAATAATAGAACTGTAAAATCGATGAAAGCTTGGATTCAAGCAGAACACAAAAGAAAATACAAAAATAAAAAATAAAATTGTTTTGTTTTAAATATTAAATACCTTTTAAGTTTTTATTTATATTTTACTTTATAAATAAAATGTATTTTATTTTGATTTTTTGTATAAATATACTTTTTTTACATTTTGTTATTATTTTGAATTTTATACTCTTAAAACCCAAATACACAAAAAAACTTATATATTTTTATATTTTCCAATCAATTTACATCAAATTACGTCAATATAGACGGAAAAAAAAATATTAAAAAATGCTCTTTTTGCTTAGCCCACTGAGAAAAAAACATGGTTTTATGGCTTTTGCGGCGTATAGGCAGGGCATAGACTTGAAATGGCGCCAGATTTAGATTCTACTTAAAATTTCTGATCGATTTCACTAGTAAATTTATGTTTTTGAGTTAAATTTGCAATTTTTAAACATAAAATGCGAATAAGTTAAAAAACGACAAAAAAACTAAAAAAAATTGTAATTTTTTTTTTAAGAGTTTCATACCCTCATGATCCGATAAAAGACTACTAATAAGTTATAGAAACTGAAAAAAAATAATAAAACAAAATTCTCAATGCAGCCCCCCCCCCCCCCGCTCTGGTCCGTTTGAAATGGAATTGCCCATATACTATTATTAATTTCAATGCTTACTATTTTAAACTAACAACTAAATAATCCGAGAAAATATTCAATTTATAATACAATATTTAAACATAACTTCTGACATATTAAATTAGTCAATGGTAATGCATACTTGTATTAGACGCATTACGTATATTTAAAAAAATTATAACTTGGTAAAATATGAAATACTTGGTTTCAAAAACTATCATTTTTATTAGAATAATTAAATTTGTCAGATATTATGTTTATATTCAAATAAGCATATAACTAAAAAAAATATAACTTTTACTGGGGTTTGCAAACAGATTTATATAGTACCTGTGAATTTGAGAACATTTTGTTTTTAAGAACATTTCTTGAACTTGTTATTATGTAGTATAATAAAATATGAAATAGTTGTATCTAAAAACTAGTATTTTTATAACATTAATTAATTTTGTTAGATATTATGTTTATAATCGCATATGCCTATAATTAAAAAGTTAATAACGTTTACTGGGTTTTGCGAACAGATTTATATGGTACCTGTGAATTTGAGAACAATTTGTTTTTGAGAACATTTCATGAAATTGTTTTTAGTATAATAAAATATGATATAGTTGCATATAAAAATTATCATTTTTATTAGAATAATTAAATTTGTCAAATGTTTAGTCATATAGGCATTTGCATATAGTTCAAAATTTAATAACATTGGCCGAGTTTTGCGAACGGATTTATATGGTATGCACGAATTTGAGAACATAATTTGCTTTTGAGAACATTTTTTAAAATTGTTATTAGAATAATAAAAAAATTAAATATTTGAATGCAACAACTATCATTTTGCGAACAGATTTATATGGTACCTACGAATTTGAGAACATTTTGATTTTGAGAACATTTCTTGAAATTGTTTTTAGTATAATAAAATATGATATAGTTGCATCTAAAATCTATCGTTTTTATTAGAATAATTAAATTTGTCAAATGTTATGTCATATAGGCATTCGTATATAGTTAAAAAAATTGATAAGTTTTGCGAACAGATTTATATGGTATCTACGAATTTGAGAACATAATTTGATATTAAGAAATTTTTTTTTTTTTTATTGGAATAATTAAATTTGTCAAATGTTATGTCATATAAGCATTTGCATATGTGTAGTTAAAAGTTTAATAAATTTGGCCGAGTTTTGCATACAGATTTATATTATATCTACGAATTTGAGAACATTTTGATTTTGAGAACATTTCTTGAAATTGTTATTTGAATAATAAAATATTAAATATATGAATACAAAAACTATAATTTTTATTAAAATAATTAAATTTGTCAGATGCAATGTTTCAATACGTATATGCATATAATTAAAAACTTAATAACTTTAACTGGGTTTTGCGAACAGATTTAAATGGTACTTACGAATTTGAGAACATTTTGGTTTTGAGAACATTTCTTGAAAAATTGTTTTTAGTATAATAAAATATGATACAGTTGCATCTAAAAACTATAGTTTTTATTAGAATAATTGAATTTGTCAAATGTTATGTCATATAGGCATTTGCGTATAGTTAAAAATTTAATAAATTACGCCGAGTTTTGCGAACAGATTTATATGATATCTACGAATTTGAGAACATTTTGATTTTGAGAACATTTTTTGAAATTCTTATTATAATAATAAAATATTAAATATTTGAATACAAAAACTATAATTTTTATTAAAATAATTAAATTTGTGAGATGTATTGTTTCAATACGTATATGCATATAATTAAAAAATTATTAACTTTGGCTGGATTTTGCAAACAGATTTATATGGTACCTACAAGCTTAAGAACATTTTGATTTTTTTGATAAACTTAAAACAATTTTGTTTTTGAAAACAACTTATAAACTAATAAAGTCTGATGTTGGTCAAATTTAAACGGTACATCCGATTTTGAGAACATTTTTGTTTTTGAGAACATTATCATAAAATATCTCAGTCGACATCTACAATCCTGTAGTTGTTTTAAATTTTTTTATAATTTACATTTTAGTTCCAAATAGCTAGTGCTGCCATTTTTCTATAGTTTGCCGCATATTGAGAACATATATTAGAAATCAATTAACTCAATTTCTGGAAATAAATATAGCAAAATCTTTTTACACATCAACATATTAACTGCATTAGAATGCATTATGCGTAAAATTAATAACATTAAAACATTTGTTTTGTTGTAATGCACTGTTTTATTTTACGATTTTGAGAACAGTCCTCAAAAACAAAAATGTGCTCAAAATCGTTCGTACCATATAAATTTGTTCTCAATACCCGACTAACATCAGACTATATATATATATATATATATATATATATATTTATTGAGAAGATGTTATGTAAGAGATGTATCTATGGTTTTATGTCACATGTGGAAAAATATAGTTTAGTACTGGTACACTAGGTTGCTAAAGTATTACGACAAAATACATTTGTATGGAAATTTTGATTATGTTACAAAATTTTATATCATCGAAGCTTATAGATGATGATAAATTTTTAGCATTGATGTTCCGTTAGATACATAAATCGAAAAGTGTGCAAATAAAACATACTTAATTTATATATTACACAATTAGGTTTGTAAAAATATTTGGTTTGTTTCAGCACATACTTGCAATTATATAAAGCCGTTTGATCTGTGCATTTAAAAAAAAAAACAATTTGCATTAAAAATTGTCTAAAGTCTTGGTATGTAATTTGTTTCTTGTAGAACTGTTCTTTGAGACTTTTGGTACAAATCTTTTATAATTCATTGAGTTTTCGTTATCCACTTTACACAATAAATCTTAAATGGCATTTATAAATTCACTGGCTAACTTTATATACAAACGGTTTTCTTGAATCTACAAGTGATTTTTTACAAATATTATAATTTTTTTTTGGGTCATATAGAATTAATAAAAATATGACAAGGAAAGCAAATATAATCACATAATCTTATTAATGATGCCATTGGTAGCAGTCGTTTTAAAGCCGTAGAAAGTAGACTAATTTAATTTGTATAGTGCACTAACTAAAAAAAAAATATATAATTTAGTGTTAATACTAAAATTTACGACGTACATATAGAATAACTATTTACTTTTAAACAAAGAAAGTAGAACAAATCCAACTTTTTGGATAAAAGCAAGGTTTTTTATTTAGCTTGCTAATCAGTTCTGCCTACATTAGTTATTTAATCAGTTTTGTCAAGCAGCTCTAATACAGGAACATTAGCAAAAAGTCGTTTAAACAATAAAAACACAAACAATTACTATATCATCAGAAAAAGATTTTTAATAGGATGTATTTTACGTGCATTAACAATTGCTTGCATTTCATGGGGTATCTTTAAAATTAAATCTGCAATGCTTTCTTCAGGACTAAGTTTGCAATTTTCTAAAAAGGCTTGCTGCAACTCATTCGAAGCCAAGAGCAGAATTACTACTTTGAATTCCTTCACCAAGCATGTCCCAATTATGTTAAACGGGATTGGCATCTAGACATACTGTTGCTTATTATGTTATAACAAAGGTTATAAAACATACGAGACAGCTGTCAAAGGGTTTTATAAAATGATTTACAACTTTTTATGTAGCGTTAAAGAAATTTTAACTCATTCTATAACTGAACCTCTTTGATAGCTGGCTCTAGGGCTAAAATTACTCTCAGTAAATTGTGTTTCTAGTTTTTGCCATATTTTACGTCTATCGGTAGATTGCTAAGAAAACCTGGACTTCTAAACTAACTAAAGCTTGCTCTGGTTTGTATTAATTTTATTGACCAATAGTTTTTTCTTGTTATTTTACGTGACTATGTTTCTTACAGTACTGTTATCTACATGACGATTCTATTTTTAGCACCAAACTGCACTATTATAAAGGGTGGGGTAGTGAAGTGGAGAGAATTCAAACTACTGAAATCAAGTTATACAAAGGACACTGCCAAAGTTTGCGGAAAATGTAAATCAAAACACAAATTAAGTTATTTAAAAAAACTCTACAGTTCGTCGTGCTGTGTGACCGCTTGTATTGTCATAATGAACAATAATTTGTTGGTTTATCTTGTTCCTTCTGATTCCAGCAATAACTTTCGGCAAACAAATTAAAGTATACCAGCCAGCATTAACTGTCCTTCGATCCTCTAATGCAACAGTTGCAACATGAACCGTTTTGTGGGCTTAGGTTTACTTTGAAACGCCCATACAGTTGATTGCTGTTTAGTTTCAGGTTCATATGAATATATCCAAGATTCGTCACCTGTTAAGATGTTATATACCAAATTTGAACGACCTCCTTCAAATTTCTTTGGTATTTCCTTGCACCACTTAACACGTGCCAGTTTTTGTTTTTGTTTTAAATTGTGTGAGATCCAACGACTGTAAAACTTCCTGACATGCAAATGATCGTGCAAAATCGTATGTATTTGTTTTGCTGCAATGCCAAAGGATGCCTCTATCTCACCATAGGTCACATGCCGGCCTGACAAAATCATTTCACGCACAGCATCAATATATTTTGCAACAACAGAGGTGCATGGACGACCTTTGCAAAGATTGTCATCAAACGTTAGTTTTCTACGCTTGAATTCTGCAAACCATTTGTAAACCATAGTTTTGGATCCCCAAATAACAAACTAAGTTTTTCCACACATTGCTGCGGTGTTAAACCGTATCAAAAATAAAAAAAAAATCATCACTCGGAAGTCAAGATTCGAAATTTCTTTTTTGATTTGAACGGTTTTTCTCTTTTTAAACCAAGAAAGAAATCAGAAATTACAAATTATGTTGTAAAATCATATAATATATACAGGGTAACAATAATAGTAAAAATAATAATATGTATTTTCCAACAGAAAATACATTCCAATAACAGGGAAACATCCATTTTAGTACTATAAGTACTATAAAGAATTAATTAAAAAATAAGTATATAAAGAGGTAATAATTGACTAAATAGAATAATGATTATTACGTCATTGTTGTAAATTGTAAGTCAACTTTTTGTCCTAGGTACACGTCTTATAGTGCGTCAACCACTACTTAACTTGTATTTTATTTTACTGCTACATTTTTAACATTTAATACAAAAAATTAACTAAAACACTAGAATAAACTTGATTGGATTTAAGCTGTAATTGTAGATGACATTTTTAAAAACTTGTTACTTAGTTTAATTTTGTACTAGCTATAGTAATGTTTGACATTCTAGTTTAATAAAAAAATAGCTTTGAAAAGCACATTGCTTACGGAAGTTTAGAACAGTTTTACTTTGACGTCTACTTGAGTTTGTTAAATCTTCTAGTACTTTGCTTCCTTTTTTATTTGATTGTTTGCTCAAATTTGATAGTTAGCTTTTCTAAAAGTTGAGATAAGGGTATTTGCTTAGGTAATAGGCTTCTTTGCGAAGCGTACTAACATTAGATCTTACTCTTACATTAAATTCTTGTTTTATTTACCAATTTTATCAGTACGAATTTTTGGATAGTTTAAAGTATACAAATGTCAAATCAAAACCAAAACTATACATATTATTTTAAAGCAGTTCATACAGTTTGGCAACTGTTGATGTCAATAAAAAAAAGTTACGATTTATGATTAAAGATATGTAATCTGCCAACAATGCTATTTCTTGAATGTTATTTGAAGATCGCCAAAAACAAAATCATCATATTTTATTTAAAAAAATATACTACAATCAACAATTTACTACTACAAATCTATCGTATTTGAGACAGCAGTCATAAATATCTGCTCTCTCTGCCAGTAGTTTGAGTAACCCACATAATTTATTATACTGTTCATAGGTTGCATTTAAAACTAGAATTGGAGTTCGCTGTGTTTGTCAACATAGATTAACAAGTAACTAGTACAACAATCTAATATATCAAATACATTAATTTTTCAACGGGCTCCAAAAATAAATCGGAAAATATACATTTTTGATGACTATGTTGCAAATCTTTTTAGGCGTAATACAGTGTTATTTATTAGCATTGTTTTTTGTGTGCAGGTAGAGCGTCAAAAGTTGCGTTAAGAGTATATAAGTTAAGTAATTAAACTAGTTATAAATTGTTATAATTTGTTGATGGAAAGTATGGTAAATCTTTCTTTACTTTATAAGTTCAAAAAAAAAAGATTTAATTACACAATGGCTAAAAGATCTTTTAAGGGTGTAATTCAACTGTCAGAAGTTATTTACACATATACCAAGAAAGATCTTAGAGGTGTGTAATACAAAACACATTGGCAGTAAGGTCATCGGATACTGACAACTGTAGCATGCTTGGAAGGCTGTAAAAGATTCACACACTGACAGTTAAGACGTTGAAATTGTGATATCTAACAGTGAGGCAGTTGAGACCTTAAGATTGCACAATAACTGAAAAAAAAAAAAATTACACAAGCCAGTTATACAGACACTGGTATTTTTTTTCCTGAAGAGAAATCTTTTATAGACGACCCCACACGCTTGAAACGCATGGGAGTGTAGGACTCCACTATTTAAAATGTTTACCTACTAAAAAACCTCATTTCTTTTGCTTCTTACTGTTTTATTCCCGGTTCACCGTTTCCGATATGTCGACAGGAGCAAAACAAGCTCTATTTAAATTTCCTTAGTAATGTTCATTCCTTAGCTCTTGTAAACGTTGTTGTTCTTCGGATTTTTTTTCTTTCATGATGGTGATAATCATATGGTGCGCAACTTTCCAATTTTCCTTCAAATCCATCATTTTCTGTACCAGTATCTCTGGTGTTATTTCGATACCCAGTAGTTCACTTGCACTTATCCTTGTTTCCACCCATCTTTGACAGACAAAGATAACATGCTCAGGGCTATCCACTTCACCACAGTAGGCGCAGGTATCCCAAATAATCCGTAACCAGTCAACACTTGAGTAAGCCAGTAGTCCATATTTCTATGCTTGCATTTCATCCACTCTTTCAAGTTTGGTATGAGCCTCTTGGTCCATTGTCCCTTCTCCGTATTTGCAGACCAGCTTTCCTGCCACTTGTTTAACAAACACTCTCTCATCCTTGTATATGTCTCTTTTTTGTCAGATTCCAAGCACTGAAGTATTTTTGACCTTTCTGCTACTAATAGTTCTATGGGAGGTATTCCTGTGATCACATTTAGAGCCACCATCGATGCTGTCCTGTACGCGGAGACCACACGCAACAACACTTTCCTTTGTACAGCGCATAGCATATTTTTGTACTTTTTCTTTTCCAGCACACTACTCCAAATCGATGCTCAGTACAGTATAGTATTATGCACTACTGTGCCTATAACTTCCCGCTTTGAGCTAGTTGGTCCTCCTGTATTTGGCAACAGCCTCATCAGGACTGCAATTCGCTGTTCTGCCTTCTTAGTAATTTCCTTGACGTGAATGTCAAACATTCCCAGGCTGTTTAGATATACTCCTAAATATCTAACCAATTTTGACGGTTTCACCTCGGTATCACATACTTTAAAAACTATGTCATCTTTACCTTTTTTTTCATTTAACATTAGTGCTTCCGTTTTTGTTGGTGCCAGAGATAGCTTATTGGCATTTGTCCAGCGGTTTAATCTGTGCAGGCACTCATTTGTGCAGGTTTCTAAGACATCTTTGTTCTCTGCGGTCACCAGCAGCGCTAGATCGTCTGCAAAAGCAATTGTTGTAGCATTCCCCATCATTTGTACTTGCAGAATTAGATCGTACAGCACGTTCCATAAGGTTGGTTCAAAAACCGATCCTTGTGGAACACCGGCACATATGTTCATCTCTTCGGTTTTATTATACACTAATTTTCTGTCCTTTAGGTACGCAGACAGGATATTTATAAGATAAGGTGATATATTTCTGCGCCTTAATTCGTTTTTTATTAGAATACGTCTTGCTGTATTAAAGGCATTTTTAACGTCAAAAAGCACTAACACGCACCAATCCGCCTTGTCCCTATTTGCGACTTCGTAGATCTTTTCGATAGCTTAGATAATCGATCTGCCTCTCCAAAAACCAAACTGATTTTCGTGAAGTCCTTCTGTTTTCTCAATTTCCTGAAGAAGTCTTTCCCTTAACAGGATCTCATACAGCTTGCTTGCGGAATTTAGCATGCTTATCGGTCTAAACGATAACTTTTCAATGCTGTTTACACCTTTCGGTAATAGACTTAATTTAGCGCATTTCTACTCCGTTGGGAACTTCTGCTGTGATAGTAATGTGTTTAGATCTTCTAAAACACCATCCGGCCACCGTTTTACTACCTCTTTTATTACCTGTATAGGTATTCCATCTAGGCCAGGCGCTTGCTTGCCCTCCATTTTTTGTGTTGCCTCTAGTAGTTCCTCCATATTAAAAAGTGTAACCTGCTTTTCACACGGCTCCTCTATCCAGTTGTCATCCGCTCTTGGGAACAGATCTAGTACAACTTGCCTCTTTGTTTCTGGGTCTAGCTCACATGGTAGTCTGTATTTTAATTGCTTATAACAATTTTGAAGCCGCTCCCCCAGATATAATTTTCCAGCTCATCACATAGTTTCCTCCATAGCATTCGTTTGGAAGCCCGGATCGTTATTCTTAATTAATTTCTGTTTTCTTTGAGTTTCCTACTTAGGTCGGCTATTCTATATACGTCCGGAATTCGTTTCTGCAACAGTCTGGATATTTTTCTTTTGATCTAATTGCATTCGTCCCGTTTTTCTGCTATGTCCAGACTCCACCAATACGGCAACGTTTTTGTTGAACTGTCCGTGTTTCTGACTATGCTATCCTTATAGGCTTCCTTTATCTTCGCATACATTGTTTTCCTTTCTTCCCAGCTTATTCTTATTTGCATGGATGCTTTAAACGTACTCCAATCTATGGCAGTCACTAATGAATTGTGTTTTTTGTCTAGTATTATAGTATACTATGTATTAATGTTATGGTGAGAATTTTGGAAACATGACCTATTGAGTCCTATACTTGAAAGAGATTCTATGATTGCCAATTTTACAGAATATATTGGTAATTGTGTGCAGATTCAATTTATAAAGAAACATACGTGAACGTTTGTAGTCGTAGCAGTGACTCAAGCGCAAAGCAGTGAGGCAAAATCAAAGACAAAAAAGTCGATAATTTGACGGCAATAACCTTTCCTAAAATAAATTAGTGTTAAGTTAATTAAAAGCACAAATTTTAATAACTAATAACAATTGTAAAAATCTCCATTCAGAATTATACTCAGTTTTTTATGTAATGTGGTAGTAAAATTCAAAAACATGTTAATTTTTCAATAGACATTCTGTATCTAAATACTTTCTGCTCCAACAGCGCCATCTACCAAATAAGTGAAACGCGCCCTAAGCCTTGTTTGTATTAAATGCCAATAAATTCAATAAGTCACTTTTTGAACATTTTGTTTGTTAGTGGTTGACTTATTTGAACTTAATTTATCAGTTTCATAAATCATATCAATAAATGCCAATTATACCAAATACAAAAAAAAAAACTCAAGATATTGTAATCTTAATAATTATATAAAAACAATACTCCGCAAAAACTTGGTTGTCTCAACGTATTTTCGAAACAATTCTATCAACTCGGCTCTAGAAGAGAAAAAAATACAATATAAAATAAGACGGGCAAGGCAATCTATCAATCAACAACCCGTAAACAGAAACAGAAGTATTGAGACTGTATATTTGATTCATCCAAAAATTACTGTTTGGTGAAGTGTTTATACTCGGCAGATTAGGTAGGAGTGAACGCTGGAATTTAAGCTATACAGAGCCATGCTATGCATATTTTTGTACACCAGATAAATCAGTTAAAAGTTGGAAAACATCTATAAATTTGTCTCTCAATATGACGGTTGTAGAACATTTTTTAATTATCTAAAATCAAGAATGGAATGAAATATAGCATAGATACCTTGAAAAATGACGCAACGAAAAAAATTGCGACAATCGGTAATAAAGTTTATATTTGTATGAGTTATTTATATTTCTTTTAATGCTGGTAGATGACATTTGAAAGACTTTTCGTTGCCGCTTTTACTCAAAACAATAAAATAAAATTGGTTTTTATTTATTTTAAAAATTATAATTATTATTTTTATTTTCTACCATGTAGAAATAACCACACCACATTACAGAAATAAAATGACTTTAGATAATATATTATAGGTATGTAGTAACAAAAATTAATTTCTACTGTTTGTAGTATTAATTGATGATGACCGCACAGTTGCAACCGGTCTTCAATTTCTTTCTTTATTTGATCAGTATTTAAAAACCCCGAAGAACAGTACAGCCCATTAAAAATTTATATGCAAAAATGCACCAAAATGTGTTTAATTCTCTCACTCTTATTGAATCACACATGACAATTGTGATACAATAAGTGTGAAATATAAATATTGTAAATATTTTTTAGAATAGTTATATAGAATACATTAAATTAAGTAATTTAAATAAGTCGATATTGTAGTTATAAACAAAAAACTAAGATTTGTTATAAATGAAATAATAAAATTTATATTATATTATTATTGATTTAAAGAATTTTAACACCATAAAACTAGTTTATAATTATATAAATATGCAAGAATAGTATAATTTCATAATATATTCATTTAACACAAAACAATCCAATTAATAGCACACAATAAAAATGTAATTTCATTGAAGCGGGCATTCCGACCCGAAAAGGTTATACATAAATTAATTACCTTATTTTAACTTTAAACATGCCTGAATCCTTCTGTCATATCACAAAACACACTATTAATTTAATAAAATACCACTACGACACTATTAAATCTTTTAAAACTAAATAAATAAGAGATGAATATTATTGCTAACTGAGCCGAGAAAGAACTGCACCGATTGACACGCACATCACTACTGACCGAGTCATCTGAGGAGGAACTAGCTAGTTTTGCCGCCTTATCTCATATAAAGACAAAAAACGCCGCTCGAGAGAAGATAAACAACTTCTAAATTTAATTTAAAGAATATAAAAATATACGTATTGGAATGAGACCAATATTTCTTTTTATATGTATATAACGTTTAAAATAATCATTTGTATTTGTGTATGCACATTGATTAGCTTAGCCAAATAAATATGCAATTGACATCAGAGGAATGACATTAACTATATATGATTACGTATTTAAATGAGAAAATGGATTAATTAATTTAAGTCATAATATTTGTTACAACATGTATTTATATTTCTTTTAATAGAAACAAACAAAGCAATTCTAAATCTAAATTTTGTATTCTTAATAACTAATCTAATGTATTATTAAAAGTTAAAAGGCTCTTCACATTAAAAACTTTTTAATTTTTTTTAAGAGCAATTGGCACGATAATTATTAAAATAAGTTTAATCATATATACAATAAAATGGTTAATAATATAAAATCGCGAAATTAAGTTTAGTATGAACCAATATGCAGCGTCGGTCAATCCCAGACCTGTTGCACGAAGTAATAATATATATTTGCATCAACACCATTCTCGATATACTCATGTTACATATAAATGATGACATCTGGGAATAAAAAAGGATTTCCGACTTTTTATAACATACTATTCTAGCACTTTGAGTGAACATGTCACATGTGTTGAGAAACGTGCCACATAACTTAAGACTAAGAATAAGTATATTTCTCACAATTAATTACTGAATATGTTAAGTAAAATAATGTGCAGAAAAAAGACTACAAAACAAAAATTTTAATTGTTAGTATGGTATAATAGATTTTATATAATATATTATAGTGCGCACGACTTTTAATTGTTAATAATAAATAATACAAAATTTTTTTTTTATTAAAACATAGTTTATATTAGCAATAAAATTAATTAAAAATTTTGATTCAAAATTATTTACAAGGTATTAGATAAAAATGCCCGATAAATTACTTATTTTTCAACCGATTCAAATGTGTAACTAACTTCATATCACAACATTATTGGTTGAGCTTAAGATTAGACAACCACTCAACTTTGACAGAGTATTTGGTTAATATTGCAACTTTTGCAAAATATTAAATAGCCATTTGTCTGGCAGATATGTCGGAAATGTAATGTACACAACATCTCAGCCAATAATAGTTTTGCTTTTTAATAATGACAACTATTGCTATAACTCAAAAAATAATAAAGACGACAGTGTATCGACTATAACACAAACATGATTCCAAAGTCCAGCAAAACACAAATAATAACTACGTAAGGAACTATTGTCAAAACAAAAATAACAACATATTAAAGGCCTCTATGAGTGCAATGCAATCACTTGTCATCCACCAACAATTTCATAAAAATAAAATTTGTCATTTGCAATTATTATTATTATTTACGTTAACCACTGCACTTAAGTAGTTCTCCATACTAGAAAGATTAAAATTCATTCCCACCTGCCATGGAGTCCGCAAATTCAAGATGTCTAAAACTGATGATCGCCAAAACATGACCCCCGTTTAAGAAGAAATCCAGGCCAAAGTAGAGTATTTGCCAAGCTCTAGGGACGCATCTATAAGATGACTTAGCCTCCAAGACCCCTTCATCCTCTGTTACAGAAGACTTCGATCTTGGCCGCTTAGCAGCTTCTTGTCTTATACAAGGAAGCTCCATAACCACAACAACGTTGCGTTTGATTAGCTATTGCCCTTTTTCTATGAAAAAAAACTAAAAAATGTATCAGGTAATACCCTAAAAAAACACAAACTCTGTATGCTCAACTCAACAACGTCCAAGATGTCATCGTTAAGCAGCTATAAATCAAAAAACAAATACATTATGTGCAAAGCCAACAACTGCTACCCCAAAACATAGTGCGTCAATGCCAAACCAGAAGCTCCTAAAAAAAACGCAAGATTTAAAGCTTTTGGGCAGACACTTCCTCTAAAACAAGGAACAGCAAAGAAACAATTTGCTCTTCTAAAAAAAAAGTAAAATAAACAAGAAGAAAACCAGCTACAAAAAGATTGTTTGAAGTGCCAATTACTAGCCTGGCTCACTAATTGGCTAATACTATTCACCTCAGGCAAAACACCACCCACTTTAAGTAAGCTGTCACACACAAAAAAATTCTTAAGACCCCCTGTAAAAACAACGTTTCACTGTGGTGGCTACAAAAAGTGATTTCCAGTATATAACCCTTGTGGCCAAAATTACAACTAGGCGTTGTGTTACTGAGTCAGTTTCCTAAGCTGACAAAGGCCACTTTAATAGAGTTGGTAATAAGTCGCCTGTAAAAGCAAAACTTATAAATCAAAGTTAAAAACTAGTCTATCCTCCACACCGATAAGTCAAAAAAACCGAAAGGCCGACTCCTTGCTCTAGAAATAGATGAGAAAAAGTTACAAATATAAAATAATAAAGAAAATCTGCTGAGCTATGTAATCAATAAACCCACCATAAAAATAACAAAAATTATGCCGTGGCAGAAGAAAGTGATAAAATCTGTATCTAAAACCGACTAATAACGCAACACATTAAATACATATCCAACTACTAGACTGCCTAATCAGTCCAACATTAAAAAAAAATTTATTAATTTCCACGTTGTCAAGTTCTTAGCAAAATAACTTTATCTCATATGGTCAATAAGGATTTTGATCAAAACGTTCAATAACAGATCTTCTGACATGTGTTTAGAAATCTATTTTAAACAAACTTGATCACAAATATGTAATTCTTATCAATAGCATTCTTAATAAATAATAGTTTTTACTCTGACTTCTAAACTATAAATGCTACTGTTCCTCAAGATTCTGCTTTTGCTCTAAATCTATTATTAATTTACATTTATAAACTTATAAATAACCAAAAGTCTTAATTATAGATTTGTAGATTGTAGCACCTTATATACTCCATACTTTCCAAAAACCATATCTACAAATAAAGTCTTTAAATTTCTAAGTTCTTTAACATGTATGAACAGAGACATTAAAACAAAATCTAACTAGAAATACTACTATACTATTTAATCAATTTAAACTGAAGAACAAATTTATATGAAAACCATTTTCAATTTGTCTTCTATAGTTTACAATCTCACATAACTTTCTCTGAAACATCCATGTTGTTGATATAGTTCCAAATGTATCTGAAAAACTAATATGCACCTGAAACTATCTATTCTAAATTTTATTCAAAAACAAGCTATTTGAATCAGTGCTAATCTAAAATTTATAATCAACTTAACTTTCGGCCTAATGTAGTAGATCATTGTATTTTCTATAAATATTTCCATAGACATTGTTCAAACAAAATACAAGACATAATACCAACAAATATTTACTCGTGGTACAAAGCTTGCTAAGAATTCCAACAAATATTCTAATCAAGATGTAGGACTAAAACTTTTTAACAAGTGTGGTTTCACACGTTGAAATTGAAAAGTATTTTTATGATGTTGTGACATATTACATCATATTTTAAATTTTAAACTAGATGCAACAAGAAATAAACCAATTTAAAGATGCACAATATCAACAAAAAAAAAACTACAACTTGTAAATTCTAAAGTGTAAAACTGCTGCATCATAACTTAATTTATACAAATCACAATCAGTTTTGCAAAATACGCTACTAATTTGCAAAAATATTAAATTTATAACCGTACTCTTAATCTCACAGATTATACAGAGTGTTAGGGGTAACAAACTTCTAGGGTGGGTAGAAGGGTTTATTCGAGACACTTTTTATTTATAAACTCATAGGCAACCATGTTTATCTTAGCAGCAGCACGTCAAAAACTTTTTTTTTAAGTTCGCCATGTTTTATGACTTAATCGCTTATGATTTTAACGTATGAAATAGTTGAATTTGTGTTACTTGTTACTTGAACTATAAATCAGCATACTTATCAAGATTATGCTCTTATGATGTTAGTTTACGGCAAAGCACATTGTAATGGTAGACTTGTGACACGTTTGTATCCAGCCCAATTTCCAAATCGTCCAATAACTTCGCAGTCAACAAGGTAAATTGCAAAGTTGCAAGACATCGTCAAACCACACAATTTAAAAAGATGTGCTTCATAAAATAGCGCAGAGCCCCAGCTAGCAGCACTCCAAGCATTGCACGTGACATTGGTGCTAATCATGTAAGTGTATCATCTGCAAAAAATTCAAGCCTTAAATCCAATTGATTTTCCACTATATATTAACTTTTCTCGTTGGTTCATAAATCGCTGTCACTTACAGCCTCAATTTCCACGGTATGTTCTTGTTAGTAATAAATCAACATTTAACAGAGAAGGCATTCTTAACTTTTGCAACAACCATATTTAGGCCGACAAAAATCCTCATACTATTCTACAACCCAAATTCCACACAAGTTCGGAATCAACGTGTGGGTTGGCATTCTTGACGGTCGTTTAATTTAGCCATACCGTCTTCCACCTCGTCTCACCGATCCCATTCACATGATCTTTTTAAAAGAAGTCTTGCCAGAATTGTTGAAAAAATACCAATGGGAGTTCGCCGACAGATGTGGTTGTTCGGGACTATCTCAACAACCAGTTTGGGGATAGATAAAAGCAAAAAGGGCAAGTAACGTGGCCTAACCTAACCTAACCTAACCTAACGCCTCTAGATATATTTTTGTGGGGTTACATGAAAAGTCTGGTGTACGAGACGCCAGTCAAATCTGAAGATAAAGAAGACCTGTTAGCGCGTATTATGGCAGCTGAGCAGAAAATTCAAGAAACGCCTGAAAATTTCGAGAAGGTTAATAAAAATATGCTGCAAAGGTGCAATGTTTGCATCAAAGTGAAGAACAATTATTGTGGCCAGTTTAGATATCCCAATAAAGTTTCAAAAATGTTCGCCTTGAAGTTTTTCTTTAATAACCCACAATCGGTAAAAGCTACATTGAAACATGTTATTAGGTGAAAGAAGCGCAATTGAGTGAGATTTAATTATAAATTCCATTTTTTTTTTAAATTTTTGATTTTAACAAAAACAACAAAAAAAATATTTAAAAATCATTCTATGATTTATTACATGAATACGGTTAGAGATAGATTCAGATAAGCTGTTAAAAAAAGACAAATAAACCCCTCTACCCACCCTAGAAGTTTGTTACTTCTATAGTAGTATTGACTAATTTTTTCTTAACTCTTTTCTCAATTGGTCAATTTTGTAATACAGAACCGTAACTACAAAAAGTAGCAAACTAAAATAAACACACAATCTTATTTATAGCTAAACGATGTATGTATTTCGATCAAAATGATATAAATCTATTTTATTTAATTAAAAACTTTGTGTTTAGTAGTTTGCTAACTTATTAAATTAAGTGAGAATGAACTACTACAAAGTAACATTACAAAAAGATTAAAATATATATGTTTTTTTTTATTAGTTTTGAAAGTATCATAAATAACAATATCATAAATAGTCATTGTATTTATTTTATAAGAAATTATCGTTAATAATATTTTTCGTTTTTATAACTCAATAAATTATTTAATTAATTTAGTAAAATAATATTAATACTCTATTATATATGAATTAGAAAAAGATAAAAGTTCGAAAGAAAAGAGTAATTCCAATACTTTGAACAAACTTTCATACCTTCGAGCAATAATGCGAGCAAATATGCGGAAAACAAACTTGCGTAGGGTTTATATTAACATATTTCACATAATTTAAACTGATTTTAATTTGTTGTTATAAAGAATGTACAAACAAAAAATTGTTAATTTCCCTTAAAATACTTTTTACCAAATACAAAATTTACCTATTAAAATAACTTACAAAAAAAAAATAACAGAAAAAGAAACTAAACATCCTTCACTGCATCTTTTCAACTGTTATTAACATTTTACGTCCACTCTATAATAATACTGCAAAACAAAAGAAAAAAAAAACATTGCAATTTAATTTTGGTTATTATGTAATATAGATAGTAAAAAATCTATTAATACCCAATCTAGTATACTCATGCAACTAAAACTTTCAAAAATGTCTTTTATGCACAAAATATTTTTTTCATTCTCATTATTTAAAAGTCGCGCATTAAACATTTTTTTTCCAAAAAGATAAACTTGCGTAAAATAAAGTGAGGAATAATGGATTCTATATTTTCCTTGTTAATTCTATAAATAAAATAAAATAAACTACAAAACTACAGTTACAAGTTACAATACTTAAAAAATTATTCATTTTCTTAACTAGACAAACAGTCTAATAATAATTAAGGTCATCTACAGCTCTTTGTTTCATTAATGATTTTAAATTTGGATCTATCTAATATTCTATAGAAAGTTTAATAGGCATTGTTTCAACAAAATACTTAGCAATCTAAACAAATATTTACTTGTAGTAACATTCTAGAAAGTTTAACAAAAATTGAATGACAGTTAAGAGATGTAAGACGAAAACTTATAAAAAAAGATTTTTTTAACCGTACTATCAACACATGAAATAAACCCCAGATACCAAGACTTATAAGCTGCAAATATTCAAAAACAATGTTCACAGACTACTTAAATTTAGTCTTCAATGTTTTAGCAAGTGTAGTTTTTAACTCATTAAAATTTAAAGATGTTGTTTATTAAGTAATTCTTAAAAATCACATTTTGATATATATATATATATATATATATATATATATATATAAAACTATTCTAGACTTATATAATATATTATTTAAAGTTCCAGCCAACACTTTAAATGGCAATAATTTAATTTATGGGCATATAGACACTAAATAATAGATTTAAAACTGAAATGAGTAAATAAATATTAAAAAAAAGAGCAACGTTAATATATTTTTGAGTATTTGTGTATTCCATTCCATTGAATGTATCTTTACTGCTCATATACATGCTTGCAACTATACACCATCTCTAAAACAAAGAGAAATATTTATTCATTCAAACTTGATTTATTTTTCACGTGTTAAAAATAATATTATTAAATAACAGAACTTATTTTGTATATACTGTATACTTTACAAAAAAAAGTCCTAAAGAAGCCAAACAAATAAAATTATTTCGGTTTTCACAAAACTATAAAATTCCATAGATTGTCTTATTTATGTGTGTATGTGTATAGTATACCCATAGATATAGTGTCTTAACGACTCGGACTTAAATTATCTTGGCAGATTATTTTATTACCAACGAATTATATTTGAATTATATACCTGGAAGCCCAGATATTTTTTAAAGGTAAAAATATTGTTTATTTATATAATATTTTTACACTTGAACAAAAAGGTGTTATGAAGGGTTGGCCATGTAACTTTAGAAATTTGAACTACCGTTTATTTTGTTTTTCAAAAGTATAATAACATTTATAAGTTGAAAAATTTAATTTTATATTTGACATTTATAAAATGAGACGCTTTACACTTGAACTAAGTTGGGAAATAATAAAAACTTACTTACAAAGTGGTGAGTCTTCTACTACAGTAAAAAAAATACGAAACAAATTTGATAGAAAAATATGCCTTCAACGCAGTTTGTGGACCAATTTGTAAAGCAAGTTTGCAAAACTGGATCGTTAGTGAAAAATACAACATAATAATAACAAAATAATGCTGTTGCTCAGATTGTGCATGAACATGCATTCACATCAATTCGTCATAGTTCTCAAGAACTCAACATTTCTCGCACTTCTCTGAGAAGAGTTTTGAATAAAAACCTCGGCCTACAAAGTTCAATTAATCCAATAAATAAAGCCTCATGACCATCCAATGTGTTTTCAGTTTGCCCAATAAGCTAAAGATTGTTTGGCCAAAGACGAGATTTTTATAAAAAAAACGTGTTTTCCAATAAAGCTTATTTTCATCTCGGCGGCTATGTCAATAAGTAAAATAGTCGCATTTGGAAATCAGAGAATCCACACATGAATATTGAACAGCCGATGCATCCACAACGAGTAACCGTTTGGTGTGATTTTTAGTCCGGCGGAATTATTGGGCCATTTTTTTTTTCAAAAATGCCGTTACCGTCAATAGCAAACAATACTGGGCCATGCTAAAAAAAATTTTATTTAAAAAAATTGAAGAGCGAAAAATGGATGACATTTGGTTTCAAACACGACGGGGCCACTTGCCATACAGCCAACAGTACCATGGATCTTTTGCGCACTGTTTTTTGAATTCAAATAATCAGCCAAAATGCTGATGTCAATTGGCCGCCTAGGAACAGTGATTTGACCCCGTTAGATTTTTTTTGTAGGACCTTAAAGATAAGTGTTACGCTAATCATCCAAAGACGAGTGATACTTTGAAACACAAAATCAAATTTGCCATTCATGAGACTGGAGCCCAAACAATTAAAAATGTACTAAAAAATTGAGTTAATTAGATGGGTTACTGTCAAGCCAGCCGTGGCAGTCATTTGATTGATGTTGTGTTTCATTCTTAAATGAAAATGTCCAATTTTTCTAAAAAACTCATAATTCCGATTCAAATTCCAATAGTTAGATGTAGTTTCTTAATATTGCAAACAAATTTAAAGACAGATTCTTTAGTTAAAAATAAACAAAAAGATAATATAAACCTCTACGTTTTAAAGAACTGTCAAAATAACAGTTGCTCTACTCTTATTTTGTTCTGGATATTAATACACATCAATAAGCCAATACAATAAACTATAATAGCTTAACAGGTTTATGAATTAGCAAAAGTAATCAAAGCCAGCAAAGAAATAAAGTTATAAAAACTGTTGGCAGTGACTACGTACATATTACGTCAATACATACCTCGGTCTTAATACAAAACACGCTCAAAAATACCAAAGGTATATCGAAATGCTTCACACGATTCGGCAATGCATTTTTTTTTTAATTCGTATACATTTTTTCTATTAGAGTGGTATAAAGCAGTTGTTTCAGATAACCCCAAATAAAAATATAATGAAGTTAAATAAATAAGGAGACCGTGCAGGCAAGATTGTGGGCCTCCTCGACCAATCTAACCATGTGAATAAATTTCGTCCAAATATTGAAGTAAAATATTGTAAAGCCCAATCGTGCATAACATAAATTTGGTCTTTTAATTAAAGCAAACAGTGGTTTACTTAAAAGTTTATTATGGCTTCTCTAGAGAAATTAGAAAAAGTATTTCTGCCAAAACTGAGAATATTGTACACTTCTTTCGCATATCCAAAAAGCCGCTCTTTGAGGAAAATTGCTTGGTAAAAGTCTCTGAACCCGTTTGATCGTTAATTTTATGGAACACTTTTCTTCAGCGGAAAGTTTATTAAAACTTCCAGCTTTATTGAGTCGGTGATGGAGATTTAAAGAATGTCAATTTCCACGCACGAAACTAAGTGACACATTTTACATAATTTTGCTCTTGCTAACGTAGAACAAACAAATATAGAGAAAACGCATAAATAAACAAAATATAATTACATAAAAACGGCCCATATTAGAAACATTCAACCTAATGAGGGAAGGCACTAAAGCTTTATAACACTATAAGAGTACGACACATACATATATACTTTAAAATGATCTTTTACAATATAATAATTAATTTAAGATTTATGACCGTGTTGTAATTTATAATTATTTGCAGTCATTATATGTCAAAGATATAAACATAAGTAATTAATTAGTCACGACTACTGTTACTAATTATATTTTATATTCTTATTGATTAAATAGAAAGTTATATCAGTAGAAAATAAGTCACGCTTTTTTTTGTTACTTCTATAATTAGAAATACTACTATTTACATATTTAGAACAGACTTGTTAATATTATTTTGATTTACTTTAAACATGTTTTAAGTTGTTTAAAACGTATAGCAATGCTACTTATAGGTAACTTTTCAGTTAAGTCATAGAATTTTTAAATAAAACAAAAACAATGCAATAAATCCTGAAAATGGTAAAGTCTGTACTATTATAGAATATTTTTTGCATAAGTGTATTAACAATGGAGTATTGTTCGTTCATGACAAGGATGCATTTTATGACAAAACTGAATGCTCACTAAAACTAAATTATACCTTACAATATTCATTCAATATATAACACAAAATTTAAATATTAAAACTTTTATTCAGCTTTTCTGATGTAAAAAATAGTTTAATTTAAATATAACTAACTTCGGAGACATTAATCAACACATTTATATGAACCACATGTGAAATATCCACAAGCGCTAATAAGTTTCCAGGTTTTATAAATTTGTTTTATAATCTACCCTTTCAAGTCTGCTGCGTTGAACAACCCGATATGTACACTAGTGAGAAACAGCTGTAGACATGTGGAGTATTGTGGAGTAACTTTAAGAATATATTCGGTAGTCTGAAAGGTACATAATATCACGGTCAAAGTAATATCACGGTCAAAGTAAGATTAAATTCGTGTATAAAGAGATAGTAAGCATTAAACAACAAATATAAAGTTGTATTATTTACTACACCAATAAACAATTTAATGAATTAATAATACAGTAGGATATCGTAACCAGTATATGAAATATTTGTATTGTATATTACCTCACAAGCTGACGAGCATTCTTTATAAATGCAAGACTAGTTTTATTTATGCCAACCTAACTTATTATCATAAATTATTGTTTTATTTTTACATTTCTGACGTTTTGATTTGTTTTCTTGTAATCAATTACAATATAGAATGCATAATGCAGTCAACGTTATATTCATTATTAATTATTCCAATCAATATAATTAAATTTAATTGTTGATATTATTTTAATCAAAAATGCTAATTGTGTTTATTGTGTTTATTGTACGTGAAATTGTTGTGCATATATTTTGATAATCAATGCAACAACATTTTAATAATCAATTAATTATATTTCCATTCATAAATTACAGTTTATGCTTAAAGTCGATTGCTTAATCATTACTAAGGTCATATAGTTATTATCTGCATAGTAAAACTATTTATAGACATTTTTTATTCTATTAATTTAAAGTTGAAATAATTACCATTCCTCTGTTTTTTATTCACATTCTATGCAAACTAGTTTTGTTTATCTTTGATTTCATCTAAACCAATTTACTATCTACACATTGACAAATGCATTTTATAAATATTAACATTCTTCGGCTCTAATATGGAAATACTTTAATATTATTAGATTTCTCGTTAGTATTGTTCAAAGAAAATCCAGTATATTTACGTTCAAATTTCTAAAAATATAAGCCATAAATCTAAGATATTTTCAAAGTGATGACATATGCATTTGAGGCTCTAAATACATAAAGCGACCGATACTAATAAGTCTTGTCACCTTACAAACAGTTCTAGTAAATTAAAAGTTAATGGCCTAAAACAAATGATAATTTATATAGAAGATATGCCTATTTAAAATATTAAAGTGTGTAAAATATGGTTTGCTTTTAATTAGGAATAAAAGCTTTATAAATTTCAGAAATAAATAGAATATTTTAAAATAAAAGTATTGCATGTAATCTATGCTATCCAGATTAAATTATAAATCAAATCACGTATTTTGTGTTTGTTTATGAGAAGAACGTAAACAATAAACATTTTATGTGTAACGTAATGTTAAAACTCCGGCTATATTATTGAAGGTCGAGGTATAAAAACAAGTAAATAACTTAATTCTAAATCAGTTAATTAAATTTATGATCGAATTACAAAAAAAACTTAAATTAGATTATTTATATCAAACAAAATCAATCTAAGCTTCATTAGAACAAAATTAAATTGATTGGGGGAAATTTTATATTCAGTTTGTAGCTAAAAAAAAGTGGTTCTGTCATCTTATTATTAATATATTGACAAAGATGTAAATGACACCACTAATGAATATGGACTAGTTAATTAACTCTGGCCGTAAAAAGTAGTTAATTAACTCTTTACAAATTAATTAAAATCATTATTAACTAAAATTTGCAAAGCAGTTGCTTGAGTATCCATAATAAGCAAATTGTACATTATTAGTTGCAATTATACAAATGCATATTTTTTTGTGTTTATATGACAAAATAAATAAATTAACTACCTTTACAAATTAAATACAACAATTTCGTGCATTTTTTATTGTTGTGCTAAATTTTCATATTTTTTGAAAATTCCAGCTCTATAGGTGTGTAATAAATAAATGTTCATTCAAGGAGACGCAGTAGCTCTAGACATATCCAAAGCATCTGATAGGGTATGGCTAAGCTTCTCAACAAGCTCTATTGTTCTCATCAATAGTTTTTTTGACAATAGAAAAATTATAGTTACAATTGATAAATTTAACCCCAAAAATCATAAATGCTGAAGTTCCTCAAAGTTCTGCTCTTTCGCCAACTTTATTTTTAATTTACATTAATGAACTTTTTCAAATAAATAAAAATCCTATTCATACTTCATACTTTCCAAAAACCATATCGACAAATATGACAGAGCGTTTTGAAATATCTAGGTTAGAATCTGTAGTATCTATAAACAAAGATCTCTAAACAATATCTGAATAGAACACTTCCAACATGGTCAATTTACTAAAAGCTAAAAAAACTCAACTTCTTACTGTTTCAAAATCCAAATCCAAAAAAACAAACAACAAATCCATGTCTTCTTTAATTTGTCTTCTAGGTATTACAATCTCACATAATCTTCTCTGGAACAATCATGTTGTCGACATAGTTTTGAAAGTATCAAAAAACTAGATTTTATTTTATTATTAAAAAAAAAAACGGGTATTTTTTAAGAGAAATCAATAAATGTTTATTTCATTGTAAAGGGGAAGGTATGCCATTAACATTTAAAAACAATATCAGTCAAATGGCCGCTACGGTTACATTTGCACTACCACATTCTTTTCATAAAATTTGCCATGACCAATTTGCATTTTTGCGGCTGTATGTCCTCGATAACACGAATTCCATCTTTAAGGTCTTGAATCGATTGTAGAGCAATGGCATAGACCTTATCTTTCACGTAACCCCAAAGAAAAAAATCTAAAGGTGTTAAATCACAAGATCTCGATGGCCAATTGTGATCACCTCTTCGAGAAATAACACGGTCAGGAAACTTTTCTTGCAAAATTGCAATTGTTTCGTTGCTTGTGTAGCACGTAGCGCCGTCTTGCTTAAAATAAACGTCGGCCACATCAATATCTTCCAATGCCGGCCATAACAAATCATTAATCATAGCTCGGTAGCGCCATCTATTTACCGTAAAAGTTGCACCAGCTTAATTTTCGATCAAGTAGGTCAGTTAGTTAGTTAGTAAATATTTTTGGCATATCAGCCTAAAAAGACTATTAATGCCGTTGATAAAGTAGGATCCAATCACACCGTCAGCCCAAAAACCGCACCAAACAGTAACACGTTGAGGATGCAAAAACTTTTCAACAATTATTCTTGTATTTTCTGAGCCCCAAATGCGACAATTCTGCTTATTAACGTAGCCTTCAAGATGAAAATAGGCCTCATCACTAAAGATAATTTTTCGATAAAATTCTGGATCATTTTGATGCATTTGAAGGACCCAATCAGCAAAGATACGACGTTTATGGTGATGGCTTGAGTTCTTGTGTTAACTGAACTTTAAAAACCTTAAGACTAAAGTCTTTATGCAAAATACGGTGTAATGTCGTTTGTAGAATGTCTAATTCCAAAGACAAGGAATCGACAAACCTGGCTTTTCTTTAACACTACGGGCTACATCAGCAATATTCTTATGTGTTCTTGAGCGATGCACACGGTTTCAATTTTTCATATCACAAACTTGTCCCAACAGCTCAAATTTTTCTACCAGGTTTACTATTGCTGGCCGAGAAGGTGCTTTACAACGACCAAAAAGTGCTTTAGTTTTGCAAACTGTAACTGAAAATTTTTCACCATTTTTGTAGTAAATTTTATTAATTTCAATGCGTTGTTGAAGCGTGAATCGTTCCATTTTTAATAATGGCGTAGTTTTTACTTGGCAAATGTAAAAAGATAAGAGCTTCAAAATTGACAGCTGCCCAAATTGCCTGCTATTCAAAATAAAACTTTTTATTAGAAAACCCTTTACTTTACAACACAAGCGTAATGTTGTAGATCTTTGCATTTTTTAAAGATATTTTAATAGACAATGTTCAAACAAAATACAAGATATGTTGCCATCTAAACAAATAATTATTTGTAGTGCAAAAATTGATAGCAATTCTAACAAATATTCACTGACAGTTCAGAGATGTTGGACCAAAACTTTAAAACTTTTTTTTTTAACCGTTCTATCGACAAATAGAATAAACTTCCAAATTCAGTATTTCCTAAGACTTATAAGCAACAAATATTTAATGTTTACAAACTACTTAAATCTAGTCTTCAATGTGATAGTTTTAGAAAGAGCAGTTTCACTCGTTGAAATTGAAAAGTATTTTTATGTTGTTGTGGCATATTATGTAATTCTTAAATATCACATTTTGAGTTTAAAAAAAACTAAGAACAACTAAAGTTAAATTTTCTATCTAACCATATTGTGTTGAATGTAACAATATTTTTTAAATAAAATTCTAATTTTAGATTAACTGCTATCAACTATAACAGAACTTTCAATATGCTATAGGGCTAAGGTCATTAAAACAATTATAAAACTTAAAGTAAGGGTTGATAGTTTTCAATTATTAGAGAATACAAATTGTTCTAAGCAGCAATTATTGATGTTTGTTAAATGGTATTAGATATAGACCAACAAATGCACTAATATACAGGGTCATTATAAAAGATTGGGATTATGTAACCAACTAATGTACATTAGATAAATACATATGATTAAAATTTTAATAAATACAGTTAAAGTTGAACTGTCAAAACAAAGTACATAGTTTGGTGCACAATTTTAAAAAAGCGGCATATTTAAAGTGATTACATAATCCCAGACATTTATAAAGACCCTATATTAATGCCATTATATCACTGTATCAAGTCTAATAATATCTAAAAAAATCACATACATCCGCTCATTGCTCATGGACTGCCTGAATCACTCACATCATTTTACTCTAAAATTCCTTCCCACCTAAAGGTAAAAATTGCTTAAGGCAAAGGTCAGTAAAATATATAAAATGTAGTAAACACTCAAACTTAAACTTTTGGATAGTTGACACACTTAAAAAACGCGTGCGTAGCAAAATTAATGTAAAATAATAGCATTGCACACAGATTTTTGCCTGTTGTTTCTAATAACAAGCTTAAGATAATTTTTCTAATTTATTTTTAAGTTTTGGCAACAATTTTGCCATTCTTTGTTGGCTCTCTTAATATTTAAAGTTAATAATAGTACACCCAGAACTTGTCCCCAGTCACAATCCTTAACTAAAAGATATCTACTTCTGATTATACTGACGCAAATGTTCTTTACAATATTTAACACCTTGCCAATTAAAAATGCTTGCCAACATTAAAACTTGAACAATTTCATCAAAAATAACCCGACAATTTTCTTGTAGTAAAACTTCAACGACAACATAACTGTTTTGCAAACAAATAACAAAACGCTATTCTTCTCTAGTATAGCGCATTAGTAGAGTTTCTATTCTGTCAATGTTTTATTCTATTGTTTATACAACAAGTCATTAACAAAACCTTCTAAATCTCAATAATATTTCTGCCAACTTTTAAGACAAAGTTCTGTTAAATGTATTTTCAGAGCAAGGTTTTCATTTGAGTCAAATTCATTTCATCTCCACCCATACTAAATGAAACTGACACAAGAATTTAAACCGGCGGCAAACCACACACAGCGTCGTGTAATCGCTGCCAAATTTAAAGCTAAATAAACTCAAAAAATAATACTGAAAGTTTGGTGCGGTTTCTGGGTTAGTAGTATCAGATATTCGGTCAATAAAGACTGCCTTATAGTACGATGTTGGTCGACATTTTATATTCTAAATTAAAAGTTATAAACTTAAAGGACCTTTAATTTTAACAAAACAGATGAAGCAAATGAGTTATTCTATAAGAAATTTCCTGGTTGCATTATTTCACAAAATTAAAACATCAATGTCTGTAAGAATACGTAAAAAGGTATATAATAATCGTCCCTGGTTTATAAAGGTTTGCTTGCAAAGCCACATTAGTTATATAAACAATTATAATATCTGTAGTTATTTGGATAAACAATAATTTAAATTTCAATCTAGTAGAAAAAACATAAACATTCATGTAATAAACTTTATAAAAACAATCATTTAGCAAAATGTAGTAAAAATAAGAGCATAATTAATATGGCTCAACAAGAACATAAAAAACATTCATGTGATAAACTTTATAAAAAAAATCATGTAACAAAATGTACTCAAAATAAGAGTATAATTAATATGGCTCAACAAGATAAAAAAAATTTAATTTGGCGCAAGTTTTGCTGTTGTGCTATAACAATAAACCATTATGATACTTCAATAATAGATACTAGACACAACATCGCATTCTTATTGTTTGTTTGTTTGTTAATTTAAAAAAAAAGTAAAAGTATGATTGCCACGATTGCGTTCAGTTTTTGGTAAACAAAATATTCTAAGTGCATCAACTGTAAAAAGTATAATAAAAAAAATTGGGAAAACTGAGTCGATTACTACTAAGTAAGACAAATACATACAAATAAAAAATATCACGGCTGGTGCTCAAGAATTAAACAGTTTAAAAAGCACTATAAATCGCATTTGGTTCAAAAACAATAATAAGTAGAAGAACGTGTTAATTGGCGCTTTCGGACTTCTTTTTTTTAGAATTTTTCTTTAAGTTAAAAGTTTATATCAATCATTACACAAACGCATAAAAAAATTAGACAGTTATGCCCACAGGCTATGCCGTAATTATATACTTTGTCAAAGAACGTAAATGTGCCAACAAAACCAAAAAATAAATTTATGAAATGTGTTTCTCTCTCCATACATAATTTTGCTATACTTACTTCATAATTAAATATAAATTTCGGCGTTTCAAAAAACTGTGTTTTATTCAAAATTTTGCGCTCTTGCTATTATATACAACAAACGTAATACTAACTATTAAGAACACATTATGATTTAATATTACAAATTGTTATAATTCTGAAAATATAAACAAAATCAACAAAAAATTAATAAAAGTATCAAATATACTTCACAAGACACAAGTAATCTTAGAATCTTGTTGAAATATTTGGACGTGCACGGATTTATTACTTATATAAAGATGTGCAATGCCACTTAAAAAAAAAAGTTGACGTTTAGTAAAATATCAATCCAAAAACTGACTTTATAAAACAAACACTTTAAAAGAAATGCTGTGCGTTAGAAGTTTCGGACTCTTTGCGTGACAATCCTATTAAGCAGTAATAGATTAACTTCTTTATAAAAAGCACGTTTATCATGCTTTTTATAAAGATCAGTTACAAATGACTTTCCAAAACAGTACAGTCAGTCAGAAGCCCTACTAACTAGTCTAGACCCTAGTAACCAACAAAAAAAAGCAGTTCTAAGCACAAATAAAAATGGTCAGTAAGACCACTAGCCATTAGTTCCGTTAACCCGCTGAATTCTTACAAAAGAATGTCAATGTTTACTTTTTTTTTGTGGTACTCAAACTTACCCTACACCATTGTGTGAGTTTGAAAAAATAACTTCTGTTTAGTAATTAATAATCCAACAAAAACTGATATTTTTATCTGTACTTAGTTAGAGTTACAAATAATCAAAAAGACACTAAGCTGACACATTCAAAAATGCAACGCTCCCAAGTGCATGCAGAACATATAAACTATTCATACTTAAGTATTGATTAAAATTTCAACAAAAAACCATAATAAAAATTACTTATATTTTAATAATAAGTTTCCCTACAATTTCTAAAGCACTCAGAAGCTATATCCCAAGCTTACGTGTCCAAATATCGGGTAAAGTAAGTGGTGATGGCAGAAGATTGCCAGTCTTCCACCAATTGTACCCCACACGTTCAACATTAACTACTTCTAGAAATTCCATAGTAACCTTAGCTGTATGCGGGATAGCATTATCCTGTTGAAAAGTGGAGGTTTACAACCTCTTAGATAGGGCATGTTAATTCTAGAATCGTGCTAACGTAGCAATTTGAGTTTTATGTTCCGGAAATAAACCCTAGAAACTTACTTCTATAAGCGATTGCTCTCCATACCATTACTCTGCATGTAAGAGCTGTATGTCGTTACAGAGAAAATTGTAAATTCCTTGTTCTCTTCGGCAACGTCTAATCATCTTACAACTATCGTGAGCATATAAACAAAATCCATTCCATTATACCATTCCAGACGGCACCACTTATGATAAAGAACTAAGAGCAAAAGAAAAGATAACTACTTAAAACCAAATAAGATTCCTTGGATAGATAAGCTTTTTCAGACATTTCCAATTGCTCATGTTATTGAAAATCGGGCCCAAATAGCGACGAGCCAAAGCAGATACTTACTACCCGGCGGCTGCACCTCTTCGACTCCTGGCATTCGGAGATCAAAAAAAATTTTTAACCAACCGTTCCAAAAGCTGCTATTGAATCAGTTGATATATTAATATTTTTTTATATAAATGTAAATTTAAGTTTAAGTAGTAATAAAAAATGTGCTGATGGTATTAGACTAAGAAAAAAAGCAATAAACGTGAATTATTTATTGATTCAATTTGAAATGCGGTGTAGAATTCTTTAAACGTTTGGCATTTCCAAATACTCGTCGCAAAAAATCTTTACTATTTTTTACACCCACTTCTCAATATGCTCCAAATCATTATAAAATCTAAGGTTAAAAATGAAAAGTTTATTTAACTTGTTAGGTTTTATAAAATTAGTTCCATTATCGGAGTAAATGTTTTTTGGTTGTTCCTAACGTGATACAAATCGTTTTAATATCATAATGTGTGCATGTTTAACTACAATCAACTGCACGTTCGTTATGGACCAATGTTTCTATCTTAGCTCATTTTGTATTTAACAAACTGTAATAATTTCATTACGTGGTACAAAAATTGAAATTTTTTTACCACCATTGCCTTGTTAACATAGTCGATCTGTCTTTTTTCCTGGTCTAGTGATGTCGAAGATGAATTGTCTACAGCTACTTGTAACTCTTCCTTTCGTTATGCATTCAACAATTGTCTTTATTATTCATATTATAAAAATCTTACCTGAAAGAAATAAAAAAAAAATTATTACATATAAGTATACAAACTAACAAGTAATTTAATAAACTTCAGCAAATTTACAAACAGATCTATGATTACTACCAAAATAATTATTAAGTTGGAGATTATAAATGTTACGAGTATCCTCCCTAAGGACACATACAGTATTATATAGTAATACATTATAAATTGCAATTAATTTGCTCACAATAGAAATATGTGCTATTAGTAAATTATTTTAGTTTCCACAATAAATAAAAAAATATATTTTTGCTTTATGCAAATTTTAAATATGTGTATAATGTTTTTGAAGTAATGTTTTTATAAACAATTATTAAAATAAAGTTTAAATATTGTATTAGTTGAAACCTTGTTATTTTAAACAATTTACAAAGAAATGGTATAGACGCAATAATGTAATAACTCAATAATAAAACTTTTATAAACAATTTAGCACTCCATTGACTTCATTATGACTGCTTGCTTGTGGCTTGTAGTAGAAATTCAACTGTTAATGCGTTATAAATGTCTACACATGAATTATTAGTATAATGTACGCATTGCTACTTTAACTATATAAGGTGACATAAAGCAACAATATATTCTATTAATAAAATCAAACTGGTGATTGTCGCACGTTTAGAATGATATAATATATTTTTATTGTAATTTGTTGACAATTTAAAAACAAACTACTTTACTTTAAATCTATTTAAAATTTCACATGCTTTTGAATAATCAATTTTCTATAATATGTTTCCAGTAAAGTAGACGGAACATTCTCTCTTGAAATCAAAGAATTCTATTTTTAATAATGATTAATCCAGCTTTGTGTGGAAGTCTTTTGATGTGAACACGTTTTGTTGTTTTATAGATTACTACAAATTTACAAACCATTGATATTAAAATAAAGTTGTTTCTGTATAAATATTGTGTATGCAAATATTAGTAATCAATATAGAGATTATTCATAATTTCATAATTCATAATTAATGTAACACTGACTTTATATAATAAATGTAAAAGTAACATAAAAGCACCTACATCTTTTAACTAGTAAACCTAGGGCATTTGTTTCGCATATACAAAAGCCAAATTTTCTTTAAACAAATATTGGAGATAGAATGCCTTTCCTCTCCTAAAGTGTTAAATGTAATACATAACCAATTCATAAATATTTCGGTTATACACAATCTGAATAGGCAAAAAAAAATTCTATTTTGTCAAAAAATTTGATAGAAATAATTCTCATCTAAAAATATAAATGGAAAGAAAGTGCGGATTCGGATGCTTTTTACCAGATACAATACAATAATACCTAATAATTTTATACGATAACCAACTATTTATATATACCAAATTTTATTACGAGTAAATTAACTTTTTTAATTAATAAATCCTTTGAATTTTGAAGTTTATTAAAACTTCTCTATCACACCAATTTATAAAAGCAAAAACGTACTAGACAAAATACTCTAGACTTGTGGCAATTATATTTTTTAAAGTATTCGAGAATTGCATGCTCAACCACTTACAAACTTTTTTTTAAATCATTTTGCTCTTATTACTGTAAACAACATGGTTTTTTAATCTAGTAAATTCACAATTACGCATTTAATAAATTTCATTATCAAGTAATTGCACATTTAGAAAAAGAAGAATATCCAGTAGGAGCTTTTGGCTGAGTAGATATAAATATAATATCTGATAAGCTGTATAAAATTTAATCACAAATTCCATAACTACATTCAATATTAAAACTACAAAAACAAAATACCAAGTTATAATAGATTTTAACCTTATAATATTGTTAAATTTACATTTGTAAGAAATTTTAAATTTGCGCTTATACACCCCACAAGAATTAATTTTAAGTGATTACAGCACATCATTTTTATAAAAAAAAAAAACATGAATTTGTTGGTAGATAAAAACTTGATAATGTATGATAGGTAAAACTTCTATCGTTATACCTGATCCTAATAATGTTAATATTGCTAACTAAACAAATAATAAATTAGCTAATTTTAGCTAAACAAAACAAACAAAATTTACATTTTAAAAAGCATTATTTAAGCTTCCACTTATCTGTTTTTAATGATAGATAATTCTTTACTATCAAAAACTCACATGGAGGTAAAATTCTTTGGTGTACATATTGAAAAATCTAAATTCATTGCAATAAAGTAAAGATGTTTTTACATTTGTCAGTTTATTGTTCAATTTTCATGAGTTATTTAATATGATTAATTGACGTCAATTTTTTGGAAATTTATTGCAAATTTGTATCACCTTTAAACTTGACAGTGTATTGTTCAATTTTCAACAACTGTTATTGTTTATGTTAATATCAAAAATAAATATATGGCATCCAATTCCGTTATAATACTTGCATGTTGCATTATAAATAAATATTTTGTTTTTAAATTAGATATTTTCTTAAATAGTTTAATAATTATAACACAAAAATCCCCAAAAGAAAATACTAAATTTTGTCAATAAATTAAAGTATAGTAGGCTTATTATGTTTTAATCTGGAGTTTATTTTTAGGGCCCATCAGTTTAATTAAATTCTGTTGTCTCTGAAAAAACAATAGATAAAATTTATAACAAAAGTACCACATAAAACATTCTGCAAAGTTATTTCAAAACACCTACTAATTTTGCATAGTAATTTACAAATTATGTTTATACAGGTTCCGGCAGCTGATATTACCTATTTTCAAAAACCTGACCTAGAAATAAAAAGTAATGGATTGAAACAAATTTGACTTATTGCTTCAGATATACCATCAGAACAAAATCAAGTGCCGTCAAACCGGAGGACTTGGACGGCTATGTTATGTCACCAATTCTCAAAATCAAATGATCAGAAAACATATTTTGTAACACAATTCAAAATTGCCATCTTGCGTGTGAATTCATACTTGGTTTTGCCCAAGTCTGCGTAATTCCGACCCGGTAACATTTAAAACTAATGGTAACCGTTTGATCATTTTCTTCAAAAAAATATGATCCCACAATTCCAAATATTAAAACACCGGCCAAAACGGTAATTTTAAAATAACTAAAATTTACAAAATTGAATGCAAAAAGCCACACAAACTGGTTTATCTAGATCTTTTAGTTTGTGAACGACTTGATTTTTATATGAGTGGAAATTCAGTGATACTAGCTTGTATTTGCATATTTGCATTTGTGGTATATTAGCAAAATTGGCCAACATCGGATGATATTTAAACCCTTATCCTAAAGCTATTCTAGGGGGTGGGTACAATCAACTTAGTACCCTGGTTTACTCTATTTGATTACTAGTCGCCTGTTTCATTAACCAATTTAATCAACCAAACACAGACCTAATTTGTGGCTTAAAAGTTAATTTCTCTAATATTTGTAGTATAAAAAAGAATTTAAATTGTGTTCATCAGCATCTTGAACATAGAAAACTCCATATCCTCTTTTTGACTGAAACCGAAGTAAACAATAAAGATCCAGATTGCTTTAATCTAGTATTCCGACTATCATCTTGAACATTCATTTGCTGACCGACAGAGTGTTTAAGTTCAAAGCATTGGTTGTAATAGCATATTCCTTAAACTAAATGTTTCCGATATTTTTATAGGCATATACTGCTCTCAAAATAAAAAAAAATTAACTTTATTGATGATCTTTCTAAAAGTTTTAACAAGCTTTTTCAAGGCAATCAAAAAACTGAAATAATTATGTTAGGAGATTTTATTGTACATAATACTGAATGGTTAAGTTACTCATCTTCCACAACACTATCCGGACAATAAACTGAGATTTTTGCTGCTTCACACAATCTTACTTAACTTATTCAGCAACATATTTTCTTCGTGATAGACTTTTTGGTGAACCAAGATGATTAGATCTGTATCTTTTAACTATTCCAATACAACAACTACTGTTGAGCTTTAAATAATTCAGATCATTTACTTATTACTTCTGTTGTTAAAACTTCTCTTCCTATTACTATCAAACCTAAACCAAGCCTCATCTATAATTATTCTAAAAAAAACATAGAAAAATGAAACATTTTCTTATTAATTTTGATTTTGATACTCATTGCTTATATTCTGAAGATCTACATATTGCAGCAAAAAATGAAACAAAAACTTTCCAAAATGTCATCAAAAAATTTGTCCCATTCTCTGTTATCAAACCAAAACAAAAGTACTTGTACTCAATTCAGACAAAACAGCCAGTTAATAAAAATCAAATAGCATTTAACAAATACGCCAGTAATCGTTCCGATCAAACTTATCAAAATGATAAAAAACTCGTAAACATTGGATTAACAAAAACAAAACTAATCAAATTTCTTAGCTTTCCATAAACAACAACAAAATTTATAAAACAATAAATTCTTTGCAAAATAGTTTATAATCTTCAATACCCTCTTTCAAAATGTACAAACAGATATTTTTGCAACCAATTTGCATCTAATATTACTATTCTAAGTTTTCCCATTGTTGTTCCTACTTATTAAACTAACACTATATATTATAAATTATGTTTCCTTTAAAATTATTTATTATTCCAAATTAACTTAAGCCTACCTAATCTTAAATCTGGCAACTCTTTTGTCTAATTCCCAAATTGTCTTACCTACTATATTCTACCCTATATATTTTTTTCTTAAAAAAAATATTTTTTATTAATAACAAATTCAAAGTTGTTATATAGAAAAACCAGCATCAAAAGTTTTTGCGTGTATTTTAAATAATTTTCTTTAAAATTCAACAAAATTCCAATATAGTGCATTACTCTGTATTTTCTTTTTAGATTTTAGTCATTAAAAAACTATTAATGTCTGTATTCTCTGTTATTTTGTATTTGCAACAAAATAATATTTAAAAAAGCCTAGTTGGAATATTTTTGTATGTTATAAAAGCCGGTTAACTTTATCTGCATTGTCAATTTTGTACGGATTCTCAAACAAATACTAACTTTCTTTCCATGTTGTGAGAATTTGTATTTTTCTATTGTTTTTAAATATTTTAATTTATTAAGTTTGTTAAGTTTTCTAAAATCATCACTTCCAGTAGAAAGCTTTCTAAGTAAATTTATTTCTTCAACTTCCTGTCAGTCTACATCGCATTTTATATCATATTTCTAGATCATAGTATTTTTATGTTGTATATCTAAAATCGCCTTACACACTAAATAAGTTGTGCGTGATTTGAATAATAATGTATTTTATTGACCGCTCCATGAGCAGTGGCACTACAATAAACAAACAACTACTCATACAGGTAGACCAAATTCTAGGTCAAAGAAAAAGTGCTACCGCAGACAGATTGCACGAGGTATGTATTTGTATGCACTTCTGGGCGCATGGCTGTGGTTGCTATGATTATGTAAAGAAAATTAATTATCACTTTGATTGTCTGTCTGTCAAATCACAGACTATATCACAACCATAGAACTATCACTTTATATAAAAGAACAAATTAGACTAAATATAGACGAACAATTTTATTATCTGACCGTCAACTAATAATCAACAATGTAATTGTGGCAGTAGAAACTTAAACGACGTGATACAGAGATTGACAAACATAATTAAAAAAAAACTATAAATTCAACTAATAACAATTTGCCAGATCAAATTAAAAACTTAATTTAACATAGAAACCGGGCCGGCAAAAAATGACAACAAAACAGATTAAATCTAGACAAACTTAAACTTGACAGACTGACAAAAGAATAAGTTCCGACATAAAAACATTAAAAAAATTACATAAAACGTATCAAGCTTAAAGATTTTTTAATAATCCGCATTTTGGCTATTAATTTTTAAGGGTTTTAAGGTATTGTACAGCACAAATTTTGTTGTTTTTAAAACCAAAAACTTACTACTAGGCCAATATATTGTTACTAAAAAAAGAAATTCTCTTAAAAATACATACAATCTTCATAATTTAATAATGTACCTACATAATACTAACCTATCTGAATAGCAGTAGCATTACCATAACACAAACAAAAAAGTATGATTGTAAAATAGTTCTGTTTGTGCAGTAACCTATATAGTCCCTTCAAATTAGATATTTTTCAGAGAATTTTTACACACACTTTAGCGACCTGTATACTTAGGTGTATTTGGACTGTCTAAAGACTATTTTCACCTAGCGCACACATGAAAAAGGCTGGTTTTGGAGTAATAGATACATATATATCAATTTTTAGCAAAAATTATGCATTTTGCAAAGTTGTAGAACGGAAAATTTCCTATCGATATAGGTAATTTTCGATTGATATTGGCTATTTGGATTTCTCAATAGTGAGAGCATTTTCCGCTAATAAATGTTGAAAAATGTCGCAAATTGTGACCTTTCGCTGATTTTTTAGATTTTTTAAATTTTTAGAATTATTATAAGAGATCAAAGTTTTAGAGCAAAAAACTTTCGAACGATATAGGTTTTTCAATTTTTTCAATAATGCGTGCATTGCCCGCCATAGCGCGCAAAACCGTAAGTTTGTTTTCCGCGACTTCTAGCAGAAAAACGAAAAATTATAGGAAAATTCAAATGATCTACATTTACCGATTGGAAATTTTTCGCTCTACAACTTTTAAATAAAGTAATTTTTGCCCAAAACGCATAGTTTTTGCTAAAAATGCAGTAGACAGTCCAAATACACCTAAGTATACAGGTCGCTAAGCTGTAGGTAAATTTTTTTCAAAACGTCGTTTTTTGTCTAATTTGAAGGGACTAATATATGCATACGGAACCAGTGCTCTGTAATAGGTAAACATACAAAAACTATAAAATGAGTAACTATTTTGATTTTAAACCTCAGTAAGATACATCTATTAAGCGCAAATAAAAACATACTCATTTCAACATCTCCACCGTAAGTTATATTTATATTAAAAGATTCGAGGCACCGAACTACCAGGCAAAACTTTGTTTGTAACAAATTTTTAGTTATATTGAGTATGAATGCATGTAAACATTAGAACAAATGTTCATTAATACATGACACAAGTGATTAAATGTTAATCTTAAAAAACGAAATAATCGTTGGGCTATTGCATAGGCGTCTTACAAAGACAAAAACAAGTTACTTAGAAAATAAAAGTATGTTTTACTTGTTCTAGTGTTGTATAGTCTAGATATTAATTAATTTCCAATTCATTTTTCCCTTTATCTATAATTTATTTTCAAAATTCCCCCTTTTTGTTTAATTTTAATTTAATTTTAATTTTAATTTTTTTAATTTTAACCTCATTTTTCAATTTTATTTTTTTAATGTTGCAGTATTAGTAGTACTAACTGTAATGTGCAAGTTACTTTTATTTTCTAAGTAACTTGTTTTCGTTTTTGTAAGGCGCCTATGCACAAGCCCAACGATTAATTCGTTTTTAAGATTAATGTGAATGCATAGCCAACTTCAAGTCGTATATCTAGTAATCATTAACGATTGAACAAATAAAAAACCAGCTGTTGGCAGCGTTGCCAGGTATTGTAATTGAAGTAGATTAACCCTAATTAAACTGCAACAATTTTCAAAACTTTAACTACCGCAGTTTTTCAAAATAAAAAATCTGTGATAACTTCAATCGCTTCATATGGCAATGCTGAATTGATGACAGCCAGTTTTCTAGCTCATGTATACTATACAGAACCATCTGTCTAATAGTAGACAATGTAAATTCAAGGACAATATAATATAATACCAAATCTGTAACGTCGTCTATCCATGCTATTACTCTATTTCATAAATTAATCACTTTAATTAAACATATAGCAAAATTAGATAGTTGAAAGTTGAAAGCCGTTCGTTATTATTTAAATAATAATTACTCGTTTTCAAATAATCATTCGTAAAAACATCTTATGCTATTTTCGTTAATATGAATTTATTTAATAACATAAAATCTCATTTCAACCGTAATTTTATTTTATTGAAATGTCCCGTAAGCTTTTTTGTGCGCGAACGACTTTTTGCGTACCTAATAGATTGAGGCCCTAAATCACATTGAAATATAGTGATCCATCATTTTATAGATGCTTAGTACATACAATTTTAGTGAACAAAATTACATAGCACTTTAAAAAAACGTCGTGTACATTTAATGGAATGTAAAAAAATTCTAAACAGAAAATAAAATACTTTCAATAAAAATTTACCCTAATCTAAAATTTCTTAGTTTGAATAAAAAAATATAATATGTCTAAATACAAAAATAAATCATTTATGTAAAAAAATCTAAATTACTTCAAGTAATCATTTGATTATATTAATGGGCTATACATCAATAGGGCGGATGGCTATAATTTATATTTATTTTTAAAACTAATAAATTATCATTACTAATTACATCATTAATTTATATTAAAATAATAATATATTATTATAAATTCCTGGACATTGGAAGTTCTGCAATTTACATTTCCCACACACAACGAAAATGCCAAACATTTCAACGTTCAGCAGCAAGATTGCTGATACGTCACTTTTATAAAATGATCATTAAAAGCATGTCATCTGTACTTCGATTTAACATTCCACTAATTAAATCAATGCCACTTTGTATCACAATATAATTTAATTACATAAAAGTTGATTTGGATAATCACTTAAATTTTAAATTACATTGCACAATGATAAAACGATCTTATCAGTTTTATAATTGCATATATTCTGTGGGAATACAAAATTGTGTAGGGTAGCAATGAAACAGAATGAAATTGGAGAATTAATTTTAAAACTAGAAAACAGGATATAGAGCGAGATAGGGAACAGTTTACATAAAGAGTATCGCGTATACGTGTATCTAAAGTTCAAATAAGCCGCATGTTTGACACTATCAGAACCTCTATTTAATTAGGCATATAGCTGGAGTAGGTTCATATGCGCGGTTACAAAATGGATTTTAAGTATCTTTGTTACACTGTTGCTAGTAGCATGTGCGTTGTTGAATGAAGTAGTATTTTGTATTAAATGCGAGAGGATGTTCGGTAAAGTTTTAATTAGAGTTGTTTTCCGCGTTCATATACATATTTATTTTAATATAATTTTAAATTATAAATGCATTTTAACGCAGACATGTTTGTACTATTTTATCAATACATACAGTTCAAAATTGGAGTCATTTAAAAATAAACTAAAATATTGTGTTACACACAATCCGTCAACTTGCGGTTTATCACATGAGAGGCGAACGCCCTCTTAAAAACTTCGCCTTGTTTCTTAGGAGTACTTTTCTCTGCACGTATATTAAAAAAAAAACTTTAACTTATTAACTCTTTCCTGCATATAGAACCATACGTGCATACCAATAATTATGTGCATATTTTAATAATCTCTCAACGACTACGCAAATTTGCATCATATAAATTCAGCAAGTGCATTTGAAGAGGATGACCATGCATGCGACAATAAAAATAAGTTGTGTTGATGAAAATTTAAAATTATTTAGTGTGGGTTATGCTGATGTTGTATATGCCTAATATGCAATAATTATAAATAATTAATAAACTGTATTGGCGCAATTGTATTTAACAATGGCTTTCTAATTTGTAAATTAATTATTATTTAATGTATATCCTCTTAAAATAATTTACGACGAGTAGGATATGAAGATATTCAATTTTATATAAGTTTAAAATTAATAATGTCATAAATCTTATCCATGGTGTCAAAATAATAAACATCACCGGTAGGAACTCTAAAAGTGTTAATATTTTCTTATCTTGATTGAAGCAATTAAACAATATAGAAAGCTATCGTGTTGTGCATTTAGATAGATATTTATATATAATTGGTAAATATGACTATTTAAAATTAAAAATACTTTAATTATGTATATAATATATCAAATATACGGAATAATTATTAGTTGTCAATATATAATAATTTTCTATTAAAATATTTGATTTGGAAACTATTGCATACAATAATAGGTGTCAATAAAAAGCATTAGGCAATAATATATTATAGAAGCTACAAAATTTAATAGCATATATAAATTATTTATACTTCACATTATTGCGCAATTTTATTGACTGCTCATTTATGAATGGATGTATTTAGATTACATATGTTTCTCAGAAATACTTTATAGTATTAAAGTATCAATGAAAATTGTTAGATTGACCTCTCACTAGATAAAATATTATTCAGTCAATTTGTTAAAAATAAATCAAAATACGCAAAATATTAAACTATCATACCCCGGTTGTAAAATTAATTGATAATTATATTAAAATTACTGCGCCAAATGACAGTTATGTTATGACCTATAAATAAATTCATTCATTTCAAAACTATAATAAATATAAACATTTATTTCTTGACTTATGACCTTGAAAATCATACATCTTAACATTCCATATAACTTAATTCAATACTTTTTTAATTTTTTTTAATTTATTGTGCGTTTTATGTTTACAGTAAGTCTACGACTTGTTTAAAGAGTTTTGTTATTTAGTGACTTTCAAACCACCCCAGTGGATACAGAGCAAGTTCTTAATTAGTCATGTCAGGGATTGAACTCCGCACTGCTCTACCATTGAGCTATAATTTCTGTTTCAATTTTCTTTCTTCTTTTTCATTTGCTTTTCTACATTCATCCACACACTTTCTTCTCATTTCCACATCTAAATCTTGCAATCATTCGTATTTTCCATTTTTCCATAACTTACACTTTCTAGGTACTTTGGTAGTGCATCAGTTATAATAAGTACATAATTAATTGTTCTTTGCTTTTGCACTTGTATGTCTCAATCTCTTGTTATAATTTCCTTAAACATACTTCTTCTATCAATGTTCAATCTTTCTCTGCATGATCCCATTTTTCTACATTTTTGCTTTATCTTCTCCTTCAGGCACTCTTGTAATATTTTTATATTTATTTTATTCTCTTACTCTTTCTTCGTGCCTCAATACATGCTTTCCTGCTTCTACTCTTAATTTATTCATTATAACTTCTTCCATTACTACATTACGGTACATGTATGCTGGTTTCTTTATTTACCTCTAATACCCATCTCCAGTATTTTGTTTAAATAAACTCTATTTTTCTTGTTCTTTCCATCTCCAAATTTTCGCTCAGTAAGTAACATTCTTCTTACAAAACTATCAAACATTATTCCTTTTATTCTCATACATTCAATTTTTTTTTACCAACTCTTAGTTTTGTCCTACCGCTTTATTTGCTTTTCTTTTATATTTTTATTATTATTTGAACAAAAAACTTATCCTAGATATTTAAATGTTTTTACTTCTTCAGTTTCTTTTCTATCCCATTTTCGGTTATCTATTCTACGTCTTTCTCTCCTCATTTTGAACATTTACATTTAATTTATTTCCAACCTTTTCCCACCACCACACAACCCTGTCTGCGCCTTACATAGCATCTCTTCTGCAATGTATGCCGCAAACAAACTAAGACTAAGTGTCCAAAACTATTTACCTATTTTGCCATTCAAACAGACCCTGCTAACCGTTTCTACGTATACTATTTTTGTTACTTACTCACTTATTTCTCTTTTTCTCAAATACATCCACAATTTCTCTCTATTCACACTGTCAACTTGCTTTTAGGTCTAAAAATAACGCATAGAATTTTTCTTTCTTTTGAGCTATTTCCTTTTCTACTATATGATACAGAAAGTATACGTTATCCATCTCTAGTTCTTCACTCAGTTTTTCTTCTAGTACCCTAGCGTAGATCTTGTACTTAATAACATTATACCTCTGTAATTTTCTGCCAGCTCCTTATTTCTTTTTTTGTGTATCCGACATACAAAAGCTACTCTTTATTGACTAAACCTTTTTCCTTTCCATACTTCATTTATAATTTTGTTCAGTCTCTCAAAAAAAATTTCCGTACCATACATACATGCTTCATTTTGTATTCCATCCACACCTGGAGCTTTTTTTTTGTCTTTTTATTTGCTTCCATATCATTTCTTTTATTGTTTGATCTACATCTTGATTCAGTTGTTGTTCTGTCATTGATTGTGTATCGGTTTTTCTGTTCAATCTTTCATAAAGTTTCAAGTGCATCCTCCAGTCTTCTAATGCAATTTGTTTGATTTCTTTTTTTGTTTTACGTTTTCTTTGTTGTTTGACCATGCTTCTTCCTCAGAACTTATTTTTTTTTTTATACACTGCTTTAACTTTTTTGCATTTACAACTAGTATTTTTTGGGCTGCTGGTCTTGAATTTATAGATAAATTAACTTTAGTAAACTTTTAAAAACAACGTGCTATAGATGACAATGTTATTGTTTGTGTTTGAAAAAAAATATTGCTTATGTATTTCAGTTTTTGAAGTTATGTTATTAAGTGAATAATATTGCCATCCAGGTCATTAAGGTACTTCAAAGTTTCCGAGATTCTTCAGACATACACCAAAAAGATATTAGGGTTGTCTGCAACAACTTAAATTAGTTTGCTTAGCATTGAGCCCATTAGAATACTTCACAGTTGTCTGAGGTTATTCATTTATATAATATTTGTATATATAATTTGATGATTAATTTGTTTTTTTTTATTAGTACATTCAAAAAAGATTAAACTATGATATGTCAAGGTATTTTTTGTTAAACTATATTTGCAAATAGCAACAAAATGCCATAAAAACGCAATTAATTCTATATTTGATTAGTTTTTTCGGCTATTTCACAACTATTATTTGACTAAAATACTCCGACATATCACAGTTTAGTTCTGTCTGAATGTACTGGTAAAAAAATAAATCGAATATCAAATTATATGTAGAAACAGCGATGAAGCCAAAGTTGCCGTTTTCGTTAAAACACTACAAACCAAGATAGCAATCGGAATGGTCTTAAACAAAAAAAAAATAATTGGAGGTGTGTATTGCAAAGTTTATTCAACTTGAAGTTACTCATACATATGACAAAATAGGTCATAAAACTGTGTATAACGTATAATGTAATATAAAAAAACTCAAATATTGTTATCCAATTTTGAAAATAAACAAAACTTAATTCATTAACGTTTTAGTAATTATAGCCTTTTTATAATATACTTTCAAAAATACCGCCATTCAGCTTTTCTACAAAGACGCTTATTGCTCTCCTGATTAAGTCATGTCTTTGTTTAGATCGGCTCTAGTATTTCTAATGCGTTGAATTAGTGCATTCCGAGTATTTACATTTAGTTTGTACACTTCTTCTTTTTTCATAAACAATAGTCTACTGTCAGGAGATCTTAAAGGCCAACTAATAAGACCACCGCAACTAATCCAACGCCTTAAAAACGTTTTGTCCAAATTTTGCTTGACCTGACAAGCAAAATGTGCAGAAACTCCATGATGCAGGTAGTACATTTGTATTCTGATGTTTAAACAAACATCCTCTAGTAGTCCGTAAAATTAATTTTGTAAAAAAACTAACTACTTAGTTTTTTTACAAAATCCTGTGAGACAAATTTTCAAAATAAAAAGATCAATTAAATAACTATCTACCATACCACACCACACCTTTACTAAAAACTTATGTTGAAAATTAAATTTGACTGTACATGACAGTTGTGAGTATTATTATTGCCGTCACGGATAAATGTTGCTTTATTTGTTAAAAGTATGCGCAATACAACATAAAAGTTATTATTTACCCACCAACAAAATACCATACAAATAATCTTCCGGTAGTAGGTGCTTTACTTTCTGGACATGGTATAAATGTAAGCCTTGCTCGTGTAGTGTGTTAATTACTCTTTTGTAAAAATTAAAATTCTAATTCTTTGTAAGCTAGTCGTTGCATCTTCTGCTACTACGTCCAGATTTTTTTCTACTTTTTTAAATCTTGTAGAGTAGCTGGTTTAGATGTCAAATTAATACTGAAATCGTACAAACTCAAAAATAAACGTTAAATCACTATCACAATACACTGACACATTACCATAAAAACAAAGTTATTAATCGTTTTCGAGCCTCAAACATAGTATACTAGATAAACATTTTTTATTAGCTCTATAACTTAAAACGAATAAAAAACAAATAATAACTTGTGATGCCGCCGGATCCAGATCCGGTATCCGGCGGATCCGGCCAATATTTAAAAAATTCAGTTCCGCCCTGTGATAATTATTCGGTCGGGTTCGGCCAGATCCGGCCGGATCCAAGTTTTTAAATAACTGAAAAACAATATTAAAAATAAATATGTCTTTATTGTGCGTTTTTGCAGCTTTTTACATCGCCCCCAGAAATCTTACAACTTGTTTAAAGGGGTTTGATGGGACTAACGGCTTATTAGGTGACTTCTGATATAATAATAATATTAATATATAATAATTAAAATGTTATATTAATCATTATTATCAATAATACTTAAATTATATTGTTTTTTTTTCTGCAGCTTGAAAAAATAGTCTTTCGCTGAAGATGGATCTGGCCGGATCCGGTTGGATCAGGTCTTGGATTTGGTTCCGGTCCGGTTTCGTTTTTTTTGTAGGTGATCGTTCCGGTATCCGGTTCCGGTCAAAAAATGGATCCGGCGGCATCACTAATAATAACATTTTAGTTTCTTTACATTATTCCCGGACTGGTTTTGTCAGTTTTTATACATAGATAGATTTTTTTTAGAAATCACACGATCACAGCGTCCGAAGTCAAGCACAGACAATAGTTTCGGTTTTAGAAGTCTCGTCAATGTGCCTTGTATGACTACGGCATTGCGTGATAGTAAAAGACAAATTTAAATAAATAACTCTGTGCTTATAAACCCGCAAAACGGCCTGCCAATTAATACCAATTAATGCGAACATATGGTAATAAATTGCACTAGATGGAGCAACAGCTTTTCGTTTGATTTTTGAATTAGTTTAGGTTTTACATTGTAATAACTTGACAAATGTCACATGTATAATATTACTGTGCTAATAAATTAATATTATTATTATCATTATTATTATTAATAAGGGTACTGATGAAGTAAAATAACTAACAATATCGTTATTGAGGAAGGTTGCAATGTTGTGTATTTGTTACGTTATTTTACTAAATTTTTAAGCAACCTTGCTCGATAACAATATTGTTAGTTATTTCACTTTAACAGTACCCTATATGCATACAGAATAGAGCTAAATATGTTATATTATCATAAATTCAGTTTATTTGGTCATCGAATTATTATATTCATAAAAATTGTTTTATCAAAGCATTGTTTTGCTGTTCCTTATTACAAGAAAGTTGTGTGTATATAATAATATACTAGTTTATATATTTAAATTATCAATTTAATCTAGAATAAGTATATTACGAGAATTGATCAATATATTGCTAAGAAACTGTGTGACTACTTCAATGATACAATACATATAGGAATTGTGATGAACAGTACAATAGAAATAAATATCTATGCCCTTAATCTAAAGAAGCGGACAACAAGTTTCGTTATCGATCAATTCTAACAAGAAAGCAATATTAATGCCATCCAATGACGTGTGAAATAAATCACATAAGAACCTCAAACATCTCCCAAAACAACGGCCGCGTCCGATCAAGAGAATACAAAACCCTATATTTCAGCTTGATATATTTTATACAATTGAAATTCATGAAACATAAGAAATAAAGGAGACCGGCGAATATAAATGTAGCCTTTCGAATGTTCAAATATTAGTTTTAAAAACTTCGACAGCAATACTAAGAAATATCGTTTAAAAAAATCAAATATTATAAATAGCATCTTCTCTGACTAGAAAGCAATATGAATCGGATGCGTTACATCATTTTTTACACATACAATGTAAATATTTACAAGTTGAATATAAATTCTCTTATAATACCGATATTATTATTTCTTTTATTTTCTGATGGCTAGCCAAATAAATAGCCTTTGTTGTAGCAGCTTAACTTTGACATCATTATACGACAATGTCTGTATCTAATTATAGTATTTTTCTGTTTGTACAACAGGATTATATCGTTTCGCTTGTTACGATACTCTTAAATTTACAACGTTTCAGTAAGTATTTAAGTATATAAAAGTGGCAAAGATTAAATAAAACGAGATTATTTTCCTTCAGTGATGTGGGAAATGAAAAATGTGATTGTCAGGAAAATTTAGGCTGCTTCGTGTAATTGTTACCCAAGCGTATTTATTCTAATGAGCCGTGAGAAGAGGCCATTGTTTTCTGGATTTGTCAAAAAGCATAACAATATAATCGCTTGATACAAATAAGCCTCGGTAATTAATCTCCCCCATAGATTTGAAAGTAATATGTGTAATTTAAGCATGAAATTAATTTCCATTAAATGTATTTTTGAACCAATGATATTTTTTATTAAGTAATTTATAATTATATGTTTCAAATGCATTTTGTTGGTTTATTTATATTTCAATTTATATCATATTTTAATTTTTATATATACAAAATCAATAATTTATGATTACATTAAATTATACGTTTTAATTAACAGAATTGCAATACTCGCTGATTAATAGGAACTGAATTTTACGTGCAAATCACACAAATACGTGTGAGAGTCTAAATAAAAAAACAAAATTATTTTTTCAGTTTTTTAATAATGCAAATAATATCATAAAATAAATGTCTAACCAATATAATTTTCGTAAATTTCTGAAAACTATTTTTTATATGTATTTCAGAGTTTACATTAGAATGCATGTAAAAAAGATTACTTGGATATAATAATAAGGTATTATTTATTTAGTTTTTAAAAGGTTAGTGACAAAACCACTTCTTAAATTTGGGACAAACTTAACAAGAACACCATTATATTATACAAGTTACGTATGTAGAAAATAATCTAAAATATTTTGTCAAATTATTTGTATTTACTAACTACATATTATGTTCAATGTTAGAGCAACTTTAAAGCAATTCCAAAAAATTCTGTTCAAAACCGCGATAATTAAATATGTTTGCAAGAAACAATGAAAACACATAATACTTCACATATGAAGAGATAGATAAACATTTAAATCCGTAATTTTTTTTAGTTGTATGTTTAAACGTGATAACATTATATTGGGACTATAGATTTTACGGAAAATGATTACTTTTTGCAAAACTACTAACTGGTGTATAAAAAATGTAAAAAAAATTTTAAAAAACCGCTAGCATTCTATGAAATATGTTATGTAGTGTTGAGCAAAATTGAAATAACTAGCTTCAAGACAGCATACATAGAAGAAAAGATTATCTACTGTGATCAATACATACAATTAATTAAAAGAAATTTAAAAGTAATTAATGGCAATTAATCTAATTAATTTATAAGATAGAATTTTCAAGCATAGATGTCATTTTAATACTATTGCAAGAGTAATTAAAGATGAAGCTATCTAATAATCAGAGCAGAGAAAAAAACACATTATCAAATAACAAAGATGAAGAAGAAGAAGAAGTAGAAGAAAGAAAATGATGATGGATTTACATTCTAATCATACAACAAAAATAACAATACTGCCAAAAAAATAGCAAATTATTTACAAAACAAAAATATTAACCATGTGAAACGTAGTACAAAATCTTCCAAACATACCGATTATTATGCCTCAATTAAGATGTCCGTCATTCGCATTGATCGCATTTTTATTTTTCACTATCTAACAAGAAAAGCTCCGATTTATTTTTAATAATTCAATCAATTAACTGTTCTTTTCCAGTAAAACGGCACAAGGAAACAATTAAAAAAAACTATCACATGGATAGATCAAAACCTCCAAATAACACTTGTCATAAAATATGTGTCCAAAAATATTATACAGTCCACTGCAGGTAATGCAGAAGCTACGACTGTTACAACATATATTCTAATACGTCAAATAATAAGTCAAAAATATAATTCTTGAGCCGCTTACAATATAAATAACTGCATAAAAGCAGTTATATTTCCAAGTCAATTGTTAGTAGTAGTCGTGGTCTCAATTTGTAAAAAAATGGGATTCTAACAATCAAACTTACCCAATTTATTAAAGAAATCAATTTAATTATAAACTGTTGTATGGTTTCCGTCACGGAAGATCAACAGCTGCTGTGATTAATTTAGTCAACAAAATAACAAATTTTTTTAAAAAGAAATATTATTCTTTAGGGTCATTCCTTGACCTAAGTAAAGCAATTGACTACGTGTCACATATTTTGCTACTAAAAAAATGTATATATAAATTTTAGGGTAACACTAATTATATCAATAAATATCCACATAATTCAAAGACAGATAAATTAGTACCTTATGCCGATATTAAACAAAATTAAATATAGGTAGATCCCACAACAAAGTAATAAAGTAAAGTAGTTAGACATTGTTAGGGTCAACTGAATAGTTTATTTGCAACCAGTTGTGTTTACATAAAAAAATATATCTCTTACATTTAACAAAAACAAGTATTGTAAGAAATTAAGTTTCTAGAGTTATATTGCAGATTACAATGGCAAACTTGCTACATTATCTTGTAAATAGTATAGCAGAATTTGCATTAAAAACTGTTGATTTAATTATTATCAACTTTGCATTCTATATGGCTTCATAATATAGAGCCACTCAACATCCAGAAATCGTATATCATATTTGCATTGCAACAACCGTTAACGTTATTTTGAGAAAATCGCAAAAATATATCGTTGTTTGTGCCATCGTATATTGAATTGATTGTTTTTGCAATAATAAATCTACTATCTCATACTTTCTAAATATTATATAATATTTTTGATTAGTTGCTATCATTAACCTTAAATCGTATTATCTAACAAAACTTCAAAACATTCAACAATATTTAGCTTTAAAACTGTAACTACTCAGTACACTACTGCCATACATTTTATAGTTTTTTAAGTATTTTTTAGTAAATTTGCAGTTTTCATACTTAAATAAATAAAAATAATTACTACCAACCCAAAAAAGAATAAATTAAATTTTTCCCAAAACTGTAGTTACAGCTTTTTTCTTAAAGACGACAGAATACCAAGATAATTGTAAGCCAAACTTAATAAAACACAAAATCTGCCGTGTTTATCCACCTTACGAGATTAGTTTTTTATGTTAACTACCTAGCTATAAAAACAAGAAGTTACAGGACAAACAAAATTTTATTTTTCAACATAACAATAATTCCTAGGTTTTTATAGTGAAAATATAAATTTAAAAAAAAACTTTTGGTAATTATGCAAAATAATACTCTTAATCATTTTCTAAATTCTCATTCAATAAAATGCAACGCCCTTCTCGTTTTTTAAGCTTTGAAAAGCGCTGCATTCATTGTCTTCTTCTTAAATAATTTGTGCTTTATGCACCCAGTAGTTATCGTGCAAAAGCAGAATGTTCTAAACATAAATGCATATAGTATTTTGTCGTGTATAGCCGCATTGAAGTTTTTAATTGTGTCTTTGTAGATAATTCCGATTATTGTAGTTCCTTTGAGCATATACTCAATTTAAAATATCCCATTAGCTTCCTAAAAAAAATACTGTGGCCATCACTTCTTGCACAGAAAATTGCTTCTTCACATACTTAGGTAGTACAGAACCGTTATGAACCCAATGCGAGTACTCTTGTTTTGTTAAAAAATCTCAATGGTGTACTCAGCTTTAATTTTATTAAATTGATGAATAATTATTCGCCGTTTTTCGTGCATCGTGTGGTGTTTAATTGACTTTTGTCATTATATAACTCATTAATACGATTAGCATCAAAACCCATACAAGAATACGCGTCATCCTGCTGTACCACTTTAAGAAAAGGTAGAAAACCAAGTGATTTTGCAATCTCAAGAAACCTATCGGAAAAGAAACTTCTACTTCTTCGTTGCATGCTGATTGCATTGAAACCAAGACGTCAATATGATGTAGCGTTGCTATTCCATTTATATAATAACAACTACAATACGTCAACACCAGGAGAATTGTTTGTCATCTCAGAAAACTCGATTAGGTGTAGAAATTGTCCAAATGTGTCCCTTATAAGTTTTCAGATAACCACAAAACTATCTAAATCTAATTAAAAAAATCCAACACCATGCAGCTTCAAAATCCATAGTGCCTATACTTAGCTTAATACCAAATGTTCATGTAAACTTTTAAAAATACTCATTTCTAATAATCCTATTTTTCTAGCAACAATTAAAACTTTTACTCGGCCGTTAATCAACACCAAATCTTTAACTTTGTTAATGATTTCATAATTTTTTGCTTCCAGATTTTGAGTCATTATGAATGGATTACTTGCCCCATTTGAACTGGTTGCCAATATATTTGACTTGAAAATAAAACGGGCAATTTTTCTTAAACACTGCCATTCATTCTTGAATATTCTTCGGGCTACCGCCTTCTTTTAATACAAATTTTGATGATGCTTCTGAATTTAAATTCCAAATAACATATTTCTGCCTCTTTAAATTAATATAAAAATGACAAATGTTTATAGCTAGGTAAATAACATAAAATACTACCCTAAGAATATATTTCAAGCATAACTATAAAAAATAAAAATAAATTAAAAAAACACAACCATAATACTTGACGTCAAAGTAATTTGAGAACTAAAGAAGTAGCCCAAACTATTTTGGTAGTAAATTTAAAAGTAAAAAAATTGCCTCAAAAAACTAATTGTTGACTTTATGTGAAATCCTTAATAAGTTATTATTATTAACTATAAACAAAATTAATGAAAACACATATTATTGAGATTTAGTCTGTAAAACTGATCTCGTGTTTTGCAAGTTATTGTAACTTTGCACTTTTTTAACAAGCAAGTTTCATTACATAAACGTCATTAGTGTGGCGTCATAAAGCTGTGCATTAATCAAACAAATTTTTTGTACATAGGTTTTTTTATACAATTTATACATGAAAATATGCCTTGGTATACAATTAATCTATTTTGCTTTTAATGCTACAACATATCTAATTACGCTAAAATAAAATGCAACAACTAAGAAAAACATTTATAAAAAAAAAAATTGTTTGAATAACAGCTGAATGTATAACTTTACTAATAATAACCCGTATTTATAAGCAATATTTCTGTTTATTAATGTTGTTTTCCATCATTTCTAAATCATTTGTGCAATTACTTATGATGAATTACGCCCAACAAATTAGTATTTGATAAAAGCTCTTACATGCCGCTTCATAGTTTTATTATTCACAGAACTAATAGTTTTGAACTTTAATAATTTAATACTTGTTATATTCTATAACTTTATCATTTTTACCACAATAATCATACTCATGGGCAAAAAGACTTTGGTCGACAGCCTTTTTTTATATTCATAGTCATTTCTACTTTACTTTTAAATATGTTTATTTTTTTTATAAAACTTTGAATGTGTGTATAAAAACAATACCATAATAGAAAAAGTAAGAAGCTTAAAATACCTAAGAATAAGAATTAAAGATAATAATGATCAAACCAGCAAAATAAACAGACGTATCAAGACAGCAAGATCAACTTTTGTTAAAATAAAAATACTATTAACATGTAAGAGTTTGACTTTGGCTATACAAATTTGGTTAGTGCGTTGTTACGTTTTTTTCTTCAATTTTACTGTAGAATGGTGAACTCTGAATAAGAACAACATGAGTAAATTGGAGATTTCCTATATAGATCATGTAACTAATATAGAAGTTAAGCAAAGAATTGAAAAGAAGAAAGAAATACTCACAACAATAAAGAAACGTAGTTTGTTTACTACTACTACTACTGATTATAAAAATAACCATATTTGTTTAAACCTAGAAAGTTTTATTCGTTAATGTTTACTGTCAGGTAATTAGTTTTTTTCTTAATTCAAATAAAACGCGCCAAAAATGCCGTTGCCTTTCCGTGTAAGATTTTACTGTGTTACAACTTCTTCTTCACACACAAACAGTTCAACATTTCTCCTAATAGAAGACATTGCGTTATTACCATCGATCAAAATTATTGTTTATTATCTCTTACAGTAAGTCTACGACTTGTTTAAAGTGGTTTGATGGGACCAACAGCTTAATACGTGACTTCCGAACCACGCTGGTGGATAAAGAGCAAGTTATCATTTCAGCCATATTTCGGGGATCGAACCCGGGACTGCTCGCATGATATGCAAGTGCTCTACCATTGAGCTATCACACCATTAAAGAAAATAATATAGATGTTAAGCTTTAGTATTGTTAAACTATTTTTTGTTTTAATTTAATGTTTTTAAGTTAATTTTCTGTATTTGATTTGTGTATGTGTATGATAATTGTCGTTGTTGAAATTAGTTTGTCTATTTTCTTAAACATTTAGAATCGTTGGAGTATTCCTCGTAAAACAAAACATGAATAAAAGTTGGTAATACTTCTAAGTCAAATGCTATGTAGTAAATCATTTCAGTTTATTTTACTGTCCAGTATCACTACCATGTTTTGGAAAAATTATAATAAATGAAATGAATTTTATTGATTGCAACAGTGATAAATAAATTATATATAGAATAGAGAAAAGGAACCCTCAGTCAAAAAGACTAAAAACATACCTAAACAAGAAATCTTTTCTTTTCCTATTGGATCAAATCAAATCGACCACCAACAGAAATCGTGCAATAGATCCTGGAACAAAGTTTGACTTTGAGATTCTATTCAACAGATTTGATGTGGCTTGTTGTCTCAGATTTTGTAGTAAATCTGCTGCTTGTATTGTTGTATCTCGTGACAGAAACAATTGCCAGCTTACAACCTCTTGATTTAACTGATGATAGTGTAGCAACCAATCGCAAATGTTTACTCACAGCAAAAATCGTATGGTAACTTGTAAATAGATCAAGTAAAGCCTCAAGATTTAAAGTGTATATCAAGTAAAGCCTCAAGATATTTTTACTTGAATTAACATCAAAGTTGTAAATAAACTTCAAAAAATGGTTATTTCATAAATCAAGTTACGAGTAGTCAAGAAGTATTACAAAATAAACAAAGAAAAACAAAGAAACACGAGCGGAAAAGCCAACTTGACCAGTAAGTAAAATTAAAATAAATAAACAAACTAATATTTTGTATATCGCATCGCTTTAATTATACCTATGACAATTTATGTGTCACCATTAAAACGTTTTTAATAAATTAATAAAATAACTTCTTTTACAAACAACAATAAATGTATTATGTATATATAAATATTAATATTATTACAATCATAAATATACGATCATAAATATACGATCATTTTAATATAAAATATATCTATTAATTATCACTGATTTAGTTAACTGCAAGTCTGTTGCTACTAGGCTAATTCAGAGTTTAATTGCTATTAAGTATAACCAGACAAGAATATTAGTTGTGCATACTAAAAATACATTGTGCGAAAACAGTTACCATGCCGAATGCGAAGTGTCAGTCATTTATATTTGATGAGTTTAAACGAAGAGAGTATTTTAGGTTCTTCCTTTTTCCGCTTCCGGGTAATGAAATGTACTATGAAATAATATTTTTCCCTCAAATCGTACCCCAGTCTACCTTTCCCCGGTTCAATTTCCCTTACTTACTATTCTAAGAATCATGATTAATTTAGAGGGGTTGCTATCATGTATAAAATAAAATTTAAAATACCTCTCGCAACACATTACATTAGTTCCACAAATAAATCATCAAATATGAATATAATTGTAAAATTTTATAAATACCTTAAATTATTATAGATATATATTCAATATTATTAATAATTAATTTATAATTGAACAAATATGAACGCAATTTTAAGCTATTATTTATTTAATAAATGTAGAAATTCCATAATATCTAGATTATATAATAAAATCATACCATGGAAATTAATTAAATCCTGGAATTAATAAAATGTGAATATTGATTTATTCAATATGTGACAAAGTTGTTGTAGCATAATATTTAATTCCATATGTGGTAATTCAATATTTGATATAGTGAAAACTATTCTAGTTTTCACTATATCAAATATTCAACTTTTAATTTAATATCTCAAAAAAGTAAATGTAATTGGGATGTAATTTTAATTAATTAAATGCCCTGATAAGGAATTATTATGACTGAAATGTAACTCTCCGGGGTGTAAATTAAAATGTCTCTCGTTTGTGTCTATTTTTGTTTGCCATCAATGGGTAATGAATTTGTTGCACTCGTTGGTGTGTACGCATCCGTTTTCAGTCCAGTCAACACTTGTTACCACATTTCAAAAATTATATTTGCATTTTCAGGAATGATACAATTTAAAAATTATATTACAGCGTAGCACAATTTTTATTGTTTCATTTTTGAAACTATAAAAAAGCGTTATTAAATAAATATAGTATTAATATACAGCATTGCATTGCTTGCTAATGAGATACCTACATCGATTAAAATCATCAATTCACATACATTGCTAAAATAAATTTAAAACAATCGGCAATTAAAGCATACAAAGAGCAAGCTTTAATGTGGCATAAAGCATTTAAACTACGTACGTGTAGTATATCTTTTTACAGGAGATGTATTTGCATTATAACACAATCAGAGCAGTTTAACATTATAAAAATATATAAGTAATGTATATGGCTCTAACCATAAAAAGTATATAGATACGTAATTTCCAAAAATTGCAACTAACCAAAAGCAGTAACAGTAGATATAACCCGCTAACCACCAAATAATATATCTATACAACGAGTAAACTATATTAATATTGCATTATAAAGAATAAAACAGAAGCAATTAAAATTATATTGCACAACAAAATGACAGAAACGTAGATCAGAATCAGTATTTTCAAGAGTTATAAAAACCACTTTAAAACTAGATCAAAGTAATATAAACAACATACAAACTTTGCTGAGACTAATAGAACCAAAACTACTATACAATTTTTAACTTCTTATGCAAAACTCGACACTTAAGAAGACGATTTACAAGACAATAATAAAAACTTCATAACAACTAGAAGAAAAAATATGGATCTTAGAAATAAGATGCAAAACAACATCAATATAAAAAAGAAACAAACCAATAACTTCAAAACTATAAACAAAAAAGAACAAATAATCTGCTAAGCGCAAAATACTTACTAGTATTAGAAAAGACTTCTACAGGAAACTATACAAGACACAATATCCGTATAGATATGTAAAACTACAAAACATAATGAAACTATAACTAGAAGTATAACAATAAAAAATCTTTCCAGTTTCAGATAAAATAATCAATAAAGTCGTCAAAAAAAAGCTAAACCAAACAATTTGCACAATACGTGCAACAAAATCAAATAGGGTTTAGAACAAATCCGTCTTGCACAATAGACATAAAACTTTAAAAATTATTACTTCATTAGCATATCATTGCACTTATAAAAATTCTAACAACGCATTTAATGCAAATTTGATTTCTACCTATCTCAAGAACAGTTTTGTGCCAATTACATAAGCATCGTCTAGTATTTTCTATAATTGCCTTAAATACCAAACATATTTTACATTTCTCAAAAACATATATAAAATGCAACAGCAAATAAAAACACTAACAAATTGCCCATCCTCTAAAAGTTGCTCAAATAATTGCTGGAACGCATATGGCTTAAATTTAAAAAAAAAAATTAAGAAAAACTGAAATTACAACATTTTGACAATAGCAAATAGAAAAAACAAAAATGTTACAAAAATTTAAAACAGTATCTCAAGAAACCATAGTCAAATTTAACTTTTCCAAAACATAGTTCATAGCCTAGACCTCGTCAAAACATTTGTGTTACTACCTCACAGCTACCTTTTTAATATGTGTTTGTAAATTAATTAAATAATATATACAGAAAAACCCGTTATTTCATAAAATGGATGCGCTGTAGAAACTATTTATGATTTTGGAATTAATAAATCGTATTTTAGGTAAAATTTTAGGTTGTCAATGTAAAATAAAAATTTCGAAGCAATAAAAAATACTTTTTAAATTATACTGTTTCACTTTGACAACCTAACATTACCACCAAAAACTTTTCTATCAATAAAATAATTTAAAAAAAGTAAAATATAATAGTAGCACTTCATACTGTGTTACCAAAACAAAAAGTGAAAACAAAAACTTAATACAAACACAATAATACAAATAAAAAGATTATTTGTTTTATCAATGATATATTAATGTATACAAACTTAAAAATAATGTACCGTTTCCTGATTACTTAAAACATTTAATAAAATTTTCATTTCGACTATAAACAATAATTGCCTACTAATTTAGAATGATTTATATCTTTACATGACTGGTGTTTAGTACATGCCAAGTAACTAAACATTAATAACTGTTATAACACTCGCTTCTCTGTACCCTCAACCATTTCATTATATAATAAATGATATTAATCTTATTTCTGAAAATAGTATAACCAATAATGTATTTACAAATGATTCAAACTCCTAATTTAAAAGCTCTAAGAACTCTAGATGTTTGAAATAATTGTTTGGTGTGTTGTTATTATCTATCAAAAAAATCAACTAAAATCATATATTTTTAAAACATCAACATCAGAAATCTGTAGACAAAGTAAATATTCCGTTTATTCGAATAAAATTTCGAATATAATTAAATATGTAAATTCCATCAATAATATTCAAAATTTGCATTACAATGTATAAATCTAAATTATTTTGTTATTATTGGTAGTTGCATATCTATACCACATCAATTATATTTAATTGTTATCTTAACAAATATTATGTTCTGTAATATTTTTCAATTGTATTTCGAGTTAATAAATAAATAAAAACTTTAAATAAAAATTTAATAAATGATGTATTTTATGTAAATTTCTTATCCAGGACGGCAGCGTGGGTTAGTTGGTTAGATGCTTGCCTCTCATGCTGGAGGTCCTAACTTCAAATCCTACTCTGCCGTATATTATTTGTGAACTTGTTCACCGCTTATGGCATTTATGGTTTCAGCAACAAACAATAATCATCTCGCCTCATTTCAACACCCATACTCGGAAGGATCTCCGGCCAGCTAGAACCATTCTGGAAAACCATCCATATTGAGTATCTAAGATTGAGATTGCACTATAATTTGAAGTATAAGACTTGTTTCCCATTATAGGTATAGTTTGAATATTTGCAACTTTCCAACAAATTGGGAATGTTTTTTCTTTGTACAATAAGGTAAATATTTTAGTCAAAATAAGAGTTAATTCATTTGAAAGTCTTTTTTACACCTGATGCCTTTCTGGTATGTAATTCAAAAAAATATTTTTTGACATCCTGTTGACTAAAATAAATTAGACCCATTATTTTACCTCTAGCCGGTATTGTAGTTGCAGAAATAAAAAGATTTGTAATTAAAAAATATTATGCAAAGATATATGCTTTTTTTTAGGATTAGTATCTAGTACCTAGATTGTTTTGATTATTTCAAAAAAAGAGTATTAAAGATATAAGTCTGTTCAGAACGATTAGTAATGTGTTTCTTAACTGCGTTTTGCTTCTTGTTAACTGCCTGTTTTTTCTGAATTGAAAACAAGTCCTATTGTTTTGGTTCAATAACAGAATAGAACAAAGTTTGAATAGATTTTGTAAGATTTTCTAGTGCAATATGTGGATACTTAAAATATAAATAACAAGTATCAAAATCAAAATTCTTAAGATATTCTTGAATTTTTACTATAATCATCTTAGAATAACAATAAATAAGAGGCGGTTTAGGTTTAGTAGTAGTAGAAAAAAAAATTTTAATAAAAAAAGTTATAAGTGATCAGAAATTCCTAAAGCAACTTGTTGATATTTTTGAAAATTCATTATGAACAGTCGCAAAGTTGGTTTTTAGTAAAAATTAGTTATGAAATTTAAAATCAATGTAATCGCAATAATGTGCTCTATCTGCGCAAATAAACAAAAACTGTGTTCATAAACGACAATCTGGAATTTTTAACAAAATATGTTAAATTTATAACAACATTGTGCTACGTAGTTTAAATATTAATATATCGTGAATGACATTTGAAGTAAAATAGAAAATAAAGTGATAAAATTTTATTGAAATAGAAAATAAAGTGATAAAATTTTATTGAAATAAAAAATAGAAGGGATTTAAACATATAAATAAATTCTCTTAAAATGGGTAAAGAAGAAACTGAAGATAAGGATGGTTCTAATCTTGCATGTTGTCCTAAAGTAAAAAACAAACTATGTGTGTGCATATACTGCTACAATTTAGTTCATTTAAGTTGTGGTAAAAGAAATTCTAAAACTGTTACTTTACAAAATAACAAAATAAACTGTTGCGGAGGAATAGGTGCTAGTGTAAATGCAACTGCGCTACAAATGAAAAACAATTTTAATTTAATAATTAACAAAACTAATAGAAATGCAAAAACCAGAAAAACTTGAAAATCCCGTCAAGTATAAAGTGGTGAAAATAAAGTAAAAAAAATGTTGCTCAGTATGTGCAGTGGAAGATCACATTCATACTGATTGCAAAGCTAATTTTATGAAATATGTCCGACATTTAAGAAATGTTTTCAAATGCAAACATAGCAGATTAATTACTACACAGAATAGAAATTACAGGATAAACAACAAAACAAAAAACCTACTTCTCATATCAATAAAAATGTAACTAACTCTAAACTTCAAACAATCAGTTTATACAATCAAAATATGCAATCAATATTCACATGTTTTGACATTCTTGTCAGCTCAAAATGATAAAACGTGCATTAACTACAATATCCCTGGTTTCAAAATGGTTTTAAGCTACTGTCGACAATAAAATGAGCATAGTGAAGATGCGGTTTATGCCCGTCAACTTATCCAACATCATCAGAATGGACGTAAATGAATTATCTTCTCAATATGTGATTGAACTAGCGTCTATAATAGTAAATAAATTTAAAATAACAATTATCTTTGTATATCGCCCATTGGGTGGCAATGTTGCGTATTTTATAGAAATATTTCATGAAATGTTAATTAGGGCGTTTCAAACTAATCTAAGTTACTTTATCTGTGGTGATTTTAATATTAATTTTAAAGAAAACTGTAAAAACACAACTGATTTTATTTCACTCTTAAATTCATTTAACGCCACACCACTAATTATTAAATACACTCCAGTTGCTAGTACATCCAAAACATGTATAGATAACATTATATCAAACTTACCTTACAATGTTAATAGTAACAACATTAGATCACACATTGAAGATCATTATATGCAAAAAAAGTTTTTATATTCAGTATTTAGAAAGTAACATTTTTTATTACATACGAATCATAAATGAAACAACTTTAAAAAGTTTTGTAAATCAACTTAGTGCCGAAAATTGGCAGAACGTTGAGAAGATTACTGATGGTATACGATGGTCAGCATTTACAAATATATTTTTATTGTATTATAATAGTTCTTTCCCTAAAAGGAAAATTAAATTTAAGCACAATAATTTTTCCTGAAGTAGTAATACTTGAAGATGAGTTAAATATATTAGTTATGTATGATAAAAGTTATCTAAAAACCAATAATTTAAAAAAGAATGAGTATAACAATCATATCAAGACACTCAAAACACAGTCATACTCTAATAAGATCTTAAATAGTGACAACAAATAAATCCAAAACCACCTGGAAAATTATTCATGAGCATACTGAAAACAAAAATGATGTAAACTGCTTTGACTGTTTTAGAAGTAACTATGAACAAACAGAAAATAACTTTATTAACTATTTCTCTACAGCTCCACAAATTACATTAAACAAAATCCCAACCATTCCTTGTAATTTGACTACAATACACACAAATCAACAAAACCATGTTTATAAATCTTTTGACCAGAGCTGAACTAATTCAAATTGTGAATGATCTAAAAAACACAAATACTGTTGGTATAGATAACATTTCTGTTATTGTAACTAAAACTGCAATACCTGTTATTGCTAATATTTTATGTAAAATAATTAACAACTGTTTTGAACAAAGATATTTTTCTAATGAACATAGTATTCCATAATTAAACCAATATTTCAAAAAGGAAACAAAAACATGTATGAAAATTATCGCCCAATAAGTATTTTATCAAATTTTTCAAAAATTATAGAGAAAGCATTATCTAATAGAATTATAACTTTTCGTAACTCTTATAATATTATTGATTTGAATCAGCATGGTTTTGTTAAATCTAGATCAATTGATACAGCATTATTTCAATTTACAATTCAAATTCATACAGCCTTAGACAATCAATAAATGCCATTGTGAATTTTTTTGACTTGTCTAAGGCATTTGATATCATATCACATGATATACTACTTTGCCAAAATATATAAATATGGAATACGAGGTGTGGGATACAATCTTATAAAATCATATATAACCAGACAAAAACAAAAAATAGTTATTCAAAGTAAAACTGGCATCATTTTTTAATTAAAATACTCCAAAATGTATATTGGGGTGCCGCAAAGGAGCATTATAGGACCGCTTCTGTTGGTGTATTTTAATAATATTAATAACATTTTCAAAGAACATAAAATAATTACTTACGCAGATAGCACAAATATCCTTATATGCAGGAAAGAATTACCTGATTTAATAACTAAAACCACTATTTTGTACTCACATTTAAAAGATTGGTTTATCCAAAATAAATTATTTTTAAATGAAAATAAAACAAAATTATTAATCTTTATAATATTTAGAAGCAATACAACCTTACCTGACTAGCTAACAGTTGGTAATAATACTTATAATGTAAACTCTGACTGCATGATGTTAGGTCTACAACTTGATCAACATCTAACCAGGAAGCTTTATCTTGAAGAACTAAATAAAAAACTAAACAAGGCAATATACATGATGCGATCTATAAAAACTTATGTCAATCAAAACACAATACGCATACTTTATTATAGTAACTTCTATTCAATATTAAAATATGGAATTATTTTCTGTGGCAACTCACTTAATACTAACATTATTTTCAAAAGTCAGAAAAATATAATTCGTTTAATTCATAATATGAAGTTCAGAGATTTTTGCAGACATATCTTTAGACATAATAGTATATTGACACCAGCAGGAATATTTATAAACAAATGTCTCAAGTTTACGTTTAAAAATAAACAGTATTTCTCCAATGAAGAGATGAATCATACCTGCAATACTCAATTTATAGAAATTACTTATAAATTTCCCAAGCATAACTTGAGCATCGGCATGGTATACCTGCATCAGTCTTTTTAACGCACTTCCATCAAAATATCATAAAATTAAAAATTGCTCTGTTTTAAGAAAGAAATAAAACAACTTTTAATTAATAAAGAACCATATGGTGTAAACAAATGTATATAAAATACTTAAAAAATTGTGATCAATTATATTTTACTATTTTTTATACAATTATTTTAATCTGCATGTAGATGTTTTATTTTAATCTGTAATACATCTGTATTTTTTAAACTTATGTTGATAAACTAATGTTTTGTAATGTAATGTAATTGTACCTAAATGTTAATTAATATATTTGTTTCTTTTAACTTTTTCACATTATTGTCATGTTTTATGAAGCGTTACCCATGTAAAATAAATTGTTATTGTCCGGATAGTGTTGTAGATGATCAGTGACTTAACAATTCAATAATATGTACATTAAAATTTCCTAACAAAATTATTTTGTTTTTTTTATAATTACCTTGAAAGAGCATGTCAAAACTTTTAAAAAGGTCATCAAAAAAATTTAGAGTTGCTTTATTTGAAAAACGGTATATGCCTGTTACAAAAATAATTTTATCGGGATAATTTAGTTTAAGAAATATGCTATTACAACCAATAGCTTAAATTTCGTACGTCGCCAGTTTAGAATATGGTAGTTGTTTGTGGATGTAGGCACAAACACCGTTGGTAATAAATAAGGCAAGCGGTTACAAAACTGTCTAAATCCATTTAATTCAAAAAATGACTTAGTGACGGCGCTGCTTTCTTTTATATTCCTGCTATCTATAGATACATTTATTTTGCAGCAAAATGTGTTACATCCATGAAACAATTACGTATCAATATCAATTGCGGTTTCAGAACTTTTTCAATCTGTTGTAAATATTGTTCCAAAACTCTTTATATCCGTATGGACAAGTTAATACCAAAACTGTTTACATCCAATAGACTTTAAAATGTAGTAGACCCTGTTTGTTATCAAAACTTAATTTTTTTGCCATTTCTTTTAGTATTTGATAAATGCTTAATTTAGTAGTTAATACGCTGCACATCCGTGATGTTGTAAGATTTATAATTGCTTAAATAACACTTGCTACACTTGGCAAAAGTAAGAAAAAGTTAAAGAACCCATCCGAATGGCAAAAAATTCAAAAACAACTTGAAAGGTAAGGTTATATCTATGTTTTTATATTTGTGTTAAATTTAAAATTGTAGAGAGATCATTATATTATTATGACTGATCTTTCTTTTATAGACATAGACCTAAAACTCTTCAAAGGCATCCGGGTTGCATTCACAAAAAAAATTGCATGTGGGAATTTGACAATGCAAGAAATTCGAAAATTTCATCATGCATTTTATGAAAACACTACTAAAAAAGAACAAGATGTTTTTATTTTAAAACATACTTCGCAGAACATTCCCAAAAGACGCCGCCCAATAAATGGGTTACGGAATAATATGATCTCTGTATCCTATTTTATCAAAACAAAAAACGGAATGAGATCGATTTGCAGTAAAGCTTTTTTGTCAATTCTAGGCATATCAAGGTTTAGAGTGCAAAATATTAGTAAACATTTTTTGGCTTATTGCAATGCACCTAAAGAAAATAGAGGTGGTGATAGGCAAAGTAAAAAATATCAAGAAAAAAAGCAGAGTGTAACACAATTTATTAAAAAGTTAAAGTGTGTGAAATCCCACTAGACTAGAAAAAAGTCTGAACGTCAATATATTCCAAGTGATTGCAGTATAAAACTGCTTTGGAGAACTTATTGTAATGAATATACTAACTTATTAGTAAAGTATAAATATTTTAGACAGATATTCACTACAAACTTTAATATAAGTTTCCAAAGCCCAGCAACAGACGCATGTTTTAAATGCATTAAACTTAAGGGCTTAATAACAGCTACAACCAATGCTGAAGTAGCACAGGTAAGTTAAGCTTTAATTGCCAAAAAACCTGGTGCTTTCACGTGCTCCATATCAATCGGCATATTATTCAAGGCAGTTATATTTGTACCACTTTGCAATATGTGAGGGTTATTCTAGAGCAAAATAAACAAGAGATACAATCACATCTTATACATGGACCGAAAACTTGTCTGGAAAAGGATCTAATATAATATCATCAACGGTGAGTAATAAACTCTCCACTCTGAATGTTGCAAACGTTACGTGTATAAAAATTTTTTGCGACGGATGTCCCGGGCAAAATAAAAAAATCACATTAATGAGCATGCTTATGCATTAGTTATATTTAACTAACTCTTTAGTGAAAGAAACACACGTCATTTTTTTCATAGTTCCTACCACCTGATAGAGTTTTTGGAAGAATAGAAAAAATAGTAAAAAGAAAAGAAGTTATTAATGAGCCAAATAAATACAGAGATTTATTTTGTGCATACGCAACTGTTCTGGATCTGAAAAAAGATTTTACAGTTTTTGATTGGAAAACGGCTGAAGCAAACATAAAACCACCTAGTCAATGGCATTTCCAATTTTCCACTGCAAAACGTATTTGTATCAAAAAGAAACTACTACCACAAGGAAAAACTGTCATTATAAAAGGTGAAGTAAATTATAGAAGCGACCTAGGTGTTTATAAGTCTGTGCTAAAAAAAAGAAAAGTATTGTAGCTATTAAGCAGGCGAAGCTAAAAGATGTAAATGCTCTGCTAAAGAAACACTTTGGCCCAAAATGGAGAACACTTCCGGATGTAAACTTGACGTTTTATAGTAATATAATCCACAAGAATAAAAATAATTTTGTAATTAATAAAGATCCAGAAAACATCGATTATATTAAACAAGATGACAGCCATAGAATTTAAAATAAAGTTGAATAATATATTATTTTCCTAAAATTAAGATAAAAAGTATATTACGATTTCTGTTTTTATTAATATCAAAATAAACTACTGACTTTTCCAAAGCTCCATTAATCCTAACCTAGCAGTTTTGAAACTTCAGACCATAGTTTGGTAACAAAACTTTTGAGATCCAAATTATTTTTCAAAATAACTTTTTTTCAGATAACCAAATTTAATTTTGGAATTGAAACAACTTATTTGGATGATGTGATATTGTATGACACATATAAACACACAGTCTTATTTGTAACACGTGTAGTACGTTTTTGGCTTCTCCTGCAAATTCACTTCATATAGATTTAGACAGTTTTGTATCCGCACACCTCAAATGTTTAAGATAATAATCGGATTCTACTAGATTAAAACATTGCATAACTCCAGTGTTATCAAACAGGCATAGATAGAGTAATTTGGAAAAACAATTTACTGATGAAAGGTGCAAATATAAAATATTACAGTGATGCTAGAATAGTTATTTGTCAATATTAATTTAAAGTTTTTTTAAGGTTAGAAGAAAGATATTAAAACTTATACTACCTATATAATCTAGAGCAGTTTCATACAGTCATTGCCTTACTAGTAGTAGTAAAATATTTTTTCTTATTCTGTATGTTGTGGTAATAGATTTCAGCTTTATAAGTTTTTTAAAATGAAAACCTTGTATATGTATTATATAAAACCTACATTCATAATTTTATATTTTAAAAACCAAAAACGTCAAGATTATCTTAATTAAAAACTACACTATTTTGAGTAATTAAGTTCACATGTTGCTCATTTAAACTTAAGTTACCGCACAATAACTCCACAGCTTAATATCAAGTGGAAAAAAACCATAATAAAGAGTTTTCCAATAAGAAGTTTCATTTTAAATAGCAGGCTAGCAGGCAGCTGTCAATTTTGAAGCTATTATCTTTTGACATTTGACAAGTAAAAACTACACCTTTATTAAAAATAGAACAATACACGCTTCAACAACGCATTGAAATTATTAAAACTCACTACAAAAATGGTAAAACATTTTCAGTTCGCAAAACTAAAGCACTTTTTGGTCGTCGTAAAGCACCATCTCGGCCGGCAATAGTAAACCTGGCGGAAAAATGTAAGCTGTTGGGTCAAGTTTGTGATGTGATCAATCGTAACCGTGTGCATTGCTCAAGAACACATAAAAATATTGCTAATGTAGCCCGTAATGTTGAAGAAAACCAAGGTTTGTCAATTCCTCGTCGATCTTTAGAATTAGACATTCCACAAACGACATTACATCGTATTTTGCATAAAGACATAAGTCTTAAGGCTTTTAAAGTTCAGTTAACAAAAGAACTCAAGCCGGTCGATCACCATAAACGTCGTATCTTTGCTAGTTCTTCAAATGCATCAAATTGATCCGAAATTTCATAAAAAAATCATCTTCAGTGATGAAGCCCATTTTCACCTCAAAGGCTACGTTAATAAGCAAAATTGTCACATTTGGGGCTCAGAAAATCCAAGAATGATTGTTGAAAAGTCTTTGCAACCTCAACGTGTCACTGTTTGATGCAGTTTTTGGGCTGGCGGTGTGATTAAACTCTACTTTTTCAAAAATTAGGCTAGTGCAACTGTTACGGTAAGTGAATGGCGCTACCGAGCTATGATTAATATTTTTTTATGGCCAGAATTGGAAGATATTGATGTTTTTTTTAAATATCAAAATGAAACCTCTTATTGGAAAACCCTATATATAGTAATTGAGCTACGATGGACGTTTTTTATGTTACTACCTAGCTATATAAACAAGAAGTTACAAAACAAAACAAAAATCAGCATAAGAACCATTAAAGCTATGCCGTGAAAACTCGTTTGGTAGTTCTGCAAATTAAAAAAACATTTTGACATTTTTAGGTTAAAATCTTTTATAAACAAAAATCTAAAACACTATCTATATCAAATTCAAATGAACTAAAAGTAAACAAATACACGCGTTGTTCATGTGCACAGCTAAATAAATAAAATCTCACTTAATGGGGTCTGGATTATGCAGCCTAGCTCCATGCTGACGACCAATCGCATGCAGGTTTGCGTGTGTTCACGTGCTTATCACGCGGTTTTGTTTACGTGGATTTGAATTTGGTATAGTCAATTTTAATTCTAAAATAAAAAACCCATGTTCTAACTGTTTCAATATCAAGTTAACAACCGTGTCAAATATTGTTATTCTTTTTGTTTTTGTTTACTCTTTTATTCTATTTCTTTTAAACCTTTACACTCAAAACGACTCGGTAACAAATCAAAATTTAAAAAAAATGCTAATCTTCATTTTTAGTTTGAACGGTTTGCAAACTGTCCAAATCGTATGTTGGAACAGACCTTATATAACCTACATACGTCTTTTTATTAAATATTATGTCCATAAACTGCTCAAATCTCGTCACAGATGTGATAGCTTTAACAAGTGTAGCTTCACTTGTCAAAATTCAATGCTATTGTTATAACATATTAATTAATATTAATAATGTTTAACATAATTAATAAGAGTGGTGTCTTCTAGTACCCAGACTCCCGTGTCCAAGGTCCAAAATACTATATTCTTATTCATTCTAAACGCTTTAAAACAAAACCGAGCATTCGAGGCTAGTAACCTCGCATACCTAAATTCGCAATACTAGACCATAATACTTTGGCCTTTATAAAACTCACCCTCTAACCACTTACTATCAATAACGACTAACCCCGACCTGACGACATATTAAACTGCCTTTTATTTGGATGGATGTGCGGGCAAAAACCAATTAGGAGCAGGTCATCAAAAATACTGCTGACTTATATAGAGTTTCCTTAAATGCTGGAGTAGATAGTTGAGCAAGCGGCACTACAAAGTCAAACATGGCTTATAATACAATTTTATTGGCGGTACAACACCAAGTCCATTCCTGAATCTACCAAACATTGCTAACTTATAGTTTAAAGATTAATTTCACTAACATTTGTAATCTAAAGAATAATAAATTTTAGGTATACAGATGATTAAACTTGTATAAAACAAAATATGCCAATAGGACTCAATATATTTTATTAATTAAAACATTCTAAAGATACGTGAACGTTTCAACAACTTCTGTTGTCTTCTTCAGCACTACAATACAAGATAATTTATTTTTTTAATTACACAATGAAATGGACAGAATATAAAATAGTCAAAAAGTATTACATTAAGCTAGTCGAATAAAAAAAAACATAAAAAATAATAATATAAATAAGAAATTTTACATGTTAAAAACAATTTAAATATAAAGTAAAATAGGATACAAATACAACATATTAAAAAACATATAACTTATGTAAATTATCTATTATTTACTCACCATATTTCTTTTAGTGTTTAATCTAAATTTGATTATTAAATGTACTAAATAAAGTGCCATAATTCTTAAAAACTATGTTACACCTATATAGATGGTATCTGCACTTGAATGAATATAATTCATTTTTTCCTTCTAATTATGAAACAAATGGAGGGGACCCCAATAGAACAATATGAAATGAATTTAAATTTTTACGTCGTATTACTCTAGAAGGACATGATAATTTTATTTATTTAATACAATTTTTTCAATTTTTAATGTATATGAGGAAATTTTCAAAAGTTATATGTTTAATATTTTTTATTAAAAGAAATTATCCATGTAATTTTAAGTTAATAATATTATGATAGTTCACACTTAAGTTTTCACTGTCTGTTTGGAAATTGGCATTTTTTGTTTTATACAAAATTAATCATCTGTATACCTAATCTTAGGAAGGACGTTTAACCATTTACATTTAAATTAAATTTTGTTCATCAGCATATTAAACATAGAAAACCTGATATCTTATACTTGACTAAAACTAAAGTAAACAATAAATATTTAGATCGCAACAGATTTCTAATATTATTTCAAACATTCATTTACTTACCAATAAAACGTATGTGCCAACATCCACTAACAACAAACATATTCTATACTAACAACTTTACAATTTAGAAAAACTGGTTTCTTAAAGTAAATCTTCCAGTTAAGATAATTTTTGTAATTGCTCCCCAAACTTTTTTATGACCCTTCTGAAAATTTTGATATAGTTTGTCAATAACACAGGAAAGCTAAAACTATTTTCTTAGACAATTTTAATGTGCATAACTCACTCATTTTATACCACAATATAAGACAAACAAGTTACTATTTTGGATGTTTCTTATAATTTCTTAACTTAATCAGAAAACCACTTGTTATCCTGATGTACTTCTTGGTGAACCAAGATTATTAGATAGATATTATTAGATAGATATTATAGTATAGATAGATAGTAATTACAAACCACACAATAGAAATTCCGACCATTCACTTCCTACTTTTGTTGTTAAACTTTTAAACCAACACAGCGATTAATATACCATTAACTAAGATAAATATAGCAAAAATAAAACAATTTTTATTTTAATACTTAACTTTAAATGTTAGGACCATACCGACCGCTACCTTGATGTGTAGTATTTTAATAAAAATGGCAACTTTGGCTTTATCGCTGCTTCTACAAATAATTTGATAATCGATTTATTTTTTTACCAGTACATTTAGAAAGGAATAAACTACGATATGTCAAAGTCTTTTTTGTGAAAATATATTTGCAAATAGCAACAAAATGCATTCAAAAATACAGAAAAACGCATTTAACGCAAGGCAGAGGTCGGTATGCTCCTAATCAATTTTTTTTGTTTAAAATTAAATAGTAACTCATAATAGTATTTCAAATAAGTGATTTTATAAATTTTATTCTTAGATAGAAAGACCTTCTTCCATCATCTATCAAAAAAATTAAATCCAATCAGCAGAAATTCCAAACAGCATTCAAAAATAGTTTCTGTGATAAGACTGAACTGTTTAATAAATTTACAACTAACAAAAAGCAATTTTGTAATATGTAATTTTATTAAAAAAATCATTTTGTGCCATGCTTTGTATTAATATGAAACCTGAATAAATAATAATGATTGTCCAATATTCAAAAGATCAAAATTTATGGCAAAATATAGGATACTAAAACAATGAATAAATAAAGATGAAAATTCAAATTTATAAATAATTTTAAGTTGGCTCGTAAAATATTACGTTTATATTCAACAAAAAATAAAATTTACGATCGACATTAAGTAGTAAATATGTCATTACTTGATATTATATTTAAAATACAATATTTTCCACTAAATATCTAAATATAGCTCGAGAAATCGGTATTGATAGAGTGTAGTCTAAAATTATAGTAAGGCATTGGGGCAGTTTATTTTTAAGCGTATCTAATAACACATAGTGTAGTGTACATAAATGACAACATTAATTAAATGTTATTAGTCACACATTCATTCAACCCATACATGGCTAATCTAGTTTATAAATATTTTAATCAGTATACTAAATATAGATATTAAATCATGCTTCCTAATACTTGAAGAATATGTGTAAAGTTAAGGCTATCGCTTTAATATAATCTATTATTAGACAAAATTGTTATAATTAATACTGACTGGCGATAAGGTATCTGTTTGTAATTATTCTTGTTTCGGATATTTACTACCATAAATATCTATGAGACGTAACCTAAATTTATGAACAGATAATTAGATGCGCTACGTTTTACCACCTTAAAATAGTATCCAAATTTCTACGTCTGTGCATGTTTGCTGGGTACATATGTTGTACGGGCATGATATATGAGTAACTATGTAAAAAGTTACATGTTATGATCACGGTTACATAAGATCTAGACATGCTTTTCGAATATTTCTTCCCCTTATTCCTCTAAATACATGGTACTGGCATACGTTAAATATACAACAAGAAAAGATTTTATAGTGCATTATACATATTAAAGAATGTAATTTACGGTTGTGCTAAGTATGAAAAATAAGCAGGCATGGAGTTTTATAGCTGCACACGTTGCGATGAAGACTTGGTTGGAATGGATTTCGAAGAATATTTATGAGACGGAACTGTGTATGGCTTGCGGTGTATATCAATTAAGGAAAAAATAATTGATTAACTATATACTCGCTTCCTCTATGATGCTATATTACCTCGACTTTGTTACTAATTAAAAATTACCCAAACCACAGTTTCCTTGCACTAATTTTATTTATGATATTGAATGTGGTTTTAGTTTAGTAATAAAAATCAAGAGAAACTAATATGTTTAGGTTTAGACTTAACATTAATTATCTTAGTAAATTTTGTTTCAAAGTGCTAGAAAAATAATTAATTTTGCTATTAAAGGTGTGAAACTTTCTTCTCAATTGAATAATTAACCACCCATGAAGTTGTTATATTGCACCTTTATAAATGCAATGAGCTATATTTAATATGAGGAAAGGGGTGTGTCAGTATTGTCATTTATATTTATTGGTAATTCTATATGAATCAGTCTATAAAGAATGGTCTAATGGTATGATCAACATATTATGATGCCATTGTTATTCATTGGTTGAATAATTACATTATAAGTAGTAAATGAGTTGTTTTGATTTTATAATACCTTGAAATTTATAACTATATTTATTTTTAAGTTACATACTTTTATTATTCTAAAAATCGTGCACTTAAAAAATAAAATGTTGAATACAAAATATGCATTAAAATTATGATATTATTACATGTATGTCTTTTTATGTATGTAATTTTTTTATGGAAGTCTTATTACAAAGTCTTCCATAAAAAATATAGCTCGTTCAATCTGATAAGCAATATGAGTTATTTCTACATAAAATATCAAGTATTTGTTTGAATCTCTTATTTTTCTACCTTCTAGCTATTTATAAATTATTACACGGCACATTTGTCATGCTTTGCGGCTACTACTTGTTAACAAGAAACAATATGAAACATAAAATATTAGTTACCTTTATTTATTATTAGTAGTTTTAACATCTGTAAATTCTAAACACACGTCAAATAAAACAATTTATTTTGTTAACTAGTCAGATATAAATATGAACAAAATAATGGGAATGAATGTAAATAATATGTTTAAAGGCTAAAAAATAAATCTAAAAAAACATTTTAAATGCAGAGTTTAATTGCATAATGGGATGGAACCATTTAGTCTGCCATAGTAGATAATTTGCGTGTGATTTGTAAATTACTGCAATAATTATTTAAACTAAAGTACACGTTTCTATAGGGAATTTAAAAAGTGTAGTTAGAATTTAATAGGAAAATACTTAACAAATTTATATTATTTGGTATACAAATAAAATCAATTGACATATAATAGAAAAGTCATAAATTACTTTAATAATGACATTCATTAAAAATAAGTAAATATTTGTAAATTTACTATTTTAAATATTTAATAGTAAAAACATGCCGCGGTAATCCCACTATAAAGTTTACTACGTATTAATTTATATTTTGAATATTCGTTGATCTATTCTAATCGAGAATTGCGGCGCATAATACTTTGATTTATTAGTGCATTGTGAACAGTAAAATTTTGGAATTTATAATTATCATTCCATGTGCATTGTTATGCATAGATAATATATCTTATAATAAATTCTAAATTGAAATAGTAAAAGGGCACCCGTGAGGCTATACGCCCGCGTGCAAGTCCACAACTTGCGTCCTTTTAACTAATAAGTAAAAAGAAAGAATCACACGTTTAGTACAGGCGTAAACAACAGTATTCATTCCCGGGCCACATTGTAAATAAAATCAAAATTGCGGACCAGACAAAATTTTGAAAATCCGCCTTGAAAATTGCCTTTTTCTTAATGGCTTTTGGGTAATTTTAGCCCAAAACATATTTTTAGAAACATACTGGATAATATACTTAACCTATTTAAAAAAAAAATTACAAAACCATTTTTACTTGTTTTTGATTTCAACATACATTTTAAAACATTCTAGCAGATACTTGTATAGCAATCAATTAACATTTGAATAATTAAAAATCATATAATCCAATCAATTAAGATTAGATTACTTTTGGTATGGCTAGAACGCCTAACCGGGACGACTCAAAAGTGCCTATTACTAATAATCTCTAAATAAAGCGTTTTCGAATGACTAGTTAGAAGTACCACTTGCACCAAAACAAACAAATTAATGACGTATTAACCAAACACTGCCAACGTTTGGTAGGTATTCTGTGTTATAGTTTATTTTATCTTAACAAAAATGTATATTCGTATTGCAGAAACTTATTAAAAAAAGTTAATAAGTAAGCATTAGTACTAACCACATATTTTTTAGAGAAACTTTAAGCCATCAAGAAATTAAACTAGAAGATAAAAATAATCCTTCAGAAAAAATTATCATAACTATTTAGTACACAATATTGTGTTGCAAGTAGATACTATTCGTTTAATTAAATGTTATGTCTTATAATATGATAAGAATAGAAAATACGTTTGTGTTGAGTTTACAACAGTGCGATTTATTCTGAATTTTAAAGGAACAAAATACAATATATAGTCAACTAAAACGATAACCTTCAATACGAGTAAGGACGATCACGGATAATATATAAAAACCGAGCACATATAAAATATATTTAAAACTAACATTATTTCTATTACATATATAAAATAAACATAAATCATATTTAATTCTTAATATATAACATAACCTCCCCTTTTCAGAGATTGGAGTTGTCAAACCTTTCAGGTTTTTTAAGTAGACGTCTACGTCTTAAATTAACTGGACTACATATAGGTTCTGGAACAACTTCAATATCTGAATTGGTCGTTACTACATTTTCTTCGACCTGTGGGTTATTGTTAACTAAATCAATATGGTGTGGGGGCTGAGTACTGGAGGTGGTATTTGCATTATTAATAATTTGATTAATGTGCCTCTTCCAGACTAAACCCTCACTTGTTTCAACTTTATAATGTTTATGGCCAAGTTTTTGTATTATTTTCGCATCACACCATTTCCTTTTACCGCGAAAATCACGAACTTTCACTAAGTCATTCGTTACTAAGTTTAAGTCTCTGTTTCCCCCTGCGCTTACAATTTGTTTATTTTGTTTTTGCTTCACTACCTCATTTGTGTTATTTCTTAATAAATCCAATTTACATCTTAACTGCCGCCCTAACAATAATTTTGCAGGTGACTCATTTGTCACAGTGTGTGGAGTATTTCGATATTGAAATAAGAATCTACTCAAAACAGAATTTATTTCAACATCTGTTTTTACATTGGATTTAATTAAAACATGTTTAATTTGTTTTACACAAATTTCGGCAGCTCCATTACTGGAAGGATGATATGGAGCAGTTGTCGTATGTTTAATCCCATAGTGTTTACAAAAATTTTGGAAAATTTCACTCGTGAACTCAGTTCCGTTATCAGAAACAATTTCTCTTGGCAATCCAAATCTTGCAAAAATTTCAACTAATTTACCTACAGTTGCTATGGAATCAGTACTATTCATTTTAAAACATTCTAACCATTTAGAAGTAGAATCTACTACTACTAAATAACTTTTATTGTTTAACGGCCCTAAATAATCAATATGGATTCTAGTCCAAACAGTTTGATGCCAAACCCATGGATTTATTTGTGACTTTGGCGGTGATTCTTTGAAATCGTTGCATGGTTTGCAATTCTTGCATAAAGTTTCTATGTCTTTATTTAAGTTAGGCCACCAAATATATCCACGAGCAAATAATTTTGATTTTACCATCCCCATGTGATTTTCATGAATTTCTGATAATATAGAGTTTTGAAATTTAGGCGGAATAATCAAACGATATCCCCACATTAGAATACCTTGTTCTACGCTTAATTCGTTTTTACGAATAAAATAAGGTTTAAGCTCTTCTTTAGGACATTTGTTAGGCCAACCTGTTAAGGTATAATGAATAACTTTACTCAAAATCAAGTCTCTGTTAGATTCCTTTTTGATATCATTATGAACTATTGGTAATTTTTGATCATCAATTAAATTAATATAACTTATTTCTTTTTCTTGAAAATTAGCCTTACAAACATCAACACTGTGATTACCTATCGGCAATCGAGATAAGCAATCAGCAGAATTATTTTGCGATTTAACATATTGAATGTCAAAACTAAAAGATGATAAGAAATGTGCCCAACGTTGCAATCGACTCGTTGCCATAATTGGTATGCCTCGTTTAGGGCCAAAAATTGCCACCAAAGGCTTGTGGTCTGTTGCCAACGTGAATTTTTGTCCAAAAAGGTATTGATAAAATTTTGAAACTCCAAACACTATTGACAATGCCTCCTTATCTAGTTGAGAATAGTTTATTTCTGCCTTACTCAAAACTCGTGATGCGTATGCAATAGGTTTTTCAACCCCACTATCACCTATGTGAGCTAGCACTGCCCCTATTCCCACAGATGAAGCATCTACTGTCAACTTAAGTGGAATTTTTGAATCAAAATGAGTTAAAATTTGATTAGACATTAACAATTCTTTACTTGATGTAAATGCTTTTTCACAATCAGTATTCCATTGGAATTGAACGTCTTTTTTCAATAGCTTATATAACGGATGCAATAAAGTGGCTCCGTTTTTCATAAATTTATAATAAAAGTTTACCATGCTTAAAATTTCTAAATTTGGATTAACTGTCAGTTTGTAATCTCCACATATTCTAATTGAACCGTTTGGCTTTAATATTGGCACTATTGGAGTACCCCAATTAGAATATGTTACTGCCTCTAAAACTTTTAATTTAACCAAACGATCTATTTCATTTTCCACTTTTTGCTTTAATGAAAATGCAATAGGTCGCGCTTTAAAAAACTTTGGTTCAAAATGTTCTTTCATTTTTAAAGTGATTCTATCTTTGTTAAATGTTCCAAGGCCAATTTCAAAAATTCCTTTATATTTTTTACATAATTTTTCTACATTTGAATTTTCATTTGAAAATGTAAAATTGTTTTCAACCATTGGACTGTTCATTCCAATTTCAAATAATTTTAATGCTTGCCTTCCAATTAATGGTGGGCCGCCATTTTTAATGACGTACATTTCTAATGTATACTTCTTACTATTATAAATTACATTTAATATTAATTTACCAATTGGCTGAAAACTAATTCCTACATAGTCTTTAAATACCAAATCATTGTCTAAGAGTGGAAATTTCCCAAAATGTTTGCGATAAACACGATCAGATATGACCGCATGTGCGGCACCGGTATCAATTTGAAAATTCATCGGTATATTTTCAACCGTTAATTTAATATAAAATGGCTCTATAGTATTTAAATCATATATTGTAAAAATATCAGTTTTGTGTAAGTTATCATGATTAACCTCTTGATGCGACAAAAACTTATGCGATTTGCTTTGTTTATTTTTACAAATATTTGACAAATGACCTTGTTGGCCGCAGTTGTTACAATTATAATTTTTATATTTACATTCAAATGTCGAATGATTCGCTCTACCACATACTTTGCACTTACATTTTACTTCAGTGGACGTCTTATGCGATATTGCGCGCTGATTGTTCGTATTATAATTTTTTTTATATCTTGAAAACTGATGAATTTCCGATTTAACTTGAATGCGCCGCTCTTTTCCTGCCGCCTCTCTATTTTGTGCCAATTGAACCACGGTTTCCAGCGTTGAAGCAGGTGTCGAAGTAGGATCGACTTCCAGAAGGCGATCCAATATGGGACCGCTTCCCATTCCCACGACGAACATGTCCCGCATGATGGTGCTGATTTTGTTACCAAATCCACATCCCGCTGACAAACTTTTAACTCGCGCGGCCCAGCTCACCACGGATTCATCTTCGTTTCTGTGTGCCGTGTAAAATTTAATTCTTGCCGCAAAAAAAGACTGCACAGGACTGCAATATTTTAGCAATTTCTCCAATAAGTCTTCATACTTTAATTCTTCAATTTTTTCCGGTACACATAAATTGCGTAACAATATATATGTGTCTTCGTGTAAAATATTTAATAAAATGGCACGTTTTTTTGTATCATTTTTTTCAAAATTGTTTGCCACAATAAATTGTTCAAGTTTTACCTTGAAAACTGTAATATCATTAATTTCGTGATGATATTCTTTTAATATTCCAATTACACCAGTATTTGCACTTTCACTGTCCGGCATTTTTACGTGGATAACTTTAACTACCTCGTCGCCAATTGTTATGTCTTATAATATGATAAGAATAGAAAATACGTTTGTGTTGAGTTTACAACAGTGCGATTTATTCTGAATTTTAAAGGAACAAAATACAATATATAGTCAACTAAAACGATAACCTTCAATACGAGTAAGGACGATCACGGATAATATATAAAAACCGAGCACATATAAAATATATTTAAAACTAACATTATTTCTATTACATATATAAAATAAACATAAATCATATTTAATTCTTAATATATAACATTAAACATAATATATCTTGTGAATTTAATAAAGAAATCAAAATAACTAGGCGCAGCATAATTAAGAGCAGAATTCGACTGCCAGCAGCTGACCAGAGAAGACCACAAAAAAAAAACCACAGCTGCACCGACTAAGAAACCAACAAAAAAAAAAACTTAAACTCTGCATCACAGTCATGGATCCATCCACCTATTAATTAATTTAAATTTATTAATTATTAATTATATTAATTAATTCAAATTCTCATCCAGCATAAACCCCAACGAGAAGACGTCAAACAGAGCAATCTTAGCAATAATATACACCCAGCTAAAAAAAAAACAAACAGCTGATGAAACGGCAAACTACAAAAATCAACGCTCCAGAAACCTACATCATGTCCCTGGTAGAAGAACAACCCAAAAGGATCAGCGAACACGTTAACCAAGTAAAACAGAACAAGAGCGACACAAAGGAAGCAAAGGCCGCCTTTTTCAAGATGAAAGCCTCCATAACGCAACTCCCAGCCGCACTGGAAGCTCCAGCTTCGCCCACCTAAATAAAATCCCAGATAGAAATCTGTTCAGACAACTTAGTTCATACCAGCAAGCCAACAAAACCCCAGGCCCTCAAGTCTTCCACAAAGCTCAATGCTCAGAAAAAAAACTCATCTTGTTAAAAAAAACTAAAAAAATAAGAAAAAAATCAGGTAAGCCCCCCTTATGTGCTTGCACTACTAAGCCATCACACGGCCCTTTTCGGCAGGCGCCTTCAGCGCCATCTAGACTATCAGCTGTCAAAGCCAAAGAGTATTCGACCCGGCCAGGTATAAGGCGCAGATAACCAACTTTGGTCCGTCAACTAGCATCTTAGGTCCTTCTGCAACTCAAATTACGTTCAGATAAGCCAGAAAATTATGCAAAAAAACCGCTGACACCGTTGGAAACGCTGCGGTCTCACGGCATTTATGTGTAAAGCACCATATGCGTGCGTCAAATGCGCCGTAGCTCATCCTAGCTCAGAGTGCACTATTAAATAATAAGTAGTTACATGCCCTGCGTAGTTTACCAAAACCTGAAGATTAACCGCAACAGTCACGCCCACAATAAGGCACCTGCTCCTTGTTAGCATATTCATAATCCACCCAAAAACTCACCCAATAATAGCAAGGAAAAATCATACGCGCAATTAAAAAGGCCGGTTCAAAGTGCACCTTTATCAGCTGTTACTCCCCTTGTTCCAAGCAACTAACAAAGATTTTATGTTAACCAAAGCTTTAGTCAGTCTAAAAGCTGCACAAAAAGTGCAATATGTAAAACAACCCTTAACTAGCATTTTGTTAGTCAGGATGGATATATCCAATCGGGTACTATAGGGGGGAGAGAGAATGTTAGTCAGTAAAAATGTTCAACAGATATTATACCATAAAACTTTCATCCATTTAAGATAAAACAAGCCGACAAAGAAGAAAAGCGGTTAGCGCTAGAAAAGGGTGATGTAAATAATTATAGAGTACCACTTATAACAGTTGTATGTGATAGAGCATGGTCTAAATGTTCATATCGTACTAATCACAATGCAGTATCGAAAATAAAAACTATTTTAGGTTTTAAAATAAAAATTGTTTAGTTAGCCAAAGAGCGCTAAATTGTGGTATTTTACCTCAGAAACAACGAGATACAGTACAAATTTCGCCTGCAATAGAAGCTGTGAATATTTAAAAAAAAAAAGCCAAAAAATACATGGCTTAATATATAAGCAAATGATAGCAGATGGTAAAAACTCATGTGACAACAACAAAAATTATAAAATCAAATTCATTATTATTCTTATCAAACTGTTGCTTAGTTTAAGTAAGAAGAATTTAAAGAATCACAAAAACGCAGGCTCATTAAATTTAATAAAATTGCTTAACATAAATATTTTGAAATTTAAAAGGTCAGTAACCACGGCAATAAAATATCAAAAAAATTAAAAACACAATTTGAAGGCCAAAATAAAACTTTTAAAAAAGATAAATAGCAAAAACCGCATTTTTGATAGTAAAGAAAAAGAAAAACAATTAACAGTTAGAAAAAAAAATATTTGAAAACCAAACTTATCAGATCCCGACTATGAAGAATCATGTCAAAAACCTGACATCCCAATTAAAGAATTTTCAACTCAAAAATTTTTAAACTCTAAAAAAGACAAAATATAAACAAATTATTTGGGAAATTTGAGCTCGTACTCAATCTTAGTGTGATAAGTGGATTAATGCTCGTAGAAATTTATTAACATCAAATTTTGGTGTATTTTGTAAACAAAAATGCATCTTGTTAAAAATACTTTGTATAACATCTTAATGCCAGACTTGTATTAAAATTCTAAGCCTATTGAGTATGGTATAATCAATAATATCGCGCAATACAGAAAAAGATTAAAGTTACTTAAAAACATTTAAATTCACAATTGCAGATTGTATTTAGGTAAAAATATTCTATGCTTAAAGGCTATGGTAACATTGTTGTCAAAAAAGCTACAAGCTTGTTGTGCTTGCATTGTTTGTTAACCTACTTAACCTACTTTGTCCCCCTACTTACCAGCAACGCTACCTACTGTTACATTTAAAATTAATGACTTAATTTATCAAATAAATAACAAAGTTTTAGGAAATTCGTCGATTTATTTAACAATAAAAAAAAATTAAAAAGAGTCTGATAGATAATGTATGTTTTTCTATAGATAATAAGATTGAAGAATAACTGCATAAAAATAAACTAAAATTCATTTTGATATTAAGAAACAAACTAAACTTGATCTTTATTAAAAAAGTTGCAGAAAAAACATTTTTCAACATTTCAAAAATTATTTTTGTGCAATACATTAAACGCACGTGTACTCGTTTCCTACACTATTTTTTCCTATCGTTGAATTGATTTGATTCGCCAACATATTTTAATTTGTAATATTATTATATTCTTTAATACTAATTTTAATTATTAATTTAAAGATGCTACAATGCAAAATCGCCCAACGTAAAACAATAAAGCAAACATAGCAAGCTGGAAAATCAAAAATAACGAGTCACTATCCTATTGACCAAACAACTCTTATCAGGCCATACTGGTTTTTGCAATTAGGTCAAGCACACTGGAAAAACGTGTTAACGCAACATAACTGGTAGATCGAAATTTGCTAGGAATTATTAGGTGTAGTAATAGACTAGATAAAATCAACCACTTAAGTGTCACATATAATCGCAAGTGCGGAAAGTGCTTACGGATAAAGGTTCTTTTAAAAGTATACAATTACCAATTCTAAAATTCTATTTAATCTTGTGACGTAGAAGTAATATTATGTTTTTGAATGTGGAATCGGGTTAAACGATAGAAATTGTTAAAAAAATACTTACTACCTACTATACTTTTATACACAAAATTCGGTTAGTTAGTTCTGTTAGCCCTCTATACACTATCAAAAAACCAAAAATGCCAAATCAAAAAAGATCGATTATTCATCAAAACCATTCTTGGCAGAGACGCCAAACAAACTAATATTCATTTTTGACTTCATATTATGTATACAGCTCTTCTATCATTTTCAAGTTTTTTATTAGAGTTAAAATACCAAAAACACATAATTGACATTATTTTATCTAAATGCACATTATTTAAAATAAAATTGATTGTAGACATGCTTTCTAATAATCATATAATACTGATCTTATTTAATTTTTAATATTTCCAAATTTTAAAAGTAAAATTATTTACTTAATTTATAAGAAACTCAATTTGCATAAACTATTAGCAAATGCAGATTATAAATTCCTACTGAAAAATAATGAATTGCTAGTTTTCTCTATAAACAAATATTCACAATCTAATTACACATACATGTATTTTATAGTATTGTTACCACGCACTCAAATAAAAATAGCATGTACATTTTAATGCAGTCGTAAAGAAGGTCGCTAAAATAAACACTTTTTAGTAGCCCGCAAAGTTATTCTCCGTGAAATTAAGAAAAAGTGCGAATATGTTGAACAACCAACTCTATCAGCTGCTCTTTCAAATGACACAAATGTAAATGTACATACATTTTCAAATGCTTAAATAAAACAAATCAAAAACTTTAAACAAATAAATAAACAAAAATAATTCCTAAATAAGCTATAGCCTATCAAATTTGTTACTAGTCAAATAATAAAAAATTTATAACAATGTATCCATTAATTAAATAAATAAAAATAATTCTGTTTTGTAAGATTATAGTATATTTGAAATAATATTTATAATATCCACTGTTTATTGTAATAATTAACCAGTTAGGCATCCCCAAAATAAAGCAATTAAATTTATTAGAAGTAATAAGGCTATTCCAAATTATTTGCAATATGTCGAGTACTGACTGCAATTGTCAATTACTACACTTACTACAATTCTGTTCTGTATATTACCTTGCTAAGTAAGGTAAATGTTGGAAAAATATCTGTTTGTAATATTCTCCTTTACCTACCTCGCTTAAGAAACATATTCAAAACAAAGTTTCAATCAAAACAATACAAAATTGTGATTTCCAAATAACTGGTTGTTAAGTTAAACGTTTATAAGAAGACGATACCACTATATCCAGAAAATAAGGCTCAGAAAAGCTTAATTTAATTGCCAAACAAAATTTCTTATGAGCTTTCTTTGTCATCTTGATAAAAGCAATAACCATTTTGTGCAATAACTCTGTTTTTGACGTAATACAAAAATAGCAACTGCGTAATTTTTTGTTTTTTTTTTTGTTGAGATTAATCAAGAAAGAAATATTTTTTCCACACCACCATAAAGGTAGAGTTTAAAGCGCGTTTTTAATATAGTATCTCCAATACGTGTTTATATTTTAATTTTTTTGACGGACTGGTTTAGAACATAAACCAGGTCCGTCAAAAAAATTGCTAAAAGTATTTCTTAATATGTGAAGATTCTTCAACCACATTTTTTTGGTTAGTAAAATCGTCCGCATCTTCTATTTCATTGTCATAGAGGAAAACGTCTACTTTGCACATACGCAATATAAGCTTTAAAAACCAAGATTGTACCTGATAATATGTACTAAAGATATGCTGTCGTGCTACGTTTTTTACTGGTGGTTGAAAGGTTAAAACTATTTTATGTTCCTGTTTTTGCAAAGTGCTTAAATAGTATGAACTGTTCTGGCTATAAAAAATTGTTCTTCTATAGACGTCAATATCTTCGGATTAGTTTCTTTGTTTAAATAATAGTACCCATCATAGCAGTTCCGTATGCTTAAAAGTGTTCTCGCAAATAAATTTACCATATTTACCACTTGTCGATATCATTACATTGTAAGTGTTACCATGCTCTACAAATTTAATAATCATTTTTCTTTATATACTATAATAAAAACACAAATAAATACTAAAAATACAAATTGTGAATTAGGCTTACTAAAGATACCACATAAAAACAAGTCTTAAACTTTACCTTTATGGTAGTGTAAAAAAGAGCTTTGCTCAACAACGATCACCAAGCAAGCACAAAAAAGTTGTATAGTCGCAATTTTTGTATCACGTCGGAAAGCCAAGTTATCGCAAAAAGACGCTTTTTTGAAATTTTTAAGATGGCGCAGAAAGCTCATAAAAAAAATTGAGAAAAAATGTTGGTTTTTGTTGCATGACAAATGTATTTACTGTAAAGTCATTTCTTTTCTTTTTTAATGTTCAAATATGATAAACAAGAACAATTTATCGCAAAAAGACGCTTTTTTGAAATTTTTAAGATGGCGCAGAAAGCTCATAAAAAAAATTGAGAAAAAATGTTGGTTTTTGTTGCATGACAAATGTATTTACTGTAAAGTCATTTCTTTTCTTTTTTAATGTTCAAATATGATAAACAAGAACAATTTAATTTAAAATTTGAGCAGTCTATAAACATTGACATTAAATAACTAAACAGTATAAATTTAAAAAAAAATAATAAATTCTATGTGTCAATAGCCCGGTTAAAAAAACTGTCTAAAAAGTGTTATGACCGTATTCATAAAAGCTGATTAAATTTATTGACTATTAAATGTGACAACATAACCTCATAATTCAATAAAACGTCAAAACTATTTTTATAAATTTGATAGAAATACATGTTATTTATTTTGCGTTATTATTAAATATTATTTTTCTTTCATTTCTGATAGTTATTTATTATGCCAAACTTGTTTTTTGGTAGAATAAGTATAAATAATTTTGCGGTTGTCAAATTTAACGATCCGTTACTGTAACTGACTTTTATGAATACGGGCATTAGTCCTATATATCTCTGAACTGTCAGTTAATATTTGTTAAAGTTGCAAACAAGCCTTCTAATACAAATAAATATTTGTTTAAATGTCTACAGCCAGACACGAATAGTGTGGCCCCTATAATAGGCAACTTAATATACACTAAAATTATGTTGAATGTGGTTAAACTTATTTATGCCTTTGCTCGTTTTAGCATCTTTCAACCCCAGAACAACGTCGCCCATGGAATGTTTAAAATGTTAGCGCAAATGAAAAGTACAAAAACGGGCAAAGGCATTAGTTTAACCACATTTAACATAATTTTTGTGTATACTAAGTTGACTATTATAGAGGCCATACTATTCGTGTCAGGCTGTAAATGACTTGTATTTTGTTTGAACAATGTCCAAGAAATATTTATAGAAAATGCAAACAAAGACCTGCAACATTACGTAAATGTTGCAAAGTATCTAAGTCAATTTTGTATTGACAATGATTCAAATAGCTTGTTTTTGAATAGAATTCTAGAATAATAATAATAAACACTAAAACGTATATAAGATAAAGTAAAAAATTGCATCTATTAAAAAATCCTGGATTACTAAATACTTTTAAAGCTTTGTTGTTGATATAACATGGTCGTTCCAAAAAAGATTATGTAAGCTTGTAACCCTTACAAGATAAATTTAAGAAAACTTAGATACTACTACTAATAATATCTCGGATTTTGATTTTAAAATAGAAAAAAGAGTTTTTTTTAGTTTTAAAATTTGTCAAATTGAGAGTATCCTGGTCAGATATTGTTTTGAGATTTTTGTTTATTAAACTTACAGATTCTAACGTAAAAATTTCAAGGAGCGTTGATATTATCTTTGGTAAGTACAAAGTATGTAGGTTGTTATCATCTGCAAAATTATAAATAAAACTGATTCTTCTTATAAAAAAGTATGAAAGGGTCATTTAAGAAAGTTTATTAATATAAATCTAAAATAAAGTCGGTAAAAAAGTAAAACATTAAAAAACACTGCAAATAAATGCAATTTTGTTTAATAGACTAAATAGTAATGCAATTTGTATGTAATTTAAAGAATCACACTTTTAAATATAGTTTAAACATTTGCATTATTATATTAATTCAGACATTTTTCTTTTTTGTATAATAAGCCAAATATTTTCGTAAAATTTGAGTTGAAAACGTTAAAATAAAATAAAATAAAATCTATACCTGATGTCTTTTTGGTATTTAATTTCAAAAGACAACACCTTGCCTAAAGTAAATTGGACCCATTATTTTACCACTAACTGGCATTGTCAGTCAACTATAAGAAAATTTAGAGTAGTAGAATTAAAGACATACTAGAACTTTTTCTGTAACAAATTTATTAAAAGATGTTTTGCTTTATATATTCTGAAACAACTTAAAAAAATCGCGGAGAAAACCAATCGTAAATTTTGAATTTTCAACATTGTCAATTTTTCATCAGACTGAAAATGATCGACGACTGGTCAACTAAAAAGTTTTAGCACCCAAAAAAGCTTGGTATTTCAAATCCAATAACCAACCTATTCCTAACTTATAAACGCCAAAAACATTGCAAAATGACTATGCCGCATTCTATTTTAAAACCTAATTTTAATCAAGTAAAATTTAAAAAACCTTAACTCATGCCATTACTCTTCATGTAATGTGTGAATTTATTATAAAAAAAATAAATAAAATTATTATTTTATTAAAAAAAAGCAAAAAAAAGTTTCAAAAAACTGTCCAAGTGCAACACTAGTGTTTTTGATTAATATTTTAAACGTTAGCTGTGTCTACTAAAAATATTATATGCAACTTAATCAAACATTCAAAAAAATCAATTACATTGTTTGTCATGCGTACGCTAGGTGAAAATAGTCTTCAGACAGTCAAAATACACCCAAGTATACATGTGGCTAAGCTGTGAGTAAAATTTCTCTAAAAAATGTCTAATTTGAATGGACTATGAGAAGTACAACAATAATAAGTTTACTACAAAAACAACTATTTTAAAAACTATGTAAATAAATAATATTTAAAAAAAAACGACGTCATATTCCAGAAAAATTTAGCTATACTTGCTGAATGTATATGGAATTAATTACATACAGTATGTATAAACAATTGACTATTTATGCATAAAGCATGTATACTTAATATATTTGTATCCCTGCAAATAATATTAGATGTGTTCTGAAACTAATATTTAAAAAAATATATACAAGTTCACCAGTAATGTTTAAGTTAAGTAACAATTAAATTTAAAAATATATTTTAATATAAACTAGTAGACCAGTAAAAGTTTTAAAAATTGCTAATGTTCTAGAGATAAATAGAAATTATTGGTTTTCTAGCTAAAAACGTGTGATAAAATGTAAAATGTATGTTAACTAATATTTTTTAGTTAAATATTATAAAATAAATAAAATTAAAAGTGCACATAATATAAAAATTGCATATAGTAATGTAGAAATAAGCAGTGGCGTATACATACAGTATGTATAACTAGTATAACATATACATACTGTATAGATAAAAGAAAACTATATTCGTTCGTTACTTTTCCAACAATTTATAATAAATAAACCATAATAAAAGCAATCGTTTAGTCAGTATAAACTATTACTTTTCCATTAAATTCCCAGAAAGTAAATTGCTCATAAAAAGAGAATATTAAATTTAAAATTTAAATTTGCCTCAATAATATTGTATAATACTATGCAGACATATATATGGGTAATGTATTCAAATAACAACAACCCAATTAATAGAGTTACACAAAGTAAAATTAGAATTATATAGGCATCCAGAAGCTAATTATAAACAACTCAATTAAAAAGTTTCAGAATTTTATAAATATAACGTAAACCACCCCAACAGCTATTGTCTACAATACAGAGAATATACGTCACAAATAAAAGTTAGGTCGATAACCATATTCAGTGGCCGATTTGTATATTGGCGCCACTGGGGAATACAAATTTCTACGCCCCCACATATATTGTAGTAGTTAGAGAAAATCACTTTTAAAGCCCAATTATAATTCCTTATAACACGTGTTTTCAATTTTAAATGTATAAAATTAAAAATATTTTTTTTTACTAATTAAACTGTAAACAATAAAACGTGATCATTATACAATATTTGCAATGAAACTCACACCACTACTACTTATGATACTTCAGTTCATTCATCTATTAGAAAACATTTAAACAGGTGGCTAAATAGTAAGTGGCTTCATACAAAGTATGTAAGTGTACATACAGTGCTTTAAATATTATTTGCATTAAAGTTGTTTAAGTGTTAATAAATTACCGTATTGACTATAGTGAGTAGCAAGTGTTTGTTTACATATTGATTTTACTATTCCCGGTATGAATGAAAAATAACGGAGCTTTCTAAACACTTTTTAAACGTAAACAATCACTAATAAATCCATAGCACAGACACTAAATATCAAAAATAATTAATTAAAAATAATTATCTGTTACACGCTGACACATGCAGACTAATGATGTTCGATTAGTTTTGAATAAATATTTCTGTTTGTACATTAACAAAAGAAGTTTCGATTCATCTCTTATTGGATAATATGTTAGTAGATTGTAAGAAGAATGCAGGATGGATAACGCAACTATTTGATTGATTACTATTCGTTTGTAAAATAAAGTTATATCACTCGAGTGACATCTGAATACATTTAATTCATTCTGTTGAAATTACCAATGCATTAAATTGAATAATTAAGCAATTTATAAGCAAAAACAGAGGATTAAACGTTTATAAGTTACCATCAAGAAATTCAAATGACTTCCCGCGAATTTAAATTTAAAATGCAGACCGATAAAGTGAAGAGCTTGATTATTTAAAAGCGGTCTAATTGATGCATCTATGCAGATCTCGTTAGTCCTTTTTTTTTCTACGTTTGTTGTTATTTTGAATGGGCAACTCACCTTCGTGACATCTCTTCTAATTCAAGCTTCACGTCATCCCCAAGTATGCGCCGGCAGGACTGTCTACATGACGTGCGTGAACACGTGATATTATCGAGCACGTGCTTTCTGGTGCGGGTGGGCAAGAATCACAAGCCGTCTGCAAGATGAGCGCGACGCAACTGCCGCGAGATTCCCTCTCACGCGCTGCGCCTACAATCGGTCATCTTCGGAACAAAACCTACTCCGAAGAGGGAGTTCATCTCAAATTGCCCATTGTTTTTATTATTAACTAGTATAATAGCGACCCTTAAAGTAAAATTGATATGCGAGTGTGAAGCATAAGGGGCTTCCTTGTAGAACGTAAGCTTATTATTTAATTAAGGGCTGCGCGTTTATCCTTCCTCCCTTCTGATAGAGGTGGCTAGCTTGATAAAATTGTTTTTGCAGACGAAGCTTATTCCATCAACAACAGATTAGAAGTAATTTAAGATTAAGTTGTATTAATTGTATTATTCAATTCTTTAATGCAATTTTAACAAACAATAAATTTATATTTCTTTCAAACGGAAAACATACATGTGGATTTATTTTATACCGAAGTTGATATATCCAGGCGATATGCAAATGAAATTCTCCGAGGGCATGTTTGTGTACGTTGTTTTAAATTTTGAATGGCCACTCTCATATTTCTATTGAGCATGACTCTAGACATTCCGATTCCCCGAAGGAAGAAAACATGATTATCAACTTTACGTAGTTATTCTGGTTGCACATTAAAATTGATGTGATAAAATCATACTGTTACTTTTAAGCTTGTATGTGATAATTAGCAATTTTTATATACAAAGTTTTATGTAGCATAAATGTTTAAACTTTGTTGTAATAGTTCAATAACACACAATACATACACTAATTATAGCATAGTTTGTTAGTTTTATTGATTATACATATATATAAAAAATAAAATAAAAGTGCATTATACACTTTAACAACAAAAAAACCTAATTTATTTTGTAGATGAAAAGTTTTACAATAAATATATTATTGTATAAATTTATTGAAAGTGTTCTTCAAGTTTTAAAGTTTTCTCAGTTTCTTTGCTTTCCTTTATATAAGTATTACAAAAAAGGTCAATTCATTACAATTACACATCAAAAATATCAATTTTCAAAGACCGCGCCTCAGCAAATCCGCTTGTTATAATTTTCTATAACATCGCGTCTTAATACCGATTACTTTGCGTTGAATTTCTTGTTTCACTCTGCAATGATGGTTGGTTAGATCCTGTAAACTCTACTCTTCAAATACCCCCAAAGTCTAAAAGAGTGATATCGAACGATCTCAGCGGCCAATAGATGTCAGAAATACGGCAGTTCTGCTTATTTACGTAGCCGCTTAGATAAAAAAAAGCGCATCATCACTAAAATGGATTATTTGGATTTTGTAAGGATGTAAGTGTAAATCCTTAGTCAACATGTGTTGCCTAGTGAAGTACGTAAAATCCAGTTGCTGCAATCGATGACAAATTGATGTTACTGGTTTTGCAGAATTTTGATTTTGACAACAACTTTTAAAATTTTACATTAGTATAATAATGTTAATTTATAAATAAGCAACAACAAATTAATTATTGAAAGTAGATAGTACATTTTAGAAGGTTGATTAAATTTTCAAAGACTTTGAAAACTTCTTGCAAAATTTTGACAAATATTTAATCAATTTTATTGTAAATTATTGTTATATAATCTGTCTATAATAATAACTAAAATGTCTAGTGTCGTTAAGCTACAGAAGCTTTCTAACAAATTGATGAAACGTATCCATGTCTTGATAGGAAAAAGTTTGTTTAAGATTAATATTTTTCAATCTAACAACAACGTTGCAAATTAAGATTTTATTTGGCAACTAAAAGCAGCTTAAACTGAACAACGTTTACATTTAATAAACACTAAGCCATGCAATAGTGTTTTTATTATAAATTTAAAAAATGGGTTTTATTTTCATACTTAATGCAAAAATTGTGATTTATGTAACACTAACAAAACTGCATAAATAATTTAACAAAATTTTTTTTTTTTTTTTTTAGTTGTGCTTTACTTTTGTACATAAACTTGACACTGTGATTACTGACAAATAATATGAGTTTAGTCAAATACATGCACGGTTGACGTTTAATTTGCAGAAATTGTATAAAAAACAAACCCAGAGAAGTAATAGCTAATTTACCTCTAGATGAACAGAACGTGTTTACTTCAGCTCACTGATAAAACAAATAAGAAATACAGCATTTTACTTGATAAAAATTATTTGAAATTATTTTAAAGATAGATTCACAGATATGAGTAAGAAGGGTAGGTATTAATAATGGGAAAAGTTTTGAAAGATTCATTTTTTTTATAAACCGTGGACATCATAGATAAATTGATAACAAATATACATCCAAAATAAAAAAATTTAAGAAAATAAAATTTTCAAAATAAATAGAATTTCCAAAGAAAATAAATATTTCAAAAAAATAAAAATAGTCATATTAAAAGAAAAACAGACATTCTTAAAAAAAAAGTTAATATTAGAATACGCAATACAGAAAAAAATTAACACTGACAAAGACATGAAGTTATAAATAAACCATGTTATACAAAAGATTTTCTTTTATAGAAATAAGCAATAATCAAACAACTAAGAGAAACTTTAAACCAACACCATAGAAAATTGGTACAAGAAAAAAGACGGCATCGGTAAACCTAAGCAAAACGACATTAGTCTCTTTTACAAGACAACAAAACACAAAAAATCTGAAAATGTATGTAACAACACTCCCAATGATAAAAAAAGTAAAGTACCTGGGCTAACGTTTAATACAAAACTGACCTTTTATACATATGTGCATGATATGACTACAAAGGCTATCCAGGTGTTTTTAAAAGTACGGCAATTAAGTAAAGTACAATAACTTGCATGTTTGTTGATAACGGAAGAAATAAGAATAACTGGCACAAGAGCCATAGAAATATTATTTTTGCTACTACAACTGCACTTAGTAGTGATGCTAGAAGCAAATTAAACTGCATCTGCCCTGTAGTGATGCCAGACGCAAGTTAAGCAGCGTACCGACTACAAATAAATAAACACACTGTAAATCTACGGCTCACTGACTAAAAATAATAAAATTGTAACAAAAAAAAAACACTTAAAATAAAATTACATTTTATGAAAGTTTATTGCATACAAAAGCCAGTCTCAACACAAGTGAACAATTTAAAAAAAATTAAAGACAATAAAAAAAAATTGATATACCTACAAATGAGACCAAAGATTAAAATTGCATTTGAACCAAAATTGCTTTTTATATTTAATTGCGTTATCCTTAATCTAAAATACTTTATTTTTTAAGCAAAGGTTGCTAAAATTAAATGGTGCGCTAGAAATATTAAATAAAGACAAAACATTTAACAGATCAATTATCTTCAAGCTAGACAAAAAGCGGCGCTATAAGCAATACGCTTGCCAGTAATGAAATCTAAACTGATAATGGACTACATATCTATTTTTAAATCACAAATACAGAGTTTGTTTGATGTGAATATCAAAATTCAGAATATATAAAAATCTTTATACAAGCCAACTTGCCAAAACAAAAACCGCAGAGACGTTTATTGCGTTTAAAGCAGCTTATGAGATCTTTTACAAGATTAGATAACAAGTAATTATTAGTACACGTAAAACAAAACACAAAATTTTGTAAAAAAATAGTCAAAAAACGAAGTCAAGCATAATCTAACCAAAAAAAGATTTAAGACTTGGCAAAAGCATTTTGCATTTTATCAAAGAAACGGAATTACTAGAAGAGTAACAACTAAGACAAATTGATCTAAAAAACATCTTATCAAACTAGGATAACGTCTAGTCTTATTAAGAAATATTTACAAAAGAATGATCATAAAACCAGTTTCAGAAAAGATTAACTAAACATTTAGATAACATTTTTATTATTAAAATATTAGCTCAAATTTTATTTATACACTTACTTTATTTTATTTTTTTTAAACGTATACAAATTGAAATTATAAAATATCAATAAACATTACTAAACACGTTATGTTTAAAATAAGAGTATAAGTGTCAATCGTTTTTTGTACACACATAAATTTAAATTTTTATCATATAACACCGTTTAAAATCTAAAATATAAACAATTTAATTTCTAAAAACTTGAAGCGATGAAAAATACAAGTAACTTTTTGTGTAATCATTTGATATGTTTAATCTTTTACAATTTAAATAATGACGTTCTAATAAATTGCAACAGATGTACGTACATCACAACTCTTTAAAAACTTTATTAACAAAAAATGTACCTATTTGTGTTTCTTTTAATTTTTAGGTTAAAAGCTTTGTTAATCTTGGTGGTTATAGTATTTATCGTAAAAATAAAATGGCTTTATTAATTTGAAATACTTTTTTATAAGTGATTTTAATGTTTATTACATTATATGGGGCTTAAACCAAACCAAAGCGCAAGTTTGAAACGTGACTAATCTAACGTTTACATTTTTATTATATAATATTTTTATATTTTTATAAAAACTTTGCAGAATAATAGAATTTTGAAACGCCGTTTTTTTGGTTATTTTTTAACCAAAAAAAATCTGTTATTTTAAATAAAAATTTGTTGCGCAAAAAACTTTTTTATGGTAAAAGTACGTAATATCTATTAATTTAAGGGTTTTTGTCATAACATAAAAATGTGGAAAAAATGAAAAAAATGGATACATTTTTTTGACCAATCCGCTTCTGTGCCTTATTAACGAATTTTTGTCAAATGGTCAAATTATTACTGATCCCAACAAAATCTCAAATATTCTGACCAATGTTTGTCTTGCACTTACAGCAATTAAAAAATTAAACTTTTATTAAAATATACCATCTGTCATTTGTCTCTGACAACAAAAAATATATAACTCGCCTTGCAACAATTAAACCTGGTAACAATAAAAAACATTCAACAAACTCTACACCATTTCGTACTATATTCTTATGCAAATTATTAGAAAAAATATTAATAAGTCTCTTAATTGGTTATTAAATTTTAGTTGTCAAATACACTGTGGTTTAAAGCGTTACCGTACTACAACAACTGATCATCATGTTTGGCTAGATACAACCAAATTTTTTCACTGAATCAATGGTTGTGAAAGTATTTTTTGACATTGCCAAAGCATATATAATATCGTGAAGAAGAAGAAGAAAAAATTGTACACGACTATTTAAAAATATATTCATAATTACTTCTGTATGTAAGGTTAATATTAAAAAAATTATCAATGTTATAAAATGGGTAAAAACCGATATGGAAGAATAAACACATATCAGTAGATAGTAAGTCCAGGATATACAATTCATGTGTCAGACCAATACTTACCTATGCAGCAAAAACAAGAGCTGACACCGCAGTGACAAAGAGGCGGCTGAGAACCATAAAAATAAAGACAGAAAGTCCAGGATATACAAATCATGTGTCAGACCAATACTTACCTATGCAGCAAAAACAAGAGCTGATACCGCAGTGACAAAGAGGCGGCTGAGAACCATAGAAATGAAAACCCTACAAACGATAACTGGTTACACATTGATGGACCGTAAACCCAACAAAGAAATTAGAGGCAAATGTAACACACCGGACATCGCATGGTGAGTACGAAGCAACGACGTGGGTGGAACGAACACATCTCACAAATGGATGATGATCGCCTAGCAAAAACTGTAAGAGATGGCAAAACAAACACAAAAAGACCTCTCGGCAGACTACCAAAGAGATGGAGAGACAGCTGGACATCGATATTTCAGGAACAGCAAAACGAGGATTGACAAAGCGTCACCACAAGCCGAACGGCTTTCGATAAGAAGAAGAAGAAGAAGAAGAAGAAGAAGAAGAAGAAGAAGAAATAAAAATTGTACATTTACAAATATATTCATAATTACTTCTGTATGTAAGGTTAATTTCAACTTATTGAATATTTTTATTCCAAGGTAGATTATGGAATTTTGACAGCTTTGAGTTTGGTTTAAGAAGTTGAAAGTTTTTATACTATCTATCTAGTATTGTGCTGATGCACTTCATTATTACAAAAAATACTATTTTTGTATCTATGCACACAACAAGCAATTTCTAAAATAAACAAAGAAACCGATGTCAAAATTTTATATTTGACAAATATAGGTTTGCAATAATTATTACTTTTGACTCCTACCATGTATCTAAGAGCGCGTTTTTGTAATTTTAATATAGTAGTTAGATTTTCTGACGTTGTGAAGCCTCAAAATGCAATGCCATATTTTAGAAGACAGTTGGATAATATGATGATTTTATTTGAGTGTATTATCAATGACAATACCAAAAAATTTTAATTACTTGATTAACACTTAATCTATTTAATGTAATATTTAAATTTTCTGAATTTCTAAAAAGCATTTAGTTAGATTTTGTCATATTTAATGTAAGCAGATTGGCATCAAACCATTTTTTAATCAAATTATTATAATTTTGAATATTAATTTTTAATGTTTCAATATTATCTGAAGACCACGTAATGCAGGTGTCGTCTGCAAACAAAGTGAAATTTTCAGAAATGTTTTTTGAACATATGTCGTAATATAGAATAAAAATAAAATAAAGCCAAGCACGGAATCTTGTGGTACTTCATGGGATACTATTTGTTTACCAGAAAAATACTTTTTATAATTTTTAGAAACTTGCACTAATTGTAAACGATCTTTTAAATATGAACTAAGCCAGTTTTGCAAAACCCCTCTAAATCCATAAAACGCAAACTTTTTCAATAAAATATTATGATTAACGCAATCAAACGCTTTAGACAGATCACGAATAAGCGCTGCGCTAGTTTTGTTTGAGTTAATTGATTTATATGTGCAATTTAAAAAGTTATTGATTGCGTCTTCCGTTCCCCTCTCTGATCTAAAACCGTACTGATTATTACAAAAAATGTTATTTTTGTCAATAAATAGATTTATTCTACTTTTAACGAGTGTTTCTAAGATTTTAGAAAATATTGACAAAAGTAAAATTAGACAATTACTTGGGTCTTTAATATAGAGTTTTTTTTCTATCGGTATAATAATGGCTTTCTTAAAAATATCTAGAAAACAACTACTAGAAAAAGATTGGTTGTAAAGTTTTACTAACACATTAAGAACATGTGGTGTGAGACTTTGAACAATTTTTAATTTTTAGCGTAAACCCATCATAACCTAATGATTGTTTTTTGTTTAAGCTACTAATACATTTTTTAAGCTTGCTTAAGTCGGTAGAATATAGATAAAAAGTTTGATTGCAACTATTGATATTTTTATTGTTATGGAGATGCAATAGGTCGGTAGGTTTATCTATGCAACCTATAAGATTTTTAGCTGCTTTACTATAGTGTTTGTTAAGTGCATCCGCAATTTCAACGAGTTTGTTGATTGAAACACTATTTAGTTTAGTTTCATTAATCTCTTCATTTTTTTTAGATTTTCTCTTAAGTTCATTAATAATCGATCATATTTTTTTGATTATTACTTGAATTAGTTATGCGCGCTGTGTTGTGTAACTGTTTTGCAAATTTCAAAATCCGACAAAAAAGAAGTTTATAGGATTTTTAACATATATGAAAATTAGCATTTATTGTAAACTTTGTTATGTAGTTCAAGCATCGTTTATTATTTGATGAAATTCTTAGAGTTACAATGTTTTTTTACATAATTTTTACTTTACTTAATTTTTTTGTCAACATTGCTTATTTATTCCTGCAACAATGTAAATAGATCTAAAATCAATGTTTAGGTCGTTAAATCTAAAGTCAAGTTTTATTGCTAAGTTCTGCGCAAAATTAAAAGCAAAATGAGCTGCAGTTTACATTTGGCTGGCTAAATTTGAACAGTGAGCATCTACCAGAATATTGTCTACAAAGTGCTGATACATGTTATATGTACGGATTTGTTGAGTGCTACAGGTAATCAAAATTCTAATTACTACTAACTAACAAATTTAAATAATTTTGCTTAAAGTGTCTAACTTAAATGTCACTGTTTAATTTATCTGTACTCTTACTCAATATTAATAAAAAAACTGACAAACTTTCAAAGCTGGTAATAATTAATACCAAAATTTGACAGACTAAATTTGTGTTTGTAATTTTTCTACTGCAAACAATGCTGTGTAACCGGTACACAAAATAACTTGCTATTCAAAAAAGCATTGCACAAAAACTGTAGTCATTTAAAATTGTGATTTACTGCTCATCAAATGTTGCAAATCATTTTTTGATTTTAGGCTTCTAAATCGTCGTTTTGGCTCACATTTTAGGGTTAAAGCAAACAAATTTAGTAAAAACAAGAAAAAAAAAATTATCAATAATATTATGTCTAACTTTGTATCTAAGATTTTGTATAACATTATGGCTTTGTAAAACCTTGTCACATTGTTCAAAAAACGTTACTAACAGCATCTGAAAGCCTAGCTTTGTATCTACAAAACGCTATTTAACAATTTTTATATAATAATGTAATGTTTATTAATGTTTTCATAAAATTGTTACACAAGTCAAATAAAATTACAAGTTAAAAAACGATTGACAAAATATTTAAAACATTGTAACAATAAATATGTCAGTACATGCTTGCTACAAACATAGGATCTTCTCTCGTTCAAACGTAAAAAAAAGCTTTTTTGACAAATACAATTTGACAACGTTTATAAATGTTTTATAAGAAAGATATTTCATTGCCGCTAAAAGATCATTAAACATTTTTACTCTTAAGTCAGTCTATTTTGCGACCTTTTGAGAGTAATTAAAAAAAAAAATTATTTCTTGTGTTATATTTGTCTATGTTTACGTGACCAGTTTAACTCAATAAGTGAAGTTTCACATGTTTTAAACATTCAAGTACAAACAAACAAAGCACAGTTAATATATTCATCTCTTTAAAATAGTTAAGTGCATTATCCCTGTACCCAATATTTATGATGGGGATAACACGATGTTGTAAACGATCTACTGTGACCCCATATTAGAATGTCATAGCTTAATATGTCGTTCTCTATTACCAATAACAAAGTATGCAGTACGCAACGTAAGTAGCAAAACACAATTTAAGAACAGACGTAGATAATATATGTTTCTGCTCAGTTTGTTAGAAAGATATTGTTCGTTATTGCACCACAACAACTATCAAAGGTAAGCTCAAGAAATTTTAAAGTTGTTAAACTATATTGAGTTTACTAGACATTTTTTTAATAAAAAACTTATATTAACCATCTTAGCTGAATTAAGACGTAATTTATTTGCATTAACCAAATTTTTGCTTTGTTCTGTAGATCTATACAATGGTTTATTGCCGTTTCAAACATTTGATATTTTGTATAAAAGTTGTGTTGTCTGCTAATAATTGCTAATAATATAATATTGGATTCTCAAATATATTGAAACAAGTCATTGTTAAAAATAAAAGAAAACAATTGGCCAAGCACAAAACCATGTATGACACCTTGTTTTAGAATTTGTTTACTAGAAATATTACCTTTAAATAGAACATACTGGTAACAATTAAACAGATAAGATTGCATTATATTATAGCTACTATTAGAAAAATTGTATAATCTAAGTTTGCATAATAGAAAATTATGAGAAACACCGTCGAATGTTTTCATTTTTTTTTTAAACCATCTAATATTAGATTTATTAGTTTTTCAATAGCTAATACAGTATTAAGTTCATTTCTAAATCCAAACTGCGTATTTAAAGATTTCTGTTATAACTGTTGATTAAACTCATTATACAATCACAGATATGTGTAAAACTTCATAAAAACCAAAAGATATAGTTGTATTTGTGATGATGATAAATGCAACAAGCAAACATAATAGTTTATCTGTACAATTTTTATTGTTTAGAACAAATTGAGTAGTGTAGAATACAACACACCAAACAAAAACACTAAAACTTTAGTTTTAATAGTAACTACTGGGGACGGAAAACTATTGCGCGTTTATGCCCCCTACTTAGTACTCTCTACTACAGTTTCTTAGGCAAAGCAAACTTAAGTTTTTCCTGTAGTACTTAGACTTTTTTCAATATTTGTAAAAAACTTTAGAGAAAATCTATAAAATTTCTAAAAACTATTTTTTATTAGTTTTATTTTTTTAAATTTATGTTAGGTCACTGCTAACAACATTATTACAATTGCTAAAATAAAAATTATGTACAATAACAAATACAATCTTATATAATAACAAAACTATCCAGCTTGCTTCTGTCCAACAATATATGGTATAGTAAGTTGTTTTAAATGTTTTGCAATGCTTTACTTTAATTGTGTTTTCAAAAAAGCAAACATATTATTAATTGTTAATTATTATTAAACTTAAACACCCCTCTGCATTGTCACATTTAGTAGCTACTAATTGAATATTACTTTTGACCGTATGCATAATAATATTTAAAACGCTACTAAGCTTAGTTGTCAACTATAACGTTAGTAATCAGATTGTTTTGTTTTGCATTTGATTAAATACATTATAAATATAACCTACAAATGTCAGTAAATAAATTTATGTTATTTGATTTAATAATTAAATTAGTTTAGTGTTTTTCTGTAAAATATCAGCACAACCAAAATCAAGTTAGAAAAATTTATATGTCAGCAGCAAACATATTTGATGTTATGCATTTTCTTCTTTTAAAATTTATTTTAACTAAACAAAATGATTATTTATTAATTTTAATAGTACTTTATAGTACAAAACATTTTCATTTTTTTGTTTTTACCGCGCAAAAATGTGACATAAACTAAATTATACTAAGGGCCGTAATATCCAACTCCTAATAAAGCACTTAATAAACTATTAGCTGAATAACCTAACTTTTTTCAAACTTTAATTTGATTTATTTTTGATACACCTCTGAGCGATTAATAAATTATATGCTTAATGTTTTAATTTGTTATAAATGTATATGTTAAGCAATTATTTAATTGGCTATACATAGGTTTTAATAAAATAAATAAAATTTAAAAGTTAGGTTATTCAGCTAATAGTTTATTAGGGGCCTCATTAGAAGTTGGATATTACAGTCCTAAAAATCAACAATGCATATGACACATTTAAAACAGTAGCTACTTGTTAGTAACATTTTAGTAGCATACTAAACAAACAACTATGCATAAGCCTGTTAATGTTTACAGATTTTTAATTTATAGTTTAAAATCGACTAGTTGACTTTAGGAATTAAGAGCCGCTTTTACAATTGACAGTACTACTACTACAGTATATACCTAGTATAGCACGCAATGCATTTTACAAACGTTGAGTAAGTTATATCCCTGTTATACTCTAGATAACCTATTGAAACGTCAATGTTGACTTAAAAAATGACTAAAAATATACTAGAGATAAATACTGGTTCAATCACTGGTTAAGCTATCCTTGGTTTATTCTTTTCCAAATCCTAACTATGCTTTAACTAAAATTTGTAAAACTAATGTTTTTTATATTAAATCCGTAGATAGAGTTATTCCTGATTTAACCAACGATTGTAAAAGCAGCCCTAAGCAAAATTACTTTATTTTCCCACATTTTGTAATAGGTTGACATAGTTTTAATTCCATCTTATATAGTAAACAATTTTTCAAAATGCCGATATGGTTACATTGTGCTGTGTCTACCAGATATATACGTACAACGACATAAACAAAGCCTAAACATTATTAATATAATTGCTTTTAATGGTGGAAAAACTGATCAATTTGTAAAATCTATATTAAAGTATTATATTGCACAAGTGTAATAATTTTACATTATTATCTAAAATCTGCACAATAAAATAATCACATATTAAAATATTAAATCCGCTTAAAAACATTTAAAAGTGTTTTCAAAGATTTGTTATAATGTGCAAATAGTAATCTATAAATTGTAATTACAATTAAATTAAAACCAATAAAAAAATAATCTATAAATGTTTTTTGACCGACAAGCAATTAATATTAATAAAATTTTTGTGCTAAGATTACGACGTAGCTTATTTACAATTCTACAATTTTTATCTATACTTCTACAGAAATACAAACGCGTTTTAACATACTTATAGCAAACTGCTTTATTTTATCATTAATAATCCTAATGCTAAAATATCAACTTGTTTATCATACAGTAATGCATCAAATATGTTGACCTTACAGCGTTGGTCTTAGCAACTTCTGTATTTAACTATAAAATTTGTATATTTATTGATTGTTTACCAGATTTGCCGTTGAATCTTATGCTAAAAAAATAGTTGTATTTTTGTTTGTTTAAAAAAAAAATAAGAGTATCTTAATGTTTAAAACCTTAAAGGTTTGATTGTAGTCAAACTTTTCACTGAATACATTTTTTTGGTGTTCTTCCTAACCTTTAGCACCTCCTGTAAACTCTTTTTGTCTACTAAGTATTTTTTTTAATATTTTTGTAGTCTTATAAAACTTTTAGAAAGTTCAAGTAATTTTAAGTTTTTTTTAAGCTTTTGTAGACGGTAGACATTATAATAACCGTCGAAGGTCCTGATGGGCTTTTTAAAGCACTGTTTATTGCATTTTTCCAAACGTAATGAGATACATTAAGCCAAAATGTTTTTATATTATAGTTCTAAAACCATATAAACTGACTTGTAAGGTTTTGACAGAGTTTAATGCTTGTTTACGTAACCAGAGATTTTTAGAGGTCTTTATAGTGTACTTTGCAAGTTGATTCTAAATTAATGTAAACATTTTTAGTGCTCCAAATATTTTACTAAAGCTATTGTTTAGAATGTGCAAAAAGACGTAACTGTATTTAAGTCAAACAATAGTAAACAAAATATTTTTTTTTATAAATCTGACATAATTTATTAAATATATACCATGTATCTAATATTTACATTTTTAGAAATGCGTAAAAACTGTTAAATAATAATATATGACCAGTGTTCATTTTTATTTTGTTTTTTATGAAACTTTTTAATATACAATTTCTTTTCTGTTTTAAAAAAATATTTTTATTTATGTCGATAATATTTGTCAATAATTTTTATTTCTTACATGTTATGAGTTTGTTTTAAAATGCTATTAAAAATAATTTTAACAGTTAATACATACATGATAATGATACTTAACTAACAAAATAAAAATAAAAAAACTTCTATAACATTTTTATTCTTAACATGTTAATGGTAAAAAAGTATCTTTATATAATTTTTTATTGAACAAAATTATTAAATTTGCTATTGAATATATCAAAGCACCTCTAACTAAAATAATTAATGCTTGTTTTGAGGATGAATCTTTTCCCGATATTTTTAAATTGGCAAAAATTATACCTTTGCATAAAAGTGGGCCAAAATCTAATTCAAACAATTATCGTCCAATATCAATACTTCCATGTATGTCTAAAATTATTGAATTTGCTTTAAAAACAAGGATTCAAAATTATATTTTTATTAAAAATTTTTTTTTGCCATCCAAATAAATCAACAATAAGTGCACTATGTAAAATATCGGAATGTATTTTTTCCAAAATAAATAATGATATGTTGGTAGCAATGGTAAGTGTTGATTTATCAAAAGCCTTTGACATGATAAATCATAAGTTATTGCTAGACAAACTTAATTTCTACGGATTTAGAGGTTTGTCGTATAATATTATAGAGTCATTTCTGTCTAACAGATATCAAGCAGTAGAGATTAAATACTTAGATAAAGATTTCAAACAAATTAACGTAAGATCCAGGTTTAACAATGTATCATGTGGGGTTCCACAAAGGTCTATACTTGGCCCTTTGTTATTTAATATTTTTATTAACAATTTGCCATGTAACATCAAGTGTGATACCATTATATATGCGGATGATACTACTTTTTGCATATACGCAAAAAACGTAGCCAATCTACAGTCTAATGTTGAATTGGTATTGTCACAATCATTTAAATGGTTTATAGAAAATAATTTGTTAATAAATTTAGACAAAACCAATGTACTTATTTTTCCACCAAATAAGTTTGAAAATCTTGTTTTTAGTATAGAACAAATAGTAATTAAAACTTTGGACACATTTAAATTACTTGGGTTACACTTTGACAATAAGTTTGACTGGAAAATACATCTCAGTTTTTTAGTAACAAAATTAAATAGAAGTAGTTATGCGTTACAAACATTAAAATCAATCTGCAATCCATCAACATTGAGAACAGTTTATTTTTCTTACTTTAATTCATTGGTTGAATATGGAAACATCAACAATTTAGCAATTACTTTAAAAAAACAAAAAAAAGCAATACGAATTTTAGCGAGTAATGAACCACGTGATTCTTGTAGGAGCTACTTCCTTAGTTTTAGAATTCTTACTGTGCCATCTCTTCATATATATCATGCTACCAAATATGTATTTGAAAATCATTCAGATATTATTTCAAAAGATACTGTTTATAATTACCACACAAGGAATAACCTCATAAGATCAGAAATACCCAAAAATAAGTATGTAGAAAAATCATTTTAACATTTAGCCACTAAAATATTTAAACACATTCCGCAACAGATTAGAGATATTAAAATTAAAAAACAATGTCTGAAAAAACTGAAAACGTATTTAATTAGTAAATCCTTTTATACTTTAGAAGAATTTTATAGTAATTAATTTGTGTGTGTAATGTAAAAACATTTTATTGATGCTTTGTTAACTTTTTTAACTTTTATTGTTTATATAGTGTATACTTTTAAGATTATTTTTTTAAATTTTTTGTTTGTTTTTTTTGTATATATTTTTATTTTTATTTTTTCTTTTGTTTTATCATTTGTTATGTATGTATTATGTATTCTACACCAACTAGTATATATGAATAAAGGATTACTTACTTAAAAAAAAAAAAAATTGATGTTTAAAAAAATATAATTTGTTTTATATTATTGATATATACTCTCATTTTTTAATTAACTAAAAATTAATCAATCAATCGGTAAAGTAATTAACTTTGTAACAACAAATATTTGAAAAATAGATAGCGGAAAAAATGATATTGATTTTTTAACATAAATCATAAATTGAATAATAATACATTAAACATATTAATATAATATAATTGATGGTTTTGACTTCTAATACATAATAATTAATGTTTATAAAATAATAAAACAATATATTATTTATGAATACATTACTAATTTTGGCTAGACTAGAGCTTTCTACCGACATAAAAAATTAACTAGTCGAGTCAAAACTGGTAATGTGTTTGTAAGAATAAACTAGTGGTAAAAAATATATTAAATGGTATTATTATTTCATAAATATTAATGTAACTAATAAAACTTGATTATAGTCAATATAAACTAAAGTAGATTTATTTTCCATAATTATTTATTTAATTTATAATCCTAACTCAAATTTCGAAGCATAATTTGTCCTCAAAATGAATCTCAATTCAGGCAGAACTTTTTAAAAATTTATGACAATTTATTAATTCAGGACATTAGTCTAATACATGATTAGTATCTGTGAAAGCATAATTAAGTTTATTATTGAGAGTGCGGGTAGATACTGGGCCTCGTAATATATACAACGCCTTCATTCTATCAATTAACTAGTTTGATAGAATATATTTGTTTGCAGGTACATATTCAAAGGCAGCTGAAATAGCAACACAAGTGTAAGCCCTAAAATATCGAGCATTGTAACCGAAAAAAAGATGTTTCTTCTAATTCTTGTATGACTATTTTATGTTTTACAAATATATTATAATACACTTTAAAATCTTTACTAACAAATAATTAATACATATTATGTGTTATTAAGTTGAAACTACATACATACTAATCCATATAAGTAAATCGTTAACCATAATTATATTAATATATACAATGATGTTTTTTATATTAACAAATGCCATAAATCAATAAGCATTATTATAATTGAATGACAAGTATTTATATACATATAACTCAATACATTATACACACAGAATTGATTTGTGTTGATTAGAAAAACCGCCAGCACCATTTACTGCAGTGACAGAGCACTAATTACCACCATTAATTAACGAAAGGTGACCATACATCTACTTTACTTGACAAATTACAACAGGCCTTGTCTAGTTTTGACAAAGCACATTAACCCACAGAATTTTTTATATCAACAGAGGTAATATTTTACACAATATTCCTCAAATATGATCCCATTTATTAAATAAAATATTAGAATTGCGCAATAAATATTTTATATGTGTAATAATACAATAATCATAAAGCGTATGAGTGTGTAGCAGCGGGAGATATTATTTTACGCGGATATAAAAAGGAATTCAGATGATTTATTACGTACTAAGTTGAGATAATTTGACATAAAAAGATGTAGTATTCGCATCTCGGCATTATATGAGCTTAAACTGTTTCTGGTTTTATCGTTAAAAAGTGAGTCTTTTTCATAAATCCCATAAAAACTGCAGTAAAATGTATTGAGATGTGTCTTGTGAAGAGAATACTAATTGTAAAATTATTAAAAGATATTTCAACAAAATTTGATACATATAAAATTTTATTATGCTATTCAATTTATGCTTTAAATGGTTTGACTTAAGTATTTTGTAAATAATTAATATTTAAGTATATATGCTTGGCATATTGATGTGCTATTTACGCTATATACTTCTTATTTCTTAAAAGTTTCATCATGTATATGTGTTTAGATACAAATAAACAGAAATATTACATAGTACTGATAGATTTATGAAACATGTTATGGTCTTGATATTCACTAAAATAAACACAATTAAAATATGATTTAATTATTTATTAAGAAAATATATAAAATATATATAAATAAAACTTGTAACACTATAAAATTTGGTCTACTGTAATTATCGAGTATTTTATTACCACATTTTCGATCTAACTTAATAGTTCGAATCTACGGTGATGCGTTGTATTATTACACCTCAAGGCTCAAACTCAGCTGAAATGTACATTACTGCAACCTAGTTATACTTACTATTGATCATTTATTTGTGTTTGTTATGTTTAAGCATGTGCCTTGCATATTCAGTGTGGTATAAATTTTATTTGTCTGTAGATAATTATACAGATAATTGTGATTTGGTTAAATTATATATAGCTAATGATTTTTGATGTAAAACATATTTTAATTTTGATGTAATTTTCTGATACGGTGTAGCAAGTAAATAATTTTGATTACTAATTTCTTAAAACAAAAATAAACGTATCAATTATCAATTTAAAAATGTTTTTATGCCGTACATTTTTGTGTTTTAATAAATTTGTTGAAGAACCAAAAGAATTGTTTCGGTACTGGGTGGCATTTTGGCATATCTTAATTTAAAAATGTAATATTAAGGAAACACTAAATTTGAAAGTTTATTCCATGTCCATAGTAATATCTATAGAAAATGTAGAGATCTGCAACATTACACAGCTATTAAAAATTCTAACCTAAAAATTTCAAATTTGTGCATATGGAAAACATAAAGTATAAAATATTAAGTTTTAATAAAACTTTTAGTTATTTGAAGAAGTTTATTAATGTAAATCAAAAATAAAGTTGGCAAAAGAACAGAACTTTATTTATAATTTTGGAGTCTGAGGTAAAACCATTAATTCTAACTAATATTTTTCTATTGCCAAGAAAGCTATTAATCAAACTTACAAATTTGTGATTAAGATGTATACAATAAATCTTGTTAATAAAGTTAGGGTGCCATATTGATTTGAAAATGTTTAGAACAATTGCAATTTTTTTTCCATTTTTGTCTAAAATCAAATTTTGTTTTTGACTAACATTAGTCAAAAGATCTGTTTGTCCAACGTTATGATCAAAATTTATATAAAGTTGTTTTGTTTTAAAAACTTGACAATGTGAAAATTAATGTTTTTATTGTCAATATTTTTATAGAAAAAGTAATTAAACTGTTTTGATCATTTTGAACTACCTTCCAATGAATTAATTGTTTTTTTTTTGCTATTTATAGAAAGCAGAGAAATTTGTTTCTGTCAATTCTTTTTTTCAAATTGTATTAGATTGTCACATTGTTTACAAGTTGTCTTATAATCCTAATTAGACTGTTTGGAGCAAGTACTAATGTGTTTTTAAATATTGTTTCCATTTAAGTTTTTCTATATTTAAAATGCTGATAAACAGAATTTAAATGCTTTTTAGACCACAAACATTAGAGAAATACATTTTTTTATTTTATTTTTTTAGCTTCTTTAAATGAATTAATGTTTTGCATCAAATTGAACCTAAAAAAGATATTAAAAACTATAAAAATGCAAATTATTTTAAAATTAATTAATACAATAATCATTAATCAAATTCAATAAAATTGCTATAGTGTTTTAGTAAATAAGTAACATAATTTTTTAAAAGCTATAATCCATCAATCTGCTATGCTACTTATTAAATGTTTTTTGAATCTAGGTTGCGAATTGACTTCAATTATTATTAGTAGAAAATTCCAATAAGAATAAAAATATATCTTTAAATGTCGTTTAAAAGATTTTTTATTAGAACACTGCTTTTATACATTACAAGAACTTTTTTCATCTTAATATTGTATATCTAATTGTCTAATATTTAAATTGTCTATTTCTGTGTAATTTTATCTTATTGTATTGACTTATCAAATGTCGTTTTTGAATGATCATTCTTGTTTAATAAAGTATTATTATTATTATTATTATTATAAACATATTGTTGTTATGCTATACCCATTGGTTTTCATTTTGTTTTGAAATTTTTTTTTCATGTTTCATTAATTATTATTTTGGAGTATTTGTTGAAGAAGTCGTAAACAAAATAAAATTTAAAAATGTAAAAAAGGCTTAAAAATGAAAATACTAGAATCATATGAAATAGACAAATTAAAAAACAATAAAAACAACAGATGCCTAAACGAACAAATCAATAACCCATACCAACATATCTATACATTTTTAAAAAACAATAACCACACTACAGTTAATCAGTCGACAACAATAACCACAATACACAATAACCAATTAATGTAACAGTAACCACAACAAATTCACACCACCCGCAACACACAACAACACCTGTGAAATGAAAAGTAAGTTTTGTTAAAATCATCTATGTAACACATATATATTTATAATTTATGTAATATTTTTAGAACTGATGATGACCTAACAGCCGAAACCGGTCTTAATATAAAAAAAAGTACAATCAGCACAATAAAGTATATAAATTTTTTTATTAAAATACCCTAACCTCAAAAATTTAAAAACTTAAATTAGCTTTATTATTAATGATGCAAACTTTTAAAATTTATCCCAGCAGCTTACAGCTTCTGAAAACGTAAACAATAATACACAACACAAAATAAGACAAAAAATCAAAATTCAAATAATTTTTTTAAAACTAAAATAAAAACATAACATTCTCTTACTGCTCTATGGGTTCGTATTTTTTTGAAGTAGAGTTTCTAGTTTTGATTTGAACTGATTGGTGCCAGTATGCATTTTTGACCACCTTTACGTTTTTTTTTTGCCTAGTCCAATGTTATGCAAAATTTTCATCAATTTAACATGGTTTACACTAAAAGCATTTGTAATGTGAATACTGCCTCTCTTGCACCCATACCCGCATAAAAACCAAATTGGTCTGTACCCATGTTTGAGTTATATTTCTGGTTAATTCTATTATAAAGAGTTGGCCATGAAACGTTTGGAAGTTGAACTACCGTTTATTTTGTTTTTCAAAGGTATAATGACATTTATAACTTGACAGAAATTTAGTTTTATGTTTGACATTTACGAAATGAACACTTTACACTTAAACAAAGTTGGGAAATAATAAAAACTAACTTCAAAAGTAGTGAGTCTTTTACTTAAACAGTAAGAAATATACAAAACAAATTTGATTAAAAAAAAAGTGTCTTCAACGCAGTTTGTGGACCAATTTGTGAAACGAGTTTGCAAAACTGAATATTATTATTAGATAAAACAACGCACACACGTATTTGTCCAGTGCGCTTTACCAAAAAAATTAATGCTGTTGTTCAGAGTGTACGTGAACATGCATTAACATCAACTTGTCATTGTTCTTAGGAACTAATCTTTTCTCGCAATTTTCTGAGAAGAATTTTGCAAAAAGATCTCGGTTTAAAGACCTTATGCCCATTAGATGCGTTTTCAGTTTGTTCAATGAGCTAAAGATTGTTTGGACAAAAATGAGCATTGTAACGTTGCCGTTATTAGTAAACGCCATCTACAGAAAATCTTCTCAATTCTTCCTTTGACATCTGACGCCGGCAAAAAGAACAAATGAGAAGAATATAAAGATGAGCAAACCGGAAGACCGTTGTCTTGCTCCTGCAATTCTTCTTGGTCCGCGGAAGAGTATTGCGTAGTAAGCAAACAAAATCACAAGTCGCCGAGTGCGGATACGGAAAACATATACAAAAGTCGCAAGTGCGACACATGAAAATTAAGTGTGTATGTAAATTTCCCAAAGTGAGCTATTTAATTAAATGAATTGTGCGGACCTGGCGGCCCTTTATTTCAAAACCCATCTCCCCAATCCCGACCCAGCCGACAAGCTAACCGGAGCCGCCGTTAATTAGCGTATTACGGGTTATAGCATTTTTATCAAAAATCGTGATTTCTAATAAAGCTCATTTGGAAATCAAAGAATTCTTACATAACTGTTTAACAGTCTATGCAATCACATCGAGTAACCGTTTGATGTGGTTTTTGGTCCAGCGGCATTGTTGGGTAATTTTTTTTGTCAATAGCAAGCGTTACTGTGCTATGCTAAACAAATTTTTGTTTACAAAAATTAAAAGGTATAAAATGGATAACGTTTGGTTTTAAGAGGACGGAACTCGCCATACATCCAACATAACCATCAATCTTTTGCGCACTGTTTTTAAAAATCTAATATACAACAAAAATCTTGATGTCAATTAGACGCTTAGGAGCTATGATTTGACCCCGTTTTATTTTTTTTGTAAAGAGACCTTAAGAATAAGTGTTAAGCTAACCATACAGAGACGATTGATGCCTTGAAACACAAAATCAAATTTGCCAATCATGCAATTGGAGCTCAATCAATCAAAAATGTACTAAAAAATTAGATTAATTGGATGGGTTACTGCCAAGCCAATCGTGGCAGTTATTTGAATAATGTTGTATTTCATTCTTAAATGAAAATGTCCAATCTTTCTAATAAACTCATAATTTAAATAAAAATATTCATTAGTTTTTTATTTATAGCTAATTCATATTCCAAAAGTTAGATGGCTCACTTTAGATAACTTAAAAATAGTTTGAGAACTTGGCTTATTAAATTTATATAAACTAATAAATTTAATAAATCACAGCAATTTTTGGGTTTTGTTTTTTTTGGGATTGGTATAAAAGTAGATTTAAACTATTTTTGTAAGAAAAATTTGTGTTGTAGATCTTATTGAAAATATAGACTAAAACGTCAATGTTTTCTAAGTCGATAACTTTTAGAATTTTTGAATATATATATATATTTGCAGGTCCGACACTTTTGTTGTATTTAAGTAGTTTAATTGCATATTCAACTTTGCATCTTAGTAATTTTGTTTTGTTTGAATCTTATTAGAGTATTGATAAATTTTCTTTTAAATCTTGGAATAACTGCGTTATATATTTTGTCCAAGTTTATTGTATGAGAAATTTATTTACTGTTATACTTCTGTATACTTCTTAACTTTTTGATGTAGATTAAAAAAGTCTTTTGAGTTCCCATATTTTTCACCTCTTATTTAATTAGTTTTTGTTGCCCAATTTTATGTTTTTATTTTCATAAAATGCGTAAAAACTATTAAAATTGCCATTCTTATTTTTTTGTTCAGAGAATTTTTTAATATATTTCTTTCGATTATTTTTTAATATTTATATTTATGTTGATAATATTTGACAATAATAAATATTTCTTATATGTTACATATGTAGAAATAGAAGCAGACTGAAATATGAGTTAAAAGTAAAACATTATGCAGCTAATGATGCTCAATATAGATACAAACATGTAAGAAAAAAATGAAAAAAACAAAACAAAAGCAGACATGAAAAGCAAAGAAGAAAAAAAAAACAAAAAAAATACTAACTGTGAGAATAAAACATAATAATAGATTACATATTAGTAAATACGACAAACAAAAAAAAAAGTTATGAATATAAAAGTTAAAAGAGGCAGTAAAATAGGTGTGATCACCTAATTAGTTTTAGCAAAAATTAAAGTTGCAAAAGATGCAAGTAAAGCTGACACAAAAACACAAAAAACACAAAAAACACAAAAAATACAAAAAACGCAAAAACACAAAAACACAAAAAACACAAAAACACTAAATGCAAAATTTAAAAATAAATTAACTAAAAGATAGACAAACAAATACTAAAGTACTATAAGACAGATATTAAACGGGCATGTAACAAACAGAAAGCAAACCAACTTGTTTTTTTTTGTATAACCTAAAAAATTTGATTTCAAATATCATTTAAATACTCTTTGCAATCAAAATGCACGTTGAAACTGACACCTAACGTGACTATATGGCTAGATACTGTAGTGATTAGACTCATTATTACTTACAAAGCACTTGTATAATGTAGAAAACTATTATTAATAAATTAATTTTAATCTAGGCAAAATACAAAGGCTTGCATGTATGCTAATAACTGTAATAACAGAGGCAATAAGTAACGTAAAAAATACAAATAAATCAACACATATCAAATTTCAGATTTCAGAACTTATACTAATACTCACTACAAATACTACAAATTTGTTGCATGAAGAAGAGGTTTTAATAACTAGTCAGATTTTATAAAATGTTATTATGCCAAAATATTATCTAATGTTACAATTCTGCAACAAGACAACTGGACAAACAAAAAACCCCCGGGCATAGTCAAAAGAATAATCTGGTATACAAATGACATAAAGACTAAAATGCCACCGGCACTAAGAAAGTAGATTACGCTATCCTTAATAAAACATGCTTTGGTTTTTTAAAACAAAGATCGTTGTTATCAATTAATGTGATAAAATATGATTGAGTCGAAACTATACTTGAACAAACCAATAACCATTATGTCCAATAACCAAGTGGCATTACAAGTAATACATTTACTAGTAATAAAATCTAAATTAGTTACTTACATAAATAGTCTGAAAACATTAACAACAAATAAAAGAGTACACTTAGTCTGGATACCAAAAAACAAGATATAAAAAATACTCTAAAAAAACTACGTTACAACGTTGCATTTTGGCAAAAACAAGCTAACTACAAAAAACTAAAACAATTTATGGCAAAAGCTACTGGGTTTTATATCAAAAATAGCTGCTAAAAAAGTAAAATGTCGGAGATTGGAAAAAATATACTGTATATTATAGTATTGATATGTAAATAATACATTTTTTAATTTTTTTGTTTAATTTTTTATTTTTACAATATAAGTTGTGATTTGCAAAACTACTATTAGACACACTTAACACAAATAAATGCATTTTTAAAAGTTTAATTTATAAATTAAAAATGATAAACTAGTTTTTAACGTTTTTTTGTTTTTTTTTTTAATTTGCTACATTTATTTTGCTGCTAGCATATCAATAGCTACATTTTCACTCTGTCCGCAATTTGCTTTTTTCAACTAGTCCTTTAAATTTTTTTTTAGTTTTTTTTTACTTTATTTAAAAAACATCATATAATTTTTTTTATTTGCAGATGAATGACATGCATTTTATGTATGAACTTGCTGATGAAGCTAGGCTAGCCGTAATATCCCCGACCAAAAATTTTTGAAAACATTTATCGACGTCTTTGTAAAACAGGCACTTTGAAACAAAATAATGGGCCAGGAACGATACAACTGAAACAGAATGTGCTGGACATAATAGAAAAAGATCCAAGTAGTTCTACTTAAAAAATTGCCAATAAATTGAATGTAAGTTATTGGACAGTTTGAAAAAAAAATTAAGAGCAATTTGTTGTATCCATACTACATTCAGCGTCTTCAGGCACTTCTACATACTGATTTTCCTTCACGTATTGCGTTATGTTAATAGCTTTTGCAAACATTAGTTCTTTGTCACATATTCTTTTTACTAATGAATCCAGTTTCTCAAGAAATGCAATAAGAAATTTTCATAACAACTATGTGTGGGTAGATAAATCAAGTATGTAAAGATCGAGTTAGAATTGTGAACAACTGTCTTATTGGACCAGTTTTTCTAACAAGAAGACTTACCGACAAGGTGTATTGCAACTTTTTAGAACACATGCTATCTCAGTTTCTAGATGATTTACCATTGGCAACAAGAATTGCAATGTGGTTTATGCACAATTGTGCAGTTTCAGTTTGATTATTTAACATCAACATACGGGGATTGCTGGATTGGTGGAGATGGGCCACACGCATAACCTGCTTGATTCCCAGACTTAAAACTCTTGAATTATTTTTTATGGAGCTATCTGAAGTCATTAGTTTACATTACTCCAATGGAGAATTTGGACGAGTTGCAAAATCGGATAATTGCTAAGTGTAACTCAATTAGAAACAACCCTGGTGTGTTTGAAAGAGTTCGGTACTTAATGACAAAAAGATTGAATGCTTGTTTCTAGGCTGGAGAAAATATATTCAAACATTTATTGTAGATTCAGCAACTTTAAAAGTACTTTTTGATAATAAAATGTTGTAGCTGTCTCAAATATTGTTTACCCTGAATCTTCAAAGAAACGTTTTGTTTTTCAGAAATTATCATAAGACAAAACATTCTTAAAATAGGCCAAAAAAGACAGCTAATTAAACATATGACAAATAAAAACATTAGGCATATAATTTATTAGCCACTCAATTAAATTTTAAAATAAGTTTGATTATTCAGCTAATAGTTTATTCAGTGCTTTATTTGGAGTTGGATATTACGGCATTAAATATTATTTATTAAAATCGACTCGTTTCATTATAATATAACATTTTCAAGATTTTGTTTTTAAAAGACAACAAAAGTAAAATCTAAAATATTTTATTACAAAATAAATACAAATAGATTTCGTAACTAAGTATTAATAATATTGAATATATTAATTTTTAAATTTTTTTGTTAATTTTTTTCTGTAGCTTTATAAAATAGTTGTTTTTATACTTATTGGTATTGCATTTGGTTGATTTGCTCTTGTTCAACTCGCTAAATATATATGTCTAGTTTTTGTAAATTAATTTCATATTTTATATTTTTGAAATAATGCTGTAAATTTTAAATTATGAGTAAGGCTAAGATACTCATATTTTAAAACCTCTTTATTATTTTAAAGTAATACATGTTTTGTTTAGTAACTTTCGGTAGTTCCAAATATTTGCGGTTCTTAATCCCATATGGATGGGTAATTGTGATTGCATTATTAATACTGTAAACATAATAATTTTGCTTTGATGTGCGGTATATACATACACAGAATATATAAGAAGTATTAAATAATCATCTGTTTTACTAATAAATTGTATCATTTATTAATAGCTTAATTAGTATAGAGTTCTTAAGAATAATCATGAATTGGTAGATTGCCAAGAAAGATTAAATTTCTACAGACAAAAATATTAATGTATACCCATTCCATCAACGTTCAAGTTACAAATAAAATGACACGTACAATATCTCTTGCATACTAAATAATACTTTTAATATTTCCATCACAATTGACTACTCATTGGAATGTTTACCTGTATATCAGTAACTTAATATTATCTGAAAGCTTAGATCTAAGCTACCGTTTAGATTTGAGCTAACATTACTAGATAGATACGATCAATATAGAAAATTGATAAACATCAAATTCATTAATATTAATCAACAAATTTAACACGATAAATTAGTTAACTACGTTATATAAATATCATCAATGAATATATTAGCATTATATCATATTATAATAGTATTCAGTAAATGTTTTAATTAAAGTCATTAAAAATTATGCTTGTTGGGAATTACCGGTTATGATTGGCCACTAGAGAGTACAAATTAGATTACTATATATAATTAAATAAAATGCATTTGTATAGTGAAATTATCAACGATTAATTCGAGCATTAACATAATTGTCGAAGCAGCAAATGTAATTTGTAAGAGGGATTACGAGACCACTAGAACATAATTATTTCGACAGATTATATTGTAATTATAATTTAACATGGTTTGGGATTAATATAAATGTATCTGCAATTAACAAAATATTTTAAACATGCATATTAATATTTCGATATGATACTCATTTTATAGTGCAATTAAGAAGAATTATAATTAATTAGTGCTTTTTATGAAACAGATTTATTGAAAATAAATTAGTTGCTTTTTAATTAAATAAAAATCTCATTTAAAGACATTTTATTATTCAAGTATAATAATGATTTATAATTGGTTTTAAAATTACTGAGTTATAACCTGTAGCGATATTTCATTATCGTTTACTCTAAAACAATTTAAAACGTTACAAGCTTCCATGTACCCTCTCAACGGTTTAAAATAATGAAGCTATTATTTTATAATTCATGAAGTTGGCTGCCGTTTCTTCTTCTAAATGACTACATATATGAGAAAAAATAAGTTAAATATGCCCGATGGTACACAATACAACAAGTATAAAAATATGTTTTTTCCGTAGGCTTAGGCTTATTTGTGGGCGTAAATTTTATCATCATAACGTGTATTTTTTAATGTTTTATTTTTAAAATAATTAAATAATGTAAATGAAATAATTAATTTTGATTTAATGCTTTTTATATATTACAAATAAAAAAAAAAAATAAGGCAACTAAACAATATTTACATCGGTGCAACTACTATAAATCTCTTAGTCAAGAAAATCTGTTCAACAACCACTAATTGCACATATAATTTATACATAAAAAGCAAAAGACGCACAGACATTAGTCATTGCTATTTTTATATATTTACATAGTTTTTATTGTCCATAAACGTAAGTAAGTGCATTCTTTTAATGTTGAAATATTATTAGTACACAACAGTTCACATTTAAATGTTATTAATTTAAAATATATAAATTGATAGCATAAACTCTAAATTTACTTACATGTATATTAACTATCATCAACCAACATGATTGATATTGAACTGATAAAACTGATAAAACTGCAATATGTTTCAACAATGACATCACCAGACAGATGATTAATGAAGAAATTATAATAAAATAATAACAATTTACTATGTAATAAAAACTAAAAACATAAAGTAAGATCAGGTTATTATACAAAAAGGTAAAGATTTTTAAAACAAGTACAACGTAATCATTAGAGATTAGTGTAAACGGTGTTTAAAAAAGATAAAACAAAAACATTTAAGATTAATTTTTTTTTTAAATAAAAAACAAATAAAGGTTTAAATAAATATTAAATATTAAGTAGAGTAGAGTGGAGTTTTACATCTGTCTGATCATTTAATAGAATACCTGGTTTATTGAATTTATTATTTCTATTGAAGATTTATATTAAGCATGTATTAAATTTAAGTAATATTTTAAAATGACTTCAAGTTATGACTGAATTCTATTGTTAAAGATGATGTGGATTTTCAGTATTCTGCTCAAAACTCTTTTTGTCCTACATATACCTTCTTAGTTATCACCGCAAGTCAACAAATATACGCCAGAATCCTTAGGCGCGTTCGTTTTGCCAATATCACTAAATTTTGATCACTTGGTGATGACCTAAAATATTACTTAATTATTGTTTAACATAATACATAACAAAGAACGACCAATTTCATCTTATCTCAAATTGTTTATTTCATTACTCGCCATATTTTTAAATTTATGTCACCGAATTCGTTTAATTTATCATCACCAAGTGATCAAAATTTCAATGATATTTTTTATTGGCGAAACAAACGCGCATCTTGCAATGGTCAACAATTTTTTTTTAGTTCTAAGTATAAATAGTTTCTTTTTATTTGCACATTAGTAAATAATTTACCGACCTTAGTAGGTGCTTTATCTATGCAACTTAGTAACGCATATAATTTGTTTAATTGTTGTTTTAATTTACTTTGTTTTTTAATATTGTTTACACTAATTTCTAATAATTAATCACTTTGTAAATCTAATTTAAAATTCTCTACATTTTGGTATAATAGTTACTTAATTTTTTTGTAAGTTTTTAGTTAATAAACTTATAATTTGTAATTGTTTTTATTAATCATACGTCTGATAATATCACTACGTGATAAAATATATTGCAGTTTGGGAAACAACAGTTATTACTACGCCGATACACTCAAACCAACACGCATAAACTCAAAAGAGATCTGCAGAATCGACTTTACACAACACAGATTGAATCGAAAAATTATAACATGACAATACGTCCAGTCTAAGAGTATAGACATTAAAAGTGCATTTGACAAAACCACTTTTCATAAAATAAAAACAGTACTTTCAACAAATTAACCCAACAATCTGCAAATGAATAAAAACACATGAGAAAGAACCGCAACAGTAACTGTAGACGACACAATAGTCTACTATTACTACTACTATAAAATATAGTAATAGACAGCTTAATTCAACGACTCAATGATTGTGGTTTCTACTCAATTGGATACGCAGATAATATAACAATTCTGCTAAGTAGAAAATTTAATGGCATACTCTGCAGCTTAATGCAAAAAACCCTAAAAATGACAAACTGATTTTCTTACAAACAAAAGAAAAATTAGGCAATAAAATTTAAGTGTAATTTTTGACAAGTTCACATAAGGGCCAAACTTAAACATGAAATGTAAAAAGGTATGAGTTCTGGCAATGTAGACAAGCTGTTGGGAAAATTGTCTTCAAAGATAGTGCTCTGGTTATACATAGCTGTCATAAGACTCATGCTCACATATAAAGCACTAGTTTGGTGGTCAAAAACTAAGCAAAAAACGTTATCAAATCAACTAAATCACTTAAACCAATGTCATGCAACAGACGATATGCAGACAACGCCGACTGTTGCGGCAGAAACAATTCTATAAAAGACTTTAAAGTGTACACACACATGAACAACAATACCAAAAATGAATAATAATAAACTCAGTTAACTCTACACTGATGGCTCAAAAACTGTGTAAGGTTTTAGAGCAAAAATTTATTTCTAAGATCTAGACTAAATATCCTTGCTACTAGGATCTCATACGACTATCTTCCAACAGACAGCAGAGCAGCAATTTTAGTTACAAAAAGTTTAAAATGATATTAAAGCTTATTAGTATATATAACGTTCCGGCAATTTCCTACGCAAAAAAATCCTTGTTAGAAAATTGCTGGCTTGACATGGCCGGTATAAAAGAAATCACCACATAGGTTGGCTGTGTGTTGGAACGGAAGAGTAAGGTTTATTCTTGGAAGAGGTACAAGGTTTAATAAGGCTTAAGTGCAATAAAAATGGTCACATATATTTAAAGATAAAAATTTCCCATTATTTTTTTTGTTTAATGTGCTTTTTACGGCTATTTTACATTGCCAAAGTAAGTCCACAACTTGTTTAAAGAGGTTTGATGAGACCAACAGCTTATTAAGTGATTTCTAAACTACACAAGTTAATATTTCAGTTATACTTTGTAGATCAAAAAGTATAACTGTTAAACCAATTAAAAAAAAATGTAAATTTAAATATTCAAATATCTTATAGATAAAATTTCTAAAATACATTTTTTGAATAAAATCCAGATAAAAATAGTAACCCACATAAAGATTTAAAATAATTTAAAAAAAACAACATATCAAACATCTTGGCAACTATTTAAATTATAAATCAAACATCCTGCACATATACTAAAGTAGCTTTAAATAAAGCACATGTCAATAAATGAAAAAAGCCAAATTAGATTTGGTTATAAAAAAAATCTTATTATTGGTTTAAAGTTAATAAAGCAATAATTGTTTTAAATCATATTCAAAATTAGCCTCTAAACTTGCTATTAATATTGATATTCTCCTATTAAATAATAAAAACATTAGTTTTTAAAGTTAGCCGATGCAGTTTTAAGTTTAATTGACTTTTGGATTAAATTAGGTTTGACATCAAAAAGGCATTAAACTTATGATTTGGTAATCATCATTATATTGATTGATTAATTAAAGTTATAGTTGTAATTGAAACAAAACCACCTGTTTTGGATTTTCATAAATTTATTTGAATATTTTTAGATGTTTAATCATCTTCCTGATAATAATCTTTTAATAATTAATATAATATAAAGTTTTATCATGTATTTTCTGCAATCCAATTTAAGAACTAATTCTAATAAACAATGAAAAATTATTACATTACTATTCAAAATGATTAATAATTGGCATTTAGAATTTGTATTCAAAGATTTAATAAAAAAATAATAACAATTAACAAACCCTCACTAATCTAGAAAAAGCTATGAGTCATAATCAACTATTTTTTATGGTATTAACAAAATTCAAATCCAGCATACCAAATTTAATTTTTAACCAATCAATTGGGTTGACTAACAAAATACTTTCCGTTTAAATAATTCAAATTTTCCAACTCAACGTTATACATATTTTAATCAACTTCCAAGTCAAATTATTGGTAACCAACAAACCCAAAATTTTATTACAAAACTGGTGCAAAGTAATTGCCGACTGAAAGTGAGAGAACTATCAGCATTGGTTTGCCAAATACTCCATGACCCTTTGGGTATGAATAAAATAAGTGCTAGATGGGTCCCAAAACTTCTGTCTGCTATTCAAAAACAGCATTAAGTTGATTACGTTTAATCTTTTTTGAAGATCTGTAAGAGGGGAATATATACAACTATGCTATAAAAACATTGTTTAATAACTAAATTGCAATAAAAACACTTATTCAAAAACTTAAAAGCAATACTAAAATTAATGCTAGCTTGGCAATTAAAAAAAATCATTAAAAAACACAACAACAAAATTTTAAATTTACTATTATTTTGATTTAGAAATGGTATTTCTATAATTACTACAGTATTTAATAATATTTATGATATAAAAAGTGATTCATCAAGAGTGACTACTTTTTAAATTAATCTTTGTTTTAAGAGCATACCGACTAGCTGCTTGTTTTCCAGTATTGTAGTGAAAACAGCTGCTTTGGCGTTATTTATATTTCCACATATAATTTGATAATCAATTTATTTTTTTACCAGTACATTCAGAAATAATTAAACTATAAGTGTTTAAATAATAATTAGAAATAGCCAAAAAATGTATCCAAATATTGAAATAAATGCGTTTTTAGGTACTTGCATTTTAATGCTATTTGCAAATATAATTTGACTAAAATACTCTGAACATTCATAATTTAATCTTTTTTGAATGTACTAGTAAAAAAATAAATTATATATTAATTATTTTTTTTAATTATAATTTATTTACATATTTACAAGTTAAGTATATTTAATTTTTTTTTTCCGTATTTGCTGCTCTACACCGTCTCCATATGGATGGCTGCAAAACTTTGTATACGGGGCACCATTTTATGTTTCCATTTATTTTAGTTTCTATTTATGTTGGGTCTATTATATATTTTTATTTATTTGTTTGTATTGGTCTTGTTAATATATAATGTTCATTTATTTTTAGTTTGAATTCTTTGTAAGTCGTTGTTTTCTTAATACTTTCAGAAAGTTAATTATACGTGACTAGTTCATTGCCTAGTATTGGTTGTTTTGCATATTCTGTCTTTGTTGTGTGTACATGTATATTGCTTCTTCTTCTAGTGTTATGTCCAAGAATTCTTTTGTTGCTTTTTATTTAGAGGTTGGTTTTAATTTCTTTATTTTCAATTTTGTATTTTTGTTTCGTTAATTATTTTGTATACTTCCTCTGTTGGTGTTACTTTTGGTAGTTTGTGTATTATTTTTAAAATTTGGTTCAGTTGTTTTTGTACATTGTGTATGTTTGTTTTTGTTGTTTCTCCCCATATGTCTATTAAATAATAAATTTTTGCTAAAAATAGTAAATGGTAAATACTTAATGCAGTTTCTTTTGATATGCATTCCCTGGCTCTATACACAGCTCCTATTGTTGTTGCGCTTTCTTTTAATAATTTGTTAATATGTTTATCCCAGGTGAGTTTCTCAATTAATATTATTCCTAAATATTTTGTCTGTTTTGTTCTAGTAATTGGTATGTTATTTATTTTAATATTTATGTTAATATCTTTTGTGTTTTTTTGTCTTATTATCATATAAGTTGTTTTTTCTTTATTTATTGTTTGTATGTTTTTGTCGTACCATTTAGTTAATTTCTTAACGTCTTCATTTATGTTTCTCTCTATTTCTTGTTTATTTTTTCCGTGGTATATAATACATGTGTCATCAGCATATGTATATATTTCACCAACCAAGTTTATATTATATATATCATTTATGTATTATATATATATATAATATTGGCGCTAGTACTCCACCTTGTGGTAGCCCATATTCTGCTATTGTAGGTGTACTAAGTATGTTGTTTATTTTTGTTCTTTGTGTTCTGTTTTTAATATATGTTTTTAGTAGTTTTAAGTTTGTGTTTCTTATTCCAAGATTTTTTTTTATCAATTTGTCTTTGTCGATGATGTCAAAGACTTTCCTCATGTCTATAAATATTGGTATTACATACTGTTTTTTATGCAGCTTTCTTGTTATGTGTTGTATTATGTCAGTTGTTATGCCCATTGAGTTTTTTGAAATGCATATTGTCTTTTCTTTATTATGTTATGTTTGTTTATGTGTGTCATTAGTCTATTATATATTGCTTTTTCTGTTATTTTGCTTAACACTGATATAAGCAATAGTGGTCTTTAATTTTCTGATTTTGATTTTTCTCCTTTTTTGTGTATTGGTTTTATAATTTGTTTTTTGAGTATTTGTGGATATTTGCCAGTTTGTATCATTTTATTTATTAGTTTTTTCAGTATTGGTGATACTTCTTTTTTTATAGCTTTTATTACGTCATGGGTTATTTGATCTTCTTTTGGCGCACTTTTTATTTTTAGTTGTTTGATTGTATCCTTTATTTCTTCTTCTGTTGTTTTGCCAAACTTAGCTTCTTCTTCTATTCTTACAGTTGATATTGTTTCCCTGCCATCATATTTCTTAATTTTGTTTGCCAAGTTTTTGCCTACTGTTGCAAAGTAGTTGTTCAGTTTGTCCGCTATGTCAATTTTTTCTGTTTTTTTTTTGTCCGTGTTTTGATATAATTTCAGTTTGTATGTGAAAATAGAAATAACGCCAAAGTAGCTGTTTTCAGTACAATACGTGGCAGCCATCTTAAGAGCATCCCAACTACTACTTTGATTTCCAGTACTGTAGTAAAGACAGCTACTTTGGCGTCATTTCTATTTTCACATGGGTATAATTTGATAAATAATTATTTTTTTTACCAGTACATTTAGAGGATTAAACTATATTTTCTAGAATATTTTAGTTTTTTTTGCATTAATAACAAATAATATAAATTAAAAACTAGTTTGCTCAAAACAATAATTTACAAGCTACCAACAAATAAAAAAGAAAAACTAAAATTCAAAAATATTAAAAAGAAGTGTTATGAAAAAGTTGTAAACACACTCTAACCAAACCGTAAGTTGTATGAAGTAAACGTGAACATATACAGCAACAAAATTAACGTCATTGCTGTATATGTTTATAGTTGGTTCTTTGTTAATTAATGTTGACTAAGTTTTTTTAGCTCAAATTAGATGCTTTTGACTTAGATAATTCAATTACTTAAAGAGAAGTTTGGTAAATCAATTTTATCAATAAATAACTCAGTAGATTATTCTTCTCTTTTGTGTTTTTAACACAGCTAGATTTTTTCTGTAGAGTTATATTAAGTTTTCATTTTAAGACAACAAACCAACAACATCACACAACTTGCAAATTAATATTAAATATGTCATAGCTAACATTAGAGGCAATCTGAGGCAATACTCATTGTAATATTACATTAAATATTATATTATGCGCGCGCCGAGTTAATATAGGATAAGTTGCTAAAAAAATGAACAGCCAAGTAGCTCGCGCATTAATTAATTTTAAATGTAATATTACAATCAGTATTGTGCAGACGGCTCTTACACTATACTTTACATTAAACTATATTTCATTCATCATTTATGTAACGTCGGTCTATTTCTGATGCCAAGGTCAATTACCGACGACAAAAGCTATCACAACAGGAAATTTTGCCGCAATTTCAAGAATTCCAACCTAAAATATTGGGTTCTTTAAAGTGCACGCAACATCGACACAGTTTACAAGACCTACTAAAGTTACTCTTCTTTTCTAAAAGAAGGCGTGCTCATTGCAGAATCTGTGTTTTATTAAACAAACAAAATGCGCTGTTCTTAATAGAACACCCAATAAAAATTAAAACAGCAATAACATTTTTAAAACTAAAAACACAACAAATTACTTTTAAAAATTTCAACTAATTACAATTGGTTTTTAACAGTATATACGTACAATTTTCAAATTTATTTATTTTATAAAATACATAATTGAACAACTTCAAATAGAGCCATGCAAAGAGCAAAAGAGTATAGTAAAATTTTGATTGACCTTTATAAAATCTTCAAAAGCAATCTGTTTTATAGTTGATTATTTAATTACAATGTTAGAAATATAAATTTTAAAATATTACACATGTTCTAAAAAAATTTAATTACTTGTACTGTCATTAAAAAATTAAATTTATGAAAAAATATTCTAACTAAAAACATCCATCCGTTTCGAGGTTGTACTGTGTTTTGTATATATTTAAAAACTTAATTAAAACCACTATTAAAATTAATTAATTAAATTATTAAGAAATTTATTACATAACTACTATTAGATATTATTATATATTATATTAATATAATAATTAAATCTATATATAATAGAGTTTATCATTCCAATGTTGCAATACCGCAAAATTGTAGATAACATAATATTTTAAACTTTATTAATAAACATACTATATTATAGTAAATAAAATGATTACAAAAATATGAAAATAAATTATTTAGTCAATAATAGTAACAATCATTTGCTATAAAAATAAGAATAATAATATTAAATGCATGTACGCTGCATTTATTGACTATAAGAAAGCAGCTGGTTTAATCAATCATTTACACCTTACAAAATTCACCCAACAATTTAATAAATACTACTACTAATAAACATGACATTACTACACAACCTTTACAGATACAGCGGAGTAAATTTTAGAAGAAATAGAAAATCTTTCCTACTATCACATATATTAAATAAAACAAATTTCACTTGACGTATATGAAATGTCAAACCATACGCATCAAAAACGCAAGTTAATTAAAAAAATAAATTAAAATTACACAAAAGTTATTACAAGATATACAAATAAAATTTGGTCTTGATGAGAATGTAGGACTCAAACGATAATACGTGGAATTTTATTAACACAAAACTACGATATAAGTAATGAAAATAAAATTATAGCTCTAAACATAATAGAAACATTCAAATAGTTTGGTTTTCAATAAACTAGATGCGTTAAATATAAACAAGTTAAACAAAATTTGAAACACAAAATGACTACTCGGCGTAAGTATTTATTTAAAATAAAACTAACAGCAAATCACATATTCAATATTACGAATGCAGACTTGCAACACTTCCAGACTAAAATTAACAAAACACTAACAAACCAGAAATCATTACTCAGAATCAGCTACACAAGACTAACACTACCACATAAAGATGGAGAACATACACAATATTAATAGACAAATTAATATTAATGACACATATAAACTAGCATAAAAAAAAAGTTTTTCATAAAAGGTATCCCAATTAAATTGATCAGCTCTATGTCAATAAAAAAGCGTTACACGCTTGGCCAACAACTTTGAAGATTTACTAAAAAACTGAACAGTTTATAACTGTCATTCAAAACCAGATTAAATTAAACTAAAAAATACTCACAACATTGACAAAACCACTTTTCTAATAAAACATTTCTATACCAAACACACTCAATATACAAAAGACATACTGGCAAAATAATAATTGGACTAACTGTACTATTTATTAACTATAAATGTAATACCCATAAACATTACACTAAAGTTTACAATTGATACAATTATTACATTACACTTTGAGTTGCAGAAGACCGCACTACTCAAAGGTTCTAGCAATGAATAATTTCAAAACCCGATAGTTATTAAAGTAAAAAATTATTGACAACAATACTTTAAAAAATATATCATTTTATGTCATATTAAACTAATTTGTATTATATTGACATATTATTGATTAAACTTAGTAATTAGTAATTAGCAAATTTATATTTTTATTGGATACAATCTTGAGAGAATATATGTAAATGTTTATTTGAATTTAAATTGATTGTAATTTATTTTGACCTAAAGTTGTTACTTGTTTAATTTACATAAATATAGATTTGACATCAAATAGAGATTCAATGCAGGGGTCCACTATTGGGTGGTCCTTATTTTATTCCATGTTTATATCATTAAGAAGTTTATTTATATAGTTTAATAAACATTCTTTATTTTTTGCTATATAAAACACATAACTATAAAATAAATTATAAATGCTGAATCTATTACTTTAAAAATACAGTGTGACTTAATAGACAATCATTATTTTGATGACATCCCGTTTTATAGAAGTAAGAAGAATTACTTGACTCACTTAAAACTAATAAAAAACATTAGTAACTAAACACTAATATATTATAACATCCAGTGGGCTATATAATCATTATCTTCATTTCATTAATTATTGTATTGTAAATAGTTTAAATTTATTTCTTTAACGTTGGTATTTTTCTGCTGCAAAGCGTACCCATCACAATACATTTGTTCTTAATAATATTAATTAATTAATGTTTCTGGTGTGGCAGTCATATGTGCTAACTACTACATTGGCTGGCTGGTTTAATTATATTATAAAATGTTCTTATTTTAATTATAACTTAGTTATAAAATACTTACACTAAGTCTTATTCGTACATAATTTAAATAAGTGTATTATTCATTGATTCATGATATACATTTTATCTGCATTGAAATTACGTCGACTACTTTAAAGCTAGTTTCCGAAGTTATATATTATTTTATATTACATTTCCATATATATAAAATAAATTTTAAAACTAACAAGTTTATCCAAAAAGAACAAAAGTTTAAAACAGATTAATATTTTTGATATCATAATAATGCTATCATGTTGTATAAAGTTGCTAAAGATAATAAAGAATAGTTCTATCAAAAATCTTGCATCATTGATGTTTATCATGTCAAACGAAACATATCTTGCATAATTATCCAAATTGGTTCGTATAATAAAATAAGAAATAATTTGTATTTTCCAATTATAAAATTTATAATAGAATGTGGTATTTAATTGATACAATTAATAGTTTTATTATAGAATATAAAGTTACTTTACTCACTATAATAAAATCTTAATATAATTTTAAAATAAACTTTTTTCCTTGCACTAATTATATGTATGTTTTGTTAAAATAAATATGTTTTAAATGACCAAGATATAAACTAAATAAACAACTTACCTTTTCATCTCGAGCTAGAAAAATATGTAGACAATGTTGCGTAATTATAAATAGCACAAAAGATCTTTGTTTAAAAACAGTACGTGCACTAACGAACTGCGAGTTTGTATTTCAGTTGCAGGTAATGCAAAACTGAAAGTTTTTTACGACGATACCATTGAGCCGCAACAAAAAAGCGATAAACGCACGTGACTTCAGTGAGGTCGGTTACTGATTTGATGGCTTCATTTGCACAAAATAGTCTAGTCATCAACTCGATTAGTGATGAAAACTGTTAAATTATTTGCTATAAATAAATATGATGGTGATGATATGAATATTATTTACAATTATTATATTGTGCAAGAAAGAGAAAAATCTGGTAAAATTTCAGTTTAAAATATTTTACAATATATAATAAAGTTTTTAAAAACCAACTACTTTGTTTATTACATGAAAACCAAAACCTTTTTCCGTGATATAGAATATTTTTTCAATATTTACAATCGCAGTTTGAAAAATGTATACATACCTGTATGTATATTATGTACTACAAAGTATGCGACACATTGCTTTCAGTTACAATACAAATAATTATGAAATTATAACCAATAAGAATATTATGTATGCATATCATTTAATTATATCTATGTAAAGTCGGTTACTCTGATATCATCGTCTAGCATATATATACAAGGTGTTAAGTAAACATGCGGCAAAATTCAAAGATACAGAGTGAACAAAATTTGGACAACCGTATTTAATATTTGTTGAAATCATTAATGTAAATAAAAGAGTCATTGATCATCACATGTATCGGTCGCAGTTGTTTAGATTGAGTGACGTTTGACTGTTTGACGTGTCTTTAATAGTTAGTGAATTCTTCTACTATGATCCACTATACAAACGCCAAGATGACTGACATGCATTTCATAAATAGAATTGCTAATGGCAATTCATTACAACTAGACAATTGTACATTTAACGGTTTTCTGGCCATAATATCCCCGACCTAAACTCTTTGAAAAAATTTATTAACGTTTTTGTAATTTTGAAACAAAATGGAAGGCTAAGAAGATCAATGACATTAAGAACGGTACAACTAAAACAGAAACTTTAAAAGTAAATCATTAGACAGTTTGGAAAATTGTTAAGTGCAATTTGTTGTATTCATACTACATTAATTTATTCATTTTTCTTTACGTATTGCGTTAAGTTAATAGCTTTTGCAAACATTAGTTCTAATCCCTCAATTTCTGACACATATTCTTTTCACCAATGCAGCCAGTTTCTCAAGAAATGCAATAAGGAATGTTCATTACAACTCTATGTGAGCAGATAAAAACCCGCAATGTTTGTTGGGTTAAAATTGTGGGCGACTATCTAATTGGACCAGTATTTCTACCAAGAAGACTTACCGGCAAATGTGGTTTATGCACAATGGTGCATCACCACATTTCAGTTTGATTGCTCGTGATTATTTAACAGCAACATACAAAGATTGCTAGATTGGTTGAGATGGGCTACACGCATAGCCTGTTTGATCCCCAGACTTAAACCCGCTGGATTATTTTTTATGGGGTTACCTGAAGTCCTTAGTTTATGCTAAAATTTGGACAAATTGCAAAATTGGATAATTGCTGGGTGTAACTTAATTAGAAACAACCCTTGTGTGTTTAAAAAAGTTTGGCACTCAATGCAAGAAGATTGAATGCTTGTATTCAGGCTAAAAGAAGTCATTTCAAATTTTATTGTAGATTCAGCAACTAAAATTTTGTAACTGACCCAAATTTTGTATCTACAAAACAAAAAGGTTTTTTTTTTAATTATCATAAGACAAAATATTCTTAGAATAAGCCAAGAAATCACCTTTTAAATTTTTGGCGCATGTTTACCTAACACCCTGTATAATGCAGTCTTAAATTTTGGAAATACTTACAAATAAATTCGAATACTGATATTACTGATTTAATATTTTTTAACAGCTAATTTTTTTATTGGTTAGCAAAAAATAAAAATATTTTTATAAACCTTAAATTATTTATTTTATTATTTTTTTTTTAATTTTGAAATAAAAAGTTGGATAATTTTGAAACATTTATTTTTAAAAAGTAAAATGTTTTTATTATATTTGTATTGAAATCAAAAAAATAATAAATACAATTTAAAATGTATAAAGAATTATTATTCTATTTTTAATTTTCAAATTTCTTTTTTTAATTCTTGCTCATGTCATTACCATTAGGGAAATATTCCAAAATAATTAGTTTATTTGTTCATTCTTAGAATGCTATTAACCAAAGCCATTAAATAAAGTCATTAAGTCAGTTAGTATAAATAGTCAATACACCCTTTAAAATATTCACTTTGAATTATGGTGGTGAACAATGTTGACGAAGTAAGTTGCAAATCAATTATTAAGTAAATAAATAAAGCCATACTGATGAGAGGTAAAACCTGAAAACGCGTATATGGATGTTTTTAATTTAGGATAATTTTTTTATAAATTTAATTTTTGAATAAATACAATTAGTTTTAAGTTTTTTTATTTTTAACTAAAATAGTTTTGTTTTTTTACATTTGATATAGTGACGGATAAACATGTTATTTAAAATTAATAAATGATGTCGAAGGTGCTGACGCAATGAGCCTATTAGGAAAAACGTTAAACTGTTTGTATGTGAACGAGACTGTAATACAGTTAAATCTTTTCACTGACAAGCAAAGGCATTTTTGGCGCAATTTATTTGAATCAGATGACCGAAACAAATTTATTATTTAAAATTAATAAATAATGTATCTTATAGAAATTGCTTTTATATCTAGTAAAAAACACATACACGTGTTTTAGGGTATGCAACCATTATTAGTGTGCCTAGCATCTTACTGATCAAAAATACAATTTACATAAAATCACAGTTACTATTAAAAAAATTATGTTTACTAATGTGTTGAAGGTGTTAAAGCAATGCCCTCTATTCGGAAAAACGTTGAACTGTTTGTGTGTAAAGGAAACTAAATTTTTTATTAGACTGATAAGTGTCGGATTCATTTCCTTAGGTTAAAATGCCTACCGACTAAAAACCGCCCAATAATAAATGCCAAATGGAAATTCGAGACCTTACGGCTCATGATTTTTTTTTTAGTATTGTTAAATTAGAGTGCGGCTACTTGATTCACCGGGCGCTTATAAAAGAAAGTTTCCTTGTCTGGCTCGGCAAATCGGACCAAATCAGAATTTGGATGAAACGCAAGATTATCGAAATACTTTATGGCTAAAGCTTTTATATGTTAGCGCAGAAGAGGCATCTCTAAGTCCGCCCAAATTTTTCTGTTACGACAGTACCATGGAGCACTGAGGAGGCTATTCAAAGTAATACTATAGAATGCCGCGAGACAATTGAGATAACAACGCAAAGCCGTGCCGCAGATTGGGAATGAATATGTTAGCATAGGCCTGATGGTAGAAGTGTAGAGCAGGGTTTTGTTCCAAATCAACATACAGCTGTTTTGACGCAACATCGAAACAAGAAGATTTTTTGCTAATCTGGCTTTATCGAGAATAGACTGCACGTGTAATTTATACGTGAGTCTTTTGTATAAGGTAATTCTAGGATAATTAGCAGAATCAGACTACGTCGTTAAGATTGTCGTTCTCATCGGGAGTTTAATTGATAGACAGCTGAATGGTCTCATCTGAACCCATGTTAGTTGAGAGGGGGGAAGAATACTGTTAGCTTTTGTGTGTTTTTGTAATCTGTCCAGGATCACCCTTTCTATGACCTTATTTAAGATGCATAGTAAACTAATAGGTCGGTAACTTTGTAGAAATGTCCGGTCTTTTCCAGGTTTGGGGATAGTTATCACTAGTAAGCTTTTCTAATCTGAAGGAAAGTGCCCAGTTCAAAGAATTGCATTTGCAATATTGGTGAGTGCCATTACTGTTTTGTGCAAGAACATTTCAAAGCTTTGTTTGTTATCTTATTAGAACCAGGAGCGGTTTGAGCTTTAAATCTTTTAATCATTTCTTTAATTCGGGACGGTCAAACGTTTTCCAGCGGTTTGTCGTTGTTCTTGGCGTTCAGGAAGTTTCTGACTGCCTTGTGGACCCAATCAATATGATCCAAATTTGTGTCCCTTGTGTACCTTGAAACATTAGAGTTCAAAGCAGTCGGCAAATGCTTCAGCTTTTCCTACATTAGAATATTGAACCTTATTTTTGCCAAGAATAACTGGAATAAAGACTTGCCTGATGCGTAAGGCCTTAAAGATCCTCCACATTAGATGATCATCTTCTGTAAAAAATTCTATGGTATTTTGCCAACACAAATTTGTGTGCAACTTTATTGGTTCTCTCACCTTGCTGTAAAGCTCATTCATAATTTTGCGGTCTCTAAGATTGCGATGCTTCTGTCATTGACGTTTGGCGGCATTTCTGCGTTGTATTAATTTCTTTGTGATGCGAGATAATCCTAGAGAATTATTGACGCGAACCTGATAGGTCTTAGAAGCTTTTTTCGTGACTTTGCAAATTTGTGTAATAAAAGTTTCGACGGCTCCTTTAAAATTATTGATTGTTTTTATTGGTGTAAGCCTGCTTATGCTCTTTTCTAGGGTACAAAAAAAAGGCCAACCCGTGCAAGTTACAAATCTTCCTCTCCCTCTTGTCTTCTTTCCGTAAAGATCCAGTATTACTGGGTCGTGATCAAAGTTCATTACATTGACAACGCGTAAATCGTATGTTAAGTTGACATTCTTAAATACTGCTATGTCAAGAACGTCCCCTATGTGACCGACATTGCTGTGAAAGGTGGGTTTATCTAGGCTCACCACTTGCAAATCTTTTTCAAGTTAAATCTATACACGGACAGGCAACGGTATTAATAAACAATGTATTTTAATATGTAAATTGCTTTTTTATCCACTAAAAGACACATACACGCGTTTTAGAGTATGCACCCATTATCAGTAAGCCTAGCACATAATTTTTATGGCAGAAAACAGCATACTCGGTATCTGTTTTTTAAGGTTTGCGTTTAATATGACTTTTTTTGGAGCACGTATTAATAAATTGAGCACAAATAGGCATTGAATGTAGTCAAATGTTAATAATATCAACTGGGATGTGCATAAAGAAATTCTGTTTCAGTTGTACAAAAACTTGGTTTTGCAAAAGGTATATATGGTTGCAAAGAGTAATTATCTATTAAAAAATCATAGTTAAAAGTTGTAGACACAATATAGAAGATATGCATTAAGTCATGCATTAAGCGTTTGTTAGTCTAGCCGCTTGTCTTAACAAATTTGTATACTAATATTTTTAAACAACAAAAAAACAAATATAAATACAAGCTTTTTTTCTTTCTAGAAAATAAACTTTTTCCGACGTTTTGATGTGTAAATTAATATTGTTGCTAAATATCTAAACTTTCTGCAGCTGTACATCAACAGTTTAAGAACAAAATTAAAAGTAAAAAACGGTTTAGCCATGACAATACAACCTTTTTATAATATTTCTGTACTATATTTATTATTATATTCAAACTTGTTAAATGCTATCTTAAGTATAAAGTCTACATGCTTACCCAATCTGCTGGTACAAGTTGTACAAGCTTTGGTATTTTGCTTGACTAAGTTTGGACAAAGAACTATCTTTGTATAAATGTCTGGTCAAATGGGTATTAGAAAAAACAAACCGTCTGGTCAGACGCTAAACACAAATCTAGCAGACAACATCTCTGTGAAGCTCAATAACTAAAAGAGTGCAGTCATTTCAAAGAAAAAGGTTATATTGTTAACTCATTTTTTTTTGTATTTTATAACTGTTAACAAACATGCCAAATATATCACAACTCTCTGATAGTAAAATACATGTAAAAAAAAATCTAAACAACTTACTTTTTCTATCGTAATTGGGTCATACTTTCTAATAATATTGCGTTTATTTTGTCAAATAAAAACTTTATGGTTTTCCTAGCGTCGGTTTTTTATTTCATTAAAACTTTAACTTTTCAAACAAATGTAACAAAAGTTGATGTTATCTTTTACTAGTTTTTTATGTTAATATATTAATTTGTTTTTATTAAGTCGTTTTTTTGTGTTGTAGTCACAGTAGTCTTTTTTAACTTAAGTGCTATCTGTCATATTAAGTTAAGCTTTGATGTCTTTTAAGATATTACGTTAAATTTATATTTAAGTACTGGCACTAAAGTAGTTTACAATTTTGTTATTTGTTACATTAGGTTATGTTCATTTTTGTCACTTGTAATTTTAAGTTTACTTTTTAATTTTGGCAGTAAAAATATTAGATTTAGTATTTATTTTAAACATTTTAATGTAAAAATTTTATAAAGTAAACAAAAATCTAAAATGAAGTGAGGAAGGTAATAAAATACGTTAAAAAAATAATGGATTTGAAAACAAAAAGACTAATATGGAATGTGTATATGAAACAAAAATTAACAATCATGTTATTTGGCAAAACAACTGATGAGAATGCATTTGTTTTGCCAATGATTGTTTGGAAAAAAGTTTTAACTCAAATAATTTTTTTGAATTTGTAAAATGCTTTGTTAAATTTGTTAAATTAATAGAGATCAAAAGAGTTTTTACAAAATCAAGTAGTATTATTTTTACTTCCTGACTGAATTACTGTTTCTAATTGTTGTTGTATTTTTATATAAGTAATGCAACTCTCAATAGCAATAAATCATTTATTGTGCGTATTTAGGAAGAGTTAATCAATTTATAATGAGTATTCAAATTATTTATTCAAACCGCCTATAAGCAAACTATTGTAAAATATATACTATATCAATAACCTTTATTAAGTAACTACTAAATTTGTTAATAAAAACTCAAAAGATATATATTGCAAAATTTCTACTTTAATTGAATGCATATTTTGTAAATAAACTCGTATGCAACGTGTCAGCTTCCCATTGCAACATTTAAAAATAGAATTATATGAAACATTTTACGTGAATGTTTTAGATATTCAGCGTATGTATTGTAAAATACAGTCTGGGCAACTGCCACTAGCCGCAATAACACATACTTTACTGCACCCTAAACTAACAAGGAAACGAAGCATAGGAAATTAAATGCAAATTTGCCCTTTCTATTTTAATCATAACAGTTACGCACCAGAAAACTTATGTTCAAAGCATGCGTTTACTTTAATAATAGACTTAAGATACTTTGTTATTTATAGGTATCTTAATTAAGTATTCTATTGATAAAAGGTATGAGTCAAAATAGCAATTAATGCAATTGCAAGCCATGTCTTAGACATTCAATAAACTTTACACTGTACGATTTACGCAAACTCTACGTGTTATGAATGGTTAACTTTAGAATCATTGATTACATCTTGCTAACAGTAAAAGTAATTTCATAGGTATTGTCAGTTGAAATGAACTCTGACCGTACTTTTAATTTATTTAAGGTTTCTATTTTATTGTTTAAAACTGAAAGATATTATGTACTTAAATATAATAACATTTTATAATTTAATAGCAAATCATTTTAAGTACCTTACTAAAAACAATTAAATAATATCTATACAGTAGCAATCTATCTGTCGGTATAACGTTTGAAATGGATAAAAGCTTTTTAATTCTATAAATTACATTAAATTGAAAATTAATTTTTAAAATGTTAAATAGCATATAGATATTGACATTTATTTATTAATGTTAATTAAAATAATTTATATTATGCTATAAAAAACGGCATTCCTATTCAATTAATTTGGATTTTCATGATTTTCATTCATTTATATTGCATCAATACAAAATGAAGAAGTAAATTCTTTCATTATTAGAACAGGTCTTAAACAATATTTCTGAAATTAATTTTGAAGCATTTCTTATAATTGACGGAGATTATGAGACCGAGAATGCAGCCAGACGTTAATTTGGTGAATATTCATTTTAATTCAGGATGATAGAGGCGGCTTATTAAACTCTTTAACATATAACTAATTTATTTTATGGAGCTAGTTGACTGACATCAGACAAATTAGGAAATGCAATAAAATCTACTTTGTGTTGTTATTAGTTATATGATGCAAACAATTTAGTAAATAAATAAATATATATTTTATTTAAATTTTAATACAATATTTAAACTAATTTAATATAAAAATAAAACTTCCAGTATCTTTATTTAAATTACACAAATTATTAAATATTAAAAGCATACTAATTTTAGAAATGACTAATTGGTATTGAATTGCTAATACCCATTAATTTATTTTAGAATATCTTATTGCTTCCTCAATCTTAAAGAGTTTTATTACTAGGCTTATTTCTTTATTAACATAAATAAATTAATGTGTGAATATTAAAATAATTCAAACTAAACTACTTTTAACGGCAGTTATAGTTTACAATTTATATTTCTATTTAATCATACTTTACAAAACTAAATATAAGTTCACATGTTTTAAGAAATTTAATATTTATTAATATTTGAAAAAGAATGCGATTGGCAATCACATTCTTTTTTAAAATACTAAAAATTTGTATGCAAAGGCTATAGAATTTCATTAAATTTACTGTAATAAAATATCTTTTATATATTTTCATTAAATTGTATTCTTTATGGACCTCTTAATTCTATTTTATTGAATCTATTATTAAATCAGATATTTATTCTAGTTATATCATTACGACACATACTAATAATATACATATTTATTTTAATTTATATTTTATAAATATTTACATAAAATACATTTTTTTAAATTTTTAATTGTAGGATCAAATTTTATATAATTAGGTTATGATAGATTATACTATACCATAGCACAACAACAACAAAGATGTAATGTTTGGCGCATCTCATAATTTTGCATAACTTAAAACAGCAATTGCCAAAGCAGCCATTCAAAATGTTGGCATTAAAACTTACCATTTTATTATTACAAAATCCATAACGAACAAAATTGGCTAATGTATTTCCCGTTTAATTCTTGGATTGAGTTGAAAGTTATGCAACCGATAATATAAAACCTTTGAGTGAAATAATATTAGAAAAAGACGCAATAGTAATATGTGTGCGTACTTGTATATGTCGCTGCATATGTGATATATTTGTCCTCTTCACATATTATTGACAATCCGCCTTTTCTAAATCTTGAAGATGGTCCCTAAATTGGTCTCAAGACTCAAAAATTGCGGATATTATTTCAAACCTTTATTTAGGCAATTAAATAAGTGTCAAATCTAAAAATTATCGTTCTATTGATGAAAAAGATAAGATTAATATATTAAGATGCTATATTTATCTTAGAATTACGGTACCTACATAAAGCTCGGTTTTGGTTTACTGGCAATTATAAAAAGTAACAAGTAAATAATCAAAAAATTAGCCGTCTTACAGTAGTTGCTGCAACTTCTAGAATAAATAAAAAAATACAGATCTTGGTTTACCAAAAACTTCATAATACGGAAGATAAAAAAAGTGCTAAAAAAGTTGAGTAAGTATAGTTAATATTATGTACTTACATTATGATTATTTTCAGCTTTTTTGTAATAATTTTAAAAAATTATAAAAAAAGTTTAGAGTTGTGTTTATTTAAATACCAATTGGATGCCTATTAAAAAAAATTGTTTTATCAAAAAAATTATATTTAGAAATATGCTATTATAACATTTATAACCAATATCATGTATGTACAAAGACAGTTGTTGAACAATTAATTGTTAGAGATGATAATGAGAACCTACTAAATTAAAACAATTTGAATCTTTATTGTTTTTTAATTTTAGAAAAAAAAAAGAATTTATATGTTAATAAACAAAATTATTTTTTATAGACTATAACTGTTAGTAAAGTTAATTAACTTTTAAACCATAAATTATGTTTAAATGGTTAAATTGATATGCAGAACAGACTTGACTTTTTTTGTGCCAATTACATAGTATAGTAAGCTATGTTTGACTTTGTAAGAATACTTGCTCTAATATCCACAGTAAACTGAACTTTATATTAGTGAGTCATAAGAGTACAAAGATAAATATACCGTAGACTGTACAGCAAGTGGCACCTATTGTCAGATATGGTTTATAATACAATTAAATTAACAAAGCTTAGTTTGTTTTACAAACAAATTTATTAAACCAAACATTGACTTAGTTTGAGGCTTAAAAGATAATATCTATAATATTTGTAGTCAATAAGCAACTTTAAATTTTTAAATAAAATAATTTTTAAATAATTTTAATTTTGATACTCATTTCTTATATTTTCAGAATCTATATATTGCAACAGAAAATTTTACAATATTTATAAAACTACTTAAAATGTTACTAATTTTGTGATGTTCTATAATTCTAATAAAATGGTCAAAATGCATTTAACAAATTTAACAGTAAATTCTCTAGTCAGACTAATTAAGATTATAAAAAAGCTCATAAACATTGAGATAATCTGATACAATCTGAAAAAGAAACTTAAAAACTTTATTCAGTTTTTTATAATCAATAAAAACTTTTATAAAACAATAAATTAATTGCAAGGTAGTTTAAAATCTTTAATTTTATTTTTTTACTAACTCTATTATTCTAACTTCTGCTATAATTTTTAAATTAAATACCAGAAAAGCATCATGCATAAATAAAATTCTATCTAATATTCATAAAACATATGCAAATAAACTGACATTATTATAAAAGGTGGCCATCTTTAAGTTGAAATGTTAATCATATAAGATAAAGAACAAACAGCTTATTTTTAGATATTTTATTTTATTTTAAAGAGTGTATATTTTGATTAAGTATAAAATATAGTTTTATTTGGCAGTAAGCTATTTTCTTGGCGATAACTTTGCAAATGCTCTGCTTTAACTGGTCAATTGTCTTTGGATTGTCAGCATACATATTTTTCTTTTAATGCGCCAAAAAAAAAATTTGCATTGTCAAATCGCAGTTGCAAGGTGGCTAGTTTACATTACCAAAACAGCTAATTACGCGGTTGTTAAATTTGATGCGCAGAAGATTGATTGTGGCATGTGCAGTATGGGATATTGCCCATCTTGTTGAAACCAAAGCTGCTGTAGATCAAGTTTTTCTAATTCTTTCATAATCACTAATCATGCTTTTGTAGCAATCTTAGGTAACAGTAACGTTGGCTCTATTATTGTTTTTGAAGAAAAATAGCCTAATAACGCCACCGCTTCAAAATCCGCACTAAACGGATCTGCAATGGATGCATTGGTTTCTCAATTAAGTCATGTAGATTTTTTGTTCTCAAATACGGCAGTTTTGTTTGTTTACATAACCTCTAAGATAGAAATAGCCTTTGTCTAAAAAAAAAATTTTTTGATTAAAATTAAATTTGTTTAAAGCTCACTGAGAAAAGCAAAAACGGACACTAAGGTCGGCTATTTTAATTTCTTAAATGAGTTGTACTTTGTCCACAATCATACCGAAGTCTTTGTAAAAAATCTGCTTTAAAGTGGTTTGCCAAATATCAAGTTGCTAAGTTCTGCGCCGAGTTGATATTTCTGAGCATGCTTGATGCGCGCATTGTCTACCAGCATTCCAGTTTGGATCACTTTTTTTACAAACTTCTGTATTCCTATGATCAAAAGCGCTTCATAACTTCTAAACAACGTACGCAATTTTTGCGCTGTTGCAGACAAATGAGACAAAATAAATTTTTAATATTTTAAAACGTTGCTCTAAAATAAAGCAATGCATCTTATGTGTACGGATGTATCTAAGTACACTTTTCTTATGTAATTGTAATGCAAAAATTGACAGCGTCGCGTCGGTAGAAAAATGTGATTCAAAATTCAACCATGGCCTACCTACAAGAAGTCTTATTTGTCAAACGCCCGTTCAATCGTCCGTGTACAGCGTGTGTCTACGATAAAAGATGGGGTTTAAAATATTGCCACTACCCCAAAAAACATTGAAAGGGTTTGAGCTGCAATTCAACAATCTCTCAGGAGTTTAATTTGGAAACAGGAAGGTGCTCTTAACATTTTGAGACGTTCCATTTAACAAATCGTAAAAACAACATTATCAAATTGTTGTAAAATTGCAAATGTTTAACCTATTCTTAAAAAAAGATAAATCTGGTTCTTTAAATTATAAACTAATAATTAAATTTCTGGAGAGAACGAGAGAAAGTATAGTGAAGAGTTGTTGACATTTACAAAAAATAACAATAAAAGTTGATAAAAAAGTGAAATAATATATAATAGTGCATATATCTTGAGATATAATTGAGAGAATCAAAGAAGGAGATTTATAAGAAAAAAACGGTGTGCCGCAAAACGGCAAGGTAGGAGAAAAATTCCAATTTAAAAATTTATAAAACAACTTAACCTCCAAGCATACCGTATGTAAAACTGCTGTAAGAATCAAAAGAAAAAAGAAATAAATAGATATTATATTGAACAAGATATTTACACATACAACACAAAAGAGCGCTTAGTAGCCGAGTGGATAGAGACGTTGTGGATTGTAAACAACAAGCATTGGCGGTTTGAGGCTTGAGCGGAGAAAAGTATGTTTATTAAATAAATAATAAAAATAAATTTAAATAAAATACAATAATGCCGTCAGACAATGATACAGTATTTAACAGAGGGAATAAAACAGGAAGAACATCCAAACAAGATAAAAAAAAAAGACGAAGAGAAACAATGGAAACCAAAGAAGCAAGCGGAAGTAGAATAAATCAAAAAGTGGCAAAAATTATCTTAAAACAATTACAAATAATAAATTAAACTCAAACTATTATCCTGAAAGAATTAGAAAAATTAAGAGAAGAAAATAAAAAATTAAACAATAAGATCAACGCAATAGAAACAACTAAAATATATAGTTTACAAAATGATGTCGCCGAACTAAAACTGAACTGACTTAACTTTTTTTTAAATGTAAAAAAAGCAAAATTGTTTTGTGCGTTCAAGAGACTCTAGAGCAAAAACTACCACGAGTGTGGGAAATTTTTATTTAAGCATCTTAAAGTACATACTTTTGGCTGTCTTTGCCCAAAATTTGGAGTCTTAATCGGTGGCAACTTTTGAGAAATGAATTTTTGAAAAAAAAACTGTTTTTTTGAGTTTTCTGCGCGTGCGGAACAAGATAACAAAAATCTGACCGCTGCATTCGATTCCTTGAAAAATTTCCCATCGGTTATGACTATTCCAAAATTTTTCGAGGTTGAAATGCAATTAAGATACATAAAGTTAAAAGTTGAACTTAAAAATTGCCGTAAAATTCAATTGGCTCTACAAAGCGAACTGTGACCCACAGGTCTGAAAATTGGCATGAAGTCATATTTTGGGTACTCAAATAAGTGTACAAAATTTGAGCTAACTCGGAGAGGGTCGCGTGAAATGGACTGCTCACTTGACGTGGAATTGCCCACAAGCAAAGTTTATATAAAAGACATTTCCGAAAAAAAAGCGTAAAACAACAAATGGCAGAAATAGAAAAAATAAAGAAAACGTTTATACAAACAGAAAAAACGTTTGGAAAATGCAAATGATGAAACACAGAATGCACACAAAAAAAAAGAGAAGCCAAAAAAGTACTACGATATTAGAAAAATGATAAAGCAACTCCACAACAATATCAGAAGGCGCAAAATGTATACAAAAAAAAATGCAAAGTAGTCAAAGCAATGTATAAAAAAAAAAGATGAATTATAGATAAAAAAAACACGTTTTGAGGAAGATGAATAGAAATACAAAAAAAGAAAAAGAAAAAAAAAAAAAACAAATTTCAATGGAAAACTGGAGGATGCACTTTTAAAAATTGTATAATAGATTTAACAAAAAAACCAACGACAACACAACAGCTGCAACAAAATATAGATAAAATAACAAAAAAAGATGGTATGGAAGCAAATAAAAAGACTAATAAAACAAAAAGCGCCAGGTATAGATGGAATACAAAATGAATCATGAATGTATGGTACGGAAGATCTGATTGAGAGATTGAGTGAGATAATAAATAAAGTATGGAAAGGAAAAAGGTTTTCTAGTCAGTGGAGAGTAGGTCTTGTAAGTCCGATTCACAAAAAGAGGAAATAAAGAGCTTGCAGAAAATTATAAAAGTATAACGTTACTAAGTACGGCATACAAAATCTACACCATGGTACTAGAAAAAAAACTGAGCGAAGAACTAGAGATATATGGAATATTGCCAGACAAACAGGCTAGGTTTAGAAAAAAAGAGGAACCATAGATAATGTATACATACTACACTATATAGTAAAAAAGAAAATAGCAAAAAAGTGAGGAAAATTGTATGTATTATTTTTAGACCTAAAAGCGGCATTTGACAGTGTAAATAGAAAAAAATTGTGGATGTATTTGAGAAAAAGAGGAATAAATGAGCATCTTGTAAAAATAATGGAAAAAGTATACGTGGAAACAGTTAGCAGGGTCTGTATGAATGACAAAATGAGTGATAAATTTTGGGCTACAAAAGGTGTAAGACAGGGATGCCCACTCAGCCCAAGTTTGTTTGCGGCATACAATGCAGATGTAGAATAGATGCTATGTAGGGCGCAGACGGGTGAGGTGGTGGTGGGTAGAGAGAAAGTGTAGTCGCTGGCAGACGACATGGTGGTTGTAGCAAAATAAGCAAATAAAATGAACAAAATGATTAGATGTCTGGATAAATATTTTAGAAAAAACAAGTTAAAAATGAATGTAAATAAAACAAAAATAATAATGTTTAGAAAGAGGGGAAGAAGACGCAGAGTAAAATCCTGGAAATAAAATGGAAAAGAAATTGAAGAAGTAAAGTCGTTTAAATATCTAGGATATGTTTTTTGTACAAACAATAATACAAAATGAACACATAAAAAATATGACAAGAAAGGCTAACAAAGCGGCAGGACAAGTATTAAGAATTGGTGAAAACAAATTTGAATGTATGAGAATAAAAGAAATGATGTTTGAAAGTTTAGTAAAAAGTATGTTATTGTACGGAGCGGAAATCTGGGCTGAAAAGAGCAAGAAAAAATAGAGGCTATTTAATCAAAATACTGAAGATAAGTATAAGAAGTAAACAAAGAAACCCCAGCATACATTGTAATAGAAAAAGTTAAATTAAACAAATTAAGAGTAGAAACAGAAAAGCGAGCAATAAGGTATAAAGAAAGAGTGAAAGAAAAAAATGAATGTAAAATATTACAAGAGTGCTTGAAGGAGTAAATGAAGGAAAAAGCTAAAAAATGGAAACAAATATTTTAACAGAAATGGATATGCTAGTGAGGAAGTAGATAGATTGAGAATAGATAGAAAGAAGTATGTCGAATGAAATTATGATAAAAGATAGAGATATACAAGTGCAAGAGCGTAGAATACGGATAAATAAATCTAGGTACAATTCAAATTATGTACATATTATAACGGATGCACTACCAAAGTACCTAGAAAGTGTAAAGTATAAAAGAATAGAAAAAAGAATGATTGCAAGATTTATATTTAAAAATGAAAAGAAAGTGTGCAAATTTTGGATGGACAAGAAAAAGAAAATGTGTAGAATGTGTGGAGACGCAAAGAGAAACATAAAACACATGCTAATATGCAATAAGATGAGAGATGAGCAAACGAAAAGAAATGAGGTACTGAAAGAAGATGAAGGAAGAATAAAATGGATAATAGCGGTAACAAAAAGAAAAAAACAAATTGAACCAAAACTAATAAATAATTAATTAAAAACAGTGTTTAGAGTAATTAAAATTATATGTAATATTAGAAGTGAATTAAGTTTATATAGTAAATGTTATCTTAATTTGAACAATTTTCAACGCCGAAAAGCAAAAAATAAACGTTTATTAATTATTAATTAAATTTTTGTACAAAATTTTTAAAAAATATTTTAATTTTTTTATTGTTAAGTTTTTAGAACAAATAACGTACTTCAAATATTCAATATAGATTTTGATCAAAACGTTTGACAACAAATCTTTTAAAGAAGACATATGTTAGACATAACTAAAAATCTACTTACAAACATGAAAAAAAAAATGCGGTAGCTCTTGAGGTTTCTAAAGCATTTGATTAGGTATGGCATTCTAATCTTATTAATAAACTCAATTGTATAAATCTTGATCACAAATCTGAAAGTTTTATAAATAGTTTTCTTAACAAACAAAAAATTGTAGTTGAAATTGATGGTTTTAATTCAAAATCATAAAGCTCGTTTTTGTTAAAGGTTCTGCTCTTTTGTCGACTTTATTTTTGTTTTAAAATAATAAACTTTTATAAATAACCAAAAATTCTATTTATGGTTTTGCAGATAATAGCATTTTTCACACTTAATATTTTTAAAACTATTTCAACAAATGTGACAACGCGTTTCAAAATAGTTAGGTTAAAATCTGTGGTATCAATAAAGAAAAACCATAAACTTTTAACCTTTACTTTTAACTCTAAAAAACTTATCTTATTACTTTTTCAAAACTAAAATCCGAGGTATTATCATTCTGTACAACTTTTGCATATATAAAACTTATAAACTTCTTGTATTGAATATTGTTTCCAAGCAGGGTTGTTTTGTTAAAAACAAACTAATTAAAAACTTTTGTTTTAAACTAGTTTAAATCAAGAAAGTATGTTTAGAAGATTTGGTTTTAAACAGTTTTAAACATGTTTAAAACATTGTTCCTTTTAATTTGTGATTTTAGTTTGTTTTGATTTGATTTGTCAATTTTAACATGCAAGCAGCTATGTTAGTAGAATTGTTCAACTGCGCTGTCTGCTGCAAAAACAAAACATTTTTAAAATTAAAAAATAATATTTACAAAACTGTTTAAAAATGTTTTAAAGATGTTTTATATTTATTTTGTTTTAAACTGATTTAAACTAAATAAATAATCAATAATAGTAAAAAACAAGTGTTTTTGTTTAAAAAAAAACCGTTTTCTTTTCAATCTTGTTTCCAAGTAATTGCAAAAGCATCCAAAACTACATTATCACTTTTAAATTTTATTTAAAAACAACTCATTTAAATTAATGCCGATCTAAAATTGACTAATAATATTAATAATAATATTTATTTCCCAACAGAAAATACATTCCAATAACAGAGAAACTTCCAATTTAATAATAATATTGATACAAGTACTATAAACAATTAAACAATAAATTGAAAAATAAGTATATAAAAAAATGTAATAACTAACAAAATATAATAATAAAAAAAAATTATAAAAAAAATAAAAAATTAAGAACACATAAAAATTTATAATCAAGACTGAATTTTTAAATGTTGGTAGTGATTTACAAAATATATCAACATTGTATTGAATATTATAATATGACCTAACCATTCTATACATAGGCAAACTGGAGCAATGAGCTGTATTGGGTGTAGCATTGTAAAATGTCAATGGATTTTGCAAGGCAACACAAGGTACATGCAAACTGAAGTTATTAATAAGTTGAGTATCATATCTAAAATGTATTATTTTATACAAGTTCATTAGTATAACTGTAGTATTACTGCTCTGTATTGATTTTATAGTAAATTCAGTTAGTAGTAGTCTCTTAAGATATAAACCATGTTTAATAAAGTACAAGTACTTTAAAAAACGTTTTTGCATTGATTCGAGCAGATTGATGTATTTAACATAGTTTGGCGCCCAAATTGCTAAGCAATATTTCAGTTTGCTGACTATGTATGAATTATACAATAAAATTGTTGTTGTTATAGACTTAAAACATTTGGACTTTCTAATAATAAAACCCAGTGTTTTAAAACACTCAGAACACACTTTTAAAACATGACTATTAAAACTTAACCTAGAATCAAATAACACACTAAGATCCCAAACTTTATTTACAGATTTTAAAATTAACCATTAACATTGTAGTTGACAAGTTGGGCATTTCTTGTATAAGAAACAATACTACATTTACTTACATTTATGTTTAAGCCATTACAGTTACACCAGTCATACATTTTTAAAAGATTAGCTTGCAGCATATCACACACAGATATATTACGTATTGGGTTATAAAGCTTTAATGTGATAGTTTTAGCAAGTGTGGGTTTACTAGTTGAAATTTAGGTATAGTATTTTTATGATGTTGTGAGATATTAAGTAATTCAGGAAAACAAGCATTTATAATGTTGGGTTTAAAATAAACTAATATTTTTTTAAGACAACATTGGTTTGACTAAAAAAATGTGATTAATACCATTAAAATAAAGCTTGTTTATAAGATTAGCATGGCATTCTCTATGAATGCTTTCAAAATACCAACAGTTATGTTTGTTCAAAATAAAAATTTAGATTTAAATTCGTATTGATTGTCTAAGAAAATTAATATATTTTTATTTTTTTTTAGATAAACTGGACTGATAATGTAATTAGCGATTAGATATATATTTAGATATATGTAAATAAGTTTACTTAAATTGGCCTATTCTTTTGTAATTAAAAATTATATTATTTTAAATGTCAAATATTGATTTTGCTTTAAAAAAGCAATCTATGTGCAAAGCGATTTAACTTTTTTTTTCAATTTTTTTATTGATTTAATTATTTATTACTTGGGTGACCACATCACTTAAGTTTTGATATTGTGTTTGTAATTTTAAGAATACCAGTTTTACTAATTTGCAGAATTAATAAAGTTTTTGTAGAAGCTGCCAAAATCTGTTTATATTTAATTTTTAAAACATTTGTAATACTTTATGTTATGTCAAAACCAACATATAAATATATTATAACTCAAACATAAAACCTGGGTGGTATTTATACAGCATTAAATTATCGTGTTAAAGGCGGTAGCAACATAAAATTTAATTAAACACAGAATGTACTAAAGGACATAAAACGTTTCATGATTGTTAAAATCGCCCTTATATTTAATCATCGTACAATTAACCACCCCCTCAAAATATGTCATATTAGTAAATTAAACATGATTGATTGATGAATCTTAAATATAAAATTAAACGTGAATCAACACTGAGAAAGTCACTTATTTTCTCTGTTATAATTTACATAATATCTTAATACCACAAGATTAATATTCTGATAATAATGCAATTTAATATTAAATATAATGTGATTGAACGTACGCGTGAAGATTCTTTAATGAAGACAAATTATCTCCCATCGATAATGTGAAATTTATAAGCGCTTTAAATAACTGTATTGAAATAATTACGTTGTGGATATCTCTATGCCGAACATCGAAGAGATAAATGCATAGCGCAGAGATGTGTAAATCGTCTTTCATTAATCATGTATAGAAAATTATAATTAACCTACGGCCTTATAACTATAAGTGCAAGTGGTTTAAAATGCATCGTACAATGAATATGCACGATGTCTATAGTGATTAATAATTATGTTGGGTGTGTTATATTTATTCTAAGATGTAAATTGAAAACTCGATTGCAATGTAATTAAGATTTAACGGTTTTAACTTTTGCTTTCTTTAGTTAAGTGTATTTTAATAGAACAAGTTTGCTTTTTAGTTTGTATGTGCAGTCTGCTTGTACTTTAAGATTACAGTCAAATTATGTACGAAGTTAATTTTATGTTTATTATAATATTGATGTACATATTCATATTCGAAAATTAAATAGATAATACAAATAACATAATTATTGAAGTAATATATCACTGTCATTACTGGAACAATTTTTATAAAATCAATATCAACGTATAGATTTATCAGTCATGTCAATGCATTCAGTTAAAAAATAGATACGGTTAAACTAAAGGATTCTAATCAAAAAATGATAGCAGCTGTATATGAAAATAAATAGGGGTATATTCTATGCGTAATATACCTTTGACAATTTTTTCAGCAACGCGTGAATACAGGAAGAAGGATGCGCGGTTGAAATGGTTTCAATAAATTCAACTGAGTATCGTAGGGTCTTGCCATTGAATAATCTGAAAATAAAGTAAAAAGCAATTAATACAAATCATGATCGAAATGTTTGCTATAAATTAATAAGGTCACATAACACAGTTAATAATATTGCCGTCTTCTATAAAGTGCACTTTTTAATAAAGTATTAATAATACTGCTGATGTATGAAAAGAAATAATATTTACTTATTTTTAATTTCTATACGTGGCATAATAGTACAAAGTTAATTTTTATCTGCCGTATTGATGGTATATACGTATTTATTAGACATAAGCTATAAAAAAATATTTATATTACATGTGGAAAACGTTTTCACATGTCTAATAAATATAAAGGGCAATGATAAAAACTTCTTTTGTAATTTATTGTGCAAATTTTGAAGGTATGTAATAACGAAGAAAGCAGTTATAGAGCGTTAGAACTTGCTCATTATCCACCGGGTTAATTCGGAAGTTACCTAATAACCTAACCTAACCTAATAAGCCGTTGGTTTCATCAACCCCCTTCAAACAAGTAGTAAGACTTCTGGGGCGATGTAAAATAGCTGTAAAAACGCAAAAAAATAATAATAATATACTATTGCAAATCATTTTTTATGTCAAGTTGACATTTTATAGTGTCATCTCAAAGTTTGGTTTCAATTAACATTTTTTACATGTATATTATATTTATATTTTTGCTTGCTGACGGGATTGTTTTAATTAAGTATATGCAAAATGGGACAGAATTCACTTCAATTATTTTTTTACTTAGAAAACGCCGCGGAGTAGTATTTAAATTAATTAAACAGCTATGCGGCTGATGTATGCATATACAATAAACTCTCATGTAAAGAATATTTTTTTAGTGGCGGCAAACTTTGAATTGGCATTACTTTTATCTGTGACAGCTAATTTGACAGTTCTCGGTTGTTTTGAGGTTAGTTTGGTTTTGCAATTTATTATAAATAAACTCAAGCCGAAGCAAAGTTTGCAAATTGTTCATTTATTTTGAAAAACATTGTTCAGTTTGAGGAACTCATCGGGTATTACGTGCATTGTAAAGTGCTTATAATCGTCTATCAGAGCAATTAGTTTGAGAAACTGTGCATCACAGTTTTTGCAATACGTTTAATCTAAACGATGATAAGTATCCAGTACGACATCAAACAGTGCGCACACAAGAATCAATTGATAGTGATAATAATGATTTATTGATCCACAATTTTATTTGAAAATTTTGTTCAGTGATGAAGCACACTTTTGGTTAAAAAGCTATGTTAACAAACACAATTGTCGCATTTGGAGCAATAATAATCCACAACATTACATCCAAAAAAATTACCGTTTGCTGCGCTTTATGAACCGGTGGAATTATTAGTTTATATGTCTTCAAAAATGGTAATGGTCGGAACGTTACAGTCAACGGTGAGCGGTACAGAGACATAATCGCCAACTTTTTTGTGCATCAATTGGACGGCATTAATGTTACAGACATGTGGATTTAGCATGACGGCGCCACATTTCACACAGCGCGCAATACTATTAATTTATTAAAAAAAAACATTTCACAAACGATTAATTTTAAAAAATGGACCTGTTAACTAACCACCTTGTTTGTGCAATTTGACGTTATTAGATTATTTTTTCTGGGGATATGTAAAGCCTTATGTCTATACTAATAAATGCCCAAAATCATATTTAAACATTAATGCCATAAAATTATCTGTCAAATAAAGTCAATTTCATTTCATTAAAAACGTTTTTCTGTGTTTTGTTTTAATTTAAAGTTTTCCGCCTCTAAAAAACATTTTTTTTGTACATAGCACGTGCATAATTGTCTTGTTATAAATTTTACATATTTTACATGTTAGACTGTCTCCAATACTATTTGTGTGAATATTGTGTTTTTTAGTTAGCAGTGTTCTAGCAAGATCCTTGTCATAATTTACAAATTCTTTCTAGACAATATCAAGTAGTAATTAGCTATCTTAGCGTTTGGGGCAGCCATTGCTTGTTTGCATTGCAGTCCGGAGTGTTATTTCAACGCCTTTTTAGTGCGTTGTGTGTGTTGATTTTTAGTAAATCATTAAAGCTTTTCAATAGTAAAACGGTCCAAAATTTAACTTCACACGCCATCAAGGTTGACCCTTTACTTGTCAGCTCGTCTGTTTCAATGTTACCACTTACTTTGTTACAATGACTTTCTATTTAGAGCAGCTTGATGTTATTTTTACAAGCTGCTTGGAAGATAGTTGTGTGTGTTCTTAGTAGTAAAAATATGTTGGTCTAAGTCCAGGTTTTGCAAAAAACTTCTCGTTCTAGAACTTTTAAAAGTTTTTAAGCTTAAGCTTTTGTAAATTCTTATAGAATCATTGACTACATTCAACATTTTTATTCATGTGTGCACACGTTATAGAGTGTTTTTTTCAAGCAATGTGCCACAGTCTAACTGCATTTAAACGCAAAGCTGCTATTGATGTCATCTTCTTAACGTAAGTATTAAAAAGCAGCAGACACAATTCTATAGCTGCAGTTGGTGTTGTTCAATTTTTACTTTGATTGATAGCGATAGTAAAGTTTTTAGTAGTTTTGGCAAATTAGGTTTTTTTTGTGTAAAAAAAACAGTTTAATTTTTAGAGGGTTTGCCGAAGAAGTTAACTTTTCCGTAAATTCAAAATGGGAGAGGTCTAGAAAGTTAGTTGTCTACTTCAACAACCTTAAGCAACAACTTTTCTGACCGTCAGCTCTTCTACGGTTATTGTCACAGCTCATTTCTCTAACATTTGTTTTATCCATTCAAAAATTGTGTGGTTTAGACTGAATTGCATAAAATACGCACAAGGTAGCCATTTTGCCTTTTAATGATTTTTCAATTTAGTTCATTACAAGATGTCAGGTTGATTTTGTTAATCTTCTTTAGGTGTATGCATATTAGTTTGGGTGTAAAACTTAGCTGTTTACAGAATTTTTGCATAATTGCATTAATGTTTTTAGGAAAAAAGAAGTAAGTCTAATTAGCCGATAGAATTTTGCAGAGTGTAATTGCCCTGGCTTTGGTATGAAAACTACTTTTACTTCTTTTTATGCTATAGTTGTGTATTATAAAACAATAAATGCCTTATAGATTTTTGCCAGATAAGTCAAGATGATATCTTTGTCCTATTGTAAAAAGGCAAAAAAAACATTTAATCCTAGCGCTTTGTTTAAAGAAAAGTTGTTAATTGCCTATTCTATACGCATCTTTTCAACAAGCAGTTTACTAGTCCTCCTGTAATAAGATTATTAAATTATACCCGTATCCCAATGTATAGGTGCAGAAAGTTTATTTTAAATTGTTGTTTCCAGATCCAAAACATTTCTTTGTAGCACAATAAATTTTATTATTATTTGACTTTAATTATTTTTTTTAAGCTTACTATAAACGCTATATCTTTGGTGTTGTTTTTAAATTTATCTGTCATTTAGCTTTATAATTATGTTTATAGCTTTTGTTTTTTTCAATGTTTGTTACTTTTAGCATTTTGGTAAGCACTTATTGCATTTAACAATGTCAAATTAAATTTGGCATTATTATTGCAACATCTTTCATATTAAAAAACAGGTTTAAAATCAAGTACCCAAACCAGATCTAACTCCAAAACTGCCAACTAAATACAGACAATTGGTTTTCACAAACCTTCATTATTACATTTTGGTAGTACACCATCGCTTAATGGTAAAAGATAAATTTAAATAATTAATTTATGTGCTCTTAAACACAAGTTAGATAATAATTGGTGGTGCAAAGTAGTTGTTGATCTATCATGTTGCTTCAACCAAAAAATCGAATATTATCGATAAAACTTTAGTATTATATTTTAACTACTAACTTGCGGTGCATAAATTTGTTTTTACAACTCAAACTATAAATACTGCCACAATTAACTTATTTAATTTTTTTTGTTCTTTATCAATAAAGACTTAATTAAATGATTAATCCAACATTGTATTGTTGTTGAATAATTTTTTTGCAGATTTACAACGTTTATAGTATAGTAATCTCTCTACAAAAAGATTAATTTTAAAAGATACATATTGTTATATTTGTATTGCATTGTCCACTTTAAACTCTGTTAACATACTTTGATTAAATTTTATTGTAGTATCATTACCTATTACCATTATCTGTAAGTATGGTAAGGTTGTTTAAAAGACTTTTTTTAAACTTTATTCTTCTGTGCTATCAGTTCTGTATCATTGTAGATAAGTTATTATTTCAGTATCATTTTTACTTAATATGTCAAACAACATAAAAACACCTTTAAGTTTCAACGAGTAAAACCAGTCTTTAAAACTATCGAGTTGAAGACAAAATAATGAATTTAGTAGCTTATTAGCTATCTGATTTTAAAAATCTCTTTTTAAAGTTTTGGTCTTACATCTATATACTGTTAGTTAATATTTGTTAAAACTCCTAACAAGTCTTGTACTACGAGTAAATATCTGTTTGTTTAACTGACAATATATTTTGTAGTTTTTTTAAACAAAATTTATAGATATAACTATCAAAAAATGTTGTAAAGTATCTAAGTTGTTAGTCATTGTAATAGCAATAATTTGATTAGATTGGTTAAAGAGGCCATTCTTTGATCAATTCTCATACAAAAGTTTTTAAATCACAGTCTAAAGAAGTTTAAAAAAATATTTAATAACAAACAATCTTTTAATAGATACAAAACTTAAATACTCAACACTACTATAAAAATAATTAACCAAATTGCATAGTCTCAGAGCAACAGTCAAAAATAACTACTTTCAACCTTAATGCGTAATATAATAATATGTGTGCTTTAGCATCAACTGGCAAACAACATCAAAAAATATTACAAGTATTTCTAATATTAGTACATATCTTTTGTATGTGGTTTCTTAAATTTTCTAGAATATGAGTTTGAGTTGTGTACAATTTTAAAAGTCCTTAAATAAACAAAAAAACAAAAAAACTAATATTAAGCAAGCTATGATTGTGGTACAAGGCGGCGAGCCGTCCAATTCAACATAATATTTTTTTTTGCTTTAACTATAATTGTAACTCTCTTTAAGAGTTTAAAATGTCCTTTTTAAAAATTCTTGAAAACCAATATCATATCGGTTGTCATTAAGACTAGCACGAAGAAAATAAAACTCAATTAAAAATTGCTTACAATTCCAATTCAAACATTTTCAAAAAATTGATTTTGTTAATTAGTTTCACTTACAGCATTTGGTTTTTTAGCCTATACGTGGTTGTAGTAAAAGTTTTTAATTACATTTTAGACATAGTGTGATTCATGCATATACAACTTTTAGGATAAAATAAACGAATTTGTCACAATTTTATTTTGTAACCAAGTTAAAGGATAAACCCTTTAACAAAAAGCTTGTACACGTTCAATATAGTAGAAATAAAGCTGATAGTCTTTAAAAGTTTCGTCAATTTTAATAACGGCAGCTTTTCCGACCTAAACTCTTTTTATTGTTGCAAATTTTTTGGATTTTTTAAACTTCTTGTTTAACAAAACCGCGCTTGAGTATTAATAATAGTTTGAATCACAAGACACAATTCTACATTCAAGGAGAAAAGAGAAACAAAAAAAGAGGAGTTATTACTAATAACAAAAGGAAATAAGACCAAAAAAGAAATAGAAAAAATAAGAAATGGAATGGAGAGTTACCATGTAAGAAAAGCCAACAACGTGCTCATAGAACTAGTGATTATCAAAAATATTAGTCCAAAGACTACCAGAGAAGAAATATTGAAAAAAATTATGAACAAAGCAAACACAGAAAAAAGTACGATAATATCCATAAAGAAAGGGTATAGAGAAAAACAAACAGCTATAGTCAAAATGGACAAAAAAGCAGCGAAACAGATAATAAGAGAAGGAAGAATAAACAGAGGACTCAAAAGATGCAGAGTAGTAAAAGTAACAGCAAACGAGAGAAAATGTTACAAATGCTGGATAAAAAGACATGTAGCGGCGGAATGCAAAGGAAAAGATAGGTCATTGCTATGCATAAAATGCGGAAAAGAGGGACATAAGGTTGCAGAATGCAAAAACAGAGAATATTGTATAGAATGCACAACGATAGGACACAGAACGGGAGATAGAAGATGTCCGGCTGCAAAGAAAAAAGAAACTAAGAAAACAAAGAAGAATATAGAGGACAACGACCCCATTAACTGGAAACAACACAAGGAGCAGATCATAAACCAAAATGTAAAGTTTATAGAAACAAACATAGGGAGGGGAAGAGAGGCACACGATATACAGGTAGCAACAGCAGAGAGAGAAAGAAAATAGACCTAGTGATAGTGAGTGAACTAAATAAAAACAAAGTAAATGGTAAGAGGATAAGAGACAATAAATCAGATGCTGCTATTTTAGCTAGAAAAGAATGTAGGGACAAAGTGAAAAGATGGGGAACACCAAAAAAGGAAATAATGTGAGCTGAAGTAAAAAGTATGAGAGTATACAGCTGTTATATCAGTAGAAACTGCGGAATGGAATACTATCGGGAATGAATAGAAGAATTAGAGAACAGTTTAAGAAAACAAAAAAAAAAAAAATTATAGTAGGAGAAGATTTCAATGCAAAATCACCGAGATGGTGAGAATACAAGAGGGATTTAAGAGGAAAAATCTTAGAGAAGATGATAGCTGAGTTAAACCTTACTATTTGCAACAAAGGAGACAAACCTACGTTTGTAAGAGGAAGCTAAAAATCACATATTGACATTACTATCGCAACATGAGAAATGGCAGGTATAGTGAATAAATGGAACGTGACAGAAAAGGAATCACTCAGTTTACACAAACATATACAATATAATACAAATGAGAAAGGAAAACAGGAGTACACAAGAGAAGGTAGATGGAACCTAAGAAAATGGAAACAGAAGAAATTACAGAAAACAAAAACATAGAGAAAAGATGCAACAGATACTCAGAAAAGCTGAGAAAAGCGGCGGATGAAGTAATTCCAAAGTACAGGGAAGGAGGGCGAAAAGGACCATACTGGTGGTGCAAGGAAATAAATGAATGCAAAAAAAAAACAATACAAACAGGAAGGAAAGTCAAAAAACAAAAAAAAAGGAGAAAATACAGAGAAAACGAAGGAGGAACTAAAAAAGTACAGAAAAAACTTAAAAAAAGCAATCAGAGATAGCAGAAGAAGATTCTAGAAAAAAATGATGAAACCTATAGACGGTGATCTGTGGGGAAAACCGTACAGTATAGTGATGAACAAACTGGGAGGAAGAGCAAAGGAAGTCTACCTAAAAGAAGAAAAAAAAGAAGAAGTCATAATTAAAAAAATGTTTTTAAAGTGAGAACCAATAGAAGAACCAGAAAATGAAGAAACAGTCATGTCAACAGTGGAAGAGATAAAGAAAATCATAAAAAAATTGTCAAACAACAAAGCACCAGGTTCGGACAAAATAACAACAGAGATTGTTAAAGCAGCTCTAGACGGGAATGAGGTAGAAATAACTCAAATAATTAACAGATGCTTCACAAACAAAATTTTTCCAAAATGTTAGAAAGAAACCACCCTAGTACTGATGGAAAAAAAAAGAAGTAGGAAAAACAACTTCGTACAGGCCAATATGCTTAATAAACACACTAGCTAAAATAATGAAGAAAGTCATTGTACGGAGAATAGAACAAAAAATAGAAGAAAAAAGAAGATGGGAAAAAGAACAATACGGATTCACCAAGAGAAGAACAACCTTAGGAGCTATAGACAAAGTAAAAGCTATAGCAATAGAACGCAGAGGAAAAGACAACACTGTGTAATGGTAGCGTTGGACATACAGAACGCGTTTAATAGCGTGTTATTGGAAGCACTTATAGAGGCGGCAAAGAAAAGAAAACTCAAAAAAAAAAACAATTAAGATCATATAGGGGTAGACACCTAGTGACCAAGAACGGAAAATTCAAACTTACGAGAGTGGTACCACAGAGCTCAGTACTAGAACCAAAACTATGGAACCTTGTTTATAATGAGTTACTTTGAATGAGGTTGCCGGAAGGCGTGACAATAACGGCATTTGCGGACGATGTAGCACTAGTAGGTCTTCTTTCTTCTTTCAGCCGTTTTTCGTCCACTGCAGGACATAAGCCTCTTCTCTGCTTGTATGCTGGCAACTTACATTACACTACTAGTAGGTAGGGACGTAGAAATGGATATACTAAAAGGAAGATTAGAGCTGGCAATAGATATAATACAGTTATGAATAAAAAATAAGAGTTTAAAATTAGCACCAGAATGATACAGGTAGGAGACCAAGTGATAACCATAGGGAAAAAATCAATTACTTCGGGGTGACATTTGAAGCAAAGGGATGGAATGAACAGGTTAAGAAAGCAGTCATGGAAACATAGAAAATGGAGAGAAAGCTCAGTAGACTCATGCCAAACAACGGAGATCCAGGAAAAGAAGCTAAAAGGTTAATAGCAACAGCAGCAAGAAGCAAATTGTTATCCGCCGCAGAAACATGGAGAAAAGCCATAAAGACAAAAAAAAAAACAGAAATGAAATAAGAAGAGCTACAAAAAAAAAGATGCAAGAAAGAAGATAATGGAAAGATGGCAGAAACAGTGGAACAGAGAAGGAAAGAGAAAATAGACAAAAGAACTAATCCCGAAGATAAAAGAGTGGGTAGAGAACAAACCAGAGACGTGCTATTATACAACACAAATACTGACCGGACATGGAGCCTTTGGAAAGTTCTTGCAAAAAATTAAAAAATTAAGAAAGAGAATAGATGTATATTTTGTCAGAAAGAAACACACGATAATGCAAAACACACTCTAATAGAATGCAAAGGGTGGAAGGAAAATAGAAAAGAACTAGAAAAAATTCTGGAAAGCAAAGTGGATAAAACAACAATCATTAAGAAATGTCTAAAAGATAAAAATAAATGGAGGACGTTAAGAAACTTAGCAACAAGAGTACTAAAAAAAATGAAATGTTTGACAATGGAATAATATAGAAAGAAAACAAACAAATGAAAACAAAAACACAAAATAAAACCTATAGAAGAGAAAGGAAAGAAACGAGAGAAGCAAAATGGAAACAACAAAACAGAAAAAGATCAAACAGAAAAAAATACCAAATGGTAAGTACGCTATCTTAAGATTGACTGATAACGCAATTTTTGAGATGGTCAGAATATACCTGGCAACAAGAGGACACAAAGAAATAATCCCACATGGAGATTCAAGGATATCACTTTAGGTAAAACTAACAAATTTAGGACTGCCAAAAGAAATATAGCTAATGGAACTTCATAAACTATTTGTGAAAGAAAGAGGATACAATGAAGAAGAAGTGAACAAAGACCTTAAAAAATTAAAAACGCATCTGAAGACAAACTAAATAATTAAAATAAATAACACACGGATTGGAGAAAGAAAAGAATGTAAAGCTGGATGTCAATGTAGATAAAAAGAATTTAAAAAAAAAGACAAAAGGGACAGAAAAAAGGTAGGGTTATAGGAAGAGAGAAGGACCGAGGACAGCATGCGTGCCACAAATTTTGTGTGAAATTCCGCGAGGCAATAACCAGCCTACCTCAAACTACTGCCAAATCTAGACTAGTTTGACAAGGACATATAACAACAGGATTTACGCAGAGATGAAAACCGGAAGGTATTGCCATGCGTAAGTCATTTCTAAAGGCCACTTGTTGAGGCCAACACCTCACTACGTAAAAAAAAAAAAAAGTTAAACATTTGCATATTTGTAACAATTTGAGAATGTTTTATTTTTTATTTGATAAAGCAACGCAGAATAAAAGCTAATTTATTTGAAAATTAAATGTTTTAAAAATAATAAGTAGAATATTATCTATACTTGATGTTTTTTTGGTATTTAAAGTTAACTTTTGAAAACCTGTTGCCTAAAGTAACTTGAACTTATTTTTTTACCACTAACTAAGTTCAAATTAGTTTAAAAAAACATTTGCTTTTTTTTGGATTAGTAACTAACTTAATTTAGTTCTTTCAAAGAAGAGAATAAACGGTTTTAAACTTATCTTGTATTAAATTTTATGTTTTATAAAAGTTTTTGTTAATTATAGAAAATTGAAAAATACTTCTGTCAATTATATTTCTTAACTTGTTTTAGACTGTCATAATGTATTTGAGCTTTTTTTGATAAATTTGTTAAATACTTTTTCTCTTACTAACTGCTTGTTTTGTCTGAATTTAATACTTTTGTTCAATCAAATAACAAAAAATGGTACAATTTTGTTGATAATTTTCTAAACAATTTTTTTGCATTATGTGATTATAAGCAATAAATATTTAAACCAAAACTATTAAGAAATTGTTGAAGTAAATGATTGAAAAAAAGTTTCTGATGTTTAAGATGCTAATATACAAAATTTAATTATTTTTTAAACAAAAATTAGTTTATTTTTTGGTTTATTAAATTGCTTTTTAGAACCGAATGGCTTTTATTTTGGTCAATTTAAATGTTTTGGCAGTATTTGACCCTTAAGAAAACATTTGCGCTAGCATCATTTTCTCGACATGTATTGCGCACGTTTGTTTTGCTATGTGGCTGCTGGATTTGTGTTTTAGATTAGATTCACTAATAATACACAAATTTTAAGATTTTTGAAAACAATTTTGAGGTGATATTTAATTTTACACTTTTTCGAGCGTCTCAACAACAGGTGTTCCAACGGCAGACCTGCGGACTCTTCATGATTGAAATGAACTAAATCTCAAAATATCAAGCTTTCAAAAACTCTTGCATTTTTTGAAACAAGTTCTTAGATTATTACGGTAGACTGAACTTTGTATTTGTATTAGATTTAGAACAAGCATCTTATGAAATTCTACACACGTTAGTAATTTTTGATCATTTGTTCTAAATTGGCGTCTACTTGCACATCTAATTGAGTGGCAGTTTTTAGTGCAGATTTTTAGAACAAGATGTGTATAATTTTTCTTTGCTATTATATTTATCGTATAATCTAAATGTGTACTTAAACTAATGTTCTAAAGTTGCTCTGACAGCAAAATCTGAAAGTACTGTATTGTTTAAAAAATGTACATATCTTCGGTTGTCACGGTTTTTTGACTAATTATAACTAATTATTGTTCTAAAATTAATAAAAATTAAATAAATGTTAAAAAAAGATATAACAACAACTAAAAAAACAATTAAAAAAAACATAAAAGAAAACAAAACAATTAAACACCTGTATTAGTGCACATAATAAATAACGTTATAAAACTTGTATCTAACAATGTTACATAAAACAAACAATAATAGTCTCTATACGTAAAAAAAGTTAAATAAAATCAGAAATTAATTGACTTATACAGGGTGTTAAACAAAAAACGTACAACTGAATAAATCCGTTATTTTTTAACCAATTTATATGATTCAAAAACTATTTTAAATGTTTTTTTGAGTATTATAAAGGCAGGTACACACATGTTTGTTTTATTTTTAATATAGTTGTTATGGCAACCAACTAAATTTTTTTAAATAGCAACATACATTTTTTATTTTATTTTTTGAATCTATAAGATATTTTTAATACAACCATGTATATATAATAATATACTTTTATAACAAAATTTATAACAAAATTTTTTGATAAATTTGAAAAACGTAATATTTGTTTTTTTATTTAGAATGATCGTAATTAAATAGTATTAAGAATATCATAAGGATTTAAAAAATAAAATAAAACATGTATTTTGCCATTTGAATAAAAAAGGGTTTGCCATAGCAACTATACTAAAAATAAAAACAAATATGTGTGTACTTGCCTTGCCAGATAAATCGGTTAAAAAATAACGGAGTTATTCAGCCGTACGTTTTTTGTCTAACACCCTGTATGACTACTATCAACAATATACACAATACTAGAAAAAGTAATCCATATTCAATAAATAGTAGTCAATGGTAGAGCGTTCAAGGTTCAATTCCTGACATAACTAATTAAGAACTTGCTCTTTATCTATCAGCGAAGTTTGACAGTTATTAATTCATTAGGTGAAAGCGGTGAAGCTGTTGCTTTTATCAACCCCTTTTAAACAAGTTGTAGACATACATTGGCAATGTGAAATAGCAAAAGCAAAAACAAAAGCACAATAATTAACAAAAAATAATAAACAAACATAAACAAAAACTAACATGTATTTTAATATATTGCTGCTAAGATACTTACAAATAAACATTTTAATAGAATGTGACAACTTTTATCATTTTACTTTGAAAACCAAATGCCGGCTAGTGGTAAAATAATAAGTTCAATCTATTTTAGAGTTGTCAAAAGACATTTTCTTAAATTACATACCAGAAAGGCAAAAAGTATAGATAAAATTTTGCTTATTAATTTTATAACATTTGCAAATGAATTAGTTAATCAAACATACGCAACATCAAAATCCATAATGCAGTACAACAACCTGCAAACATATATAAAAACATTTTACTTTGTACTATTTAAATTAAATATAAAACACATGTTACTATATAAAAAAATATAAATAAATTAACAAAAAACATTTTTTCATTTGTGTTTTTGTTTTTGGTTATTGATCTGCAAAAAATATGATGCAAATAAATAGCTTTTTGATTTGGTTTTGATTTGACTTGACGGTTTTAGCTGCATACACGCTGCAAGTAGATGTGTTAGTACAACCATGCCATCCCTTAGAAAAAACAAAACATTTTCCGTTTACTGTTGCGCACAATAAACAATTAAAAAAAAAATTGTAGACAGCATGCTCTAAACATGTTGCAAATATATTTTATTAATTTTGTTTTAAACTGTTTTAAACAAAATAAAATATCAGTATTAATAAAAAACAGCTGTTTTTATTTTTTTTGTTGAAAACAACAGTTAAGAGAGATGAAGCCATTTTTATTAATATTATGTTATTAAAATACATATTTGTATTTTTAATAATGCTAGATAGTCTTAATTTCAATGTTAGCTTAATTTATGTTTATATAAAAATATTAACAATAAAATTTTTACATACTTTTTTATAAACGTTTTATTTGTGATATATTTGCAACTAAAGCTAAGTTTCAATTTATTAAAAAAAAAGATGCATAGACGATTAAAAGCAGTTTTCTTTTTTATGTTAACACATAACAATATGTGATTAAACCTTTAAAAAACAAGTCAAAATCTTGCAAAACTCAACCACATATACCTTACAAAAATAAAGGTTTAAATTTTCAATTATTAACTGTTGCCAATTATTATTAATCCAAAATTGTTAGTTTGTATTAAAAATAAATTTTTTGCATCATATATCTGAAGTAAGACTCATACGGACACTTCTTGTAAAATGTCTACATATACGCATCTGGAGCAATTGCATTGCATTAGATAACAAGCATCTGTCATGTATGTGCCGAGATTAAACTAAAAATCGTCGGTGAATGTAAAAATAGTTTTATCTTATTCAAACCGAGATTGTTCTACATAGACGTGTACAAAATCTCAAATCTTTCAGTTTATTCTAATTGTCATATTACGATTCATAATAATTTAGAAAGATAGAACATAAAACTTTTTTATCTATACTTGAAATATGAAGTTTTTATCGTCTCCTGTTAAATTTTTAAAAAAAGTACATACGAGGTTTTGCACTTTCAGCGTCGAAATGCTGTTTTTATAACAGAAGTTGTAAAGAAGATTCAGGACAATAATCAAATCAAATTGTCAGTTAAGTTTATTATATTATATCAAAATTGTGGAACAAATTTAATAAAAAATACTATTTAGTAAATAAAAAACTAGCTCCCGGCTCACATTTGATTATATCAAAATTAAGCAACGTTGAGCGAAACACGTACGCTACATGCATTAAGTCGCTAGGGAAAATAAAGTGCTACTGCGAGATAGAGATTTACAAAACTTAGTACTTTTGCGTCCATTACATAGTGTATTCATCTTGTCAAGACAACTATTTTACAGGCTTCTTACTAACAGTATTCATAAGATTAATTTAATTATAAAGTAAACATGTTTTTAGTTGATAGGCTTGAAATTGATACATTGGAATAATCAAGTAATTTATTGATACAATTGCAGTTTTTAACATATCAGTTTTTGTAAATTTACACAAATTGATTATCGTCTGCTTTGATTGTTGGATTGATTTTGAATAAATTATTTAATTACATGTTATATACTTAAAACCAGTAGTTTAATTAATTTATTAATTATTGACAAAAAAGCATTATCACAAATTATTTCTTTTAGAACAATTAAAATGTATACTTACAATAGTTATTGATCTAATCTGATTGATTAAAAATTTATATTATCATTTAATTAAAAACCGATGCCCCTATGTAATAAAGTTATTTTCATTTAGAGTTAAATACAATGATATCATGCAGAATCGTAAACTTAATCATTTTAAATTAACAATTTATTATAACGATGACAATTCCTTCATTTCGTTTTTATTTTAACTTCACCAACTTCAATAAATGCTAAATCAAAACTGATGATATATATTTTATTAGTTTGTTTAAAAGTACAATAATAATTTTTGTTGTAGGCACACAAAACAAAGATGTTATAAAAATGATTTGTTAAAATTTATTGTATAAAATTTATTCATCTTTTCTATTGTTCCTTGGTTTGTTAAATGCGTCTGAAGAAAATTTTATTATATATTCTTTACCAATTTAAATCAACATATAATTGAATTTTATTAATGTATTACATAAATGTTTATATTTATGACAATGTTTTAATGAAAAATCTAAAAATAGATGAGTTGTCAATGGTAATAATAATAATACTTTATTGACGGTATAATCTTACCATTTACATCTACATCAAATATACATAAACAATGATGTTTTACAATACAAAAATAAAGAACACAAATATACCATTCATAAAAGCGCACATATTAGACATTAGTCAGCATGACTTAGCTGACTTCTGAACGTAGATTTAGAGACACAAAATACATTAATATCAGTTAGTAAATTATTTGCAAATCTACACATTCTACCGAGTGGATTGTTGAAACCATAATTAGTAGAATGAGTAGACTCGCGAAATAAAGAAGAATGTCTGCTATGTCTATTATTAGGTGCTACATGGAATGGAAGAGTACCAAGTAGCTCCGGACAATCAATCTCAGACATAATTAAATTACGCAAGAACGACAAATCAGCTCTTTTGCGGCGAATCTTCAATGGCGGTAGATTGTACAATAAAGCAATGTAGCAGTAATCATAATTTACAGATAATATGCCGGATTTATAAGACAATAAACGACAAAACTTTTTTTGAATTTGTTCAATACTACGGTTATGAATTTCATAAACAGGACTCCAAACTGACGGAGCATACTCTAAATGCGAACGCACCAAAGCACAATATAAAAGTTTAAGTGTACTGGCTGATAAATCCGCGGACATTCTATATACAAATCCTTACATTTTTATGGCACGATTGCACATGATGTTTATATGTTCAACAAATGTAAGTTTATGATCAAAAATAACGCCTAAATCTTTTATTTGTGTGACTTTGTTTAACACTTTAGTGTCAATTATATAGTTAAAAGAAATTTTACTTAAAGTTCTATGGAAACTTATTGAAAAACATTTATCAGCATTAAAAAATAATTTATTAATAAAACACCAAGTATTTATAGAATCCAAGTCCAGTTGTAAAAGATGGCAGTCATTGAGAGATGATATTCTTTTATACATTTTTAAATCATCCGCAAATAAAAGAAATGACGATGAATTGATATACTGTGGGATATCATTAATGAAAAGCAAAAATAAGATTGGTCCACAATGAGATCCTTGAGGAACACCAGATGGAACAAGAATGGGCTGTGACAAAAAGTTATTAATTTTTACACACTGCGTGCGATTTTTCAAAAAGCTGAATAACCAGGAAGTCACATCATGATGAAATCCCAGAGCACTGAGCTTGGCAATCAAAATATTATGACTCACACGATCAAACGCCTTTGAAAAATCGGTGTAGATTGAGTCAACTTGTACTTTAGATTCAAATGCATTTAAAATATCATTTTCATAACAGAGTAAATTAGTAAGTGTGGAACGCCCTTTACGAAATCCATGCTGCTCTTCTATTAAGATGCTTTTGCACATCCATTGCAACTGACTAGTTACAATTTTATCGAACAATTTAGGTATAGCAGATTGAATGCAAATGCCTCTATAGTTGGTGATATTCTCTTTGGCTCCAGATTTAAACAAAGGCGTAATATAGCTTTGTTTCCATATTTGAGGAAATTTAGTTTCATTCAATGAAGCATTGAAAAGTAAGTGCAATGGCTTTGCAATAAAATAAATGCACTTTTTTAACAGTAAAGAGGGAATGCCGTCGGGTCCAACGCTTAAATTACATTTAAGGTTTTCAATTCCCTTAAAAACATCACACAAACTAATAAAAAAATTTGAATGTATTACGTTATTATTAAAATTAAACAATGGAGTTGGATGAGTTTCGTTATCATAGACTAAAGAAAAAAAATCTGCAAAATTAGTTACAAAGTCGTTCCCATTATTACAAGTTTGATCTTTATAATGCATTGTGGCTGGAAAACCATTAGTTTTTTTGTTCTCATTAACAAATCTCCAAAAATGTTCTGGATTATTTTGAATTTTACTTTCAGTTTGTAAAATATATTGCTCGTATTGATGAGCACTGAGATTTTTGCACGTAGTACGAATAGATTGGAATTCATTATAGTCCGACAATAGTTTTGAAGATTTATAACGTTTGTGTATAGTTTTCTTGAGTTTAGTAAGTGATATCAATTCTTTGTTGAACTAAATAGGAAAATTGCTTTCACGCCACAGTTTTTTAGGGACAAAACAATCAATAACATGATCGATTACAGAGTAAAATACATCAAGACACATATTAATATCACAGTTATAAAATAGTGCAGTCCAATCAACATTCAACAAATAATTATTGATTGCGTTGTAGTCGGCAAGTTTAAAATCATTAAAAACATAATTACAATTTAAAATATCACAGGTAGTATCACATTTTATAGTTAACAAGTACGCAGTATGGTGTTGGCTTAAATTTAACAAAACATCTACAGCTTCTATCACAGAAATATCACGATCGTTAGTAAAACATATATCTAAAAACACACCCTCACTATTAGGAATAGAATGCATTGTACGCAGTTTAAGAACCCAAATGAATTAGCTACTAAATGAGCAGGGTAACTATCATTACAAATTACTCCTATACCTAAATCATCGTTAACCCAAACCTGCAGGTAGATTGTAATCGCCCAATAAAACTAGTTTACTGCTTGGAAACTCGTCGGCAATAGATTCGACGGAATAACAATGGTCAAGATATTTGTCACTAGTTGAATTAGGTGGTAAATATACCGCACAAATTATATAAGACACAAGATTAAACTTAACAACTACAAACAAATGCTCAACACCAATAAACGTGGGGTAAAGTAATACAGATTTGAGGTGAGTTTTGATAGCAATTAAAACACCACCTCCGCTTTGTTTATGGCTTGTAAGGGCCGAGCGATCTCACCTAAATAAATGATAGCCTTTTAGATTTAATTCAGAGTCACTGATGTCTGTAGAAAGCCAGGTTTCAGTGAAAACAATCACATCGTAGTCTGATACGGCTACAGATAGCAAGAGTTTTCTGAGTTTAGTTTTTAAACCCCCGACGTTCTGGTAGTAGATGGAGAAGCCGTTATCGTTCCTGAAGATGAGTCCAAGCTGTTGACAGGATTCAGGCTCCGAAAATCCATTGGAGATGGAGATGAAGAAGATGGTATTTAATACTTAATATCTTATACATATATACAACCTCATAATGTACAAATGTATGTCTGATTTATAATAAATAGGGACCGGATTATATGCAAATGCATATTTGCATATGCATTTGCATATTTTGACCATATTTAGGCTTTGTTGCATTATTTAACCATATTCGGTTTATAAGCATATTTCACCGGTTATTAAAAAAAAAAATTGTAAAACGCCATTTTTTAAGTTACTATATTATCCATATTAACATAAAAATATTACAGAAATTAAACATTAGTTATTATTACTGCCAACTGTTCAATTACAATCATTTTAAATAGAAAACCAATAAAATGTTTTTTTTTAATGTTTTAGGTTGTTAAATATATATCTATAGATTGAGAGAAAAATAAATATGTTGCCTTTTAAAAAATTAAAGTTAGTTGTTATTGCAAGTAAACTAAAAATTAAAACTTTATGATACTCAAAAAATCATTTAAAATGGTGTTATTTAGCCGTACGTTTCTTGCCTAACACCCTGTATATATGAAGTGGTATATTTTGACACGTTTTCCTATTTAACTTTATTAAAAATTTAAAAAAATAAAATTTGTTATGTTCTGTTTTTTTTTTATAAAATTATTAAACTATATTTGTTTATATTATGTTGCATACCGTTGCATATTTTGGCATGTTTTTGCAATTTTTATGCATATTTTGTGCTTTTTTATTGCATATTTGCATGCATATTTTAGTGTTTTTAAGTTGCATATAATCCGGTGTCTAATAATTAACAATTAAACTATGTTTATAATAAGATTTTACAATTTAAAAATAATTAGTTACAACTAAATTAACAAAGTAAATATTAAATTTTAGCACTCAGGAACCAAATCGTAAACCACAAATTGTCTAATACTTCCATAACAATGTATATTTATGGGCAAGAATAAATCATTTCAGTTCACGGGACCAGCGTTCTAACGATCTGTAATGACTAATGATAAACATGCAAGTAATATTATTTATTTTATATTATATTATATTTGATTCATACTTTTTAAATAAATTTAGTTTAATTTATTTACTACTAGATTCAATGTACAGTTTTGATATATAAATATCATTTTCAAATAGATGTAAATGTCTATAATTGATTGATTGAATAAAACTAAATTTTGCCCCCCCCCCCCCCCCCCATTTAATCAATCAATTATAAATATTTACATCTACTTGAAAATGATATTTATATATCAACGCTAATAAATAAATAAAATAAACTTGTGACAACTTTTGCAGTTTAAAAATAACTCTTTTTATTGACTTTATTTTGTGCAGTTTGTATTGCACCACCTTGTTATTTTGCCTTTCCACTAATTTTATGAATCCAATTTTCTAATCTCTAAGGTTGTTGTATTTTTTGCCGTACTTTTTGATTCGTATTGTAGATAATGCGTATTATTTTGCTAACATTTTTTTAAACGCTGTATTATTGCATTCAGTTGTTGCTATTTTTAATTTGTGTTAAAACAGTTGTAGTTCCTATCAATTTAAAATTGTGTTGCCAGTCACTTTAGTTAAAAGTAGTTTATAAATTTACCGGCTGTTTTAATTAATAAAGTATTACTTAATTTTATATTTTATTAGCTTAATTTTCGTGTCATTTCAAAACCGCATATTTTGTTTGTTGGCGCAACCATTGAAATGGAAATGTGCGTCATCAGGAAAGAATACATTTGCGTCTCGGGAAAGTGCGACAAGCTTGTTTTTACACAATGTGTGTCGAGATACATAGTCCTGTGCCAGTTGATCAACTATAACCATTTTATACAAAGTTCAATTTAAAGTTTGGTAAAAAAAAACGTCTTAAAATGCCAAAAGCAACTGCTTGTTTTTTAGCAGGTTTATTGAGACATTGCTGTGCTTAAACTCGGTTGGCGTTTTTTGGTATTGTCACTGTTTTTGCAGTTTATTTCTTGTTAATAACACATTTTCTGTTGTTCTGAATGCTCAACTTAAAATTTATTGCCGTCTAGGTACACAACCACAAGAGCAAACTGCAAACCATACACGGAATAATCGCAATACTCAAGTTTGAAAAACAGGCTTTAACGCATAATGGGCGTTTTTCTACATCCACTTGTTGCAGCTGAACAGAGCAGGAATTTAAATCTCCCATTCTACTCTTTCAAAGGAGCCTGCAACTTACTTTCTCTAACTGCCTAGGCCTACACAGTACTTATCTTAATAGAACTCTGTACTATTAGAAGTCTACATATTGGTCAACATTTTTTTTCATATGGCAGATAAAAAAGCAAGCCCATTTTTTCTGTTTTAAATCAAAAGTTATAATAAATTAATTTTTTATTTTAATAACAAGTTGTCTCTTCAAAATATTTGAAACACTCAAAAATTTGCCTAAACATGGTTGAAATCCTAGCCTAAAGAATTAAATTTCAAACTTCTTAAATATGCATCCAAATATTAGGTAAAGTGAGTGGAAGTGGCTGAAGATAGTCCAGTCTTTTACCAATTCTATAGTAACCCTAATAGTATGCGGTTTTGCATTATTCTATTTAAAAATGAAGGTTTTTAACTTTTTCAGATAATGCATTAATGGTTTTAAAACCGTATTTATTGTAGTAATTTGTTTTAAATGTTAATGTTAAAATAAACACTAAAGAAGACTTACTTCTATAAGCAATTGCTCCCCATACCATCACCTCGCGTGTAAATGCTGTATGTCGTTTCATAGCAAACTGTAAATTTCTTTGTTTTTTTAGACAACGTCTTACTATCTTACGAGCATCTTAGGCACACAAAAAATATCTCAATTTGTTGTTACCAGTAATAAGCTTTTATTGATTGACTCATTATAGTTTTTATTACATCATTTTAGACGTTGCGGTTTGGTATATTTATTGAACAAAAATTTCTTTGGTTAATTAGGTTTTTTCAAAAATTTCTTGTTGTATTTGTCTCGGAGACAAGCAAAAGAACCCATCGTTACGTTCTGTAGTGTTTTTAAAGCGCACAAGTCGTAATCTTTGCCGTTTCTGTCTTTCAATCCTTCTACTCCCACATTGAGCTATTGTTTTGACACTTTATTGGTTGGGCAACAATTGCTAAAGTCATTTCTATACTAAAAAAAGGTTTGGCAGATGATTGCAATAACTATCGACCGATATCGCTAATCTGCATAATATCAAAGGTCTTTGACATGCTTTTAAAATCCCAGTTGCTTCAATACTTTGAAAACAACAACATTTTTAATAAAAAGCAATTTGGTTTTAGAAAAATAAATCTACTACAATAGCCATAAATAGCTTTATTGTGTATGTGGTTAAGAGCTTTGAAAAAAAACAGCATGTTAGTTCTACTTTCTGTGATCTTAGCAAGGCTTTTGACATTTTGATTAAAAAAGCTGCTTGCTATGGCATACGTGGAAGCAGTTTCAGTATAACAGATGTGATTTCAATTACACTACTCTACGCTGATAATACAACAATAACAAATTGGCATTGTGATTCCAATATATTGATAAGAAACATGCAAGAATTGGAAAATAATGCTAATGGTTGGTTTTTGGCAAACAAACTACATTTAAATAAAAGCAAAACTGTACATATGGTATTTTGCTTGATAGTCCCAGTTCAATAAAGTTTTTAAGAGTTCATATTGATTCTTTGCTGAAGTGGGACTGCCACGTAAATGGTTTGTCAAAAACATTAGCAAGGAATATATTTGTCCTACAAGCACTATCTCAAATTGTTCCACAGAAGGTAGTGATGACAGCATATTTAGCAGTCTTTCAAGTTGTTGCCTGTTACGGTATACTTGCATGGAGACATTCACCTCATGCAAATAAAATATTTAAATTGCAAAAAAGAGCTATTCGTGCCATTTGTAATTTACAATATACTGAAAAAGTAAATAGAAAATTTAAATAAATGGGATTGCTCACGTTGCCATCCAGTTATATTTATGAATGTTTACTACATGTAAAAAACAACAAAAATGAATATGCAACCAATAAAAGTAGCTATAACACTCAATTTGCAAATAATTTATTGCAAGTGTATACCAGACTAAACAAATCAAGAACTGGTGTTGCATACTATGGACCAATCTTTTGGAACAAATTGCCAACAAAACTCTAAAATTTACCATTAAGTTCTTTTAAATCTGAGATTAAACATGTCTTACTGAATTAGAAATTTTTGATATAGCCAAGTTTAAAACTCACAACGTAGCTGGTTTATTTGAGTCTGAAACTTTAACTGTTTTAATTTTGTAAGTGTATTTTGTTATATTTTATTACATTTTATTATATTTTAATTAGTCAGAATTTTATATTATATATTACTGTGTACCTGACTTGTGTAAAAATTAATGTACTTAATTTTCAACATCAATAAACTATCTATCTATCTATCTATCTATCTATTACAAATTGACAAACCTCTTTCTCTGATCCTGTTTACTTTAGCCCATTCAATATTGCTTAATAGTTAAAAAGTACTACGCTGACAAACTTGAGGCATATTTTGATTAAAATCAAAAATTAATCAAATTATTTGCACGATAATATTGTAATGACACTGCATAATTGATCTAAAAAAATTACAATAAAATTTCTTTTATTTTTATGCTTTAATCATTAGTTATTTGTTAATGTGAATAAATTACGTACTATTTGAATTTTGATAAAGCAAATGACTACCGATGACTACCGGTTCTTAGAGTTCTTTTACTTTGGCAGGACGTATAGATTAATAATATTAAATATGGAATACAATACAATTAAATAACTTATTGTTAATAAAATATTTTGTTATCTTTTATTTAATTGTAATAACATTTTGAAAGCAGTATTTACGAATTATAAAATTAACCAATCACGTTGCTTTAAAAAATATCATTTAATTGTAACAGTCTGATCAAATCAATTGATTTGAACCAAGTGATTAGACTATTGGATTGTTGTAACCAAACAAGTATTGTATTGTATTGTATTGTATTGTATTGTATTGTATTGTATTGTATTGTATTGTATTGTATTGTATTGTGTTGTGTTGTGTTGTGTTGTGTTGTGTTGTGTTGTGTTGTGTTGTGTTGTGTTGTGTTGTGTTGTGTTGTGTTGTGTTGTGTTGTGTTGTGTTGTGTTGTGTTGTGTTGTGTTGTGTTGTGTTGTGTTGTGTTGTGTTGTGTTGTGTTGTGTTGTGTTGTGTTGTGTTGTGTTGTGTTGTGTTGTATTGTATTGTATTGTATTGTATTGTATTGTATTGTATTGTATTGTATTGTATTGTATTGTATTGTATTGTATTGTATTGTATTGTATTGTATTGTATTGTATTGTATTGTATTGTATTGTATTGTATTGTATTGTATTGTATTGTATTGTATTGTATTGTATTGTATTGTATTGTATTGTATTGTATTGTATTGTATTGTATTGTATTGTATTGTATTGTATTGTATTGTATTGTATTGTATTGTATTGTATTGTATTGTATTGTATTGTATTGTATTGTATTGTATTGTATTGTATTGTATTGTATTGTATTGTATTGTATTGTATTGTATTGTATTGTATTGTATTGTATTGTATTGTATTGTATTGTATTGTATTGTATTGTATTGTATTGTATTGTATTGTATTGTATTGTATTGTATTGTATTGTATTGTATTGTATTGTATTGTATTGTATTGTATTGTATTGTATTGTATTGTATTGTATTGTATTGTATTGTATTGTATTGTATTGTATTGTATTGTATTGTATTGTATTGTATTGTATTGTATTGTATTGTATTGTATTGTATTGTATTGTATTGTATTGTATTGTATTGTATTGTATTGTATTGTATTGTATTGTATTGTATTGTATTGTATTGTATTGTATTGTATTGTATTGTATTGTATTGTATTGTATTGTATTGTATTGTATTGTATTGTATTGTATTGTATTGTATTGTATTGTATTGTATTGTATTGTATTGTATTGTATTGTATTGTATTGTATTGTATTGTATTGTATTGTATTGTATTGTATTGTATTGTATTGTATTGTATTGTATTGTATTGTATTGTATTGTATTGTATTGTATTGTATTGTATTGTATTGTATTGTATTGTATTGTATTGTATTGTATTGTATTGTATTGTATTGTATTGTATTGTATTGTATTGTATTGTATTGTATTGTATTGTATTGTATTGTATTGTATTGTATTGTATTGTATTGTATTGTATTGTATTGTATTGTATTGTATTGTATTGTATTGTATTGTATTGTATTGTATTGTATTGTATTGTATTGTATTGTATTGTATTGTATTGTATTGTATTGTATTGTATTGTATTGTATTGTATTGTATTGTATTGTATTGTATTGTATTGTATTGTATTGTATTGTATTGTATTGTATTGTATTGTATTGTATTGTATTGTATTGTATTGTATTGACTTGTATTGTATTGTATTATAGTATTGTATTGTATTGTATTGTATTGTATTGTATTGTATTGTATTGTATTGTATTGTATTGTATTGTATTGTATTGTATTGTATTGTATTGTATTGTATTGTATTGTATTGTATTGTATTGTATTGTATTGTATTGTATTGTATTGTATTGTATTGTATTGTATTGTATTGTATTGTATTGTTGTTGTAATTAATAAAAATTGTTTAACCGAATGACAGACTTACCCGAGAGAGCCTTATCCATTCCCGAATATCGAACACATTGTACGGGATGTATCTCCAATAGATTGAATAGATCCGCCAAGAACACAATGAGGTTTTGCTTCATCGAACTGCAAATAAATAAAAATGTAACATTATTTATAACATACAGTTGGTAACATTAAAATACATTGTTACCAACTTAATAATTAAGCTGTCAAAATATATTGTGATGTCATATAAAACACAAATAGTGCTGTACTAATACTGCATCTAATTCCTAAACTGTCTTATTATAGTTATATTTATCTAAAACTGCCAACCTACTATTATAATTGAATTCATCATCAAACTATTGCCAAAACTAAGTAAATGTTACACTTTTTTGACTATGTTAAAAGTTTGATTGTGATATATTAGAAGTCAAACCTACCAAATTATCAATACAACTTTCAAATTGTAAATTAACTCTTCAGATTTTGTCAATTGTTGTTAAAAATTCAGATTTTTTGGTCTTTCAATAAGTTCCTCAAACTTTAAAGCTTTCCAGAACTATTAGTGCCAGAACCAGCCTTCTCTGTACTATATAATATAATTTTTTTTTTATTTCATTGAATGGTAGATGTTAAATTGCTGTAATTACAACCCAACCTGTTAAAAAAAATTTAAGAACAGTTCCTGAAATTATCAAAATAATTACACAAATTTTAAAACTGAAAGAATCAAATCTAGTTACAAAACTATCAAATTGTCTAAATCTGATTTCTGGTTTTAGTTTAACTGCCAGGCATTGTTGGCAAATAGTTGTCTAAACTGTCAACGTGACAATAAACATGTATTTTTCTGCCATAATATGACACTACTTACCCCCTCATATAGGTGACATCTTCTGGTAGCATATGAAACACCGACGTTGGCAAGCACCTTATACAGGGAGTTTATAAATGAATGGGATTATGTAATCACTTTAAATGTGCCGCTTTTTTAAAATTGTTCACTAAACTATTTGTTTTGACAGATCAACTTTGACAGCTGTCAAGCAAACATATGAAAACATATGTAGTATAGTGGACGATTTTAAAAAGGCGGCATATTTAAAGTGATTACATAATCCTATTCATTTATAAACTCCCTGTACAAAAATCCTGCACCAAACCGAGATTATGAAGACTATCTGAAACTGTGGGCAGTGAAGAGACTCTCATCTCCGTCCAAGGCAATTCATCAGGACAGTAGTATGATATGAGTCCTGCTAATGCGACTCCATCGCACAGATCTTTGAGCTCTTTAACTCTGGGTATATCGAGCACCTTCGGCTTATCACCGCCGCCGTTCGTGATGCGACCGTACTCTAACTCCTGTTCCATTCGCATCATGAGCGCCTCGTTGGTGTGATTTACCCAAAGCATCATCCCTTGCTCGTGATTGTCGGGGGCGGCAACCTGCCTATCTTGACTGAATCTTTGCACGGCAGCAACAACACGATCAGGTGATACCACTTCTTTCGCGTAGAGGGTCATTATCGATTCTACCACAGCCATATGAGCATTCTGTAACAAAGAACAATATAATTATATAAAATTACAAAACAAAATCATTAAATGTTTCAAGGCATTAATTGGAGATATTAAAGTATGCCCAACATTTAAAATTCTATAATAATATCGTTTAAGTTTATAAAATACTTCAAAATGTTGCTTATAAATGCTCTAGGTTGAAAGATTGAGTTCTAGATTGTACAAAAATGCTCTTGTTATTGTCACAACAATGTCACTGTTATAAAAAAAATATATTAATAACGATATTCAACAACTCGATAGCTGATGTTAAGAGTAACTCATTAAACTATGATTAGTAAGATATGATTTAGCGCAGATATTATCCTGTCTATCTTACGACGTAACTGCCTGATCGCACCTTAGACCATATACATTATTTCCGCTCGTCGCATGGTGAAGTCAACATAACAATGTTCTATGCCCGCGAATGACGTCACGCGCTACCTGCAAGGAGTTAAATCTTACTTAAAAAAAATCAATTTATAAATTTCCTATTTACAATTTTGTTATTAATAAACAAATGTTTGCAACAGCTTTATAATTATTTTTTTTTATTATAGTGGTACTTGGCAGTTGTAGCATGCTAAGTAAGGTGCCATAGTAGAAGTTGTACTAGGCTGTAAAAGATTGTTATTCATACACTGTCATTTATAGAGAAAAGCGTGGGAAATATGGCTGGTCGTAGTATTGAAGCGTTGATGTGAGAGGACGAGATGGACCGGACAGATTCGTGTAAAACGCAGTGTGGCTAAAGCAAATTGAAGCCAGGCAAAGAAGAGAGTCTTAGTACCTTTGCCGCAGTAAAGTAAAGCGGTCGGATGAAAATAATGACAGTTTGGCAACAAGCGGTTGAAAAAGTGATTAGTTAATTAATATACTTCATGACTGCACGGTGTGGTGAATGGGCGGCTAAGCGTTCGTTGCAACAGTTATATAAAGAAAAATAAAAAAATAAAAGAAATCGTAGACTCAAATTGTCAAAGCACTACTCAAGCTCCCAATGTCAAAAACATACTTACCTGCCCATAAGTGACGTGTTTTTAATGACCTCTTCATTACAGAATCATGAAATATTAGACTAAAGAAAACTGCCGCAGAAGCGTGTCTAGTAAAAACCGCTTGCAAAAAAAAATGAGGTGATCCGAACGGTCTAGCACCTGAAGTGATAAAAACTTCCAAACAAAACCAAACAAATATGTAAAAAAAATGAATCACATTTCAGATAAGAGCGAAAAAACCAGAGTAAGCAGGCACAAATTTATTTAATTGTATGTTGAAGTTTAATGTCTTTCCTGAGGAATGGAAAACAACAAAATTATAGGTTGGGCAACATAATAAAACTAATCAATTTATATGAGGTGGTAACGCAGCGCCCTCTATTACGAGAAAGTTGGTCTATATCATGATGTGATACTACAATTATTATCGTTTACAACAATACCTACCAAGCTGAAGTTGGCAACACTTGCATACCCATTTGTTTCTAAACTCAGTTTATTTCTCCTTAAATCTGTTCCTATCTTCAATTCGTTGTTGATTTCATTTATTTTCCCCTTAAAACTGTTCCTAACTTCAATTCGTTTTTATATTCAGTTAATTTTTCCTTAAATCTGTTTCTATCTTCAATTTGTTGTTGATTTCATTTAATTTCCCATTAAAACTGTTTCTAACTTCAATTCGTTGCTAACTTCAATTGATTATTTCTTAAATCTGTTCCTACCTTCAATTTCTTTCTCCAGTTTAAACTTCTTGATGATAATCATGAATTAATTATTATATTGTATTAATCATGAATCAACCGACACAAGTGTTGGTACCAACACCTCATCTTTGAGTATAGAGAGTAACGCTTATACAGAAGAGTAACTTCCAGTTTCTTGATAAGCAACATTTAAACGAGTAGGCAAGAAACCCAGTTCAAACCATCCGTCCATACTAATGATTTGTAGTGAGCCACCCGCCCGCCCAAGTGTCCGTCATCAAAAGATTGGTCGTCACTATCACCTTCTTTGACATAGACTTTTAACGCTTGCAGAGACAGGAAACTTCAAACTTCTGGATAACACTTGGGCGGGTGGGCGGAAACCCCAGTTCAAAGCATTCATCCGTACTTATGTTCTGAATTGACACACCCACCCAACCAAGTATCCCTCATCAAGAGATTAGACAAAGCTTGCAGAAAAAAAAAACTTGAAACTTCTGGATACTAACACTTGGGCGGGTGGGCGGGAGCCCCAGTTCAAAACATTCATCCGTACCATGTTCTGAAGTAGCCCACCCACGTCCGTCATCAAGAGATTGGATGTCACCGTCACCTTCTTTGACATAGATACTTTTAACGCTTGAAGAAAAAAAAACTTCAAATTTCTGGATAACTAACACTTGGGCGAGTGGGCGGAAGCCAAAGTTCAAAGCATTCATCCGTACTAATTTTCTAGAGTGACCCAACCATCCTCCAAGTGTCCGTCATCAAGAGATAAAATGTCACAACCATCTTCTTTGACATAATGAGTTTTAACGCTTGCAGAGAAGATAAACTTGAAATTTCTGGATAACTAACACTCGGGCGGGTGAGCGAAATCCCCAGTTCTAAGAATTCATCAGTACTAATTTTCTAGAGTGACCCACCCACCCTCCAAGTGTGAGTCATCAAAAGATTGAATGTCCCCATCACCTTCTTTGACATAATGACTTTAAACGCTTGCAGAGAAGAAAAACTTCAATGTTCTGGATAACTAATACTTGAGCGGGTGGGCGAAAGCCCCAGTTCAAAGCATTAATCCGTACTCATGTTCTAGAGTGTATTGTATTGTATTGTATTGTATTGTATTGTATTGTATTGTATTGTATTGTATTGTATTGTATTGTATTGTATTGTATTGTATTGTATTGTATTGTATTGTATTGTATTGTATTGTATTGTATTGTATTGTATTGTATTGTATTGTATTGTATTGTATTGTATTGTATTGTATTGTATTGTATTGTATTGTATTGTATTGTATTGTATTGTATTGTATTGTATTGTATTGTATTGTATTGTATTGTATTGTATTGTATTGTATTGTATTGTATTGTATTGTATTGTATTGTATTGTATTGTATTGTATTGTATTGTATTGTATTGTATTGTATTGTATTGTATTGTATTGTATTGTATTGTATTGTATTGTATTGTATTGTATTGTATTGTATTGTATTGTATTGTATTGTATTGTATTGTATTGTATTGTATTGTATTGTATTGTATTGTATTGTATTGTATTGTATTGTATTGTATTGTATTGTATTGTATTGTATTGTATTGTATTGTATTGTATTGTATTGTATTGTATTGTATTGTATTGTATTGTATTGTATTGTATTGTATTGTATTGTATTGTATTGTATTGTATTGTATTGTATTGTATTGTATTGTATTGTATTGTATTGTATTGTATTGTATTGTATTGTATTGTATTGTATTGTATTGTATTGTATTGTATTGTATTGTATTGTATTGTATTGTATTGTATTGTATTGTATTGTATTGTATTGTATTGTATTGTATTGTATTGTATTGTATTGTATTGTATTGTATTGTATTGTATTGTATTGTATTGTATTGTATTGTATTGTATTGTATTGTATTGTATTGTATTGTATTGTATTGTATTGTATTGTATTGTATTGTATTGTATTGTATTGTATTGTATTGTATTGTATTGTATTGTATTGTATTGTATTGTATTGTATTGTATTGTATTGTATTGTATTGTATTGTATTGTATTGTATTGTATTGTATTGTATTGTATTGTATTGTATTGTATTGTATTGTATTGTATTGTATTGTATTGTATTGTATTGTATTGTATTGTATTGTATTGTATTGTATTGTATTGTATTGTATTGTTATTGTATTGTATTGTATTGTATTGTATTGTATTGTATTGTATTGTATTGTATTGTATTGTATTGTATTGTATTGTATTGTATTGTATTGTATTGTATTGTATTGTATTGTATTGTATTGTATTGTATTGTATTGTATTGTATTGTATTGTATTGTATTGTATTGTATTGTATTGTATTGTATTGTATTGTATTGTATTGTATTGTATTGTATTGTATTGTATTGTATTGTATTGTATTGTATTGTATTGTATTGTATTGTATTGTATTGTATTGTATTGTATTGTATTGTATTGTATTGTATTGTATTGTCATTGTATTGTATTGTATTGTATTGTATTGTATTGTATTGTATTGTATTGTATTGTATTGTATTGTATTGTATTGTATTGTATTGTATTGTATTGTATTGTATTGTATTGTATTGTATTGTATTGTATTGTACAAAAATGTGAATCAAAGACTGGGCAATTCCATTTCAAACGGACCATAGCTGAGGGGGGGGGGGGGGTGCATTGAGAAACTTGCTCAAGTATTTTTCTTTAGTTTCTATATCTTATTAGTAGTCTTTTGATCGGTATATAAGGGTATGAAACCTAAAAAAAAAAATTCTACGATTTTTTAAAGTTTTTTTTGTTGTTTTTTAACTAACATTTTTTGTTTAATAACCGCAATTTTAACTCAAAAAAAATAAATTTACTAATGAAATCAATTAGAAATTTTCCGTAGAATCCAAATCTGGTTTTAAGTCTATACCCTGTCAATAAGCCGCAAAAGCCATTAAACCATGTTTTTGTTCTCAGTGGGCTGGGCAAAAAGGAGCATTTTTAAAAAAAAATTTAAATATTTTATACCCTCATATACCGATCAAAAGACTACTAATAAGTTATAGAAATTTAAAAAAATATGTTTTTCAATGCACCCCCCCCCCCCAGCTCTGGCCCGTTTGAAATGGAATTGCCCAGACTAATTTTTTTTTTAAATATTGCCTTTTTCTAGTAGAAACAAAAATTAACATTTGTTTTTCTTAAAATTAATTTGCATCGATTGATAACAATAAGAACAAATCTTCAAGTAACTTTTTAATACTAAAAGAAAAATTTTGCTTTGTTTTGCTTTGTGCAATTTTTATGTTCTTTGTTTTTAGCTCAGTTATAGATTACCTATAGATATAGTGTCTTACAACATACTACATGGGCTTAAATTATCTTAGCGGATTATTTTATTACTAACCAATTATGTTTGTGTTATATACCTGGAACCCAAGGTAGTATTCAAAGATAAAAATATTGTATATTTATTTATATAATATTTTTACCTTTATAGCTGTAGTTGCTGCAGAGCGGACATTAATTTAGTGTAATATAATTTTTTTGTAAAATTTAAGGGTTAAGTGGAAGAGCATCAAATAAGCTGAACTTTGCCCTTTCATATACATGTAAAATGTAGTGAATAAAGACTAGTTATTATTATTATTATTATTATATATAGAGAGATTTGTTCAACAGCTTACATTTTAAATAAATGTTTATTTGATTGTACAGCTTATTACTAATCATAAACCAAAACGTTTTTAAATTTTTAAAAACATTTATATATTTTACCAAAGCCATATCATCATGTAATATGGTTTTATCTCAACCCAGTTTTAGTCTCTATAATTGTTGCATTAATGAGTTTGCTGTTAATACAGAATCTCTATAAATGTTTGCGGTGATGCAATCACTTTAAATGTGCCGCTTTTTAAAATGTTTATCAAACTATTTACTTTGTTTTGACAGTTCAACTTCAGCTGTCAAGCAAGATTATAAATATAAAAACACTATTTTACAAAAGTAGCACAAACGTACTTGATGGTTACATAATACCAAACTTTTATAATGACCTTGTATTACAAGTGCTACAACACCTAACAAATTGATCAACTTTACAATTGATGATAAAAAAAACGTTTATTGCAGCTTTTTATTAAAAAGAAGATTAATTAGCATTCTATTCCATCTTTAGTGATTTAGTTGTGACTTGTTTGTGTAGTAATTGTATTTGATTTATTTTTTTTAATTTCTAAAAATTAATACATTTTTTTTATAAATTATTCAATTTTATACATTATGTCATCAATAAGCCGACACAAATTAAAAATTATTTAAAACTAATGCTAAAATAATTAGTAACTAGTTTGCAATGCATTATCTAATCGTCACTAGAAAACGCTAAAATTTGATTCCATAAAAATATAATCAAATAAAATGAAAAATCTAATTTTATTAAATTAAAATTGAAATGTTTTTAGTTTAGAAAACAATAATAATAAGCATAAATATGTATTTTCAAAACTTTTTCATCAAAAATTAAATTGTTAAAAAATGTTAAATAAATGAATAAGGTTTTTGCTCAAACACTTACACTGTTGTATAAACTTAGATATTTCAGCACCAGAAGTAATACATAAAAATGATAAAAATACTTATAATGCAGTTATAAAAATAATAAGTGCAATCTAACAAAATCTAGTTTAAAAAAGGTAGTGTTTTGTGAATCACAAATTGATTAGAAACAGAAACTTTCAAAGAAAAACAAATTTTGTTGTTCTAAAGCACTAAACACTTGCATGTGGCCAAGAATAACATTAAGTACGTTTGGTTATACTTCTGCGCATTAACCCAACCGGCATGAATGACTCGATTGCTCAAGTAAAAAGCACTAGTTTTCTCAGCTCAGTTATTGCTTTTACAAACATTCATCTATTACTAATACATTGTTTATTAAATAAACAGTAAATACTGGTTCTAAAAGCAGTGACAACAAAATGTTAACTGCTGTTAAGGACAACTTAAAATCTTACCATAATAGTGGTACTTTTTTGTAATAGTGTCGGTGCTGTTAGTTTAAGCCAAATCAATTCTACTCCCAATAATTTTAAATTATTTTAGATCTATATTTTACTAATTGCAATAAGTATAGTAGATAGTATCTAAATACGCTATTATCATTCTATGCAATAGATATATTTCTTGTCATCAAAAGATGTGTTGTCTTAGACAATAGTACTTACTTAAAATATTACTATAATTATGTTAAGTACATAGAAATCTATCATTTGTTGGCCCGAATAAAAAAATCTGTTCTCACCTTGTAAATCTGTTCATAAAAACCACACTTTAATCTTTTATAGTTAACGGATCTATATTTGATATTTGCGTCAGTCTACGCGGCCAAAATTATGAACCACTTAAAAAACGTATATTTATTTGTTTTTTTTAGGTTTGATATATTTTTAGGTGTTTACAAAACAAGATTTTATTTAATTAGACCTAGTTAATGGTAGATACCAAATAAACAATAATAAATAAATATTCATTATAAAATGAAATTATCTTTTAATAAATACATAAAATAATTATTTAAAAAAATCTGTACAAAATTAAAACGCAAAATTTAACTCAAGCTCTTTATTTATATCAAAATTAACTATTTCTTCTTCAAAGCATTTGATAAAGTTTTCTCTTTTTTTTTTCAAACCAATTTCAAAATAATTTTGATTTTGTTAAAATAGAATGAAATGGCTCAGTTATAGAGCGTTAGCTTAGCTTGCTAACAATTCAAGATTTGATCCCAAAATATGACTAAATAATAACTTGTTTTATATCTACCGGGGTAATTTGAAAATCACCTAAGAAGCCGTTGGTCCTATCAACAACAAGTCGTAAGTCTTCTGAAGCAATGTAAAATAGCTGTAAAAAAGAATAAAATAAAATATCAATTATTAATAAATTAAAAAATATAAGCTATTATTTCACGTTGCAATTTTATTTTTCTAGTGTATATAAACCCACTATTTACAATAATCAGTTGCATTCAATACAACAGTATACTTAGTCAACGCACCAATTAGCTTAGAGTGTGTGCTAGATACATTAACTAAATTGAATATTAATAATAGTTTTGGCTCGAATAACATACCATTATTACGGAACTGTTGCCAAACTTGATTATACTCACTTTATCAATTTTTTTTTTTTTTTTATTCCAATTAGAAATTTTTAGTTATGAAAATAATTTTATTTTCTACTTGTCTTTAAATTTAGTTTTTTTTTATTTGTAAATGGCCATAATAAGTCAAATGTACTAAATTTGATTTTGCTCAAACCACTAAAAATGCCTTTCTCTACATGAATCCTGATTAAATGATTTTTTTCAGATTTTTTTTCTATTTCCAAGCAATCAAGTTTTGAAAAAATCAAAGTTGTTGAGTTTTTTTACCTTTTTTGAACACTTTTCAGCATTGCATTTTTATAAAAAAAATTATAGTAGTAACAAGTTGGTGTGTTATAAAACAAATGCAACTCAATATTAAAAAATGCCGGATTACTGCATTTTCGAAAAGTATAAAAGTTTAATTATATTTTAAACTGACTTATTTATATTTTTTTAAAAGATCTACTGCTGATTTTTGCAACATCTCAATAACTGTAGCGTAACAAAGTTTTGTAGGATAACTTCTTTGTCTTACAGGAAAACATTTATCATTTGAATGTACAAGGAGTTATTTAAAATTAGTGGAGTTGGAAAAACAAAAAAAACTATATGAATATAACACTTGTGTTTAAAATACTAAACAGAATCATCTGGTTTGAACAAACCTTTATTATGGTAGATATTTATGTGACTCTACGTTTAGTTAGAAATGTTTCTATTTTGTATCAAACAATCTTAATTTTATAGGTATTTCATAAAAAAAAATATAAAAAAATGTAATGGGTTTAACCTTACCCCAAAACTTAAGTGTAAAGTATTATATTAGTCTACGATAGTGCAACAGAGACAACGTAGATTAGTTTTTTTGCTGTCAATTTACAAGTATGCGCAGGAGAAGTTGTCAAAAACGAAAAAAGAAAACATAGCAAGTTGTGCTCTGCGGAAAGACGTGTGAATTAAAAACTTTTAATGCAATTTTTATCGAGTTTTTTGCTTTCAACTAAAACTATGTTTTTAGGACTCTCATCAAATTTAACTGGTTTAGCATAAACTCTCTTGATCGATTATTTTAGTATCATTTGCAAAAAATTACCTCAAATTTTGTAAAGTTAATTAAATTTTTAAAACAATTATTATAATATAGTTTTTTTAAATGATATTATAACATTTTATTCTGTAATTTTAACACTATGTGTTTTAATAATATAAAATATTTAAATAACAAAGTGGCAATAGTTTGAAAAAAGATCAAGAGAAAGATTATTCTTGGATCCGCATATCTTTGATACAATCAATATGGTTCTAAAACTTATTAGTAGCAAAACTAATACACTCTTATTATACATTTTATTAAAGTTAGTCAAATCCAGGGTTGATGAACAACAGCAAGCACAAACCACAAGCTAGAGATAATAACAGACACATTTGTTAACTTTAAAAAAAGCTGACTAAGCACGGTCAAAAATACTACTAACAATATTATTTGGTAAAATATAGAGCTTGACATAGCAAAAGCAAACGCTGATGTTAAACAATTCTAAAAACGACAACTGGGCTTTTTACAGTACTAGCCGCACTAGATGTAACAAAATTGTAAAAAAACTTTAACAAAATAATATAAAAGCATTCAAAACAAAACTATATTTTTGCTTACAAAAAGCGCAAGACAAATAAAAAGTTACACAGAGTTAGTAAAAAAACTGCAAAAACTACTACAGATAAACTTTTCAGGTTCTACGCTAACAACCAAACATAAACAATCGGACTAAGAGTTTGCAATGCAGGTACGTACTCTAAAAAGAAGAAAAATGAATTAATAGAGTTATGCACTTATATTATACTATACCAAAAACAAGTAGTAATATAATACAACTAAAACTACTGTAAAATAAATATAATTGTTAGAATAAGTATGTATTTAATTACAATTCCTCTCTTACATTATTTTTAACTATTTAGTAATGCAGTTAGTATTAAATCTATTTTATGAGGGGTCTAGTTGCAAAATAGGACAAACGCCATTTTACTATTTTGAGTAAACAAATACAAAACATTTCATTCCTAAATAATATTATATGTAATAAAGATTTTTTAACATATATAGAGTTAATCAAATATTAATACTACAGCGTTGGAGAATACTTAGAAGATGATATAATTTTTTAATTGTGTACATTTTATTTTACTTGTTACTGTATGTGATAAAGCACGAATAAATTTATTATTATTATTATTATTATTATTATATATTATTATTATTATATATTATTATTATTATTAATATTATTTAAGAATAAAATGTTTTGTTTTCGCTTTACTCGAAATTGTAAAATAGCGATTGTTTGGTTTTGCAACTAGACCCCTTATATATTGTATTGTATTTTAGCTTAATTAATAAAATACTGTATTCAAAGAAATAAACACATCGTAAATGATTTTACCTATATACATATTAATACTATCAGCTAACTCAAAATGTGGAATGTATGTACAGGAAATTTAATTTGCACCCGTCCCGTTCATTCCATTTATTTACGAGTATTTTGTTCCTTATCATTCACGTATAGTTAAAATCCTTCCGTCACCCTTATGCTTGTATCGAGGGTGAACAGGATTATGTCCCGACTTTGACAGAATGGAAGGCAGATAGCACGCGATTGTGATCACTTGCTTGGATTATGTTAATCAAAACTATTTATTGTACCGTCCAATTTTTAGATGCCACATTTCACACCCCCACAGAAATAGATCGAGTGAATTAAATAAGAAAAATATACGTGTATATTTTATAAATTTTGGTGCATGGTTTGCTTTATAAAAAAAAACAGCATAAAATTTTAATGGTAAGCAATAATAAAGTATATTCTATTAATTTTAAATAATTTATTTCATATGCAGATGCGATTAATTTAAATCATTTATTAACCGCAAATTATAAACTTGTAATTGATAAACCAGTCTACGTTTTTAATTAACAGTGATGAAATTTATGCCAGTGTGAGCAGCAGTAATGAAAATAATTTTACAAAGTGGTTAGAAGCATATGTACGCATATTTTTTATTAAAATGTGCCGTATAAATCTAATTTATATATATAAAAAGAACATGTTCTAATAAATTAATCAACCCGACTCACCCTTAGTTTATGAATCAGCAGTGTATAATATGTATAATAAAAATAGCTTATTATTGTATTATTGATAGATTGGTATACAAACATAAAACTTATTAAACAAATATACATAAAAACTAGTTAATAAAAATAAAGCAGATAATGATATATAAAAAAGATTGTATATCATTTAATTATTTATTAGATTTATTAATATTATTTGATCAGATGAGTACATAAAATAAAATAAAATATGTCTTTTTCATATTATGCTATTCATGTAAACAGTAATGTGAATCACGATGAATACAATGTACAGGCGCAGCCAGATTACCTTCGCTAATGTGCTAATTAGATTGATATCTAAGACAAGAGCTATTTATTAGTAAACCCTTAGTAAATTAAATCAGTACACTATCTATTGTTATACGAGGAAGTAATATAGACTTAATGTAATTATATTGTAAAGCAGAACGTACCAGTTCTTACATTAATGATTTTGTTATAATATTAAAATAATGCTACTGTTATAATATTATTAAAATAATAATTTAATGATAAAGTTAATTATTAAAATGTGATTAAAAATTACCTACCTTTCCTTAAAGATGAATTGTAACAATGATTAATATACATGTTGAAAACTATTTAACAGTGTATATTCAAATAAAGAAACAAACAAAATGATGAATAGGTTAAGATAACAAATTGATACAGCTTTAACATAAAAATAAAATTTTTGTCACACAATTTTAATATAAAGATAATATCCTTTCCACAACCAATTGTCAAATAAAAACTTTTGTATTTAAAGTTAAATTATTAACACAAAACCTTTATATGTATGTAATTTGTACGAGAAACTATATCAACCTTGTTTAACTTATTATTAATTAGTAGATGATATCAATAACATCAAACCATTTTGATGCACGTAACCAAAGTATTTCTTAATTGTAACTAGTATTTAATTAGTCTTAAAAGGAGTTTTAAAATAAGCTTTATTTTTTAATAAAACAAATTATTTACTCAAACATTGCAACAATATACAATTTTTATTTTTGTACATAAATGTTAATGTTTTTTAAAACTTTTGCTACAAGCTCTAACTCTAGACTAAGCTTAATTTGGATTACATTGCTTTAGGTATTACAATAACAAGCAATAAGCAAAATTGCAAGGCAGCATCTAAATAACAAATAATATAAACTCGATTTGAGGAGGTAGATCCCGGATAGTTTTCATTTAAGTCTTGCTTTGACATTTAAATTGGATTTTTGTTTTTGTTGGAACTTGTACAAGTAGTGGTTTATTTCAGAAATAAATTCAATATAATTTGAAATAATGTTTAATTAGGTAAATTGGCATTCTTTGATTTTTATGTAGTACTATTTCCTTTTACATTTAGCATAATGTCATTATCAGGTAATCCAAACATTGATAATATTTATTACTTTTCCTCCACAAGCAACTTAGAGGTCAAATTTGGATACTGGTTAATGATTTTAATAAATATTTGATATCGAGTAAAACAGTTAGATCATACTTAGAATCAAATTTAAACAATTATTTTTTTTTAAATACGCAGTATTATTAGAATTTTTAATAGTTTGATTGTTTATACTGTATTTCAACTGATTGTTTTGACTGTTTGATATGTTTTTGATTTAATTGCAAATGAGTTACAACTTAATTAATTATTTTGTTATAGCTAGCGTCCAAATTTGGTCTAATAGTTTTGATAATGGTTCCAAAACTATAAATCAGTTATTTTTTGTGTCAGCTTGTTTTTGTTGATTGCAACTTGAAATTGATATTGTCAATATTAATCTGAATTTTATTTTGGATATATTTTAATGTTTTGTTACAGTTATCAGAAAGAGTGTTAATTGTCAATATGCTTTGTTTTGTTAATAGTAACCATAAGTATAGAAAATTAATTATTTTAAATTATTTATATTGTAGGGCCAAATATTAATAACTAGAGTATGTTCAGTTTCTTTTACATTTTTTGATTTGTACTCATTGCAATAATATGACAACATAGTTATCTGTTGTATGTATATTCAAATAAGCATGTACAGGAGTTTTAGTAAACAAAGTGTAACTTTGATTTATTTTTTTGTAATTTAGTTAATGTATATGTATATAATTTGTACAGTTAAAATTAAATTGGTTCAATGTTTGTCTTGTTTTTATCATCACAACTAAGTGCAGTAGCATGCTAGTTTTTATATTTTTTTAGTTTGGTTGCCGTACTTTTAAGAGTAGGTTTTATCACAAAATTAACGCTTTGTACGTGATGATGAATCTGATCACCACAGTGATCATATCTGGTGTTAGTCCCAACTTTGTTGCAAAGAGCATTGAAATGTTTTGTGGTTTCGTACATTTATAGATTTTTTAAATTCTTTGTTTTGTAAAAAGAATAATTGCCGTTGTGCTTAAACTTATTTTTAGTCCTTCTTCTTGCAGTACTTTTATACAGTGCTTAGTGCACTCTGCATCAAGTTGGATACAGTTGCTCTAAAACTTTTGTTTACCAGGATAGTAATATCATCAGCGTAGCCTATGGCATTGAATGATAACTCTAACAAGAAACGCAACCAAATGGACAAAAATGTACCGACCAAAAACACCGAAACTTAGAATGTGTCGCATTGTGCACAACTCGAATTAGATATTATTTAATTAAATACATTTAATTTAATTATTATGTTTTAACTCAATTAAATAAATCTAACTTTTATTAAATTTTAGTAATTAAATAATAAATTAAATTTGAAAATATTGGTGTAGAATGTTATTATGGATTAAAATATTTAGTTCTATATATTTATTATTTTTTTGTAAAAATATATACATACATATCCCAATTTATGTATATTAATAGCAGTTTCTTTTATATTTTAAAACAACTATAGAAAAATATATATGTTATGTAATTAAAACATCAACATATAATATCTAAACGTAGCTTAAATTTTGTTTTGCATATGTTTTTTATTTTATTTTGTATATAAAATCTAATTTATTATCTTTGAAAAAACTTGCATTGTGCGTCATAACCATAGAGAAGTGTCTACAATTTTACAATCGACAGTATAATAATATCTGCTCTCATTTAAATTATTTTTTTATCCAAATTACATAATATATAATCTTTGTTGTTAGTGACAACAGATATAAAAGAATACTTTATACTATTATTTGTTGTATATAAATAAATGTTTAAAACACAAAATGAAAAAAAATGATACACATATATAAACTATTCACATCTATTAGGCCATGGTCATTTGACATACTTATTTCACCTGGTGTATAATAAATGACAACGTTAAATGACAAACTTAGTTTAAGCATTGTCAAAACTTTGGTAATTTATAATTGAAATTGTTTACTGTTTATTGTTAAATATTATTGTTGTTGGATTTAACATGCAGACATATACATTACTAATTTGGTTAAATTCATTATGCCACAGCAGAAAAAGTAATATGTTCAACAAAACTTTGTTGTTATTTTGTAAAAGTATTGTCTTAAAATGACCTCTATTGCAATTTCATTATATTATCTTTAGATTGTGCATTAGATTTATTATTTGATTTTGATTCTTTTGCCAATAAATAATAAAACATGTTTTTGACTGATGTGATTAGTCCAGTTTTCCAAAATTTGTTACAAAAATTTTGCCACATGTCGTTGGTATATTCCAAAAGAGCCTTAAACCATAAATTAGCAGATAGAGTCTTTAGTGGCGTAAGTAAGATTTTTAGATCTCATCGCAAAATATTGAAATTCTCTTCAGACGGATTAAACAAAAGTACATAGCTTTGTCATTTTTTAAATCATGTTATTAACTGTTAAAAAATGTAAATAAAAAATAACAAAATTTGGTCATAAAACATTAAAATATTGTCAGAAGTCGGGCATAAACTGTTGTAAAGTGTAATTTTTTTATGACACTTCAAAAAGAGCAAAATCTTGCTATAAAATATATAAAAATATTGTTAAAAACAGCAAAATTTAAATTTCATTTAAAAAATATGAAAAATAGTTTAATCCGGTTTTAAAACATTTAAAAAGTTTGTAAATCTACTCATAAAATGTAAAAAATAGCAAAACTCGGCATTGAAAACATTAAAATATTAATAAAAAGCACTAAAATTTGGTCAAAAACGTTTTAAAAATGTAAAATTTTATTCACAAATCGTCAAAAATAGCAAAATCCCATTTTGAAGCATCAAAATATTGTTAAAACGCTTTAAAATCCGGCTAAAAACGATAAAATTCTAATTTATAAAAAGCTAAAAATATTAATATCCAGTTTTGAATCATCAAAATATTGTCACAAAGAACCAGAATTAGAGCAAAGTTTTTTTTAATAAAAAGTCAAAAATGGCAAAATCCGTTCATAAAATTTAATTATTTTTATAAAATACTAATAATAGCTGGGTAATTCTACGATAGGTTGGACAAACGTTCTCACATCGACATCTCCGCTCAAACTTTGTACACATCTTTAAAATATGACAATATTAAAATTTTTAGGTTCAATACAGTGTAAATAGCGGTCATTTTTTTTTTAAGAATATTTTGTTTTCTTTTAGTTTTAGTGCTGTAAATAAGCAAAAAATAGTCAAAAACCATATTCAAAAATGTGTATCTTATAAGAAATTTTTTGTAAAACACTATCTACTCTTGGTTTTTTTAAATTTCCTGTGGAAAATAGAAAAAATACCAATAAAATTGTGTTCTACAAAATTTTTTCTATAAGATACCTTTTGAATATAATTTTTGACTATTTTTTGCTTGTTACAGCACAAAAACTAAAAAAAGACAAATATTTCTAAAAATTAAATTGACCGCATTTACACTGTATTGCACCTAAACATTTAAAATTTTAGAAATTGTTATATTTTGGTACCCCAAACATGTGCAAAATTGGAGATGTTGATGTGAGGTTTGTCCGAACTATCGTGAAATTACCTTGCTATAAAATTTCAAAATATTGTCATAGAAGACTCCAAATGCGGTTATACAGTTAAAAAGTGCCAAATTCTAATATAATAGAATGTCAATCTGTTCATAAAGTACAAAAATATTGTCGTAATGTACCAACAAACTGAAAAAACAACATTTTTTTTATAAAAAAATCATTAATGGCAAATTGTTTAAATCTAAAAACTAAAATCTGTTCAAAAATAGTTGAAAAGTGTACATATATATATTTATAAAAAATAGCAAAATTTAGTTATAAAAAAATATTGTTGGAAAAAACCAAAATCTGACTAAAAGTGTTAAGACTTTATAATATAAAATAAAAATAAAGACGTCAGGAGTTTTTATATAATAGTGGGTGGCTTGTCCATCTGAACCAAATAATATGGTACATTGTTAATAACCATCACAAATTTGACTTGCAGTTTGTTCAAAACAGGAATAAGGTAATTGACAACTCAATTTTATTAAAATTGTTACTCTAAAAATCTTTACATTTTTGCGTTCAAATCAGTTCGGCGTGTATGAAGCACTCCACTTGATTTATTTTAACTTCAAAATGTAATGTTTAGGAATTACATAATATGCCACAACAATATAAAAATATCTTTAAATTTTAACAAATAAAACTACAACCTCTGAATCATATTGAAGACTAGATTTAAGCAGTCTGTGAACATTGACTTTGAATAGTTATGGCTTATAAGTCTCGTAAAATACGAAATTTGAAAGTTTATTCTATTTGTCAATAGTGCGGTTAATGAAATCTATCTTTAAAGTTTTGGTCTTACATCTCTGAACTGTCAGTGAATTCCTAGCAAGTCTGGTACTACAAGTAAATATTTGTTTAAATAGCAACATTTCTTGTATTTTGTTTGAACAATGTCTATTAAAATATTTATAGCAAATGCAAAAATCTGCATCATTACCCCTGTGTTAATAATAATAATAATACTTTATTCACGGTATAATCTTACCATTTACATCTACATCAAATATACATAAACAATGATGTTTTACAATACAAAAATAAAGAATACAAAAAATAACATACATAAAATCGCACATATTAAACATTAGTCAGCATGACTTAGCTGACTTCTGAACGTAGATTTAGAGACACAAAATACATTAATATCAGTTGGTAAATTATTTGCAAATCTACACATTCTACCGAGTGGATTGTTAAAACCATAATTAGTAGAATGGGTAGACTCGCAAAATAAAGAAGAATGTCTGCTATGTCTATTGTTAGGTGCTACATGGAATGGAAGAGTACCAAGTAGCTCCGGACAATCAATTTCAGACATAATTAAAATACGCAAGAACGACAATTCAGCTCTTTTTCGGCAAATCTTCAATGGCGGTAGGTTGTACAATGAAGCAATGTAGCAGTAATCATAATTTACAGATAATATGCCGGATTTATAACTTTTTTTAAATTTGTTCAATACTACGGTTATGAATTTTATAAACAGGACTCCAAACTGACGGAGCAAACTTTAAATGCGAACGCACCAAAGCACAATATAAAAGTTTTAGTGTACGGGCTGATAAATCCGCGGACATGCACATGATGTTTATATGTTCAACAAATGTAAGTTTATGATCAAAAATATTGCCTAAATCTTTTATTTGTGTGACTTTGTTTAACACTTTAGTGTCAATTATATAGTTAAAAGAAATTTTACTTAAAGTTCTATGGAAACATATTGAAAAACATTTATCAGCAAAATAATTTATTAATAAAACACCAAGTATTTATAGAATCTAAGTCCAGTTGTAAAAGATGGCAGTCATTGAGAAATGATATTCTTCTATACATTTTTAAACCATCCGCAAATATAAGAAATGACGATGAATTGATATACTGTGGGATATCATTAATGAAAAGCAAAAATAAAATTGGTCCACAATGAGATCTTTGAAGAACACCAGATGAAACAAGAATGGGCTGTGACAAAAAGTTATTAATTTTTACATACTGCGTGCGATTTTTCAAAAAGCTGAATAACCAGGAAGTCACATAGTGATGAAATCCCAGAGCACTGAGCTATGGTAAAAACGTTTATATTATTCACTAATTGCAATAGGCAGTCTAAGACAAAGCACTGCAGTAAAAGAGATAACAGACTGTGTGCATTTGTTTGCAACTTTAACATATAATGTAGTTTGTTCCAGTTTTATTTTTAAACATAGAGTTTATTTATTATCTAACAAAGAATGATATACCTTTATTTTATATTGTCGTGGTATAGAAGCAAAATCAATATGCTTAAAAAAATTTAATATTTAAGAAAACACCCAGATTGTTATTACTTTTGATATAAAAGGTGTCAGACTTGTTGGTCTGTACAATTTATCCAAAGCATACGTAAGTCGCTTTGGTTTTAGTAAAAAAACTAACTGCTTTTTGTTTGGTATATATAAAAGTGCTAAGCTAGTATAAAAATATTACATAAAGGTAAGACTGGTTTTGTATGAGACTCCACGTTCTTCTTGGCTTTGTTGAATAACTACAAAATTGTTTCTTTGTTCTGCTATTTTTTTATACCATATGTTATGATCTCTAACTTGTTCTAGCTGTTTTAGACAGTATCAATTAACTAATTAGTATTCTGTAATACAAATCTCAGTTAGTTTTTGAAATTTTGTATTCTTGTTGAATTGTTTTTTTTTTAAGATTGAATTGTTGACTGCAACGTCTCACTTAACACGTATCAATTTTTAATCATTTTATTTAAATTTATAATTTTACTTTGCGTTGCGTTGCGTTTCTAAATGATAGTTTTTAAAATATATTTTATAAATTTCTCACTTCTTAGGTTAATGTTGCACCCAAAAATTAGCGGTATGTTATTGCCATTAACAATCAACTTTTGGGTCTTTTTTATAGGTGGAAGAAATGTATTCAGATCTGAAAATAATCTTTTTTCCAATTCTTTTTTTCTACTACGACCACTTTAGTTGTTACTTAGTTTCTAGAACAAAATTATATAATAGCATTAGTTTAATGCATGTTTTGCTATAATACGGAGATTGTATGCGAGTTTTTTGTTGTTTGAAAAACCCGTTTTTTTGACGGGATGCATATTTTCTAATTTGTCGCCTTTTTTAGGATAGGTGCAGTTCCGTCCCGTTTTAAATTGACTACTTGCTAGGTCTTAGTGCTTAAGTTGTTTTACATCTTAATCTGTTTATTAATAATGTCTGGTCGTTCTAAAAAACGGAGTTATGCATGTCCCTTTGTCATTTTGTCAATCTTGCCAACAATAAAAGATTTGATGCTATTTGTTTCTTTAGCATTCTAAAAACATTTGGAGTACATCATGGGTATTGCTAATACATTTTTTGTAAGAATAAATGTCTCTAAAAGTTGTTTTTAAAGTTTCTTTGTTTTTCTTACTTCTTTTACTATAAAACAAGAGTTATGCTTAAGTAAAACTGAGTGTTAATGTTGAGTTCTTATCTTCATCTTTTTCTTAGCCTTTTTGCGTGATTGCTAATGCTCTCTGAAAGGCAGTTTGTTGTTTTTTTTAATTTTCTTTTAAGTGCTTCTAAAAGCTGCTGCTTCTTGGTTGCTGTCAAATAATTGTTCTGACATGTGGTCAGAATAGAATTTGGCACTAACCTTGTTTGTTATTATTTGCAACATTTTTTGTGTTTATAGAGGTTTATAGAGGTCAAAAATTGGAAGGGATAATAGTTTTATTGCCAAAGCAAGACTACTGTGCAATGGTGTTGGCCCTCAAGCAATTCTCCTAATTGTCAGCTGGGGACGCCTTTAGAAAAAGTTTTTATCATCCCCTATTCTTAAATTATAGAGTTCAGATTAAGGCAATCTTACTTATCTATATTCGTAATTTAAAAAATATAAAAAAAAAATTAAACCTGGTAATTAAATTGAGTTTTATTTTGTTTTTATTTTATATTATTCTAGCGTAAGACGTACACTTTGTCCTATTTGTAGAAGTTATCATTGCCTATAAATAGAAAAATGTCTGCTAAGTCATACTCTTAAAGATTAAGCAAACAATTTGACAAAAAATTTAAAATTAATTTCAAAGTTTAATAAACAATTGAAGACTTTAAATTCTCATATAGTTTAAGACACTAAAAATTTCATATACGTTGTAAAAAAACTGATTTTAAAAATGAGTTAAATTGCTCGAGTTGCAATCGAAATTTTATGACACTCAAAAATACCGCGCCCTTAAAAGATATTAGAATTATATTTAGTTTTAACGTGTTATGTGTTATTGTTAAATAAGTAACACAACTTATTATTAAAAAGTATTTAATTGGTCAGTATTTAGAGTATTTATAATCATAATATCCACCTAGGAGGTGAACTATTATTAGCAGAATACCTAACTTTAAAATTTAATTTATTTTAATAAAACATATCCCAATTAAATATATGCTTAACATATACATTTATAACAAATAAATACTGCTAATAAAATAAATAAAATTTAATTAATAGTTTATTATTAAGTACTTTATTGGGAGATGAAAAACTTTAGGTACCTTAATTATATTATTAAAAACTATATCAAATATTCTAATATATACCAACGTCTGCAATCAAATGGAATAATGAGTATATTGTTCAACGTTGTCAGTACATACTGAGCTCATAGATTAAGCATTAAGACAAACACATGAATGTGAATACAATAATGCATAGAAAGTACCAATGGTATTTTTATATCGTGGACACCTACAATAAGACGTCCGACCTATAACCTCTAAGAAGTAACTTAACGACCCATGCTTGTGGATCCAAACAGGGCGACAAAAAGTGCTCATCAACCCACAACGACAATTACTTTTTATACCGTGTCAATAGTGTCTGTAAAAATCACAACCGTAACATCACTTCAAATCAAAAAGCGATAAGAATAAATCAATGATGGAATAACATACCGTCTACCTTGTATATTTGCGATGTATATGTTTCATGTTTACTCAATGGGGGATCTTCATTTAAAAAAGTAGACATACAATCGTAAAATATTCTTTGCATTATATAGTTATTTGCATGGTTTTATCGTTTTCCATGGAAAAAATGAAGAGTTGCAAAACGACGTGGTTTTGGTGAAATGATTGTATATAAGTTATTTAGACAAATAAGTAAATATTTTAAATTGCAATGGGAAATCAGAAATTATAATAAATAGTAATTCTAAACTAACAAGATGTTGAAGAATATATTAGTTTCATTTCATTCAACTAATGTACGGGGACAGCAATTGTTGCAAACTATTAATGAACTATACATATATAAAGAATGTTAATATTATATGTATAAAAAATAAATTCTTAGTCAGCAATTTTTAAATTATATCCGATCTGTAAATGTGTGGAACACATGCGTGCGAAAAAATGAAAGAAATAACATCTGGAATAAAGAACGTGATTTTATTGTTATTGTATTGTGTTAAATAATCTCTGGTTTTAATAATGTAAATATAACGTTATTATGCGGAAATGTCAGCAGTTATGTAATCAAAACCGAATGAAAAATAGCTGTTTATAATGATAAGTTATATAATATTGCTATATCAATCAAATAAATGTTTGGGAATAAATTTATTTAACGTTGGATTGCATATATCAGCAGTAATTTTAAAATGTATTGCTCCAGTGGACTAAAATTATCCTACCAAGTTAAGCTTGCATTTAATACATAATATAATAAACATGTAAAACCAAATAAAATATGTATGTAAAAAAACAGTCAACCAATATTCATCTATAACTATATAATTTATTGTATATAATTTTAAATAGTAAATGGTAGTAGAATTTCTAAAAACCATATTTAGTTAAATCATGTAGGTTGAAAGTGCATAATTTTTTAAAATATAAATGCTTCGTTTATTTCTTGAAATGATATATACATTATACCGTAGGTGTTACTGAGTCATATTGCATAACAATTGTCGTATTTTCATCATTTAGAATAGATAAGGTTAGGTCCGGATATTAACACCTCGGCAAGAATGTAAGCCCCTTGTCATTTCTCAATAGACAAAAGACCCTTGTCATTCATAGAAAATCATTTCTAAATGTCCGGTAATTTAATGTATTCATATGTTAGATATAAATTTCAAACATAAGTTTTACTACAAAAATATGTTTTCATGAATATAGAATACACCCTTACTTCACTTTTATTATCTCTGCTAGCTGACCCCGCATAAAGTAAGCCTAGTATTTATAGTAAGATTATCTACAAAATAAAAGTCCGATTGATTTTCCGTTTTGCCGGTTTGCCAAGATTAGATTTAACGATAAAACTAAATTGGACCGCCAATAAAAACAATAGGGACGTACTTGCTTTTAAAAAGTTTTTGTTTTAATGGGGGTCCTTTTAAAGGTAATTGTATTACTGCAGCAACGTAATGAATAGGCTGATAAGTTGATGTTTTTAAAGTCGTTTAAAAAGATTATTTATCACACTTATTATAATACCTCGGCTTAATTATAATATGATCAGATTGATTAAAAAATATTTTAATTATGTACAATCAATCTTGTTACCACAAATAAAAATATTAAAGAACTAATTTTGAATTATTGGTAGTTTAATTAATATAAACATTAATTAAATAGATATTAATAAAATATAATAAAACTGTACATGATCACATGTGTACAATAAATGTTTGTTTTTGTAGTAACCGATAATAAATAATCTGTCCATTATTAACCATTGATATGTCACTAATAAATTTTACATTGTTATAAAAAACTTAAGTAGATATAATTCAATAAACTATAAATTTATAGCACCAGAATTATTTTAATGGTTAAAATTAAATTTATTATGAAATAATAATGCACATTGTTATTAAATTTTAATAATTATAAATTTTAATATATTACGGTGTTTCAATTCAAAAAGTTAAATCAAACATGACATGCATATTATCTATTTGCTTGTTCTAACAATTTGCCTTGCAAATCTGGTTGATTTATTATGACTAAAGTTTTGTCGATACAATCTCAACTATTCCCATTCGCTTGAACCAATGAGTTCATCTCTATATCGGATATCTATTCTTTCAATTTTGTTAAATTTGGTTTGCTCCGATGCAATTACGATTACAATATTCAATCTATATTTTGCAAATTAGTTATTTAGTCTTGCCGTAGAACTTTAAACAGCATTAGTATTAATAAATTAATTTACTTATTATTGCTTGAAATCTTTAACACCAATGAACCTACTACTTACTGCAAATGATTACAAATTATAACTACAATTTATATTTATGTATACAGGTTGTTTATGGAAAACTATAACAAGAGAAGAGTAAGTTTATTATTTAGCTTTAAAACGATGCTTCATATACGATTTTTTTTCTTGTCTAAATAATACGATTAGTAAAATAAAAATAAAATTTTGATATACAAAAGTTACAAAAATTATTCGAAAACTGGTTAGAAAAAATATTAGAGACTAAATTATTTGTAAATTTTATAATGTATCTAATCAAAAAAATGAGTGTCAATATAGCCAAATCGTAATAGTTAGAAAACTTTTCAAATAATATAATTTTTTACTTGATAAATAAATGAAACTTTAAATATTTTATTTTATTTAGGGTAAACTGTAAATGCCTTTGCCAAAAACACTGGGCAGCCTGTACAGTCTAGTAGTATCAGGTTTTTACTGACTACATACCATCTTTTTCCTTCCTCTCTTTAAGGTAGTTTGCATGGCGTCACTTGCACGACGATTCTGATAAACCTGTTGTACACCTCTAATGTCTTACTTCTTTAAAAGTTCTGTTTTTTGAATAAAATTGAGAATCTTATGTCAAGGGATTACTTTAAGCTCTGCTTTGGTTAAATTGTGTTTGCCAAAGAAATTGCAGTTTGTAAGCTCTACATTCAGTCAGCAAGTGTAGCAAAGTTTTCTTTATTTTTTATACACCCGCGGCATAGAGGATCCATTCCTATTGTTATTATATGCATGTGCTTCTTAAAACTAGTTTTTTTTTGGCCTTGTATGAGACAGGTTCTGGTCTAGTAAATGTTCAAAAAACTAGATTTTGGTATTCAAGCTAGGCAAGGGGTTTAAATTTTACTACTAGTAATTGCAATGTTGCTTGACTATTTGTCATGATGGTTATTGGTCTGTTAGGGTATAATCTTGTTTCCACAATAACAGCCACTTCTGCCTGGAAAACCGAGGCATATTTGCCTAAAGTTAGTAACATTTGCTTCTGTTAGTCTATATTCTCGTAGATTCTAGTCTCGCTGCCATTATGGTTTTTGTTCCCATTTGTATACCAGAAAGTTCTTGTAACTGTTTTCAAAAGTATTTTTTGATTTTTTTTTTTGTTGTGGTATTATTACATAAATTGTGTTTTTAAACAATGACTTATAATAAAATCCAACTTTATTAACCTTAAAAATTAACCTTTTTTAAATTTTAAATTGTGATTCTTAGAGAACCAAACTTGAAAAATCTAACACATTAAAGATTAGATAATAATTAATAGTAATTGAAAAAGATCTGTGTATATTAGAGATCTTTAACTTTAAGTTATATTTAACTCAGTAAACGTCATATAATACCGTTCTATATGAGTTTGCAAAAACTGCACTCCAACAACTGGCTAACTAAAAATGGCCCATTTCCAAATACTATAACGGTTTAAGATTCAAAAAAGTGCACTTTTTGGTTCTACACCCGCACCTTTACAGCAATTAATTTAAAAAATATTAAACTCTAAAGTTTAGACTAAAAAAGTCACATCTCAAAACTGACATAATAGAGTTTTGTAAAATTTATACTGGAAATATAAAATTTAATTTCAAAATGTATAATTTTTGAAATTTTTAGGTTGTTAATTTTGTTTTGGAGATATAAAACTTTTGCAAGTAGATAGTTATAACTTTTTAAAACGCACAATAAAAACCATCAAGTCAATATTATCAAAACACGCATCATTTGCGACAAATACACAAGTACTTCTGTATACAGGAAAAAAAAATGTTGTGTGCAGATTTGCAGGCAGTAAAGTAAGAGATTTTGTTTTATAAAAAATTAAGTTTATTTTTGACATAATTCACTAAACATCTTCTAAAACGTGTTTGCCGTGCTCAATGATCTAAAAGCCAGACAAAAGGGATCTTGGTAGTTGAGGGGCTAATACTCAGGTTTAGAAGAGTGTTAGTTTCAACACACTGCTTAGGCCCTCTGGTACAACGGGAGGTTAAACCTAACTCAATTTTTATCAATTGGCTTGTTATCTTTAACTTTAGAGTGAGGAATTATTTATGTAGTGATAGATGAAAGGTTTGCATTGTGCTACGGTTAAAATTTTTTGTGCTTGCAAAAGTTTTTTATTAACATTTATAAAACCTTTATCAATCAATTGGCCCTGGCGACTTTATCAGTTTGTAATGTAGCATCCCATATGTGGCTCCGTGGTGAGTCGGGAAATTGAGTAATAAAATTAATGGAGTTTAATTATAGCAAATTTTTAAACCTCCAATAAAAAGACCTTACTCGTTTTTTTGGACAAGAGAGACAACAAAATTAGTAGAAAAAAGTAAGTATTTGATAATAAAGGTTTTCCCTTCTTAATTTACAAGATTATTTCCAACATTATAAATAGATTAAAAACATTAAATTCTTGCAAGAAGTTGAAAGATAATACCTTACTTATTTAAGTTAAGGATAGAATGCAAAGCAGTAAAATGCAAGAATGCACGGCATTAGAAAATACTGTAGTGATAAATTCTTTTAAAGATAGCATCAGTTGTTATACATAACTGTTAAATGCTTACAAGAACTGGCGTTGTAAGGCGTTATCAATTGTGAATGTTAACCAGCAGAAAGGATAGTGAAGTCAGTAATAAAACATTTATAATCTTAACATTTGACAATACTTGCCCGGTCCATCCGTTTATTCCGAATCCAATTAAGTGTTTTCAATGCTAACTTTTAGAACATACTTCAGGTATTGCACCACGTGCAAAATGTAGCAAAGCAAAACATGACTCTAATCAAAATTGACTACTGTACAATCAAGACCAAGGTCACAACATGTAGGACTTCAATCAAAACCACTCAAAATAAAAGTTAATTTTAAACCTAAACTATCTAAAGCAATAGCACGTATCGGGCTAAAACCAACTAAAGTAGCGACTCATTCCAAGTCAAAACTTAAACAAGTTAAGACTCAGTCTGAGTTAAAGTCTGCAAAGACTGCTACCGCCACCCTAGGTGCACACTTCTAGCATTTCTTTTCTCACAGACTCTAATATTGACATGTCGTTAGTGTTGATAAATTTAAAAGTTATTCCCGCACAACTTACTCTGACAACTAAAATGAAGTCAAACAGTGGGAGTTTCTCAAAATAATAATTCTGAAAAAAAACAGAAAACGCTAATAAACAAAAATAAATAAACAAACTACAAATAAATATCTGAAGAGTGGTGTGAAAAAATAAGAAGTAAGAGTCAAAGTATTCTACTAAAAACTGCAAATACAATAAATAGGCAGAAACAACAATCAACATACTATAGAACTCCAAATATGCAAACTATACGGAAAAGCGCAGAACACTATAAAACATTGGATTTGGAAATGTGTTGGAATAGCAGAAGGTGTAACAGTTTGAAACATCAGTTTTCAACTCAACCGTCATCTTTACCTGCACGCGGTGCACTCTGCTAGAGAACTAACATGCCTCTGACAACCAAGTCACGGCGGAATAACCAAAAATTACGAAAATGTAAAACCAGCCAGCGTAGAAAAATATAGTCTAACCCTTTGAATTCAAAACAGAAATAAACAAGAAAACATGATTCCAGTCCCCAGCGCCCCCAAAAGCATTAACCACGGCAGCGGTTGGCCACTCAAAGAGGAAAAAAGCGCTAAGAATATTTGGGCAAAATCAGGCTACCAAACCATAACTACATCTGCAAAAACAACATTATGGATTGGAACCTACAATATTCAAACACTAAAAACAGACGATAAACTCTACAAACTAGCAAACAAATTAGATAAGATAAAATATAATATTGTAAAAGCAAAATTTATCAAATAGGCAGCAAATGGATAAAACTCAACTCAGGAAACCACATGTACTCTGGTACTCTGGAGCAAAGAACAGCAGAATGGCATTTATTGTCAATAAAAAGATTTGCCAATACATAACATCACTTAATGCTATATCCGCAAGAGTGGCATACATTATGCTAAGCGTAACCAGTGGAAAGCATCTAAAAATAGTTTAAGTATAGTCATCCAGATAAAGAGAGCAATTTTAACCAAACTAAAGACCGCAATTGAACTAAAATCAACCACTTACAAAATAATAATAGGCGACTTCAATGCCAAAGTGGAACCCGGAGCTGGACAAACTAAAACTCCAACTAGAAAACTTGGTACTAGTAGTAGAAACAAAAGAAATTCTACACTCGTTAATTTCATTACGGAACATAACTTAATAAACTCATTTAAAAAAAAAATTGCAACCAAAAATAGACATGGCTCAGCCATTTTAATTAATCAAAGAAACATTGTACAAGATGTGATCGTACTCAACTCATTCGATGCAGGAAGTGACCATTGCTTAATGAAAGCAAGTGTAGTCATTGACAAACAACTTGAAAAGCAACTACTATTTTGCATAAATATCAAACGTATCAAACCAATCAAACTACAATCAGTCAAAAATTATTATCAGAATATGCTGAACCAACAATTAGAAAGAATAGATTAAAACACAGCACAATTACTAGAACCCGCTGACATAGACAGTTTTAACAAACAAATAACAACAATAAAAAAGTGTATCAGAACTATAAATAAAAAATTATTAAAGAGTCAACCATAACCGGAGATTGACAACAATACTAAGAAACTAATAAAACAACAAAAGAACTAAACAAACAACAAAAAAGAAGCACGGCAAAGTACAGAAAACTCAACAAAATAATGAAAAAAAAAAAAAAAAAAAACTTGATACAAAAAGATCAAAAACATAAAATGCTTAAGACCCAACATAAACCATAAAGATATATACTTTCTAGTAAATTTAACGGAAGAAACAATTTCAAATAAAGACAGTCTACTAAAAGTTGTTGAAGAGTATTATGCCCACCTCTATACATCAAAAACACCTGCGATAGCACCAAATTGGCACCACAAACAAAAAGTACAAAACAATGGTTCAGAAGAACTGCCTGAAATAGACAAAGATCAGGTATTGAACGCGATGCAACAAATAAAACCCAATAAACCACCAGGAAAAGATAAAATAACAATTGACATAATAACACTAGGTAGCAAAAGACTGTTTCTTATTATAACCAAATTTCTGAATAAGTGCCTACAACAAAGTAAAATTTTGGCAATCTGGAATAACGCACTAGTCATACTACTCCACAAAAAAAGAGGATAAAACAAAGTTAGATAACTACAAATCAATAAGACTTTTATCACACTTGTATAAATTACTTACTAAAATAATTACAAAAAAAAAACTGGTTTTAGAAAATCACAATAATCCTGGAAAAGGCCAAAATTGCTATAATATATCTAACATTAAATAAATTTAAAAAAGCTTTTGACTTGATCAAAACATGGGCATTCATACAGGCATTAACAAACTGTAGAATTAATTACAGATACACCACCCTTTTGCATAACATAGCAAATCAAGCTACAGCAACATACAAACTGCACAAAACTTAAAACCTGTAAGGATACAAAGAGAAGTAAGACAAGGGGACAGTCTATCACTAAAACTTTTTATTCTGGCTCTTAAAGATGTTTTTAAAAAACTTGACTGATCATAGAAGGGTATTACTATTAACGGAAAAAACATAAACAATTTACGATACGCAGTCGACGTAGCTATAATAGCAAGAAATTTTTAATTTATGTTTGTGTATTGTAAAATACTGCAGCGGTCAAAACATTTTACATTCTAGACACTATTGGAATTATTTAGTCATTTTTTGCTTTTAATTTTAATAGTTTGTGTAAATTAATTTTATCTTTGTTATTTATTTATTTTTTATTTTTTACGTTATTTTATAATTAAGAGATAAAATTTGGCATTGATAGTCTTTTTAGGCTAATATGCTATAAATCTCAACTTAATAATTGATCTGATAAATATTCTTTACTCGGTCATAGTATGCCAACATTTATTATATTATATATATATATTATATTTTTGATTTTAACACTAAAAAAAAAAAAAAAAAATTATTTAAAGTATTAAATTGATAATTTGAAAAAAAAAAACATGCACACGCGTATTAATACTATTTACCATAAATATAAAATATGCGTAATTTTATCAATAAAGTGATTTTATTGTTGGCATACTAAAAACTCTGTTTTGTTTTTTAGTGCAACCTGGTGTAGAATACGGTCCAGTAGTTTTTCTTAATTATAACATTCACATTTAAAAAACTCAGTTTACATTTAAAACATGTTTATTTTAATAATAATAATATCTTTATTATTATTATGGTGCAGTTAGTACAGATGTCCTTATTAATATTAAAAACTTTTTTTTAAACATTTATTTACTTTTAATATTATTTATTCAAAATTAAAAAAAAATTTAAATAACTTATTATGTCACAATACATAAAAATAATATTGAATTGAAATCACACTTGCTAAACCTATCAGTTTGAAGTCTGGATTTACGCAGTCTGTAAACATGAACCTTAAATATTTGAGGCTTTTAAACCTTGAGAAACACTAAATTTGGAAGTTTATTTCATGTAAATAATACGGTCAAAAAAAATCTCTCTTAAAAGTTTTGGTTTGTTATCTTTAAGTTGTCAGTCAATATTTGTTAGAATTTTTAGCTTGCGTTCTACTACAATTTGAAATTTGTTTTTAGAAGGCAATATATCTTATATTTTGCTCAATATTGGTTGGCAATGATCCAAATAACTTATTTTTGAATAAAATTTAGAAGAGACGATGCTGTTTCAAATGTTTATTCTTATACTCTTTTTTATTGTGCATTTTACAGTTTTTACATGGCCACAGAAGTCTTACGACTTGTTTGAAAGAGGTTGATAGGACTAACGGCTTAGCAAAAATTAAAAAGAAATAAAAAAATGTTTTTATTAAAAAATCTTAGTTTTCTAGATAAAGAAAGATTTTAGAGATAAAAATGCGATTAGCTTTGTTACTGTGAATCATATCTTTTTCAAATGGTATTAGATTATCACAACGTTTACAAGGTTTTTTATAATCCTGATTAGTCTATTTTTAACAAATATTGATGTACTTAAATGCTTTTTGCTTTTTATTAATCGCCTGTTTTGCCTAAATTGATATACAAGTATTTTTGTTTTGATTTATTATCAAAAAATAGAACAATAATTTTTATGATATTTTGAATAGTTTTTGTGAGATTTTATGCTGCAATATGTGGATTCTCGGAGTATTATGACTTATGACCAATAAATATCAAAACTTTAATTATTAAAAAAATTCTTTTATTTTTATTTATTTTAAGAAACATGCTATTATAACCAATGTCTTGAATTTTGTACGTCGTCAGTCTAATATATGTTTGATGTCTGCAGATAAAGACACGAGATAATAATTGCAATCTAGTAGATTAATAATAATGAACAACGTTTTTTTTTTTTAGACACAAAAATTAATGTTTTAAAAATACAAAAAAGATGCTAAGCACTAACCAAACACCAAATAATACATTGACATTGTACTTGAATTGTAATATAGATACAATATAAAGAAAATAAACGATTGAAGAAATGGTATGCTCAAAAAAATAAGAACAAAACTTATTAAAAGATAATAAAATAAAATAATTAGATAACGCCAACTAAAAATCAATATATAAAAAAGTTGCAAAAAAGAATTTAGATACGTTCTTTTTAATAAAAATTAAAATTGGTAAAAGTTAATTTACAAAATGCTTAGTGTTATAACAAATAAAGTTATAATAAATTAAATTATTTTTTTATGACTAATTAATTGTTTTATTTTTGTTTGTAAATTAGAAACGTTAAACGCGACGTGAAATACAAGTCAGTAATATAAATTTAATATTGACCCAGTAAATAACATTGCAATAGCTTTTCCGCAGTGTGTAAGTGTAATAATTAAATTTGTTAACATTTCCAATTCAATGAATCAGTAAAATATACACGAACAAGTTTTCCGTGATGCGAGCAATAACCATACATTAATTGGTATACACATAAATATATGTACCTACATTAGCATTGAAAACAATAAAAATTAGTTCATGTTATTTGTGTCAAGGAACATATTTTCAAAAGCATTTGTAATAATTACTAGTAATAATCATGTCTATATATAGAGTATTATTTATCTCATAAAAAATGTTTCTAGATTTATAGTTTACATCATATTTTCTCGGCAGTAAGCTACACCTTGCTTCTGATGATGTGATGACAACGCAAATATCGACCTCAATAACAAATGCAAATACTATATTCTCAAAGCTGTAATCATCGTCTAGACATAAACGTGCGTTTATACCACCTACATGTAATATGCAAGTAATTATCATACTAAATCTCATTATTCAATTATATAGAATAATTGATATTGAAATTTAATTACGTAGAATCGAGGAAGTTTGATATAATTATTATGTATGTATTAAAAAACTATAACGATATGTTGCTAACTAAAATTAAATACATACACATATAATTTCATTCAATAGTAACAAGTCATGTAAAAGATATTAGCAGCGGAAAAAAAATAGTGAATATAATATTTGTATTCAACTTTAAAACTTTCTTAGTGAGTTTAAATTCTTAGAAGTTATTAAGAAATTTTAATTTCTTTTTTTTAAATATAAAGTTCAACTGACCATAAAACTGTTTCCTTATATTTTAATTATATATGAAATAAACAAGAAACCATAAAGTTTTCAACGTCATCGGTCAATTTTACTAAAAGTTACTCATATAATTTTATAAAATATTATGACTAACCGTTGTATATACATAATTCATTTTTGTTGGTGTTTATAATAACTTCTAAAATTAAAAACGCATAACAAGTCCGCCCAACCGATCTTAAAAATGATTTATAAGTGCATAAAGCTAAAAGTGTAATATTCGAAATGGGTTTTTAATTGTTTTACAATATTGTATATCTTCTTGCTTGTCATATTTTGTCCACAGTAGCGGAATTTTCAGTTGGCAAGTTTGTACTAAATTTACACACCCTAAGAAATTAAAGGTAGAATATAAATTTAAATATATATGTTATTTTTGACTGGCACAGAGAATTTGTAATTAGTTCAAACGTGTAGCTCGACATTAAAGCTGTAAATTTATAGAAACCCAATTACTACACTCATAAACAGGAACGGTCGGAGCAATATTTTAGTTTGCTGCGTAATTTATTAAGTGTGTGTATTTTATTTTAAATTTATTTTATTTCAATTTAATTATTCAACGCAGTTAAGTATTTATAATAATATTTCACTGTTATGTGAACTTAGTGTCAAGAATTTGTTTATCAGATAGTATAACCAAAGATATAAAAAATAGTTATTTTTGTATCTATTTTAGTAGTATATCTTCACAGAATAACTGTTTTTAATTTTTGAAAATAGAAAAGAAAAATTGATATTTTTTATAAACTAATGCTAGGAAGTACTTTTAATGCTTCTGTGTTAATATAGTACAAATAAAACAAATCCAGCATGTTATTTTCATTATACAAAAAAAGTATTGTTATCTTTATTTTAAGTTACATCTCACTGAGCTTGCTCCACGGGTAATATTTATACCCTTATAAATGTAAGTGTAATGATACCAATTTTAAAAGTACGGAAATAAAAACATAACTTTCGAGCAATTAATTTGTTTACATCCTAATTTATTTACGCTATAGTTAACTTCCGCGCGTTGCGCTTCGATTATCTACCTTAGCCTAAGGCTGCAAAGTACATTTTCCACCTCAGTTTGTAATTTACTATTACAACTTTTATATAAATGTTATAAATTACACAATACATTAAGAGTGTTCGATTAGCTGATATTATCATTTCATATTACTTAAAGTTATCAATATGCTGTTAAGTATAAGTAATAATGTATAGTTATGATAAACAAATCACATTTAACTAAAGTTGTTAAACTTGTAATACAAATTTTAATAAATTTTAAAACAAACGGAACTAATTTTTAATCTTATTTTTGAAACAACAACATTTTGACGCCCATTGACAACAATGATAGTAAATTATTTGTTGCCATTAAGTAAAATGGCATGTTTTTATAAAGATCATGCTTCTTCGATTTACCATCAAGTATTTTTTTTTTTAGTTGTAAAGGCCAATATTTTAAGGCTTACGCTTATGCTGCTACCGCACAAACTGCCTTTGAATATGTACCTGTAAACAATATTTACTATCGCACCTGTTAATTGAGAGAATGGAGGCGCTGTAGATACTGACAACGCCTAGTATCTGGTTCACACACACTCTCATATTAAATGTAATTATTTCTTAGAAAATGTCAGCCAAAGCTGGTGCTCAAACCCAACTGAACCACTCTCCGGGGTTTTTCAACCAATACAAGCAGAGCCTAACATGTTTATTTTTAAGTCTAGAGTATCAGTTTAAAATAACTACAAAACATGTGATCAACAAAATCCATGTTATTTTGTAAACTGACTTTCAATTAAGAATTAGAGATTTTTGACATGGTAAACATCTAAAATAAATGCGTACGTTGGTAAGATAAGTATTGTGTTTGCATATAGTAAACTATGTTTAAATGCAATCCAAAAAAGTTTCTGCAGCGTTTTGTGATTGTTGACAAAACATAGATCCATCACTAGATGCCAAAAATAAAAAATCAAAATAGTAAATTTTTTTAATAAAATTTGATTTTAAGAAAAAAAAAACGATTGCTACAGCAAAACATGTTGGTCAATAATTCTTTTTATGTGCAAAGCATCGCCTTTATTGACTAGTGGCTAAGTGATAAAATAATTACAAAACATTATACTAGATTATTGAGCCAATTTTACGTTGAATAAATGAGAAAATAACCAAAAGTATTTTGTCACTATAAAAGCGCACAAGGTATTCAAAGCTATTTTTTATGCTCATTGCTAGAAGTAAGCAAGACATATATTACTAACTAACAATATAAACTGTCATTAATCTTGCTTGCTAACAATATGAACAATTTATTTATTTATTTATTTATTTACTAGTCAACGGAAGTCATTACAAAATAAGTATATATTTACAACTTAAAAAACATAAATTAAACATAAAACAACTAATACTAAAAATAAGAATAAAACTTAAATAGTTACAAAATATTAAAAAAGTTACGTATTTGTGACAAGTGCACGTCGCATCCATTTAAATTTTGTTGGCATGCCGCAAAATATGTGTAGATGTAGAGTGCACCGCATAATCAGCACGTTTGAACGGTATATGAAATAAATAGTCATTTCGTAAAACTCAAGCTGGAACATGAATAACTATTGAGATGAGCAAGTCAAGACAGTCAATAATTTCACGAATTATTTTAAAAAGTAGTGTCACGTTAAAATTAAAAATCTGATCTGTTTTTGAGTGCATCTGTTATATAAGATTCATACAACAAAAGGTTGGATGATATTGATTTGCCAATTTGAAAACCGTGTTGATTGAGAGCAATTTTAAATTGCAGAATAGCAGTCAATTGACAAGTAACTTTTTAAAAACTATTGGAATGACTGATAAAATATATATAAATTTGTTTGTTACATCATTTTTAGCACCAAACTTATAAATCGGAATGACATAAGCTTGTTTCCAGCAAGTAGTAAAAGTACCCATAACCAGAGATAAGTTAAATAAAAGCCATAAGGGCCGACAAAGGGCAAACGCAGATTTGTTGAGTAAGAAATCAATTAATCTATTAGGCTTTGGACAGTTATTAGGTTGTAATACTGATAGTTTGTTGACAACATCAGATATTTTTAAAACAATATGCTATACATTTATATAGATAGGAATAGATGGTAAAGAATATGTGCTGAGTGAAATGCCGTCAGCGAACTGTAAACTGACCTAAAAAAATCAGCAAATAGATTTACAATGCTACTAGTGGTTATAATTTAAGAATTACCATTTGTGAAAGTAGATAGAATATAGAATAGAATAGAATATTTTATTGGTACGTAAGCCATATAAAACGGATGTACAAGTCATAATTACAATACAAAATAATAATTACAATAAAAATAATAAAATACACAAAGTTAAAAAAACTATATATATATAGGTAAATACATTAACAATATACATATATTGACATACATTAACTAATTAAAATGTATCACAGAGATATTCATTTAGTGTATAGTAAGCTTTGCCTGCAAGCAAGTCTTTTACACTGTTTTTGAATTTATTAAAATCATGTATGTGTTTTAATTGTGTTGGTAACTTATTATACATTTTTTTTCCAGCGCATGAAGGTGCTTGTTCGTATTTTTTTGTAAAGTGTTTTGATGTCATTAACATTTCAGAATGCCTCGTATTCCAGTTATGATTGTTTGCGTTGGTAGTATAAGTATTTATATTACGTTGTGTGATTAATAGTAAACATTTATAAATGTATAAACTGGGAAACGTAAGTATTTTATGTAGAATAAAAGTACTTTTACAAGATTGTCTATAATCTAAATTAAAAATTGTTCTGATTATTTTCTTTTGAGCAATAAAAATTCTTGTTTGTCTGTTGAGTTTCCCCACAATACTATATTATAAGACATGAGTATACTAAAGAATAGTATACGTTTAAAAGTCCTTTAGTATATAATGTTGATTTCAGTTGTAATATAGCATAATATGACTTATTTATTTTAGTGCTCACATTATCTACTTGTTTTTCCCAATTCATGTTTACATCAAGATAAACACCTAAAAATTTTGTATAACTAACCGTATTTATATTGAGACTATTAAGATGGAGTTGTACTATTTCATTGACTTTACGGTTGCGGAAATACAAACATGCTGTTTTTTCTAAATTTACAATGAGACAGTTTTGTTTGCACCAACTTGTAAATTCTTTAATGACAATTGAAATTGATGATTTCAGTGCATCTGGAGTTTCTGCCGAGATCATTATAGATGTGTCTTCCTCAAACATAACGATTTTTCCACATGATACATTATTGGCCAAATCATTCACAAATAACAAAAAAAGTAATGGTCCCAGGATAGATCCTTGTGGAATACCTGTTTTTATGTCGTGCAAATTTGAAGTATACTGTCCAACTTTAACGCAGAGTTTTCTGTTTTTTAGGTAAGAATTGATAAACTGTAAAAAATTATCTCTAAACCCAAGCGCATAAAGTTTTTCAATAATAAATTTAATGTTTAGTACATCGAACGCTCTTGACTTATCAAAGAAAAGTCCTGCTACCAAATTGCCTTTATCTACTTCTTTATAGATTTCTTCCATAAATTCATAGGCTGCAGTTTCAGTTGACCTACACTCTCTAAAGCCATGTTGAACACTAGATACTAAGTTATTTTTATTTAGAAACTCTACCATTTGGTTGGAAATAACTTTTTCTATAACTTTTGAGAGTACATTTAACAGAGCTATGGGTCTATAATTATCAATGTTGTAGGAATTGTTTTTTTTTGTATATTGGTATAACAAGAGCTGTTTTAAGATCAATAGGAAATGATCCAGAGTTGACACATAAATTAATTAAGTAGCATATAGGCTCACTAATGCAATCAAAAATTGTTTTAAAAACTTTTGTTGATATACCATCCAAACCTGCACTTTTTTTGTTTTTCAAATTGCAGATTACTTTTCTTACTTCGGTGCTATTAACTGAATTAAAAGTAAATGTTTTTTGATTTGGTTCAGACGTTGTACAATACTGTGAACGATTTTGCCCAAAATGTTTTAATAATGATTTTTTCGTTATATTTGCAAAATATGTTCCAAACGTTTCAGCAAGTTCTTTGAAATCATCAATTTCTCTATCATCTTTAATAATTGTTAAATTATTGTGTACTTGTTTGCGACCCAGCTTTGAATTAACAATATTTCAAATTTGTTTTGGCTTATTTACAGCTTGTGTAACTAGATTAGAATAGTGTATTTGTTTTTTGTTAAATATCATCAATTTATATTCTTTTTTCTTAGTTATGTATAGATTTTGAATGTTTATGTCGTTTGCATTTTTCATAACCCATAACAAATTTTTCAGTTGTTTACCATTATTAATTAATTCATCATCAACCCATGCATTGTCATTAATTAAACCCTTGTTTTTATTATATTTCATTGGACAAGTTACCTCAATTGCCCACAAAATTCTAAATAGAAGACATAAGTTTATTAAATACAATATTGATATCTGTAATTTGGTATAAATGTTCAAAGCTGAAGCTACTTAAGAATGTATTTAATTTATTCAAGTTATAACTACTGAAATTTCTGCTAGCAGTTTGAATATCGTTATTACAAAGTTTATTTCCCTCTACTTTTAAATTACAGATATTGGCTAAATGATCTCCTATATTTGGTTAAACAATGTTGGATTTATACAAGTTATTTTCTATATTTGTTATAATATAGTCAATTTTTGTAGATGAAGTAACATTATTTTTATTTGTAAAAACTCGAGTTGGGCCTTCAGAAGTACAGCTTAAACTATAATTCAACATAAAATCACATAAAAGTTTTTTTTCATTTGTGTTTACTAAAAAATTAATATTAAAATTTTCACAAATGATTAAGTTTTTGCATAGGGTGTTGGTATAATTTAATATTACTGCCAGTTTTGATAAAAAAATGTTTAAATCACCATTTGTAGACCTATACACACTTAGAATACAATATTTATTTTTACCAATTGTTAATATAACAGCACAGCACTCACAATGTAGTTCTTCAGATAATTCTTGAACTCTTGGTACGTTTGTTGATAATGCAAGTCGATCTTCACATTTTGTATATATAATAGTTCCACCATGAATATGACGTTGACGACAATAGGTAGTTGATATTTTAAACCCTTGAAGAACCATTAATTCCACATTGTTTTTATAACACCAATGTTATGTCTGATTACTGCTACGTTTAGATTTGACGTGTTTGTGGCAAGTTGTAATCGCCAATAATATAAACAGTGTTGCATTCACTAATTAATTCTACACTTTCACTGTGACGTTGGTAAGTAGAGTAGAATATAAACAGTATCTAAAATTATTTCAATACTGCCGATATCAACACAAACATACAATTCTTCATAAACAGAGCAATTATCAAGTATTTTATATAAATGGTACTTATTGGACACGGCAATAAGTACGCCTCCGCCACGTAATTTTGATGTTGCAATATGATTACGATCACACCTGTACACTTTAATAATTAAAAAATTCTAGTTTTAAGTCTGTAATAGAGCTTATCAGCCACGTTTCACTAAGAATAAAAATATTTTGCTCCATTAATGGTATATTGGCATTTAAAGTAAACAACTTTGTGCGTAGTCCGCGCACATTTTGATAAAATAATTTTATATTTTTTAACTTGGTACAGCTGGAGGTCACATCTATAGCACATGCAGACAATGTCAATAGAGATAGACGTTGAGAAGAAGCCGCTACATCGATGTCAAAGGTTTGAATATTGTTGTTGATAAGAAACCAGTTTTTGGCAGTTTATGTTGGCGGCGGCGATTAGTAAGTAAACGTACAAATACTCCTTTAGGATAACTTTAACAAAGTAAATTTGTATATTTACATTATTATTATTTTATATAAAGAATTCTCAGATTTGCCACTTCTCTTGATATAATGACTATTTATATTGTTAGCAATAAGATTTGTTAAAATGGTAATAAAAGTTTGTATTGTTAGCTAGAAATATATAGACAGCAAAACAAAAGCAGAACTGGCTAACTACTATAATTTGTTCTTTTTTTCAAACAAAGTTTATAAAAAGTTAAATAATAGTCCAGTCACAAGTTAGAAAAGCTTAACCTGAAGTTGTCAACCCAATACATAAACTGAAATCATTTAAGTTTTAAGTTTGATTAATTTTAAAATAATAAATTTAAAAAAAACGTCTGATTTGTCAATTGTCTGAATTGTCAAAAGTTTATATTTGTTTGTACGGTACAAAGAATTCCCTAGTCAATAAAATCTTGATAATTTTTTTTTAACCAAATTTTTCATAGATAATATTTCTAACATTTATCTGTAGCGGAAAAAAAAACAAACACGTACAGCAGTTATTAATTATTTTTGCATTTTTTACAAATTTATAAGGAAAACTATAGTGTTTACTTCTGTTTGCATAGTTAAAATGTGTAGTTGTCCTTTCCTTTCTCTACCTATTTAATCTGTTTTTTTTTGTATTATTGTATGTAATTCATAACAATTTTTAATCAAAATAATTTAAATGTAATTTTTTACTTCTCTGTATATTTTATGTTTTACAGTCGTATAAACCTATGCTTTAAAATTGTTTTTTTTTTAATATTTATACTTGTTTGTATCAGCGTCCGATGATGGCCTTGTAAAGATTAAAATCATTTACGGTTTTTTTTTTTAATATATTTGTGATATGGTACAAAGTAAATGTGTTTTATTTATTTTAATAATAAATGAAACTAAATATAATTATTGTAAGTGTTAAAATACATTTTATTTTATTTATTAAAATTGCTTTTTTACTTTTTGTTGTAAGGCGTATATTCTTCCTATCTTTGATATCTTCTCAATTGTTCCTTTTTCTTGTTGCCTTTTCCTTTATAGCGCTGTTCCATTCTTTTCTTGGTTTTTCTTTTTTTTGTTTTTTTGTTACTCTTGTCTTTTTTCGCTCATTCTTCTGATATGTCCATACCATCTCATTTAACCTTCCGTATTTTTTTCTTGTATTGGTTTTATATTTAAATTTGTCCTGTATGTCTTGTTCCTTATTTTATCTTTTCTTGTTTTGTTTTTGATCTTCCTAAGAAATTTCAACTCCATAGCATTTATTTTTTCTATTTGTTTTCCTGTCATTGTCCATGTTTTACATGTTTTGTATGTTAATGTTGGTCTGATTACTTTTTTTACAATTTCTGTTTTTGTCGCTTTTGATATTTCTTTTTTGTTAAAAATAAGTGTTTTTTAACATGTTATATATTTTTGTTGTTTTTCCTATTTTGTTTAAATTTTCATTTTCCAATATTCTATTTTTACCATTTTTCTTTTTTTCTTTGCGTGTTTTATTGTCTTGTCTAGCACAATTTGAAAGAACAATTAGCTTTACACACATCCTTGCTTCACCCCTTACTTTGTTTAGAATTCTTTTGATTCCTTGTTGTTCATTCTGACTATGTTTTTGTTTTCTGTGTACATGTTTTTAATTACGTTTATTATTTTATTCTCAATTTTTTTTTAGTTCTTTCCATATGTCTTCTCTCTTAATTCTGTCAAATGCATTTTCAAGGTTAACAAAGCATACGTACATTATTCACTCACTTAGCTGTCTTACTATAAATATTAGATCCTTTCTGCTTCTTCCTCTTCTAAATCCACATTGGTTGTTCCCTATTGTTGTTTCTAGTTTGTCTTTCATATTTTTTTTCAATAATTCTAGTAAATATATTGCTTGGTATGCTTGTTAGTGTGATTCTTTTATAGTTTTCACATTTCCATTTATCTCTTTTTTTATGTATAGGTAGAATTATTTTTTTATTCCCATTCCTGATTATGTCGTTTATTAATTCCGTTATTTGTGCAACTTTCTCATCTCCCATGTATTTCATTATTTCCAGCGTTATTTCTTCTGTTTTCGGTGCCTTCCCGTTCTTTAATTTCTTAATTGATTCTATTACTTTGTCTGTTTTAATTTCTTCTAATTCTTTAGTTCTTCTGTATTGTAGCACTTCTTCTTCTTTTTTTGTTTTGTTTTCTTCTGCTTCTTGTTCTGTTAGTTCTTGGAAGTATTGCTTCCATCTTTCCATTATCTTATTTCTTCTGTTATTATTTTACCATTTATATCTTTTATGTTCATCATATTGTGTTCTTTCTTTTGTTTTTGATGTTTTAACGTTCCGTAGAATAGTTTTTGGTTTTAGTTGAAGTTTTCATTTTTTTTTTTAATATTGTTTATGATTTTATCTTTGTTTCTTTTATTATTTTCTTTTGAGATATAAAAAGCCTAGAAACTATGTTTTTTAATCTTGTTAAGTAAGATTTATTGACATTTCAAACACATCAAAAATATTTTTGAACAGTAGATAAAATATTTTTGAATAGTAGATAAAATATTTGTTTAAATTTAATTATACTAAGTAAAAAGATGAAGTTATTTTTGAGGTATTGATTAAATATTTAATTTGTCACTTATAAATAAATAATTATTATTTTATACTATTATGAGAAAACAAATAAGTGTAATAGCGTTTTAGAGTAGTTATGCTGCACGTGCATAGATAATAATGATGTGGTTGCATACAATATTCAACAAATTAGTAAGTTCAAGCGGAACAGTTCTCCTAACTTATAAATTATAGGTTCGATATCCTTTCCCCAAATTATACAAATTTATTATAATATATTCACTCAATAACAAACTATTAAATTAATATTGCATGTTAGCAATTGGTAAAATTTATAAAACTAAAACAAGTATTAAACCTAAAAGTATAATTTATATTACAATTACTCACTCGAAAGGCAACTGTAGCCAAACTTGTTATTTAATAAAGAATTATATAAAGTAAACTCTCTGTCTCAATTCTAAATTTAAAAAAATTAACAAAATAAAAACCTTTTGTGTAAACCCGCATTATATAATCAATACAACACAAAATCTAAATCTAGTAGCAATACAAAATTAACACAATAATAGTTAATGTTTAATGTTCTATATACATTCTACATGTCTAATAAAACTAATCGATGCCACCTTTTATACTTTATAAAAGACAATTTCTTTTTTAAATTTCAAAATGTGATATTTAGGAATTACTTAATATGTCACAACAACATAAACAATCCACACTTGCTAAAACTATTACATTGCAGACTAGATTTAAACAATCTGTGAATATTAACCTTGTATATTTGTGGTTTATAAGTTTCAAGAACTACCGAACTTGAAAGTTTATTCTACGTGTCAATAGTACGGTTAAAAATATCTCTCTTAAAAGTTTTGGTCTTGCATCTCTAAACTGTTAATAAATATTTGTTAGAAAACACAAATATCTGCAACATACGGTTTTGTTGTAAAGTATCTAAGTCATTAGTCAAATTATATAAATTTAAACAGACAGAAAACCGGACAACTAAACGTAAATTTAATAACATAAATAAATGCTTTTATAAACTGATCTTTGACTGGAAACAAAACAAATGAACACAGGCATGCAACAAAATTAAAGGCGTAAAGCCTGGCTACACAGTGCGAGCTAGCATGCGAGTTGGCCTAGTCAGTTACTGCATTATACAAATTACTGTTCCTTGCTATTATAGTATAATGAAGTCACACTCTTTAAGGTGGGGAAATTGTCCCATAAAACTATCGTGTAGCTTTTCTCGGAAGTTAATTAAGATAATTCATTTCTGTTTTCGGCATTATTATGAGTATAATAACAACATTTGAATAAGCTATTTTGGTAAAAATATATTAATAAATAAAAAAGTTTAGTGGTAAAAATGGTTCAATTTTTTTCAAACTTTCATATTAATGATATATATATATATATATATATATATATATATATATAATAAAAATAATGCCGCAAAAATTATCACAAAATGATTATTTGTTTGCTGAGGATACTTTTGGGTGTAAACAATAAGCCCACCGATGGCTCCGCCTATTACGTACAATTGGTAGTTTGATTTTATTGGGTGATCGGCGCGGTTTACCACGGAACCATTTGTGACAATTCTGTCTTTAACCGTTTTAAAGCCTAGTTACACGGTGCAAGTAGCTGCACTGCAGTAACTGACCAGGCCAACTTAGACGCTACCTCGCACTGTATAACCAGGTTTTTAGTTACACAGTGCAAGGTAGCATCCGAGCTGACCTAGTCAGTTACTGTAGTGCAGTAACTTGCATCGTGTGACCGCATCATACAAGATGCCGTCCCTGTCTATTTTTGTATGATAGGGAGCAAGTAGCTGCATTGCAAGTAACTGACTATGCCAGCTCGGATGCTAACTCGCCTTGTGTAACTAGGCCTTAAGGCACCAAAAGGACGCAACTATTAGTGAAAACAATAACTACAATGACAATAAACAAACTGAACCTGACAAGTGCTATGATCACTATTTTGAAACTGACTAACTTCAGACAATGCACAAATAACTGAAAACAACTAATTTCAGATCTAGAAATTCAGTTAAAATTCTTCTTCTGGTGCAGACAAAATTGTAAAAAAATCTATAAACGCCTGCATAATAACATCCATTCCTATATTATAAAATTCCTTAACTTGCTTATTTCATCAATAATAATAAAAGTGCGGAGTTGTTATCTTTCCGGTAATAGCTAATATTATTGAATATATTAAGCACATGCTATTCAACTATCTAAAAACTTTTATACCAATACACCAGTATAATTTTGCCACCAGTAAACTCACAATCTACCTTTTATGTATCTTTACTTCCAATATACAAACAACTAATCTGAAAAGTGGTCAGACTGCTGCTTTGTTTCTTGATATAAACAAGACATTTGACTTTGTCTGACTTAAAGATCTTCTATATAAACTCTCAATTCTTAAAACTCCCGCTGACTTAATACAGGGAATTTATAATTGAATGGGATTATGTAATCACTTTAAATATGCCGCCTTTTTAAAATTGTCCACTATTTATATTTTTATTATTGAATCTTACTTTAGGAATGGGCTGTTTGATAATGAGAAATGGCTCTATTCTATTCCGGATTGTGTTCGAGAGTTTACTACTAATAATTATAAACATGTAAACATATAAAAATGTTTTTATTATTGAGTTCTAAGATAAGCAACTTTATTTACGCATTTTTACAGCTAGACACAAATATTGTAGCTTGTATAATAGGCAACTTAATATACATAAAAAAATATGTATACTGTAGTTGCGCTAATGCCTTTGACTGTTTTAACAATTTTTATTTGCGCTTACATTTTATACATTCTATTGGCGACGTTGTTCTGAGTGAAAATGCTAAAACGGGCAAAGGCATGACTTTAACGACAGCCAACATAATTTTTGTGTGTATTAAGTTGATTTTATATTTTCTATTTTTATTTTATAAAATCCTTTTATATTATTCATATTAATAAGGTAATGATTTTATTTTATTTATTTATTTTATTTTATTTTACATACATGTTTCGATGAGTGAGATCATCATTTTCAATGTATTTATTGTATATTATATTTCAAGTAAATAATAAATCAGTTTGAAATATAATATACAATAAATACATTGAAAATGATGATCTCACTCATCGAAACATGTATGTAAAATAAAATAAAATAAATAAATAAAATAAAATCATTACCTTATTAATATGAATAATATTAAGTTGATTATTATACCAGCCACACAATTACTGTCTAGCTGTAGAACGGCACAAACGTACATTAGATAGTTACATAATCCCAAACATTTATAATCACCCTGTCTCTTATAAAAAAACCTTCTTCAAAATAGAGAGCTACGCATCTATCCTGAACAAGAAATTCCACAAAAATCTCCTCTTTTCCCTCTGTTTTACAATATTTACTACTATGACATATTAAGTAAGAATCTTCAGCATTTTAACCATAGTCATATATACTGCAATGTGCTGACAATTTTGTACTTGTATCTCACTTACAAAATTGCATTAGTAGTATTCAATTCCTACAAACTTTAACCAACAAAATGCAAACCTGGTTTAGTCTGTGGAAGTTATATGTCAATTCCAACTTCTAATCTTTTACCACCGTATATCAAAAAACTTATTATTCACTTTAACAATGCAATAATTGCACCAACACCTTGTTGTAAATACTTAGGTGTGCTTTTCAATAACAGATTTTTCTTCAAACCTCTATTTTTTTTTCGCATGTTGTAAAGCGACTTTAAACTACTTCATAGTACCAAAACGTCTGCTACTTTAAAATATTACCAACATACGCTATCCAAATAACCTACTTTACAATATCCAAAACAAATCCCTATACCAATTGACTTAAATCCAACCACTAAACAATCGACATCACTGAATAAAAAACCTTGTAACAAATCGACCAATTCTAAGATAATAACTAAGCTCTGTATTCAACAAAATCATAATGTAACAGCTAGTATAAATTCCCACCTAGCTATGTCCTTAAATACATCCATTCACTATCCAATAGGTCAGAAGACTCACCTGACTAACTAACAATCATGTCATTCTTGATATATACATGTTTTTTTTTTCGTCTTTATCCCGCGTTTTACAGCTATTTAACATCGCCCAGAAGTCTTACGACTTGTGTGAAGGGGTTGATGGGACCAACGGCTTATTAGGTGACTTCCGAATCACCCCAGTGGATAAAGTGCAAGTTATTATTTTAGTCATATTTGGGGATCAAACCCCGGACTGTTAGCGTGCTACGCTAACGCTCTATAACTGAGCCATCTCACCGATAATTAATTAATGTTAGTTACCTACATATATTTTACTCTTTATATTGTTTTCATTAACCATATACATAGGCAAAAAGATATTGGTTGATAGCCCTTTTCATATTCAAATCAACCTTTGTCACAATGTAATATACAGGGTGAGCGAGAATGACCAAGGATTGCGTTGTAGGCAACCAAATATTCACTTATTGTAAATATTAAAAAAACATATCCCTAGACTGCCCTTGACCATTACTATATGCGTAACACAAATTTTGTTCTTGTGGTAATTAATGTTATTATAAACAATTAAAATATATACAAAGTACATAATAAACAATGATGAATTATTTTAAAACTTTAAATAAATTTCAATGATTAAAAATAATATTTGATTAATTAAATACACTTAAAATAAAACGTTTCTATTTTTTAATTGGCAAGTTAACCATTATGATAAATAACAAATGTATATTTTTATAGGGTTAATCATTATTGAAAAATTAATACTCGGTATAAACATAATAATAATAATAACATCAGGTAATTGTACTAGATTATGAATTAAATTATTAAATTATATGCATAATGGTGTTACGCAAGAACAAACATTTTATTTGTAACAACGCTAACAATTAAAATAAACACATAATGCACAACGATGAACTATTTTAAAACTTTATTAAAAACAAAAACAATTTCAATGATTATACATATAATATACAAATAAATAATAAAATGTTTCTATGTTTTAATTAACAAAATTACCATTATGAAAAGTAGCAAATGTTTGAACAATCAATAAATATGGCACAAGTAGTAAGTACTCTCTTCAATCGGACCTGAATCAATTTAATAAAATTTTATAAAAAAAATATAGGTTTATTTATTCTTTACCTTAAAATTAAAAACCCAAATACCAATCGAGTGTAAAGTTGCTGCACTTTCAATTTATAATTTATTATTAAATTGACTTAAACATATTTTTCATAAACATTAACCTTAAACAATGACTATTATATAATTTAAATATTCAGTTAACACTTCTGTTTAATCACAGTTTGTGCATAACACACTTCACACTATTTAAAATTCATTCAATACTTCACAATTCACATTTTATTATAGTAAATTAACCTTTACCTTATTTTTAATAAATATAAAAAGTGACGCACGTCTATGAAAATTGACGTTTATTCTGGTGACTTTTAGGATTATTTTGTTCAAGGGCAACAGGTTGACAAACTGGTTCACACTAAAATTACTAAAAAAATTCCCAGAAATATTTGAAAATCTTCGGTCATTCTCGCCCACCCTGTATTATATAATCATGTATATAATACAAAATAAATATATTTTTTCTACAACTAAAATATAATCCAAATATATCTTGCCTAAATGATCAAATTAACAATAATTTTCAACATAAATATCTACACATTCCTAAAAAACTGATAAACAATAACTAAAAATAAAAATTAATCATCTGAACAATACTACTAACGCCATCCCACATGAATACCGATAACTTTCTAAGCACCACCTGCTACAATACATTACACCTAAGTCCTAACCCCTGCACACGTTTTGTTGCAAATACACAAGTGTCCATGTATAAAATATAATAATGTAAGTTATATTGTTTACTTTTAATTATTCAGATGTCATGTTTTATAATACTGTACATCTTAAATTTACCTGTTATAATATGAACCATCTCTTCATGTATATTTAAGGTTTAAATTTTTTGTGTATTAAAAAAATGTCGAAACATGTCGCTAGAATAAAATAAAATAACACCACATTCAACAGCATATTAGAGTATCTAATGAACGTAACACTATATAAATACAACTAAATTTAATTCAATTAATTTGTCCAAAACATCCCCCCCCCCCCCATCATAAGCATGCGGCAATTTATCACGTTTGTGACGTCATGTGTTAAAATACCGCATTTGTAAAATCCGTAGTTTTGAAATGTGTTACGTCAAAATATACCTGCTAATTATAACGCATGGTTATTATACCGCCATAAAAATAACACTAAACCAATTGCTCCTGTTATCGTCATACTTTTGACACTTTATTTCGATTTAATTAAATAAAATGGCTCATTAATTAATAACTTCCGTTTAATTTTGGAAAAATAACAACGTGAAACACGCCAATTAAACTGAAATAGAATTTTTAAAGATTTAAAGAATTAAATAATAAAATAATCCTTTTGATAATAATGATTTTTAGTTTTTAGTTTAATTAAAGAGTATGTTCATAATTTAATTAATGATTTAAATAGTTACATACTTCCAGTTTCTAGAAGAATTGTCAATATAAAGTAAGAAACTAAGTTTTGGCATCATTAAAACAAATAAAAATTTAGACATTTAAACGTCTGGAGTTTTATTTTATACATTGGTTTTTAATTTTTTATATTATATACTATTTTATTTTACATTAATTTCTAATTTAAATGTTGTAATAATAAAATCAAAATTTCCATGTTTTCATTTTATAGAGCAAGCAAAACGCAATGTAATTGGTTTCTATTATACTGGAATGAACGCCAAGTTGCACTTTTAGCTACCGACACAGATGCCGCTGGAGGTAACACATATGACACATAGCCAACGTCACATTTCAAAACTAATCCTGCAAAAGATATATAAGATAATTATTATTATGTAAATTCTCTAAAGAAGATGAACTTGCAGAATCTATTACCATAAATAAATTAATTTACTATTTTGGGTTAGAAACACACCAATTCAAATCACCGGCAGAAAACGGTCGGTACAAATCAATCGATTTTTAGGTGCTAAATAAAGCATATATCGGTTTAACGGAAAAGTCAATAACTGAAAAAACGGACCGTGCAACTTACCATAAATATTTTTTTGTTAACTAAATAATATATTTTTTTATTGGTTTTTAAATTTTTAACTTCAATGCTATTGTGTTTTTTTTTACTTTATTAAATTAGCAATTAAAAAAAAAGAAACAGGATTACCGCTTCTTTTATTACATGTGATCATATAAATTTGGAATAGAGTTGTAACTTAACTGGTAATTTGATTACTTTTATTTAATAGATGATATAACAATGATATACTCACAGTCTTACTAATATGAACCACTATAAGTGCTGCGGTTACAAAGTGAACAAAGTAGTTGATTTGATCCATGTAACTATGGCATGCCAAACGTACAATTTCACTAATTTAAGTAATTTTTTTTAAATAATAAATGCTGGAAATAAAAATTGCCTATGCCCAATTGTTCATTATAGACCAAACAAAGTTAGTTAACATTCTACAGTAGCAATCTGCATTGACTGTAATCGCAGCACCTTTGTCGTTTTCAAAAAAGACTTGTTGGGGATGAAGAGGTTTCTTGACTACTATTTTAGAATTTTTGAAATCTAAGGCGCCATTTTCTATCTATTGACAAACTCACTGAGATGGAAATGGGTTTTGTTGCTTAAAATGTTTTTTCAAAAAATTATGATCTCCTGTCTGCATTTTTAGCTCCTAACGAAATGCAGCAAGCGATAAAGCACTCAGCAAGAGCGGTAATATTTTGGAATAACCTGACAGTACGTGTTCTAACTGAAAATTTTACATCAGTAACTTGACCATTTTACTAAAATTTTGCGATTAACTTTACATGGTTTTGCGAGAAAGTGATTCATACCGACCAAAAATACTACAAACTCTGCGAACTATTTTAGCAAAATTTTCACCGCGTCGTACCATTTTCTTATATCGTATAGTTTTTGATGACAAATGTCAAGGATTCCAGGCCTGCTGTTCAAAAGATTAAAAATGCCGCACAATTTAAAATAGGACTTCTTATTATCAGACAATCGAACGCGCATATTTTTTAAGATTTCTGATGAACGTTACACCAACTAAAATTGCGCTGAGCGACAAATTTAAAATTTAACATATAACAAATATAAATATTTATAATTTAGGCTACAACAATATAAAAATAAGTATTGCTGCTTTAACGTTAGGATGAATGGGTGGGATCTAATGGAACCTCTGTTGTATCCATTTTTATGCCTTTATCATATTGATTATTAGTTATTTTGCCGTGAAATTTCATTATTTAAATTTTATTTATTAGGAATAAACGGCAGGTTAAATTATATATTTATTTGTTTTCTAGGCCCAAAGCCCAGCCTGGTACAACCCGGCCCGGCTCAAAGCCCAACTCGGTCCGTTTTAAACGTGATCTTGTTCGTTGTTAGCAACAATTCAATACACAATAATATTCCTTATTTGTCTAATGTCCAGTTATTTTACTCGGCTTTAAATAAATTGTTTTCAGTTACATTTTTATGTACTTTACCAGAAGTCTCAACGTGATAATTATGGAGTATCAATTATGCATAACAAAACATAAAAACAATTAACTATTAAAAAAAAATATATAACGTTTATAAATGAACAGAATGTAATCGTTTTTATACTAAAAAGCTGCTTGGTTGTAAGTATTAAATTAAATTAAATTTTATCTTATTTTTAAATAATAATTTATAGTGAGCAAATTAGTATTAAAAATGTATAAACTAAATAATTACATAAAATACGTTTTGTACCTGGCCCGGCCCGAAATAAAAAAGCACAGCCTGGCCCGGCCCAAAATACATAAGCCCGGCCCAGCCTGAAATGCAAAAGCCTGGCTCGGTCAATGAAGTGGAGTAGAGTACTCTACTTCATTGGGCTCGGCCTAATACCCGACCAGGCAGGACCGGGCCGGGTTTTGGGCCGGGCTGGGCCAAAATTGCGGATCTCTAATTGTAAATACAAAAGCCCGGCCCGACCTAAAATGCAATAGCCCGGCCCTGCCCGCAATACAAAAGCCCTAAAACCCGAACGGGCCGGGCCGGGTCGGGTTTCGGGCCGGGCTGGTCCAAAATTGCAGACCTCTAATTGTAAGTATTTTTTGGCTTTTAAGTTAAACAAATTGCTTATAATATAATTATTTCTGCCAACGAATGTTTTAATTAAATATACTAGAAGTTATTTATTGTCAATTTTTTTTTTAAATCATAGTGATAATAGAACGTACATACAAGTTTATAATATACAGTGTGTCCAGGGATGAACTTAACTATAAGTGTAAATATTTTCATTGAACATTTAAAAAAAAAAGTCATTCTTAACATTTCTCCTGCTTGTTATATAAATACAAGCTCAAAAAATATAAAAATATAATTTTGTAAATCTAAAAATTTTTTAAGCGTCAAAATTATGAGTATATAATGAAAAATCAAAAATCTAAAAAAATATATTTTTATGGGAGTTATAAATGGAAAACTTCACTTGCATATTTATCGGACACCTCTCCAATACTGTAACATTTGGCCAAGTAAATGCGCTGTTGTAAGGTCATCAACATCTTTTTGGAGATATTAGTCCAAATATTAACAAATAATTGTAGTAATGTTACATAAGCATTATTGGCAGCAACAATCTTGATTTCCAATTACAAAATGAGATTCTATTCTTAATATCAAATATAACTCCCTAACAATAATTCCCATGAAAAAAAAAATGTTAGCATGTCATAAAATTATTTTGTTACAAGAACTTGACTATGTGAAATTTAATATACTTATTAAATTTTTTTGGCAGATTGGACAATAATGCAAAAGGTCTATAATTTAAAGAATCAGAGTTGTCTCTCTTTTTAGGTACAGGTTAAACATGCAATTTTCCGACAATTTGCGAATGTTTTATTTTTGTATGATAAATCAAATATTCTAGTCAAAATAGGAGTTAATTTGTTTGCATATGTTTTAAGAATGATAGGTGTAATTTTATCTATAGCTTATGTCTTTCTGGTATTTAATTTAAGAAGATATCTTTTAACATCCCGTTGCCTAAAATGAATTGGACTCATTATTTTTCCACTAGCCGGCATTGTAGGTATAGTTTTTGCAATTGGATTAGAAGCTTGTAGAGAGTACATCCGGAGGTTTCCCAATAGAAAACATCCATTGCACAAAATGTTTTCTTGGTCTTACCGGAGGCTTTGACAGTATGGCATTTGTAAAAATAGTGCACGTGTGACAGTGGAATGAAAGCAACAACAAAATAAAACCATACATTATAAACTAAATTTAGTTAGCATCTTGTACACATAAGTGTTGCTGGTATAGCTTAACGTTTAGCCGGTGCTATTATTACCTCTCAAATTAAAGATAATGACAGTAACTTGCCATTGGCTTTCCTTGGGCATTTTCTTCTAGTTAACAATAATACTGTTAGAAGTACGGTGTAGATGCATGTAAAACATTTCTTTCCATTTTGATTGTTTCTTTTAGTTAATACCAGGTACAATCTTCAAATAAAAATAAATTGCACAAAATCATAAAATTTTATAAGCATTAGCTTGGTCAAACTGTAATTTATTATCATATACTTCTTAAAGAAATGCATAGTGTGGTAATGCATTAATAGTTTTAACAAAAAATATCCAATCATCCTTCATCCTGAAATTGCAAACCAAATACCATTTTAATTGGTTTTAAAGTTGTTTGGACAAATTTATAAATTTTGAGCAGACCAGGTTTGGTATTTTTAGTTGTTTACATGTTCTGATAAATGAAATAAGGCCAGTTATAATACGCTACCCTTTGTTAACAATTCAATGGAAGTAATAGTTGAACTACCAATATCTTATACAGATGCGAATGTAGGATTTTGTTTTCAGCTTTTCTGAAACTTTCATAACACTAGACATATAGTTTTCTCAATAATTTCTGTAGAATTTGCTTTAGTCAATGCTGTATATTATCAACAACCTCTTCAGTTAAAAAGAGTGGCCTTCCAGGTGGATTCCTTTTTAAAACTGTTCAATAAATTATTATTTATGATTCTTGCATCGGGAAAGCTCTCATTAAATGGTTAAATTGATTTGAGTATGACTGAAGAGAGTATGAACATGTGTTCGCATTAATTATTTTATTTCAATAATTAACCTTAAAAAAATAAAACCATTCTGTTGTTGTGTAAGCATCATTGTACATATAATTTAAATATCCAATTTACAATCATGTTTGTATAACACACTGTTCACAATTAAAAGAAATTTAAAACTGCACTGCACAGTTTTCAATTTATTATGTTAAATTAACCTTTAATAAACATTAACCCCATTTTGTTCAATTGTTCTAATAGAGTTTTTCCAGTAATATTAGAAAACCCTCATTATTTCTCATCCAAACTGTATAAACAGAAAATGTAGAAACTATCTATAAATATTTACAAAATAAGTTAATGCACTTAAATGCACAAATAAACTAAAATATTATTTTTTATAATAATTGTATATTAATTTTTTGATTATATAATTTTTATACATACATTACATACAGTAAATAATACATAATAAGTAGATATTAAATAATTAAAGAGAATAAAAAGATAAATAGTATTTTCCCGAAAAAGTTGAACAAAAAAATTATTGATGATAAACCTCTTCCACAATATCACAGCTAAATTACTAAATATTTACAAGACAGAAAATAATAAAATATTAAAGTGCTACATAGGAAAATGTTATATAATATTAATTTAATATAATTTAGCTTGTATACTATGAACGCAGTCCCATTCCGTTTATCATTATATTGGCAAGTGCATTCCTCCTCTTCCTCCATGCACCCATCCCTTGGGCATAATACTGTAGTTGTCTGTACCATAACTTTGTTGTTTCTTCATCTTCAGCCTGTAAATAAAACAATTAAATATATTTCTTGTCACTATAGTAATAGTTTGTGATTTCCAAACACCATCTATTTATTAATTATCAAAAAAAACATATATTTTAATTAAATTAGTTAAATTAATTACTCAGTTAAAATTTCTAATAATAATTACCTTAAATATAAACGTGTCTTTGCCCAAAAGTTCTTGTACTTCAAAGTAACTTTGCCATGCTGGATCCGCTGCTATAACGCACCTATCCAAATATAATGGTTCGCGAAGTAAAGAATAACGCCCATTCTTATCTCTCACTAATAACAAAGCTGCATCTCTAATGCCAGCTTGTCTTGAGAATACCAAACTTTCATCAGTTGGATCTGCTCGAGATGATGCCGACTGAAACAATTACAAAATAATTTATAAATATATATTGGAATGGTAAGAAGAAGCGCCTCGTCGCGGTATTATAACGTATGCAACCAACCTTACTCAAACAGAAAACAAATTCATTTTGTAAGCTTTTTAATAGCAATGAGTATTATTATACTCAATAAAAAATGTTTATAAACGTAATATAATATACTATTTTACAAACAAGGAAAATTATAAATAAAATAAATTGTTTTAGAAAGTAAAGAAGCTGATTATAATGTCTACTAACCTTTCCATTTGTGACAAGCAAAGCATTAATAGGCGTCAATTTAATAGTTCTCCCTTTTCTCCAATTGTTATCAGTTGGTTGTGTAAACAACAGTCTTCCTTCCAATGCGAATTTTGCCTCATCATGATTCCACTCAAGTACATCAACGGCAATTTTTCTTAACTTAATATTAACCAAATCCATTTCAGAACTTGACCTTCTTCCGGGTATACTGCTTATCCTCCTCCACAATTTACTGGGTACATCTTTAGTTTCAGAATTCATATGACTCAAATGTAATTCTATTTTATGTTGAGCTTCTTTCAATTGTTCCCTGGTATCATGGTGTGGTGGCGTTACTTTATATAACCTGGCTAATAAGAGTGGATATTTTGTAACTCTCTGTACAGGCACCATCAGGAACGAATTGAGATTCATCCGTCTTAATACTGTATTTTCCATTTGGGATACCCTTAAGAATATTCTCAGAAGTTCTTTTTCTTTTTCTAAACTGGCAAGCAACAAACTTGCAGACCCTTGCCGAACGCAATACGTTTCAAATGCATGTAGCATAGGTGCAGCTTCCAAAAATAATTTTCCAATATTTACTGTTAACAAATCTTCATCACCCTGTTCAATAGCTATTTCAAAAGCATCTCTTAGCCTTTCAGCTAAAGCTTGACTGTTCTCTAATAGTTCTTCCACATTTAAAAATATTGCCGATAGTTGGTCAGATGTTAATAATCCAGCAACAAGCATAGGTTCGTAAAACTCTTCCAAGATTATTTGCAAATCTCTACCATATTTTTCTTCAGTCTCTACAATTTCAGTAATAATTTCTTTGCGTTCAGTCCTTTTCTTAATACACTTTCTACAAATTAATGGCTCATGCTCCGAATGCGTTTCTAAGCTAGATTCACAATCCTCACAGGCAGTATTAATAACATCAGGTTTACTTCGGTATTTACTTAATGAACTTTTACTCGTTTCTGAACCTACTCCTGAATCATTTCTTTCAACTTCAGCTGTTCTTTGAACTTTATCATCAGTTAATGAACAAGACATCACCAATGAGCTGTCTTCACTAGAATCGCTTACTGTACTTAAATGTGAAACTCTATTGTATGGTAGTTCAGAATTATCTTTGCCTTCTTCTTCAATAACGACGTCAGCGTTGTTGAAATTGTATGTGTAACTGTCTTCTGGGATTATTCCACGCTCTTTTGCATCGACTAGGTAGCTCAAGATGTCATATTTTGATGCTCCTTCAAAAATGGATCTAAAAATTATAAAAAAATTAAACAACTGAAAGAAACTTATTTAAATACTAACCTTGTAGTATATTCCTTGTCTAACTGTAAGTCATCTAATAGACTAGACGGTGGTGGATTTGATGGCAATGGTGGTGGAATCTCGATTTCCTCATAGATAGGATCCGCATTTATTTTAATACTTTCATAATGATGATCTTCATTTTCAGAAACTTCAACTATAGCAGAATCAGCCAACATCTCATAGAATTTAGTCCTAGCATTTAATTCCTCTTCAGTTATTGAACTCCTGTTACTATGATCAGTATAACAATCAGATCCATGGTCCATTATTTCATACTGTGTTGATGAGCTATGTTCAGAAGAAACATCTTTATCATCAGTGTCCAAAATATTGTTATTCCTTAATTTAAGGAACGATTCTTCGATAAATTTAGCAACTTTGTCTTCATCAGAAAGTGGTTGTATTTCAGGCAGTGGCTCAGCACGTTTCATTTTTGTCGGTCTTCTAGGAGGATCTGATTTTCCACAAACATGTGGAACGAGGTTCATCCTAACAGCTTCGACTGGATCACTCAAACATTTCAATAAATCCATATTTGATAAATGCTTCTCTCTTAAAACAACTTCTCCTTCTTCTTCTTTAACTTCTTTGGTATTTGTTATTTTCACTGGGATGTTTTCAACTGGTTTAATTGTTTCTTCATAATTTTCAAATGACTTTTCTTCATTAGTATAACTGTTGATGAAATTTCCAGTTATATAAACCGAACTGCTTTTCCGATTTTCGATTATAATACCAGAATCTTTAACAACAACAGAGGAGTGGTATAGTGGAATTTCGTCACATACTTTGATGGTAGAGTAACAATCATCTCCATTTATCATTATAGATGTTTTACCTAAAGCGTTATCAGATATTGATATAGTATTAATATTGTTCGTTTCTGGAAATTCGTTTTTAATTTTTAGTTTATGTACTTCAGAATTTAATGAATTAATTTGTAGAACAGTCCTGTTATCAACATCTTGGTAGTCTGTTTTGATTGATATTTTATCTTGAACTCCCGAAAACTTAATTTGTTCATAATTTTTATTTTGATCTGAAATTAATATTCTTTCGTAGTTCTGTTCAGGAATCTCTATAGGTTTAGTATCATTACTCGTAGTTATATTAATGCTTTCGTATGTGTTAACTATTACACTTTCTTGATCTGGGACATCTTGTGTAGAGTTAATAATTGCATTAATAATGGGTTGTTTGTTATTGCTTCGTTTTCTTGGAGGTGCTGATGGAGGAGTGTTAGTCTCTTCAATGTTGGGTTTTGCGGTTGGTTTAATTTCTTCCTGTTTAATTTCTTTTGGTTGTTCTTTATTACTGAGGCGATTATCAGGTGGTTGCGGTGGAGGATCTTTTGGTCTTGTTTTTCCCACACGTGCATTAAAAATGCCATCTAGCTTTTCGAGATCCTTATCTGTGAAAATTATCCTCGAATCAGTACGTGTTTGCTGTGAACGCAACGCCATTGAATCATGGAAGACAACTTTGTTTGTTTGTTCTTTAATTGCTCTCTCGCTTTCACTTCTTTTCAATTTAGGCGGAGGTATTGATAAATCTATAAAAAAAATAAAAACAATTATTTATGTACAAATCAAATAACTACTGAAAAAAATATGACCGAATTATACAAGAGTACTTTGAAAATATATAATTAAATACTTATATTGTGCGCTTAAAAATATAGTTCCGCGCAAATTAATTACACACACGCAAGATAGCTTTATTAAATATTCATTTTTAACACACGAAATTATTCCCTTTCGCATTTTGTGTTGAAAAAAAAAGCAAACGAGACCTCCGGATGTCATGCTTGGATGAGAATGTATGAAACAGGACAAGGATGTGCAAAATTGATAAAAATCATTATTTCAATATGAAATTTTACTGTCTGCTTAAATTGAAAGTGAACATAAATATTGCAAATTTTTTGTTAATCATTGGTAAGTAAATTATATTAATAATAATGGTTTATAATGAGAAATTAACACCAGGAGTAAAAAGATTTTATCATTTCACGCATTTGTAAATGAGTTTATTACTGTTATTATCTAATAGCAATTATCACCACGTCTTCGTTGGTGTTTATTAAAACAGAATTTGCTCCACATCTTAAAGCGAAAGTTGCGTTAGCTTATATTATTGCACTAGAAAGACCTTGTGATGAAAATTACATTACTTTAATAGAGTAAATTGAATAACATAAAGTAAAAAGCGTAAAAATTATTATGCAGTTTTTGTTTTGTTATGCCGATCTAACCGATCGTAAATTCAAGGTATTCAGATTTGCAAACAACACCAAACAAATAAAATTGTGCAATGTAACTTTAGATTTCTTTTTGTTCTAAAATGGTTAGATGAACAATTCAAAGTTATTTGAAATTCCAAACCATGTCATTTTAAGATTATATAACAAAAATAAGCCTGTGAATCAAATGAATTATTAATATCCGATTAATTAAATGCGAATTAAATCAATTATTGTCTGTTGCGCATTAAATTTAAAAGTATTGTGGGAATCTAAATGTAAACAATTTCAGAAACAATGAATCTAGTTGAAAATATTTTAGTGAATATTGCAAAATTGATAATTGAAAAGACGTGCGTATGTAATTGCATTTGATACAGATATGATCTTATAGATCAGATGTTAATAAAATGATTACTTATTGTAAATAGTTCTACATTAGCAATATTGATGAGTGATTCGATTTATATAAGCGGGAAATGTGCGCAGCAAGTTGCATTACACTATCCTGTTGGAAAATGGGAGTTTCCAACCTTCTCAAATAGATCATTAATGTTAGTTCCGTGTTAATGTAGAAATTTTGATGTTCCTGGGATAAACACTAGTAGAGAAGATTGACTGTCATAAGGGATTTCTCGCCAAATCATCACACACAGTTTCTACGTTCTCCTCAGCGACGTCTAGCCATCTTACATACAAAACAAAATCTCGATTTATTGCTAAAGATAACTTGCTTCCATTGATCGACCGATTGTATTTTCTCATTGCACCATTTTAGACGGCACCTCTTATGGTGATCAGTTAAAGCCAAACAAAGGAAAAGGCGGTATAACTTAAGACCAAATGATTGAATACTTCGATAAAGTGATCGACTGTAATTGTTGAAAAATGCCATGCTGACAAATTCAGGGCATATTTTGATTGAAATGAAGAACTATACAACTAATTTGCACTATAAAATTGTTATGTCACTAAACAGTTAAAAAAATTAATATTATTATTATTTAAGTTAAATTGATCAAAAGCTTATCATGATTTTTAAATTATAATAATAATCCAAAACGGTGAGTGAATTATAGATCATAATTGGTTAAAACAAGATAACTGCAAACTAAACCATTTCGATCCATTTTACTGCAACAAAATAATAAAGCCATTTTGCACATTTAAGTCTCTTTTGATGACAACTACTTAACAGCAGTAAAACACACAACAACAACAAACAAAAGAGTTTGAAATAAAAAAGGACTAAGTTAAACACAACTTCAAAACTCTGTACAATACCTTTGTTATGAACCTTCAACAATACGCATGTACTTACAAGCTCTTTTTAGTATATGTGCAAGGTAAATATACATTAGCATGTAGGTTTTTATTGTCCCGACTAAATAATATAGAAACAAAACATTTTTGAGAATTCATCAATAGAGACAGTGTAAAAATTTCAATCTTTTTAAAACAAAGTTAAAAAATTCCTAAACCAAGTAAAGGTAGGGAAAGCGTAGAAAAATATTTGTGCAAAATGATTTGTTCATTTTTAGAATGCCATAAAAAAAATGATTATCAATCGCAAAATTAATGATAACAACCAAAACAGGTTATAAATATTTTTACAGTCGTTAAAATAGAGCGCCAGAATATTCAATAACGCATAATTGTAATTCAACGGTTAATTTGTCGTCCATTTAATGTATGTGAAGTTCTTGCCATATTGGATCATTTTTATGCAAAAAATAGCAGCAATAAGTTTTCTCGGTAGTTTTTGATTAATTTAATTTTTTGTATTTGTATTTTTAAGCGGAAAAAAATTTTATGCAAAAAATAGATTTTTGCTATTTGTTAAAGTTTTTTGCAAAATTTGAGAGATGGAAGAAGGTTATATGCATAAGAAATAAGTTTTCTTGGTAGTTTTTGATCAATGTAACAAATTTGTTTTCCGACCAATTTTAAAGCGAAAAAAAAATTGAGCAGTTTTTTCATTTTTAGCTACATTTGACAAAATTTGAAGTAAAAGGGGATTAATTGTAACAGTAAGCTTTTTAAATTGTTTTTGATAAAACTTTTGAATTTTATCAAAAGTTTTATCAAAAACAATTCTCTCTCGCTCATTGTTACAATCCTGCAATGTCGTATTCACTGCATGCGTGAAAAAATAATGGGTCAGAAAACAGAAAACCAACTGGCAAAAAAGAATCTGCATGTAACTTTGAAAATAAAGAGCTAGCAAATACATAAATTCTTTGTACTGCAAATCGATTGGTAAGAATTTTGCCAATCGCAGTAGTTCAGACGTTAAAAGAACGTAATAAACAGTGCCGTATTGAGTTTTGTCGATTTTTTTTAGTTGAAGAATGACTAACCAGATATCGTACATCTTTTTATGTTCAGAGCACCTTACAAGAAACATCCAACATGTAGCTGTTCCCCAAGATATGCTTGAATGAGTTATGGCTTATTACGTTTGTCAATTGGAAAAGTGCATACAATATTTAAGAAATAAAATTTTCATGTTTACTACATGCATTCTATTTTTTTATATGTTTAGTAATACAAGAGTTACCGTTTATTAAAAATGAAAAATCTTTTTACCTCTCACTTCGCCACACTTCGTCAAAAAATGTGTACACTTTTTGTCAGACTGTATCGAGGTCAATTGATTTAAATTACGAGTATGTTGTAGTATGGTTTTTGCTCAACAGATGTCGGTACGATAGTGAGAAAACAAATTAAAGCAAGCTTGACGTGATGTGATAAGGAGCATAGTGACTTATCAGGTTTGATAATGCAGTTGAAGTGCAGTGTCAGTGGAGCAGAGAACCCCAAATCCGTATAACAATTAAATGCATTATTGTCATATTTGAGGTGCATAGACCGATTTGTGATATTTAAGGTGAGAAAATTGTCCCATAAAACTATCGTGTAGCTTTTCTCCGAAGTTAATTAAGATAATTCATTTCTGTTTTCAGCATTATTATGAGTATAACAACATTTGTATAAGCTATTTTGGTAAAAATATATTAATAAATAAAAAAGTTTTGTGGTAAAAATTATCCAATTCTTTTCAAACTTAGTTCATATTAATGATATTTATATAAAAAAAATTATGCCGCAAAAATTATCACAAAATGATTATTTGTTTGCTTTAAAAGTAGCACCAAAGATGAGGATACTTTTGGGTGTAAACAATAAGCCCACCGATGGCTCCGCACATTACGTTTGATTTTATTGAGTGATCGGCGCCATGAGCGGTATTTTACTCCAGTGCGAGTGAAGCGCTCCCGGTGGTTTACCACGGAACCATTCCTGACAATTCTGTCCTTAACAAAGAAGATCAGGAAGACTGTCAGTAAAAATCGTGGGTTCAAACCTTACAAATAAAGCCATTTCAAACGTATATACGCTCTACTACTCTCCAACCCATCTTGTCAACGTGGGGTTTTAAGACTAAAATCTTTTTCGAAAACTATGTGGACCGTAATGTAAGTTGTCTAAGACTAATACGCTAGCTGATGATATAGTCTCCAATCAACAGGACAAGGCACCAACACCCTACCACCTAGTCGTACAAGCGTTCTAGGACGACATCGACAATCTGCAGTGTCCTTCCACGGTCGCCAAAATTAACCTCTTTTGACTTTTTCTTGTAGATAGTGAAAGCTCAAATATATTGGCGTAAGCTGCGCAAGCTGGAGGACCATTGCCAGTCATGTGCAACAATCTCCATCAAAATATTGATTGACCTAACTGAGGCGTGTGCTTTTCGTTCAATTATGTGTGTAATATGTATCATTTTAAACATCTAAAGTAACCATGTGCTTAGCTGAAAACACATTTCTATATGTGTGATCAGCAAACAACAACAAACTTATAATAAATAGTTTTCATTTCTTAAAGTGTGAATACATTTTTTTGGAGGATTCTATATATACAATATTATTCATGTTTAAGTGCTGACAAATATTTTGTAATAAAATATTTATAATTTTACTACAGTATTTAATGAACATAAATACAATAAACCTTTTTTAGGCTTACTAATAACTGCAATGTTTTAGAAATAATACATTTAAGAAAATTGCATTTAGTAATTGAATTAGAGAGTGAGATAAAGAGCAGAGAACAGTTGTTGACACTTACCAATTATCATTAAAAGTTGAAAAAAAAAGTGAACTAATATTTATATATATATATATATATATATATATATATATATAAGTGAGAAAATCAAAGAAGGAGATTCAGGGGAAGAAAGCGGTGTGCCGCAAAACGGCAAGGAAAGAGAGAAAATCCTAATTGAAATAGTATAAAAGCAACCTAACCTCCAAGCATAACATATGTAAATCAATTGTGAGAATTTGAAGAAAAAATAAATATTTATATCTATATTAAACAAGAATATTTACAATACAACAGTGCGCTTGGTAGCCGAGTGGATAGAGAGGTAGATTGTAAACGCAAAGGTTGACGGTTCGAGGCTCGAGCAGAGAAAAATATTTGTATTAAATAAAATAATAAATTTAAATTTAAATAAAATAGAATAATGCCGTCAGACGACGATACAGTATTCAACAGAGGGAATAAAACAGAGAGAACACCCGAACAAGATGAAAAAAAAAACGACGAAGAGAAATGATGGAAACCAAAGAAGCAAGCGGAAGTGAAATAAATCAAAAAGTAGCTGAAACAATCTTGAAACAATTACAATTAATAAATGAAACGCAAACTGTTATTCTGAAAGAATTAGAAAAATTGAGAGAAGTAAATGAAAAACTAAACAATAGGATCAACGCAATAGAAACAACTAAAATAGATAGTTTACAAAATGATGTAGCCGAACTACAACAGAAATTAGAAAAACAAGAAAGAAGAAAGGAATGAAAGAAAAAATAATGTAATTATTCAGGGATTGAATGAAGATATAATGGAGGGAATGACGTTAAAAGATAAAGTAGAAAACTGGACTAGAACTTAATTAAAAGAAGGTGTAAATGTGAAAAAAGCATATAAATTGAAAAACAATAGTAAAGTAGAAAGTATCTTTGTACAGTTAGATAATTGGGAAGATAAACGAAAAATTATGAAGAAAAAAAGTGTATTAATGACCTCACAAAAAAAGAAAGAGTAATTCAAAAAGAACTTAGAAATATGGCAAAAGAAGAAAAAACAAAAGGCAAGACGGCGATCGTGGGATATATGAAGATTGTGGTAAATGGAGAGAAACGCTGTTACAACAAAAGAAACGGCAGAATAGAAGTATCAAAAAACTAGTAGCAGTAATAAACGGGGGGGAGGGAAGTAAAAACAAACAACAAATATCTAAACCAAACTACGTTAATGAGAAAAATTAGGAAGAAAAAGCGATTAACAAATTGAAAGCTAACAATGATGGACCAAAAATAGAAGATACCAGCAATAAAATAAATATAGTATTTTGGAATGTAGAAGGATTAAACAACAAAGATGAAGATTTTTGGAAGTAAATAGGAAAATTTGATTTAATTGGAATGGTGGAAACGTGGATAGATGAAAAGAGGTGGAGAGACATGGAGGAGCAAATGCCTAAAGAATTTAGTTGGAAATGCCAGCCAGCTATTAAAGAAAAAAAAATTGGAAGAGCAAAAGGAGGTATCATAACAGGAATAAGAAATGAAATACTACAAGAAGATGATGCAAAATTGGAAATGGAAGGGTTAGTGCAACAAAATTTTATACTGAGTGGAACAAAATACAAAATGGTTACGGTGTACAGCAGAGGGATAAAAAAAATTAGATCAACGCTCGAAAACTCAATACAAGAAACAGAAGAGAGAAAACTGATAGTAGGAGGAGATTTCAACGCTAGGATCGGAATTAAAGAAGAAATAATGAAAAACGGACAGAAAAGCAAAAGAGAGTCAAAAGATAAACTAGAAAATAAAGAAGGTAAAGAAATGATGGAAATGATTGAAGAGAATGGCTGGGACATATTAAACGGAAACATGGAAGGAGATGAAGAAGGAGAATTTACATACATAGGAACAAAGGGACAATCGGTAATTGATTACGTAATGGTTAATGAAGAAGCGTGGCAAGAGATAGACAAATTTTAGATTGGAGAAAGAGTAGAATCGGATCATCAGCCACTAGAAGTGTATATAAATGGAAATATAAACAGAAAACCAAAAAACGAAAAGTAAATAGTAACAAAAACAGTATGGACACAAGAAAGCATAGAAATGTACAAGCAAAATTTAAATAAAATACATTTCCGAGAAAAATTCGTAGAACAGAAAATGGCAGAATTAGAAAACACAATCGCAGACGCAACAGTAACAAAAACGTTTATACAAACAGAAGAAACATTTAAAAAATGCAAATGGTGGAACACAGAATGCACACAGAAAAAAAGAGAAGCTAGAAAAGTACTACGATATTGGAAAAATAATAAAGCAACTAAACAACAATATCAGAAGGCGCAAAAGGAATACAAGGAAATATGCAAAGAAGTTAAAGAAATGTATAAAAAAAGAGGAATTAGAGATAAAAGAAATACGTACTGAAGAAGAAGCATGGAAATACATAAACAAAGAAAGGAAACGAAAAAGAAGAAAAAACAAACAAATTTCAATGGAAAACTAGAGGATGCACTTTTTAAAATTGAAGGATCAAACAAAAAAACCGATAGACAACCAAAGACAACACAACAAATGAATCAAGATGTATGATATAACGAAAGAAATGATTTGGAAGCAAATAAAAAGACTAAAAAAACAAAAAGCGCCAGGTGTAGATGGAATACAAAATGAAGCATGGATGTATGGTACGGAAGATCTGATTGAGAGACTGAGTGAGATAATAAATGAAGTATGGAAGGGAAAAGGGTTTCCTAGTCAGTGGAGAGTAGGTCTTGTATGTCCGATACACAAAAAAGGAAATAAAGAACTTGCAGAAAATTATAGAGGTATAACGTTACTAAGTACGGCATACAAGATCTACGCCATGGTACTAGAAGAAAAACTGAGTGAAGAACTAGAGATGAATGGGATATTGCCAGATGAACGGGCAGGGTTTAGAAAAAGAAGAGGGACCATGGATAATGTATACATACTACACCATATAGTAGAAAAGGAAATAGCAGAAAAAGGAGGAAAGGTGTATGCATTATTCTTGGACCTAAAAGCGGCATTTGACAGTGTGAGTAGAGAGAAATTGTGGATGTATTTAAGAAAAAGAGGAATAAATGAGCATCTAGTAAAAAGAATGGAAGAAGTATACGAGGAAACAGTTAGCAGGGTATGTATGAATGGCAAAATGAGTGATACATTTTGAACTACGAAAGGTGTGAGACAGGGATGCCCACTCAGCCCTAGTTTGTTTGCGGCATACATTGCAGATGTAGAAGAAATGCTATGTAGGGCGCAGACAGGTGGGGTGGTGGTGGGCAGAGAGAAAGTGTGGTCGCTGGCTTATGCAGACGACATGGTGATTGTTGCAAAACAAGCAAATGAAATGAATGAAATGATTAGAGGTATGGATAAATATTTTAAAAAAAAAGAGTTGGAAGTAAATGTAAATAAAACAAAAATGATGATTTTAAGAAAGGGGGGAGAAAGACGCAGAGTAGAAAACTGGAAATGGGATGGCACAGAAATTGAAGAAGTAAAATCATTTAAATATCTAGGATATGTTTTTTGTACAAACAACAACAAAAATGAACACATAAATAATATGACAAAAAAGGCTAATAAAGCGGTAGGAGTAAGTATGGGGAATTGGTGAACGAAAATTTGAAAGTATGAGAATAAAAGGAATGATGTTTGAAAGTTTAGTAAAAAGTATGTTATTGTACGGAGCGGAAATTTGGGGGTGGAAAGAGCAGGAAAAATTAGAGGCAATTCAAACAAAATACTGGAGATGGGTATTAGGAGTAAACAAAGAAACCTCAGCGTACATTGTAATGGAAGAAGTTAAAATAGACAAATTAAGAGAAGAAGCAGGAAAGCGTGCAATGAGGTATGAAGAAAAAGCAAAAGAAAGAAATGAATGTAAAATATTACAAGAATGCCTGAAGGAGAAAATGAAAGGAAAATGTGGAAAAATGGGAGCTTGCAGAGAAAAATATTTTAACAAGAATGGATATGCTAGTGAGGAAGTAGATAGATTGAGAATAGATAGAAGTATGTGGAATGAAATTATGATAAGAGATAGAGATATACAAGTGCAAGAGCGTAGGACAAGGATAAATGAATCTAGGTACAATTCAAATTATGTACATATTATAACTGATGCACTACCAAAGTACCTAGAAAGTATAAAGTATGAAAAAATAGAAAAAAGAATGATTGCAAGATTCAGATGCGGAAATGACGAGAAAGTGTGCAAATTTTGGATGGATGAAGAAAAGAAAATGTGTAGAATGTGTGGAGAAGCGAGGGAAAACATAGAACACATGTTAAAATGCAATGAAATGAGAGAAGAGCAAATGAGGAGAAATGAAGTACTGAAAGAAGACGGAAGAGGAATAAAATGGATGATGGCGGTAACAAAAAGAAGAAAACAAATTGAAACGGAAGTAATAAATAATTAATTAAAAACAAGGATTAGGGTAATTAAGATTATATGGTAAATGTTATGTTAAGTTGTAGAATTTTCAAGGCCGAAAGGCAAGAAATAAACGTTTATATAATTGAATTAGTTGATAGTTTGTATTGCAAACATCACTTCTAAAGCTTTTTAATCCAATCTAAACAAAATAAAATGTTTTGAAGTTTTATGCATACATTAAATAGCTTTTAAAATTTATAATTTGATTCTCTAGTGTGTGAATTCTTTCAATATTCTAATTTACAAATCAATTTTCAAAATACTCATTTGGTTAATCGATTTAAAAGATTCAATTTTTAATTCAATTCTTCACACTGACGAGATTTGTAGTCTTAAAATTCATAAATAATAGTAAATTGCATTTAAAAATTGAATATCAATTCAATTAAAATTTTAGCATAACGCGTTTAGTACCATTTAGCCTATCGCATTTACCACGAGTTAGATGCGTTCACTACCAAGGGCCCGGCTTATTTATCAAGCAAACACTACTTCACCCATCACGGCCACGTCCCTTTGAGGTCCACAATCTCATCGACCTCCCAGATTCATCACAACTGTTTCATCGCAGATGCATCAAACCCTACTAACGGCTGCTAACATGACACAAACAACAGAAACAAAAAAGAAAGAAACTGGATTTTTAACAAAGTCAGCAATTATAAATTAATCCCAGAATTCTGGAAAGAATCACTACCATACTAAATCTACATCAAAAAAGGAAAAGGTAGTAAACAACTAGAAACCTATCTTCTGTGTTCTACCATATACAAACTTTATGCTTCTTGACGGGCACACCAAATATCTGCGTGGTGCAACTCCAATAACTTCCAATGTCCTTACCAAAGCACATTGACCAAAACTCGATGTAAATATAAGCTGTTTATATATATATATATATATATATATATAAGCATTTTAGTTTTGATAAAATAATTTAAATAATTTGGATTATTCCAATCTTTGTGACTAATGTGAATCAATATTAAGTACCTGTATACAATATACAGCGCATAACCTAAACAAACAAAAAATCAAAGTATCAGAGTTACTTCGATTATTGTATACAATCAATTAAAAGCAAGCAAAATTCAAATATTGGCAACAAAATGATCACTTTCATGATTTTCTCGTTTTATTGCCGTCCTATTTTTAGAACATTTAATACTTTGATTTGATAATACATTAAATTAGTGAGTCTTTTATAAATAGCCGCAAAACGAACAATAACAAACTGCTTTACTTTTGACTGTAATAATAACACTAGTTTTGATTTGTCTCAAATAATTCCAAAATCCTTGTTTAAGTACCATTACATTAGATAAACAAATAGTACAAAATAGGCGGATTTGTCACAAAGAACATTTTTCAAGACCAAGTCGTGCAAGGTAACCCAAAGATTGAACTAATATATCAATTCTTGATTTTTTTCTTTATTGTGCGTTTTTACAGCTATTTTACATCGACCGCAGAAGTCAAATGGTAGACATTTGCAAATATTTCCTAAAAAATCTAAATATGATTGCAACAAACTAGATAAATTTGCCGCGATGTCTACTATATTATAGATGCCCAGTACCAAATTATTGTTACACAATTCGTTGTAAATTCTAATACTTTTAATGTTTAAAGACAATAATCGCAGTCTTCTTTTCCTCTTTTAAAACATATGTAATTTAATTCGTGCAGAAATATGTAGCAGCCATTATTTAGCTAACTCAATTTTGATTGGCACTTTCATTATAAACTGTTTTATTATATTCTTCAAAACCATCTGTTAACACATTTATAATGTTAGAAACTTAACTTCCCACAATTTATAAATATTTTATGCGATTATAAAACGTCAGTAGTTGGTTATATAATAATTATAAAAATAATGAAACCATTTCACTTTTCCAATAAAAACGTCCACCACGATATTTGCGTTTTTTGTGTGTGAACTATGGGAATGAGGTTTTCGCTTTGTTTTATTTGGTCTTAAAACTGAAAGGGATTTAATGCAATTAAATAAAGTTTATCGCACGATATCGTGATATGTTCAATAATGTTATGAAGTCATATTATAAAACTATATACCATTACAATGACTTAATTTAAAATAAATTTATTTATATATGGAGACAAATTAACGATATTATAATGTAAATATTTTCTATTAATTCATGCACGTACATTATGAAGATGTGAATATTTAATAAAGCGATTAAAAACGCATCAATAACATTTTATTGGTACTTTCCTATAAAGGTATCCCTGCAAAAATGAAAGTATATTTATTACCTGGTTGATTTTCTGTCTGCATTGTGATTTCTTGTTGTGGCTCGATTAATGCATTGTTTTGGTTCAAAGAAACGAGTTCATTTTCGACCAAAAATTGCACTTTTTTCCTGGGTGCATTTACAGGCATGGGTAGGTAAAAGTGTGACCCACTTTTGTGTGCAGGCGAGGGGCTGCGCTCGGGGCCATAACTCGAATCTGTGTCACTGAAAGTTGTCGTGGGCTTCTTCAATATCGACTTGAACCGGTTACATTCGTTTTCCTTTTCATTTGGCTTTGGTGACGACGATAATGATGTTTTGTTTTTTATTTTAATCGGCGTTGTTTTTAATGGTTGTGTTTTAGTGGTGGGCTTCCGGACTTGTACGTCTTCGTAATCTGGCTCGGCGATAGGCGGCCGGACTCGGATTCTTTGGCCATTTACTAGTGTTATACTCGCATCTGGTGGTTGCATCTCTGAAGACATTAACTCGTAAGGATTCACATTGCATTCCAGAATGGATTTGCGGCCTACTGTTGAATATTTTGTATTGTTAGATTTGTGTCTGTTCGCGCTGGAACTTCGCGATTCATTCGAGCGGGCTTTATTTGGCGATACGGAACGGGCCCGGAATTGGCTAGCATTCTCTGTGACTGTCAGACGGGATCTTCTCATAAGATCGTATGGATCTGCAGTAGGGAGAATGGATGGTCTCGAGTTTGACGTAACCCTCATTGTGCCTGCTCTGGTGGGTGTTTGCGCCAGGGTTGCTGTTGGAAAACATCGCATCGTTCCGAATTTTGTTTCCCCATTTGATAAAGGAATTCGTGTGCCTTTGCATTTTTTGCATGTTGTAGGACCTTTTTTACTTGATCTTTTAGTGCCATTTAAATAGTCAGAACATGAGCATAGTACCAGAGCAGGAGTTAGGAGCAATCCATTGGATGCCCTAACACTGTCGTACAACCAGGGATCGGCGTACCTCATAGAACGGCTTAATGAGCTCTCACTATCTTGAGACCAATTTACTCGAGGATTTTCACTCTACAAAAAAAAACATAAAATTAGAGTAACATAATACACATTTCATAAATTTAGCATAAAATAAATTAAAACTTATATAAAATTTAATTCTATATTAATCTTGAATTTATTAAATTAAGATAGTATAAGCCAATTTAATACAGAATGTTAAAAAAATGCAGAGTTGTTTGGTGACTAGTTTAACAAACTGGATTATGACATCATAAGGTTAAACTACATTGATGATTCATTCACATACGACTGCAACGGATTTCAGCATCTTTGTATAACTAAGAATGTCACACATAAAATAATTTAAGTATTAAAAAAATTAAATAAATCATAAAAAAAATTGAATTAAGTTTGAATCAAAATTAGCAAACAATGTTGTAAATCTACTATATGGCATGTAAGTAAAAATAATATTATAAAAATAACGCAAAATTTCACTTTTTCTGAAATATACCTTCAAAATGCCTATTATTATTCTTCCCATACACCCATTATTAATTATGCACCATAAGTAAAAGTTGCATGATAATTTATCGCCGTATAAAAGTGAGAACTCATCTTATACACGAATATAAATTATGATATACAATTTCTTGACGCTAATATATTTATAATGCCAACTAAAGTTTGCAGGTATTCATTATTCACGCTGCGAGACATAAGTTATTACAAATTATTTAATTTCTACACATATTCAATCAGCAATAATAATCGGAGAAATTTTGTTTGTACATGTTTTCCATTAATTTATAACTGTACATTCAAAGTAACTGTAACAATCAAATTAATTCTGCAAATAATTAAAATGGATAATGTTAATAAATAACCGTTAATATAGCTAATGAAATTATTTCTTTAGTAAACTCAATTTGCATACATTGGCATATGTTTGCTGGAAACGAACTTTCTATTAATATCTTAATCAATGGCTATGCGTAAGAAACAGCATTTTTTATTTAATTTGAAATATCCCACGCTTTAATTTGGTATAATTTAACAGTGACAATGAAAGTTTCACGGAGATTGTGTATTATGATACACTAGTTTAAAGACTGAATATAAAAATATGTACTCATTCGTCATGACAATTGTTGCAAAAAATTGAAAGTTACGATTACGTGAGAATTTTGTTAGTTACATTCTGTGGTTATACGAACAAATTCGACCAAACATATTATGGGTATCTATAGCGTATAACTATGAAACAATTTACTGGAAAATTATTTGAGCGCTTTAGTTTTTTTTTGTTAAATTATTCGGTCGTATAGTTTTTAATTTAAAAGAAATTTAATATATTGTAAAACAGCCGTTTTGCAAGACTGGTCGATGTATAATATCACATATTAAGAGGTTGAACCATTCTGCTCAATAGAAGTATAGTATATGTAGGTATATGTATTTCTGAAAAATATATATAAAAAGAATCTTCAAAATGAACTAAATAATACTTAATGTCTAAAGACCCTTTGCAAAAAATATACTAACTAAGACTGCAGTAGAATATATTCCAACTTTACTTTCATGAGTATGAGGCGATAAACATGTATGCATATGAATTTAGTTTTAGCTGAAACTATGAATACCAAGATATTATCTAGGTGAAAAAAATACTATCAGTTACAATCGAGTAAGAATCTAAAGTAAGTACTGCAACGTGCAAATCAAACTCTTTATCAACCAACAAAATGTTAATATAATTTACGACACTGTAGATATCTCACAGCAGTGGCTTAAATCAGAATTCGTAACAACATCTCCAAAAAAGCAGCAGCTAAAAAATATACTGAATAAAGGACAATCAGTCATATGAGCCATCTACTAAAAATATTCAATAGAAGAATATACAAAACATCAGAAGAACAGGTGGCGCCTACACAATTCAATTTTAAAGATGCTCTATTCCAGGTGCATTAATTACTTATAATTCAAAAATGGTGCATTTTATAAATAAAATATTTTTACAAAAAATACTAAGAATTAAACTTCAAATCAAAAAATGTAAAAATATACAGGGAGTTCCATTTGAAAAAAAAAGTTTACAACATTTTCACGATAAAATGAACCCCTGTATATTAAAAATACTTTTATAAAATAGTTAACTTAAAACAATAAAAACTTTTATTTGAAACTATTTTGATTTTTTTTACGTCATCGTGTGAAATCGTGATTTACAGCCAATCAAATGCCGCAAATAGTTTAGAAGCCTGCATTTTAGGGCCGAAACAGATAGTTTTGGTAGAGGCTGGCGAAACACATTGCTGCAATACTGAAAGACTGAAGTTCTACAAATAAAAGTATTGTTAAAATATTGTGGAATACTATGTCAAAACTTTTGCAAAAAAAATATAATAAATATAACAAAAAAAGATCTATTTAATGATATTGAATTTAAAACTGCCATAAATGAAAAGAAACGGAAATTTCTTCCGGCCGAATTGAATATAATTTTATATGTCTGCCCCAGGAATAAGCAAAAAAATGCTGATTCAAAAAGGTTAATTTCAAATATCAAATCCGACAAATATTTTGTACGCCTCTTTCAAAAACTAAATAAAAGAAGTCAAAATGTAACTAACTAATCGTATTTTCCTGACAACAAATCCAAATTAGAAACAATCAAATAATTGGTTTAAAAATTTGCCTGTTAAAAGAAATAAAAAATTTACCTGGATACAAAAACAATGAAAATTACAAAATGCTATAATCAAAGTACATCAGTAAGTCATCTAGCTAATGTTGATGAACAACATCTAATTAATCTAGATTGAATTGAAAGAAATTTTTATAATACACACTCGTGCATTTACAAAAAAATATCGGAAAATAAAGCAGCAGCCTAGGTTAGTTGCTTAAGTACTTGCCTTCCATACTGAAAGTACCGAGTTAAAATCCTACTCTGCCGTAAATAATTTGTAAATTTGTTCAATTTAACCATTCTGCATTCATAGATTCTACAACAAACAAATTTACAAAAATAAATGATCTCGCCTCATTTCATCCTTCATTCTCGGAAGGATTTTTAGCCTGCTAGAACCAGACTAAGTAAGATTGAAAACGCCAATTTCATTTATCATGAAACATTCAGCATTCATGGTATTATTACTGACTATAATTTATAAAGCGTTTGTACAATTACTAATTATGAATGAAATGAATAAAATATTATTCAAACCTAGCTTCCAATTATCTGAATTCAATGGCACTTTTATTATGTCAATTGTCAATCGTTTTTATAATAATTTAAAAACGACATTTGTGTAAAAAATACAAAGCTAAATCTGCCCATGTTATGCTATAAACTAATTAACTTTATTAATGTTTTTTTGCTGTGTATAGCACACAGTTGTTAAGTTTGGTTGAACATTGCCAAAAATGACATAAAAGTTCTACTATTTTTTTTTCGCATAATTGTTACAAAATTGTAATCTTTCTATGGGTATAAATTGTGTACAAACACGTTTACTTAACATTTTAAAAATGATTTTCTCCTAAAAACTTCCACTTCATTAACCATTTCTTGTTTTATTGTAGTGGAAGCAAATATAAATACCAATGCAACATATCTCAAGTTGAAACTTCTCAATTATTGAGAACTACATTACATTATTATTATTACAATAACATTGTTTTTGATAAACTGTGCACACTGCTGTTAATTTGTGGTGAATTGAATAAAACCTCTCATTATGCATTTTTCAATTTCGATTCTAATTTCATATGTTTGTGGTATCTCTGATAACAATGATAACAAAAACCACCTTAATTCTTATTTTATTTTGTAAAACAAAGTACAATATACTGGTCAAAAATTTACTGATACATATCTCGGTAACGAAACGTATTAAGATAGACAAGATTATCAAAATTTTAAAATGTTCAATGTAATGAAAATAATTTGTGAAAAATGTAATGCTAAATGTTTTAAAAATTAATGATATTTATATTAAACTTAGATGCTATTGAGATATAATCAATCATAGTCATTCGTAAAATTAGTAACGGGTATTCCCTCGTCTAGCTCTAATTACAGCATGCATCCTTCTTACCATGCTACTAAGTAGAATTTAAATGTATTATTGAGGAATTGCGTTCCATTCATATTGTAATGCAAACCTAAGCTTATTTTAGCTCATTCCACATGTGCTTTATCGGCTATATGGTAGCCACGCATTTTTTAAATCTGCACTGCATAGGCTATAATTAGTCACTATGAGAGTGGCATGTAGTCGAGTGTTATTCGTACAATTGTTGCGACTTTCCCAACTAATACATTCTCAAAGCATTATACTACCACCTCCAAAGCTAATAGTATGTATAAGAATGCAGCTTGCGCACTATTCCCAAACTCTTCTGTTGACGTGGTTCTGTCCATCTGGCTTCCACAATTGTATTCTAGTCTTATTTTTTAATAGAATATCTCGTAATGCTCGTTATTCCACTGAACATGTGTGGCATTTGGCAAATTCCAATCAAAAAGCTTTGTTATTTTGGAGAAGACAAGGTGTTACAACAGAACGTCTTATTTTAAACGCCTTATTTAATCTTCTGATCGTTTTCAATCTAACATTAATTTACCTTACATTTAGTAGTTCATTTCTGAGATGCAAGATATCAATGGGCAATTATGTATCAAAAAACAATAATCAATTGCTGCTATAAACCTTTTGCGCCCTTAACATGGTTTTCGTACATAATTGTCAGTTTCTTTATATCTTTTTAAAATAATAGATACTATAGACTGACTTCTCCTAAGATGCAGTAAAAAAAATAAAGCGTCGAGAAAAATTAACAAAAAGAGTCAGGTTGTTGCACGACAACACACTTGTGCACACCACTGAGATCAACTTGCCATAAGAGAATGCAGCTTTCAAAAATCGATCATTGCCCTACAGTTCAGACTTGGCCCCTAGCGACTACTTCCTGTTTTCAAAATTAATAAAAAACTTTGGGGTGGACGATTTCTTGACGATGAAAAGTTGAAAACTGCTGTATTGGAACATTTTACTAAGTGTGTTGAGGTTAAGGGGGATTATTATTAAAATATTAAAATAATTTAAAAAAATTCTCATCAGTGCATAATTTCTTGGTTAGGTTAGTTTAGGCATTTATGGCGGTTACCTTATATACCTGTATCAAGATCAAATTTTACTCAATACGTAACACCTCGTATAACTAGTCTCCCATTTATATTTAAAGAAGTATTATATATTTAAATGCGTGATATTATATTCAAACTAAGATTACCATCAGTTATGACTATAACTCCCTGAATACCTTTGTATTTTGTATTTTTATTTATCGTCTTTACGATAAAATCATTCCTTATCACATTCAATTCTTCTTAAAAAACTAAAGATACAGCGTTTATCAAATCTTATCTGTGTCAACGGCAGCAATGTAAACAACATTATCCAAATAGTATGGCAGACCCGCAGGGCTCAGTATTAGGTCTTCTGTTATTTCTTATTTACGTAAACAATTTTCCTCAATGTGATACAAATGCACATTTTACATTGTTTGCAGATGACACAACGGTAATAAGAACCTCATATAATATAACCATTTAATAATACACAGTCAAAAATTATTGAATGGTTTCAAGCAAATTGTTTAAGTCTCAACATAAACAAAATGGATAATCTCATAATAACATTGGCTGTATAAATGTAAACTTTTTAGGTATGCATATTGATAATAAACTAAACTGGAAAAGCCACTGCGTATACATATCAAACAAAATATCAAAATACAATATATTAAAAGTATAAATAAATTCTGAAGCGTTATGTATAGCTTATTTTTTTTTTATATTAACATCACTCCGCAACACGGAATCAAACTCCTTTGATCCGACGGCATAAAACAGACAAGCGATGAGACTTTGTTGCGCGAGTATGTTACGCGACGGTGTTGTGTTGCGGCAGTTTGTTGCAAGTGTGTACGCAGTATTACAGGTATATTATGACATATCGCAAGCTGTTCATATTTGCGCAAAATAGGTACAGTCCGTACAGTTTTTGTTGCATAATTCTATTAGTAAACAACATAATTATCGATTATTGTAAATTGTTAAATTATGGAGAAGTTGACAATATCAATAAATTTCAACCATAAAATGTGTAAAACTTATAACGTGACAAATCCTAATCTAATTTCTTCACGCTTAGTGTCAATCATTTATTAATCTGTAAATTACTAATAATAGTAAAATCAATGAATCAAACGCAAATACACAAAAATATCCAAACACACCACAAGACTCAAATCTGGGTGTTACGAGAAGACTTTTTTATGTTATCTACTTAACTACAAAAACAATATGCTATCGCAAAAGTTTCTTATGTCAAGTTTCTCTGACATTTTATAATGTTATTTTTAAATTTGGTTGTAATTGCTTAACATTTGCCATTTTTATATTAGTTTAGAGAGGCAAAAATGCAACTTTAATACAGCAGTGTAATACAGTTTTTGGTGGCATTAAACGCAAAAAAATAACCCGTTCAATTTTTAAGTCAAATATTGGTGCAAACAGTTTAAATGGGTCGGAGAATACATTTATGATGACTCAAAATGTGGAAGATTTCTGAGAGCATAAACTGACAAAGTTGGAGGTTTGGTGTTATTTAGACGCCAAGTAAAAGTTTTGATAAAAAAGAGGAATATTTAAAAAAAAAGTAATTTTAAAATTTTACATAAAGATTTGGGAATAAACAAAGTGTCGACATAATAGATTTTAAAACTCCTCAATCTTGAACTTTACAGATAACTCAGGAAACACTTGAAAGAACGTTTATTATCGAATGGCAACCTGTGGAGTTGTATTTTGCAGAATTACCAAAACATTTTTTTTAGCATATCTTTACCATAAAAAAACGTTAGAACAAGTAGGTTAGTTTTTACCTTGAAAAATAAATGTTTAACATAACGAAACTTTTCTGAAGCGAAATGAAAAAAAAAAATTGTACAACACTTTCAATATACATACCTGTGAATAAAAAATATAAACTTCTAATCATGTTAAAAACTTTTACGTGTTATGTCTTGTTAGTAAATCAATGTCTTGTGCTATAAGTACGTATATATACAAAATAAATCAACTTGGAAAACACAGTGGCACACCGATTTTTGACAAAACTTGTGTTTACGACGCAATACTGTATTATTTTCTTGCACCAACTCGTTTAAATAAATATAGCGCCAGCTTTAACACGCCGCAGCCAATTCAGTTGCGGATATACAAAATTGCAAGATAGTTTATTGCAAAGAAAAAATAAATCTTTTGTTCAAAACAAAAAACCTTCACAAACATTTTAACAGAAAGAAATTAAAAAGTTTCAGAGGCACCACCACCAAAATATTGACTACGCAATTTTAGAAGAAAACAAAAGCTTCTTATAAAAGTATTTAAAACTACGCAAACATTAAAAATTTGTTTATTATTTAGTTGATAATTACGACAACGTTTGCAGGGTTCTTAAGTTAAGTTAAAAGATAATTTTAACGTGTTTGTTTAGTTAGTTTTACCATGATTGTTCATTTTTTGTTTTAATTTGTTGATAATACAGCACCACACTATATTATTAAATTAAACTATTTTTTATAAAATCAAGCTTTAACAAATTTCTTAATTTATATCAAAAGCTTTTTATCAAAAAAGTTTTGCTAGCGCTAGCTTTTTGAGGATTGAAAAAAGTTACAACAAATTGTGATTATCTTCTACCAATTTTGTATAGATAAACCAGAACAATAATATCTTTTGGCTCCTTTCAAGTTTACGTGATTAAAAAGATAACAATTACAAAAAATAAAATGAAAAATATTTCAATCCTTAACCTTATAACAGAAAACAATGTTTGGTAAAAACAAGGCGGTTTGACGCAAATATAAAAAAAATACTACTATTGTTTAAGCACTGTATATCTGCCGTATCTCAACTAATTTTCAGTTTGTTGCTACAATTTATGCGGCATTCATAAGTTTTGCCAAAGGTTTGCATAAAAAACAATTTTTGGCTTTAAAGTTCAATTTAAGTAACTCCACCAGACAAACATGTTGATACTCCAATTATACTTCAATGATCAATATTGATAACATTTTTAAAGTAAAAGGTACATTCATCATCTACAAAACTGTAAATCTGCGTTCTATCTTCAAAAAGTCAACGCATCTTCATTGCCAAAAAACGCGTTTTTAAAAAATTGAGTATATATCTCATCAGTTTTGAATAACGTTTGGTTTTATGAATCCAAGATAAAGATTGCAATATATTATAAAATGAACTATTGACTTTTGATTTTTTTTTTGTTTGAGTAGAAATGCCTACATAATCTGTGATTAGTGAGCTCAGATTTGTAGGCTGCATTGGAGCCGCCGTACCTCGATAACGAATTTCCAATTTTTAGGTAAGACATCTCCCGATTAACATTGTCACAAGTGTCTAAAAGATCAGTGTCTTCTAACGGAACAAATATTGTTAATATAACATTTTTTTTATATTTCAGTTGCTTATGTTTTCCTATTAATAGAATATATGTATAAATGTTCCGTAACCCTTGGCGATTATATGAGTGTGTTCCAATTTATAAAAGCTTACAAATGTTTTATAAAAACTTTGACCCTTGTTTAATAAAACCATAAAACCTTGAAAATTTTGCAGTACTTATTTATATTATCACAATTATAAGCAAAGTAAAACATAAAACTATTTATATTAAATAACGACATTTTGTCAACGACATTCCATCCAACAATGACTTATTATAGATAATATTTTCATAAATAAAATTAACCTTAATATTACATTTTCTTGTAAACTATAAAATATTGAATGCACCACGTGCATTATTAGGTAATAATGCCCATCTCTCGAGCTACAGGCCCTTGGGTTGGAACATGTTGCGCTTTGGGCCTTATATTTATTGCTACGCACTTGGTGCATTATAGCGTTTCTTATAACAAAAAAAAATCGAGTAGTCTCCACAGGCCAAAATACATAATAAATACAAGTATTAATAAATAAATTAAAAAAAAAAGTTGGTCTTATAGCGCTCATCTACTTATCAAAAAAATATTATAATTAATTTTAAATACTCGCACAACTTTAAGATTCATAATATTTTGATGTTGATGGCGAGGTTATTTACAAATTCCAGTTAATTCGTTATACTAATTTAATAATACTAGGTAATAAACTTTTTTTTAAATTTCTAGAATTAAACGTGTTTGACTAGAGGGGACAGTACTTGGTTAAATAATTACAGCATTTGATGCCAAATATAAATTTATTGTAATTAATAAGAAAGACATAAAAAAGTGTAACTAAATAGCAGTTTAAGGTTTTATTTTACAAATTACTTACGTAAATATTTTATTAAACTTTTTTGTAAACTAGAAACTTAGAAGTGTTTATTTGTGAATTCGTTTAAACTAATTGTACACTCATATTGAAGCAATAACATTGATTGATCTAATTCCAATACGAATCTATAAATAAGCAAATTATAATAATTTCACAGCAAAACAGGTTTTGCATATTCAAATGCTCAATACCAAACATTCTTACGTCAATACTTTTACTTTTACTCAATAAATATTATCAACAGTAATGAGATTCACATTACTACATAAATCTCCTCTTAGAGAACATTAAAATATATCAAAATATAAATTACTATTTCGTGTACATACATTAGAAGTATTAATCGACATTTAATTATTTAACTATTATGAGTTAAATTAAGGTCAATAATGCACTTGCAAATGAAAATACGAATCAAATAGTAATTAAATACTATTTCGTTAAAGTGTATCAAATACAAAAAAAGTCCTCTATAAGTAATAATTAGTTTTAATTGCAGTATGATGAAATGATGGAAAAGCGACCTCGATTAAGATTTAAGAAAAAATAATAATTTTGGTTTTTATTTTGACCCAATATTTAATCAAATATTAGTTAATCCAATGAATTTCACTCTTAATCCGACAAATTTCACTCTTAATGTTAATTTGCTAGTGGCTGACATAAAAATTACATTTTAAAATATTTGATAGTCATCGTTTTTTAATGCTATTATAAGGTTGAATTAAATCTTACAAAAATTAAAATATGAAATTTGTGTATATTTATAAGCAGCTTTTTAATTAGTATAGAATGATAAAAAATCTGATTTTTTATTTCAAATATAATAAATAATAATACTACAAATTTGAAGTTTTTAATTGTTCAACTGACGACGTGACGTAAAAAAATTATATCGTATTTTGTTTGACGTTATAATGTTGTTTATAAGAGACAATACAGCGTAACCATATGCAAAAAATTATATTGTCAGTTAATTAATATGTAAGTAATTAGTTATTTATTGGTTCAAACAACGTCATGTGATATAAATTATACTTAACTACTAATTTTGACCAAGCGACAGGTATAAATCGCAATGATATTATATTATGATGGCTTATTCCGGATTCATTTATTCCGCACTTAAAACTGCCTTTAATTCGGATGTGCGGGCAGAGGCCAATTCTGAACGGGTCAAAAGAAACTACTATTGCGTATAAAGTTTCATTAGATGGTTGGATTAAATCTAATAAATACGAAGTTCAGTCTACCGTGGATAGTGGAGCAAGTGGCATTAATCCACGGATCAAACCGCCCACATGACTTATGTTACGATTAAATTCCATAAACTAATTTAATCAACCTTAATTAACCTAATTTATGGTTTAAAAATTAATTTCACTAATATGAGGTCTAAAAAAGAATTTAAATTCTGTTCATCAACATTTTGAACAACAAAAACCCTATATCTTTGTTTTGACTGAAATCAAGATAATTAGTAAAGATTTTAATTATAAATAATCAAACGAAAGACTGGTTTGCCATCTAGTTGCAATTTTTAATACTAAAATGTCCGCATTAATCGGTATCATTTTTGCATTTATGCAATTGGCAGTCATTTCGCGGCTATAACGATTTTGAATCGCCAATAAATTATGAAATGAATTAATAATTTATTCAAAATCAGTCAATCGAATCACATTTTAGTATTAAAAATTGCAACTAGATGGCAAACCAGTCTTTCGTTTGATTATTTATAATATCAATTGTGTTCATAAGCACAGAAATATTTATTCAAAATTGTCTTTGCTATCATGCGATGCCGTGGTCGTACAAGGCATACTGACGAGGTTTGTAGAACCGAAACAATTGTCTATGCTTGACCCTTGGCCGCTGTGATTCGATTGACTGATTTTGACCCTTGGCCGCTGTGATTCGATTGACTGATTTTGAATAAATTATTAATTCATTTCATAATTTATTGGCGATTCAAAATCGTTATAGCCGCGAAATGACTGCCAATTGCATAAATGCAAAAATGATACCGATTAATGCGGACATTTTAGTATTAAAAATTGCAACTAGATGGCAAACCAGTCTTTCGTTTGATTATTTATAATATCAATTGTGTTCATAAGCACAGAAATATTTATTCAAAATTGTCTTTGCTATCATGCGATGCCGTGGTCGTACAAGGCATACTGACGAGGTTTGTAGAACCGAAACAATTGTCTATGCTTGACCCTTGGCCGCTGTGATTCGATTGACTGATTTTGAATAAATTATTAATTCATTTCATAATTTATTGGCGATTCAAAATCGTTATAGCCGCGAAATGACTGCCAATTGCATAAATGCAAAAATGATACCGATTAATGCGGACATTTTAGTATTAAAAATTGCAACTAGATGGCAAACCAGTCTTTCGTTTGATTATTTATAATATCAATTGTGTTCATAAGCACAGAAATATTTATTCAAAATTGTCTTTGCTATCATGCGATGCCGTGGTCGTACAAGGCATACTGACGAGGTTTGTAGAACCGAAACAATTGTCTATGCTTGACCCTTGGCCGCTGTGATTCGATTGACTGATTTTGAATAAATTATTAATTCATTTCATAATTTATTGGCGATTCAAAATCGTTATAGCCGCGAAATGACTGCCAATTGCATAAATGCAAAAATGATACCGATTAATGCGGACATTTTAGTATTAAAAATTGCAACTAGATGGCAAACCAGTCTTTCGTTTGATTATTTATAATATCAATTGTGTTCATAAGCACAGAAATATTTATTCAAAATTGTCTTTGCTATCATGCGATGCCGTGGTCGTACAAGGCATACTGACGAGGTTTGTAGAACCGAAACAATTGTCTATGCTTGACCCTTGGCCGCTGTGATTCGATTGACTGATTTTGAATAAATTATTAATTCATTTCATAATTTATTGGCGATTCAAAATCGTTATAGCCGCGAAATGACTGCCAATTGCATAAATGCAAAAATGATACCGATTAATGCGGACATTTTAGTATTAAAAATTGCAACTAGATGGCAAACCAGTCTTTCGTTTGATTATTTATAATATCAATTGTGTTCATAAGCACAGAAATATTTATTCAAAATTGTCTTCGCTATCATGCGATGCCGTGGTCGTACAAGGCATACTGACGAGGTTTGTAGAACCGAAACAATTGTCTATGCTTGACCCTTGGCCGCTGTGATTCGATTGACTGATTTTGAATAAATTATTAATTCATTTCAAGATTTTAATTGTCATCTTAAACATTTATTTGCTGCCCAACAAGGTGTTTGTGCCTACATCTAAAAACAAAAAACCTATTCTAGACTGATGACATGGTTTGAGGTATTGTTTATTATAATAGAATAATTCTTAAACTAAATTTTTAATAGTTAGTGAATTCCTCTACAATGACTCACTATACGAACGCCGAGATGACTGACATGCATTTCATGTATGGATTTGCTGATGGCAATTCATTACAAGCTAGACAATTGTACATTGAACGGTTTCCTAGCCGTAATATCCCCGAACGAAAAACCTTCGAAAACATTAATCGACGTCTTCGTGAATCAGGCACATTAACACGAAATGAAAGGCCATAAAGATCAATGACAGTAAAAACGGTACAATTGGAACAGAGCTGGACATGATACAGGAAGATCCAAGTAGTTCTACGCGAAAAATAGCCAATACTTTGAATGTAAGTTATTGGACAGAAAATTGTTAAGGACAATTTTTTGTATCCATACCACATTCAGCGTGTTCAAGCACTACTACCTGCTGATTTTCCTTCACGTATTGCGTTATATCAATGGCTTTTGCAACATTAGTTCTAATCCCTCACTTCCTGACACATATTTTTTCCACCGATAAAGCCAGTTTCTCAAGAAATGCATGAAGGAATATTCATAACAACCATGTGTGGGCAAATAAAAATCCGCATCAAGTATGTGAAGATCGTTTTCAACATTAGTTCTCCTTGGGTTGGAATTGTGGATGACTGTTTAATTGGACCAGTATTTCTACCAAGAAGACTTACCGGCGAGGTATATTGCAACTTTCTGGATGATGTACCCTTGACAATATAAATTGCAATGTTTTTTATGTACGATGGTGCACCACCACATTGCAGTTTGGTTTAACGTGATTATTTAACAGAAACAGGTGGGCCACACGCATGGCTTGTTCGATCCCCAGACTTAAACACCTTAGATTATTTCTTATAGTGCTATCTGAAGTCATTAGTTTACGCTACTCCAGTGGATAATTTGGAGGACTTGCAAAATTAGATAATTAAGGTGTAACTCAATTAGAAATGGAGTGTTTGAATTGAGTTCGGCACTCTATAACAAGAAGATTGAATGCTTGTATCCAGGCTGAAGAAAGTCATTTCAAACATTTATTGTAGATTCAGCAACTTTACATGTACTTTTTGATAATAAAATTTTGCAACTGTCGCAAATCTTGTTCACCCTGTATCTTCAAAACAAAGGTTTTTTTTCAGAAATTATCATAGGACAAAATACTCTTAGAATAGGCCAGGGAATAACCCCTTGAATTTTTGCCGCATGTTTACCTAACACCCTGTATACCATTAAAAAAGTCATCAAAAAATTTCTACCAATCTATGTTATTAAACCAAACCAAAAATGCAATTTAGACAAAACATAAGTAAAGAGCAAAAACCGTTTAACAAATTCATCAAAAATTCATTGCTCCACAGAAGATGTGAAATTGAAAACAAATTCAAAAAGATTTAGATATTGATTAGTTGTTTAGTTTAATATTTGGTATCTTGGATTTTGATTTTGAAACAGTAAGAAGTTCAGTTTTTTTAGAATTAAAATTGACCATGTTGAGAGTGCCCCATTCAGATATTGTTTTGAGATCTTTGTTTATAGATGTTATAGATTCTAACTTAGAAATTTCAAAACCCTCTGCCATATTTGTTAATATTGTCTTTGAAAAGTATAAAGTATAAAAAGTGCTATCATCTACAAAATTATAAATAGGACTTTTAGGTATTTGAAGAAATTCATTAATTTAAATCAAAAATTAAATTGGCAAAAGAGAAGAACCTTTAGGAACACCAGCATTTATGATTTTAGGGTCAGAGTTAAAACCATCAGTTCTAGCTATAATCTTATTGTCAAAAAAGTATTACTAAGATTTACACATTTATGATTAAGATCTATTCAATAGATGAAGCTTGTTGATAAGACTAGGATGCCATACCCTACTAGAGCTACAGCAAGATTTTTCCCATGTTTGTCTAAAGTAGAATTCCATGTGTGAAGATCTGTTGTCGAACGTTTTGATCAAAATCCATATTGAGTATCTCAATCTAGATGAAGTTATTTTATTCTAAGAACTTGACAATGTGGAAATTAATAAATTTTTCAGTTTTTTTTTGACAGATTAAACAATAATTTAATTGTTCTATACTTGCAAACAATATCTAGCATCTGAAATTACATTTTTTTTAATTCTATTCAGAAACAAGCTATTCAAATTATTGCCAATCCAAAATTTGCATTTTCTATATATTATACATTGTTAAAAAAAAAATAAGACATATATTTACTTATAGTACAAGGTTTGCTAGCAATTGTAACAACTATTCACTTGCAGATCAGAATAGTAGCCTATCAACAAAATAATTTTATTATATTATATTATTTCCCATAATAAGGGCAATGTTCATAAACGGTTTAAACCTCGTTGTTGATGTAATAATTTTATTAAGTGTAGTTAAAAAAAATCTAAGTCATAATCATCTAAAATGTGTATAAAGATTTGTAAATATAGCAACACACACATAACCTTATAAGAATATTTGATTTCATTTTTGCAGAACTGGTTATTTCACAATTCTTTACTAACTGTTGTTTGTTTTGCAACGTTTATCACAATCTTAGAGAAAGTGAACAGATATTTTCCAAAATATATACAAACCTAAACCAATCTTCATTCTATCAAATTTTTGACACATTCAAGAACTTCTTAGCAGTTTATTGAAACTATGGGTTACTCACAAATTTTTAAGCACAGCATAAATATCAACAATAACTAGTCAAAATAATATAAAAATAAATCTTTGATCTTTAGAAAGTAGACTACAATTTTTTTTTATATTTTTAGATTTTTAATACGCCATTTTGCAGCACCCTGTATAGTTTTAAGATTTTTACTGAACTGATGCTTCGATGTCATCATTTTGACCTACAACTTATTATGACATTTTCTTTCAATATTAGATTTCTTCTAACATAACAATTTAAATAAATTCCTGTTGTTAATATCAATGTTTAAAAAAGTAATTAATACAGTTTTGCTAATTTTTTATTATAAGATAAAGAAGCTAATTGTTGGCTGCGTCAAAATGTTTAGTCCGGTCGGACTTAATTAAAAAATTAATAATGATTTACCCTATATGTCTGTCGCATCAGTAAATAAAATGTGTTTGCATATTCAAATTTTGAAACAATTTTCAACCCATATGAAATAATAATAATAAAGCCGGCCGCTTTACTATACATATATATTTTCCTTAAATAAAATTAATACGCAATCAACGTTCTGGTTTGTTTTACCACAATTGTATTGCATTGAATGTACAAGGAGATATGATTGATATCTATATGTGTTGACTAGCTATAAAATACACTTACTAAGATTAATAATAATAAAGTACTAGTTATTATAACACACATATTTCTTTCCCCGAAGGTTTCCGACAACAATTAAACATATATCAACGCTAGAACTAAGCATTGGTTTTATTTACTTTCTCATTAATATAGGTAATAATTGCAAATTACTATTAAACATTGTCTACTCTTTGTAAAATATGTAAATTGAAATCTATTAATCCCAATTATCCAGAGGAAGTTTTGCAATTGCAGATAACTTCTAGACTTATATAGGTTTAATTAATCCGTGATTATAAATTATGTGAAATATATTCATCCTTGATTTATATTCCTAATTAATGAATTTAACAATGTTTTAGCAAGCAAATGATTAAATATACAAAATCAATTATAGAACACTAAATCAAAAATGTAGTACATAGAAAAATTAAAACAACTGCTATTAAGTAAGAAATGTAGCAACAATGGTTAGAATTTATAGAGCACAAAGTATATTACTAAAGCAAATTAAAATGACATTCGTTTTGCATTCGCTCCAATTAAATGAAATTACTAAACAACACATAAAAACTAAAACGTTTAAAGAAAATTATTATATTGACGGAAATAATATTACACTTTATATATTAGAAATTTGTATTTTCTAAAATGAGTATGGCCGTTTTTTTTTCTAACTTATGCACGATGGTGTTGGAAACTCTTAATTAATGCAATCAAACATTCATAGAAAAACCTATAAAACGAATTGAATTGGAAAATTAAAAATCGAGAATGCGAAACACTGCAATCATAAAAGTCAACTTACCCTTAAACCACAGGAGGAGTAGTTTGCATCCGGTGAAGAAGCAAATCGTCGCATCGCATGGCTAACCACTGTAGCCATGGAAGGTTATCGAATACGGCATCACTGAAACGAAAGAAACAAATATGTAATTGCAAGCTAAAGAAATTACCACGTCAACAATTAGCACTTATTTGTTTGTTTAGTATTACCATTTTTTAAGAACATATAAATATTTGTATACATTTTATTTAGGACAATGTGTTTATAAAAATAAAATTTGTTTGTAACTTTGCTTTATGTTAATTTTGATAATCAATTTTATAACACGTAAGCCTTTATTTTCTAACATAAATTAGTTATGTTATGCAGTAATAAAATAATGATTTCAAAACATTTTAATAAGAAAATTAAATAGCTTTGTCATAAATCATTTTTTATGTAGTGGTATTAATTGTAATAATAAACATCATGTTTAAGATGCACTGTACTGTAATAGTATTATGGTTGCAAAACTGTGTTAAAACAATAGCATAATAAAATATTTACAAACTTGTAATTGTATGAACAATAGAAAGAACAATTTGTATATGATTTGGTATAATATCATATTCTAAATAATGATTAAATTTACACAGAATGTGTTAATTATTATGCTATGTTGGAATCTAAATAATTGACTTTTTAATGTGTAAACTTAAAAGTGCATCGATACTTTTATATTGATTTATTTTATTCGTCCCTTTCAATATATGCATGTACTTGACTTTTGCATATGAAATATTCTAATGAGGACAATCGCATCTCATTTTCTATTACAAAGGAATTTCAACCTTGATCTTACATCGAGAATGTAGTGTTATGTTAAGATGTATAACTTATCAAGCTTTAATATTTCAGGGTAAATGTTAACAATTTATTAATATAATCTAAACTAATAATCTTTTTAATTTATTTGAATTGGTGACAACTGTATATACCAAACATTTATTTCTAAAAGTAATACCAATATTTGAATAAAATTTTGTAAAGTATACATGCATCCAAAACATCATTGTTAACTTGAACACACCTTAACATGTTTTTTACTGCTTTAATTAATATATATTTATGGTAGTTGCTACTCAATTTTAGATAACAAGTTGAAGACGTTAGTGTTATGATAACATTCATTAGAGATATGTTAACTAAAATAAGAATTATGGATGAACTACAAATATGTGAGAAAAATAAAATCAAACAAAATAAATTTAACAACAATATAAAATAAAAATGCACAAAATGAACTAAAGCATACAAACATATTTAAAAACTAACAAGATAGAAATCTTTAGTATAAATAAATTTCAAACCAAACAATATTAGAAGTGGAAAACGAGAGAACCCAAAATAATGATGCATACATTTGAATACGCTTTAAAGAATATGAAACTAAGAAAATACACTATACCAGATTATGTTAAATGTGAATTTCAAGGTCTTGAAACAAACAAATATTTTATCTTAGTTATCGACTACAATTTTATGTCAAGATTTCAGTCAAAAAATAAACTCAACTAACCCACTTTGCAGCTATATCTTATAATATCTCATACTTAACTCTCCTTCCTTCCAATTGATTCTTCTTCTTTTCTTTCTTGCAGATTGTTTTTTTTTTTAACATTTAGTTGCTGCACTTTCTATTCTTTTTTAAATCTATTTTGCATTTCTGCTAATTTTAGCATATCTATTCTTCCCTGTTTCATTGTAAGTTTAATTTTTTTGTTTGTTATGTTGGGCTTCATTACACTATTAAATTATTATCAGTGTCCCAAAGTAGCTTATACAATTCCTAACCTGATTTATAAATCTTCCTTCTACTAATATGCAATCTATTTGATGTCTTCTTATTTCTTATACAAAATTTTACCATTATTTCTCTTCTATAATCCCGTGCACTCAATCCATGCGTTTCAATATCCTAACATAGTTAATTTTTTTCCAGTTTTTCTGCTCATACTTTAGATTGAAAAATGATGATTTGCGGCCCAAATGTACCCCCTAAATGTACTGGTAAAAAAATAAATCGATTATCAAATTATTTGTAGAAGCAGCGATGAAGGGGAAGTTGCCGTTTTTGTTAAAATTCTACAAATCAAGGTAGCGGTCGGTATGGTCTTAATAAAGATACTTAATGCGTCCTTTATGTGCTTAATTATCGTTCCTATCTCATTAAAGACATTTTCCACGACTTTATGATAATGTTTTGTAGTTAGCATATATGCTTGCTTTTGTCTGTTTATTTCGAATCTATCTAAACTATTATGATTTTATAATTATAATAGTCACTTGGCAAAAACTGATATTTTTTATAAAAACTGTGGATTGTCTTGAAATTAAATTCTCTATCTCCGATAAACAATTTATCAAAATTTTACCTGTCCGTTTTGAGAACTAGCAACTCTTTTATTTTATGAGGTCAAAAATAGGATGTAGAATAAAAATGTTAATTTAAATAAGGTCTACAAGCGTCTATAATGTTGTATGCGTTACTACCGCTAATGCCGCTTAAATTAAAGTCAATATACGTACGTAATCGACATCGTATATTTCACTTTTATGTTCAAGCCATTGACGCTCTTTCTACAGTGTATTTAGTTTAGTTATATATTAATATAAAGTAAGCAAGACTTGTGTAGGAATTTTCCTAGATTTGAGTAAAACGTTTGATCAAGTTAAATCTAAAATACAGTAACTTGAAATTTGCAAGACTTGCTCAATTCACTAAATACCATCAGAAAAATTCCTCAAGTATGAGTTCTGGAACCTCTATTGTTTATTAAATATATGAACAATATACCACAACGAAACGCAACAATATTTGAAGATGACACATCTCTTTTAGCAAATTCCACAAATTGGACACTATACTATTTTAAGTTTTAGCAACCATTATATTCATGATATTCAAAAACAATATACATGCAAAGATTGGTGATTGACAAGGACCTAAACTGGCAGCATCATACGACTAACAAAAAACAAGCTAATATTATAATTTCTACTATTTTAAAGAATTCATAACTCAATCAAGCCTCCAAAGATCGCAAAACATGTAATAAAACACTTTTTCTGTCAACATAAAAACGGATATCCCCATTTCTACCCTGAAACGGATAAAGAAATTAATAACATCAAATGTTCCAAATCAGAACTATCATAAATAATTTTCAAGACAGGGATACAATAAAAGGTCAAGTATGAATATAAAACAAAGATAAAACAATCAAAAATGTATGAAGTAGAAAGATGCAATAACAAGTATGGATCTAAAAAAACCGGAGTAACAGTAACATCTTTAACAAAATACCAGAAAAAATCCTTTAAGTGTAAAATTAAGAAATAAATCTATAATTTTGAAAAACTGTCAAATTTTAAATTTATTAACATTACAAAGTCAAAATTAAAATATAACACATTGCCATAAAGAGACCAGGTGAACAACATACCACCATAGCCACTGACAAGTCTCAGACTTAGTGATTATGATAAAAAGTCTCAACTATGTATGGTGCCAGTAGCTAGTAGTAAAATATATTAGTTATTGCTGCACATATTTTTAATAATAAGTGCTAAGAATAAATATGTTTTGTTGCAAAAACCTTAGGTTATTTTTTAACTAAAATAGTTAAAATCAAGTATATATAATACGAGTATCCAGGCCACCGGGCAAATGCGGCTTTAATTGAACTGTGCAGTGTGGCAAAGAAGAAAAAACTTTAGTGGTTTTATCAAAACGTACAAAAACAAATTGATATATTTGCTAACAACAAACATGAAAACAAACTCCACGCTCTTGTTGACGTTTATTGGTGACTTCCTTGCAACCATCAAATAAACTCCTTATGATCCAAACGTGTAACCAGACTTAGCGGCCTTGCTACATTGCATAAAACTTGGCTGTTAAAATTTATAAAAAAAGCAGAAATAAGTTAATCAGTATAGACATGCATATCATAATATTTCTCTATATACATGGTGGTGAGTAAGCTCAGTGATAGAGCACGTATCAGTTTGATCCCCAAAATTTGGCTAAATAAAAACTTGCACTTTATCCACCGAGGTGAATCGGTCACTTAATAAGCATGATCAGTTGTAAGCTAGATTATAACTTGAATGAATAATACATTTGAGTAACATAAATCAATTCTAAAGTGGCTGTCTTAAATAATCCTACTACTCCATTATTTCAGTATACAGTAACAAACTAAATATTTAAACCTCATCAAATAAGGTTTTAGCTTGTGAGTTGTTTTGTGTCCTTTGGATCAGTGAGACCTGAAGAGACTCCCTCCACCGCCTATGCATACTGCACAAGTTAACTGATTTGTTTTTATTTTATCATTTCATCACAAATTCAAACTTAGTTTTGAGTGTTCCTAAAAAATACAGCTTAAAAATTATTTTGCTTGGCCAAGAAAGTACGGCTTGTAAGCCAACTACATTTAACAAATCCATCATTTATCCACTCCTGGATGTAGGCCGCCTCCAAAATTTTCCACGTTTTCCTATTAGCTGCAGTTTGAATCCAGTTTTTTCCTGCAATATTTATATAAATATCATCTCGCCATCTTCTCTGGGGTCTGCCAGCACTTTGTTTGGTCTTTTTCGGACGCCAAGTTGTGATCCTCATTGTCTACCTGTCCGGGTCCTACCTTGCTATGTGGCCAGCCCATCGCCACTTAAGCTGCGCCACCCTAATAAGTACCTCTGTTGCACCGGTTCTTCTTCGGATTTCCTCATTCCGAACTCTGTCCATCAAAGTAATTCCAAGCATAGACCTCTGCATTGCTCTCTTTGTGGTTTGCAGTCTGCTAGATGTTTTTCGGGTCATGGACATTGCCTTGAGGCCGTAAGTGAGCACTGGCATCACGCAGGATTCAAATACCTTTCTTTTGAGAATTATAGAGAACTCTTTAGATTTGAGAATATGGCTTAATTTACCGAAAACCACCCAAGAAAGACCTATTCTTCTTGAGATTTTGGAAATCTGATTTTCTTTACCGAGTTGAATTTTATGGCCAAGATAAATGTATGTAAATACTTGTTCAATGGATTGATTATTAATTGTTACCTGGATAATTCCTGGGCTTAAGTTTTTGGTTTTTGACAGGTTAATTTTAAGACCGATTTTTTCTGCAGTGCTGGCGTTGACAACAATATTGTCTGCAAATTGCAAATGATTGCTGCACTCCTCTTTTAATTTTGATGTTATCTGTCTTTGAAACTTTGTCAATTTTAACTTGGATGGTCGCGTTTTCGTAGATCTGTTTGATAAGGTTTGAGTATCTTGAGTCGATTCTTGCATTGTCTAGGGATGTTAGTATTGCCCACGTTTTGACGGAGTCGAAAGCTTTCTTGTAATCCACAAAGACTATGTGCATTGTTATATTATACTCAGCGCTTTTTTCGATAAGAGTACAAAGTGTCTGCAACTGGTCTATAGTCCCAAATCCTTTGCGAAATCCCGCTTGTTCGCATGGGTGGTATCCATTTTGTGAGTTAATACAATACAATCTTTGTTAGTAGCTTGTATAAATGTGACAGCAAGCTGATAGGACGGTTATTCTCGATGTTGTTTTTGTCATCGTTTTGGTATAACAGAATAACTTTGGCATTTTGCCATTTGTTTGGGATTCTTCATTCCATCATACATTTGTTTAGTAGTTATTGTACACTTTCCATAACGGCTTTGCCTCTCATTTTGATCATTTCGCTGGTAATTTGATCCTCGCCGGGACTTTTTCTGTTTTTCATCTGGTTTAATGTTGCTATTAGTTCGTTTGTGTCTATTTCGGAAATTTTTTCCAATCCCACGTTTTAAATTTTTGATCTCTGGTATCAATTATCCTGGGTTATAGAGCTATATAACTTTTTATAAAAGTCCTAAACAGCATCTGTAATCTTCTTCTGGTTACTGACTATGATGCCATCTTTGTTTTTAATTTTGGTAATTTTTGATAAACCATTTGATAGCTTAGATCTAATGAGAACCTTAATGTTTGAGTTATCTTCGATTGTATTTATTACCAGATTTGTTTTATGTTCCCTTAGATCTTTTCGGATATTCTTGCTAATGTCTTTATTAATTTCCTTATAGCCTTCTACTTCCCGATCCATTCGTCTTTTTACTTCCATTAGGTTTCTTGTGTTTGTGTTAATTTTCGTTGAACTTTCTTTGTGTTTTGAGCATATTCCCTTCGTTGCAACTTGAATGCTTTTTGCGATGTGCTCGGATAGTTTGTCTATTCCGAATTGTAGGAGTATTTTCGGTTCGCCTAGTTTAGTGTTTATAGTACGTTGGAATGCGTCTTTGTTTCCGCTCAGCACCTCAATTCTTGGGTATTTTTGTTAGTATATTAGTTTATTTTTTTTTTTTTAATTTTGTGTTTAATTTTAAGGATGCTCGGACTAAACGATGGTCGCTATTAGTATCAAATCGGTTTACAACGGTAACATTCTGGCATATATCCTTGTTGTTGGTTATGATGTAATCGATTTCATTTTTCACCGTACCGTTTGGATTTTTCCAGGTCCATCTTTGTTGCCGAGATTTTTGAAAGAAGAAATTCATACAGAAAAAGTTTTCATTTCTACAGTAGTTGATTAGCATTTTTTCTCTATTGTTCTTATGACCAAGACCAAATTTACCAACGTTTGGGATATCCTCGTCTGTGTTTTGCCCAATTTTCAAATTAAAGTCTCAAAGAATTGTAACGAACTTGACGTTTTCGTTGTTTTTGGCAGTGGTTATATCTTTGTATAGCTGTTCTGTTTTTTTATCCCCGGATGTACTGGTAGGGGCATACACCTGGACATACATCTTTCAGATGCATAGTTTAAAAGCGTTCTTTGGACAATTTAAAGTCAAAAAGCATTATATATACTTATGTCCAAAACTCGATAGACAGTATTAAATTTAAAAGAGCTTAGAGAAGTAAAAAACGTGATAAATAAAGTAATGCAAAATGTTCTCCTGTGCCTTATAACGCATTCTTCTAATAGTTAAAGACGTAGCTTTTTGAAGATAATCTGGATAGTATCATACAGGTATAGCTGCAGATGTAATATTTTGAATTAACACATCATTGATTTGTGGTTTATTTGAATACTCTCAACATTAAAAGCAATCCCAAAAATAATAGTCAAAAGTTGTTAGGTCTGGTAACTTCAGAGAACTATTTTATATATTATTATTTAGATATGTCTTACGTTTATAGCAAAATAAGAAAATACGCCATCTTGCCGAAACCACATACATCTATGATTCTAAAGTAGAATTAATCCTGGCAACTCGTTTTGTAAACAAAAAATAGTGCTTAAATGTTATATGTTCTTGAAATACAAATGGCTTCATAAGAAGGTTGAAAACACCACACCAAATATTCTCCAAAAAGCAATGTTGACAATGTGTAACTTCAAAAAAATTGTCAAGTTCCCATGAATGTGAATTTCTGGTATTGTGATTCCATTTCTAGTAAATGTGTCTTCAACCGTGAATAAAATTCGTCCAAACAGTTGTTGGTGTACAATCAACCATCGACAAAAAGCAACACGTACTGTATAGTATGCAAGATGTAAATTTTAAACAGAGTGTATGTGATATGAACAAACCACAATTGTGTAATGTTCTCCCAATTCATAATTAATAATTTAATTTTGCCATAATAACTACTAAGTTTTGGGCAAAAGTGTATAAGGCATTTTTGACTTAAAATTGTCCTAGGAATATGCTTTTAAGCTATACGCATCAAGTAACAAAACTATCTTAAAACTGTGCAAAGAAAAGAATATACAAGTAAAACTATACAACTAAATAGCTATTTTTGCCTAAAAACATACATAAAGTTATACTATTATTTGAATGAATGGTATACATAATTTTCACTAGTATTAATAATAAGTTTTAATTAAATTACCATGTTATGCATGGTTGCATATAATTTAAATTTTAAAAATATTTAAATACATGAATCAGATAACACAGATGACAGAAAATTTATAATGACTTTATATAAAAATATAAAACAATTTAACATAATTATTCCAAAAGCTATGGCAAGGTTTTTTTGAATTGATACATTTTTGTTCTGCACAAATTTGCCAATAAATAAATAAATTCTTTTAATTTAGTTAGCAAGATTTCTCTGCATGTTTCCTTGCACATTCTCAATTAGTTTCCTTAAAACCTATTATGGATGTAACAATCCAATTACAAGATTGCTCAGATATAGCAACAAACTCTCAGCATTAGTAATCTATTTAGTTCATCTATCCTATCTATCCTATCTAACAATTCATAATGTTAAATCAAAAAATAGCTTTATTAAACAATGTTCTTCAATAATTACACATACGCGCATCAAATAATAATTTCAAAAAGCCATAAATAACAATTAGACGTTATGTACTTTATAACAAATATTTTCAGTTGTCATTATAATATGACATTACATCAATATCAATTTAACATTTTTTGAAAAATCTAATAATATTATATCAATTTTATAACAGATGGTTGATTGATAAAGAAATGCCATACTGAAAAAGCTCGTAAAGCTTTTCTGACCACTTTAATTGTACAATAAATATCTATATATTGTTAAAGTTAAATTGGTTTACTTTATAAAACACGTTACAATTTTTTTCAAATACGCAATGTAATCAATTGTATGAGGATGATAAGTATATTAAATTTAGTAGTAGTAATATAACCGCAATAATTGAATATGCGATGAAGCGAGAAACCTAATTACATAAATACAATATTTTTCAACTACGATATTATTATTATATTTACCAAATAATTAATAGATAACCAAGGTTATATATGCATTTATTATTAATTGCACAATGATATTTAAAATAGTTTTATTCCATTTGATTCTATTTATAAATTGAAAGATTATTAAAACGTGGGCAGTGTTGATCTTCTTTAAACACATTTTAACTCACCAAATCATTTTAATAATGTTAAATTTGGTTGTTAGCACAGTTATCATTGTGAAACACGTCTACATATTTATATAATAAACAAATTAATATCATAATGACTCCTTTTATTTCTGCCGGTTAACGTTAACTACACCCTCATAAAACTCACCTACGCATTATAACTTTTACTTTTATAAAAACAGCCAATAAATTAAATAAAAAATCACGTGTAAAATAATTATAGCTGTGAAATAAAAACAATTAGAATTACTTGCACTCTGCAATTTCAAATGAACTAAGACCTCTGTGGTTACAACGTGCGGAAATCTCAGACGAGCTTTACCAATAATTAATAATTTTTAAGTTATTTTGCCGAATAATTATCTATTGAGAACTACACGCAAGGAGATAATTAGAAAGCACAATTGAATTAAAATATAAAAGAATGAAATTAAAGATTTAATAATAAATTTAACTCAATATTAATGCTTTCATAAGAAAACTAAAAATATAATTTGTTTTTCTCAATACAGTTTAAAGATAAGATGAAGTCAGTTATAAAATTCTTCATTGCAATTCTTATTATAATTTTAATTTGATGATATAACATTCTCTCATAAAACTAATATTTCCCAATCATGAGTGAACAATTCTATAAAACAATAGCTAATAACATAAGGTTTTGTGCAATAAACATATAAAATTATCTACTTGGTGTATTCACTAGCCATTGTTTTAGAGTTAAAATCCATTTATATAATGTCAAGTGCACATAATAACAATTTTATTGTGAAATTTCAAATATCGTGTAATTCACACACACAGTATATATAATAGAAACACCTTGTGTTAAATTAGATATTCGCTAATTGATTAGAAAAGCAAGGCCCATATTTATTTATTAATAATTATGTTTTTAACAATTAGGATAATACTACTACAAACACTTTTAGTATTGATTTATTAAATAGAAAAATTATACTGGGTAAGTATGTCAATATCTACTACAATGGCCCAAGGGTGATAGAAGTCTAATCTTACACCTGCCGCAAAGAAGACTGGCGAAAGTGAATCGGATATCCTCAGGCGTTATCTCCCCGACTTTACTTTCAGTTGTAGCCATTTAAAAACACAAACATTCTTATTATCATATGCCCCCATTACGCCCAGTTCACTTTCTCATCATCATATTGTCTATTGCCCAAAAATAGCATTTACCGCAGTACTTCCTCTACATGCTATACATCCTGTGTTTTAAGAAAATTTAAATAGTAGAAATTTTAGAGAAATTCAATTATTTTTTGGACTACAAATAAAAATATTTAAATTGAGAAATATAAATACATGTTTTACGATTTATTTTACTTAGCACTTTAAGTAAAATTTAATTTTATAAAACTGAAATCTCAGAAATAATAAATATATCGATATTATCCTTATAGCAAGCAAATACCTGTTGTGTTCAGTATTAAATTGTTTGTTAATTTAAAGAAATACTTATGACATCATGAATGTTAAATTTAGTTAGTGAAATATAATTTGAAAAAACACATTTATGTAAAGGATGTTTTTATCCAAAAAAACACAATTTCAAATTGCATACTAATTTTTAAATATTATAAGTATAAAAGTTCACGTTCAATCATTAATTCACTTTGAAAATGTCGTACAAACTTTTCATTTGATCGTGATAGTGTGATAATAAATGGGTTTACAGCGCAATATTCATCAGCATGTTGATACAAAGAATGGCACAACTTTAATAATAATAACCTCAGGTTATGAACCTGAGAATACAATACAACACTTTAAAATAGATACCTAAATAAATAAATACTTAAACTAATATTACAGTTGCCAAAATTTAAAACTAAATTTAAAACTAATATCACAGAACCTACTATCACAACTGACAAAAAAATTGTAAATGACTTTGATGTCAGTACCTAAACATAAGACTAATCTAATTTTACAGACAACATCGAAGCTGTAAAATGCTTTGATGCCAGGCCCTAAAAACTAACTAAACCTAATATCACATCCTAACCTATTACCACAGATGACACCAAAGCTGTAAAACTGCTTCAATGCCAGACCCTAAAAAGTAATTAAGCCTAATATCACAACATAACCTAATATCACAGATGACATAAAAGCTCTATACTGCTTCGATCCCAGACCCTAAAAACTAACTAAACCTAATATCACAGATTGCACCAAAGTTGTAAAGGACTACGATGCTTTAAACAACTTAACAATACCTACTGATCAACACATACAGATAAATAAATTAACATAAAAATCACTTAAAAACAACTCAAAAACTTGGTTACACCTGTTTGAGTATTGCGTCTTTTAAAAATTGGACGCACCTTCCCAAGGACTCCTCTTTATTTAATAAAATAAACGCCACGTTGATAGGGAACTCAAGCCAATTACGGTGGAGAAGGTAATCTCGGCATTACTCCAAACTGTGCTAAATTTTTAAAAGGTTGTGACATGTTTAGTATGCGGGTTGTTTGTCGCCGGTCAAAAGATACAAAAAGTTTAAGTTCTCTCTCCTATTGAGATCTTCAGGCGACTTCCTTGCCATCGCAGAGAGCATGAATTCTTTTTATTTTGTCTTGAAACCGTTCCATACTCTTTGCCAATTCTCGATGATCATTGAAATGACGTATATCTTTGAAGTCATTGGGTCTTACGGGAATGTTGTACTTGGGAACCGCATCAACCGCTTTACCTTTGTCCAAACCCAGCCAGGCAAAACATCAAAGCTTGTAAGGGCTGGTACGAGTACATGGACTTTATACTCAAAATGGCACTCAGCAAGTCGAAACAAAAAAGAAACAAGCTGTGAGATAACGTCTCGCAGTATAGCAGAGCTTTATGCAATGCTTATAATTCTGCGGTGTATACGAAGGCTTCTTTGGGGAGAGACCATGAAAGGCCGTACCTTCTATAACAAAGGCAGATACCACTCCCCGGCACGCTGAGAGTGTGGGTATTCGGAAACGATTTCAAGAAACTTGCTTTTCAAGTTTCTCGTTTGCTCTGGGAAGTCAGATTGAGGCAAGTTTTTACTCCAGCATAAGTTATTGTTAATGCTTGTTAATTGCTTAGTGTATTAGTATTTCAGATAATACATACTGTAACTTGTGGCCTTAGATGTAGTAAATATAAAATAAGTTTAGTGCATTAATTCCTAAGTAAACGGCAGATAACTCCCATTAAAAATGATGTTCACGCACAGTATTAAAATATATTCAGTCCTTTGTAGCATTTTTGTTAGATAACTGCAAAATGGTAACCAGTATAGGTATTCAAGTAGATAGTATATAGTCTGTTAACATAGACTTATTTTTATTAGTGAGCAATTATGTTATATCAAAAAGTTGTACTCGTACAAAATTTGATCTGCAAAGACTTATAAAACTGTTATCTATGAATTGTGCTTTTGAAAATAAGAGTTGTCTCAGACAAAAAACTATGTTTTAAAATATAAGATCCTAAAGCTCAAATGATCTAAAAAATCGTGAATTTTGTTGCAATATTATTTTTAAATATTTTTTGCATTTTTACTACATATTTTTATCAATGTGTTTTGTAAATTAAAAATTAAAACTGTACGCAATTACTAATTAGAACTAAACCCGTTTGATGCTAACTATGACATAACCATATTTGCTGACGTACCAAAACTATTTTGGATCTTGATTAAGCAAAAAAATTTGCAATATTACATTTTCTCATAAACTAACTATCATAGATATTCAAAACAACAAATAGATAATAAGTTGTCTACTTCACTAGTTCTCAAAAAATAGTCAAATAATTGTTGGTACTTGGATGGTACCAGATATCTGAACTTTTCGTCTATGTTGCTTTAGTGTAATTAGTTGCAACTATTAAGTTCAGTTCATCTATTAAAAAAAAAAAGTTGTAATAAATACACTTTTTTCGAATAAGAAATAAAATGTTAAAATAAAAAAATGTGTATTCTTGAATTTGCATTAAAATCGCAACAGTTATAATATCTGGTTTCATTGAGTCTCATAATAAATTAAAATAATAAAAAATAAATTTTAAATTTGCTTTAAACTAACAAGACCTTTTTATATAATAGATTTGTTGTATCAAAAAGTTAGCCTAGCATGATGAGTCAGTAAATTTTATGGTTCAATTTTTAACAGAGTTTTTTATACATACCTACAGCTAGACACGAATAGTGTGGCCTGTATAATAGGCAACTTAGTATACACAAAAATTATGTTGAATGTGGTTAAACTCATGCCTTTGCCCGTTTAAGCATCTTTCAATCCCAGAACAACGTCGCCCATGGAATGTTTAAAATGTAAGCGCAAATGAAAAATGCTAATACGGGCAAAGGCATTAATTTAACCACATTCAACATAATTTTTGTGTATACTAAGTTGCCTATTATAGAGGCCACAGTATTCGCGTCTAGCTGTAATTTAGTAAGAATCTAATATTACGTTACAAATTGTTAATTATCTTGTTTCACTTTGCCTAGACAAGAATTTTGAGTTAAAACATAAATAAAATATTATACATAAAGATACCATAATTTTATAAAGTTAAATATTATTATTGTGTTTATCAATATATTATTTTTTGCATTTATATTATAAAATTAACTCTAAAAGTAGATTATATAGTTCCAACTACTGCTTAAATTCAAAATAATTAAACATTGTAATATTTTTAGTTTAATGATTAAATTATACTGTGGTAATAAAATGAGTTTGATTTAATAAAACAATTTATTGGGTATGTACAATATATTCCAGCATATCTCTTACAAAGCAGTTATTAAACAGTAACTATGTTCATTATTTTTGAAGTAGGCTGTATACGTTCTAGTAATCTTTATATAAAGGCACTAAATGAATTGGCTCTGCATTGCATGTCGATAACAAATAAGCTGAAATACAATAACCAATCTCCAATAACACTTATATGTAAGTACAGTTAAATTTTTATAGGAGCACACAATCAACGACTTCAATAAATTCTTTCGATAAAACTAGATTGTGGTCTGCACCAGGAAGTATCGAATGCGATTTAGCACTATGGTTTGGATTAGAATTTATTATGGCTGAATACATTTTAAAGGCTAGTAAAATAATAGAGTATAAAATAAGGAAATCAACTCTATATACAAGCATAAAGTATGAGCGATTTATAGAACTATACAAAAGAATTTATATTTATATATATATATATATAGATCAAGTTTATAATATAATAATTGCCAAGAATTTATAGCACAATACTATTTCCGAGTGGGTTTATTGTAATGGATATAACTTTTACCGTTGTACATATTAATAGAATATATTAAAAAAGTATCAATGAAAGTATTGTAAGTGGCACATTTCAGCTTAAAGCGATCAAATAAATCTCATAAATCCATTGTGATTTAAAATTAGATAATCACGCATTTAGAATTATAAAAATGCACAGTGAATTCTAATCACGACTTCTACCTAAACGGATGATCAAAACCCGTAAAAGTAGCCTCGAAATGAACTTTAACACAACAATCAGACGGACGCAATTTAAAAGTTATTGTTATTTTTCTAGTTTCAATCAATTTTAAGAGGCCACGTATCGCCTATTAAATTTTATATAAGGATCCGTTTTCACTCGATTTGTTCTTAATGGCAATTTTCCAGATGGAAGTGATAATGTCGTGAAAAGCAGCGTGAGCCAGACTCGCTACTTTTACTACATTGCAAGTTAATTGGTTTGGCTACTGTATGTGAAATCTTGCTCGCATCTACCTGTCAAAATATTCATAGATGAACTTGTCCTAAATTATAGAAAGTAAAATTAATCTAATTATAACTTATAACGTTTAGATCTTAGAAATTGAAAGATGTTATTTTGGATGTGAACTACTTGACCTAATTAAGCGTAAAATTAAGCTATAAAATATAATGGGAGAAAAGCTTTAATAAATTTAATTAAAAACTAATTTTTGATATTTGCTACCTACTTGACTAAATTGATAGTAATAAATAAGTATCTGCATATAATAATACTTTATACTTGTTTAATAAAATTTATTGTTATGTGTATTAAATAAATAATAATAATAGAGATACTTTATCTAGAACTGATTTTAAGTTATGATGTAAGCATTTCTAGAAACAATTGTATTACTATAAAATCGCATTCATTAAAATAAACAACAAACATAACTGTTTTATTTATAAACAATTGACATTTTCTTCACACAATGCAAACATTTCCTAGAACAATTTCAATATTTCTCCAAGCAATGTGAGATATTCATGATTTTTCTCGGGAAATTTACCATGCATGTTCAAATCATTGCAATCAGATATATCCTGAGCAATTAATTAGTTTCTTATTTAGAAATGAAATGCATTCCAGCTTGAACTTGACATTGCACTAAAGAAAGTCGTTCATTAAACTTTTTCTCAGTATTACTTTTGTTTATTATACGATCAATACAATAAGTGATTTTTTCGTGGGATAATTTTCTTTATTGTTTGTTCAATTTCAATTGAGGATTGTGTCTGCTGCTTTAAAATATCAAACTTCTTACTTTTCGTTCACCTTGAACTATATTTTCGGATTTTAATTAAAGCAAATTTCACTTTTATTGTGTGAACACCGGTGGATATTAATAATTAGATATAATAGTGATAGCATTATGTTAGAGTACATTACTCATACATTGATTGATGGCTAAATGGAAAATTGAATTATGATTATGATTTCTATTGACATTGCTTCTGATTTTGTTAATAAAATATACATCAGCAATTACGATAAATAAATTGAATAATTGCATATTATTGCTACAATGAATTATTAATTCAACTAGCCTGTGAATTAAAGATTTATGATTGATGTTCAGTGTTCAATTATTTATTACTATTGTTGTATATTATCTATAATCACCTGCACAATAAACATTTTAATGTTATAAATTGATCAATGAAGAGTTTTAATATTTTTTATCGTTAAACTAAAAAACCAGTAAATTATTATTAATTATTATTTATTAATATACAATAACTAACATAAGTAAAGTAATAATTTAGTTTTGTTAATAAAAAGAAAGAACATCAGATAGGTCATGGCTCGGTGCCTGATATGAGCTACAGGCATATAGAAATGTATCAACACCAACACTAGTCGCACCCAAAAACATTCACATACTACAAGATTAAAAATAAAAGTTTGAACTTGGCCTCATAGAAAGTAACTATTCATTATCGATGATATAGCGTAATCAGCGCTAACATACAATTACATTAATACTGAATCGATTGATTCTAACGTGATATATTTTGTCTGACTATTTCTATTGTAATCTATACTTATGTGATCAATTAATAAACCATTATATTTAAAGTAAAAGTGAAGTTGATTATACCAATATGTATGTAATCATAAAGCATTCAATGTGTGAAAATTATATTTTCACTTTGCCCTCAGGTATATGAAATTAAAATAAAAGAGATTGTTTATTCAGCAATTTCGATTTTAAAATGCCAATTTTCAAGGATAATATTGACTTATACGTTACTTTTTTAGGTAGAAGAAACGTAATTTTACGAGGTTTTATTTATTTATAGTTTCATATAGTATATCTATTGTTTTATTGTTTTTGAATTAGCATACATATATTAAATGTAATAATTAAATAAATACACATATTATACGTATTAGTTATATTTAGAAAAGAATGAGGAAATGATAAGAAAAATTATTCATATGCAGGTATATTAAATTCGGCCGTGAAAACTCATTTTAATTATCCTCGTTAAAAACAAAGTCGAATGAATATATTATTTATATATTTGTTCAATAATTTCATATCAAAATTATTGATTTAAAATAATAAATGAATTAAATTTAAATAAAGATTAATACATTTATCACATATTAATTTTACTGGCGTATTTATTATTTAATTTTTGAAATTATTTTTAAGTTTTATTAAATAATTAAATAACTTATTGAAACAACGATTCGTCTCATTAAATATATTAAGTTTTAATTTAAAGAAATTATTATTACTAATTTAAAAAAAGTAAATTGTCCAATGTGTGATATTTTTAATTAGATATGTATAATAATATTCATCTATATACAGGTATTTATCATCTAGAAATAATTAAAAAACTCCACATAAAAATAGATATACAATGGTTATGAAACTAATGAGTATTCAATTTAAGTATCAGTTCTCCGAATAGTCATAAGAATTAATCAGAGGCTGGTTCATATGCTGTAAGATTTAGAAAAGATAATTGGAGGAAGCTAATTGATAGAACAAGCAGTCGCGTGTTTTATAATTTAATGTTTATTATTTACACAATCCAATAGATGCAAATAATTTTGTAAAACACTTGATACCACTGTGACTATATTTAGAAAAAATAGTAGAAAACAATTCAAATCGCAACCATATAATAAAAAGCTTTGAAATAAAATAGTATAAACTTTGTCCAAGATAATGAAGTTACGTGAGTTAAACTTCATTATCTTGGACAAAGTTTATACTATTTCATTTAAAAGCTTTTTATTATATGGTTGCGGTTAGTGGTGGTTACCAAGATGTTAAGTATAAAAATATATCTTCGTAATTTACGTCTACTGCAGTGCTTTCAAAATTACTAATAATAAAAAATCTAACTGATAAAATTGACATTTTTATTTTATTTATTAAAGATTCTTCTGTTCATCATCAATCAGCTTGTAACGTCCACTGCTGGAGAAAGCCTCCCTTAGTTTGTTCCACTCTTCCCGTTGTTGCGCTGCTTGTATCCAGTTGGATGTGATACATTTTAAATCGTTGCTCCATCTCGTAGGAGGTTGACCTCTACTTCTATAAGCCTCTTGTCTAGGCCTCCATTCGATAATTCGTTTTGCCCACCTGTTATCCGTCATTCGTGACCTGCCCAAATCCACTTCAGGCTGGCGATCCTCTCTACCGCATCTGCGACTCCAGTTTTCTGCCGCATTATAGTGTTTAGAGTTTTGTCACGTAGTTTTATTCCTAACATGGTTCGCTCGATAGCTCGCTGTGTGACCTTAATCTTGTATACAGATTTTTTTTGTCAGTGTAAGCGTTTCAGCTCCGTAAGTTAAGAGAGGTAATACACATTAGTCGCACACCTTTCTTTTTAAGCATATAGATATATCAGCTTTAAGCATGTATCGCAGCTTACCAAAAGCGGCCCAGGTTAGTCCTACTCGCCTGCAGAGTTCATTCGTTTCGTTATCTTTACCGATTCAAATCTCGTGTCCAAGATATTTGTATGAGACAGTCTGTTCTATTTTTAAATTATCCACTAAAATGATTTCACTCAACACCAGGTTGGTCATAATTTGTGTTTTAGCGTAGTTGATCTTTAGGCCAACTTGATGTGAGGCAGAGTTTAGAGTTTAGCAAGATGTTGTCTCATTGTCGTACCCTTTTTATATGCCGATATTGTTGGTGTTTTCGTGTAGTCTCACGCATGTAGTTGCATTTTTGTATATGTTATTGATTAGTACGAAGTATCTGTGGTTTATACAGCATTCAGCTAGTGCTTCAACTAGTTTTCCTTGTTTTATGGAGTCAAACGCCTTTTCGTAGTCGACAAATATGAGGACTAGAGGCTTATTGTATTCGACACATTTTTCAACTAGTGACTTGACTACCTGTAGGTGGACGTTTGTGCCAAAGCCTGTTCTAAAACCTGCTTGCGCCTTGGGTTGGTAAAAGTCAAGCTTACATGTTAATCGCTTAGTTATGATCGTCATGAACAGCTTATAAATGTGTGAAATAATGTGACGGGATGTTCTCCTCGCTGATGCATTCGTTGAACAGAGTGTGAAATGCTTGGATAAGTTCTTCTCCGCCCTCTTTTCAATCACAATTTCGTCTTTTCTCGGGGCCTTATTATTTTTCATTTCCCTCAGTGACATCCTATTAGTAAAACTTAAAAATTTTGTTTCTAATTTCTGTTTTACTTTTGTCGTGTAAGGTACAGGACATGTTTTACGTTATCGACGCAAACAATAGCATACACTGCTTGCTTCCTTTGCATTTTTATATTGTTATTACAATATGAAAACATGATAGCAATTTTATTAAAAATAAAGTTGGTTTTTGCAGCAACTTTAATAAACAAATTCTTTTCGTTTTAATTGTTTTATTTTGATTTCTAATTCAATTTTTAGAATGTTTATCTGTAATTTATATTTCAGCGATTTTAGCTCAATCAAAATCAATGTTTTAATTTCTGCTATTTCCAAAAATTCTACTATACTTAGCGTAATTATCTGTTTCAAATGACTGGTGAGACGCTTATCAAATTTAAGAAACAGTTAACTGTAAAAAAAACTTTAAGTAAGTATTGATTTAAGAAGTGTCGATAAGATCAGCCATTCGGATTTTCCAATCCAAATACAAATTTAATTTTGTTTTGTTTTTAAAGTCCAATATTTTAGGTCTTATACTCCCTTTAAATATGTACTTGTAAATCAACAGTATGTTGTACCAAACCAATTAAGAATATTAAATATTAAATTATGGTTAGATACATGTACACTAATCATGTATTAGACTAATGTCCTAAATTAATATAGAACATAATCACTAAAAAATCTTCTGCCAAACTGAGTATCAAACTTGCGACAACTTTTCGTCAAAATTCAAGTTTGATTCACCAAACTAAGCTAGCGACCGGTTGTGGAAAAAAAGATTTGCTGGTAAAATGAAAACCAGGAAATTCACAATAAGGAAGTGTGCTAGAATTAAAACAAATTATGCAAAAAAAAAACTTGAGTACCAAACAAAAAAAATTGAAAGCATTGTATAAAATAGCAAGAAACAAGTACAAGGTGCGGCAACACTGTCGCAAGCAATTTCTGAAGATTCGCATACTCACGTTAGCACTCCTTGCGATAGTTGGCAAATTTCCATACAGATGTGTTAGTACAATGTTTGAAAACTTCAGTTTTAAGATAACCCCACAAAAAAAGTCGCAAAGCGACAAATTCGGAAAGCTGGGGCCATCCTGCTAAAACCAAGCATTCTGCACATACGTTCAAAGGGGCTACGGGACGACTGTAACTGTCCGAACTATCCGTGAAAGTTTACCTCCTTTCTTGATCCGCATTCTCTTGTGTTGTGCGCCACATAGCAATTAATTTTCAAATCTGGACTTTTTAGTTAAGAAAAATTTCAAATCGAATACGGAACGTTCATTCTGCAGCAATGACGAACTCATTTTCGCAGATGTATACTTTTTTAAAACCTGTTTCAAACAAAATTATATTTCTTGCTCCGTCTACTGACAATACTCCTACTTTTCTGCGATTCCGACCGGATTTACAAAACCGTATTGAAAATAAGGAAACATTTGTACCACTTTGTATAAATTTGAAATAATAAATGCAAAAAAGCATAAAAGAATCTATGCAATGAAGTTGATAAGGATGTATGGGGATCGGTTTAAATGTTCCAAAAATACCCGTTAGCAAAATGGGAAAATATAGTGGTAAAAAGATATACCAAAATACGATGGCTGCACTAACTAACGCAAATAGAAAGCTTAAGGTAGTAAATGAGATGGATAAAAAGTACCCGAAATAGTATCATACGGTTTTAACCAGCAACTAAGCAAAAGAAAACTTCAGATATTTGGAAAGAATCAAGAATAGTACTATTAGAAAAACCAAAAAAAAGATGATAAGCCCATTAAACTTCCCCTAGACGTTCAATATTATTGTCAATATACTGTACAATAATTGATACTATACAATAATAATATTGACCGTCTGTAGATCAAATTGAAAAATTGCACAATATATTGAGTCAATCAAAAAAGTTTGATTTTCATTGTTCTATCTAACCTAAAAGTATTTATTTCTCTTTTTTAACCATTTCTTCATCCTTCTGCGCCTTTTTTCTCCTTCTTTTTAAAGTTATAACAAAGCAATGGTCACACAACTTGCTTTATTTTATTCCACATGTTGACTGCAGAAGTGTCAGTAACTAACAAAAAGTTTGCGCAATTATATTGCAACGCCTAGGTCTTAGCAATATATAGTGCAATATATTGTTCAATATTATTGATAATAATATTGATCGTCTAGGTTCACCTTCGTTATGATTTACAAATAGTTTTGAAAAACTTTATAAGCATATAAGCAGTAAAACATCAAGAAATTTGCATAGATTACAATAGAAACTATAAAAAAGTTACAGTACTGTGGAAGAGACTAAGGAAAATAAATGTTAAAGACTGTCTCACTAACAGGAACCTAAAATTAAGTAAAAATAGGTATATAAAGATAAAATATATAAAGAAGAGACGCAATGTCCTCAAATGAGACAGTTGTAAAAGCAATAATTTCGAATAAAGCCTAGTTAAATAGGTAAATTTATACGAATGCCACAACGACATATGTAGCGCTCGTTACTATTTGTTCAATCGGACAACCCAATAATATAAAGATGTTGTGCAAAGTGCCACAGAGACCGATATTAGATCCGCTGCTAAAAAAGGGGTATTTTAACAATCTATTAGAAATGGAATGATAAATTACAAGTGATATGCTTTGCTAAAGCCACAGCAGTATTAGTAACATCTAAAACTGTATAAAGTTAATAAAACACTAGAAAGCATAAAAAAAGTTATAATAAAGGAGCATGTAAGAAAAATAACTTAATAAAAAATACAAAACGATCTTCTTTATGTAGATCGTTTAATAGATAGAAACAAGAGAGAAAAAATGTAAGAAGCAAGATAGAAGAAAAGATGATGAGATTGTATCAAAGTACCTAGCGTGTCCGGGCATACAATTCCATAAAAAGGTAAACGCTAATACCAGAATTTGCACGTAAACAGTTCTGTTTGAACTAAGGTTTTAATAGTTCAAAGCCCCACACACAGACTAAAAGAGCTTTCTTGAAACCACATATAAAAAAGATATTTTCAGAATAAAAAAAATGTAGTCCTCCTTAATTTTGAGTATCAGGCATTTTCCACTTAAATTTGTTCAAGGAATGCGCTCTTAAGCTATGCGCATATAGCCAGAAGACATCATTTATAAATAGAGAGATAGATATTATTTATATTATTTTATGGTAAAATAAATAAGATTAAAATTAAACTGTACATTTTGTTCTCCTTAACGTCGATATTATCTTTCCCTACCGTCAATCAAATTTACGCTGAAGCAACTCTTAACCATAAAAAAGCTTAATCCCATTGATCATAATTTCACTTTTAGTATTTTCGAGCAAAGCGCGACAAACTACTTCATATCGTATCTAAAGTTTTGAGATTTTTATTGACACATACAACTTTGTCCAAACCAACTTACATAAGTCTTCTGCTGACTGAATGCTCACTTATAATAGTTACACAAACTTTTTATAAGACGTGTCTTGTTTGCCGTTTAAAGTTTGTTTTAGTGTATTTGCAACTCTATAAACATAGATTTTTATTGACACCTACGACTTTGTCCAAACCAATTTACATGAGTCATCTGCTGACTGAATGCTCACTTATAATGGTTACACAAACTTTTTATAGGACGTCTCTTGTTTGCCGTTTAAAGTTTGTTTTAGTGTATTTGCAAAGCTATAAACATCGCAACTGCAATTTTTGGAAAATGTTTGAAGAAATAACAATTGATAGTAGGAAACTCAATGATAACTTGACTTAACTAACAAACAAAATATTGAAAAAAAATATTTTTTTGTCTGTTTTTTCAAATTTGCTAGTGTGTGTATTTTAGTGATACGCTAAACATTAATAATAATAATAATAATATTTATTAAGTAAAAAAATGTTTACAAAATATTGTCAGTAATAACTAAGAACCGGATTATATGCAAATGCATATTTGCATATGCATTTGCATATTACGACCATATTTAGGCTTTGTTGAATATAATAACCATATTTGGTTTTTATGCATATTTTACCAATTTTTAGAAAAAAAAATAATTAAAAAACGCCATTTTTTAAGTTACTATATTATCCATATTGACATAAAAATATCCCAAAAATTAAACATTAGTTATTTTTTTAACAAATAAAACGTTTTTTGTTTAATTTACTAGGTTATATTTGAAATAACTTAAAAATTAAAAAAAAAATTATGTTGCTCTTTAAAAAACTAAAATTGGTTGTTATTGCAAGTACACTAAAAATTAAAACTTACATGTACCTGCCTTTATGATACTCAAAAAACCATTCAAAATAGTGTTATTTTGCCGTACGTTTTTTGTCTAACACCCTGTATATATAAAGTTATATATTTTGATACATTTTACCTATTTAACTTTATTAAAAATTTGAAAAATAGAATTTGTTATGTTTTGCATATTTGCATATATATTTTAGTGTTTTTAAGTTGCATATAATCCGGTGTCTAGTAATAACTATTCAGTAGACAATGTATCATTAGTAAATTCTTCAAACGAGTAATAGGCTTTAGTTAAAGGATGTGCCAAGTTTACTGCGAAAGTTATCACATGCTGTTTTTTTTTTATTACTACTTTATTGACTTAACCCATTCAGAAAACTTGCTGTATAACTGATTAGCAGTTTCAATTGCGGTGTTATAACTATAATTTGTTATTAAGAATTAAAGTTTTTATCAAATGATGCAAGTACTAAAAATTGGCCCCAGCAATTAAACATTTTTATAACATGGTAAACGTATGGTGATTTATATTAATCCTCTTGCCTTATTTTACCCTTCATAAAATGACTTCTACAGTTCGGTTGGCAAAGTCGATAGACTAAAAATAACGCCAACTTTATTAAAAATTAATCACTGTATTAGTATTCTCCAAAGTGTTTTTCTTTTCTCATTTCCTCGCATCTTAAATAAACTTATCATTAAAAGCTTGTTTTTGAGAATATTCATTCACAAAATTTGATTTTTTTACTTTCCAATTAATATGTATATTTAAATTTGAAAAAAAATTAATTGATTGTCTCGGTGGAGTAAAAGTGCATCCAAAAAATCTCCATAGTTTTATTATGCAAAAAAAAGCAAGTTTCAGTCAATACTCATAAAGTAAAAGAACATTAGTTACAAGACAACAAAAGATTAAAAAAAAAACTAATAAATTCGCAAAATTTCCTCGAATTGTCGGTCTTCACAACTACAATTAATTATTAACCACTCTCACTATGAGCATTTTACTTACATTAATTTTTAAATGACCATATCTCAAATAATAAAAATGAAACAGAACTTATCTGCTATCTAGCTGACTTTGTACCTATTATAGGATAGTTACAAGTCATTTATATTTAATACAATACAATAAAATACAATACAATACAATACAAGTGTTAAATAGAAAACGATTTAGCAAAGTGATTTACACATGTAAGCGTTCTTCTCATAGCGCGACTGCTGGCGTAGGTGTTTTGTACAGAAGATATACTATATCTAAAATTTCAAGTATAATTAATATTTTTGTTTAAAATAAATAATTCAAGTAAATATGAAATATTTTATTAGATTTAAAAATGCCTATTAACAAACTAAAATTGGTTTTTATTATATTTAGCATACATTCTTGTCCGGCATGTTATTGTGCATTTGATGAATACGTGTGTTATATTAGCATATATTTAATTTTGCATAGTAATTTTTTTTTAAACTACAAATATTTTATTTGTACTTTCCAGATTTAACATAATTACATAGTATTTGATTAATTAATTTAATATTATATTATTTATAAAAAAAACATTTTTACACGTCTAATTTTAATGCTAGAATGAAGTAATCAATTAATTAAATGATCAAACAAACAAGAGTTAATATTAAGCTGCATAATTAATTTATTAAAATTTATTATTATTTAATAATATTAATTAATTAAATTTTAGTAAAGATTAACATGTGTTTATTGTTGCAAACTATAAATTGAGGTCAAGCATTACACAGCCCAAAATATACCAACCTTGTTAGAACCTGCATCTTAATTAATTAATTAACATGTGCTTATTAAAAGACCAGTAGTTTAATTATTGCCATTAAGTTAAAATTCTTTACAACACTAATGACACATTAAAATATTTGTGAACATATATTTCAACTTTTAATAGAAGGCTATCTTATTTTGCACATTTGCAATACATCCATAACAAGACTATCGCTTATATAGAAACAAGATAACTAAAATTCACTTTTACTATTCATTAGAAATTGTATTAAATTAATTAAAATATGTAAATGTAATGAGACTTTGCAAATAGTTGAGTTGCATTCTATATATAAATGAAAAAGTATATAATTAAATTGCAGTAATAAATAAGTGCGAGTATATAAACGCCTAAATATTATTAAATTCAAGGTTTTCATAGTAATAAATATACACTAATAGGATCCTTTACTTTCATTTAATTTGAAAATCTATATATCAGCTCAAGATAAGATGTAGATGAGAAAGTTTTAATGCGTAAGGCTGAATGGCAATATTTCAAATAAATTGTACTGTTATAATTAGACGCTTGGTTATTGAAATTTTACAACGCCATTACAGTGTTTTTAATAGCAATGATTATAGCCAGCAATGTTTTCCGGTAAATTTTCTTTCAAAGTAACTTTCAATTCAATTAATCATAAATAAATAACAATTTTTTCAACGAGGAAATAATGCGTTGCGCAATATGAATACAAAAAAATATGCAAGTATGTAGCCTACATTCAAAGCGGTATTTGTTCTTAATTCATCAGTTCTTTTTTTATCTTCTTCATCTGATGTCTGTGTTGCAAGTTTATATGTCAAACAACTTCAAGTGCATTCACAAGCAAAAGAGATACAAACAATTCGGAATATTTCATTATGTAACGCATAATTTTTCTGGGCATTGTTGTATCTTGCAGAGAGACAAAGTCGGTGTCTCTCACGAGATGACTATCAAATAGTTTATTGTGCGTGGCATATCACGAGTCTGTTTATGTTTTTATTAAAGTTGTATATCCGAACAGCATTTTGAATGAGCTCGAATTGGATGCATTCATTTTTTTGGGAGTAATTTATATATTCCAAGTCGATCCTACAATCTAATGGGATAATAGGGCTATTTAGTATTTAAAGCATCGCATGCGGTTAGTAGACAACTTTTTCTAGGAAGAATATAATTGAATAATGTTCTTGTGGTGTAAATTTTCACGGTAAATTTAATAACAGGCGTTTAGTTTTTGCATTTGCATGTTTCACTCTTGTAGGATTTTAATTTAACGTAAATGTTTTTTTTTTTATGTATGTAAACTAAATATGTTGGCGTTATAAAAAAGTAATACATTATAAAGTAACATGTAGGTATGTGTAGGTTATATAATATTGCGTCTCAGTCAGTATTAAAAATGCAATATAAGATGATTGAAATATTAAACTCTTGTTTAATATTAAAAATTAAATTTGATTATCAAAAATAATAATTTATTTTATAATTTATATAAATATATTATTTCTAGACCATTGGTACGAAATTGATGTCGGAAACGAATTGAAGGGATCTTATACAATCAGTATTATGGATTTAGAACAATGAACGGATAAACTGTTAGTGAAAGATCGCTCATTGATAGTAATCTCCTTTAGTTGTATAATTATTTCTTAGATGATAAAATCTCTCATAAATTATTTATTATACTCCACAATTCATCTTGCTTTTACTCTGATTCATGTGTGCACTAGATATGTAAAGTTAGCGATGACATCGATTAAATTAGTGATTATTTATGTGCATTATTAATTGTGATTTATGGCAGTTTAACACCTGGTTACGTTAGCTTCTCGTAGATTCATTTCTATATATTTCAATGCCGTCGCGCGCCTAGTAAGACACCGACAACCGTTTTTGTTATTAATGTTTTCAGTTGTAGATATAAATTAACCTATTTAGATAATCACCAGTTACTAAAATAGGAGACTTTAATAGCTTTCAATGAGTGTATAAAATATGAAAATTGTCTCACTTTGATACATATAAGGATAAAAATTATTACAAAAATGTGGATATCTTAAAATAAAAATTGAATGAACAAATGTTCCTTGCACAACATAGAAAGCTTCAAGCTGTCCTTTTATAGATACCAATACCACACAAATAATTTTTTTTTATATTTATTAACTTAATAATAGGGTATTAGAGATCACGTTTAAACACTGAATAGTTCAAATTTTTCTAGAAATAAAAATATGTGTGGTCCTATGACACTTTCATTGAGTAACATTTAAAACTTGTGTTTCAACGGCATTGTTACCGTACAATTTATTTATACAATAAATAAAATACTTGCACCATTTTTAGAGATAAATAAAAATAAAATAATGTAGGTCTAACAAGCGTTCAATTCGATATAGTTACATATAAGGAAATGAGATGATGTATTGCTTTGCAAATTTCTAGTTTTCTAAAATCACTCATTATGGGTTCTTGATTAGTTTCTATTTCTATGGTCATTTTTAAATAATAGAATTGTAAAATATATTTAAGTATAAATCAATGTAATTGAAGGAGTGATGCTTATAGTAGGTTGATATTGACATCTTATATGCATTTAGCTGGTATCTTTATTTTAAAAATCTAAAAAAAAAACTATTTAAAGCAGACTAAATTATATATTACCTAAAACGGTTACATATTATTAAAATTTGACCTAAAATATAAAAACCACCAATTAATTACTTTCTTAAATTTTAATAGACGATTTATATAGATGCACATAAATAGGAAGCAATTTGGCCGTTCCTGTGAGATAATTCATTATTAGAAAAGTATTTCACCGGTAATAATGGGTCAGGGGTTGAATAATTAAATCCAACTTTTAACTCTTTTACATTACCTACACTTACACTTCTTTCTATACTAAACTAATACATGTTGCATGCATATATGGTGTTTCCAGAGTTTAGTAAATACATAAACTTTTTAATTTAAAACAAATTTGTAATCCGGTTAGGTTTTCAATCCCAAAAGGAATAAAATGTTTGTTTATATTGTTTGCTTTATAATAAATTATCAAATATTGAAAGCAGAACAGCTTTCTTTATATTGTTGAAATTGGGGTTTTTTACATTGCATCTGCAAAATCATGTTTCTACAACAAACGTAAAGAACAGATGTGTCAAATTGCATGTAAGTTAATCATACATGCAATTTGACACAGTTTTTAATATTGTTCTTCCACTCATCATAAGATTCCATTGGGAAAACTGGTGGTATTCTCTTATGTATCAAACTATGGCATTCATTATAGCCTCGTTGTATAGTATGATATTGCTTCATAGTTGCACAATTTTTCTGTTTTTTATAAAAAAAATGTATTTGTAAAAATTTAGTTTTAATTCGACCAATGCATTTTAATGTGTTACAAAATAATTTAGGTAACATTCTTAAAAGACTACATATATTCGCGAATAAATAATTTTAAAAAAACCTTCTTTGTAGAACCTGATAGTTATGTATCATTTCACCAAAAAAGTTAATGCAATTTTTGATTAAAAAAAAATTATTAGATACCAGTATTCATCAAAACTATTACCTTCAAACTGAATAAATTTTTGCCAACGTGACGTCAATTTTTGTATCTCGTTTCTGTAAAAATCCACACTATTAAGTTTTGAACTGTCTATGCCTTACAGTTGTCAAGATCCAAGAAAAGATAGTAATCACTTAGCAAAATGTCAAAAGAGGTGTGGTTAATTTTTCACAGACAAGTTCAGATTTTCTTTAAGGCTTAACATTTTTCTGTAAGAATCGAAATTTTGTATTGATCTTGATCAAAAAAAGGTAATTTTTGAATTAAGGCTTTTCCAAACAAATAGTAATCCGTTTGATTCGTAATTATTTGACAATTCATATAGTACCCATTTGCTTAACTTCCACGTATTTCCTATCTAGTAAAAGTGCAAACAAATAGTTTTAACAGTTTTTGAACATTTCTGTTAGATCAAAGCACATTACGCTAACAATTGCCCACACATATTTTTTTTTTAATATAGGGTTATCTGAAAGGTCCTCCAAAGAATCAATTCAGCTTTCAATTTATGTACAATATACATGTAAACTCGGAGAATCAATTGTCTTTAGTTTATGTTATATGCGTTGTCATTTGTTAATATCAAATTTATGCGCTTTTCAAAATGATAATTTAAATCATTTTTAGAATAGTTGAACTAGTCTTGGCATGAATAAAAGTTTGCACCTTTTAATCCAAATAAAAAAAAATAATAATATTTAACATCGCCCCAGAAGTCTTACGACTTGTTTGAAGGGGGTTGATGGGACCAACGTCACCTAAACTTCCGAATCACCCCGGTGGATAAAGAGCAAATTAATATTTCAGTCACATTCGGGGATCAAAACCCGGACTGTTAGCGTGCTACGCTAACGCTCTATAACTGAGCAATCTCACCGTTTTAATAAGTAAAACTTGATAATGCCCCCGATTTTGCATTCAATCTGAGGCTAAAGTCTATTTTTAATAATAGAATACTTAAATAAAATGCACATAGTTAAAACAAACAATCCCATCACAAACCAAACATTCAACATTTTGTGATAAAACCTGATTGGTAACCAAAATAATAATGATGCACACAATTGTTTAACAAATGACAATAGTTTTGAAAGATGACAATAGTTTTGATAGATAACAATGATATTCAAGATGTTTGGTAATAATTAGAAATCTGTCAACAAAAATTGATAAAATTTTATTATATAGCATTGTTTGGCGTAATCCAAAAGCTAAACAAGTTTAACAAATTATAGTGGAAGAGTTAAAACACTTTGTTATGGCAGTACTTAGACAGATGACAATAGTTTTGACACTTTCTAGAAGTTTGAAGTAATGACTTATATGACAATATTGTGGTAGATGAAAATAATTTTACTTCTGACAAATCACTGTTTTGTGATATACAAAGAAGGAATTTATGTTCTACCTAACTATAAAACAATAAACTATAGCAAACATTTTATTATGTTAAGTTTCTGTGACACTTTATAGTGTCATCTCCAAGTTTGTTTCCAATCCTTAAACAAAAGTCAAAAATGAATGATTTGGTAGTAGCTCAAAGAATATCCATTAGATAGTAATAACATAGTATGAAAAAAATAACCTAACCATTCCTCAAATCAAATATTATTGCAAACAGTTATGATGACCTAAAGTGTGGAACACCTCTGGAAACAAAAACTGACAATAAAGTTAAAGATTTAGTTTTGATTGAGAAATAGAAATATCAGAAACAAGTGTTTTGAATGAAAACTCACGCAAAGTGTGAGCACGATGGATTCCTAAGCTGGTCAGTCAAAAATAAAAACAGTAGAAACAACAACTTTGTAAGGAAAATTTAGTAACTTTATCCCAAGATAAAAACTTCTTCTATAAAATTGTAACTGAAGATGAGACCTGAGAGCACTACTAGAATCATCCCACTAAACAAGAGTCTATGCAATGGGTTTCGTAAATTTTCTGTACTACCCAATTTTTTGCGCAAAATGTATGATAACAGTTTTCTGAGACGCTGAGAAAATTCTCTTAATTAAGTACATGCCAGAACAAACTACAATAACGGGGAAATGTTACACAACAAAAAACTTTACAAATTATGCTTCTACAAGAGAACTGCAGGGTGCATAAAGAACAAATTGTTCAACAAGTAGTTAATAAATGCAATTTTAAGGAATTATAACCTTCACTTTTCAGTTCCGTCCTTGCCTCATGTGACTGTTACCTCTTTTCAAAACTCAGAAAATACTTGAGATGGCGACTACGCAGTAAAGTCGTTTTTTTTTTTAAATTACAACATTTTTTTCAAAATAACAGCAATACTACAAAAACGTTGAAGTAAGTATATAGTGTTACTGGTTCTTACGTTAAAAAATTGAAAATTTCCAGTAATTGTTTTTATAGCTAAATAAATAAAATAAAAAAATGTTTAACAGATGACAGCTTTTTCAAAATGCACATTGGCAACATTTTGGTAACAAATGTGAAAAACTTATTTTGGAAGACTGGACCCATTTCGGATTCTAAAAACAAAATAATAAAGGTAGAATAAAAATAATTCTAAGACTATTTTTTGTTTCTATTTTAGACAACAAGTTTTGTTGAACATAATATTAGAGAAAAATGTTATTACTTTTTTCTACCGTGACAAAATAAAATTGAATCTGAATTATGCAGATGTTCATACATCAATAATATTTAGATCATTTTAGGCTGAAATCAACAAAATTTCCATTATAAGCTACAAATGTAAACCAACATTTTGACAATGCTTTAGATGTAACTGCACAAACTAACAACAATAATACTGAAAACAGTGTGATACTTTTGCCATATAACAAAATAGATCAGCAAATAATATTTGTCGATGTATCGACAACAAGCACTCTCCCGCTGTGTTAAGGGCAATTGTAGAATCTCATTAGTATCCAAATCCCTAAGGAAGTACCCTTCATTATTGTGGCACACCTGAGATTCTTCATCAGACAGCAATAATCATTATTAAATAACGAATTCCCCACTAAGAAATGGAAGGGCGACAACAAAGAATTTCTCAAACATATATAAGTTTAAACACGATCGACATAGGAGTATATATGCTCTCTATTACATCAAACTAATTTTATTTTAATTTTTATGTTTTGAAAATAAACAGTTTGAAACATTTGTTAATTTTATTAAAATGGACTTACACAACTGTAAAGTCAGTAACAATATTGGTTATATAAAAGTTTTTTTTTTTATTTCAAGTTTAAGGGCCAATATTTTAGGGCTTATACTTGTGATACTACCTCACAAACTGCATTTGAATATATACCTGTAAATTAATTACATAATTTATGCTATTGAACCCGTTAACTAAGAGAATGGAGGCGCTGTAAATACTGACGAGGCCTAGTATCTGGTCCACCCACACTCTCATAATAAATGTAATTATGGTTACATAGACCCTAATCATGTATTAGACTAACGTCCTGAGTTAATAAACGCCACAATTTCTTAAAAATCTCTGCCGGAACAGGGGCTCGAACCTGCGACAATTTATGCGCCGAGATTTGAGTTAGGAGCTTCACACATTTATTTGTCACTTAAAATTGTATATTGATAACCAAAAATAAAATAAACTATTTTCTGATAGTCAAGCAGAGAGTTCACTTGTTTTACTAGAACCTTTTTTTTAATGTAACGTATTCATTAAACACCGAATAAAATATGTCAAATGTTTATGGCTAACCAGACTGTCTAATAGAAGTGTATAGATTATAGTTATAGATGTTATAAAACATTTTAGATAAAACGCACCAAATATTTCAAAATTTTAAAAAGTTACACTGTTTCTTTATAGGCTTAAGTTCCCCTGGATTACAAAAATCTTTAAAAAAATGTATCAAAAAAGAGTTTATATAACCACAAATTTATACCTGTGTACAGCAACGCTTTTTAAATATAATTAGGTAATTTTTAGCAAACTTTGCCAATACAAAGTAGATTTAATTTATTTTTATTGTGAAAAAAATTTTATACACATAATTTTATAGTTGATTATACTGAAGATGGTCTAATGACTGAAACTAGTCTATTTTAATAAATGACTATTAAAAGCATATATAAGTATATTTTTACAAATATAATTTTAAAATATATATAATCAAAATATGTTTGTATAAACATAGGTCCTATCTTTCTTTGTTCAGAAGCTGTAACGATTTTAAAATTTGAAAATTGAAAAAAACGTAGTAGCTTTAATTTAGGAAAGCCAAATAAGCACTATTCAAAAATAATTTATTTATGTCCAAAGTTGACCTCAGAATTTATTATAATTTGTTTTTGTGCAATTTTCAAAACATTGTTTTTGTCTAAGAATTTTGTAATAGGTTTTGCAAATATAGCAAGAGAATATCAAAATAGATTTTTTAACAGACGTCGACCGTCCCATTCTTACATTAATTAAAAGACTTTGCATAATTAGTAGTAACACTTTTTCTAGGCTCATTCGACCTCATGATGTAAATGTTTAAAGTTTTAAAAACTTTAAACAGATTTGGGCTATCACAAAGTTTTGTGTGTCAAGCGATATATCACAAAAGGAGTTTTAGTGTAAACGTTATTTATCAAAAAATTTATTATAAATGTATTTAATAAAAGTTTAAATATATGAGATAAGTACTATAAATAATTAAAAAAAAACCATGAACCAAATATCTACAGGCTCATTGCCATACTAAGCACAATATCCAAAGTAATCGAAAGTGTTATGGCAGAGCAAATAACTAACTTTTTTCATCAGTGCAAACTATTCAATAAACACCAACATGAATTCATGAAACATAAATCTACAACAAGTGTCATCCTCGATTACTTTGAGAAGGTTTATTATAACTTAGACAAAGGAGATCATTGCTTGGGGATATTTCTTGACTTGAGTAAAGCGTTTGACCTTGTTTCTCACCATCTATTAGCTAAGCTATATAATACGGCATTAGAGGGACAAGCTTGCAGTGGATTGTAAGCTATCTTAATAATAGACCACATTACGTAAAAATTGCTAACACAACATCTAATACAATAAATATAAAAAAAAAATTCTACAAGGATCGGTATTGGGTCCATTACTTTTTATTATATATACGAATGACATGCTGATTGAAAATAGTGTATTATATGCTAATGACACATCACTGCTTATTTCATCACAAAAAGCAAGTGATGTTCCAAGCAAAGTGACTCAGTTGTTAAACAACATAAATCAGTGGTTTAAAAATAACTTACATGTAAAAACAAACAAAACAATTTCTATTAAATGTACCACAAATAACACTATTTTAAACTATTCGTTTTTAATCAGGTGTAATAATTCTCTAATTAAACAAGACCACAGTACTCGATTTCTTGGCTTCTATCTCGACCAAAGATGTAATTTCAATAAGCATATAGACATATTATCAAAAACATTATCCACCTTTTGTTATGTATCACGGCAACTAATAAATTATGTAGACGATCATATAATTAGATTGCTTTATTTTGCTCATTTTGATTTCAAATCTATATTGTAGTCTGTGGTAGTTCAAGTAGTGTAGACCGCATTTTAAAAATTAAAAAAAGAATGATTAGAATTATGTTTAAGCTTTCATTGTAAAGAGGTATTTATAAAACATAAAATGTTTACTGTCTATAGCTAGTATATATTACAAATTTTGTTAAACGTTAAAAAAAACCTATACAACACTAAATAGAGGAAACAGAACATATAATACATGGCATGGTAGCACTCTGCTCGAGTATCCAAAACATAAATTGAGTTTCTTTGAAAAATGTTCTAGATATGTAGGTATAAAATTATACAACAAGTTGCCTGTGGCATTTAAATTATTGAACGCAAAAAAATTTAAGTTATCAATTAAAGAAATTTTACTTAACAAGGCTAATTATTCAGTAAGTGAATTTCTTGAAGACGCATTATAAATGTAAATTGTTAACTAACATTATTTTGTTTATTTTATTGTTACTATAAAGAATGTTAGTTTTATTATTTACTGTACCAAGTATGTATACTTATATGTTCAAATTTTTTATTATGTAGTGTATTGACATTATTTTGAATTTATGTTTATGTGTACGTGACTAGTCTTATATCATGTTTTGATCTTTAGACCAATAAATTATTATTATTTTTAAACACTACTTTTTTTGATTTTGAGAAAATGTTTTACTCCACTTAATACAGAGTATGTGGCGTAACAGCATCAAGCTTTTTACATCTATTAAGAAATCCTAATTTTTAGATACTTTCGAAGCTATGTCGACAACATGGTCGTTCCAGAGAAGATTATGTGAGACTGCAACACCTAAAAGACAAATTGATGAAGATTTAGATATGGATTTGTTGTTTAGTTCAATATTCGGTACTGATGATACCTCGGATTTTGATTTTGAAACAGTAAAAAGTTGAGTTTCTTTAGAATCAAAATTGACCATGTTGGGAGTGCCCCATTCAGATATTGTTTTGAGGTCTTTGTTTATAGATGCTACAGATTCTAACCTAGAAATTTCAAGACGCTCTGTTATATTTGTCAATATGGTATTTGGAAAGTATGAAAAGTGCTATCATCATCTGCAAAACTATGAATAAAACTTTTAGTTATTTGAAGAAGTTCATTAATGTAAACCAAAAATAAAGTTGGCAAAAGAGCAGAACCTTGAGGAACACCAGCATTTATGAATCAGAGTTAAACCCATCAACTCTAACTATAATTTTACTATTGTCAAAACTATTGACGAGATTTACAGTTATTTTAAATCCTAAATACTGAAGCTTGTTAACAAGATTAGGTTGCAATACCCTATCAAACGCTTTGAAAATGTCTAAGCTACTGCTAGATTTTCTCCTTGTTTGTATAAAGTAGCATTTCATTTGTGACTAACAGAAGTCAGTAGATCTTGTCTCCCTTTTTAAAAATAGGTTGAACATTTGCAACTTTCCAACAATTTGGAAATGTTTCATTTTTGTATGATAAGGCAAATATTTTGGTCAAACGGGAGCAAATTCATTTACAAATATTTTATGAATGATAGGTGGAATTTCATCTATACCTGATGCCTTTTTGGTACTTAATTTAAGAAGATATCTTTTGATAACCCGTTGCACAAAATAAATTGGACCCCTTATTTTTTCACTATCCGGCATTGTAGGTACAACAATGGGATAATAGTAGAGTTAGATGCAAATTGGTTTGCAAAAATATCTGCTTTTTCTTTTAGATTAGTAACTAGATTGTTTTGATCATTTTGAAGGTTTTGTACTACCTTGCAATGAATTAATTGTTTTATAAATGTTTTTTGTTGTTTATAAAAAGCTGAGAAAATCGATTACTATGTTTTTGTCAATCCTATCTTTTTCAGATTGTATTAGAGTTTAACAATAATTACAAGTTAACTTATAATACTTTTTAGTCTGTTCGGAACGATTACTGTGTATGTGTGTGTGTATGTGTATCTTAAATGCTTTTTGCTTTTTATTTACTGCCTGTTTTGTCTGAATTAAAAACAAGTACTTGTTTTGACTTAATAACAGACACTTCTATCTACAATTTTCAAGAAAACCAATCTGGAGCTGTATTCTACAACTGTAACAACGTAGTTATACTTTACACTATTTGCTACAAGATGGACCAAGTATTAATCATTGTATTTTGGCAATTCATATATAGCTATATTCATGAGTAAGACAAAACCTTGTTATTTGTTTTAACAACTCCGGAGTTGTTGCTACTAGTATTTCAATAGCTATCTCACTAAGTTGTAGTGAGTTGTTGGCAATTAATGTTTATTTAAGGTTTCACACACTATGTGATAAGTTAATTTAGTTAATTATCAATGATGTTCTATTTGTGAAACAAAATATTCAATATATATATTGTTAGATAATCTTTGGCAACATAATGCGGATTTTAGAAATACCCGTTGCACAAATCATTAGGCACAACAAACTCATTAAAAACTTCAATTCAGTTGACAAGTGGTAGTAAAGTTCTTATCAAGTTTGCACCCAATTTAAAGTATGTGGGTTGCCTGAATGTAACTCCATCTGTTCTATTAATTTTATTAGGATTAAGATTAGCCAAGATTATTTGCGCCTTTATTTTAATTCCGTGAACTCAATCCTTTAAGTACTCTAAACTTTGTTCGATTACGTGTTGCAGTTGTATTTAATAATATCCTACTCAATATTTGAAAAACATTTAGCCAAGATATTGGAAAGCCGTTAAATACTAGTTAACATTTTAGAACTAAACTTGAATTAGCCCAGTCGGTACATCCAGGGTAGGCAATAGCTCATGCCTATCAAGAAATTTAAAGGCGCTAGGTACGCCACCTAGTTAAAATAACGCCAATTTAAATTAATTGAGCCACAATAAATTATACTTATTTATATTTTGCAGACATTAGCGCAATAGAAATTTATTACCATAAAATACACACATTCCATATAGATGCCATTAATGATATAATATTAAATACAATTAGTTAATATATTACTTCTACCTTTTAATAGTAATTATGAAATTACAATACAAAAACATGTTTCACAATATGCAAACAATCTACACGCAGATAATTTGCGTCCTTCTCAATTCTCGTCCATTGAAATTAACATCCAAATAAATTTGAATATAATAAAGCGTACATGAACTTTGATGCTATTGTGCAATCAAAATGCTAGTTAGAAATGTAAACAAATACACAGTTTAATAGCCTAGCGTATAATTACCAATAAGAAATTTAGTTAACGCCAATATTATATTATAAAACACAATGAAAAAACTAAAGGAACTATACAATTATCCTATTAATAAATAATAATGTTTAAATATTTTTAGAATTCCATTCAAGGTCAATTTACAAAAGACATTAGCTTCTGGCCATAAAATTATTTAACTTTAAAAAAATAATAATTTAAATTTAGTTTTTATTTATTTTTAAAATTATGCAGTCATGTTTTGATAATTATTTGTGCCAAATTAATCAGTATAGAATTAATTGAATAAAGAGATTGTTATTAATTGCTGCATTGTATCATAAGTATTAGTGCTTTAATGAATAATACATGATATATATTGGATTAATAATTAGATTTAGATAAAAAAAGTTGACCATGTGGACATTGTAATTGTAATATTCATAAATCCAATTAAAATTTAACAAATACTGTCAATGGTCTTGACCGGTATTTGGGGCTATATCCTCTTTAGTGTTTAACATTGAAATATAATAAATTATTCAGGTATAATGTACTGTAATTATTAATAAACTGTGTTAGTGCCAACATTTTTGTCTCGGTATTCACTTAGCATAATTTATTTTTTCAATTATATAACCAACTAAATAGAAGATTAATACTGTCCTCAGCTATAAAATATAATTTATGCAATTGAATATTATTTATATACTTGTAATTAGAATATGTATGTGCTACGTGATACATTTTTATTACTATAAAATCAATGGCCACTTAATTATTATTTGTTTTTATGTATGTAATTAATAATGATGCTCAATTTAATTTTAATGGTTAATTACATCAAAAAATAATTAATTTATACATCCGTCTATACTATATACATTTCGATTGAAGTGAATGTAACTGTATCATACTGTCCCACACATATCCTTGGTTTTATTGAAATCCAGTAAAGGTTAAACGCCCTCACCTTGGATATAAATAAATAAATATTAGGATTCTTGTTTTTATTGCATTGGCGATTGTAGTTTACGAGTTCAGGATATATACTATATATAACATAGAATGCGATTTTCTAATCATCATAAGCGCATCGATTTTAAATGTGAAGGCAATAAATCTCCAAATGTTACTTCATCTTTAATGATTTATACTTTATGTATAACCTTTATGTATAAATCATATTTGGTTTAAATTCAAGAAGAGTTTATTGTGCTAGTGGGATAAAATGTGATGTCTGTAACATTTTACCTTCGTAAAATTGCTCCAATTCGCAGTATACATTTAATAAATCATCTTATGAAACGTTAATATTAATGTCTTCACTTAGAGAGATAAAGAGATCGGTTGTAGGAATAATATTTATGATATTATATGTGTGAGGTCTACCTAAGGGGATACTTTCAAAATTCATAGCATTTTTTTTATTCCAGGATATTATCTTAGTAAATATGATAAAATTATAAAAGTTAAATACAAATAAATAGTGCAAAATAACAAATTTGAATTAAACAAAAACTTAATTAGAAACCTTATATACAAAACAGTAAATCTTTAATTCAGATTCATAAACCTAAAACTGAAAGAAATTGACATTAAAAATAAATAGCAAGAACTCGATCACGTAATTAACACAACAATAAAACGGATAATTGGAATATTTTTTATACCTACAAACAAATTTGTTTTAGCAAAGTTATTGTTGTGTATTGAGCATGTTACATATGCTCATGCAAGTCGTTATACAACTTGGATTGAGCGTGTGTAGTCGAAGCTTGAAGTAACGGATAAAATAAGTCACACATATATTTGCTTAACCTTGTTAAGACAAATGTCTTTTGATTCAATTGGTTACTTGTTATTGACAACACAAAAACTGTTGTCTCAATTTCATTCAAACCAAGTTGTACAGCTTGCATAAGCGTATGTAGCATGACACAAATACACAAGACAAATATTTGATTGCAACAATATTGAATTACGTATATAACAGTAGGACTACGTATTTCTGGTTTACACCATATTAGAGCAATCTAAATTATAAATCTGAATTCTTTTTAAAAAGAAGTAAGAAAAAATCTGGTCATATTGACAATTACAATCAATTCAAGCAATTTCGTAACAAATGTAAAACTCTTATTAGAAACTTATATAATAATTACGCACTTAAATTAAGCCAAAATAAATGCAATAATCCAAAATATTTTTAGAATTTTGTTGGTAAAAAAAAATAAAAACTGATGGTTAAACCAAATAGTTATTTTATGGTAAAACTCGTTTCACCGTAAGATTATTTTTTTTATTAATAATATAAAATTTCCCTGTTTATAGTTTCAAATGCAAGCTTAAAATCAATAAAAACTAAAACAACATAATGCCCTTTATTAAGTGCATCTTACCAATCATTGCCTTATAAATAAGATAATAAAATAATTCGATGTATTCAATAAGTTGATTGTACAATGATGCTTATAATAATTAATTGGCAACTTTCAATCTAAAGATCATAAAAACGTTGGCAGTCTGCACAAACAAAACAAACAAAAAAACTGCAACACTTGAAATACGTAATATGAAGAAAAAAGTAGACTCTTGCATCATGCTGGGCAAAATTGTTATATAACTTGGCAAAACTGTTCAGTTGCAGTATCGCAGGTTTATTTATAAGGTATTAAAAGTGCAAATTTCCATCAAAATTGCCAATCATCTTAGTGGATGCAACAATTAAAGAAAAAAAAAAAAAATAAAACGCAACGTGTACAAAATTTAGTAAATCTTAAACTACGCTTGCCTCCTGAACGGCTGGTTGGCAATATCAACAAATTAATAGAAAACTCATTTCAACCTTTTATTTAGTTATCAAAGCTATGATGCAATACAATACAAACTTTATAAAAGTAGAGAACAAGAATTTTATGATAAAATCATTAAAAAATAGTTTTTTAAATAAAAAAATCTCTAGTACAATAAATTTCTTTATAAACATATCAATTCTAAAATTCTACAGTTTTTCTAAAAAAATAAAAAAATATATATTCATATCATGTACATATTCAAAGCTTTGAGGTGGTAACACCAGCGTAAACCTAAAATGTCGGTTCTTGAAACAACAATATGTAAACTGGTCAATTTTCCTAAACGTACTCTTTTGATGTGTTTTTCCATTATGCACAAACTATATTGAATATAGTGTAATTACAGGGGCGGCGCTAAGTACTATGACCCCCCCCCCCCCACCCCCCGCAAATTTCAAATATGTCGCCCCAATCTTTATAGTGTTAAAAACAAATAAATAATACTAAAAAAATATACCTTTTTAATTCATTTTACAATAATAGTAAACAAAATAATATTAAAATTATAAATGCACTCAGTACTCGTATTGGCAAAAAAAAACGGAATAAGAGTCAAAATTACATATAACGTTACAGAGTTTTGTCATGTATTAGATCTACGTATAGGGCTGCACGTTAAACATTACAGTTTTACCAGTCTGTGCAGTCATTTGCTAATAGCCTAGAACCCTAATGCTTCCCTTCAATGACCACCAAGAAGTCAATGACTTCTTAGAAGACACTGAAGACGACACACTGTTACATAGCGTTTGACCTTCTCGAATCAAAAAAATAATTTAGAAATTCAAAACTTGATCTGCTCCATGACCACACAAAATCTAACAATTTTTTCCTCACTCACCAATGTAGGTTTTGACGGGACTACTTTGTAGTCCACCAAAAAAAAAACAAATAATTGACCACAATGTCACAGGATTTACACTGAGAAAAACCTCTGACAAGGTCAGACATAAAAATTTACTTTTAAAACTGCACATAATTTCCTCTACGTTTTATAAAGATGATAGCTTAATAACTTAACCGCAATACTTTGGTGTTAAACTTATAAACAACGTTTCTAATCCGTGGTCCAATGCTGTCAAGTATCTAGGAACTATCTTCGATAAAGGACTTACGTACAAATTACACGTACAGTCCATCCTACCCAAAACCAGATTGGCAAAAAACCTGCTAATTTCAATTTTTTGGCGCAAAAGTAGCATGTTGCTTTAGAACAAAATACGGATATACATCACCATCAACAAAACAGACCAAAAATCACTTTTATGTCTTTAATCTAGAGAACAGCTGCAAACACGCACCTCAATCGTCTCTTGGCCTTCCAAAATCGTACTTTACGGTGGCTCGTTAGAACCCCATGGTATGTTCAAAACAAAAAAAACTCGTAACAATTTTGGTATCTCCTAGTTGCGCTAACACATCATAACGTTGGCCAAAAAGTACTTTGACTACCTCGTGGTTTACCCCAACCCAAATCTGAGCCAGACAAATATGAATACTCCGATATATAAAAAACCGATCAATACCATTACTTCCTAAAGTGGCTTACCCCGCAGCCTACTAGAGTGTCCTAACCAACTTTCTTCTAAAATGCAATTTTCAAACAAAGGGTATATATGCATTACGGTTATTATTTTCCCAAACCACAAACAAAAATTGGTATAATTGAGACAGACCACCAGCCAAGATAACAACCAAACCAAAGCAAGAACCAAATAATGTCCAGGTTCAAAAAAGTCTATCACCAATGCACATATTAGTTGCATCGGCAAAAGCATACTTTAAAGAAGCTCTTTTACCTGCCAATATGCCAACAGAACCAAGCCACATCTGCCTTGCAGTTCAGAAATAAAGTTGTACCTGCGGAGTTATTACACGGAAACTCCGCAACTATCCTCTAGAGCACACAAATGGATCAAGGCATGGCCTAGTGCAGATAGAAAAAACGAGATGACGATAGACCACTAATCAGTTACAATCACAGAAGCAGCTCCGTAAAAGAAATGTAATTAAAGTTCCAATTGAAAATTAAATAAATTGTAAAGCAACAGAATAAGTTCGCAACACAGCAACCACTAAGAACCACAACAACTACCATTGGACTGGCTAACAAGATAAATGAAAACAGTTTGCACACCAACAAACGCTCCACTCTCACGCTAAGTAAGCGTTTTAAAACCACTACGTAGACCACACGCGTTTTGCATTTAGCATCGTTTCAAGTCCTTGAAATAAGGAGCCATCATAACAGCCCAAAAGCTTCTCTACATCTGGAGAACAACTCCAAAAAATTGTCCTGACCTGGTAAACGACAAAACACAACAAATCCGAGAAGTCTCCGCGCATAGAAACTGGGATCTAGTGGCCAAATTTAGTGTAACAAAGTAAATTGTATCTTATGAGTCATAGTAATAATATTATATTTTTTTTTATATTTTTAAAGCAAATTAAACATTTTAATTAATTTAATTAATTTAAAAAAAAACTACACGGCGCCCCTGATGTATTGCGCCCCGAAGCGGTGCTTACCTCGCTTACCACCTAGCGGTATAGCAAAACAATTTAACTTTAATTATGAATTGCAGATTTAGCATTACTTATTTTTCTATGTATTCAAAACTATGTTGTATGTATAGTTAATTAAATAAACAATAGTTTTTATTGTATATAATTGAAATTCTCAAAAAAACTTACAAAAATCAGTCGTATATTTATATTGATGCAATTTTTAACATGCAAATCAATATATCTGCAATAAATTTACATATGTTTTACCAATGCGGAAAACGAATTCAAAATGTTTGGATAAAAAAAAATTTTAATTAAAAAAAAGCAGTAATTAATTTAAAAATATGAAAACAACTTTATTGACTTATTTCCTATTTGATATCATACATATTAATGAGTTTTGAGTGTGCATACAAAATATTATTACATGAATAATATAATAAATACATAGATAAAAGTAATTTGTAACACGCTAACAACACCTGTTGTTTTCTAATATATTAAATTCAAATAAATATAAATATCCATGACAGTTATTATATTGCATTTTGTAATAACAAAATAAATGTTACTTACCTAATGAAAATGTTATGTACTCAACACCGGCAACCAACGTGTTGTTTGGAACTCTGTTTCTGTAAAAATAAAATAAATCAATAAAATGCCCAAGTATAATAACAAAAATTGATAGATTATAAGATAAAATAACAGTTAAAATGCTTAATTGCTGGTTTTAATTGAAATAAATGTAATGTCCATATTTTTTTACAATGTGAAAGATAATCGATCTCCAGCAGAGATTTGATCATCTTATTTAATCCATAAATTAAATATTTTCGGTCAGTGATTAATTAGATATCAATCTAAAAACAACACATATTAAAAAAATAATTAATTTTGCAAATGTGGTTAGTATTAGGAAATTGGATAGGTTATTGCAAAATGCAAATTAATTAATCTCCAGTAAATGTCACACGACTACAATACCAATTTGAAAAACTGTCTAATTATAATACAAGGTTAAGAAGGTAATATTAAAATGCGAAATCCATTAAGACAGGGTGTGTGCATCTACTGACTGACGCATGTGGGCGACATGTCCTTTTAATTTTATAGACATAATATTATACGACATTTTATTATGCTTGATTTAAAATGTAATGATTGTTAACCTGATTGTGGGATTTATTTTCATGAAAAACTAGAGAATTTAGTATATGTGTAATGAAATTTACTGTAGTTGAGAACATGTTTTATTTTATTATGTATTTGAAATAGTTTTGTGTTTGTTACATGGTGTTTGTTTAGCACCACTTTCCCTCTATATTTTTGTTATGGAAATTATATCATGGATATAATTACTTTATTGCAACAAAACTGGTACAACGAAAGCGTTAGTGAATAATATGGAAGTATAAAAATTATTACCTTATATAGTAATATTGTATATAGAAACTATATAGGCAGAAAATTTATATTTAACTACAATCCATTGATGTTGCAGTAAGACACATAAACTATAATTATTATTATACCGTTTCATTTAAATTAGTACATTGATTTTTTTTCTTTGAAGAGCCTAAGCTTCATTCCTTTTTATGAGAAACTAAGCTGCTCATTGTTTGTTTGATGCAATACTGCTATGTGTAGTTTTTTTTCATAAGATAACCCTCTCAGTTCTTTACTTGTAACAAAGTCATCTTTTTTTAGGTTTTGTATGTTATTATATAAATAAATATATTATCAATACATATATCAACAATGCATTTCTAAAGTATTTTTCAGTTCTCTTCTTTTGTTAGAATTATCTAATCTAATCTCAACGCCATTGCGTGAGTTTGCTATTGTATTAGGTGGCGCAAAAGTTGTCACCCGATGTTGTTTGACTGTAATTTTATTAATAAATGAAAAACCTTAGTTTTGCTTTTGAATTGTGTTTATTTGATGTTTAATTTTTTTTTTTTTTTCATTAAGTAGAAAAAATGATATCGGCCAAGTGGCAAAATTGATGACCATACGGGCTCAATTTATGGCATTTTCCATCACTCTTGCCAGAACTTCCGGCGATAGCTTCCCGCATTCTTAACGTATATTTTCTTTAAGGGTTTCAAGAGTCTGAGGCTTGTTGACATAGACTCGTGACTTCAGAAACCCCACAAAAAGAAGTCCAGAATGGTTAAATCGGGCGATCTTTCCGGCTAACGCAAAACACCAATACAAGAGATTAGGTTGTGGGTCGTGCAGTATGCGCCAATGCTCCATCCTGTTAGAACCACATGTTCTCCAGTCCCAATTCGTCCAGTTGATGTAGCGCTCGCCGTTCACAGTAGTCGTTTGGCCCATGGCGTTTTAAAAAAAAATAAGGCGCGATCTAGCGTAAACACCACACCTTACAGTAACTTTGAGCGAGTGTAATGGTTCTTCGTGTGTTATACGCGTATTTTCAGTAGCCCAGAAGCAATATTTCTGCTTACTCACAGAGATGGAAATGGGCCTTGTAATTTTCAATAAAAAGTTGTCTTCCTCGTAGTCAAGATTCAGGTTGGCTTGAGCGTAGGTTACATGCGCTTGGCGGTCAACGGCTAGCAGCTGATGCACTGTCTGCACTTTGTAAGGGAACATCTTAATGCCAAATTGCGTGGCACGTCGTCTGGTCGATAGGCCGGGGTCCTCTGCAACATCTTCAGCAGACCGTCTGCTCCGGGGCCGCCCAGACCTGACAGCATCTCGTGTTGACCCACACTCTTCTAGCCGAGCAGTTAAACGTCGTAGTGTTTGCCCAGTTAGTGTCAAACAGCTGAAAAATCTACGTCTAAATTCACGCTAAACCAGCACCACCGACAAGTTATTACGCAAAAAAATCAAAACAATTATTCCGCGTTTTTGAGGAGTATATCGATTCATGTCTTATTGACGTGTATTTTCTATCTGTTTACTTCACAAATGTCAAAGCAAAACTGACATTTACTGCCATTTGCAAAAATTATAGTCCGTTAGAGTGGTGACTTCCGCGCCACCTAGTTTTACTTCTTGACTAATTTGAGCAAGTCTCAAGAGCAGTCAAGTCAGATAAAGACCCCTTACCAAAAATTCGTAGTAGGTGTTTTCTCTGCGGAAAAAAGACAATACTTGTCACAAATCAGTCTGTGCGGAACATATAAACACTTATTATCTGTCACAGCTGCCAAAAAAATGACTCTAGTAAATAGACAACGTAATGATGATTTAAAAATATTTTTTGTTTTTTGTATATTTTGTAATAGTGTTTTTACTTTTTAAACTTTATTTTTCATTATTCTTATAGTTTATTTATAGTTTATTTAAGTAGACTGTTTAAAAATTAAAAGTTAAAAAAAACAATAAAAGTTTTTGTAACTATTACGTATTCTGGTATTGTTATTTTTTATTATATTGTTCTTTTATGCTAATATAACCTTTCCCAATGATTAAAAACTTATAATAATTAAAAAAATGAACATGGTGTATAAAATACACCGCGCGATTAGTAATTTTAGGGCTAATTTTGCACTATTTAGTTTGTCAAAAATATAATTTTCATCAAGAAATCTAACAAAAAATAATTAAAATCCGACAAATGACAATCGTTCTATATTTTGTGGAGGTAGTTGAGTAGTTTGTTTTCACAATTCAAAGTTGAAATAAATCATCAATCAAAAGCATAAAATAAATAAATTTTATTTCAAAACACTCTATTAAAAATTCTTTTCTCTTATTCCAACACTTAAAACAACCAATAACTACCCCAAAGAGCTCTAAATTAGTATCCTTTGAACATTATTCAGCATATGTTAGATAAATTAGTTAAAGACTATTTTAGTCAATCAAAACTTTATAATGCATTTAAAATTTATATAACCCAAAATAATTTTTAATTTTAATTTAACAATTAATTTCAATCTACAGGTCTGACAATAGGCTATCCTCTTGTCAATCTGCTGAATAAGCAAAAAAACTTACTATAAAATAAATTCCCTTACTTTAATTTTTATATTAATTTTTCTGTATAAAAGTATTTTTTTAGTTTGTTCTCACTTATTGAGAGAAGCAAGGCTATTATCTTTTTAAAGAAATGTTCGTTAACTTCTCACGGGAACGTCTATTTAAATGGCGCTCAAATTCCATAGACCAGTACTGTGAAATACCTAAGTTAGACAGCCATATAGGGTAAGGCCGAATGGCAAACAATTTATTAACTCCGCCAGTTAAAACGCCGAGTACTAGCAACAAGTTGACTCAATTCAAAACAATAGTAACAATACTGACATACGCATGTCCAGTATGTAGTATGGCAGACATCTTCCTATCTAAAAAGAATTCAACCATTTCTCAAGCATCTTACTACGTTCGTAACACCTAACTGAGAGCTGATACGGGTTTCGGCCCAATCAGAAATCACATCTTGAAAAAAACTTCCAATAGGATGTTCCATAATTTTGAATAGAGAATTCAATACATTCTTTTGAAGTTTTTCCTCACCAGACTACAAAAACAATATTCTCACTTGACAATGGCCTCCAAAAGTCAAAACTCAAGTGTTGAACTTTTGTTTGTAGCGATATATATTCTTTAGTAATATATATATTTATATCAATAAAGTATGTATGGTAAAAACGTACCTATTTCTTTATTTACAAAAGTTTATTTCCCGACCAATTTTGTGGTCTATTATTGGTAATATAATTCAAATTTTGAAATTTTATTGGATAACTGCAGAAACAATTTCGCTATTTGCAGTATTAATACTTCGGTATCCGCCTCAGAATTTTTGAAACTGTATTATATCTTAATATTAAATTTTCTGAATGGATAAAAATGCAGGTGTAGGATTAGCCAGTGGTTAGTTTGAAAATTTGTCTAAACGCATTTAGTAAAAGACTAATAGAACTATTTAATTAAAATTAAATTGATAAGCAAAACAAAAAAAGTAAAAAGTACTGTTAAAATTTAAAAAAAAACTTCTAAAATTTAATCCAAGTCAATTTAACGTAATACCGAATCATTAATTTACTTTAAAAAGAGTAAAATACTTTTATACATTAATAATCGGCTTTTCTTAAATACTTAGCGTTTTTTCGTTTTGATTATATGTACAAGTAAAACAAATATTTATCTCAAGTGATTAAAAGTATTTAATAAAATGAAAACTTGTAATATAATCAAAGAATGTACATTCTATATACTATATATAATATTGGTCACTAAAAACAAAGTTATTTGTTGTTATAAATTATAAATAATAAAAAAAAAACTGATTCTATAATCATTAAAATTAATTATTATCTTTATTATTATAATAACTTTACTTTATAGTAATAAATTATTTTAGTTAACTATTATCATGTGTGATAATAAACAAGTAGGTAACGTTACATATTATTCATTCAGTATGTTATTACTCCAAGTTTATATTTCCTTCCAACCAGTCTAATAACTTATGCAGTTCTCACGTACCAACAGTATTTTAAGAATGACATAATGCTTATTACGTACTGTTACAATACATATTTATAACTTATCTAACAAATGCGTCTTTAATTTAGTAATCTAAGCATAAAACTTATTTTTTTTTAATTATTACACCCATTTGCAAAAAAAGTAGATATCTTTATTAATTTATTTTAACTACTCTATTATACATTTACAAACTTATTACAACTTTTACATCTCATTACTTATTCTGATTATCAATGATGTTATATTATTGACTTCCTCTTACTTTTCCCAGCCATATTGAATACCCAATACACAATTAAATATGCTCACAATAAATAATATTAATCTGTTTCCGTCCATAATAGCATATGTTAGACATTTAACCAATTTCTAATATTTGTTATTTAGCAAAATATTTAAAAAGTGAAATCATTTCAACCCAAAGAAATCATTCACACTAGTAATTATTAACTATGAACAATTTTAATGAGAGTTCGTTCAACTTCAATATAAAATATTTTACACTTGGATGAAGTATGTAAATTGGGTTGTCATGCCATATGATTCTCATCGTAAAAAATATATAAATATACACGGTATTTGTGTGTACGTAGTTGAGTTATTATTATGCCAATATAATATATAAATCATGAATGCATTCTATATGACTGTATAATTACGTTTAAATTATACGTTTTGCTCGCTTTTTTGTCTAACAATATAACTACTGTGCGAATTACAAAAATTTCTATTAAAGAAATGAGTACATGTTGGAATTCCAATAATTATAACTGCTATTGATTTTTTTCTTAATACATTTAAAAATATATATCGAATTCTATATTACATTTAAGTGTTTTAAATTTATTAAAGAATATACATTTAATGTAGATGTACTCAATTCAACATATAATTCAAATATCTAGGTAACCTTCAACCGTTTCAACTCTTACTTAACGGAATAATATCTGTACAATGTACTTGACAAAACCGCAGAAACTTTTACTAGTTTCATCCTATTTTTATTTTGAAGGTGTTAATATAATCCGGTAATTAATTCTTTCACATTCCAAAATAAATTACTATATAAATTGTCTTCTACATCTTTTTATCCAATGGAGTAGTACTAATTATTTCTTTTTAAATTGTTAGCTTTGTGGTGGTTGAAATGTCAACTACTCCATGTTGACCAAAATCACCTAACTACACGTGTTTTATGACTAATATGTTTTGTGTTTATGTGCATTATAATTTATGTACATTTAACTCAACTTGTATTTTTAATATTAAAACATCGTTATATTAGTTGTGACTGACATGTGAAGTAAGTAAATTTATACAAAAATATAAAAGCGTTCTATCCTTAAAAGCAATTTGCAGATTATATTAAATGAGATGTAAATAAAACATATAACAATATCAATCAATTTCCTTCCTTTGAAGAACGAATGCCAAAGGTCGTGCGTTGCACAAATACGTCGAACAAAGGGAACTGATAGTAATAGGCCCAGATGAACCCACTTTTCACAGTGTCGCGGGTCACCTTCCAGTATTCAAAAAACGTCATTTACGGCCTTAGCTGCGATCACCGCCCAGTAATACTAGAACTGTACGGAAGGGGATCACCTGAGGAGAGAAAAAAAATCGTAACACACACGGATTGGAATCTCTTCTCAAGATTTCTGGAAGAGAGTATTGGCAGGCTTGCCCCAATACGCTCGGTTGACGATATCAAAAAAACCGACGAGAATTTTACGCGCCAAATACACCAAGCCTCAGAAGAAGCTTCTAAGACCCATCAAGTCCGGGTAGATAATCCACTTGGACTATCACGCAAAACTAAGACACTGATCCGTCAAGGAAATGCCGCCAAGCGTCAATAACAGAAGCATCGCGACCCCCGAGATTGCAAAATCTTAAACTTGCTCGTCGGCGAAGTAAGGAAGGCGATAAGGTAACACAAAAATTTGTGTTGGCAAAACATCTTGGAATCGATCACAGAAGATGACAATCTAATGTAGAAGATCTCCAAGGCCTTACGGAACAGACGACTTTCCATTCTAGCCATACATGGCAAAATGGGCTTCAGTACTCTATCGAGAAAAAGGCCGAGACGGAACAGGTTGAAAGGGTCGAACAAGTGATGAACCGCTAGAAAGAGTACGACCTTCTCGCATCAGAGAAATCATCAAACGGTGTAAATCTCGCACGGCTCCTGGCCCTGACAATATTTTTAACAAAGCTCCTAAAGCCTTCTTGCATAAAGCAATAATGGCGCTCACCAACATTGCTAATGCGATTTTTCGAACAGGGCACTTTCCTCCAGTTTGGAAAAGCTTTCTGGTGATTCATATCCCAAAACCAAGAAAAGACCAAAAGTTTCCTCAACTATCGATCGATCCATCAGTCTTCTTAGCACTTTAAGTAAGTTTATTGAAAGAGTGGTCTTGGACATAATCCAAAAACATACTGCATTGAACAACATCCCCCCCCCCCACCACCACCACCAACATGGGCTCAGATGGAGACATTCAACTGTACATCAATTAAATCGCGTGACGGATCTCATTGTCAAAAGTTTTAAAGTAAAAAAGATCACCAAAAAGTCTTCTTCGATGTCGAATAAGCCTTCGACAAGGTTTGGCACAATGGTCTTCTTTCTAAACTGTACAAAGATAACTTTTCTTCGCGTCTAGTGAGGCTGATAGCCTCATACCTTGACAACAGAACGCTGGCGGTAAAGCTCGAGAAGCACATATCTTCCATTCTCTCTCCACTGATATTTAATCTCTACGTTGCTGACATTTCAGAATGGCACAATTCGCTGATATACAGAACTTCTATATTCTTTAAGGTTGCCTGAGATGGTCACTTTGAGGCTTCAAAATGCCACCGACGACCTCAAAGAATGGTTAGACAAAAAGCAAGTCACAATTAACCCAGAAAAAAGCATAGCAGTAAACTTCACACGGCGGCGTATCACACCTGATGCAAACGTCTTTCTGAACGACGTTCCCATACCGTGGTCTAATTCTGCCAAGTATCTGGAGGTTCTTCTTGACAAGGGACTCACGTACAAACTCCACGTTCCATTCTCGATAAAGCCAAAATGGCAAAAAATCTTCTTGTTCCGATGTTGCGTCGGAATAGTGGCTTTTCGATCCAAAAGAATCAGACCTATGCTTACTTACGTGAAGGGAACTGCAGATACCTATCGTCTTAACAGGCTAGAAGTCTTTCAAAACACCACTCAGAGGATTTTCCGCAGAGCGTCATGGTATTTCCGAAATAGAGAAATTCGGACAGAACTCGAGTTGAACCCGCTGAGTCAATACATCGAAACTTTGAGGTTGCAATGTATTTTGACAATCTTGCGAATTATCTCAACCCTGATCTAGCTCGACTCGCCAAGCCAGACAGGGAGATATTCTTCTATAAACGACCGGTGAACCAAGTAACCGCACCCTAACTTACTTACCAACAAAAACAACACCGCACAAGCCTATAGGGCTTTTTCTAAACATCTACAAACTATTACTAAATCTACAAAAGAAGGATTCATGAACCGTAAGGTCTCAAATTTCCGTTCTTCACTATTGTCTATTAGGCGGTTTTTAGTTAGCATTTCAAGCAAAGAGGAAATGAATCCGACACTTTGCCAGTTTTTTAGAAGATTTTACACCCTAGCCCCATAAAAAAAATAGTAGCAAATTGCCATCATGTAAGGCTTGTACTTTATGAGGTCTAAACAGGTAAAAGCTATTTCTTCGTAAGCACCTGTCATCATTTTAAAAATAAGTTTGGTATGAAATATTTCAAACGCTTGAATGTGCACCCACTTCAACGATGGCAAGAACTTCACCTTCTTGATCAACATTTAGAACACTGGGACTTTCCGTTAGTTTTTTTTTTGTGAGGATTTAAACACTTTCCAATAATCATTGTTTAATACCTTATAGTTCTAGCATCAGGACGCGGACAGTTTGGAAACCTTCGCACATATTCCTTAGCTGATGCATTGGCATTGTCATTAAATGCATCTAATATTTCAGCATATCAATATATTCTTGATTACTGTAAAATCGTTCCATTTTAAATACAAAAATTAAAGCAAAATAAACAAATTTTTAATATTAAATTTAATCAATGTGACTTATGATTGACATTAGTACTACCAACTCAATAGCTATTATTATATTATTTTGGACGTTTTCGTATTGTATTGTTCAAAAGATAAATGTTTTCTTGTTTTCTTAGTTAACAAGTGACAATTGAAAAAAAAAAGTTCACTCTTAATTTTTTATTTGTTCTGATCTACTGCATCGAATTTCGCAAGCAAAGTTGTTACTTTTGAAACACCTTGTACAATAAATATTTTTACAACTACTCTAAATGAATTTTGACAAAAAAATATATGCAAACTTATATACATTCTATTTGTCTGTCGGATAACTTATGACTAGCTCATTCATAATAATAATAATAATCATTTAATTCATCCTTTTTACCGAGTTATTTATTTCTTCGCAAACGCCTAGATTATATAAATTTGATAAAATAAATTTGAAAACGTCAAAAGCCGAAAAAACTAAATCTACTTCGTTTATCACTATTTCGGTTAGAATGGATCTTAGTACTTATTTAGAAAAAAAATGGTAAGCAATGATAAAAGCTATTATCATTTGGTTTCTTATTTTATTTATTGGAAATATATTAAAAATTTAAAAATATCTGGAAATGGTCCCATCTCTGCAGATTAATTTATTATTTGAGTAAGAAGTTGACATAGTTCAATTCCGTTGAATTTGTATGACGTAATAATACATGTTTACCTCTAACATATTGTATACAAAAAAAAATTAAACTGTTTGATTTGACCACTTGAAATAAAGGCATCTAAATAGGCAAAGTAGTGTTCTTCTATAAACAATAAGGAAATGTTATAAAAGTGCTTTTCATTTACTACTGTCCTAGACGATTCTCAGCTATTCAGTGTCCATATTTTTCCAGAACACAATGTACCATACAACAAAAAAACCACATAAAGTGATATCTTTAATATAGCAGAATTGGTTGTTGTAGAAGAATCCACCTTCAGTAAAAGAAATGAAATTCTTTATTGATTTCAAACATGTCGTTTGTTACCTCAGTTCAATCTACTTGTCTAGATAAGTTTTGGCAATCAAATCACATATTTAAAAAAAATGTTTTAGAAATTGATTCTTGCAATCACGCAAAAAAATTGTTTTTATAGGTACAAATTTGTCATAAATTCTATTTTCTATCGTTGTAATTTCTATTATTGTGATTTTTTCAATTTTTTTAATTACTTGTGGGTTTTTCTTTTAGTTGAACTTAAACCGGGACAATTAACTGTCCCAAAAAGCATAAAGTATTGTCGGGACACCAAGACGAGAAAGTTAAAACCGGGACAAATCCAGAAAAAACGGGACATATGGACACCCATGTTCCTTTTAATCGCACAGCCCTAACTTGTTCGGGGTTGCTTATTCTTCTCCCTTTATGCACCAGCATTGTTGTCAGTGTTTCAAGCTTTTTTACAAGATCACCAGCAAATAATAAATTGTAACTAAAATTTATTAAACAAAGTCACTACTTTAGAACAGATCTGGATAGTTACTAGCGGTAGCACTTACGGCATATTACTCTTGCAAGAAAAGCAGAAAATATGTCATAATTCCATAATTAGTTAGACAAAAGTATTAAAAGTGGTTCTGGATCTTAGATATAATCTAAAAATAATGAAATTATATATTGTCGCAAAAAGCAAGTTGTTTGAGTTGATTTTGTCAGTTATTTTTATTTCATATTTTTTTGTTTTTGTTTTTAAATTTAATAAAAAAATTTAGTCAAATAATAGTTAAGAAATAGCCGAAAAAACCCATCAAATATAGAAATAAATGCGTTTTTCTGTATTTTTGAATGCATTTTGTTGCTACTTGCAAATATAATTTCACAAAAAAGACTTCCACATATCACAGTTTAATCCTTTCTAAATGTACTGGTAAAAAATAAATCGATTATCAAATTATTTGTAGAACAGCGATGAAGTCAGTTGTTGCCGTTTGTTAAAATACTACAAATCAAGGTAGCGGTCTGTAAAAACTATTATTATTATATTTTAAATAATATAAACTTACGCATCATTTCAGTAGTTGTTAACTATTTGATATTAAATCTTATTTACAGTTTGGACAAGTAAAGTTTGCCTATAAAATTTTAAACTAATAAATCTTCACAATACGTGATCTACAAGAGTGATCTTCAAAGCATAAATTGAGGACAGCATATTCATGGCCAATAAATACGTAAAACCCAACAATTATACGTTGATGTAATTTAATGAACTACGAACGAGGTTATGACCGTACAGATAATAACTTTTTCATTCAAATTAAAAATAATTTGATACAATTGGGAATTTGAAAGTTTGCAGTTAAATTTTATAACATACGTAAATTACAATTTGAATCCTCATAAATTTGTTTAGCATCTTAAAGTTCTATTAAAGTGTTTTATAATTCGATAAATTCAAACAAAATTATAATTTTATATAACAACGTTATAATTTCTATAAATATTATATAATTGTATTTTCGTTTCATTCTCCTAATAAAAAAAATATACAAAAATTAATCTCTTATATTATTTATTAGATGACTTTTTGCTTAAATTTGATTTAATAAAATTAAAAAAATTCCTTTGTTAAATAGCTGTAAAATAATCCGAACCTCTTGTGACAGACTTACGTAAGCTCTATAAATCTATAACATATATCACAGTAAGAGGTCAAGTGAAATATATTTGAAGATTCCATTAACCTACGCCAGAATATTTCGCTTGTGCTTGTCTGCCCTGCATTGACTTATCTTATAATCCGACTAGATGTCTGGAGAGAGAAGTTCGTGATCGTCGAACACCTGGACTTAAATGTACCGTTGTTCTGCTGTTGTATAATTTTATGGTGATTAATTTTTCAGCTTTTTTTTATGTTCGGTGGATTAAAAACACTGGCAGATATAACACGCTCTGCCCTTTACAATAATGTAAGTTTCGACTCAGTTTTATGTTATAGATGACTTAATAACTAGTCGTAGATGAATTAACCGACCCGATTTCGTGATTGATTTGATTTGCTTTTTTTTTCAAAATAACGATTGCGGTTTGTTTTTTACAGTGGTTATTAAAATAATTATTTATATATAAAAAAAAATATTTTTTTTTTAGAAAAAGTCACTTTGGATAAAGTGGTCTGCTAGTTTTAAGGACCCTAAAGCAGTTTTCATTTTTTGGCTAACTGTATAACTCTCTTTTATTCACTCTTATCTATAAATTTTACACTTTATTATCATAGCAAATATGTTCAAGTAATTAAATGTTAGATTAGAGATAAGAACGGTGTTAATTTATTTGTTCTTACCGTGCCAACTTTAGAAAAGAGAATATACTTGATTCAATGTTATGGTACTGGCAATCTTTGCTATCGTTTATCGATTAACAAATAAAAAATATTAATTTGTAAAAACTGATTCTGTTTTAAATGTTAAAAAAAACAAGATAAACAATGCAGCATCAGTTTTTATTATTCATTCAAATGAAGAAAATTCCCTAAGTTTACTTGAAAAATAAAGATGTACAAAACAAAAATTTCATTTATGAACATACTTTATATACAATATTTGACACATTGACAATTATTATAACAAGATAGTAAAGCACATTATTACACATGGAACGCTTTTATGAATAGAAAAAACCCACCCTCAAATATACGGCCAAGTTCAGAGACTAGCATGTCTGCTGATACCAGAGGCAATGAGAACGGCGCCTATAGCAGCTATCGAAGTACTGCTATTGTTACCGCAACTTTATTTGATGGCAGAGGCAAGACAAGCAGCATAAGGAAAAAAACTTTAAAAGTGAGATCGGACTATATGAAGGGTCATTGCATCAAAAACATTTGATTTAATAATAGACAAAACAAATAGACAATCAAAAATACCTGAGAATAGTGAAAAGATAAAAATGGCACCGGTGCTGGAATCTACAAAGACAATTACAGTAAAGCTCCGCTAATCCAAATCGCTTTAATCCGGATGTCTTTGTAGTTCCGACAAAATTCAAAAATGTTAATTTAACATTATGTACCTTGTAATCCGGACCAATTTAATCCGGATTGGCCAACCAACCATGATTCTCCGTACCTAGCATGCCGGGGAAAACCCGACCAACAAAAAAGAAAAAAGAAAATCCCAGAATTTTTAGTTTGTTTCAACAAGGCACCAAAACGGCTACACAAAATATTAACTCTAGTTAAAAAAACAAGAAATAATACAAAAGTTGCGCAATGGAGGTTAAGCAAAGTTGCATTTGCCAGACTAAAATATCGAAGTTTTTCTTAAGAGGTTAATTTTTTTCGTAAAAATTTGTTCTATTGTTATTATAATAAAAGCTTTATTATATAATGTAGCTTTTGTTTAATTATTTTATTATTGTTCCAGTAATCCGGATTGTTCAATAATTCGGATCAAGCCATGTTTTAATTGATCCGGATTAGCAGAGCTTTACTGTACCAAGAAAAACTTTACTTCCCGTGGGCAAATATGCTTAAGTTTTTCATGCGGAGGTGACTTCGCCGTTTTATCTATATAAAATAATAAATAAAAAATGCAATACAATACAATACTAGACCCCAACAAACTAATAATCATCACGTCAAATAGTCTGGATACCAAACCAAGAAATAAAAAAATCTCATAGCAAATCAGCTTGCCAAAAAGAGAGCATAATGAACATTTACTAGATTGCCTGCTTTCGGGGTCCCAAAAGCTTGTAGAAAAGCTGCCAATAATTTTCATAAGAAAACCATAGCATTACCAAAGCTTGGTAACACAATCATTCAAATCAGACTGCAAAAGCTCACAAAACTATGGTGTTAACAAGCACATGCATATAATAGAAACAAAAATGGTTCCTCTACGCCGCGGGTATATGGTTAATAAGATCCTACTATATTTGTAAGTAAATGCACAGCTTACAAACTACAACGCATAGTCTCTTTTTGCAAACACAACCTAACTGAAGTAGAGCTGAAAGTAATTCCTTGACACAAGACTCTGGACTTTACCAAATAAACATAACTGCAAAAATAACATCAGAGTTGTATAACAGGTCCAGAAAAACCGCAGTGCAAGAAACGCCAAGCGCAAAATAGTAAAAACCTGTCACTACTAAAAAGTTCCTCCTTCCCAAAAAAAAAAAATAGTTTATTGTGTAGCAAATAAATGTGTATCAATGTCATGTTCAAAATGCGTCGTAAGTTTTTACCACAAAATTTTTATTGATATAAATATATATTTCTAAAGAATATCAATACAAAAAATTTCACAACTTCGAATATATTCAGAAAAAATCATTTTATTTCATGATTATTATGGATAACCACATAGTAAAGGCCTTAACTATTGTTTATATTTAACCAATATGCTTAATCTGCATATAACATGTAAAATCCAATACATTTATTTGACTAACTTTGAAAATAAACGGAAGCTACTACATTTGCTATTAGCTAAAAATTAACAAAAAACTACAAAAAATAGAGGTATTAAACATTTCAACATAATTTGCTTAAAATAATAAATAGATAATTATCATTAGAAATATGTTAACATTATTTAACGCATGCCAAGCAAACACCATCGTAATGCCTTAGCCTCCGCATTTAAAAGACATGAACCCTGCTACTTCTTCCTATTCCTAAAGATTCAGAAGCACAAAAAGAAAACGTTGTTATACAAAGAATTTTAGGGCCACCAAACGTCATGCAAAGAGTCCAAAAGATGTGTTTATCATAACCTACGCCACTGCTTTACTTACGTGTATAAAAGGTTACAAAAAATTGAGTATGTTAAAAAATCTAAATTGCTTGTTTTAGTTAAATACTGAAATGTACCAATGTACCAATAATACAAGTTTGGAAAACATTAAAAGGTCATGGTTTGTGTCCATTTCATTAATCAAGCCTTCTTATCTACAAATTTTGCTAGTCATATAAAATGTTTCCGCTGGATAATTTAAAATTGACCGAGTTTTATTAACAATGCAACATTTACAAAAAAATGGATTAATGAACAGAAAGAACAGCCACTCTTAAAATTTTGAGAATCCACACAAAATCACTTTGTCAAATTATCAACATAGGTTTTCAATAAATGTCGGGTGCAAATATTGATAACATGCTCATTAGTCTATTTGTTTGAGAGAACCATTTAACCGCTGACAGCTATTTAAAACGTCTAGAGTATCATTTAGAAACTTGTTAGATAATGTCTCTCCTTGGCAAGCAGACATAATACGTGATTGTGGTACCAGCATGATAGCGTCTCTTCGCACTTTACCTTACCTGTAAGACAATCTTTGAATTAATGGTTTAAAGGTGTAATTGGTAGAAGAGAACAGCACCTCTGGCCCCCAAAATTATTTATAAGACCATATAAAATTGGATATTCCAACACAATCAAAGTCTGTTAAAAATCGTAAGAGACGCATTTTTGAGATAGTAGAACTAATTCGGAACAACAATAATATGTCACGTAATGCAACCAAATCTTTCTTAAGAAGCAACAATGGTCATTTTGAAAAACCTTTATAATTTAAAATAAAATAGAAATTGTATTGCAATTAAGTAATAGTAACTTAATAACTTTATCGTGTATTATGTTTGTTTGTTTTGTCGCAACTTATAAAATATACAATATTTTTACGATTTTAAAAAACTCATTTTTTTGGGCAAAAAACAAAAAACAAGTTTTTATGCTGTTTATTTATTAAAATCAAAAATTTCAAATTAATAGTACAAAAGATTCACTTGTCAAAACATAACCTAAAAATTAACATGATAATTGAAGTTTATATTGACTTATTTAATTGTGTTTTAATGTTATCTACTTTTAACAATAAAATATTCGGTATCGTAATGCGTTGCATAATTAGCTCTATGGTAATAGCCAATAGCGTTAAATAATAACTTTATTATAAGCTCAAAAAGAAATAATTTGGTCATAAAAAAATTAGATTAATAGTCCATAAACTTAAGTATATCATCTAAAATAACTAAAGCTGAACATGAGCGGTAGAAACATAGCCAATTACTACATAGTAAATATTTATCAGTATTAAAAAAAACAAATAAAAATGTGTAATTTTGCCTTATATCTACATGTATTTACAGCAATAATAAAATCGAGCGATTTAACACAAAAGATGATTACTATCCTATCTTTTGTTTTAATATTATCTTATTTATTATGTACTTGTAAACAATGTTTACTAAACATAATATATACAATAAAACAAAAGCAATTCTATATGTCCTATCGGTTTGGCTGCTTTACTAATACACTATATATTTATTATATGAAAACATGCATAATTATACACAGGGTAATGACATTAAAGTTTTTAATACATGTAATAATCATAAACTAATTTTATCGCATTTTTGATGTCTGTAATTTTAATATGTATTCAATAAAATTAATTAATACATTAACCTAATTACATAAAAAACAAACATACATATGCGGAAGTATTATTCAAGATGTACTCGTAACGTAGAATATGACTATCATTAAATATGTGTTCCTAATATTACTTTATATTAACAAAACAAAATTTGTTTTACGTTCAAAGTGATCTACTGAGAAATCAATTAAGGTCATTGGTACAAATGATTACGTTACAAGAAAATCTCGTTAATTTTCAATGTAGTTATAAATCATTTTATCGATATGGCATTAGATCTAATTATGCATTGCATTATTTCACTGAACTAAAATTTTTTTATTGTATTTAAAATGTTTTTCAATAATAAATTCTCAAGCTACTAGTATTTATTACTGTTTATTTTGCTGTTACAACTAATTAAATAATATACTATAACAATTTTGAATTTACCGTAATGACTTCATTGCCTTCATTACGTTGCTAGTAAAAGTACGTTCCTTTATGAAATTAAACTAGTTTAATTGATTCATTGTTATTAAATTTATATCCATTCAAAGAATTGCTCAAGTTACCTTTTACTTATATAACAACAAGAACAAGGTACAATGCATTATTATAGATGAAATAAAAAGAAACGTTCGATCGTGATTTAATTTCAGATAGCCAGTAGAAAATCAATGTAAAGCATTAAATGACTGGAATTTGCTTCCTTAATATTGCACAAATCCTAATACAAACAATGTTGAAATAAGTTAATACCTGTAGGTTATGTTGAATGTAATAAAAACTAATGATGCGTGGCTCAAAAATTTTCTGCATCGCATTCGGAATTAATTGTTTGTAATGTATGTGACATTATTGTCGTTCACTGTCCTCATAATACAACATGACCTATAAAATCAATAATAGCTAATATTTACATTAATATTTATTCTGAATTAATAACAGGAATTATACTAATTGGAAATTATAGAATTTAAAATTTAATTATTTTTGCATATTATATTATATTACAAAATTAAAGTTTATAACAATTAAAAAAACCGCTGAACAAACTTAAAATCCCAAAATGTAACAAACTTTAGTACAATTATTAAAAAAATATATATTATTTCTTTTGTATATTATATTTAATTGCACTAAATGTGTAATGAAATATAATGTTTATTGGATATACAAAATTTATAATAATGTTTATCATAATCAACACATTTGATTAGTATAAATTCATTTGAAAAATTTTCCACTAAGAGTTATTCTTACTTCACAAAAACAAGGACGTTCATAGAAAATTACAAATTCGCAATTCGGGTTAGTTGGTCTTGAATATTAGGTAAAAAGTGAGATTACTTAGTGTTTTTATCATTAAATTAACACAAAAAATTGACAAACTTGAAATTGAGGCTGAATATGTATAATAATAGATGCTTTTCTTTTGCCATTATTCTCAGTTATTCTTACTTCACCTTACTTAATAGACCGTTCCATTTGTAAAATAGCAAGTAAACCAAAGTAAGATTTTTGCTACCCCTTTTCTGATGGAGTCCTATTACGGGATGAAAATTAACGAAGTAATATTTTAAAACCATTTAAAAATATATAAAATTGTAAACAACGACAACAAGCAAATTTTAATTAAAAAAAGACAAATATTTGTTGGTTAGCGAGTAATTGGCTTACCTTGGCTAACCTCACTTGGCAAAAGGAAAGCACGAAATGTCTCTGGTGTGAACTCAAATAATAACCTATTAGTTACTTAATAAAATTTTAATTATCTACCGATATTATATTTAATATCATTTACAAATGGTAAAAACCCAATCTGTACATAATTTTTACTTATACAAAAATATAAATAAATTACGTTAATATCGTTTCGTACTTATTGAATTTAAATAACTTAAACGGATATATTATAAAAACATAAACATTAATTATAACATTACTTGTATTATAATTATGTAATAAGAAAACCACTCAATGCAATATAATTATTAGTAAAAAAGAATCAAACGGCACAAGCTGTATGCAAAACTGGGACAAGCTTATAATTATCCTAAAAAGAAGTTTACTTAAACAATAATATTAGCCTATATTAGTTAATGTGCCGTTCATATTGTAATTAAACTGAACATGTTAATCTATTATAATATGGCAGTAAAACAGAATTACTTAATTTATTCAAAGTTGGTAATAGACATTATTTTATGTGTTGTATGTAATATTCTAATTTTAACCAGAAGAAGAATATGTTTTTACGTTTAAGTTAATTATAAGTAATTAAACCAAACTTATTAAGATAGTTGGTTAGAATTAATAGCAGTAACTCAGATGTAATGTAATGTTATTATTTCATAAATAAATATATTGTAAAACAAATTCTGTCTGCTAAATTAAACTTTCAACAAATCGACAAATATTACATTGTCTCTATGACCAAATATAATCATAATTCTAAATGTCCTCTTTTGAAAACAAAATAATTTAGTAGTATGAACTATAAGCCAAATAAACTTCATTCAATAATAATGAATCAGATGTCATTCAAACTGATCAAGCTTAGGGCCGACTGACGCTAGACTTATTTCAACACTTATATCAACCAATACATTTGTTTTAAAAATGTAACAAGATTTCATCCAAAAAATTAGATTTGGTTCTAGTTTCTTAAATAAATCACAAGTCCTTCAAATTTTGTATTTTGCGAAGAACAGTGTATTATAACTTTTTGTTAGTTATACTAACATCAGTACTAAATTTAATCTCAAATTAAACGATTCGTATCCAATTTGAACAGTGAAAATTGAAATCTAACTATATACAAAATAAATAACACACAATATCACAAATATATTTAAACCGTGACTAGTTTCAACCTTTTACAATTTAGAGAAACAAAACCCAACCAATTCACCAGGCATTAATCGGGTAAAATCATGTTATAATAGGGGAATATATAAATTATACACCATCTTTTAATTAATTAAACTTGAAAATTATTATTCAATGTAACCATATTACAGATTAACGCATGAGAATAACCCGTATATTTTACAATTCAATATCAATTTTCATAGCATTTATACCAAATTAAGCAAGATATTAAATCAAAATTATAAAAAAAACAAAAAATTAAAAAACTACAGGCAACAAGCTAAATATTAGACCAAAATCAAACCACTGAAAATGCTTTTCTCTACATGAGTTCTGATCTTGTGAATATTTTAGATATTTTCACTAAGCCATTTTCGAGTAATAAAAAATCAAAATTTAAATTAAAAAAATTTTCAAAGAAATCATTTTTTACAGCCAAATTTTTTATCTTTAAATTTTGAAAATTTTCGAAAATTTTATTCTGAATGTAAATAAAATTACTTTTAACATTTTAGCAGCTGGCTATTGAACACCCTTGATATTTTATATTGTCTACTATTTCTTATTCTTTCATAATTGATACAAATATTTATGATTTCAAAATTTAACAAACATAATTTACTTCATAGCTCCAGATTTATGCAATTGCGAAATGTAGTTTTGTTTCCAAACTTCAAAAAAATATCTTTATTTAGAAGCCTCAAAAAGTAAATGCAGAAAATAAAATAAATACCATGTTGACAATTAATATACTGAAATGCTGTATGAATACGTTTACTTTAAATTCAAACGATGGAGTTGGATAAATTTATCCATCGTAAATAGAAGAAACAAAATCAGCAAATTTTTTAACATAGTCATCTCCATTACTACAAGTTTAGTACTTTACCCTTAGAACCGAAGAAGAGGGCAAACCGATCCTCTTAAGACTTCTACTCAATTTATCCGTAAAGTTGGAGGCAAAAAACGCTATTCTTGGAATCAATGTGGAGTAGTGGTATTCCGTTAAAGGCCCACGACGGCAACTCGTTACACGTTGACGAGAAATTTTGTCTTACACAAGTATGGTGTTGCCTGGGGTACTCTCTGAGTACTCACCACGGGATACGATAGTACCTCACGGTCGTATCCCCTAAAACTAGGTGCAAATGCTGCCCCATCTCAAGTCTTTGGGTAATAGGAGTACCGCCTAGAAATAGTGAGTTACAGGGTGAAACCTAGAACAACGACTCATCTCCGTGACTTTTAAAGTTGTTATGAGTACTAGGGGAGAGAAGGAGCCCCATCGGTTGCTGGTGCCTGCTCGCGTAGCTTTTGTCTCCTAGTGGCTGTGCCGTTACCTTAGTAGATAGGGGGATCGAGTTCTCCATAGATTGTGGAACATAATCCTTGAATGAGAGAGAGCACAACCGCTCGTACAACCGTGTTCCACCGCCTCTCCGGCCATCGTGCCCTGTGCTTGGGTGTTACGCGTGGGATGCGGCCTCGCTGACGGAAAAACATTTCAGTCATAATAGTGATTGTAAGCCTATAGGTGAGCTCTCTACGTTTGAAGCGTTCTAAATACCGACTAGAAACATGAACAAAAGCGGATCTATCTCGTGGTGTAATACCTACGGTTTGAACGACCAGTATAGCAGATAATCATGTAGGTAAAGCTGCCGCCACGCTACGGAGGTTGCACTGGAAGGGCTAGATAAGTTGTAAGGTACAGGTGACGCAAGCTACTTGGGCGGTTACTCGTCACACGTGACTCTGATGTCGACACGAGTACTGAGATTAGGAGCTCTGCCAATGGCTGCTGGTACCTACTTGCATAGCGTTAGTCTCTCAGTGGCGGCGTTCGTTCCTTAGTAGGTGGTAGTGAGTCAAGTTGTCCATTTATGTGGAGACATACCCTTAAATTTGGAGAAAATATGCGGTGGGACAGGCAATACGTGCAGAGTATTGCCCCTCCCCCAGTCAATGTGTTCTGTCTATTAGAGCGCATGTAGGAGGCGGCATCTCTGACGGAGGAATAACTTCAGTCAAAATAGTCAGTGTAGGTCGATAGGTGAGCCCACTACATTTAAAGCGTTTGATTTACCATCCGGAAAACATGGATGAAAGCAGGCCTAACTTGCGGTGTAATAAAAATTCACGGTTTGAACGCTTAGTCTAGCAGGTAAACATGTAAGTTAAGCTCCTGCCACGCCAGAAAATGGCTAACAAGGGGAGGGGGGGGGGGGGTTAATTAGTAGACGTCATTAGTTTTTCTAGTATCAGTAGCAAATATCCAAAAGTGTTTTGGGTTACTTTGAACGTTTCAACTTGAGTATTGTATTGCTTGGACTAAGATTTTTACACAAAGTACAAAGTAATTAAAATAATATTAATTTTTATTTATAAAGTTTATGACCAGTATTCTTGAGTCTAGTCAGTAAAATCAATTTTTTGTTTAAACATGTTTTCATGCCACAATCAATAGCAAAATGTAAAACAAAGTAAAATAAATTGACACAATTATCAATTATAAAAAAAAGTAACATCAACATTCAGAAAAAAATTATTTTAAGTGTGAAATCACTAAAAACATAATTACACATTAAAATATCATGGCTAGTATCACATTTCCCATCTATTACATACGCATTATGAAGTTGGTTTAGTTTTAACAAATCATCCAGATTATTAATCACAAACATTAGTAATATATAAATTTAAGAACACACCACCATCACTAAGTATAGAAATACATTGTGCACAGTTTAAAAAATTCAAAACAGTTGGCAACAAAATATGCAGAATAACTATCATTACAAATAACACGTGTAAACGCTCAGTAAAATTAGTTAAATTTTAACGATATTTGTCAGCAATAGATTCAATGGAATAATAATAATCTAAATATTTATCACAAGCCGAGTTAAGTAGTAAATAAACTAAATTGATACTATACGATACAAATTATATAATTAATAATTACAAACAATTAGAAACAATGAGTTGTAATAAAGTAATATTTAAAAACACTACTATAAATGCCCGTTTGAAGGATAGATACCACAAAAAGTGAAATGTGCAAAAACTATATTAATACACAAAAGAAACCAGCAAAACAATATCTCTCCTATCCCATATGTACAAAATATTCACAAAAACAATTACTAACAGGCTAATCAATAAATTCGTTAAATACCAACCACGCAAACCAGTGGAAATTAGGAAAAAGTTCGGTACAACTAACCACTTACATAATTTAAAAATCCTCATAAAACAAAAAACAACGAGTACAATCTCTTTTTGTATCTAGCATTTATTTATTACGCAAAAACGTTTAAAAGCATAGAGCCATGAGCGGAAAAAGAAGGACTTGACAACAGCAGAACCGATTCAAAATATAGAATCAAAATGGAAAAGTATAGCCCAAGATAGAGAGAATTGACATAGGCTTACATTCACACATATGGAGTGGATAAAAAATAAGCTAAAAATGTGCTATTCAAAAAAGCAATTAACACAGCATATCCATCTAACTCATTATAGTATATCTATCGTATCTAAATAAACTGTACCCAACTAATTGTAACTCAAAATCGCTTATGTAATGATTCTAATTGTAACTCAAAATCGCATATGTAATGATTAAGTCAAGATTTGGTCAATTGTTGAAATAGATTTCTCCGCAGCTACCGTTCATTTTCATAAATACAAGTTAACTCTTTTGATAATTGTTTGTTATATACCACCTTCTCAACCAACAACTGTACATGAAGCATTTTATGAATTTATTGAAGAAAACTTTGATGACTTTGTAGGCGACTTTAATATTCGTAATCTTCAATAATCACTGTCAGGTCATCATCCTGATCAATTAAGCAGTAACTTTTTAAATTTCTTAAACTGTAACAATCTTTTGCAACATAATAATATTTTAAATACCAATAATAGAACACTTGACCTTGTATTAAATGTTCACTTTCTCGTTGTTATTCCCCATTTGTAATTGACAATACACACCATCCAGCTCTTGCTTATGACATCAAAATTTCTACAATTACTAATTTGCCGTTTTGTTCACAACAGACATACAAATACTGTTTTAAAAAAGCTAACTTATCCAAATTGTACGCTGCTTTTCTTGACACTGATTAGTCATTAGTGTATGCTGAGACAGATGTTGACGTATGCTGTGGTAAAATTTACCAAACAATATCGAAAATATTTCACAGACATGTTCCAAAGTCAATTCCACGTAAATTGTCGTCTAGATGTCCTAGGTGGTTCAGCACCGATTTATGCAAACTACTTAGCAAAAAAAAATTATCACAAGTAATATAGTCAACATAATATTATCGGCAAAAGTATTTCAACCTTCGAGCAGATACAAAACGCCACATTTCATTGGACAGAAAAACGTTTACTACTGCAGCTGAAGCAAAATTGAAAAACGATCCAATTTAATTTTGGTCATATATTAATTGTTTGAAAAACAGTTCAAAAATTCCATCAATTATGACTTATAATGGAATTATGACATCAAATCAACAAAAAAACTTGGAAATGAGTTGTAAGTTTTTTTAGTAGTGTTTACAAAACTTCAAATCTACCATCAAATTCTAATTCTGTCAATAATACTACTCCATTTGGAATTAAATCCTTATCATTTTATCTTTTTTTTCAAAGATTGCGCTACTGTTTTAGCCAACACATTATTTGTTTAACTTAATATTAAAAACTTCTACTTTTCCAAAACTATTAAAAATTGCCCGTATAGCCCAATTTTCAAAAATGAAAACAAAGAAGAAATATCAAACTATCGTCCAATTGCTTTAATTATCGACTTTGCCAAAGTTTTTGAACGGATAATAGCAGAACGGCTTTATTTTGAAGTAAAATGTCTAATATCGGATAACCAGCACAGTTTTGTTAAGAAGAACTCTATTTGCTATGTTTTACAGAATTTGTTTCCACATCGCTCGATATGTGACAGCAAGTGGATGTAATATACACTGATTTCAGTAAGGCCTTTAACACTTAATAATATTATAATAGATAAAGTACGCTGTTGGATGCGATAACAATCTTTGTAATCTATTACAGTCATCTTAATGACGGATTACAGTATGTTGAAGTTTTAAAATTCAAATCTACTAACTATTCAGCTCATAGTGGTGTTCCTCAAGAGTCCAACTTAGGACCATTAATTTTTATCATTTTTATTAATAATTGTTGCAAAACTTTAAAAAATCAATGGCTACTATGTGCTAACGATTTAAAAATATGTTCTACAATTTCATCTATGGCTGATTGCATATCCCTTCAATCTGACATTCAAATGTTGTCTACGTGGTGTAAAACAAACTACTTGCAACTAAATATATCAAAATGCTGTACGATACATACTCTCGCAAAAAATCGAATATTGTTTTTGATTATACCATTGACAACCAACCTTTATCAAAGATTACAACTTACAAAGAGCTTGGTGTGCTGTTTGACACAACTCAGCATTGAAATCGCTGGGATTTATTATTAAATCAGCAAAGGCCAATAAAGAATCTTGGCACGTACTCTATTTTGCTTTTGTCAACAGTAAAATAGAATATTGTAGTACAGTGTGGTCTCCATACTACGCAACTTATTCTTATGCTCTGGAAAAAGTTCAAAGACGTTATTTGAAGTACATTCTTTTCATGAAATTTTTCATGACCAATTTGCACATTTGCGGCTATTGTCCTCGACAACTTCACGAATCCATCTTTAAGGTCTTGAATCGATGGTGGAGCATTGGCATAGCCCTTATCTTTTATTTGGCCCCTCAAAAAAAAGTCTGAAGATGTTAAATCACAAGATCTCGGTGGCCAATTGTGATCACCTCTTCAAGAAATAACACGGTCAGGAAACTTTTCTTGCAAAATTGCAATTGTTTCGTTGCTTGTGTTTCACGTAGCGCCGTCTTGCTGAAAACAAACGTCGTCCACATCAATATCTTCCTATTCCGGCCATAAAAAATCATAAATCATAGCTCGGTAGCGCCATCCATTCACCGTAACAGTTGCACCAGCCTCATTTTCGAAAAAGTAGAGTCCAATCACACCGCCAGCCCACTGCTATCGACCGGCTTGAGTTCTTGTGTTAACTGAACTTTAAAAGCCTTAAGACTTGAGTCTTTATGCAAAATACGGTGTAATGTCGTTTGTAGAATGTCTAATTCCAAAAATCGACGAGGAATCGACAAACCTGGCTTTTCTTCAACACTACGGGCTGCATCAGCAATATTCTCATGTGTTCTTGAGCGATGCACACGGTTTCGATTCTTCACGTTGTTGAAGCGTGTATTGTTCCATTTTTAATAATGGCGTAGTTTTTACTTGTCAAATATCAAAAAATAATAGCTCCAAAATTGACAGCTGCCTAAATAGCCTGCTATTCAAAATGAAACTTTTTATTGGAAAACCTTGTATAAGTTGTATTTGTATACCTGGACGAGATGAGATCAAATCCAAAAAATTATATATCTGTATAGTCGTCAATTATCTTTTAACAAAATCAAAATAACTATGGTAAAACTAACACCATAGTTAATTAGTATAAGGCGGAATTTAGAAAAATGATAAAAAATAAAGATTTATTTAAGGTTTTGTTTACAATAAAACAAATTTTATACTAAGACCGGTTTCAGCTATAATAAGTGTGCAAAAATCAGATGAAAAAAAAAAAAAAAAAGAAATCGTTTTATCTATTATATCAATATCTGTGTTTATTTATTTATTCATTAGCAACTTAAATGTGAATTTCTATTTAAATTAATAAATGCTTAAGTATACATATTTTTAAAATATTTCAGGGTGGCAATATTTTTGCCGGTCAGTGTGTAATTATAATAGAAAATTTATTACTTTATTATGATTAAATTAATTTAATAATATGTATAATAATGAAGAGTTGTATCTATAAAATTGGTTATTTACTACTATATAATTTTAATATATTTAGGTTGAAATTTTAATAGATTCCAAATAGAATTAATATATTTTAATAAGGGCATCCGGTTATTATTGATTTGTATATGTCGTAGACTAATAATCCTAAGCAGTTCAAGAAATACCTGATTTAAAATTATAATAGACTAGATTAGATTAGAGTTGGCTAAAATAAAATAGTTAAGATAGATATTGGCCAGGCTTTACATGAAAAGCCGAATTACGCTCTAATACTACGACATTTAGAAATATCACATTTATGTATAAAATAAAAAAGGAACAGATAAATTTTCAAATACAGCAGTAGATAAATTTATTTATTAATATTATTACTTATATATTTTAAAAATATACCAAATAAATTATAAACTATGTGTCATAACTGTCAGTTTTTTTATACAAATGCACATTTTCTTCAACCGATAACAAAAGGAAAGATTACATTCTCATTACGTCCACACTACTTTTATTAGCCATTAATTGCAAACGCAACACATCAGTATTGAATATTTCATTTTGAAATGTTTTTCCTTATTGTTATTTTCTGAATGCCACTTTAGTTCACCATGTGATATGTATTATTCATGTACGCTGCAGATTCCACCGTATTATATTGACATTATAAATAATTAGAAGCAGCAGCCTGAAAACTTGGATGACTTAATAATTCTTATACTATTATTAGCTATGTTTCTTGTCAGACCTAATTGTGTTATTGAGGATATAATGATTTAGCATAGTTTAACTAGTTTAGCACTTTCAAAGCAGACCGAATAATAGTCTTTAAACAGATGACGCAAATTGCGGTTTATGTTTTATTGAATTAATTACAGGTTATTGTTTGCAAAAATAATAAACTATTAATGACTTCTGATAATGCAATATTCGTTGAAAAGGTACTATAACTGTTAATGTAATATAAAGTAGTTTATTTCAATACAACAAAATGAATACATTGACATTTTATACATCTAGTATTTAACATACAAATTATGAAGAACAAATTAATTGTTACATTAGAAACATTGAAGATAAAATCTAATTATATAAAACTATTTCTCACACCAACTTATAAAAATTTATTTTAAAATAATAGCTCTACAGTTACTTAATTTATATATTTTCGGTAATCTTAGTAGACTGTCTTTAGTTAATGCAATGCTATTACTGAACACTAAGATTTTTCTCCGTTCCCATTATATACATCCTTTCATATTCATTTATTTTTATATTTAATAAAAAAAATGTACTTTTTACGTCTGACTGCCTTTCTAAATAATGCATTCGATTGCAGTTAGTCTATCATAGAAAAGATGTAAGTAGTGCACACAAGTCTTTTCACCGTGATGCTGTAAAGTCAAGTTTACGTTTTCTTTGTTGACTTTTCTCTCGTCAGCATTGAGGTCAAACTTATGCGTTTCTCCACGCACACTATCACGTTTCCAACTAGTATTTTTGTTATTATTATTAAAACATGATATTGTCATATGATTAGTATCAGTAGACAATGCCCTTGACAATTATATTTATTCACACAGTACATTGAAACTGGAAAATGTATTCATTCATGCAGTCGCGTTATAATAATGTTTAATAGTATGAAAAGTCTATATCGACACGTAAAGCTAAATATAAGCAAAAAATACATATGCAAATGATTAAAAATTAAAATTGCGCTATAAATGCACTCTGCATTAGTTTGAAAAAAAAAGATTTTTTATGACACTTGCAGATATTATGAACCACTTAAACCTTAATTAATATTAATATTAAAATAAATTGAAAGTAAATGAGAGGTCACTTCATTGCAATTTAAAATTTATATTGCTTTTTCTATATTAATTTTAATGATAGTAATTTGTTTTGCCAAAATTAAATAAATAATATGTGACAAATTGATTCTATACAATAATTGCAAAATAAATATAGTAAACTGGTAAGAATGTCGAGGTTAGGCATAATATAACATACCAATTTTATGTTATATTAATTTCAAATTTACTAACTTAAAAAAGATTTAATTTAAAAAAGGGAGTAATCAAACAGAACAATATCAAACATTTTAGTGCTACTTTTACAAACAAATCAGCATAATTAATTGATTAAAATATTTATATTAAAAAGCACTTTAATCATACTTTGTTGAAACGAAATACCCAAAAATGAAATAAAAATTTGCAAACTAAAGGATCAAACAGAGAGAACCCAGTATAAATTGTGATTGAATTTAGTATTCATACATTTTTTTAAATTTTCATATAAAAATGTAATGTTTAGGAACTACTTAATACGTCACAACAACATAAAAAGACCTTTAAAATGCAATGAGTGAAACCACACTCACTGAAACTATCACATTAAAGACTAGATTTAGTTTGTAAGGATTTTCCTTAAATATATTGCTTTGGTTTCAGACAAAAAGAAGATATGAGCTATTCTACGTTTAAAATGCTAATGAACAAAATTAAAATTTTATTTTAGAGCACAAATATTATAGAAATTAGCTTTTAAACCACAAACTTCAATGTTTGATTAATTAAACTTGTTAGTGGAACAGGCAAAGTCTTATTCTGCCAATTTAATCGCATCATTGATGTTCAAAAACTCTTCGTATATTTGGGACTGAGCTTTCACGGAAGATTGAGACCAATGCTACTTTTGCTAGATTGCCTTCCAGAATTCGAAGGGCTGTCTGCCGCTTTGCGGGATTCTGTAATTTGGTAAATACAAAGTGTCTAATAAAAAACATTTTGTTTTTGTGACAACTATCAAATCTTTTGTTTATTATTCAGTTACTGATGCCAAATCACCATAGCAAGTTACACAATAAAACTTTATTATCAAAATGAGTGTTGGTTAGTGCAAACGTTGGGCGCATTGCGCCCATTTTACAGTAGACTTTTCAACGTTTGGTGGCCAAATTTGAATTTCCGTGAAAGTGTACAGCAGAACCCGAGGCAGTCGATTCCTCGCCGCGCACAAGAACTAGGGTTTTCGTAGAATTCAATTTGACAAATTTTGAGTCGGGACTTAGGTATATATGTATAGGTAAATAAATGTGCGTTGTCCTTTAATAAACTAAAATTGTTTGCCAATACAAGTAATAAAAACACTATGAATATGTTACGGTTAATACATTAATAATTGGTGGATAATATTAATGCAAACCACAGTTTTCGTTAATTACTAGCAAAGCCTAGTAAATTGAACTCTTTGATAATATAAATCATTTACTTAAAAAAATGATAAAATGTGCTGTAGTAATTTTATCAAAACCACTTACAAAATAGTAATATAGGTTTTACAACTTCGCAAAAAAGAAGTTGAATATCACACTGTAAAGTTATATCGCATCGTGCTAGTTTGTAGGCTATAACAATGTAATTTTTTCATACTTTCTTGATTTATTACGGCTGGTAAGTATGTATTTAACTTTAGTACACTATTAAGATGTAGATTACTGGATTAATATATTTGTTCATTAAATAGTTTAATATTTATGAGACTTATGGACTTGACATAATATTTTATAATAAACTTTCAAATGAAGACCTTAAAGGTATAAATACTGAAAAATGATATAATCTTTTCACTGAAATATCGTCATATATAAGGTTTTCCCCTTTCCAATTTCGATTACATTTGTCATTAAAAACTATACAATTCAAGGAAATGTTACCATACACGCTTTAACAACGTATAGCAATAATAAAAATTCATTATAGTTTCGGTGTAAAATCTCTCCGAGATAGTTCGCCGAGTTCGTGGTGTTTTTGATCGGTATGAATCACCTTGTCTCAAAGCCATTGTAAAGCTATTAAAAAAAATTGAGCAAAATGGACAAGTTACTGATGTAAAATTGCCAGTTTAAACTCGTACTGTCAGGTCAACCCAAAAAAATTCCCGTTGTCGCTAAAAATGTCACAGAAAACAGAGGTTTGTCTATCCCAAAACGTTCGCAGCAATTAAGAATATTTTACAAAACAGCCTTCATCGCTTATAGAATAAAAGTCTTAGCTTATATACTTATAAAGTCCAGTTGAAGCAGGAATTGAAACTGGCTGATCATGAAAAACGCCTGACTTTTTTTTAAATAAATCACCTTTTGCAACAAAATCCATTTCCATCTCAGTGAGTTCATTAATAGACAGAACTGCCGCATCTGGAGTTCCAAAAAATCTTAAAACAATAGTCAACAAACTTCTTGATCTCCAACAAAATAATGTTTGGTGTGATTTTTGGGTCGGCAGAGTCATGAAACCTTACTTTTTTGAGAACGACATAGATGTTGCAATTAAAGTCAATGCGTATCGTTACCATAGAATGCTAACTGACTTTCTTTGGCCTATATTAGATAATTCGAGCACAGACAATTTTTATTTCCAGCGCTACAAGCCATCCAAAAATGTGTGAAATAATTGTAGTGCTGCACGAGAAATTTCTTGGGCACATTATTTCAGACCTAATTTGGCCACCCAGATCGTGGCTCTTTGCAGGCAGTCAAGGTGGACAAGTAATTCTCAAACTTTGTGTTTTAATTTAAATTTAAAAAAATATACTGCTTAAGAGTAATAAATAGTTTTTTTTATAATTAAAATAGGACTTCGTATTAGAAAAAATTATATATTTGATTCTAATTTTAAGAGCAACATGAAGAAATACGTGAATTATACGCCAAAAATTTGGAAAGATAAAAAATGTTAATAATGTTGTTATTTTATATATTAAAATTAAGTTAAGAGTTTAGAACTAATTATTTCATAATATCATCAAATTTGATAAAACAAATTAAGTTCTAACAAGTTCTTAACAAAGTAATATTAATATCATCAGCACATTCTCTTAGATTGATCTTAATTACTAGAATTAAATTAACTCCAATAAAAGTTTAAATTTAGTTCCAGCCGCTCAACAATTGTTATTTTTATACTATATTATATTTGAAGAGGTAAATATGAATAATATGCAAGTTGAACACAAATATCATGTTATTTCTATAGAAATTGACCGCCGACTAAAAATTATTGCTAGAGAAGTAGGAATATCAGGAACAAGTGTTTTGAAAAAGTTACAGAAAGACTTGAAAATAAGCAAAGTGTCGCCACAATAAATTTCCAAGCTGTTCAGTCGCAAACAATAACTGTGTGTAGACGACAAATTTGCGAGGAAAGTTTGAATGCTTTTTAAGATAAAAATGTCTTTCCTAGAATTGCAACTGAGGACATGTGTACACTTACCAATAGAATCCTCCCACAAAACAGAAGCCCATGCAATAAGTTCATAGAAGTCTCCACCACCCAAAAAGACAAAGAATTTTCTGCGCAAAAAATGATGGCCATAGTTTTCTGGGACAATAAAATTTTCTTAATTACAGACACAATTAAAAACTTAAAAGCAGCTATACACAAAAATGAGGGTTTGGGAAAAATAACATCTACATTATAGTTTTAGCCTCGCTCTCTATAATTATTATCTTCTTCTAAAACTCAAAAAACACATAAAAGTGCATAGTCTTTAATCGAATAGCGACTTGTAAAACGCTGTAGAGTCGTATTAGTGTGTAACTCCTTATTTTCATAACTAAGTAGATAACATAAAAAAATGTATTCGTAGAGTTTAACTTATTAATAAATTAAAAATATTTTCGTTATCTTAGTTTTAACAAAAAAAATATCTTGTATGCAAAGTAATAAGTATTCCATCTTAAGAAAAAAAAAATTAACATTTACTACAGTTTTTTTAGAACCAAAATTTTGATTTTTAGTCAGAAAGTAGAAATGTGGCAAGTATGATAAAACTGGGTACCGTAGCACAATGGTTTAGTGCGAGGACTGTTGAACAGGCAGCAACAATATCTAATTTGTCAAATATATTTATCGATGCAGTCGTCTCCTTTGCAAGGCAATGGCAAACCAGCAAAGTATTTGCCTAGTATACCCCTCTAGTGGTGTGGTTCGGATTCTACGTTAAACAGTAGGTCCCACATGTTTGTGTAAAACTATTATTGCACACCACAAACATACGAGAGGGGAGCCCTAGCGAGCACGGCACTATAAGAAGAAGATGTAATAAATGCCCTCTTCGGCTTAACTGCTACCTGTGCGTTCCTTTGACAAAATGTTTAATTACGGTTAGGCATAACTGTAGCTATATATATATATATATATATATATATATATATATATATATATATATATATATATATTTGAAACACACAAAACTGATTCAATGCCTCCAGTCCAAAACCCACATCAAACACAAAACACGTAAATTTTCCTCAATCCAAAATCCCAAAATTTTGATTGTTTACAAAACCATCAACATAAAAATGAGCCGCCAAAGATAATTATGTTGAAAACTAACCATTTACTTGTTTGTTCAATAAACCAATTAACAAATTTTCTTTGCTGTTCTAATTTTTAAAATAATACTCGATAATAAAAATGCAACGTTGTCAAATAGCAATTCATTGTAATAATGGCGGACTATTTACCATCAAACTGTCATAATGGTTTGACTGTCAAAGCACAAATTACTCAAAATTTTGCGCTCTTGTTAGAACTTTTTATACATGTGCCAGTCGAGTCACCATAGACAGCAGATAGTCGTTAGCTTGCATGTAAGCAAAATAAATATATTTATGCTTTGCAAACACTAGTACGCCTGTGCCACATTTTAATACTTCATCACTCAATGTTTCAATTCTTCACTCAAATCTTCTATTTCAACTTCCGCATTGTTAACATTGTCTTTCTATAAAATAACCTTTTAATACTATTTCTAGATCTCATAGACCAGTTAGTTCTAATGAGGTTTTGACTAGTAATTGCAATATTATTTAAAATCTATTCCAAAATAACGAAAATGAATTGTGTAGTTACGCACACTAAGCAGAATAAATTTTACCCTTCTTTAAAACTATTGCGAATTTTATTCGTTTCAAATCATGTGTTTATCATTTTTTGAGATTCTATATTGCACTTTGAATTTCAAAACTCTTATATACTGCAATTATACTAAGCTTTTTAAACGCAAATGAGACAGAGTACATCCGCACTTCCAGTTGTGAGTTACGTAATATTTACTCTACACTCATCGCGGATCCCAAACTAATCGTATAAAAAATATACATTTAACAATAAATATTGAAGTATTATAATACCCAGTTTACATAAAATAATCACTTTAAAATAAACTCCTTAATTACTTGAACCGTAACATATATTAAAAATCATTGAAATTGGTTCAAAAATAACAATTTTATATCATTATTTAGAATAAAAAATCTTTATTTGATTTTTATAAAAGATTTAATATTCATGTAGTATTTTATTATATATTATGCAATAAATATTTACCATTACAAATCACGGCAGAAAGGAAATCACTCACCTGAAAAAAAATAGAAATATTAGTAATTTTATTTATATAACATAAATTCTATAGAAAGCATTATTGGTCAACAAGACGTGCTTAATTTGAAAATACTGTAAAGTCTTAAAAAGAATACTTATACAAAATGATATAATAGATACTTCCAATGCAAGTAAGGAAGATATATTATTAAAATAAGTATGCGTAGTAGCAAGAACAAGCTGGTGTGCCAAGTTCTGAAAGCGCATAATATTTAAATAATTAAGGCCATAATTAATATTTAAAACCTCACATAAATTTAACAATATTTTATCTTTGACGATGTAAAATTAAGTAAATAAATTATTAAACCAGACTTTTATTAATAATATTTAGAAATATCAAATAAATATTCTGCTTTAAAAAAATTAACCAGACTGAAGTAGCTGATGTAAAACTCTAACATTTATAAATAGTTCGTACAATCAATGATTATTATACTATACACTGCATTAACAACAACCGTAAAATAAATAATCTAAAAGTGAAGCAAAATATCAATATATGTAACTTTTTATATATTGCAGTCCTATATGCGATAAAAGATATATTATTATATAGTTTTAGAAAATGTTAATTTAAAGCAATACTTATAGTTTATATTTTTATATCAACATTGCTAAACACAGGGCTGTTCTAAAAGAACAACTCACTCACTTGGTATTACATAATTTTTAATTTTTTGTTGTTGCAGACTAAATGACCATTTGACTTACTTTAGAAGAGAGAAGGAAAGTATCAGCTTAGATAGATGTGTTTAGTTGACACCCAATAATAAAAAAATTAGCAATGGTTTCAGAAGGACCCTCCAAGCCGTTTAACAATCCGTCGACTGCATGAAAAAATTGTGTTCGCAAGGGCTGTGAGCAATGTCTGTAAAGGAAACAATAAACCAGAAGTGTTTGAACGGAAGATAACAACATAAATGTTTAAAGCATAATGATTAGAAGCCCACAGAACGACAAACTACGAGGTTAGCATTGAAAACTAAAGTTGCGATGACAAGTGTTTCAAGAATTCTCCACCTTAATCTGGGATTAAACAGTACCACCTTCAAATAATTCGGGCTCTTTCTGATGCTAACAAAATAATTCGTATACAAGCTGCAGAAGTGTTATTAGAAATGATAAACATAACCTCTAATGCTGTGCTTTTACGTTGTATGAAGTCATATTTCATGTAAGGGGAAACGTGAATACGCACAATTGCGTCATTTAGAGTACAGACAATCCCCATAAACTAAAAGAGCACACTAAATCCTCTCCGACAGTTAACGTATAGTGTGGCATTTCGATGTTTGGTGTACTTCGTCCATATTTTTTTAATGATCAGTCTGTAACGAGAAATTCTTACCTAGATATGTTGCGGAATTTCATTGTAGACAATTTTTCCGTCCTTATCATAACATCTGGTTATTTTCTACAAAATATATACCACCGCATTTCTTAACGGTTCGACATTACCTGAACGAAACATTGGTAGGCGCTGGATTGTAAAAGCTGGACCTTTGGCTTGGCCAGCATGGTCACCAAACTTGACCCTATGTGATTTCGGGGTATAACGAATGGTAAAAAACGAGTGTATGCTACATGTGTAAACGAGCTATGTTTTGTATAGTAAAAAGACTGTTTACTTAATTTATTGCATCAGTTTGCAACAATTTATTATTTGATCTAAGTGTTAGTGCTTTAAAAAATGCCGCCAGTGCAGAGACGTGCAAATTTTCATCAAATTACTCCATTTAAAAGAAAACAAACTATCGGAATGCATAAAAATGGTTTAGGATTCCGAAAACTAGCAGACGTGTTGGTCGACTACACGCCAGTGTAGATTAAATATAAAGAGATTAGCAAGAAGAGACGCTAGGAGCTTGTCATAGAGACAGTGGACATTTATTCATGTAACAGAAATGCCAGTTTGGCGTCATTCCTATTTCTATATAGTCGATTCTTTTTTATCGGACCACCGGTTTATCGGTCCAGCCGCCTATATGATCCAAATCTTCAGAAACAGAAACCAAACTAAGAAATAACAGTAATTTCTATCGCTTATTTGGGACAAAATTCCGCTTTATCGGGTCACTAACTTAAATTAAATTAAGCCAATATCAAGAAAAAATATTTAGTTTTGTTTGCAATTTTATATATAAGTTTTATAAAATATAATTTTTTACATTTTTTGTGCTTGCAAACTGAATAACAAGTTTTTTTGTGAACATTATCGGGAAAAAATAAAACACACAATCAGTCATTCTTTTTCGTTTGGCGCACGTGCGTTTGTGTAGACACGTTTAAATTTAAAATGCCGAACGAACAATTTAACACTTTCAAATAAAGTTGTAAAAATCAGCCAACAAATACAAGTTTTTTTTTATAATATCGCATAATCGGACCAGCCGCTTAATCAGACCAAAACCCTACGGTCCCGATGTGGTCCGATTAAGCGGAATCGACTATTATAATTCAATAATAAGTTTTTCTTCAGTATTGTGAAAGTATTTTAGTCGTGTTATAGTTGAAAATGCCCGAAAAATATATATGCAATTTTAGTTACGTTTGAATGCATTTTAATGCTACTTGTAAATATAATTTGATTAAAATTCTTTAAAAAAATATGATTATTTCTCAATGTACTAGTAAAACAATAAACCGATTATTAAAAAACAAGAATGACGCCAAAGTTGCCGTTGATATAATACTACAAAGAAAAGTGTAACTGAAAATGGCAGAACTAATACAAGGGATTGCAATAAATTGGGTAAAAACAATTGGTCTTAGAGTATGAGCACCATTTATATATAACAATTCAGCATAAGGCTAATAGACTATAACGGTACCATAACAGACTTGGTACATAAATGAACAAAAATGGTTTTCAGCAACGATAGTTCATTTTTTTTTTTAAATTATGTTCATTAAAAATTATATATTTTAATTTTGATGTTTCTGTTATATTTTACAACAAAACTGTTACAAACAATATATTTCTACAAAAGAAAGCATATATTTGTAGAATTAAATTACATTGTAGTTTTTGCAAATAATAGTGTTCGGTAATGATAAAAGTTTACGAACAGAATCTTTTACAGCAAACTTTTTTTATAAAAAACGCATAAGCGTAGATAATCAATATAAATGATATACGTTGTAAGAAAATATGCAATCATTTTTAATTGTTATACGTAATTATAATTATTTCTTTTTCATATAATATTAGCAATATTAGATACTATTCGATATGTTTTGTAATAAACCTATTAATGGCGTATCAAATGTATTTAAGTAAATGTAAGGGCATTTATTTAGGTAACTACTTAAGTTTGTATAAAATCAAAACTATTCTGTATATTAAAAAAGTTTCATTAATTAAATATTTAGTGCGTAGAATACTTTTCATAAAAATTAAATTAATATACTAATAATACTTACTCAGCATTATATTAAATTACATATACCAAATTTGATCAATGTATAAAACATTACCATCTGCATTATAACTGCCATTTCCATATACATACATACCTATCCACAACCAATTCCAAATTCCTAAATTCCTTATTAAGTATTATAACGGAATATTGATATTTTTATTTATAAAAAGTTTTGTGAAGATGATTCATAGCTATGAAAATTTACAACCTGATCTACCATAAAGGACTTGTGTGTTCTTGAACTTTGCAGCACTTACATAAGATGTTTATTTAAAAATAAATCACAGCTTAAAAAAAACATGAAATCATTGTATGCAATATTTAAAAAGGTTAATGAAAAGTTTAATAAGTTGATGATGTATCTTTTATGATATTAAAAGAAAATCTAATTAAATCCATATTTTAAACTTATTGATGTATTATTTTTTAATGTAATAAATATACCGTTAATAACTATTAATAGTATATTTATAAATTTAATTTACAGTTTCATTACAAATCATTGTGGAATTTAATTATTTTCGTTTGTTCTCACCGAGTGTCTTTTAATATCGTGAAGTAAGAAAATAAGCATTGCTAATAAATTTGTTTTTAATTTCAATTTTTTTGTCTTAATTTATATTTAATGTTTTATATTTATACAATATAAAAACAAAAGCTAATTAAAGATATTAACTAATACAATAAAATTGTTATATTATTACATACAATTTGTTACGCATTCTAAAAAATTGATCTTCTTATAGAGCCATACTTGCTAGGAGCGTCGGCACCCCTCTCGTATGTTTGTGGTGTGCGATAATAGTTCCACACAAACATACGGGACCTACAGTTTAACGTGGAATCCGAACCACACCACTAGAGGGGTTTATTAGGCAAATACTTCGCTGGTTTGCAATTGCCTTGCAAAGGAGACGACCGCATCGAAATATATTCGACAAATTGGATATTGCTGCTGCCGGGAATGCATAAATTACATTTATAAAAAACAAAAACAGCACAAATATTTGGCATAATATGCTGTATATTTACTGCTCTTTATTATCTATGTCTACAAAAGCAAATGCTTTTTTTTTTATTTTCAATCAACTTTTAACACAACTGGCGCAGTTAAACTCCTTAAAATAGGTCCAACATTTTTAATTATTTGTTAAATTTTAAAATTAACCTGGAAATTTTTTGTAGATTTTTTTCTCTAAATTAAAAAAAAAAACAAGTATTATTTAAATTAATAAACTTTTGCCAGTATTAGATTTAAAAACTAAGAAATACTAAAATAATTATTTATTTAATTTTAATAAAATAAATATTTTAAATAATAATAAATATCAAGACTGCTCCGCCATAACTTATCAATTTATAAAATGGCTTCGTAAATTGTTACACGCAAAAACTTAAAATTTTACTTTTTATCAAATGTTCACAACTTCGAGCAAAACTATAACAATTGTTATTTCAAAAAAATAGCCTGTAACACAATAAAAACTCTACAAAATGTGCAGTGCAATAAAGTAAATTTTTAATAAAAAATTAAAATTTCAGATTCTCATTTATTTCCAGTCAATTTTATTTTCTACACGTTGCAAAAAAATGATTTTAAAAACGAGTTAAACTGAGCAAGTTGTGCTTGAAGTTTTATGATACTCAAAATATTTTGCGCACTTGCAACAAAGCCATATCGACCATACCCCTCTGTATATTGCTAACTGGTATCTACAATACTCTAATTTTTGGAGTTTTTTTTTTAATTTTGAAAAACTGCAAAAATGTTAAAAATGTGGAAACTACAAAATCTAAATATAGATATAATTAATTGTAAAAAAAATATAAAAATAAAAATACTTATTATTCCAGTCAAAAATAAAAAATCATACATACTACATGAGCCAGATAAAAACATAAAAATAAGAACTTTTTAAACTTAACTAAAGAAATTATTAAATTCATTTTGAAAGTTTTTGAATAACTCAGGTATACCTGTAATGTAATGTAACTAATAACAATAAATTCCAATGTAAACTATTGTTTCTTGGTCACAAAATATTAGTGTTTCTATTCGTATACAAAATATATTTTTAAGTAATTTTAAAATTTATAGAATAAATGTATTGACAATGTTATGTATCTTACAAGATTGGCAAAATATGGATACTACAAAAGTAGTCCCAAAAGTATCTAAGCTGTATTGTTAACGGATGTTGTTTAAGAAGAATGACTGTAATAGAAAGTACAAACCTTAAAAAGTTGTTTAGTTTTCGTTTGGCAGCCATCAATAGTAAATTTGTAAACATAACAAAAATTGTCCAATAATAAAAAGCAGGTAAATTGTACCCTGTGAGAGTCTTCTTCTTCCTTTACATCAAAATATTAAGTGGCGGAGTTTAAATAAAGCAGTATCAGCTGCCAGGACCAACATCGCAGTGATCGACCAAATGAGGTGCAGAATGTCCATTGTGTCATGCGCTGTGTTGCGCATTCTAAGATTTTATATGGATGCAAACCCAAGTCCCGACGCAAAATTTGGCAAATTAAAGTCGCAGAAAGTCCAAGTTCTTGTAAACAACAAGATATTAACTTCCTCGCACAGCAGCAATCTTTCAATAGACCTTACTTTTTGGTGACGTACGAGTGTTGGCTGCTTATTAATCAAATCGGATGACTCTTGGCCACCAAACATCAAATAGTTGACTCGGTAGGACGGTTGTGGCAAAGAAAAAAATCACGTAATGCGTGAAAAGAAGAACGGAGCAGTAAATCTGATAACAAAATTTGTTGATTGGCACACGTTGTTCAACATAACTGCGCAATTGAAGAGCATGTTTAAATTTTTCGATATAATTGTCGTAAAAAATCAACAATACTAGTGCTATTGGTAATAATTATAAAGTAAAAGACACTTATTTTTGCATTTGACTTTTTTAAAATTACATCTATATTTATATATAATTTATAATCGAATTATAGATAGGGTTTAGTGGAAACTGCTAAGTAAGTTGCATATATTTTAGTGGTAAGTGCTACAAGTGTTGTGTTCAAGAAGTTGGTTTGAGAAAAGTATATATGTGCTCGTATTTGCTATTTAGTTGTTCGTTATTTGCCATTGTTTTTATGTTATCTAATTCATAAGCTGGACAAATAAAGTTAACACAGTGTAAAATCAAGTGTTTTAACAGCAGAATAACATATGCTACTATTTGTTTACGTACAACTTGCTTTTATCAATGGCTGCGTTTAGTACGACTCATCACTTGAAAGCGCTGAGTCATCAATCGGAGATAAGAATTTTGTTTTTAATATATTTGCCAATTAAACGCTAGTGTCTAATAAGTTGCTTTGTCAGCAAAGAAGAGAACCTAAATGTATGATGAGTAAAATAAAAGCGACGGCGTTCAGTTTGCTGATTGACAGTAATGAGTCGTTCTGAACGCAGCCAATGAGTTTATAAAATCCAATATAGCTGTTATCATGTTCATTGATGTTTGTTTTTACAAGATCTGTATTGCAAATTAGTTAGTTACTAACATTATTAAAAAAGTATTGTTTTCCTGGTTCTATAATTTAATAGCTTTAAATATATCAAAACAATCTATTATCTTTTTAATTTTTGTTCAGTCAATATCTTCATACGCCACACCTAGAAACTTCAAATGCAATTGCGTAACTATAGAAAATACGAAAGGCACTGCTAAAGTTCGCGGAATCAAGTACTGCCTGTATTGCCAACGTTCTGCGATTGTCATATTCGTAAAATTTTGAGTGATGATTTTTTTAATGATTTTCGATACGGTTTAAAACTGCAGCAAAGTGTGGAAAAACTTAGTTCGTTATTTGGGGATGAAGCACATCCAAAACTATGGTTTACAAATGGTTGGTAGAATTCAAGCGTTTAAGACCAACGTTTGATGACCATCTTCGCGTAGGTTGTCCATGCACCTCTGTTGTCATGTGATCTAAAGTAAGATAGAAGCATACTTAAGCATTGCAGCAAAACAAATACATACAATTTTGCACAATCATTTGCATGTCAGGAAGCTTTGCAGTTCGTTGGATCCCACACAATTTAAAAGAAAAACAAAAACAGGAACGTGTCAAGTGTTGCAAAGAAATGCTAAATAAATTCGAAGAAGGTGGTTCAAATTTGGTATATAGTATATATAAGCCTGAAACTAAACAGCAATCAACTGTATGGGTGTTTCAAAGTGAACCTAAACCCACAAAAGTGGTGCATTCACAAATTGTTTCGAAAAAAATGATTGCTTGTTTCTACGGAAAAACGGGTCATGTTGCAACTATTGCATTAGAGAATCGAAGGACAGTTAATGCTGACTGGTATACTTCAATTTGTTTGCCGGAAGTTATCGCTAAAATCAGAAGGAACAACATAAACCGGCGAATCATTGTTTATCATGACAATGTAAGCGCTCACACAACACGACGAACTGTAGAGTTTTTGAGAAGTAACAACATCCAATTAATGACTCATTGCCCATTTCTCCTGATTTATCGCTCAATGACTTCTTCCTATTTCGACATATTTAAAATAAAATGCGTGGCAAGCGTATTTCATTGTCTGAAGAGGCCGTTGAAGCATTTAAATCACTTGTTTTGGAGGTGCTCAGAGTTGCAAAATTGTTTTGAAGATTGGTTTCATTGGATACAAAAGTGTATAGATTTTAAAGGAGGATACTTTGAGAAGCAATAATGCGATTTACATAACGTAAATTGTGTTTTGCTTTACATATTCCGCAAACTTTGGCAGTGTCCCCCGTAACTCTAACTTTGTCAAGTAATGCATCAGAACGTACATATAGCAATCATACTAGTTCAAAACAAAAAAAGGAAAACTAATGAAGAACAAATATATATAGTTTAAACGTTTTATAAACTTTAATAAAATACAGCTTTACACATTGAGTTCAGATGTACATAAATTTAGTTTATTTAATTTTTAACAAAAAGTATCCCATTTCACACACTCAAGCAGTTCATGGAACTTTAACACTCCATTCCTCAAAGGTTTTCAAAATATTGCGTCATTAAACTATACAATTTTTATGAAATAATACAAATTTTTCGCAGCTATTTAAGCAAAAGTCATTTTGTAATCGCAATATATAATTACTTAATAATTCATATTACATGTAAATATTTGTTTAATTATTTTTGATTGAATTGAAAAAACATTATAACACACATTATAATGAGTATCACAAAGTTGCACTTTTAGTCTTGTAAGAGATAATTGTTAGAAAAAATTTGCTACTCATTTAATACATCTACATTAATTCATTCAAATGACTGGCAGGACTGGAGGATAAAGTTACATTCCATGCATAATTACAAACCCCAAATTAAATTATCTGTCATTTTCATATGCAGATATTTGTTTCAACTATCATAAATTAATTATTATAATTTAATTGTAATTGGTTGATACAATACTCATTAAATATATTGATTACACAATTTTCAATTAATAACTGTAAACATCGTGGCTGTGTTAATTGCGTAATATAAAATATTGTAATTGAATTAAATAATATACAATAATATTACCGACAATAATAATAATATATCCGATATAACAATTATTTATAGTTCCAATGGCACACTTCGTTGACGACTGTTATTATTTATTTTTACATACACTAATGTAACTCTTATGCCATCAATTAATTGTCATGATGTGATTATAACTCGTTCATCCATGATAGGGTGGAACATATAAAGTATCAGAAAACCAGTAAGAATAAATAAGAATATGCACCGTTCGAGTACCAGCTTTGTGAAGTATAATGTGTCACGTTTGACTCATTCTTTTAGTTCTTCACCAGTGTGGGTGGTTGAAACGGTTCTTTGCCTCTGCTAAAAACACTAAATGGCATTTTAAAATAATTAAGTATAATTATTACAATATTATTCAATCGTTATTTTATTATTATAATTATTATTATTACATAAGTATTTGCCTTAATATAATAATAATAAATATGAAATACTGAACAACTTTATCATTTTTAAATATATAGAAATTAAGTGCTATAACAAACAAATAAGAAGATAATTACAAAAGTTGTAACATCTTATATTAACACAAAAACAAAACATTGATTCATTTGTAGAACATGATAAATCCCTTATAATAATAATAATAATATTATCTTTTAATACTATAACGTTCTAATGATAAAAATGTTTATTTTAAGATTTCACATACTGTGACACTGATAGCTGTTTTATATAAATGAACATAAACAGCTGTATTCCTAGTAGGAAAAGCTTAATAAGTTCAGTGTCCGGGTTGTAAACAATTGTTTTCATGACAGAAATATGTAGATATGTTATTAAGTTTACAAAGTTTAACGGCAAATACATATTTTTAGACATGTCAGTTAAGTTCATTGAAAAACAACATTTATGTCCTACAATTTAATATTACCCCATATTATATTGATTACGTTTAACACAATATATGGAATACATGTATTCAATTTATTAATTATTATATACAGGGTGTTAGACAAAAAAACGTACGGATGAATAACTTCGTTCTTTTTTAACCAATTTATATGATTCAAAAACCATTTTAAATGTGTTTTTGTTTTATAAAAGCAGGTACACACATGCATGTTTTTATTTTTAGTATAGTTGTTATGGCAACCAACTTAATTTTTTTTTAATGACAACATACATTTTTTTTTATGTTATTGTGCATGTAACATAAAATTTTACATATTTAAAACTAAAAAAAAATATGTAGAACCATCTATAAACTATCGTACTTTAAAAAAAAAGTTTTTCAAACTATCTATAAACAAATGGAATAAGCTTCAAAATTCATTATTTCCTAAGACTAATAATCCGCAACTATTTAACATCAATGTCCACAGACAGCTTAAATTTATTATTTAATGTGATAGTTTCAGTCAAAAGTACTTTTTTAAGTTGATGTATCTAGTATCTGGTGCAAAAAATATTATAGATAAATAAAGCAGACCAAAGATCTTTTCAAGTATGCGTAGTAAAATTAAGCAAGATAATTAATCTCTGTGAACACCTCGCTGAAACCATAAATGACACAAAGCGGTTACCATATAAACGTCACTGTTTATCACTATGTCATTCAGAGTTTATTCACTCACTTCCTCTAGCTATAGCTGCATATGAAAGCCATTTCTCAACTACATTTTCTCGCTAAACAAAATTGCCATCAACAATTTCTCACTTAAAAAAATGCAAAACACGCTAAATAAGTAAAAGACATAATACCCTAAAACTTATAAATTTCCAAACTGCAAACTTTGCAACAATTTATAATTAAATTACTCAGTCGATCTTCTTGTCAACTATTTGATTTAACAAATAGTACTAGGAAGATATTAAGAAAAAAATGAAAAAAAAAAAAAAATATTATACTGTAACACTATAAAAAATAAAGTAAAGACTGAAACAAAGAAAGCAAAACTAGAATTAATCAAATTTAGGAAAACTGTAAGCAAAAACAACAAAGACAACCAAAAGTTATTCTACGGAACATCAAAACATCTTGAACAAAAAACAAAAAAATAATTACAAAAAAAAAACTATGCAAAGATAGAGGCAGCACTGTAAAGAACAGACAAACAAAACAACAGAAAAGATCAAGACTTAAGAAAAAAAAATCAAGATGAGACAGACACAAAATCAATAAAAAAGATAAAAGAAAGACAGTAAAATCAGTGAAAAGCTAAAAAACACAAAAACAGCAGAAATAGATAAAATAACACCAGAGATAATTAAATATACGGAAAGAGAAAAAACGACACAATAAAAAAAAACTAAGTAAATAAAACATACATCCAATATACTAAAGAAAATTACAATAATTATAGATGAATCACAATAACAAACGTAGTCAGCAAGATCGTAGCAAAAATAATTTAAAAAAAATCAAATCGACTTGAAAAACGATAAAAGATAACCAATGTTGTTGTTAGGAAGAAACGCTTAAGACTTAATTTTTATACTACAAATAAGCAAAAAACTCATTACAAAGAAAAAATATACACACATATCTGCTTTGTAAATTTAGAAAAACCTTTTGACAAAATACGTAGAGAAAAAGTATAGAAAGAACTATTAAACTCACAAAAAACATATATAACGAGAATACAAACTATGTTTAACAACAAATAATGGGAAATTGGCAGAATTTACTACAAAACAAGGCATCTGTTAAGACCACTATTATTCACAATATTACTTGATAAGGCAAAAAAAATAAAAACACTAAAAATCAAATATTGAAAGATAAAAATAACCTAAGTAACCGAGCTACTATTCGCAAACGATATGATAATTGTAGCAAAATCAAAAAAAAACTTACAATATGAAAATATTAATAAAAGAACTGACTAAAATAAAAAATTACAATTAAATAAAAAAATAAATAAAATCTAAATTATAAGAATATCAGACAAAATGAATATTTAAGAACTTCTTGTCAAGCAAAAAGTATCTTGAATGATGAAAGAAATCAAATAACAAAAATTATTAAAATAAACTGAGACAATTAACAAAAAAAAAATGTTTTTTTAATAACTCAAAAAATCGGTCACTAATACTCATAGCATATTTTTTGATAAATTACTGAATAAATAAAAGCAGACCAACAAATAAATAAATAGAACAAAAGTTTATGACTTAAAAATTATTTTTAAATAAAAAATAATCTAAAATATTAATACAATTACGAAAGAACATTTCAGAAGATTCGGTTGCCAAGATTCTTTTGCAAGTACAATGCGTAGAATAATGCCCTCAAAAAATATATACACTGGCCAGCAAAATTAACGCACCACTAAATTATTTCGAATTATTTTTGGAAATTTATATAAAAATGAAAATATTTATTTTTATTTTAAACTGCCATAGTACACACATTCTAAATTTATTCAGTTGGTTTTTCTTTTATCAAAATCTGTTTATTTTATCTTTATTTTGTTAGAATTCAGATACAATTTGAATTAACATACTTCTTTTTTTTTTAGGTTTTATTGCTAAAATTTATTATTTGCACTGAAAATTTACATTTGTGAGGTACAGTGTAGTAAAATGTTTATTATGGAACGCCAATCTAGAAATTTGACCGCCAAAAAGTGTGCTCAGGCAGTCATTTTACTGGAAGAGAGATGGAGCTTTCGAAGAATTGGACAGAGATTTGATGTATTGCATACATCCGTTTCCCGTATGATCGAACGTTATAGGGAGACAGGTCAGCACTTAGGAAGACCTGATCAAGGCAGACATCGCTTAACTACGCAAGTTCAAGACCGTTTTCTAAGAGTCTCTGCTTTAAGACAACGGTTTGTGACAGGAAGATTGCTGCAGACACAGCTACAGGAAGCAGATGGACTCAGCATTTCAACTGATACTGTTTGTTGACGCCTAGCTAAAACTGATTTGAGACATAGAATCCCAGCGCAAGAACCAGCTTTGATTAAAGATTAAAATTTGCTAGAATACACATCGATTGGGCTGATGAAGATTGGAAAAGAGTTCTTTGGTCAGATGAAAGCAGATTTTGTCTCTACAACTTAAATAAACGTATAAGAGTTTATCGAAGACCAAATGAAAGATATGCCCAATGTAACTTCCAAAACACCAGATTATTTGGTGGAGGGTCAGTTATGTTTTGGGGAGGAATCTCTTTAACTGCTCCTACTGACTTGGTAGTTATTAATAATGGCAGTTTAACAGCAGATAGATACATAAGAGAGATCCTGCAAGAACATGTGATACCATTTGGCCCTTACATTGGTGAGAATTTTTTGTTTCAGCAAGATAATGCTAGACCGCATGTTGCTCAGATTGCGCAAAATTATTGTAATGAAGTTGGAATTGAAACTATGTATTAGCCTGCAAACAGTCCTGATCTTAACCCAATTGAGAATGTTTGGGACATAATCTACCGTTGTTTTCAAGAACTTCCTAACCCTCCTAATACTTTGAATGAGTTTACTGGAGATATTGTCCAAATATAGAATAATTGGATGAAAACGAAATAAAACCCGTAATTTTAAACATGAATAATCGCTGCCGTGCTGTTATTCAAAATAGAGGAGAAAATACCGGTTATTAATTATTTTTAACTAAACTTAATATTTTTTTTTTTTTTTTTGAATTTTCTTGTTTTTTTTTTCTTTATTTTATTTTACTTTCTTTTGGAATGTTATCTTTTGTTAATACCCTTATTACGTTAGAATAAGAATATACTTAATTAAGACATAGAAATATTTGATCAATATTATGAAATAAAAAATTATTTTCAAAATATAGCAGTGGTGCGTTAATTTTGCTGACCAGTGTATAAGTAAATAATAAATTCGCGCCTATAAAAAGTATCCGCGTCAGAAAGGTAACGTAATGTATACATATATCACTAGAGAATTTTGACGCAGGTATTCAAAATCGCAATTAGGAATCCATGTCTGAAAGGTCTCATTAAACGTACGTATCACCGGAATCCGAGATTCTGAATCTGCGTATGAATTGGGCCTAAAGTCACTAGATTAAGACGTCCTTCAATTCGGAGGTATTTTCTTTATTGAAACATACCCTCAAACTTGAAACCCCTGGCTTAGCAGCGAGTATTCAAACCAACTCAATGTATTAAAACCGCTTTAAATCAACCAATGGAAAATTTTAATTGTTAATTAAGTTGATAATTATATTACTTTTTAAAATCCTCTTCATTAAAAAAAAATATCTAAAATTTAACATCTTTATAATAAAACTGTAAACCATACACTCGTTTTATTATTTTCCTAATAAATGTCATTATAGTAGTAATTAAACAAAGATTATACCAATCTTCTAATATTATAACTGAGTATCCTACAAGTTAAAAATGTTGTGTAGCATACCGAATATATATGTAAATATATTCTCAATTTATGGATAAGTCCAAAATATTTGTAAAACGCAAATTATATTTATTTCAGCTGCAACAATACCAGAAGCTATGTGTTCTTTCCTAGTTCAATTATTTTGTCGTTACAATAATCGTTATTTCGATTTTATCCTTATTATATGCATAATTGCTTCGCCGGCTTCCTCAATTGCTATACTTTCTACATCATTAGAGTACATTTGCGTACCTATTTTTTAAATATTCTTACAAATACATATTTGAAAGTATTGTTTTAAGCATCTAATGTCAGGCATGCGTTGGAGGGGACCACACCTTATATAAACTTATTACCATACAGACTTGCCCTACTGACATTACATAACTGTACATAACGCCAGACGTGTGGCTACACAAGACTTGCCTTCTCCGCTCATTGCAATCACTAGATGCCATAAAACTGTTTTATTAATCATTATTTAATTAGTACAAGATTTACAGCAAATTAACTAGTTGATTAAATACTCAAAGGACAGGATCTATAACATTGTATAATTACAATGGGAGTATACTAAATAATATCATGTTTATAATACCTACAAGATAATTTATGTTTCTATTTTGCAACACGTCTAAGAAAATTTGTGATGCAATATTCTTGTGGGTATACAGTAGTAGCATTTATATGCAATTAATATAGTATATATTAAGATTCGTTCCGTTATATTTTTTATTGGTAAAATTTATATTTAATAGCTTATGAGCTAATCTACGTCCAAAAATTACATACCAGTTGGTAGCTGTACTTTAATCAATGTAATAAATGATTTTTATGATGTAATACGTCGTTTGTAAAATAATCCACCTCTATGCTAATTTTATTTCCTTTTACCAACCCTAATCGATTAAATATGAAATGCATAAAAGTAATAAAAGCATGCATGAGTTTTATTTAAATTATAATAAAACAATTGGGAGTGTAACGACAATAAAATTTATAAATCACTGTCATTGTAAATTTGTATTATTATGATACTATAATTCATACGTATTTTATGATAATTAAATTAGTTTACAAAATTGTTATTTCAACTGTCTTTTTTTTCCATGTATGTATCATTATGTAAGTCATAAAAAAATAAAAATGTATTATTATTATTTGTATGTCCCGAAACTATCGACTATCGAAAAACTAAATACATGCTGCATGCGTATTTTCTAAAAAATTATAAATAATGCGTTAATTTTCAGTTTTGTATATAATAAATAACTAAAATAACATTGACAAATTATGTTTTTCTCATTATAATCTCTTTCTAAATATAGCTCATGGTGTGATTAATAATCAATAATTGTTCACTTGTTTTATTACCAATTTTTGGAAAATATTTACATCTTGGTAATTAATATTTATTGCTACAAAATAATAGAGTTGTTTGTAAAATCAATTACTTGACGCTAAACTCGTATTTAAACTCCAATTGTAAATCAATTCTAAATTTATTCTATACTTAAAAAATATTTCTTTTCTTTTATCATTATTTACACAAAAAATTAGTGAATATTGATGCATCTATAAAAATAAAATAAAAAAAAATTTCTGATTGTAATCATACTATATTAACTTATTAATACATTTTATAAGTCGTAATAAGTTTTGGATAAAGAATCCAACACTACAATATAATAAAATAAATATATTACAATAAAATCATGTAAATATGAAATCCTTTTAAATTTTTACAACCATCCAAAGTTTATAAGTGAACTGATACGTCAATTCCAATTCGCCAATAAATTTTAAGACATATTTTAGTAGACACCTTGCGTATAAAGTTCGAAAAATAGCAAGATTTATATTGAATCTCCACAAAAGATTAATCAAATTAAATAAAACTTAAATAATAAATTACTACTACCCAACAGTTTTTATAATTTTGAGTTTTAATTGCAATTTATATCTTTGCATAATATTACGTATTTAAAATATATTATGCTTAGTGCATTATATTCTTACTTGAAAGATGCGTCATCGTTTCTGCTTTAAAAAATGGGTTTGCTGTTTAAATGATCAATTATCCTATCATATTTTAAATATAATACATTTATAGAAAGGCAAGATTGTTATTATATAAATAAATAAAAAAATATATATTTGTTACTTTAAATTTTACCTTAGCAACAAGCAAGAAAATTCCTAAAAACTATAATTAAAGACGGATTCGGATTAGGCAATTGCAACAAACGTATGTGACAACAAATTAATTCAAAGAATGGTAGCTAACACCTTCTATCAGCTGTCCCCATAGCGTGAAAACACCATCAAACGGTAAACAAAGCAAAGTCAGAAACCAAACAGACTACATCATAATCCATAAAAGATTCAGAAACACCATCAAATCAGTAAAGACATTTCCGAGAGCAGACCAAAGAATTCTATAACTAAAAATTCCAAGCCAGCGTTTTGTCGTACAATCTTGGTATCTCTGTTCTTGTCGCACAACACTATACCCTCTCCCTCGATCGAGCGGCTATACGTTGTAGGTGATAGAGAAACGTCATGGTGCGACAAAGACGGAGATACCAAGAAAGTACGCTGCTTATACATTGTTCAAACGGCAGCTTGGAATCTCTGGTAATAGATCTCTTTGGAGCAAACACAGCATCCGACCGCAACCTGATACATTCACATACGTTACGCAGACGATACTAACATCTCAACTGACAGCACAAAGGTCTAATTGAATCAATAAACACAAATTGCCAAAAACAGTCTAGAAAAAAACTTTAAAAAATAAGATCACTTATACGCATTAACAAACAAAACTCGTATTCTATAATTTTGTTGTTAATTGTTTGTTAAAAACCCATTCAAAATTACGTAGGTACGTGAATAACAAAAAAGAAAAAACACAAAGAAATCAAAAGCAGAATAGAAATAACCCGCTTTCACAAAAATTAAAAAATCTTCTATAACCATAATATGAAACTAAAGCTCAGTACTAGAGTATTAAAGTGCTACATATTCCTCATCTTATTATACTATGAAATAGACTAGATAACAAAAGCAGAAAATATCAAAAACCTTAAAGCATTTGAAATGTGGTGCTACAAAAAGATGTTCAAAATTTTATACACTGGCAAGGTCATCAACAAATCAGTAATGCACCGAATGGGCAAAACCAGAAAAGTGACTACCACAATTAAAAAACTAGAATACCTTGGACTCATCCTAAAAGAAAACAGATATAACATCCTTAAACGAATAATCTAAAAAAAAAAGATTAGAAGAAGAAAAATATCGTAATTTTGCAACCTGAGAGACTAGTTTAGATGCACATCCGACAAACTATTCAAGAAAGCAATAAACAAGATCTGCATGATAATAATGGTTTCCAATCAGCAATAGAAGAAAAACTTAAAACAGAAAAAGTCATTATGTTTACAACAAATTACCTTAAAAAACTGTTAAAAAAGCTGACTCAACAAAAATTGACGGCGATAAAATACGCGAGCACAATTTTTTGACGCCGTAGACAAGCTAGATAGCATGAACGTAGAAATAAACAACAACCTATTATCCATTTTGCTTTTACACGGTCTACCCGGCAGGTACAAAAACTTTCGGTGCGCAATCGAACCGCGCAACAAGTTGCCGACTCCAGAAGTTTTTCGGGTAAACATAATAGAAGAAAACAATGCAAGAAAAGGAGAACAAAGCGGCGCGGCGCAAGATGCCATGTCGGCCAAGGGACCCAAAAAGCAATACCGGAAACAAAGTGAGAAATCCAAGCAAGCTGAACCAACAAAAAAATTTAAGTACAAGTGTTACAAATGCAGACAAGTAGACCACATGTCCAAAAAATGCCCAAACAGAGCAAGAAATGAGACAACAAACGCATGTTTCAATGTAAATGAGAATATTCACAAACAGTGTCTCGACAGTTGTCTCACGTTACACTTGTGAAAAGACATCAAACGTTTCAAAAGCATTGACAAGAATTGAATCGGAAAGCTAAGTTTAACAGTGATACAACAAACATATCGGCAAGGTAAATTTTGGGGCTAAAAACGACGAAAGTGTAGCAGACGTGACCTTGACAAACGTAGTACACGCACCTGCGCTCCAGACAAAGCTAGTGTCCGTAAGTAAAATAACCAAAAAAGATCACAAAGTGCTATTTACGCGCGGTAAGGCAATAATTTGGAACAACCAAAATTGTACTTACTGCAAAGCGCGTAAGCGACTTGTATATAGTATCCAAAAGCAACAACATTTCCAATGGCGTAGCATGCTTAGCAAAATTGAACCATAATTTTCGCAAATATCACCAAATGATGAGTCACTTAAACTTGCGCAGCTTAAAAGACGCCTTAACAAACAAGAATCTGCATGCAGCGGAAATAAAATTCGAAGATTTTGAATGCGTCGTGAGTGCGAGAGCAAATATGACGCGTTCCAGTTTTCATAAAACCCCCGAAGTATCAAATAAAATACTTAAAATTATTCACGTTTGCGGCCCAATGAGAGCGGAATCTCAAGAAAAATTGTAACCTTCACCGATAATGCTACAGGTTAGAGGGAAGTAAATTTCTTGCAATCAAAAGAACAAGTACTTACAAAATTTATAAAAAACGTGACCAGTGTCAAGAATCAAATTTAAAAACGAGTAAAATATTTTCAACCAGATAACGGTACAGACTATGTGAACAAGTCATTCGACAAGTACCTAAAGATAAAATGTATTGGAAGAAGATTGACAATCGCCTACACACCGGAACAAAATGGCATTTAAAAACAAACCAACAGAACACTCTAGGAACCAGCAAGGTGTTTTTTTAATGTAATCCAAACTTCCTCAATCCTTCTGGGCAGAAGCGGTAAACACAGCTTGATACATTAAAAATTGCTGTCCATCAAGTAGTTTAAATAAAAAGACACCATTTGAATTATAATAATTTTAAAAGAATTCGGGGCCCAAGTATGTTGCCTAAATCAAAGTCCAAAGAAAAACAAGTTAGACTTTCGTGGAAAACCTGGAATTTTTCTCGGTTATCCAAAAAATCAAAAAGGCTTCGAAATCTGACTCGTAGAGAAAAAGAAATTGGAAGTTTTCCGCAACGTAAAATTCATGAAAGATAAAAACAGAAATCCGTGGAAAACCAATGACAAGTCAACATCAAAAACAAGAAGAATTAAAAAGAATTAAAAAGAAATCATCATCAACGATAATGTTAGAAATCAAGAACACGTTGATGAACATCAAGTAAATGAAGTGGAAATTGAGAATCCAACGGAACCGGCAGTCAAAAATGAGAATGAAAGGCAACTCGATTTTAGAAGAAGTCCCAGAAGACCAAGGCTAAAACAAAAAAAACAGATGCCCACCGAAAAAGGTTTACAACATGATGTCATTTCCAGAAGCAACAGAATAGAACGAGGCGATGATAAACGAGATAAAATCAATTATCCGCCATAATACCTAGAAATTGGTAAACAAACCAACAAATAAATTGATAATCAGAAGCCGAATAATCAAGGTTTCTCCCAGACACCAGGTGTGCTCTTCAATAAAAATTTTGCCCCAGTTGCTAGAATCGGCTCCATAAGGACAGTTGTAATATTAACAACACAACAAAAAATAAAAATTCGTCAATTCGACGTGTGAACCGCATATTTAAACGGCAACCAGAACAAAAAATTTTTTATGGAAGCTCCTAAACCTTAGCCAAACTACTACATAAGTTATAGTAGAAGAGAAAACTGAAGTACTGCGGCAGAGGATTGTACAATCTGAAACTAGCCGGCAGACAATGGTAAGAAAATCAAATCAAAAATGATTGAGTTATTTATTTGTACAACAAAAATCCATTTTTAAAAATTAAAATAATCAAACATTAATTCAAAATTATTATTAATTTAATTTGTACACGGGAAAATTACAAATAACTGATCAAAAAACTGTGTATTCACTAGTTATTTAGAAACAACATAATACATATTTATACATTATAATAAATAATAACTTAACAATATCTATTACTCATTATATATACTGTTAAGTTTGATTAGTAACATAAACTTTCTTACGTATAAAATAACCACATATGAATTTCCTTCAAAACAACGACTTGTATGTACTGTTATTAGACACGGCCATAAAAATGTAAATAAATGTTACCACTAAAAACAAGAATTGATACTTATGCTTATTATGTAACCTATCATGTTAATAATAATAATACAAAAACTAGAAGCAATTATTTTGTAAATACTCAATAAAGCCCTATTTCTTAAAAGAATTTTCGCAACATTTGTTAAACTTATAAGCATGACTAAATATTCAGATAACTTTAAGAAATAATAGATTGTTTTGTTTTCCTCTCGTTCTACTATTCAAGCACATCATTACTGCATTGTTCATAAGATGTATCTATATTTCCGCCGGAATACTCTTTTTGTCATTGCGCAATCGAAGCTATTGATAATTTTTTTTTTTTTTAATTATATAATTTTTAACAGTAATAAATATCAAAAAATAGTTATATTTTTACATTCTCTATTATAAAACATTTATTTATTTAAAATAAAAGATATTATTTAATATTTACAGATCTGCGGAAGTCTTGCTGTAAAATTATATTTGTAAGGAAGCAGTTTACTAAGAAACACTTTTAATCTATCGCTTAATTCCTTGCAGATTTATTATTCATTATACTTTCTATGTAATAATACACTTCAAAAGTGTTTTAAGTAGATATTATGGTACAATTTTGTAATTAATTACTAATGCAAATGTAATTACTGTTTACAACAAAAGTAATATTTTACAACGTCAACATTATAAACCCATAACCGTAGATTTTAATTAATTATTACTAATAATAATATTAATTTGTTACCATTAAATTAAAAAAAAAATATATTTTTTTTAAGTAATTGAGTATCGTAAGAAACCGGACTTCATTATTTAACACGTATCAAAATAGATACAAAACATATGAACATTTTTATTTTAATATTTTAGAGAAGCTGCCTTCAGCTTCGTTTTTTTTAACTTGGACGCATGCAACAATATAAATGTATCTTATAAAACTTGCTCTTAAATATACTATTTTGCCATTATTTCATATGATCTTAGAAATAATCGATAACAAAAATGAATTTAATTAATAAAAATATTATATCTTTACTTAACTAGCAATTTCATAATTAAAATACAATTGACATATTTAACATTAATATAAACTAATTATTTGCTTAATTTAAAATTAAGTAAATAGAAGTATTTTTATATATAATAAAAAATTACAAACAATCCAGTAAATTATATAGTAACTGCAATTGAAAGAAATGCAGGTCCTCAAGCAGATACAACTACATAACTGACCTTTACGGTTGTATTATGTTATGTAACATAATATGTTTAAATTATATACTAGCATTTTACATGTTACTGGAAACATGAGGTTATATTAACAATAGTAAAATCCTACAGCATAATACAACCTTGTCAATATAATCCCTTTCATTTGAAAATGATTTCCTTATAACAAATACATTATTTGAAAATATTTATTTAATGTGAAGCATAAAACTGTTATTTGATAAAGTTGTGTCCTGTTCCAGTTGAACATAATGGAGATCCTAGATAGATCGAGTATCAAATGCAATGACCAGTTTTTGTTGCTAATACATAAAGAGTTAACTACATTCCATGTCATGTACACTTGTAATCGTTCGTTTCTACCATTTCTCGTTATAATCCACATTAATTAAACCAGGTTCTATACTGATACTACAGTATACGTATGTAGGCATAAGTTATATTCGATGGTGCATGGATAGCACTTAATAAGGTTGTTAAGATATAATTTCACCATCAAAAAAGGATATAAAATCGCCTTTTAAATAACGATATTGTTAATATGCCCAGGTTTATATAACATATCTCTTGTAATTTAATTGGTTCACACGGCGAATATGCTCTTCGATATAATTCACTTGCTCTGTCCGCTATACATAGTTTTTTTTCTATTAATGTAAATGCACACTTTCCTATAATTACTTTAATGATCGCATCTTTGTGAACTAAATAGGCAAGCTATTTCTTTAGTTATCCTTCCGATCATAATTGGATAATGAACTATATAAGGAAGGCAATATTTACGTAGAGGAAATTTACATGATTTAATATTATACGAAAGCGAAAGGTTTAATTTAGTAACAAGATTAGGCATGTGACAAAGTTTTCCCAGAGATATTAAGTGATAATTGGAATGTAAATGAAGCTGATAGCATCTCTAATTAGGAATTCTATTTAACTTAACACATAGAAAATTATTTAGTACCGTTTATTAACTTATGATAAGATATTTGAATTGCTTCAAATTGAAAAAGAATATCATTAATAAATATTACTTTTAAACATTCATTAATTATTAAATTAAATTATTAAACATTAGTTAATTATTAAATTAAATTAATAGATACATTACAAAGTTGAATATTTTAACTTACTCAACAAACTTGTTTTCTGATGCCATAAATATTAAACTGTAGCATCGAATCGTATATTTGGCACTATCATATTTTGGACTATTCTAACTTTCCCATCCAAACTCGGTGATAACTTACTAACGTTTCCTTTCAGCTACTTAGTAGCTTCAGGATTACAGCAATCGAATCACGTTCCTTTACTGGTTGAAAATTAGTTGGGTATTGTTTACTCCATTTAGACCAAAACATTCTATTTGCCTAACCAGTTTCCAACAAGATTTTAAGTTACATCGTTCGTTTGATTATTTAAATCAAAAATGCTAATTTTAAGTCTTGAGAAAATCAAATCTTCAATTAAAAATTGTCACGGAGTTAAATTATCATAACCATAGTATAGTTTATTAGATACGGTACAAAGCGGAATTAAATTTAAAATCGCTTCTATTCTAGTAATGACTATAAACTTTTCAAATAATAAAATTTGATCTTTTAGGTGACGGCAAAAATATATTATTTTTGCCTGCACCTAAAAGATACTAGCTTCCCCAAAACCATAGACACAAAAAACTTTATCAAATTTCAACACTTCTAGATGTTAATATAAAATTTCTTGAATGCTTAGTTTTGGTCCTACATATCGCCATTTAATTTTTTTTTCACAACTTTTCATGAAAAAAATCACAATACAGCTATTCTAGGACACACAAGTACATACTTAAAACTTTTTTTATTTTCATTTCGTGTATTTTGCACAATAAACTAATCTAAGTGTGTCAGTAAAATCCTCTATAAATATCTATACTATTACAGACAAGAAATCACAATTTGAAATACGTTAATTATCAAATATTGTTACGCCATAATCTTAGTCTCACATTAAAGATGCATACCGCATGCAAGCAACATTTGCAACACCTTTCATCTGTATGCATATATTGCAAAGCATTTATGAAGTATAACTGGCATGCATCCTAAGAAAATCATTGGCCACTAGAATAAGAAATACTGGAAAGATGGCAAATACAATGGAAAAAAGGAGAAAAGAGAGAATAAACAAAGGAACTAATACCAGAAATAAAAGAATGAGTAGAGAAAAAACCGGAGACGTGTTACTAAAAACACAACTACTCACCGAACATAGAACCTTTGAAAAGTACTTACAAAAAATAAATAAGATATAGAAAAAAGAAAAATGTATATTTTGTCAAGAAGACACGCATCACGACGCAGAACGTACGCTAGTAGAGTGCAAAGCTTAGGAGGAATATAAAAAACGCTAGAAAAGGTATTAAAAAACAAAGTAGACAAATCTACAATTATTAAAATATGCCTGAATAACGAAAACAAATAGAGCGCACTAAGAAACTATGCAACGACAGTACTGAAGAAAAATATAGAGGAGTTTGAAGCTTAAGTAAACCAAAATAAAAGAAAACACACAAGTTAAAAGCCACCGAAAATAAAGAAAGGAGGAACAAAAAATTAAATAAAAGCATGAAAAAAAGTAATAAAAAAGAAAAAAACAAAGAAAGTCAAAACAACTATGCCTGCCAAAGAATGGAAGGTGAACAGAGAGACAGGAGAAGAACATATACTAAAACATTAGTACCAACAGAAATTGCAGAAATAAGAAAGAAATGGAGAAAACTGCTCAACAAAAATAAGATGACAAAATTTACTAAGCAATTTCCAAAAGGTTGACAGAAAATGCAACTTTCAAAATGATCAGAGTATATCTGGAAACCAGGAGACACAAAAAACTAATCCCAAATAGAGATTCAAGAATCTCACTAGAAGTTAAACTGGCAAATGTAGCAGTACCAATAGGAATGCACTTAATGGAGCTGCTCAAAATATTTATGAAAGAAAGAGGATACAACGAGGAAGAAGTTAATGAAAATGTAAAAAAACTAAGAAAATATCTAAGAACAATGCAAATATCTAGGCTAAATAACACAAAAATAGGAGAAAGGAGAGTGGGATGCCAGTGTAAGAAGTAGGGCAGAAAATAGAGTATAGGGAGAGATGAGCCGGAAACAGCATGTGTTGCCGCAGCAGACTGCGTGAATTCTTCGAAGCCAAAACCAGCCCACCTCAAACTAGTACCACATTAGAGACAATGACTAGGACAAATTAACAGCAGGACTTACGCATAGAAAAAAACCGAAAGAAATTGCCATGCGTTAGTTATTCTCAAGGCCACTTGTTAAAGCAAACACCTCACTACGTCATTAAAAAAAAATAATAAGAAGAAATACTGTCTTTGTTATATAATTTTATCAAATTAAGCAAACGGTTGAAAGAATCATTAACATATTATTTAATAATACGTGCTGTTAATTTAATTTAATTAATATTAAGTGTTATTGTATTTATAAATTTATAAATTTTTTAATTAACGTTTTCGGTCTTAACATAAAACAATTTTACCGGCATAAGTAGGTAGTCCATTAAACTCAAACAAATATACTGCTGATTTTATTTTCCTATTTGAAAGCAATCAAATCTAATATTTACTACAGTTGTTTTTACTAATAAAAATAACTTAAAAAAATGTAGGAAACAATAAAACCAAACGTAAATTATTTTTTTTTTTTAGAAATAATTCCAGCTATATGCCACATCCGTATCTCGCATTAAAAGTTTATCTATTAAGAATTTTAATACAACACGTCTGTATTTAGATATTCCGCAATACAACAACTGAGATAACGTGTATCTCAGTTATTGCAGTTATGCAGCATCGCAGAGGCGGATACTTTTCAATCAACTATTCGTCATAGTTTTGCCCAAATTGATTCTCTAGAAAACACTTTACTTGTAATAATGTAATAATAGTTTATTTTCTTACCATTTGGCCTTGAAAAATATTTACATTTTACAATTTATACATCACTTAATCAAAATCAATATTCAATCAAACTTATCACAATTTATAACTATCTACATTTACACTAGAAAATCAACATAATATAATTACAATTTACACTATACAATCCTTGTCAATTTCCTGTCTTCCTTTAATGACGTTTCTCATCTATAATATTCCTCTTCCATCTTCTTTCAATACATCCATTCTTTTCATTTGTTCATATCCCATCTCAACACATGCTTTTACATATGTTCTATTGTTTCATTGGCTTCTCCACACATTCTACACAATTTGCTTTCCTCATATATCTAAATTTTACCAACTTTTTCTTTATTTTCACATCTAAATCTTGCTAGTATTTTTTTTTATGTTTTTGTGTACTTTGCATTATTAAGGTATTTTGGGATATTATTTTCCATAATAAATGCATACATATACATTGTACCTTGATTTATTCACTCTAGTTCTTCTTTCTATATCTCTATCACGCATTGTTATTTCTTTACATACAACTCTTCCACTATTTCTCATTCTTTCTACTTCTTTACAGTCCCTTTCCATTATAATATTTCTTTCTCTCTACCCATATTCTCTATTTTGCAATCATTTCTTTCTCTCAATCTTTCTTCATATCTTACCGCTATCTTTTTACTTCTTCTAATACAATGTATGCTGGAGTTTCACTTTACTTTCAAAAGTAAGTCAACGCCTATACTGTCAAAACGCTGTCAAACAACTTCAACAGGGTCACTTGGTGAAACAAGTAATTTTACAGAGAAAACACTAGAAAGCTGTTTAATCTAACCAAAATAAACGGGGACTAAATTACGTATAAAACCAGTTTCACGGCATACAACAATTCCAAAAAAATAACAAACAAGACTCTTGGAGAAGATATTGTGAGAACAAACCAATGTGAATTCCCACCTCCAAAAATTGTTAAGCAAAGATCGCACTAAATCATTGAATCCCTGCTAACACAAAAAGGAAAATATACAGAGTTAGTCAAAAGTATTCTGCAAGAGCTACTGCACTTCCCAGACTCTTCGTTAATAAAAGCTCCGGATCCAGATGCTAAAAAAATATAAACAAGACTAGAATAAAGCAATCACCATAATTAAAAAAAGGTAGGCTAGTATGGTGAACAAACACAAGAATTCAAGTCGCCAACTAACTGATAATATATTATATATACTATCATGTTACAAAAAAGTTAATAGTTCAGAGAAAGCCTCTATGCGCAATTATCAATGCAATTCAAGCACTTTTACCCATACCAAGCAGCTTGAAAACAGTTAAGATAGTATTTAAACCAAATCCCCAAAACCGGGACAACTTAAAATTTAAAAAAAATCTTATCAATCCTTCATACAAAAACTATTAGAAAAAATTGTTGACAAGTGCATACGAGTCGCAGCACTAGAAACTCGGCCATTACACCGTGAGAAAATAGTGCAAACTGGCTATATACCAGCTGGTGACCAAGCAAAAAAATATCCATTGCAAAGAAATTGGTGTAAATGCATTTTTAAACATCAAAGAAACATTTGTGTTTTCACGTCTACTGTATAACTTTGTCGCGGCCAAATGCAGATACTTTTCGATAAAGGCGTTTATAGCAACCATATTAAACATAATACAAATAGCACTAATTACCGTGCAAAAACAAAAAGTTATCAATAAACCCATAAAAAACGGCAAGTGCACCATTTATAAAACAAGGAAACACCAAAAACTTAAAAATGTATAAAGCTACGCTCCCGGTGGTAAAAGAACTAAAACATTTAAGACACACTCTTAGCACCAGACTAACCTCCAACACTCTACCTAGAAAATATAACTACAAAAGCCATTCGAATGCAACCAAAATGATTGTCGGACGCACATAGGGACTGACACTAGTGTGACCAAAAAGTTACATTCAATGATAATTAGACCCATCCTCTAGAGTACGACTATTAAAGTAAGCAATTTACAGAAGTTGACATGCTGATAACGGTGACAATGAGAAAAACAACCACTGCAGCGGCTATGAAAGTATAACTCTTACTACCACCACTAGTTATAATAGCTAAGACATGACAAGCTGCTTACAAAAGGCAAAAATAAATAAGCACACTTTAAATCTCAAGACGCGTAGAACAAGAACAAAAAAACTGATATTATGCACTTCATATTATGCATGTGTTAAGCATCTAAGCAAATCTTTATTTATATCATTAAGTGAAGCAAATTTAAAAAAAATGTGATTAATAAGTGGCAAGTTTTGATGTTGTAATTTTCTAGGATTGGTCCACATATTATTGCAATATAACAATGCACAGCACAGGAAGACCTTAAACCCGTAAATTAATTAATTTTACTTTGTAAGCTGTCTAATGCTGCGACTTTATTCGCAAACGGCCAATGCATTCCTTGCTTAATTCTCAAATCAAGCTAAACTATGAATTATGAACTATGCAACCGTCAATATAATCTTAAGACCACCCAAGATAAATCTTATGTTTCAATTTATAATAAATAAAAAAAAATATTAAAATGAAAAGGTCTATAGAATATAAGTATATTACTATATTTATGAATCCAGAATAAATCCGAGATCTCCGACTATTAGTACGGGCATAGGTAAACAAATTTGTGTTAGTTTGCAACTATGAAGAAAAAAAAAACAAATACCTGTCAGTGATTTGATTTGGATGAGAAGATTACAAACCATTTATAAGAATCGTGTACTATCAATGACTATCGTTAGTTATTGTTTCAACAAGGCTATTAGAGTAACTAAAAGGTGTTTTTTTAGAGGTATAAAACTTTGAACTAAAATAAAACTCATAAAAATCATGTTAACGCTATAGTATTAGTTTTATGGGAAATATATGCATAATTTTATGCCATTACTGCTTAAACATAATTTGGAGCATATAGACGCCGAGGATGGTTTGAATGAAGTGCAATCTGGAAGTCCAATTTTCGACCACTTTTTCCAGCAGACGGTTGCCGGTATACCGGCAATAACGGGACAAATGTTGTGATATCAAACAAAGCTAATTCACGGGTCGGTTACGCAAGATTATGCGGTCAACAAATGTTTCTTGCAATAAATTGTGTCGCGCGCTGTGTGGCGTGTTGCGCCATCTTATTGGAACCAAAGCTTCAATTAGGAAACGAATAGTCAGTGATCATGGATCAATAACGCTCTCCAATGACTGTCACGTGTTAGAAGACATCATCTTTAAAGAAATATAAGCAAATGATTCCACCAGCCCATAAAGCACACCAAACAGTGTGTTTTTGAGGATGTAACGGCGCCGCGGCGTCTCAATAACAGTTTCTGGATTTTCCTTGCTCCAAATCCGGTAATTTTGTTTGTTTACGTAGCTATTGAGGGAAAAATGAGCCTCATCAACAATTATGTCGACCGTAAAATGGACGTAGTGCACGGTAAGTTTCGCAAACTGAACCACAACTTTCAAAGTAAATTTGCACAATTTGCAAGCGTTGTTCTGGCGTAAATCTATTTATAATAAAACGGCAAAACATACTAAGCAGAAATCAGCTGTCACCTATGAATTTGACTGTCATTAGAAACAGTGTTAAAAGATCAAAAAACAAACATCCTTTACAAACAATATAGTTAACAAAACCAATAAAATTGTTTTTACAATAAAGCAAAATTGCATTCGGGGCACGTTTGAACATGTTTAACCAATGTTTCGTAACTGTAGAGCAAACATACTCGTATATTCTCCAATACATGTTAAAATTGAATGAACAATCAAAACAGTGGTTTCTTTAAAAGTTATGACCACTTCTCTGCATTCGCTACAGCAAAACTGGTCAAATAACACAATAAATTTCTGCATCAACCACTCTAGTCCACATATTTGCTCTATTTTTGGTCATCTAGCGCGGATGGTGTACGTACAATATCATAGAGCGCAAGTTTGATAGTTTAATGTAGTATATACTATTTAATTTTATCATAAATACCACATATAACTACCACATGCTCAAATTACTAAAATATGTTAGTTATTGTGTTAATTTACTTACTCTAAATGAAAACGTAGAACACTCACCTGAAACAAAATAAAATAAATATTTAAAAAAAAGTTGAGCAAGTATACACATTTAATGGTTTATATTATAATAAATCTGTTATAATTGAGAACATTCAATATGTGTTTTTTTTTTAATTTAAATATTATAACTTTACATCAACATCTGCTATTATAAAAAAAATCTAATTGTGTCGTTATATTTTCTAAAGTCTTACTTAAATACATTAAACACATCCATTAAAAAAAATATAAATAAACAAAATAGGATCAATTTGCAAAATGTAGTAGCTACTTTCCTTTAACCACAATTATGGAAATTATAATAGCATCTTTGATATTTCATCTATCAAATTTTTATAAAATAAAATGATTGATAGTATAGAAGCACACAAGTTCTTACGTTGTAAGAAAGAAAGTTCTATATGATTACATTTCCTTTTTACTATCCTTATTAAAATATCAAGTCATTCTTAGAGTCCAATTATTTTAAGAAAATTGACATTAATTAGAAAAACCCGGCACGAACCGTTTGCCACCTTTCGCTGCTGGATAGGGCGCGGTAATCACGACTGACACTGGAAAGAATGAAGATTATACAGTGATCTCAAATATGTAGCTGTAAAGTGATGGTATAAATTAAATGGTAAAAAACTCTAAATAATAGCAAATGCGTGCCGAACCGAAATGGAATTCAAGATTTTGTGAATACAATTTAATGTTCGGTTTTAGACAGATGTGTAATTTATGTTTGGAAATTTAAATTAATTCCTATTGTTCTATTCAATTGTGGGTGGTTCGAAAGCGTAAAACGTTTTGAATTTTTAATAATTGATTGAAAATATTTTATAGTATAGCCTCGAACAAAATGTGTCCAAACTAAATTTTTTCTTTTATTATAATTTTACAATTTTATATTTAATTATTCTTATTTCCAGATCATTAAATTAACAACGTGCATTTTAATGTGTTCAAATTCCATTCCATATAAACTTTAATAAAATTAATTTTTAATATACATTAAAAGGAATTTAAATTAATTAGATTCTAGAAATTTCGATACAAAAATTTATACATTAGGAACCGCCATACAGCCACATCGAATTATAGTAAATGTAATTTATTTTCATTTAATGAGTAATAAAACGTTATGTGCATGCCCATAAATCAAAATTAGTTGAATTTGGGAATTAAAGCATTTAGATAATATTTAGTTATTTTACTAATGATGATATTTGCAATTAAATAAAACATTGGCAATAAATTAGTTAAGACAAATTTCGATGTTATTTTAATTAATGTTTCGTTTTAAGAATATGAATGTACAGAATTCACTATGATGTATATTCTCATTTCAGAGAAACTAATATCCGCGTTTGAAAGTTCAAGTGCATTTTATAAAAATATTGAAAGTATTAAATAGTCCTACAACATTCATCTCACAGTTAAAAATGATGGTGTGTATACTAAACAATACAATCTTTCACTAATCCCTTCACAATATATAATTAGAAACATGATCATAATAATTTATTTTATATTTTTATACCCAATTTATGATTATTTATTTTAAGTTAAAAAAATTGAAAAAAAAAATATATTTATTTACTTTCTTTGCACTTAATTATGATTTGAATTATTGTTATTAGTATTAGTAAATCTATATTTTATCTTATAAAAAGTGTTTTTGTTTAGAGGCGTAAACTTTAAATTCACAACACTCTTTTCTGTGACAGCTGAATTAACAGTTTTCGGTTGTTTTGAGGTTAGTTTAGTTTTGCAATTTATCATGTATAAACTCACGCCGGAGCAACATTTGTAAATTGTTCAAATTTATTTAAAAAAAACATGGTTCAGTTTGAGAAACTCAGGTATTACGTGCATTGTATGGTGCTCATAATCGTCCATCAGAGCGATTAAGTCGAGAAACTGTGAATCGTTTTCGAAATACGTTTAATCTAAACTAAACGATAATAAGCACGTAAAGTGAGCACACAAAAACAATTGATAATGTGCAGCGTAGTGTTAATGATGATATTCGTCATCTTGCTCAACAATTAAACTTGTGCCCATCCACTTTAGAGAAAATTTTGCACAAAGATCTTAATTTACGAGCTTACAAGATTAAACTTGTTCGCGCCGTACATTTTGCAAAAGAGCCAAAGAAAACATTTCATTTTTGTTAAGTTATAATTTTACAAATGTCAGAAATAATGTCAAGTTGACAATTTTTTGCTGTTTAAATTATATAGTAATTGGAGTGCCTGCAACACCTACAGTAGTGAATATAAGATTAAACCATGTATTAAATGAAGCAAAGAAACAGGAATAGAAGAAAAAGAAGTTTGTAAACAATTTAAACCAAAATTATTAATGTGAAAATTATAAAGGTTAAGTGGGAGAACAGACATAGTCTGAACTTCGCCTTTTTCTATTTGTATAATTTAATTAAATAGAAATAAAGTTTATTATTATTATTATTATTATTATTATTATTATTTTGTTTTCTCGGACAATTCCGGTAGCAGTTACTTATAACGCCGGGTAAATACCAGAGGCTTTATAAGTTTGTTTTAATATATTTTAATTTAAAAATTTCCTAACAGTTCGACATGTATTTAAAATTACTGATTTTTGAATTTTAATGTAGATGTTAGCTGGTAAGTTTAGGGTTTCTATGGATTTATGCAGGCTGTGAGGAATAATGCCAGTACTTGATATAATTAATGGTACTATAATTACTTTATCCATTCCCCAGATCCTGCGTATCTCATCTGCCAGATCAGTGTATTTTTCAACTTTTTCCGTATAAGTTTTCTCAATATTATGTGTATTAGGAACGGCAATGTCTATTACATACGTAGTTTTATGACTTTTGTCAACTAGTGTTAAGTCCGGTCGATTGTGATGTATGGTTTTATCCGTTATTATTGCTCGGTCATAATACAATTTGAACAAGTTGTTTTCAAGTACTGGTTCTGCTATGTACTTATAATACGGTAAATCTACTGTTGGCAACTTAGTGTTTTTTACAAGATGTTGATGTATTATATTTGCCACGTGGTTGTGTCTTTGCAGGTAATCGGTCTGTGTCAGTATTTTACAACCAGATGTTACATGCTGTATTGTTTCTGACTGAATATGACATCGTCTGCATTTATCCGTTGTTATAGTAATGTCTTTGATAATATACTTCCTATAATTATATGTATTAATGACTTGATCTTGTATTGAGATCATAAACCCCTCCGTTTCCGGGAATAAATCGCCATTATTATTATTATTATTATTATTATTATTATTATTATTATTATTATTATTATTATTATTATTATTATTATTAAGTGATGAAGCACACTTTTGGTTAAATGTCAACAAATTGTAGCATTTGGAGCTATAATAATCTACAGGCCATTGTCGAAACACCATTATATCCATGAAAAAATACCGTTTGGTGCGGTTTATGAGCCAATGGAATCATTGGTCCATATGCCTTCAAAAATGGTGATGGTCGAAACGTTACAGTCAACGGTGAGCGGTACAGAGACATGATTGCCAATTTTTTCGTGCCTCAATTGGACAGCATTAACGTTGCAGACATGTAGTTTCAGCAAGAAGTGGAAACTTACTTATTAATTTACTAAGAGAAACATTTCACAAACGATTAATTTCACAAAATGGACCTGTTAACTGACCACCTTGTTCGTGCGGTTTGACGCCATTAGATTATTTTGTCTGGGGATATGTAAAGTCATATGTCGACACCGATAAACCAAAAACAATTGAGCACTTGGAAGCCAATATTAAAAATTAAACCTCCAGAATACGCCATGGACGCTCCAGCCGCAGCGGTCAAATGCCCAAAAATATATTCAAACATTATTGCCATAAAATTATCTGTCAAATAAAGTCAATTTCATAGATATTAAAAACATTTTTCTGTGTTTTATTTCAATTTAAAATTCCTCTAAAAAAACACCCTTTACAATAATTAGTAAAAAAAACAATGTACAGCACAATTGCTGCTTTTCTACTTAATTTTACATATTAATTTATTCACTTTATTCAAAAACCTTGCAGAAGTTGTATTATATTAATATCTCTCCTGTACAGACTCCTGCATATTGTGCATATAACTTAAAGAACGCCTAAACTAACGTAAGTTAGTAGATCTGCTGTTTTTCGAATATAATGTCATAGTACATAAATACAACACACACACACACTGAGTCACTACATCAGGTTACAGTACACACAACCTAAAAAAAACATCACTTCAATTTTGTCGCTTTGCAATTGCTGTATCACACATAACCAAAAAAAAAACTTGAATTCCTATTTGGTTTCTCAATTAATAGCTATGAAACATTTCTATTGGAATAGAACACAAGTAATGTTTAATATTTTTAAACATTTCAACAGATAGATATAATCTGAAAAATTCTACAAACAACTTATCGCTTTGCAGTTAAGGTGTCACAAGGCACACAATTAAAAAACTTAACATCTGTTTGTCGCTTCACAATTAAAAGTTGTAACAAAATTGACATCCCAAAAGTGTGTTCTAACAGTCACATGACTTAAATAACGTTGATACTTAAATGGGTACTCAATAATAACTACTCTCTTATAGGTATGTCACGTCATGTATATATTCTCTCAATGTGTCGTGTTGTGATAATTAATTTACGTTAAAGATGTACTACCCGTCAAAAGTAAAAGAACACCAAGAGTACAGCCCAGTTTTTAACAAAATTTCAAAAAATTATTAAAACTATACAATAATTAAGATTTCAACAAAAAATCATGATTTGAAGTTTTTGATCAATTTACCTTAGAGTATAAAGATAAAAGAAATTGTATTATTGTATTTTTAGATTAAGCTGTTTCGAACGCGGTAGCATAATCGTGCTCAAAGAAGGTAATATTGCACAATAAATTGGCAAAAATGTCAATATAAAAGCTTAATGTTGACGTAGATGAAAGTAGAGACAGAAAAAACGGCAGAAATTGCGACCTGGATGCCATAGAAACACTAAAGAACGTGATCTAAAGCCTAGAACTCACTAGTAGACATGTTGCGCGATTTTGGTCTCTGATACGTGTCTCAGGTTGCCTACGTAGACATGTCTATAGACAAAACCCTGACAAACCTGTTGCAAAACCAAAAATCGCAGTCTAAAGTCTCCCAATTGGAATGAGAGACCGCATGCAACGATAGACATGTTGCGCAACATTTTGACAGTGTGGACGTCACTTGGCGTCTAGAGGCAAGACACGTCCTAGTTTGCCTCCAGCTACCAAGTGGCTGTTTACAGTTATTTTCTAAAGTTTTTTTGAAAACACGTAGTCTAACAAGAAAGTTTTAAAACTAATTGAAGATTACCATGCATTTTATTGTTTGTGGGATGTTACGAGTACCGACTACAAAAACCGGATAAAAAAAAGTAGCGATGGAATCTCTGGCTGCAAAGCACAATGTGACAGTGGCAAACATAGAAAAAAAATGCATAATTTAAAAACAATATTCAACCGGGAGCAAAAAAACAATTGTCTATGGTAAGTCTACCATAGACAATTTTTTTTTTCGCTGCAGTCGCAAAGATGAGACTGAGAAATTCACATCGTAGTGTTGACGCTAGACGAGACAAAAAACGGTGACAGTTTATAGACAACGCGCAACATAGTCTATTAGTGTGTACTAGCCTTAAGAGGTCGTCGCTCTCCGCAACCCATTTTCAAAAACAAGAACAATTGGAGATGTCTAAAAAAACTTATCTTACCAAGGAATCTCCAAATTAGTTAACCAGAAAATTTAATCATTTTGTCTCTCAAGTTGTACCGTCCTTTACTTTGTTTGGTCTTGTAATGATAGACTGCAATAGGTCAATCAATAAAAGCAAGTTATCATTAGCAATAAATTGAGTTTTTGTTTGTGTGCCCTTGATAGTCGTAAGATAGTTGAACGTCGCCAAAAAAACAAAAAAAATGCTGTGGAACAACATCATTTACAAGAGAGGCAATGGCGAGCAATCGCTTATAAAAGTAAGTGAATTCTAGTGTTCATTTTCTAACAGAATAATACAAAGTGGTATACAGTTAGGATTACTATAAAATCCCTAGAACTAGTTAATGTTGATTGGCCATTTTCAGGCACCCAACTCAGGAAGAGATTGACATATTGAGATGATAATTTGGAACAATATTTTAAACGTGAATTGAGGCATAGTAATATTCACAACTTGTCACTATCACTTTATCTATTAAATTTAATAAAAAATTATATTAAAAAAAACTAATTGTCATATAAACATTAAACGTACACAAATAAGACGTACTTACGGTTAAAACGTACAAAATAAAAAATCCCGGCCGTTCTTATGGTACTATCATGTACAAATATTTTTTATGTATATATTCTCTCAACGTGCCGCGTTGTAATAATTAACTCACATTAAACAAATATTACCCGTCAAAAGTAAAAAAAACTTCAAAAATCCGTAATCCAATTTTTATCAAAATTTCAGATAATATGTAAATTATTAAAACTATAAAATAATTAAAATTTCAACAAAAAATCATTATTTGAATTTTTTAATCAATTTACGTTTTAGTATAGAGATGAAAGAATTTGTATTGTTAAATTTTTAGATTAAGCTGTTTCGAACGCGTTAGCGTAATCGGGCTCAGAGAAAGAAAATAATATTGCTCAACGAATTGGCAAACGTGTTAGTATAAAAGCGTAATGTTGGCGTAGATAAAAGTAGAGACAGAAAAAATGATAAAAATTACGACCTGGATGCCCTAAAAACACCACAAAACGTGATCTAAGAGGCCGTAGTTCTCCGCAACCAACTTTTAACAACAAGAGCAATTGAAGATGTCTAAAAAACATAACTAACCAAGGAATCTCCGATCGATCAGTTTACCAAAAATTTTAATCATTTTTTCTCTCAAGTTGTACCGTCCTTTACTTTGTTTAGTCTTGCAATGATAGACTACAATAGGTCAATCAATAGAAGCAAGTTATCTATATAAGAAAAACATAAACAATTTCTTTCGAACAACATACAGCCTTTACACGCAAACCAATGACGAGCACTCGCTTATGAAAGTAAGTCTTTTCTAGTGTTCATTCCAATAACATTAAATGTAATTTGCTACATTAAGGATCGTTTCACACGTATACGGTTTCAATTCGGTTCGGTTCGATTTCGGTTCGTTTTTGAATCGTTTTCGGTTTGTTTTCGATTCGTTTTCGGTTCATTTTCGGTTTCTACTCGGTACCTAATAAAAACAGTATAACACCAAATACTCCCTCGTAAAGTGATGAGAGGGTGCTTCTAATGAATTCCTTCTTCATTTTTTTTTATTTTTCTATAGAGAAACAACATGACAACAACTTGACTGAGCCTGTGTACAAAAAAAATCACAAAACCTGATACGAACCGTGTATGTGTAAAAAAGTTTCATTTGTTTTCCGTTGCAACCGAAAACAAACCAAACCGAATGAAAACCGTATACGTGTGAAATGAGCCTTACACGGTTCTAGAACCAAAATTAATACCCTATCTGAAAAGGTTAGATTGACCACTTTTAGACACCCCACTCAATTTACCTGATATTTGAATACGTATTCAATAACCTTAGGATTTAATCCCTCAGGAAGAGATTGACATATTGAGATGATGATTTGGAACAATATTTTAAACGTGATTTAAAGCACTATCATTTTATCTTATTAAGTTTAATAAAATATTAAAAAAAAAAATGCTATTTGTCATATAAAGATTAAACAACAAAAATATCTAGTAATTTAGAACCAAATAATTCAACCAACCCATACAACGCAGTTATATGGCAATATACATAAAGTTTTGAAAGTGTTTATGTGTTATTATATTTTCAAACACAGGAGTTTTAGTAGTTATTTAAAGTAAGACTTCTTTTTTGACGTGTAGTAAAATGTCCAGTGTTTATGTAAAAAATAATTAAATTAAAGATTTTATGTTAAAAAATTTGTTTAAATTTTAATCATAACGTCCACGTCGTACAATAAAGTTTAAAAAAAAAAATGCACACCACCGAGAGCTAATTAAATTTTCTAATAAATCATTTAGAAGAATTATTAGATAATTTCTCTCTAGCGATCAGGCATAGATAGTTTGCGTTACATGTAAAACATTTTTTTTAATCAACGCTTTAAAAGACATCTTATTGATAGATGAGAATAGCATTCCTAACCTCCAAAAATTTCCAATCTTAATTTGTTTACATTATCATTTGTAAAACCATATAAAAGATCTAGTATACCAAACACTATCAAATAGTGTAAAAAATCTTAGATGATGCATTTTTTAAAGCAGCAGAACTAATTTAAAACAACAACGATAGTGTTCGTAGAGCAACCAGATATCTATTAAAAAGTGCAAGAATGTGTCTTGAGAGTAACGGTAACCATTTTGGACAATATTTATAATAAATTTAAACTAAAAAAAATATTATTTTTTAAGAAACTGCAATTATTCAATCAATAATGCAAAAACTTATACTTTTCTTTTAGAAAACAACTTTATTAGACTTCTTAACTATATTTAATCTAAAAAGTACGTACACGAAATTGTGACATTACCTCGTGAATTTTTTTATTCAGATACCAAAGGCCAAGGACTCTATAAAAACACAGCGCAGAAGTCGTTTGATAGATAAACCGACAAAGTAATCGGCACCTAAATAAAAATATAGCCTAATTAAAAAAATATTACAAAAATACTGGATTATGTTCAGAAAAACCAAACAACAAAATGTACGTTAACACTCCCGTTGTTACAGCCACCGCCAAATCTTAAAGCATCCATTTTTTGCTATCGGAAAAATTATAGTAAACTTTCTGGTAGCAAAAAACTTACTTGCCTATTTACTCATCGTTTCATGCAATTCAGAAGAATGACATAACTTATAATCAAAAACAAGTTGTCTACCAACAATATAAAACACAAAAACAATTGTATAACTGAGTATATTATAAACATATTATGTAAAACCGTATTTTTTTACTGTGCGTACTTGTATGTGTGCATTTCTTAGTCATAATGATGTCTATATTTCTAGTCCAATTGCAAAATAATCTAATAAAGTTTAAAACCATCAATAATTACATGCTCGAATTAGAAAATAAATTGTAAAAAACAATTTTCTATAGTCATTATAAAAAACAATAAAAGAATAGATTGGTAAATGGTAAAAAATGTAAACATAGAACTGTTTTTGTCAAATTTATGTCTTCTGTTTATTCAGTCATATAAAAATACTTGTCCAAAATGAACTTTGGAATTGTGTGGTACAAAGTCATAAGACGAGTACAAATCACTTATATACTTCCAAAACCCAAATGCAGGAGCAAACTGGCTATGTGAGAAAAGTATAAAATCCCTTATGATTAAAAATAAACTAAGATTAAGTATTTTTCATTGTTGCTCAACAATTTGTTTTGGGTGTTTCTCAGTAATTTTCGAACCCATTACAAGATTATCTATCAGTACAATGCAACCAATAATTTTTGTAGTTCAAATTCTAGTTTTTAATATGTACATTCAATTCCTTATTTAAGTTTATTTTGTAGACATACTAATGCAAATTAGTTTGTATTAGGCATTGTATTCATAACATATTAGTAGTGGTGTTTATAATATTCGAATTTAATTACAATACCTAAGTCTGATTTAATAATAGTTTTTATTTTTTTTATTTTTACAATTTATTTAAAAAAAATAAATGTTACAACGTTTCTTATTTATCGTTATTTATAATCTACAATCTTTTGATGTTTGCCAGGCATCAGTTTTATTAATTTAAAACACACAAAATTTGGTGTTAATTAATTATTGCACTCTAGAAATGCTTTTAAATATTACCAATTAATAACTATAAAGACTATATTCGACATGTGTTGAATGGTTTTTAAACCATAAATAGAATCCACAGTTATATAATTTAAAATCAAAATTTGCATGATAATTCCATCCACAACTACAACATATAAAATTAAATCTAAATCTATACGAATTACGAACTATAAATTTCATAGCAATCGCCACAAATCATATTTTTACTCTAATAAATTCAAATATATTCAGTAAATTGCATCTAAACATACTCTATTAAAATTATAATACATTATTAAGTAATTGCAAAGAGTAGCAAGCAACTCTATTATTACCATCATTATTAATCCACCACCTCGTATGATATTTATAAACCATTACATCAAATGCCATACAATTTTTGTTCGTCAGACAGCAAAAAATTAATAAATATAGTAAATGTTAAGGTCGTGGTAATATTTTTTAATGTGAATTTATATCTATTGTTATACATTAACGATTTAATCATCACATCTTCTCATTACAATTGCTATAAACTATACATTAAATATATAAAAATTGTAATGTTTGCTGATAATATCCTTGCTAAGAAAAGCTAGAGTGAACGTAAAACTCATTAAAATACTTCATTTAATTTATACTTAATTAAAGTTATTTTTATAATTGTAAAAATAGCTTAGACATGAATTTTCAAATAAAAATATCATCAAGTTTTAAGTACTGCTGCTATTAATATAAACAATCTAGTAATGGATTTTGAAATGAGTGCACCTAATATAAAATTTTATTTTCAATATAAATTGAACTAATAAAAATTATAGCATGTACATTTTTGTTCATATATAAGTAATTATTAACGAGAAAATATTAATAACCATAAAACATATTTACATTATGATTACATTTCCAAATATATCTTACGTTGTATTATTTACAGTGTTAATAATTATAATTTTGACAGGCCTATACATCCTAAACACCCACGTATAGTAAGTCTATACACATATACAACCCTTTTAATATTAAACAAAATTATTATTAATAATAAAAATTAATGCACAATTATGTAGGAATATTTCACAATTGGAATAAACTGGCGATATAATAAATATGTAAAATACTAACATATTAATCTGAATTGATGAGCGAAAGCATATTATTGTGGGTGTGCTATCATAAAAGTATGTCCTGCATTAAAAGGTGCGGCTGCACATATTAAATATTATCATAGTATATAGAAAAATATTACATTTACTTCGTGATATAATTAAATTTTACGGATGAATGCAATAAATCTAATTAATATTCAAATTAAACAATTTTTCTATACAAGAAAGTTAATTTTAATCATCAAGTGAGAGTTAATGAAAGTGATCAATATATGATGTTCACAGACTATTTATGAAAATTTCTTCAGCGCCTAATAAATTATGTCTAATTAACAATCTTAATGCGAGATTAATTACGTATGTACTTTATAAGATTTATATACATTTACTAATTTGTATAACGGAAAAATCTTGTAATCAAATTATTATATCAGCAATAATTCAATTAAAAGAAACGGATGAACATTTAATAAATCATAAAATTCACGTCGATTCATCATTATGTACATCCGCAATTTAAATCGGTAGCAAATTATATTATGGTAAACTGCTTAATTAATAATGTTTAATTATTAAATATTAGCCAAACATGTTTATTCATTGGTATGTCCTGAATTTTGAAATTCTAACTGGTAGTCCTTCTGGCTGTTCTAGATATTTATATTAATTTATCAAAATAGTCGCTATTTTGAATATTTATTCATATTATTGACCCTAATGATTTCAATTTAGTGAAATTATTGAAATAAATATAATATTCGCAGACACTTAGATATAAATCAAAAGCAAAGGAACTAATTTCGTGCTGAGAAACTTGTTTTAAATTTCTTTAATTTGTAAGACAAATTGGATAGAAGCTGAGTTTTTGTAATTTGATTTAATCTATAGCATCTGTTTGTTGAAATTATGCCGGATTCTAAATATTCCGTTATTGGAATAATTTATTATGACATTTATTGTATATATTCTCTGTAATTTGAAGTTGATTAGATTTAATTACTAACTTACACCAATTATTTATTTTACCAATATGATAATAAAAATTAGTTTTAAAAAACTATCTGTAATAATTATATTTTGCAAATGTTTAATTATAATAAAAATATTAGCTATAAATAAATGGCTGTACATTTTTAATTTTTTGACGGATTTTTTTTTTACAAATCATTAAAAGTTATCAATAAAATAAGAATTGGAAATAAAAAAGATAGTAAACATTTAATTTATCAAACAAAAATAATACAGAACTCAAATATACCTGTTTATTCAGTTTTTATCAGTTGAAGTGAAAGAAAACTTTAACTGTCAGTACTTATTGGTTCGAAAAATGCAAGCAAAAAATGTGGCCCAAACAGTAGCTTTAAACAAAGATGAACGCAGTGCTCAAAATATTGCTACTGTCTTGAATTTTGCAAGAAGTGCCGTCCAAGACGTATTAAAACAATATTTCCAAACATGAGAATACACTAGAAAACCAGAATCAAGCAGACCTCGTATTACAAGCCAGCGAGAAGATCGTTTTATAGTGTTATCTACAATACTCGATCGTTGTTTACCTTCAACAATTGTGTTGTCCACTTTTGTTCCCAGCTCATCATGTTAAGCGACTACAATTTGCTCGCAAACATAGATATTTTACAGTAGAACAATGGAGCTCCGTATTGTTCACGGATGAGTCTCGTTTTTGTTTGCGTTCATCAAATGAACGAAAATGTGTGTAGAAAAGGTTGACTGAACAATTTTCAGCGTGTTGTATATCTCCAAGAATGGCATTTGGGAGAAGCAGTATAATGGTGTGAGCTAGTGATTCACTGTACGCAAAAACTGAGCTTGTTCTCATTGAAAATGGTACTATGAAAGCTGCTAGGTACATCAACAAGTGTTTAGCTGATCACGTTGTTACATTTGCTCCATTCGTAGGTGAAAACTTTACTTTAATGCACAATAACGCGCGACCGCATGTCGCACAAGCGGTTGAGCAATATTTATTTGAAGTTAATATCGAAAATCTCTGGGATTTATTAGGATGACGTGTTAGGCACTGACAACCCATACCCGTAACCATTTTGGAACTTTGAGTAGGGAATGGAAAAACATTACACAAAAAAAAGTCGCCAATTGTATTCAAAGTTTATCACGCGTTTGGCAAAAGTCATCAGTTTGTGGAGGTAGTACACACTATTAATTGCTTAAATTGTGTGACCACATAGATGTAAAACCTAGCTAATAATATTAATAAATTTTGAAATTTTGAACAATTTATTGTTTTATAACTTTCTTATCAAATAAAATTAGTACTTTTCATAGGTTATTCTTACTTTGTAGGTAATATTTTACGCCATGTAAAAGAAAAGTAGAAGAAACAATTGTGCTAATAGAAATTAACATGGTGCCCGGATTATTTTGTCCAAGAGTGTACATATGCATTTATGTTTTTTGTTAATGGTTGCAAATCAAAATCATTCAATAGTCCTAGATTCATACATCAATTTATTGCCTGCAAAAATGAAGATACTGATTGTCTAAAAGACGTTAAAAAGACCAATAATATGTTGAAATAAAATAAAAAATAAATCGGATTATTTATTTTATTTATTTTGAAAGTAAGCTATTTGTTGGCCACTAATAAAATTTCACCAAAGTTTGATTCTAAATGTTTATAACTGCTAACATTAATTCTTACGCTTAATGAAATAACCTGCACAATGATTTTTAATATGTTCAAATCTACTTTACATACGTGTGTTTAAGTGTTTTTATAATCAAAGCCAATTTTATATGTAGTAGTCAAGAACTAAGTAGAAAACATGCAAACCAACTAAATAAGTTGCAACAAATAGCATGCTTAAGTACAACAGGCCACAAGCAATCAACATTAACTGCTGTGCTTGCCACCCCTCAACATCTACGTCGTAAAAAGTAACAAAAACGGCAACATTGTAAGCGTTAGAGAACGCAGCCGATGTTAAACAAATACGTAGAATTTGACCATTTGTGACTGAACGCAACTTAATTTTGATACACTAAAAAAATGCTGACTATATTGAAATAAACTGTTACAAAACACCTTTGTTACAAGTGCAACCAAACACAATTGATACAATTATAAAATAAATTATTAAAATAAATAATTATTCAAACTCAATCACATCGGCTAAGGGTGAAGCACAAAATTGTAGCGTGATACAGTCAGAACAAACTGTAGGTAACGGTCCTTCAAATCTACGTCAATGGCTCTAAAATATCCCAAGGCCCTAGAACAACAATCTACTAAGAAGACATACATATCACAATATCCTCATCCTTAGGAATGCATACAACTATTACAGAAATAACTCACAAAATATTTGGTAAAAACGAGCAAATCCCAACAAACAGGCAATTCTAACTATAATCATACCCAAGATTAAACCAAAGCTAATATTGAAATGTCGTTCTGCCCTCACATTAGCAACACATAAAAATAACATCAAGCTACAATGGGTAAAAATCCACTTCAGCACAGTAGGCAACATCAAGACTAATGCGCTTGCGCGCAAAGAGTCAACCACCAGTGGACTTGCACCTTGGACCGCACTGCCCTTTAAAAAAACTGCTTTAAAAAACAAATGCGTAAAATAACCAAATATTACCTGCAGGTAATCTTAAGAAAGAACCTGCAAATCATAACAGAGGTCTTGACAGTATTCTTAATAGGATATTGACAACTTAGAAAACACAAGCATACGTTAGAAACTGAAAACAACCTAACATGTTGAGAAAGCACAATTGATACAAAACGATTACGCATGTATTATGCACATGCCACTCCCAAATTAAGAAGTCCGTGTTATGGGATTGCAGGTTCAACATAACCAGCATAAGAAAAATCCTTCCAAACACTGTATCAGCATACATAAGCCATATAGGTTAGTTGTGTGTTAAAACTCACTATATAAGGTACAAACATCCTATTAAGACCAAAGTGCCGTAAACTTACTAACCCAAAAATATACCCAAAAATCACATTCCATTTACAGAAATGTGCTTGGCCAGACTAATTTTTGAAAACAATTCAATTACATCTCCAGCCTATAATCCGCACCAAACAGTAAATTTTTGTGGGAGCATCGTTCAGTAACACAAAGATGTACATCATCACAAACTCAACAAATTTTATTAATAACAAAATTTAAAAAAATGCCATTTACTGTTTCCATCGCCCAATTAACAAATTGTCTCCATTACAATTGATGTTGTTGTTTTGCAGTTCTGAATTAAGTGAACGTTGTTGTGTGAAGATGAAGGGCTTTAGTAAGTATTCGTTTAAAACTGGTTCTACTTATGTTCAATTATTGAAAACAAAGTATTGATGTTCCCGTAATAATATTACACCTCGTAATAATAGAGATAGATTGTTTATAATCAAACCAGTTTCCTTAAATTTGTTAGCTGATCTTTGAATAGTAGACTCATTAATTGAAATATAAACACCAATAATTCTACAAACTTTTCAGATAGTTTTAACAATAGACATATATTTATCTTTTGTATAGCAATACATTGTTAATAGCCTCAATAACAGCAAATAAATTCAAAAGCTGGGATTGCCAAATTTAAAAAAAGTTGGAAAAAACTCAAATTGCTAAGCCACTCTTAATATAAAAACATTAAAAGATTATTTTTTTCAAATTTATATGCATATAGTAATTATTAATACTAGAAAATAAATTTACAAAAAAAAAAACATAAAGCCTAAAATACCAATAAACTTAGCTCGTTATAATACTAATTACCTATTAGTAATTAACGCATGACTAATGTTGAGTTATATCAACATATTACAGTTAATTGTTTTGCATTTGTGATTATTTTATATACCCCTAACAGTAAAATCATAATAAAATCTTACACAACATGAATCTTATTTGGATACACGTGTACCAATCACGTTTTTATCCACATACAAAAAAATATCCACAGTGCAATCAGCATACATTTACATACACACACCTTATTTTTTATAATCATAGCATATTTGCAATCGTTTAAATTCAAGTTCAAGTTTATTATACGTGAATAATATAAAAAATACATAACAATCAATTAATTAATATACAAATGCAAACAAAATTTTTAATCAAGAATAAAATTGTAAGCATAATTTTCATTTAAAATTATAATTATGAATTGCAACAAATTACTCTAAACGCGCTAAATCTACACAATTAAAGATTGGTTAATTTGTCACAATTAAAATAAAGTAATTAAGTTAAGAATTTTTTTAATAAATTAATCAGTTTATTAGACTGCTTATCTGTTTGCATTAATTTCAACAAAAATAAGAATATGATTCAGAATTATTAAATACAAAACAAAAATCAAGTTTAAATAATAAAATAAAATTGAAAGAGAACATCAACATTAATCATAGTGTTTGGGTCTAAAGTACTTTCATTAAAAATATGTAGTAAATGCACTTAGTTGGCGAAGCAATAAAAATAATAGTAATAAAACATTAACACAACAATTAACAAAACATTGTGAATTGACGTATTATATGCCCAAGACTTTATTGGAGCCCTCAAAATATTGTAAATGTTGTAAAATTTCATAATCCAAAACCCAAAAAACATTTCTTTAAATCATATTATTAAGATATTAGAAATCGGTAGATACTATACTGAATAATAGTATTACATAGATTACATACTAATGAATAGTGCAAACATATTGAAGACCTGAATACTTAACAATAATCCAAAATATTTTTTTTGTGAAAACGTAAATACATTTGCAAATAAAAAATTGAAATAAACAGACTGAATGTTAAAAAAAAGTTGTCTCGTCTTCAAACAATTTACCGCTAGATCAGATCATTTGGCTTAAAAGCATTTAAACTACATCTTGTGTTACCACTCACAGGTCAACATCGGCAACAGCGTAAAGTAGTGCAGGTTTAAACTGAATCAATGAGATTAATGGCGTAGAATAGTATTCAAAAATGAATCAGAGTTCTGTTTGGTAATGCATGTTAGTTTCATAAAGGTTTGTCGAAGATCTAGTAAACGGCAAAATGTTAAATGTAATGTGTGAATATGATTAAAAAAAAACTTAGCAAATCGTCCGCAGACGCAATAACAATAAACTTAGACCACATATTGAAATCAACGCCACAAATGATCAGAATGTGCATAAACAATAAATACATTATTTATTTAAAAAAAAAAACCTAAGTCTATTTTATTTTAGAAGTGTAATTCAGAGGTCACACATAGATCAAAGAGGTCTTGAAAATGTGTAATACAGGGACATTATAAAACCATCTAATGTACGTGTGTGCCGCTCTAGTGAAATAGTTCGGTAGTCGTACACAGTTAAAGTTGAACTATCAAAACAACGTTAAACAGTTTGATGAACATTATAAAAAGGCGGTACATTTAAAGTGATTACATAATCCCAGACATTCATAGAGAATCTGTATAAAGTGCATTGGCAGTGAGGTCATTCAGATATTGCCAGCTGTAGCATGCTTGAAAGACTGTAAAAGATTGTTATTCACACACTGGTAATTAAGGCCTTGAAATTGTGTGATAACACTATATGACAGTAAGGCCTTATTACGTATAAGGTAGCCAAAAGTTGAACACTGACAGTTAAGACCTTAGAGTTGCACAATCACCGCAAAAGATTCTCACGCATACACAAGCCCGTTGGGCCTTGATGTTGTATGCAGAGCACATTACGTTATTAGAGAGAAGTTATAAACACATTGATTATTATATTTACAGTATACCTTGATGTTGTGTTTATTAAATGACTAGTATTATGTACTATGTATGTATTGATGTTATCATTTTAGCATCACGACTTATTGAATCTTATGATACAGATAGATTCGATGTTTGCTGATTTTACAGAATATATTGGCAATTGTGTGCAGGTTTAATTTATGGAGCCCAAAGAAACAATAGCGGGTCCAAATAAATTTTGAAATGTAATAAAATAAGTGAAATATGTAAAAGATAACCAATAAGAAAACTTCAATAAGCTCCTAAAAATCTTTAAGTCTTGAAGGGATTAATAAAAGCTTTATAAGCAAAACACAAAATTATCTTATGTATATCATAAAAAAGGCATTTTTGTATTTAAAATTGCAAAACTTTTCCAACGTAAATCAATCAACCATAGCTCAGATAAATAAATTTAGAATACTCAATTGTAGAAAAAGTATATAAAAATTGGAAAAGTTTGCACTCTTCTAAAAAAAAATAAAAGCAAACCCTAAGAAACATATATTCCTACTTCTAACTAAAAGATAACTCCATAGGTGCGGTGATGACATAGTAATATTTTTAAGCTTGATCGTTCAACATAACAAATTCTTTTTCTTGTATTTACTTTTATGTAAAAAAATGCTCCATTATAATAAGCAGTTTTAGTTGGATTATTTACATTTCTCAGCACCATTTATACTAAGCTTGTAGATAAATCATCCTCACTGGGCAATATATTTTTCTGACAAGATGCTTTGTTATACAAGTTAATTTCTTTATTGATTAGTATCACAAGTACAAAACATAACTATTTAATAACTATAATAGAATATTGAGTATCTTCTGTGACAAATATAAATAAATTTCAAAGTTAAAAAAATCAAACAAGCTTTAGTCTACCGATGTAAAATAAATTATCAAAACCAGTTGTCTGTGTTTGTTAAATACACATGTTTATTGTCAAACTATACCAAAAAATCCTACTTACTATATAAGCTACAAATCAAGATTATTGTTACCATATATTCAACTACAGATAAAGTAATGCACCAAAGTTTGTTTGTTTGGTAAATCTAAATATTATTTAAAAAAATTTATATACATCAACTATTACCTAAAATGTAATTAGACGCGCTTTTGTTACGATGTAACTAACATTTGCAAAAATCTGATGTTTTAAAAAAACCTTTAATTAAAGGGTGGGTCATGTTTTAGTTGAATTTTGAATCACATGTTTCTACCTACGCTGTCTATTTTTGCGTCACAAATACATAAGAAAAATATGGTTAGATACCTCCGAAGACAAAAGATTCATCGTTTTACTTTGCACCAACGTTTTGAAATACTAAACATTTATTTTAAAAATGAGTCTCATTTGTCTGCAACAACGCAAAAATTGCGTACGTTTTCGAAAGAAATAAAGCGCCATCGATCAAAGAAAGACAAAAGTTTGTATAAAAAGTGCGTGAAACTGGAATTCTGGTTAACAATGCGCGCATCAAGTATGCTCATCCAAAGCGTTCTGCCAAAATTGTCGCTTCTGTGGCTCAAAGTGTACGCAAGCAACCTGAAACATCAACTCGGCGCAGAAGTCAGCAACTTAATATTTAGCAACCCCTTTGAGGCGGATTCTTCACAAAAACCTCGGTATGTTTGCGTATAAAGTGCAACTCATTCAAGAAATTAAAATAGCCAACCTTAGTGCTCGTTTTTGTTTTGCTCAGTCGGCTTTAAACAAATTGAATGTTATGAAATGAATTAATAATTTATTCAAAATCAGTCTAACAAATCACAGACCTTATGGACATAATTGATAATATAAATAATGAAACAAAAGACTAGTATTGCCATCTAGTTGCAATTTAATACTAAAATGTCCGCATTAATAAATTGCCAATTCATAAATGCTAAATAATACCAATTAATGCCAATATTTTAGTATTAATTTGCAACTAGATGGTAATACTAGTCTTTCTATCTAGCAGGTTATATAAACAAATAAAACTGCCGTTTTTGGAAAACAAAAAATCCACATGCCATAGTTGAGAAACCAATGCATCCATTGCGAGTTACCGTTTGGTGTGGATTTTAGAGTAGTGGCTTAGGCCATTCTTCTTCGAAAACAATGATAGAGCCAACTTTACTGTTACCAGAGATCGTTACAGAGGCATGATCACTAATTTTGTGTGGCCCAAATAAGAGAAACTTGACCTACAGTAGCTCTAGTTTCAACAAGATGAGGCAACATAACATACTGCACATGCCTCGATCAATCTTCTACGCACCAAATTCAACAACCGCGTTAGGCTGCAGTCTCACTGCACCACCGCCACCAACTATTACCGTTTGCCGCTAACCACTAAAATGTACTACGGTCTCACTGCAGCTACTGGTGACCACCAATAATTTAAATTTTCCACTCATTTCTATGTCAGTAGAAGAGTGTTATATTTATATTTTGGGCCTTTCATTTACTAATGTAATTAGTTTATCAATGTCGGGTGGTCTCTATGTTTCTTCCATGTTACCGTTTTTAAAATTCTCAAATATCAAAGCAAAAATGACAGATTATGTTTTGATTTGTGAAATATCAAGTTAGTATGTTTCAAATGACGATCAACTGTTGCCGCGCTACCACCAACCGATTTGAAATTATGAAACGGTGGTTACCAAATGACAGATGCTGGCAAGAATAGTGAATCAGTCGGACCGTCGCGTCGCCATATGATTTAACGTGTTCGAATTTTAGTTGGTGGCAGTGGGTGGTGCAGTGAGACTGCAGCCTTATTAGCCGTTTCGGTGATGTAAACTGGCCACCTCGCAGCTGCAATTTGACACTGCTGGATTCTTTTTGGAAGGCGCATTGAAAGAAAAGATGTATGCTGACAATCCCCAAGTAATTGACCACTTAAAGCATCGCCGAAATACCGCTAAAAACAGTAGCGCAAATACTCAATAATTGGTCCTCGAGAATGGCCTACTGCCAAGCCTGCCGCAGCGGCCATCTAAATAAAATCATATTTCATACTTAATCGAATATATACACTCTCTGAAATTAAATAAAAATAAACCGTTTGTTCTTTATTCTATATGATTAAAATTTCAACTTCAAGATAGCCCGCCCTTTATGATCATATTAAACACCCTCACAACCATCTAATATTTAAACCATAACTTAAAGTGTTCACCATGCACAATTTTCGGTAAAATATACAGGGTGTCCGGAAAATACGTGTACAACGTTTGACGACAGACTCCTGACGTCAAAATAGGTCGATCTAAGCCGACTTAGTTATATCCAAAATTGTCTCGTTTAGCCGGTAGAGGGCGTCAAAAAAAACAAAAGTATAACAATGTTGAAAGTATCTATTGTAAGAAACTAAGTAAAACAAAAATATTACTTAAGCAAATGTGTAAAATGACCGCCATCTTGCTGAATTCACTTATTAACACTCTTTAAAAAATGATATTGGACCCTATCTAATGTCTCGGGATTATTAAAATGGTTGCCTGCATTTAAAATCCGCTGCAATAAATCATCGCGTGTGTTTACCGGAGTCTTGTAAACTTCTGTTTTAATAGCGCCCCACAAAAAGAAGTCACACATATTTAACTCAGGAGAACGTGGTGGCCATTTTACTGGTGCATCATTGCCTCTTCCAATCCATCGGTTGGGATATTGATGATGTAAGTATTGCCGAACGGCAACGGAAAAATGGGGCGGGGCACCATCATGCATATACCACATTTCCCTCCGAAGTAAAAGGGGCAAATTCTCCAGAAGAATTGGTAATGTGTCTTGCAAAAAATTTAAATAAATATTTCCATCTAACCTGTCTGGAATAACAATGGGACCAATAAGGTAGTGATCAATAATACCTGCCCAAATATTAATTTTAAATTGATGCTGATGATGTGCAACTTTAATAGCATGTGGATTTTCATCGGAATAAATATGTTCGTTGTGCAGATTGGTTACCCCAGATCTTGTAAAGCATGCCTCGTCAGTAAACATAATTTTTCTACAAAAAATTGGAACAAGGATTCTTTTGTTTCTAATAAATTGACAAAATGTAAGCCGCATGGGGAGATCAGTCGGTAAAAGTTCCTGGACTTTTTGTATGTGGTAAGGATGTAACAACTGTTCTCTTAAAACCTCATTGACAATCGTTTTAGGAACATTTAACTCACGTTCTAAGAGACGGGTACTGGTACTTGGTTCTTCTTCAACTCTTTCCAGAATCATCTCTTCTGTTTCCACAGTCCGAGTTGTTCGCATACGACCCCTGCCTTCAAACTTTTTCTCAAAACTGCCCGTTTCCCTAAGATGACGCTCAATATTGGCAAATGTTTGGTGGTTTGGTATTCGACGGTTAGGAAACCTCTCCATGTAAACCCTAACACTCTGACGCCCATTTCCTTGACAAAACCCGTATACCAGGAGCATGTCAACTTTCTGAGAGTTTGTATAATTTTACATTTTTAATGGTAAAATGAACTTGAAATTCAAGAATGTTGATCGTATACTTGAGTAAATTTCATAGACTGGTGACAATTTGTCAATAATTGTCAAATTATTAAACGCCATAGCAACAAGGTCACTTAAAAAATTATTGTTACAGGTAATTTCTTTTTAATATTTACAAATTTTTGACGCCCTCTACCGGCTAAACGAGACAATTTTGGATATAACTAAGTCGGCTTAGATCGACCTATTTTGACGTCAGGAGTCTGTCGTCAAACGTTGTACACGTATTTTCCGGACACCCTGTATAATCTTACAGCAAAATGTCTACTTGTTTGCTCTTGGCTGACCGAAACATTGTCCTGCATATAACTGATTTTTGATAGTATGATGTATGTTTATGTATGCTGCTTCATTTTTGGTTTAAGTTAAAGTGATCATTTTAATACACTATGTTAATATATTTTACGTAGATTCCGTATATAAATATTTTTTTTATGTAGAAATAAAAATATTGTTATAAAATTAAATTAAATGTTATGAACTATTATATAATATTCCAAGTATAGTTAAATTAACTTACAGTATTTATACAAGCAATTAAATAATTATCATTAATTGCAAATACCACAATCTATTTGCATATTGTTAAAATTTTCTATCACAATTATTAATCGCAATCATATTTCATTTGCGGAAAACGTTACACCAACAATTAACCAATATCGAAATTCATAAAGAGAAACTGTGCTATAGGTATTACTTAATAAACAAAAAAATGTTGTTATTTGTTAATCAATAATAATGGTAACTATTTTTAATGGAATCTAAAAAAAACTATTTACGAAAGCGCTTTAGTTATTAAAATCATAATGGTTATTTGAAGTGTGGTTTTAATTAATTTCAAATACAATATTTCTATTGGAGAACTGTATAACTTCTGCGTATAGAAACCGTGTGCTTATATCCTCATTGCGACTACAAATAAAAACATGCCAGAGTGCATAAAATCACTTGGAGACAATATGACGCTGTTTATCCTAGAAACAAGAGTACGTGAAGAACATGAAGTTATTCCTTTATTAGTAAGCGGTAAGTGGAATGTTCTAAATAACGTGAACAATTGACACACCTACACTTTGCCATCTTGGTATTATCGAGGTTATTACTAGTTCAAGCTAGTGATGGTAAAACAGACTTACAAGGGCGTTCTTATTACCTATGTTACACCACTTTAATTAATTATCTTCTAAGATAATTCATCTGGCCTTTTCTATGCAGGATGTAAAATCAAAACTTTTATGAATCAATCTATACGCATTTAACTATAAATATTTGACAGGGTTAAACGTGAGTGAGTGTGTTATATAATTAATTCAAAATTATATGTATCATTTTCTTTTTTCAAAGCCATATCTAATTAATTCAGTTATAAAAAATTTATTACATTTTGCATAAGAATTTACTGCTAAGTTATAAAATGTTTAGTTGATTTTTATGCATAGGTATTTAATCTGATATCGGATAAAAGATGGAATTATTACAAGTAGGATCATTACTACTTTAATAACAATAATGAAAAGATATTATGACCAAAGATAATCTTTTGCAGTTTTAATTCAACATTTAGCATAGCTTCATGTATGATTGTATCAGAATTTAGTATGGTTTTTATATACACCATAAAATATTTTCAGTAATGCCGCGTGATCTTTAAATGATCACAATAAATACACAGCGACATATAGAATATATGCAAATAAAATTTAAAAAAATATGACTAATTAAAAGCAGAAATTAATTAAATGGTTTTCTAATAGTGCATTTTTTATACACAATATTTTTTTTAAATTTACCATCAACTATTTAATTTTTAGAGCAAAATTATATTTCACACACAAACAAAAAAAAAACGAATATAATAAATCAAAAAAAAAATACTACAGTTTCAATAAATAGCTGTTTTCTTCTTAACGCAAATTAAAATAATAGGGTTTTTATATTGCGTCTTATATAATTTTTTTAATATATTTTAGCACTTGTTTTAATGAAATCGGAAACCTACATAAAATATGAAAAAAATAATAATAAACACAGTTTATTTAATTTGTGTCAAAATTTGCCCGCATTTAAAGCAGTAATATAACAGAACATTGACAGCTATTAAATATAACAAGCATTTAATTACTGCTACTGGCTGATATTTAAAAAAACTTGCCAAAACAATTTAAAAAAATACAGTAGCAATCGCTTGTATTAAGTTGTAGTATTTTAAAATTAAAGATTTTGTTTATAGATTTTGCAAATCTGGCCTTAAAAATATCTTGGTAATACAATTCTGCTAATATTGTTTTACTATTCATGGTCATTGATAGTTGATGTCAAAGTAAGATGTGTGAATGAGACGTTTTTATTTATCAGAACAATGATATATACATATATATCATTTCGAAAGATAAAATAGGGATTGGATAAATATGTTTTTAATAAATTAGCAAAAAAGTTTTAAAGATAACATGATCGATTACTATTAATTTAAAGATATTATAAACAACATACATATATTTTTTTCTTCAAGCAAATTATAATGTGTTACTATGCCCAGCAAGTAGAACAAATTCATTACATTTTTAGAAAAATAAATTAGTTTGTCAATGGCAAACAAAAAAGAATTTATTTTTACCAAATAGAATCAATTAAGTTCAAATATGTTTACGCGTATTAATCAATTTAAATTTTTCTTTTAGATTTGCTTAATGAAAAAATTATATGGGCAATTCCATTTCAAATAGACCACATCAAGGGAGGGGGTGCATTGAGAAATTTGCTTTAGTATTTTTTTTCGTTTTTATAACTTATTAGTTGTCTTTTAATCGGTTCATAAGAGTATAAAATCGTTAAAAAAAATCTGCGATTTAGTTTAGTTTTTTTTAAATTGTATATTTAATTTAAAAAAAAATGGTGAAATCAATCAGTAATTTTCCGTAGAGTCCTAATCTGGCGCAATTTCAAGCCGCAAAAGCCATAAAATCATTTTTTTTGTTCTCAGTAAGCTGTGCAAAAAGGAGCATTTTTAGATTTTTTCAACCGCCAAAGTTGACATATTTTGATGTAAATTAGTTGAAAAATACAAATTTGTTTTGTGTATTTGGGTTTTAGGGGTCTAAAACTTAAATAAACTGCAAAAATAAGCCTATTTTTTAACATAAATTTTTACATTTTACACATTTAGCAGCGTTCAGAAGAACTATACATCAAATATTATTAAAAATTTGAGTTTTTCAAACAATTCTACATAGAAAATAGTCAGTGACGTGCTTATCTGTCGTAGAAAATACCATCTAGAAAATGCCTAAAAATTTTGTAAAAATTTCTTCCTAGGTAGACTTTTCTACGGCCGATGCACTACACTGACTATTTTCCTTGTAGAATTGTCCCCAAAATTCAAATTTTTAAAAATATGTAGTGTAGTGTTTCTATGAGCGCGGCTAAGCGTGTATTTGTAAGAGATTATGTTAAAGAATAGGCCTACTTTTGCACATTTTCCGAGTTTTAGACCCCTAAAACCCAAATTCGCACAACAAATTTATATTTTCTAACTAATTTACATCAAAATACGTCAAGCTTGGCAGTTAAAAAAATCTAAAAAATGCTTCTTTTTGCCCAGCCCACTGAGAACAAAAAATTAGTTTTATGACTTTTAAGGCTTTTAGACAGGGTATAGTATACTTGACGTGGCGCCAGATTTGGATCCTACGGAAAATTTCTGATTGATTTCACTAGTAATTTTTTTTAGTTAAAATTACAATTTTTAAAGTAAAAGTAAAAAACGACAAAAAAACTAGACAAAATCTTAGAATTTTTTTAAGGGGTTTTATACCCTCATCAAAAGACTACTAATAAGTTATAGAAACAGAAAAATTTCTTGACACCCCCCTGCTCAGGACCGTTTCAAATAAAATTGCTCATATATGAATCTAACAAAAATGGTATCATTCTACTCCAAAAATTTGTATGGAATATTGTATTCAAGTATAAGAAAAAGCATCTGAAACTATTTGAATCATTGCTAATTCAAAATTCACTAATGGCTTAGATACTTTACAACATCGACGTAATGATGTAGATGTTTTCATTTTGTATAATTGTTTTCAAAGACATTGTTAAAACTGAACTTCAGAGATGTCAAACCAAAACTTTTCAAAAAGTTTTTTTACCAAGACTATCAACGTCAATGTTCACAGAGTGCTTAAATCTCAATGTGATGAGTGTGGTTTCATTCATTAAAATTCAAAGATATTTATGTAATATATTAAGTAATATTTAGATAATGCACATTTTAAAATTTAAAAAAAATATTATTTCTGAAAAAGTAATATTTTGAAAACTTTTATAAGGTAAAAAATAAACCAACTACAAAAAACCAAAAAAAGAACTTTAAGGTGGAGCAACTCGCCAAAAAGAAAACCACAAAGACGTTCATTGGGCCAGCTTTCGGGATTCCATACAGGATCGGTAAACAAATAATCCGTAGAAAACTTTAAACAAAACACAACCACCTGTAACAAAACTACAAAAGTGGCTTGAATAAGCACATGAATAGAACGGGAACCCAAAAAAATCTCTTATGCAGCAGATGTCTATAGAAAAAAAGACTCCGTTACATCTTCTGCGCAAGTGCAAGACTTACAATAGAAAACAAACAATCTGATAAATATAATCACATTTGAAAAGTGTATAGACTTTATCAAAAAAATGAAACTACCAAAAAGTAACAGCCTGAGATGTGTACACAGTTTTTAGTTAGTAAAAACCTGACACTACTGAACAGTATGAGCTAACCAAAATGTATAAAAGATTTTCCAAACTAAACAAAAAAACTTCAATAATGATATTATATAAAGTTAAGTGTGCATTTTGTTTCAGTTAAATAACAATAATAGTATAAGTGCACAGACGTATAAAACTTGCACAGACGTATAAAACTGTTATGGGGTAGGCTCGTCACAAGCGTAAAGCATTAAAAACCCATCTGAGCATATATTCATTAAATTGCGTTTTAACTGATTCTAGTTTGATGTGATGTAAGGCTATTTAGCTGAAACTCTTTTTTAAAATGCAAAAAAAACTTTACATAATTTAAATGTTGCTAATAATCAATCAACTTAATCAATTTATATACAATACAGTCGTGTTAACTTGTTTCCAGTTCTTTCAAAATTGTAAGGTACAGATGCAATATAATCCTTTCACTATTTTAGTGAGTACAATCTTACAGGCCATAAACTGTTACTCAAAGAGCCAATTTATTCACCTTAAAGTAAAGTGCTTATTAGCATTACAAGTAAGATTGCCATGAGTAAACGTTTATTCATTTGACATTTCATTAAACAAAACTTACAAGACATATAAATTAAACAAATCACTTTGATCCAATAGTAAGAAAACAACAAGAAGAACATAACCTCAAGCTGTTTTGATCAACATGTATTTAACCACAAACCAATAACAACAAGCAGTAATAAAACAACCGTATAACTAAAGAGTCCTTAGGTGTGTTCCATTTGAGCGCTTCATGCACCCGGTGCGTTAGAAAATTTTAAAATTTTCCTGGCAGAAGCTTCTCACACTTAACAAACAAACAAGAAAATATTCAAAATTTGTAGGATGTTCTATACCTTAAAAACACATCAAAAATGTAAGACGCGTTTGACAATTAAATTCAAAAATTACTAAATAGTGCCACCAAGTGCGACTATTTTGACAAATGGAACACAGCTAATATATCACTGTCTTCCTTACAGAAATATATAAGTTTATTGAACACTTGTCAAACAGATAAACAACCCGGCCCTAAATCTTAATAATTTAAAACAATTAATTATTTTCTTAAATATGCGTAGAAGTGTGCAATGTTTTCAATACTAAAACAGCATTTTATCATTTTTAGTAATAAAGCAGAAAATAATATATAACTAGTTGTACAGTACGTAATGATACAATTACAAACGTTGCTGCACGAGCTTTTGGCAGCTACTGCAATTTGAAAAAAGCAAAGTAAACAATACGTGCAGTTGTACACTATAATTTTTTTACGACTGCAAAAATAATTATTAAAAAAAATAAATTTTTAATGGTATATTATGCAACAAGCACAGTAGAATACCCATGGTCTACAAATATAAAAATATTCAACAAAAGGAAAATGGAAACTTAGTACAAGTTGTACATTATGTTTTTTACAATTAAAACACAAAGTGAGACCTAAAAATAGCAAAAAAAAATTAATTTGCCGCCATGTTTGCTGTAATGCTTTGGCAATCAAACCATTATAACAGTTCATAAATAGATACTCCGCCATTAAAAATTGCATTTTTATTGTTACACACTATTTTAAAAATGGTAAAAGTTTGACTATCATGATTCACAAGTTGTGTCTATTTTCAGTAATCAAAATATCTAAGTGCATTAACTGTCAAAAAATAGTCAACAAGTTTGATAATACTAGGTCGATTATCTATGTCAAACCATAGGTAAAGGTCGTTCAGAAGAAAACGTGACGTTAAGCAATATTTTCATACAAAATTTACGTGTTCATGCTTACAAAATACATACTCCACAACTCAAACCTACATAGCAAAAAAAGTTTGTCAATTGGTTTATTGAGCAACTACAAAGTTATCTGCACCAATGAAGTCCATTTTGACAATGATAATTTTTAGGCAATCAAAATGGCTGCATTTAAAGTGACAAAAACCTATATGTGTATCATAAGAAAGAAATGCATCCTAAACGTTTCACTATTTGGTGTAGATTTTGGGCTGTAAGCATCTGCTGAAAATGTACAAATAGTCAATAGCAAACAGTATAAAAAAATTAAAACCTAGTTGTTTATGCTTCAAATAGATGGTATAAATTTCAAAGACTGTGATTCCAACAGATCGGTATCATTTAAGAGTATCACGTAAAACAATGGCATTATTATACAAGATATGTCAACAATCCAAGCCTTGAAGGAAAAAATTAAAAGCTGTATTATAAAACCAGCCATAATGATGTTAAACCATGATTGAAAATATTGTAGAAAGAACGCAAATCTGTCAGCAAGAGCAAGACCGACCAGATTTAGTTATTTTTGACTTTTTGTGTGTAAAAATTTGCAATTTTAACAGTTTAAGACCAGTATTTGGTGCTTTTTGACTATATTTTGATGTTTCAATTTAGGATTTTTGACTGTTTATGAATAAAATTTTGCAATTTTCAACAGTTTATGGCCGGATTTTGTGCTTTTTGACAATATTTAAATTTATAAGGTAAAACTTTGTTATTTTTGACATTTTATAAATAAAGTTTTGTTTTTTTAACCGTGTATTTTAATAAAGTTTTGCACTTCAATAATTTATAAATAGATTAAAGAAACACAAATAAAACCATTAAGAAGTTTTTCTTAATATTTTGCGGAAAGGACCAAAAACCTTAGCTACCCCATTGCTCACAAAATTCATCCAGTTCGCTGAGTTCACTGAGTTTTTATATTTTTACAACAAAATTACAAATATTAAAAACTCGTTCTTAGGCAAAGAGTGTTGTAATTGTGTAATATTAGATAAATGATGTTTTTGTCAATAAAATAAATAAACCGCATTGGCTCAAATATGATAATTAAATTTAGTTAACTAGCGCTTTTACAATTTTATTAAAATATAGTTCTTAGATTTTTGTTGTTTTAAAATGTAGTATGCAGAAGGCTATAAAACGGTTTTGCAAAACAGAAAACTTTATCAGAAGAGTTGACTCAGGTAGACAAAGATACAAGTCTTGAAAAATAAAGAAAGTGATACAGTTGATACGCGGAACAAGTTGCAAGAGGTACAAGGTGTAAAAATTAGTAAACAAAACTGTAAAGAGATTGATAAAAAAATACGGATCACGCGCAAAAAAACCTATAAATACACCACAATTAATTGACCAATAAACATAAGATACAAACACCAAAACTGGGAAATTAAAGAATTGAGCAAAATCCTGCTTACTGACAAATCAAGATTTTGCCTCAAGTTTGCAGATGGCTGTGATAAAATATAAAAAAAAATCCTAGACAAAAACTTGCAGATTTAGTTTTGCTGATGACTCGGTAAGGATGTAGGGTGGCATTATCTTGAAAGCTTGCATTAAATTAGTGTTTGTTATTGAAGAAACCATGACTGCAAACAAGTAGATTAAAGAAGTCCTGAACTCACATGTAGTACATTTTGCCCCATTTATTGACAATAACTTTATGCTAATGCATGATAATGCCCGTTCTCACACTGCCAATCGTCATTGATTTCTTAAACAAATTTCAAATCCACATCATAAATTGGCTTAAAAAAATTTGGATCTAAATCCGGTCAAACATGTTTAGGACATCGCGGAAAGACAAGTTCATACTTAGATTCCTGCTCCGCCAAACATTAACTTATAAACGTAAATTAAAAAAATAAATAAAAACGCCATTTGACATTTTATTAAAAAAATGCCAAAAAGAATAAAAGCTGTAATTTGAGCTCGGAGAAGCAACACACTTTATTTTTTATATTTTATTTTTTTTTCTAATTTGTTGTTAGTGTTTAATAAATATTTAATTTATTATTAAGAAATGTTTGTTATTTAATAAAGGAAACAAAACAAATCGTGTTTAAGGGAGGAGGGGAAAAGTTGCGTTATTATAAGGGTTCACAGAATCAAACTCAGCAAGAAAACGCCTGAATATAATTGAATAAAATTTTCACACATTGTAGAAGAAAGTCCAATCTGTGTGTGCGATAAGTCGTTCTTATTCTCCGCAATTAATTTTAAAAAATAGCATTTTTAATTAATTCTTTATTAATTTTTTACTCGTTAAATATCACTACAAATCTTTAACCAAAAACATAAAGACATAGAATATTGTATGTAGTTCAACATATAACAAAAAGAGTGATGACTAAAATCTTATCATTTGAATATTGAGTTGGTTGGCGTTTTGTCCCATAAGAACCAATTTTAATTTAAAAACGTACGTGTCAATATTTTTCTAGGGAGAAAGATTCACCGATATTCTCGTAGATGTGATAGGATTTAATTTTTTTCCATAACAATACTACTAGTGGCACCTCAATAGGACGGGGCAACTAAACCCGGCAATTCTCTAGCGTTAATTACATTCACATTGTTTTGTATAGTATAATGAATTACACTATTCAAAATAAGAAATGGTTATCAAAATTAAATATGTTTAAATAAACTAAACAAATTTTTGATAAAAATTATGAAAAGAATTTTATGCCAGTGAGTACAATGAGTGAGTAATTTTCAAATTCAAATTTTATATGTAGTAATATTATATATCATATAAGGCAACGCAAAGATATATGATATACAGTATAATTTATTAGCATTTCTTGTATTGGCCAATGTATTTGTTTATTAATTTTGCAAATTACAATCTTGTCACTACAGATATATTAGGTGTTAATGTATATTGAACTGACACACAACATGGATCTGTTGCAATTTTATAGAAACTAAATATTTAGCAACTCATTATGATTTTTTACTAAAATAAAAACTTTCTCAAATTGTTACAAAATATTTATAGTATGTTCCCATCCAATTAATATATTGTTATTTATAATAATTGTAAATATACAATTTTCATCAAATTATAGATTAATCAAAATATAGACTCAATGTTAATATTTTAATACTAAATTATTAACATTCGTTTAAGTAAATATTGTATTAATAGCATAACTTGTATAGTATTTAATTGTTATTATAAAATCTTACCAATATCATTTATGTTGTTGAAATTAAACTGACCTGAAACAAACAAAAAATGCAAATATTAATTAAACAGTTTTTTTTAATAAACGGGAAAATATAAATAAATATTCAATTCAGCGCTTTCTGTATTATTGATATTAATACTATTACAAGTATGTATACACGCTTTTTAGAATGGTTGATTTAATTTAAAAATACAATTATGTATTACAACTATTATATAATACTCGTTTTACAAACAAGTTAATAAAATTAACTGTATTTTTTTCAAAAATACTTTTAACAAATTAATTTTGTATGTTTAAAGATATTTTTTGTAGTTATAAACTTAATTAGTTGAAGTGGTTCATAGTTTTATAACCTATATAATTTAGATCACTGTAGGCATAAATAATCCTTTTGGGCTGATATAATATGAATTTAAATGTATAACATCGCATTGAAAGTAAAACTTACTAGTGATCCTGATACTTGTGATGCCTTTTCGAGACCAATGTTTGACTTTCATTCGTGCTGTGTATCATATTATAACCATAAATTCATCGGAAAAAATATGATTAAAACTGCATAAAACTATCTTGAATGAAATTATAGACATTGTAACGATAACGATAACGCAGTGTTAAAACTACTTATGTAGTTTTTGTGTGCAATCATATTTATTGTAAAGGTGCCCGTAGACGATCAATATTCATATCAATAATATTGAACAATTTATTGTACAATATATTGCTAGGACTACCTACACGTTGCAATATAATTGCGCAAAGTTTTAGTTTGTTACTGACACTTCTGCAGGCAACATGTGGAATAAAAATAAAGCAAGTTGTGTGACAATTTCTTTAGTTATAGCTTTAATAAATCAAAAATCAGAATCTTTCTGATTAACTCAATATATTGTGCAATCTTTCAATATAATCTACAGACGGTTAATATTATTGTCAATATCAATTATTGACAATAATATTGAACGTCTAGGGGCCGCTTAAGAGTAGCGTTAATATTGCATAATATTTGGCAAACATTAACTGTCATTTTCTTAAATAAATTCATTTTTTTTTATTTTGTCATTATTAAGATAGAAGGCATGATATAATATGGTAATTTATTTACTGCTCGTAAAACAGCAACAATTTCATGCTTAAATTGTACTAAATTACTTTTGTCTGAATGTTTAAGAACCAATTCACTACCTTAACTAATCAAATGTGTGAAATTATATAACAACTAAAATACAATACAATATATCTAAACTATGCTTTCTATTATTTTAAATGAACTTATATGGACTTATATTTAGTTTATTTTTAATCAAATCTAATAAGCACCTGTTGAAACTTTTACGATAGTCTTTCTAAAATAATTGTCATTGTTCCATATTTGTCGAGAAAATGAACGAAAGCAACATATTGCTTATCTAGATACATTAATTAATAAGATAAATTAAAAAAAAAAATACAAATTTATATTAATTAACCATTAACTACAAATGTTCAATTATACCATTATATGCAGAGATGTTAATCTAACCTTGCCTGATTAATTATGGTTTCTCTTCTTCTCGAAATCAAATGAATTAATTAACCTAAGCCGTTTTCATTCATACATATATTATTTCTAAACAACACAACAAAATGAAAATTATGAAATCAATGCACCAACCGTCCAATAAAAACACAAACAATGTAATTACTTTTACTTTCATAATTCACCTCCAGATCATTACTCGTACATAGATGAGTTGTTAATTATATAAATTACTAAAAATGTTTACAACACTATTTTACTTTGACTTTATGGAGGATGTAATTACTATAAATTTATTATAAGAATGAGTTAAGAGGCAGTTATGATGTTTATTACACAAAAATAATTACATTTAAATATACAATGTTAACTAACCTTAATTATATTAAATAAATGCTTTGTCTATTCCAATGTGTTAATTCCGTGAATGAATTGAAAATACACTCGATTTATTTAACACAGAGCACACACAGTCACACACTGTTCACCGTTCAACGTTTAAATCAAAACTGACCTTCGTATTTGGCTAATAAATTTGCTGCATTCTAGAGATATCTGGCAGCATTTTTTGCAATTATGTTAATGGCAACACACTGTTCTTTATACTCTTTTACGATTTAATAAATGTTTTAAATGTATCATCCATTAGTAATAGTCGTTAATGTTTGATAAACATGTAACTGTAAATATTTTTAATTAATTTAAATATTTTAATTCAATTATTTATATTTTTACTAGATAAAAATAAAATGAGTATGCAGAAACAAAAACATTTCTTATCTATAAATTTGGTCTACTCATTTTATTAAAAGATACTGAAATGTATAAAAACAAATGAGGTTGATTCACTTTGCAGCCAATTAATGAAATATCTAATTATGCCATTGACAAAGTTTTTGGAAATTATAATAATTAGCTATTGAAGTACATTCATTATAATATAATAAATATACAGTGGTTAGACAAAAAACGTAGGGCCAAATAACTCCGTTTTTAAACCGATTTGAATGCTTTTGTTTTTAATATATTTGCAATAACCACCGACTTTAGTTTTTTAAATGACAACATATATATATAGTGTTACGCTATTACAAAACGACCACAACGCGTCCTGGATGTTCAAAACGTCCAGAACCCAATTTTAGCAAAGTAGCTGACTAAAATTGAACATATGAGTATTTAAACTTGACAGCTTACATTCGTCCTCTGCTTGTCTATGCCATAATCAGTTTAGCAACGAGTTCAATAAAATATAAAACATAAAAAAGGCGTTTAATAAAACAATTAATAATATTATTAAAAAATACAATGATCGGAGTGAATATTATACAAGCGAGCGAGCAACCAAAATAATAATGTCGTAGGTGAGGTAGAAGTTTTGTCTTCTTCAACTTTGCAAAATAGATGGAAAAAAAGCAGTGTCAGTAATAATTGATAGTATCACAGACACTTCCTTACAAAATGATGCCAGAACCAAACATTACAAGACGCCCGAGGCGCTCTATAGCCATTATTTGTTGACCCTAACTAATGGTGTTAAGAGGCCTTTACCAAGTCCAGAGCATAGCAAACAAAAAGTTAGATCTGTTGGACAAAATGCTACAACAACTGTAACGCAAAGAACCACTTCGACACATGTAGACAACCTTGTTAGGAATGTTACAAATGCAAACGGTTTGGTCAATCAAGAAACATTGCTTGGTAAATAATGCTCTATTCAGAAAGTACGTCAACACTGGAAGTGCTTACGTGATTATTAATCACATGTGTGCATAGACGTTAAAACTAAAGCAACTATGAAGGTTGTAAAAGAATGTGCCAAAGAAAAAGTTGCCATCTTGAAAAAGGGCAACATATCCTTAAAGGTAGACTTTAATTTAAACCAAGGAAGTTTTTGTTGAAGAAAATGCAGTGCAGTCAATTCTAGTGCTGTTAGGATAGGATTTTTAAAATCATCCTGGCATAACATGTCCAGTGGAAACTCCTTCCAAACATTTTGAGAAAAAAAATACCAGGTGCAAGCCAATCTACCGTCACCCACACAAATACCGTTGAATTTATCTTGAAATACACTGCGCATCAGAGAAAACAAGCCACCCAACAAAATTGTTTTTAATTAAATAAAACAAGTTAGTATGTATACTACAAAGACATACGGTCCTGTAAACAGTAGAAACAAATTCACGGAACAAAAAAAAACAAACAATTATCAAATTGTGAAATACTCGTTAAACACGTTTGTTGGAACCGATACCTTTACTAGTTTTATGCTTGTGTGTAGATAAAAAATATCAAACAGTTGTGCAGATAGTGTCATTGGTGGAAAGTGGAGTAAACCAACGGAATATAGCAAGACAATTAAATGTTTGACGACGGTTTCTTGCAACTGGCTCTTATCACCGTCGGCTCGGTACGGGTGCTAAAGAAAAACAACAGCCAGATCCAATAACTTTGTCATGATTTCAAACCGCTAGAATGCTACAAATCATATTTTGGCAAGCTCAAGAAACAGAAGTCAGCGTTTCCACTGTTTGAGAAAGGTTAAAAGAAAATGGTTTGCAGTCCAGTTGCAGGATTTTTGCTTACGGCAGCTCACAAAAGACGTAGACTTGCTTTCGCTCAAAAACACATTAATTAGATAATAGACAACTTTATGGCAGATATGGTTAAAATAAGGTATTCAGAAGAGCTGACAAACGTTATGCTGCCTGTACTCGGTAACCTCGACTTGCTTTTGAGGGTAACTCAGTAATGTTTTGAGAAGGAATTTTGTTGAGGCACACACTGATCTCTACGTAGTAGAGGTCCTAGAAGAGCATATGATGCCTTATGCTAAATTTGTAACCAATGGTTTTCTGTTAATGCAAAATAATGCACGACTACACACGGTAAAAACTGTAACATAGACCCTTAAAAAAGTAGGTATTCTAAAAATAGACTGGCTTGCTTAAAGCCCAGATCTGGATGCTATTGAACTTATTTGGGACCAGCTCAAAAGGTGTGTAAGACGTTGCATACCTGCTAAAACAACACGTGAAAAGCTCCGATTAGCCCTTATTGAAAAATAGAACAATTTCCCACAAGCAGGCATACGGGACGTGCTGATGTCTATGCCAAATTTAATGAGGAGTTTCATCCAAAATAGAGGTGGCAATACGCCGTATTGACAATTGATTTTCATTACTTCTTGCTTCTTTAGTTCAATTTGTTGCAATGTAAACTGAAAGTGTATTTTCTCAATAAATTTGAAAATTCTTCAATTTTCGGACGGTATGCTAAAAGAATTACTGAATCGACTTACAATAGATTTATTGTAATTAAAAAAAAAATAGAAAAGTGAACAATTAAAAAAGTGTATATGCGCAAACTGACAATAAATTAACAAATAATAAAAATCAATGTCATTGCCGAAACGCCTATAGTTAATACCAACTTACCAACTTCTGTGTTCAATTAGTTAGAAAACAAAATTATCCGCAAATCTGACTTGCCTTACGCTAGTCCAACTTGTTAATTCGAAAAAAGAATAATCAACAAATAAAATGTGTGATTTATAAAAATAAAAGTACAGTAAAAAATAAATCTCTTTTACCAAAAGTGGATGACCATTTGGACAAGTTTAAAAGATGTAGTCTGTTTACATTAAGTTTGGCAAGTTAATCTCATCAGTTTCCAAGAACTCAATAACTAAAACGACGACTCCAGATAGGCATTATAAATATTTGCAAATGCTTTTTAATTTGACAATTGCACTAGCAGTATCCCGGCAAGCTATCAATAAGGCATTGAGTACACTACGTCAATAACCCATATAAATGACGCCGTATTAAAAAAAAGCTCAAAGTGACAAGCTTTACGTTAAACTTGTCTAAATATTATATCTTAACTTTGCAGATAGATTATTTGAGCCATAAAAAAATAGTTTGAATAGAATTAAGCTAGGTAAACGCCGATGCAATAGCTTTTTCCAGGTCACGTCAGGTACATGATGCAATCAATGTTTCAATACAAAAACGTGGTGAATAGAAGTGTGTATGTAAACGCCGCAATAAAAAAAAAACAACCCGGCAAACTGTAAAGAAACAAGACGTTCCGCCGAAAAATTCCTCTACGAGCCAATCTAGGAAGAAGCGGAAGTTTTGGCAATCACGTTTACGTTGTATTTTTTGTTATTGTCTATATTTATTTTTACAAATAATTAGTAATAATAGAAATTGTTATTAATGCAATATTGTATTAATTTAATCACGTCTTTTTGAGTTTGTTTTAATGCAAAGTTATAATACTTTTAAATAAATAGTTCAGTTATTTCTAAATTTTTTTTTTTTAATCTTTTTGTCACAATGTTAATATTAGTTGGTGGCTCTTCTAATTCGAAAATGCGTTTTTTAATAACGTACAACGCAATGTGGCTTAATAAACATGATCACACAGCAAAAAAGTATCTGATTTTGTTTATTTTTTAAACATTGTTAAATTTTTAAAATATTTTGCAATACCACTAAATACTGTTTATTTTGCGGTATTGGAGAAAGCTAAACGCCATTAGCAGTAAATCTTCTCTAGCAGCTATTCCAAAAATATTAAATGCAATTTAAAACCAATAATGTGCTGGAACCAGTTCAACAGAATGATAATATGTTTCCATAGTCTTCTCGTTTGCTAGACGTATCCATTGATTCTGTGCCATAAACGTGTAAAATAATAGTGCTGACAAGATCCCACACGTTCACAGCATCAATAATTTACAGCGACTGTTTTTATTTTATATAGTTAAAAAAATAAATATTAAAATTAATTTTCAAAAAACAACCTTACATAAATATAAAATACGTAAATTTATCAAAAATATACATTGATACTAATTTTTGATAAATAATTTATGTCATAATCAGGGTATCCCATAATGTAAAGTCACCACTTCACCTACGTCCAGAGGGGCGCTCAAACAGTCAATCGCAAGAGGTTTTAAAATCGATTGCATTTTATGAAATATTTTTGAAATTTTTGACCATATTGTATAAAAGTACACTAAATATTTATTTTTTAATCATTATTTTTACCTAGTGACTAGGTTTTATTAGGACCTAATAACCTAGCTTGCAGTTTAATACATTTATGGTAGATCGCCGATGCTTCAAGCCAGAATCTAGAAGAATTAAAAATTGAAATTAAAAGTCAAACTTAAATGTTGTCATTTTCTCTAAAGCAACCATTAAAAAAGTTATAGTCTGTTTTAGTTAAATATTAAAGCAACCAAAATATAAATAAAACTTAATAGTGTATTTAATACAAGCTGTCTACTTACTATGGAAATGTTAATGTTAACTTTTACAACGTAAAAGTACGCCAATGTTCATTACATTTACAGTTTTTGATGTGAAAATTGATAGAAACTGCTCAAGTTTGAGCTGCAACTGATCTTCCAATACAGTAAGTACTAGACTAAAAAGACAACATACTACAAGAACTTGATTATAATCCCGGCACCTCCGTTCGTCGTTTGGAAAGCAAATCCTTTTACCCACAAATTTTGCAAGTCAGATGAATTTTTGCCAATGGATTATTTACAATTTTTTTTCAAGGATGAAATAACATTTACAAGAAATAGATTAATAAACAAAAACAACAGCTACTCATGAAATTTGAAGAATCCTTACAAAATCACAATGTCAAATTATCAATATAGGTTTTCAGTGAATGTCTGGTATAGTTATTAATAAAATGCTTATTGGTTTATTAGTTTTTGAGAATCATTTTACCGCCAACAACTGTTTAAATTTTATAGAAGATCATTTGGAAGGATTGTTAAATAATGTTTTTTTAGCGATAATTGTATGTGGTACTAGCACGATGGTGCCCTTCCGCACTTTGCGTTACTGCAGTCTTTGACCCTATGATCCTCAAACTTCACTTGTTTATATTATTAGTTGTGAGATCACATAAAAGATCTGGTACCAAACACTATCTGTAGCAGCAAAATGATATATTTTCAATCATTTTGAACAAATTTTGTAGTAAATTTAAACTAAAATAAAAATTTTGGCTTTCCCAAAAGTTTTCAAATACTTAATCAATAATAACTAAATACTCTATATTAATTTTTGAAAGCGGATTACATTAAGACATAACTTTATTAAACTTTTTATCTATATTTAATATCACATTGTGGGACACACTGTATAATATAATGTGTGTATGTTTGTAATGTGTATATTTTGTATGTGAACTACTATTCTGATTGCAATTTTATCATTGTGTGAATAATAGTGAAAAATATATATTTGTAAATATTAAATTATATATTGTTTAAAAATTAAAAGTAAATATAAAATTCAATAAAAACCAAGGTCTTTCTGGCTATAAATACATTTATGGTGATAATAAAATATAAAATAGCAATTTAGAATTAAAAATGTATTATTACTGAGTATTTCTGTTAAAACTCTATTGACATATTTGGTTCAAATAGACCTTGAAGTGCAACGGTACTGAAATACGTAAATAGAAATAATATTTTGTTACGAGTTAAGTAATAGAAAATATCATAATAGTATATGTACTCAAAAACAGTTCTTATAAGACACATTGTTATGCATACAGCCAAAAAACAAAGTCTTTTAAAAAATAAATGCAATAAAAATAGTTTTATATAACATGTTTTTTTTCTATTTTGCATTATTTATTAAAATCAAAATGCACAACGCTACATTAATCGTGTTCTGCAGCTCCGCTAAAATAGATCAAACCTATACGATTGGATCAGTTTCGTAATAGATTTGATCATGATTAGAAAACTCTTTGCCCCTGTCAATAATGACATTTTTATAATTCAATCAATAAATTGTGATTTGATGGCAAACTATACACAATAAACTAGTCACTTTATAATGTATTTATTGCATAAACTAGTTATTTTTAAGTTATGTAATAAAATTAAACTAAACAGATATGCTACTGTTCTTTTGAATTAAGTTTAGATCTTGATTATAGAATTATTATATACGTAACAAGCAAGCAAAAGAACATCATTTTACGTAAAAAAAACTATTGATTATGTTTATTTATTATTCAAAATATAAAATTGATAGAATGCTAATTAAAGATATTGCAGACTTCTGTCTATCAGTAGGATTTTGATTTTGATTTGAACAGTTTTCAATTTGTTCAAACCGTGCACACAATCAAATTGTGTTGTATTTAGAAAATCTTTTATGCATAATTTATTTGAGTGCATAGTTTTAAATCACAAAAATGCGCTATATTGCTATAGATGATTTTTCTTCAAAATAATAATCCACCTCATGTTGCTGCTAAAATTAACTGACAATTCTCAATGCTGAATAAAGTTGGTAGATTTTAGTCTTTGGACTAGTTCAATTTTGTACACATAAAATGCAAGTTTTTTTGTAGGCATAAATTGAATTTTTAAATGCTCAATTGTTGTGAGATTGTTTACTAATTTGATACACATAATTATTTTCAATTTAAACAACTTATATTTAACATTTTTTAAATTTTTGCAATTCAACTCTACAAAATACATATCAATTAATTATACTTAAATATGTTCATTAACTCAAACACAAAAATTGAAAGCAATGCATATCTTGTTATAAGCACATATTATTTTTTGTATACTTTTTTATGTTATTGTTAAATGTCTGTAACTAATTGATATCAGACAAACAATAATTAAACTATACCTTTCTACTATTCAAAAAATAAAATAATTATACTTTACAAAATCAAATTACTCAAAAAATTTATTAATTTTCAAATAAAAGTCAATTTTTTGCATCGACATTGACACTATAAATGCAGTATATTTTAACATTTAATTATTATTTTTTACAAAACAATCTTGTGTTAATGCTTTAGACCCTATATATTTGTAGACTTGGGTGTTAAATGCGTGGTGAAACACAATTTTGCGCACTTAATCTACCAAACGGTCTAGGGCACTTGTTGCATAGCATTCTTTAAATGAACAAATAGAGTGTGACGTCAGTCCTAGGCATAGAAAGTTATAATGTTGGCTTCACCATGCAAGAGTCTATAAGTGTAAATAGTCTAAGGTTAATACTCATAGAATTTTTTTTTTTTCTCAAAACTTGATAAACTTCGTATTCTTAATGACATTAGTGATAAATAATTTGATATTTTTAACTGCAAACATATATATTTAATATTCTTAGAACTAAATACTAAATTCTTTAAAATTTCTAAAACAAAGTTGTTGTAATATCAAAAAATAAAGTTATATATTCGTTTTGTTGAAAATAAAACTGATTTTCATTTTTTATTCACAAAACAGTAATAGTTTCTTTTGGATAATGTAAAAGCCTTTTGTAGATTGTTACAGGCTTTTAATAGTCTAGTTACAAAATGTATGTTTATTTACCTTGGCTTCTACATAAAGAGTGTGTTTTACCACTCATAACAATAACATATTTTATTCGTTTTATAACTCATTAAACTTTAACAATACTTACTATTTTAGTGTAGTATAAAACGGTTTTATACAAAGCTTATTTTAATGCATACTGCCAGAATTATTGATTATTAATGGCAATCCTTTTATAAATGTAAACCGAGTCTCTACAACTATCAATCTATTATTTGCTCAATGGTAAACTATTTAAAATCATTAAACATTATAAGTTAATCATGTTGGTTATAGTTAACATTAATTTTCTTAAATGGTTAATATTAATTAATAATATTACTATGTTGAACTTGTTCACTTCACTAGTTAACTGAGCTATCAATAGTTAAATCATCTAAACCAGGCTGTCCAACATGAGGCCCGCGGAGTAATTTAGCAAGTTTAAAAAAATCGAGAGAGAAAAATTTCAGTTTTTGCTTAGCCGCTTACAATTTGAGTTGATAATGTAAGCAGAGCAGATCTTCAACTGGAATTGTGTGATTTGCAATCAAATTCTTTTTACCAAGGAAGAACTGAAACTGGATTAGACTTTTTCAAGTTGTTGCCAGAAGAACAATACCCCACCCTAACTTGCAAAACTTAAGGCTTACACTGGAGTCAATCATAAAAAGCACGGTATCTTTACAAAAGCAGCTTTTCCAACATAAAATTTATAAATCAAAATATAGATGTTTCCTCTCTGATAAGTCATTTGTCGTTTTGTTTATTAACAACAAATATTAAAGTTAATATTGATGCATTAATTTGTGAAAACTAACATCCTCAAATTTACTACTAATTTTATTGTAATTAGTAATTTTTTGAATAAATTAAAATAATAATACAAACGCATTTTTTCTTTGTACTTTCTATTGAAACTCACTGATAAAGTTGCATACAAAGTGTTTTATAATGCGGCCCTCCAAACCGCATTTTTTTAAAGCGGCCCTTAGGGCACTTGAAGTTGGACAGCCCTGATCTAAACCGTCCTTATCAAGTTTGCAATGTTGATAAACAATTTACATTATGTATTATAGAATATGTCCAGCATAATCTATTTCAGTCTAAATATTACATATATTTTGTAATAGATAAATAAATATTCAAACATTGTCGTAAATAAAAATGTCATTATATTAAGAGTATTTCAATTTTTTTTTCTTATTTTATTATAAAATAGAGCAAATATTTATCACGGTCATGATTTTATAAACCTTGGTTTTAGATAGTTTATGTTTTACTTAGTTTATTTATTTTATGATTAAGCAATTTGCTACTACATTTATATTTAGTTCTGGCCGAGTGTATGTTGTTATGTTATAAAAGATATATGTGTTGATACACTTGTTACGTAAGCTTTTTATTTATTTTATACGTTCTGTTGTATTATTTATACGTTGATCAAAGTGTTCTTACACAATTAAATTGGTTTAATTCATATAAATATGTTTTTTTGTTATTTTTTTTTTAATATTGTTAATTGGATTATTATTGAATAATATATTAAACACACGATTAAAGTATGAATTGTAGAATTAATAGTATTCTGTAGATTAACAAACTGATTAACAGTGGAAACTTGAGTAAAGCATAATAACTATTTGTTTTATATATAAATTAAGTTAATACCTAGTTAATTTTAAAATAACTTAATTCAATACTCTAATACAGGAAGTTTAAAATAAATGGGATTATGTAATCACTTTAAATATGCCGCCTTTTTAAAATCGTCCACTATACTACATATGTTTTCATATGTTTGCTTGACAGCTGTCAAAGTTGATCTGTCAAAACAAATAGTTTAGTGAACAATTTTAAAAAAGCGGCACATTTAAAGTGATTACATAATCCCATTCATTTATAAACTCTCTGTATAATAATGTGTAGACATTACAGCAAGCTCAGATGACCTCATCATTTCTAAATAAATGAATTAAATTTAAATCCATATCCTCAACGAACAGATTATAAAGTCATTTCTCTCTACTTATCTCGGTAGCTCGCTCATACAGTAACAAAATTTATTAGTAAATTTACAGTACGCATAATAATCCTTTTAAGTATAATTATTTGTTATTTAAAAGATATTTACCGTTTCATCAAAATGATTTGTGTTAAATATCGAATGTGTTTAATTCAAGAAACAGTTACGATCCCGCAAATAAATAGTAATTTAAGACGCCGATTCTATTGAAATCGATCCAGTCCGTGGTAATAAAACGCTCCAATAAATATCTAGATATGTCTAATGGAGATTTTTAAAGGCAAGAAATCACAGCCGTGATATAAAATTAACAGAACGCGCAATTTAAATAATATTTACGCCTGTTGCAAAACTATTCAAATAAATAAATATATAAAAGTATAATGCAACATTCCTGATACTTTTTTTATATGTGGGATTCAAGAATGCACCAAATAGTAGTTTAAAGAGTACAGTAAATTTGAGTAAATTGTACATGATAAAATCGACATTTACTAGCTCAAACACCAGATAGAGTATGGCTGCTTATTCTATGACAATAAAATAGTATATTTATATGTTTTAAATGTATAAATATAATACTAGGCGAATATATAAATACAGTATAAATAGCAAGATTGAAATTCAAGTTTCGAATCTGATATTAAATTATTTTATTGGTTTATAATTATATTCGCATATAAAAGTTGGTCATGTATTTAATAAAATTGATATTTTAACAAGAATTTGCTGCTAATATTATTATCTTTATCATTAACATCTACACGAAGTGTGCCTAATAACAATTTCGAATTAACCTTAATATACCAAAATATTTTAGAAATTAGTTACACGCGTACCAATAATAAAATTGAAATATTAAAGTTTCTTGAAATTTGCAACATGATCTAATTAGTATTACAATTTTGTCGTACCTGTCAATAAAATTGTTATTCTTTATATTTTATAAAGTCGTGTATTTGAATATGAACTCTTGTTAACTAACTCTAGTTTTATCTAAAATTTTATTGTTACGTTATTACGTTATGTAATTGATTGAAATGTAATCTATTATAAATATGCTATTCAAGACGATGATGATATTTTAATTATTGTGCCGTCAAACTGTTATATATTTTGAATATTAAATTTGATTATAATTATAATGTGAGTTGCGTAATAATATTTATATTACAGTTATATAATTTTACATATTATTTTTATGAAGCATCGTTACTTTCAATATTTAATTGCTTTGATATACAATATGTATAAAGAAATTCTTCAATTTATTATATTATGACAAAATTCTTTAAATCAATTATTAAATAATGCTTTACAAAATTAAGTGTTTGCCAAAAACATTACTAAAAAAATAAATAAAATAACAAAATTAAGTCGAATTTAGAACGTTTAGTTAGTAAATATATTTTTTGGCATATCAAAACCTAAACTCAAAACTCCAAGCACCACACCAAGAGCTAGTATACAAACATATCTACATCTACAAACTCCAATTAAGACTGTTTAATTATACTCCGGTTGGTCATCGCACAATGCACCGTAGATATAACCGTAGCTTCTTATATAGTAAAACTTAAAACATAGTTCACTTTCTTTCAGTAATAGTATACGCCACTATTGACAACAGCTTTATTTTTGCAGAAAATGCTGTCAACTTACATTATAAGTAAACTAAAAAGTTGATTTCTGACAGCATGTATTTTGAACTAGAGAAGCTTGTTAGCAACTATACTCCGGTAAGGTAAGTTAAAAAATAAAAAGGCCTATAAAGTTTTCCGTTTAATAATGCTACTGCGCCGGGCTCCTATTTGTGATGAAATTGAGTTAAAATAATATGCCCAGTTACCTTATTTTAATTTAAATCAACTAAGTACATGGTGAAATAATATTAAATGCATATTATGTTTAATAATTTGTATTTACATAACTCGGAAGTGTAGAAGTTGTGCATAACTCTATTGTTTTTATATTAATTGGTTAAGCCAAGCAAATAACTGCAAACCATATATTTTATAAAAATGGTTTGTGCATTTTGAACATTTTGTCAAATAGCTTTATGCCCAACAATTAAAATTTTTAGAAACATTGGACATTTACAAAAAAAAAGCAATTCGCGTTGGTCAATAATAATAGTTTTGTCCACTAGAATTTATGGTTTATAAATCTGAAATTGCATTTTGAACTTCAACCATTGTAACATGATAAAAAATGGCTTGTTCTTTTTTCAGTAGAAAATGCTTTGTACGCTTAGAGCAGCTTATGGTTTACATACTCGGCCTACCATACAAACAATTTGTTGTACCATTAAAAATTTGAAACACAATATTCATTATTTATATAAGGTTTTCCAATAAAAAGTTTCATTTTGAATAGCAGGCTATTTGGGCAGCTGTTAATTTTGAAGCTATTATCTTTTGACATTTGACAAGTAAAAACTACGGCATTATTAAAAATTGAACCATACACTCTTCAACAACGCATTGAAGTTATTGAAATGAACTACAAAAATAGTAAACATTTTTCAGTCACAGTTCGCAAAACTAAAGCACGTTTTAGTCGTCGTAAAGCACCTTCTCGGCCGGCAATAGTAAACCTTGTGGAAAAATTTAAGCCCAGGTTTGTTGATTCCTCATCGATCTTTGGAATTTACATAAAGACTTAAGTCTTAAAGCTTTTAAAGTTACACAAGAACTCAAGCCGGTCAATCACCATAAATGTCGTATCTTCGCTGATTGAGTCTTTTAAAAGCATCAAAATGATCCGAAATTTTATCAAAAAATCATCTTCAATGATGAGGTCCATTTCAACCTCGGAGGCTACGTTAATAAGCAGAATTGTCGCATTTGGGGCTCAAAAATCCAAGAATGATAGTTGAAAAGTCTTTGCATTCTCAACGTGGCACTGTTTGCTGCGGTTTTTGGGCTGGCAGTGTTATTGGACCCTACTTTCTTGAAAATGAGGCTGGTGCAACTGTTACGGTAAATGCTAGCTATGATTAATAATTTTTTATCGCCGGAATTAGAAGATATTGATGTGGAAGACGTTTATTTTCCGCAAGACGACGCTACGTGCTACACAAGCAACATCGCAATTTTGGAAGAAAAGATACCTGACCGTGTTATTTCTCAAAGAGGTGATCACAATTGACCAGCGAGATCTTGTGATTTAACACCTTTGGACTTTTTTCTTTGGAGCCACGTGAAAGATAATTGCTCCACAATCAATTCAAGACCTTAAAGATAGAATTCGTGAAGTTATCGAGAACATACAACCGCAAATGTGCAAAAATTTCATGAAAAAATTCTGGTACTGCAAACGTAATCATGGCGGCCATTTTACTGATATCGTTTTCAAATGTTAATGGCATACCTTCCTCTTTACATTGAAATAAACATTTATTGATTTCTCTTAAAAAATACTCGTTTTTTAAATATCAAATTGAAACCTCTTATTGGAAAACTATATAATACGCAACCAAATAAACCACATCCAGCACTTAGTAAAAAAAATAAAGCGGCGGTAGGTGAGTGGGTACACGATGGCCGTAATGAATTGATTTGGCGTCATTCTCAACAGTTGGGCATGTCGTATGATACAAAGTTAAGTTTTATGTTTTTTTTTGGGACTACGTATAGTCCAAAATCTACATGGATAAGCCGACTACAATTGGGGAATTGGAGACCAACATTACTTCCGTCATTTGTCAAATACCACTCAAAATGCTTGAACGAGTCATTAAAAATTAGAACTTCTTAATGGACCATGTTAGCCGTAGTTACAACCAACATTTGAAAAAATAATCTTTAAAAAATAACGGTACAAAATAGTTCTTTAGTATGATTATAAAGATTACACGATAAAAATGATTTTTACGATTTTTTCTTAATTTTTAAAAAAGTTCCTCTAAATAGATCACCTTTTATCATTTATAATTTCACTGCCAATTCTAAGTGTGTTCATAGATTGTTTAAGTTTCAAACTACAGTTAATATTTTTATTTATTATTTGCCATGCAGTTATTGAGACAATTGAAATTTTTAATTTAATTTAATAATTCATTATAATAATTTTGCTTTGCAATAGATATTAGATTTTTGAATATAGTTTTATACTTTTTATAATATAACTTTTAAATAGTAAACCTGACCTACATAATAAAAGTCTATATAGATTTTTTAGAGTAATTGACAACTTTTTTAATACTTTTGTCAACTAACATTTGTTCACTTTAGTTTTTGGATTATTATAAACATTAATTTAGAAGAATGATATGTCCAAATAGTACTTGGAAATTAACTTATGACGGGCATATTAGTTGTTTATGTTTACACAAAATAACGCTTCACCAAACATTATCTAACTTGTTCAAAAGCCATTTTACCAAAGTAGATATAACAATGCAATGCTTAGCAGGAACTCTATATAATCAAGTAGAGATGCAAAACAATAGACAAACACAAATTTAGGAAGATAATCCCCAAAATTAAATTTCTACATTCATTTTTAACACAGTTCGTCGGTGCAGAAATTTTTTTAACCACTATTAATATTTTTTATTATAAATCAACATCAATTATCATTATTAAAATTAAAAATCACAATATCAAAATATATTTTTTCAGTTGCAATGACTAACTTGTACAACATATCCAATATTGCGTACATTAATATATCAGAAAAAAGTTAATAATTATTCAATTTTTTCTTTAACTTTAATCAGAAATCATTGAACACAAACTGGTCTATGTGTACAATACTCTTGTTTACATGATACAAATGTAATAAATAATTTTAAAAACACACATAAAATAAACACTAAAATTGAAAATAACAATGCTACAGGCTAATTAGTGTAAGTGAATTAAAAGTTTTAAAAAATTAAAAAATGTGTGCAAATAACCAGGTTTGTGTAAAATATAAATGTTTTAAATATGATACAGTAAGCTCATTTGCATTTTCAGAATATTAAAACATATTACTTAGTAACATAGTAATACAAAGACATTTAGAAAGTTGTATAAAAAAAATAAAACTTAATTTTTTTCAGCGCTTATAAAAATGTCTACAAACTGAACTAGTTGCGTATATTGGAGTAATTTTTCAAATACTTAAACATTTCTCAAAAGAACAATCATCACACATTTGGAATCTTTTAAAAATTGTGTAACCATAGCAACCATTTGCTTTTATTGTTTTGTTTCAATAAAACTAAAAAAATTACATTTCCTATGTTTGTTTTATGTTTGTTATATGCCCATAAAAAGACTTAGCTGAATTAAATAAAGCAATAAGTGTTTATAGATAGAAATATCCCATCGTTCTGTTGGCTCAAAACTAACTGTATCACATACTGTGATAGAAAGGGCCTGGCAGAGATGCATAAAAGTAGTACACCAAATTATGAACATGGAAGAAGCGCAAAAATAAAAACTACAACAAATCAAGGCAGGATTATAAGTCTACTTGCTCGTCTAAATAGATTCAATAACGCAACTCAGCTAAGTAATAGATTTTACAAATGCTACAGGTATTAAAATTTTTGCACAAGCAGTTTGAAGAAGATTGTGGTAAAATAATTGGAAGCTCCAAAAACCAACACAGTTTACAAAATTAACAGTTCCGCAAAAAATTGTATTAGATGAGCTCAAGAACATAGAAAGTAGAATGATGAGTAGGCTACATGTTTATTTACAGATGAATTTAAACTCACAGTATACAGAGTGTTTTAAAACAAGTGTCAAAAAATAAAAGGTAGAATTGGTTGGTTTTTGACAATATCTCAGAAACCGTTTAAGATACTCAGCTTTTGTATACATTTTAGCATTAATATTAGCTAATTTTTAAGCGCTTATTCAATTTTTTTCATGTGCCATTGACGAAGATTTCAGGGTTGCGTGAGGTTTTTATGGCTTTAATTTCTCTGACACTTGAGAAAAGAGCATTCTGAAAATATATTGTAAACCACCAATATTTTCTACACAAAAAAGTACTCCTAGTCAAAAGCTCTAACTTTAAACCGTTTTAGAGAAATACGGCATTTTATGATGGAAAACATGAAAAAAAGTAGCAATATGTTTTGTTGTTGATAAAAACATTTGTTTTTGATCTGGTCGTCAGCGTTCATGCATTTGTTTCACGCATTTGAGTTATTGACAATTGTCGTTTAGTTGTTAAATAACCTTGTTTCAAAAGGAGTCAATATCGCGGGAACTTATTATCTTTATTACCCAATTAATTTGCCCATTCTTAGTATTTTGCTTGCGTGGTGATAGCAAAATGAATAATTACAGTGATAGCGAGATGTGCAAAATGCATTTTGTTTATAGCGTTGCCGATGGAAATACAGCAAAAGCTTGTCAAATTTATCAAGAAAGGTTCTCAAACCGACAGGTACCAAATGAAAAAACAATCATTCGTATTCACGAACGTCATCAACAAACTGGAATTGTACATAAAAAAACTTCAGAAAATGGACTGCCTGCTACCTCCGCAAATTGAAGAAGATGTTCTTAAAAAAATCGAAGACAATCCGTCAACTAGCACTAGAAAAATAGCTTTAAGCCTAAACCTTACTCACGTTACAGTGTGGAAGATAATAAAAAGCTAGATGTTATATCTTTATGACATACAACAAATACAAGCCCTTTTACCAACGGATTTTCCACAAAAATTGGCTATGTGTCAATGGTTTCAAGAAAGAATTGCGCAAAATCCTCAATTCTTAGAACAAGTTTTATTTACGGACAAAGCAAATTTTTCTCGCAATGTGATTATAAACTTCCATAATAATCATGTATGGGCCGACAAAAATCCACATACCATAATGGAAGGCCATCATCAGCAAACATTTTCCGTTAATGTTTGGGCAAGTGTTGTAGGAAACCATTTAATAGGTCCATATTTTTTGCCGTTTAGATTAAATGGTCAATCATATCGTAATTTTCTTGAAGAAAAGCTGCCAGGACTTTTAGAGGACGTTCCGGTTCAGATAAGAAACAAAATGTGGTTCATGCACAATGGTGGTCCTGCACATTTTAGTTTAGTTGCGCGTCAATTCTTAAATGAACAGTATAAGAACCGTTGGATAGGTTAAGAAGGCCCACAGGCTTGGTCTCCTCGGTCTGCAGATCTAAATGTTTTGGATTTTTTTGTGGGGTCACTTAAAAAGTTTAGTTTACACTACATCAGTTAAAATTGATAAAAAAATAAGAAATTGCATTATTGCATTTTGCAATACGATATGAAACACTTCAGGCATTTTCGAACGAGTACGTCAGTCACTAAGATGTAGATTGGAAGCCTGCGTTACCGTAGGACGAGGTCATTTTCAACAATTTTTGTAATTTTTCTTGTTTTTTATGTTATTGCTTAGTTTTGTAAAATAAAGGTTTTGTGATCATGTTGCTACTTTTTCTTTCCGTTCCTGAGACATAGTCAAAAAATTTAAAAAAAATATTTTTTTTACACCCTGTATCTCAAAAACGGTGTTTTGCGGAACTATGTTAATAGGAACTTTTTTTCTTATAATTAGCCAAAAAATCCCACCCTTTATTTTCCGACACATGTTTTGAAACACCCTGTACTGTACGGGCAGACGTATGCGAGTATAGCGTGTACTTGGACAACGTCACAGAAAAAAAATTATGGTTTCTACCATTGCCTTCGATAACCGTCTGGGAAGAAATTAGTTTGAAACAAAAAAACAAATTTAGTAACATTTAAAAATAAGTCTGTAAATGTTGTACTATATGCGCAGGTATTTGGAAATAAATTCATTATTGTGGACCATAATTCTTGACCAGACAAAGCTAGAGTTGTAAATGACTTTTTAGAAAAGCAAGCAATTACGCTGATAGACTGGTCAGCAGGCTCACCAGCTTATATCATATAAAACAAGTAACTTAGACATTGTAAAACCCCACTACACACATTAAACATGCTAAAAAGAGTGTTGCAAAAAGAGTGGAACAATATTCCTAAAATATTAATAGCAAAGTGTATACAAAATATGCCAAATCGCCAAACAAAAAAATTTAAACGTTCAAGTAGGTCCAACACTCTATTAATTTATTTATTCTTTATTAGCTCTTGTTTTTGTTGAATATATTTTATTATAATTTTTTTTTTTTTTTATTTTATAAATAAGATGATGATTTTATTAAAGTTTAAGTTGACATTTGAGCATAATGCAATTAAATATACTTAACATAAGCTATAAACTATAAATCAAAGTTGTTGTTTTCTTTAAAAATGATTAAAAAAATAAAAAAATACACCACTGATCTCGTTCATTTGTTGAGCAGTATATATCAAAAACTATACTAAAAGTCCAGAAAAAAAAGTAAAATATATTAGAGGTTTAAAAATACTAACATTATTGTTTTAAGGTAAAATTGTTATGACTTTTCAAATAAGTTTATTCTATTTTCATACCAACTTATTCTTCTAGATCTGAAATTAAATATAATCTATGTAAACATATTTAAAAAAGAAAGTAAAAATTGTTGCACAGTAAATGTATTTTTATTTGTTATCTGTAATACTATCACATTCAATTATCATAATACAAATTTAAAATAACTGTAGAGCCATTAAAGCTAGGGTACACTCCAGATATTTTAATAGCTACAACAACGTACATACTTGATTGTAGAATTCTACTAGCTTAACACAATTACCAAAACTTTGCTGCACTTTCTGCCTTTTATAGAAAACACATTTTTAGATTTAGCACTAAAATTTTATTTTTCCTATTATTTTTATTCAGAATTTTACGAGTAAATATGCTTTGACAAAATAGCTGTTTGTTTCAATTAGATATTACATTTTGCAATACCTTGTACACATGCTTGTTAAAATAAACTACTCCCATGCGAATTAATTAAATATATTCAAACTTTCATTATGATCATTAACGGCTCTCTAACTTTTAGACAAATACATAATTTTATCAACGTTACTTGTTATAACAAATTTCAGCTAACAGAAATTCAAACATTCTTTACATATTTAGTCTATAAGCAAATAAAAATTTCTCACGTTAAATTGATTAAAATTTTATAAGGCAATTAAATTGAAGTTAATACAAAATCGTATCATAAATTCAGCGTTCAGTGTCTTAAGTTATAATTTATATCAATCTTCTGTAACATTAAATTAAGATAAAATAAATAAGCAGTGTTCAAATATTTTTCTAAATAATAATTATACTAGCATGTTCTATTTCTGACGTGTATAGGAAATAGTTATTGTGTTAATTACATAAAACACAGCAATGAAAATTACTGTCAGAAGAAATTCACATATTCTCTACTATTATTTAATAAAACAGTATAATTCTCTTTATTCTACTCATCTTCTCGAGAAGTAATAAAACATTTATTGCAGCAATTATCAACTAGATAATAAACAAACACTCTCCAGCTTGTTATAATTCCACCATGCTAAAACAATAACGGAAGTGGCCTGCACTTTATAATTATCTGCACAATGATTAGTATAAAATGCTTTTAATTTAAAAGTCTGTTGTCATTGTGTTTTTTACTACATATTTTCTGTTGAATGAAATAGATTGTAAAAATGACGCATTGTTTCGTTAGTAAAACTGTTACATACCGACTGAACTACACTGCATAATAAATATTGATACTATTGTTGTACCTGTAGGCGTGCAAAATTAAATGCTGCATTGGACCGATTAACTTGTCACATATACGCTGCCATAATTCATTGTTAATTATTTGTGAAAAGAAAAGTGTTATAGTAGTTCGGTGCTCTGCAAATATGGCGTTGTAGGCGTTTAGTAGATTCCAGATATGCACTTACGCTTTTACAATGTTATCTCGTGAATCTTATGGTATCGTGAGCACTGATTCGAAACAATTTCCAAACTTTCCCTTTTGTATTCGGTTCTCAGGAAAACGTACATCCCTGCAGATCTCAATTGAATTGTAAAAGTACAATATACTGTTTATGGTTTGTAAGGATGGCCTAGACATATATTATGTCTGCTGCATACTAAATCTTTTAAAGCATTAATAGATTTTAAGCGAGGAAAAGTGAAATTTAATCAACAAAGAAGGATATTTGAGTTGTTATCAAGGACATTTATAAATTAAATAACTGTAATAATTTATTTTTTATAAGTTTGGAATTTGTTTTATGTCAAATATGTCATAGAGTATACAGGGTTAGTGAAAAAATAATCTTAATCAGTTAAACAACAAATAAATGTCTTGCGTGTTGTGTTTTTATTAATTAACAGGCCAGTTTTTACAGTTACACCATCGCCGATGTTTTAAGTTACTATTAGTTTGTAGATGTTTAGTATTTATATTACATACTGTATGCTGAGTATTGTTACAAACAATCTAAATATATGCAAAAGATCATCAAAATCAAAGTACAGAGGTTATTTCAAAATCGTTTCAATATTCCGTGTTCTTGGCGGTACCGTTTGTGCGTACAATTAATTCGCGAGTTAAAATTTCTCTGACAGCACAATAACCCATTAATTGTTTCAAATCATTAATAATTCATTATCTAAACAACAACGTTTTTACAGTCTTTAATATTGTTTCGAAAACCTTAACTTTTTTTTCAAAAATGAAGAATTAAAATAGATTATAAGCAAAGTTGTAAATATCAAAAACATTAACAAAAATATTAAAAAAAATCTAGAAACAAATATTTACAACAGTCAGAGAAGATATTAGTGTTATGTAATTATCAAAGTATTTTAAAAATAAAATCCAAAAAGGTTTTTTTTTTAATTGCCAACAAGATAAAATAAATGTCACAACGATTAGACTATCAAAAAAAAGACACTAAAATGTATAGTAAAAAAAAATCTATGTTTTGTTTTTAAATTACAAAATATGATATAGGTCACAACAACATAAAACGTGTAAAACTACACGTGTTAAAGTTTACCCAAATTGAAGATAAGATCTAAGCATTCTGTAAACATTGATATTAAACCACTGAAAATGCCTTCTTCTACGTAAATCCTGATTATGTGAATTTTTTCAATTTTTTTCAGTGAGTATATTTGAAAAAATCAAGATTGCAATTTTAAGAAAAAATTATGAGAAACTTTTTTTTCATAGCAAAAAATATTTTTGCTTAATTTTTAATAATTTTGCAGAACTTTAAGTTTTTCTTAAACTTATCCACAGAAATACTTAAAAATGGCAAAAAAGGCTTAAATTTCAAATTTTCTGTAGATACATTTTGAGATACCTCAGAGCGTAGTGCACAAAGATTTTTAAAATGTTCAAGGTATCTTTTGCACAAAATATAAGGAAAAAATTTTTGGGTTGTAAAAAATGATTCTTTAAATCATTTTGAAGAAAAAAGTTCATTACAGATTTTTCCTAAAAATGCAAAAAATGTAAAAATGCAAAAAAATCATTTTTTTCAAATTTTGGTTGCTTATTACTCAAAAATGGCTTATTAAAAATAAAATTAAAAAATGCACAAGATCAGGACTCATGTAGAGAAAGACATTTTCAGTGGTTTGAGCAAAAACAAATTTTTGTTCCGTACACTTGACTCATACATGGCCATATATATTATATATGCAGTAGTAAAAATATGTTTACATCTAAAGCAATAATCAAGTACTTAAAATTAATTATAAAATATTAAAATTAAAACAGAGATTACGGAGAATATGTCTACAAATTAAACAAGATATAAGACAAGGATGTGTTTTGTCCTAGACGCTGTTTAACACCTATTCAGAAAAGATTTTTAAAAATCTGTTAAGAATAGGAAGAGAGGTAAGGCAGTTATCAATAATATAAGATTTGCAAACAAAACACCCGTTGAACATGTAGAACACTTAATATGTTTAAGTAGTTAGTTGGGTGTGACAAATAATTCCGATCAAGACATTCTAATACGTATCAAGATGTTTATCATTTATGTCTTTGAAGTTGATCCTTAGTAACATAAACATCTCAATCAATCTCTGTAAAAAAAATTTAAGTGCTATGAGTGGTCGACCTTGCTGTATGACTTTGAAAATAGCCATCATGGACAAGCATTTGAGCTATGGCTACCGCCGTATGTTAAAAATATTTTAAACTACACACACATTAAACAAACAAATTTTGTAAAAAAGAAAAACGGAATACTTTGAGCATATCATTAGAAGACCCAAATATCATTTAATGCGACTCAGCAACTCATTATTCAAAAAAAGTCAAGAAAAGAGATGAATCGGATGCAAATAATTATCATGATTACGTAACATCTGACATAGGACCGGACTATCGGTTAAAGATTTGTAGAGGTACTAATGACTGTTAAAAATATTAGCAAGTTACCAACTTGATGATAATCAACGTCTGAAAACAGACAAAGTACTAAAAAGAAAAACAGTAGTAAACTGTAGTCAATAAATGTTATTAAAACTATGATTCATCAAAAAAATTGCATCATACAATTCAGTTTTCCGGTATATTTAACATCAAAAAATTAGCACGTATGCCAGTCAATGTGCTAATTGACATTACCAAGCAAATGTAGGACTGTACAATTTTGGTTTGGTTATAATTTGGGCCACAAAAATAATTTACAGTTAAATTTTTTTTAGTATTTATTTAAGAAATTATTTAAATAAAGCAGCAAGTTTATTGCATTTACTTCTACTTCTTGAAATTATTTAATAATTTTATACATATATATATTTATAGCATTTATCAAGTTTAGGAAACCAAAAAATTACTACGTAGTATAATAATTTCAAAGTGCAGTTTTACTCATTGAAATTCAAAAGTGTTTTTATCTTAATTATAACATATTAACTAATTCCTAAATATCACATTTATTAATCTCTGTATCAGTATTAAACGCAAGTACCAAATATATCTTAAATAAATATACATAAGCTTATTTTATTCGTTATCAAGTCAATAAGACTTGTCTTAATACTTTAAAATTTTTATTTATATTATCCAATAACGTATTGCTTTATTTTCTATATTATTATATTCAATGCAGTTTTCAAAACATCACGTACAAATTATGCAATTACTTTATTCTCCATCTTTTAGTATCTCCCTCTCTCTAATTAAAGCGTCCAGGAGTTACAAGTGGCGCTCCCTGATTACCAAGCACATTATCTATTCTTGCAGTAGTATGCGGAAATTGCAAGTCCGACAGATTGAAAGACCAAGTTTTGCTGCACACCAAACATGTTTATTATTAATTTATCAAAGTATTTATAATATAAATTATAGTCATAAAAATTATATTCATTGCTTTTTTTTATTTTATAAATTTAATTTAAAATAATTGATAGGCCATTAATAATAAATAGTTTTATTAGCGACAAATAAAATTACCAAACACTGAAATTAAAAGTATTACAACTAATTTCCAATGTATATAAACAATTTGTGTAACAGATTTAAATATCAGTAGAATTGATGTTTAGAAATTGTAAACAATGTAATTATGCATGATAATATTACTATATCTTGTATTATTAGAATTTAATGATTATTTAACCAACCGTTTACGGCTTTCTATACTCCAAATAAAATTTCACAGCAATAAAATGCATGTAAATTGAAATGTATAGACTTATTTCTTTGGTGTCATCTCATAGATTTCTCTTCCTGCAAATTCTTTTTATATTATAGTACTAATAGTTTTAATTCATTATTATCTGCTTACAAAAGATAATCAAAGCAAGGCAATTAGGCAGTTAATTAAATATGTAATATGCATTAAATTATCTTTTATAAAATATAACAGACGTTCCTATTTGCAACAATTTGTCTTGTCAAATATGTTGTTACGGTACATTTATATATTGCAACGTGTTTCAATGCAAGAACAAAAACAACAACAATCTAAAAATTTGTAAAATTACAGACAACTAACAACTATTCCCAGTTAGATTATAGATGAACATGAAGTAACTAAACATAGTATGACAATTGAAAAACTGGTTGCATTGGGTGGCAAATACTAGTCTTTGATGGTGACAAAACTACAAATACATAAAAGAAAAAAGATGAGTAGTCTACTGAAAAAAATTACAACAAATAAAGTACTATAAAAAAGCGTATTAATACAAACAGTTATACAGAGAGTTTATAAATGAATGGAGTTATGTAATCACTTTAAATATGCCGTTTTTTTTAAATTGTCCACTACACTATTTGTTTTGACAGACCAACTTTGGCAGCTGTCAAAGAAACATAAAAATATATGTTGTATAGTAGACAATTTTAGAAAGGCGGCATATTTAAAGTGATTACATAATCCCATTCATTTATAAACTCCCTGTATTATGAGAGTGTGGCGCAATAGTCTATGCATCTACAGCTCCGACTGCTGCACCAAAGTTCGTGTTCTTGAATCTAACAACAAAACTCTTTTCAAACGTTTATACGCTCTCCTACTCTTCAACCCGCTTTGCCAACGTGGGGCTTAATGACTAATATCCTTTTCTGGTCCACAGTAGATTAGTAACCTTTCCAGTAAATCAAAATCCATTCAAAACTGTAATGTAAGTTGCCAGCATTATGAGCAGAGAAGAAGCTGATGCCGCCCGCAGTGACGTAAATACGGCTAAAGCAAATATATGGCAAGTAAAATTGACAATTAAAAAAAATTTAAAATAAATTCAAATAAAATCAAGTCAATTAACGGTGTGTGCTAAAGTAGAATAAATCAAGTAAGAAATAAGTAGATATTATAAATGATTATTGAAAGATAAATGCTGCATAAAAATAACATTTAATGACTTTGACAATTTAAAAGTATGACTGAAAAAAGCATCTAAAAATATATAATTAAATTCAAAACAACAAGTTTTTAAAAGAAGATTTTGTTAAATATACGTAACTTAAAAAAAATATAAAATGCATACAAAATGTGTATGTTTTTACAGAATACAAGAGAGGTGTGTTTTTTTAAACAAACATTGCACACAATTGGGCCAGTAAAAAATTAAAGCGCCATGTATCTTCTCAAATTAGTATAAAACTTATATATTTTAATTTTTAAAAAATAGTTTAAAATGAGCCAAAGCCAAAACCCAAGATGACATCAAAGCTAAAACTGTGTGTCTCTACCCTCACTACATAATGTTAACTTTGTGTCTATCTGCAAATATAATAAATTACTGACATCACATTTACATATTATATAATTTGTTTTGGTTTTATATAGCTTTTCAAAACATTTTCACATCGATAAGTTTTCCGTTTATAATATCTTATGTTCTTTCATGTTTTCATTTCATCATTTTGCATGTGATTTTTACCGGATATTGTAGTCCGTTGTGAGTATTTAGTCATTACGTTATATCAAAAAGGCAGCCTACAATTACCTTAGACATTTATCTTGCCTACAGCAATACTTTTGTTTGCTAAGCCACCGCTAACTAGTTTTATTCTTGAATTAACCAACTTACCCGACGTTGGTTCCAGTATTGACACTAGTCTATCAGTTGCAACATTACAGTTCTTACCCATTCTTGGTATATGTTAAATTTTTTAGTATTTAAACAAAGTTTGCCATCTTCACCTCATGTGAATTCTCTTAAGTCATAATTTCAAAAATAGGTTGTGCGAGCTCGATTAACTTTTTTTGAACTAATAATTGAGCTTAGAAAAAGTATTTGTAGAACAAAATATAATGCAATATCGCAATGTTCAATCAAAATCCTGCTTGCTACAGCTCATAATAATCATGCTTTGACCGTAACAAACTTTGAAAAAATTAATTGAATTTAGGCATTTCTTTGATGGCTCATAAATCCAAGGCATAAGGCTTTATGGCTATTATGTTTTTTGTATCTATAATAGCAATTTCAGTGTTAAAAAATTATAAATTATATAATATTATATTATAGGTAGTGCATCGCAAACCGTAGGTCTTTGTTGTAACTACTCAATTAAATCGAACGTGTAAGAAAAATACTAAACTTTATCTAGGTGTACATATTATTTTTTATAATTATTCATAAAACTTAATAATTTAACTAGAAAATGTAAGAATATTTATAATTTTAAAATCTCAAAAACACTGACCGAATTAAACATCATGCAGCGTTACTATAATTTGCTACCATTGCGTTCATTACTCATCTAATCAAGTAATAGAATGCCAGCGTGACTATTTTTAATTATGTCATTACAATTATTCACTAATTATTAATGATCATAATATCCATTCAATTCAATTTATTTTAATAGTGCAAGTTATAATTTTATTTATGGCTATAAATAAAGTTATATAAAACAACAACCAAATTATGTGTAACTCCAAAAACCAAATCCAATCGACACAAATAAAAAACATTGCTTCAATGTGATGAACATTATTGTTTAAATTATTTATAATATTTGCATAATATTACAAATAATTATAAATAGGTGAATGTATCAGAGTTTACTTAACTAGCCCACAATTGAACTTGTTTTACTTACATATGTCTTGACACAAAAATTATACGTTTATACAACTCATAGTACTTATTGCATATACATAATGTAAATAATATTAACCTATAAACACATACACTTAATTGCACATAATAAACGCTTAAGTCTACATTGTAAACATATTAAAACTAAACTAAAAAAAACATACTTTTGTAAAGCAATACTTCAAACCATTCCTTCTGCAATACTAAGCTATTTAAAAACACGTAAATAACACTATTAGAATAATACTATCGCACGGCAATTGCATTCATGAGTGAAAACTATTTAAAACTCGACGAGCCGTGAAAATAATCACTACTATTTTTATGCAAATTACAATCTCATCTAATTATTCAGCGTGGTCCAAAAAAGTACGAAACAATGCACTATTACACCATAACAATTTGCACTTTCATACCAACATGCTGTAATAGTGTTATAATTTAAACGAAATTTGTGAATTTCACTTTCGTTGCGCATCAAACAAGTATGAAGTTTCATATGATCATATTAAAAAACCTAGCTTGATAAATAAATTAATTCAAAGAAAATTAACAACAATTGATACATATGTTAACTCTATGATAATTAAACCAGGAAATTATAGTTCTTATGAGTAATTTCATATAGAAAATTCTGATTTGAAATGAAGATCATAAATAAATTCGCATATGTGCATCGTCGTCGTTTTAAGTGACGAGGGTTTCACATCATTAGAAAGTTATTTAGTGATCTTTTGCATTTATGAAATTAACCGATTAAGTATATGAGCTTTAATAATAGATATGGAATCTCATTATTTTATAGGCATAATTTACCAGCAATAGCATACATATGTCCTATCATATAAAAAAAAATTATAATTAGTTTGACCTACGAATACAGATAACAATGAAAATTTATAATAATGCGAAAAACTTAAATCTATTATATAAAATATAATAAATCTGCTCCATGGCCTATAACTTTATGAGGGTTAAGGCTAAAACATTTATAAAAAGAACATTATTTTATATCTGTGCTACTAACATTTCTGACTTGTTACATGATTCATTTTTATTTACTGCCTTATAAAGTATGCGTTGCAAAAGTATTACATTTTTTATTGGATTAATAAAATATACATATACCATTCATGAATAGTTAGCCTACTTGGTTTGGATAAAGACAAATCAGCCTATATTGATTTAGTATAATGATATACCGCTAATAAATGATGTTTAGTTAAAACAATAAAATATATACTTAAAAATTAAATTTGAATTTCATAAAACTGCCTTCTAATATTTCATAAAATTTCCTATATATTGTTAAATCTCTCTATAGTGTCCAGTTAAAATTAAAGCTCTCAGAATAAGTTAAAAAATAAAATAATTATTAAATTAATATGTATATATTATAACATATCCGTTATTATCTATAAATATTTGCTTTATATTTATAGCATAATTACGATGTTTAAAATATGTAACAGTTTCACCTGAACGTGTCCCATATTTATATAATTTCTTACCTAGAAGCATTTAAATAAAGATTATAGTTGGTCGCGAGGCTATCTTCTCAAACGGTGATTATATAACTATTATTTTTGTTTGTATGTGTCTATTATTTTTTATGTTTCTTTAATGAAAAATAAAAGTAAAACTGATGTAACGGCAGTTTGAACTTGGAACTCGTTCCTGATGCATTGGGATTTTTACGTGAGGCATAATTTAATTTAAATTTAAGATAATGAGAAGAATGCATTATGAGATGAGATTTGACCCCTGCATTCCTGCTTTTGGTATGCTGTATCATGATGCAAATTTATGCCTTATAGGTAACCATGAGTTAAGTTTCTAACTTTATTTGTCGTTAAAGATATAATTATAATACTTTTGTGATAATATACTGTGGCTAAGTAGTAAATACAGTAGTTATTGTTTTAATTATTATATATCGTATTTGCATCTTTTGGCAAGCATATAATTTATGAAATAATCAAACAGTATTTTAACTATTAATTTAATAAATTTATTAATCAAGGTAGATATCATTACTCAGCCCAAATAAGGAGTGATAACAGAAAGGTACTAATATCTACTAGAAACATTATGTCAAATTTGATTTAAAATTTATTTTATATTGATTATAATATTATATTATTTAATAAATTGTTTATAGTAAACTAGTTTCGCTATTTTAATAACATTGCCAATGTAATATATTTTTATATAAAAAAAATATATTTTACGCTATCCAGATTTTCTGTATTTGAATTTAAATTTGGTTTTCTTGCTGACCCAGATTTTCAGTTTTATAACTTAACTTAAAAATATAAGCTTTATCGCTAACTGACAGTACCAGAAAATATTAACAGATCATGTATAAATTAGTCTTCAACAATCAAGCATACATATACTTGCAATAATAACTATGAGGACGCTTAAGCATGGAACAGAATTCTCAACATTTTATTATGACGTAAAAATTAAGGTTTTTCAGGAATGATTCAGTTGTTAATGCTTATAGTAAATAGTTTAATTTGTTAAAAAAATGTTTATAAACTATGTTTGATTAATTTATTTACTTATTTTTGTTGTAAAGTTTCTGGTTGTGCATAAAGTTCCTGCAGCAAGTAATTTTAGCATATCAAAAATTTTTAAAACAACTCATAAACTAAACATTTTAAAAGTCAATCTGTAGTAAATTGATACTGCAACAGTGTACACTTAAACAAAGCACAATTTCAGATACAAAAATAGTGAGATTTCTCAAATATCTCTACAATTTTTTTTGTAATATTAGTGTTTTTTGACCTGTTTCCCTTGATCAAAATAGTCCTAAAAGTCACCAGTACTATAAACGTCAATTTTCATAGACGTTAGTCACTTTTTAAGTAAGTATGTATAATGCATAAAATGTAAATTTAAAAACAAGTGTGTGATATTTAAGTTATATGTACAATGATGTTTACACAAGAACAGAACACCTCTAAGAACAAACCACCTAACAGGCCATCCATTGTAATTGAAGAGTTTATTTACAATACAAATAATAATAAAATATTAGATAAGACCGTTTTACCAATAAATGCAACTTTCATATAAAACTCGAGTTTGGGTCCTCTTATTGATTTTTGTAGATTTTGCTCTAGTCGATGCTTTGCAGCGTGTACAAACTCTTCAGTTAAAATGGATGGCCTGCTTGGTAGTTTTTTTCCACAGATGCCGTTCCTTATTTCAAACCATTCAATAATTAATGATTCAAAAACGTTTTATTAAAAATTCTTGCATCGAAAAAAGGTTTATTAAATTGATTCAGGCACAACTGAAGAGAGTACAATGCCACGTTTATTAATTATTCCACTGCGATAATGAGTCTATGCTATAAAAGCATTTTGTTTTTGTATAAATACTACTGTACATATAATTTAAACATCCAATTCACAATTTGCAAAACACAATTTACACTATTTCAAATTTACACTACACTTTACAATTCATAGACAATTCATAGATCTTAAATTTGTTTTTTGTTATAATGCAATGCCGTGGTACACTGACAAAATTTGTAGAACCAAAACAATTGTATGTGCTTGACCCTTGATTGAGTTTGAATAAATTTAGTATAAAATTGCACTAGCTGGAGCCACAGTCGTTTGTTTGATTATTTATAAAATTTTATGTTTAGTTTTGATACATTTACCAAAGCTAAAAAATTATAGCCAAGATACAGTAAAACTTAATACAAAAACTCATCAACAAAATACAAAAAAATCTTCAAGTACAACTGCAAATAGTTTGACGCAATTAATAAAATCCAAGTCAATAAGTTTTCAAACAAATAAAAATGTGGTTACTATCTACAAAATATATAAATAAAAACTTACTAATCAAGTTTATATACGTAACCAACTAAAAAACAATTACCTACAACCCCGGACAATTATTAGAAGTAAATAACTAATTTAAGTGTCCAGAAAGCGTTTCATCATATACATCATAACAAAGCTCATACTAGAAAAACTAGAAATAACAACACAATTTTAAATTTAAATTTATATCAAAATCAAAATGCAACTTTATTTAATTAGTTATTTATTTGTTTAGTCAACAAATGCCATTTGAAATAGGTGTATTTATACAATTTACAAAATATAATAGTTGAATATTAAAAAAACTATTACTAACAATAAAAATAAAACTAAAATAATTTTGCAAGGCATACCAAAAAACACGTGTAAAGGTTGAGTTCTGTGCACAATTTAATCCATTCTCTGTTATTAAACCAAAACAAATGTACTTGGAATTAATTCAAATAAATCAGCCAGTAAATAAAAAGCTAAAAACATTAAACAAATTTATCAGTAATTGTTTAAACCAATCTAATCAAGATTATAAAAACAAATCGTAAATATTGTAAGAATCTAATACAATCTTAAAAAGATAGATTAGTAGTAAATAAGTTAATACATCCTCTTCAAAATAAGTAAAATAATTTAGTTACTAAACCAAAAAAAAAACAGATATTTTTGCAAACAAATTTGCATCTAACTCTACAATTATAAATTAAAATATTGTTGTAGCTACAATGCAAGCTAAAACAAAGCATTTGACAGAGTGTGGAATTCTAATCTTATTAACAAAATCAATCGTAAAGGTCACAAATCTGTCAGCCGTATAAATAGCTTTCTTAAAAATTACAGTTAGAATTAATGGTTTTAACCGTAAAACCAAATTCATAAACGCTGTTGTATCTCAAGGTTCTGCTCTTTTGCTAACTTTATTTTTGATTTACATACTGGATTTCTTTAAACAAAATTCTTATTAATAGTTTTGCAGATGATAGAACCCTTCATACTTCATTCTTTCTAAGACTATATCAACAAATTTGACAAAACGTTATAAAATTTCTTGGTTAGAATCTCTAGCATCAATAAACAAAAAGGTATTATCAGTACCAAATATTAAACTAAACAATAAATCTATATTTAAATATTTTTCAATTTTTCAATCTTAATAGCAATAGTTTTGATATAATTTGTCTTACGGAAACTTGGCTTAATGAAGGTGTGTTGGATGGGGAGTTATTTAATGATAATTATGTTGTTTATAGATGCGACCGAACACGTTGCGAAGGTGGAGGAGTGTTGATTTCGGTTATTAATTCAATGCATAGTCGTCGAGTGTTATTAAATAATTTAGTAAATATAAATTTTGATCTAGTTGCTGTAGAAATCACAATTGCAGGAACTACTTATACAGTCATTTGTGTCTACATTCCTTCTAATTCAACTACTGATGTGTATACTCAACTGTTTGATTACTTAGAAGATAATTTTAACTCTGGCAATGTATTAATTTGTGGCGACTTCAACATACCCAGCTATAATGATTGGAGAAACGGAGGAAATACGTGTTTTACTTTAACATCGCTATTAAATTATGTTGCACTTAGAGATCTTTTGCAATGTAACTTTATTTGCAATGAAAATAATCGAATTTTAGATCTTGTTCTAGTATCCTCTACTCATAATATGTTAAAAGTTACCAGATCTGAAGACCCACTTGTTAAGGAAGATAAGCATCATCCTGCTTTAACATTTACGCTGAATGTAAATTCGTACAAAAAATTTATCAATTCTGTTAATGATTGTAAATCATACAATTTTAGAGCTGGCAATCTAGTTGATTTATATAAACGTATTATGATAATAGATTGGACCCCGGTCAAACAAGAAATTGACAGTAATAATGCTTGTGCCAAATTTTATAAACTATTGTATAATGCATTTGATGAATTTATTCCTAAAAAATGTCAGGTATCCAGTGGAAAGCAGTATCCAGCATGGTACAACAAAGACATAATAACACTGTTAAAATTAAAAAACAAGATACACAAACAGTTAAAATCATCTGTCCAAAATAGCAATGAAGTGAACAGAGAACAATATGAACAAATCCGACGTGAGTTTATGGACAAAAGTACTAAAGCTTATGCTACTTACATTCAGGTTACTGAAAGTAACATTTTTTTGCAACCAAAAAGCTTTTGGTCGTTTGTAAATAAGAAAAAGAAGAAATCTCGTACACCCGGAGAAATGATTCTGGAGAACATTACTTTGGATTCCCCTCAGAAAATTATTAAAGGATTTGCGCAAAAATTTGGAAGTATATACAATTCGGTCACAAATTCATCTTATCTAAAGTGTAGTAGCAGTGTTGATGTGATGGGCAAATTTAATGTTAGTGAAGAAAGTGTTTTAGAAAAGTTAAAGCAAATTAAAGGCAATTTTACAATGGGTCATGATCAAGTGCCCGGTTGTATTATTAAAGACTGTGCTGTGTACTTTGCAGCCCCGCTTACTCATATTTACAATTTAATGTTGTCTTTTGGTGTTTTTCCTAACTGTTGGAAACTAACTCGGGTCTGCCCTATATTTAAATCTGGGGACAAGTCCAACATTGCAAACTATAGACCGATATCATTAATTGCAAACTTTTCTAAAATTTTTGAACGCATTCTATCTGATTATATTCATAGTTGTGTTGATCACAAGTTGTCAATTAATCAACATGGCTTTATACATAAAAAAACCACCCAAACTAACCTTATGTGTGTAACTCAATACATTTCAGATGCATTAGATCTTGGTAGTCAGGTGGATGTAATTTATACAGATATTAGCAAGGCGTTTGATGGTGTTCCATTTGACAAGCTTATGGTTTATTTAAACCATTATGACATTGCTTCTAATGTTATAGATATAATTCATTCTTTTCTAAGTAATAGAGAGTTATTTGTGTGCTATGGAGGTTGTAAGTCTGAGACATTTTTGGCAACAACTGGGGTGCCTCAAGGTTCCAACTTGGGACCACCACTTCTATTTATAATATTTATTAATGAAGTGGCGAGTGTTTTAGACTGTAACTTTCTTGTGTATGCTGACGATGTCAAACTATATAATGTTATTAAGTCTGTTAATGACTGCGAAAAACTACAAACTAATTTATCTCGCTTGTCAACGTGGTGTACATCAAACGGTCTTGCAATAAATGTTGCCAAATGTCATATCATTTCATATAGTAGATCCGTCAATAAAACTCTGTATAATTACTCACTTGGTTTAGAAAACATACACAGGAGTGATATTATTAAGGATTTGGGTGTCCTTTTTGATTCTAAACTGTCTTTTAATGGACATGTTGAAAAGGTTGTCAACGAATGTTATAAACTACTTGGGTTTATTATCCGTAATACTCGTGAGTTTATTAATGTCACTGCCGCCATAAAACTATTTCAAGCTTTTATCTTGAGCAAACTAAACTATTGTGCCTGTGTTTGGTCACCTACCTACGCACGTCACATTAATGCTCTGGAAAAAGTGCAGAAAAGATTTCTGAAATACTTATATTTTAGAAAATACAAAGTATATCCGGATAGAGATGTCTCTTATGAGCAATTATTGGAAGAGTTTGCTATGATATCGATCTACAATAAGCACAGATTTTTATTTATTAATGAGTTGTATAAGATCATTCATAATCACGTAGACAATGGACACTTTTTACAAATGATTGATTTTGCAGTTCCCAGGTTAGCTTGCCGCAGCAAACAATCTTTTCAATATGCTACCCCACGCACAAACTTACAATTAAATTCCCCATTACTTTCAATGATAAGAAAGTATCATGAAGTGCAATATGGTGTAGACATATTTGGCAATGACAGAAGCAAATTTTTAAAAGAATTAAAATTCTGCTTGCTTTAATTTGTAATTTGTTTCTAAATGTTTTATAGATCAGAATTATTATTTTTTTATATTGACTATTTTATTGTTATTTTGTTGTATTTTTACTGTTTTTACTTTTAAGTTGCTAATGAATTTGAATTAATTTGTACTAGTGGAAATGTTTTTCATTTCTATTTTTTTTTTCCTTTGTAATTAGGTTGTAACCTGTTTAGGAAAATAAACATATTATTATTATTATTATTATTATTATTATTATTAAATATGATAATCTCACTAAAAACTTATATTCATAGATTTATAACATAAATAATATAAGAGACTAGAGCATATAAATTATATAATTTACTCTAAATCTACCTATCTTGTAAAGATATTATATTAACATTAACAAACATGTACATATTGTTTATTAAATTTTTTGTATGACATAGATTTCTATTCATTGTTATATCTTTATATTGTTTTATTTATATATTTAATTAAACGCGTATTTAATAATCAAACTTAAAAAATGGAATGTACCAAACCTTTCAAGAAAGCAAATTAAACCGTCTCAATGTGGAAGTAAAATGAGATGATGTATTTAAAAGATTGCAATCATCCAATGAATTGAATCGGTTTCTAATAATCGTGCCGTTAGAATTATAACGCGGCATTTATAATATGCGGGTGTAGCCACATTATTAAATTTATCACTATCATTACCAGCACTGTTAATGTAATGTAAGGCAAATTCATTATTATTTGATAATATTGTAAAAACTCAGACAATATAGAATATATTTTATTGCATATGTTAAACTAGTTGTGAAAAAAGTAAAAAGAAACAAAAAAACTAATTCAAAAAATGATATATACCTAATTTATTTATAAAAAAATTCTAAAAAATTCTGTTCTATTTTTTTTTAATTCAATTATTTAACGAGGTTAAGATTCTAAAAAAATGTTTCTCAACATATAACAATACAATACATTATTAAAAAACTCTATAAGACCAATTTCAAATTTATGCAAAAGCAATTGTTTGACACTAACAACAAAAATAATAAAACTGTGAGATTAATGAAATTTAAGCATATAAAATACAATCTAAAAAAAAAAATTAAAACAAAAATTTAAAAAAATAATTTTATGGTAATAGAAAACGGTAACTACGGAGGAGTTGCCTCTAAGTAAAACAATTAATAAACCGTTAAGTTTCAGTTAACTGCCACTGCAACTTTTGCTAAAAAAACGTCAGCTAACTAACTATTAAGAACATAGATCCTCAGTTGTAACCAAATAGTACAAATGTGCAACTATTTCTAAGCAATATCTACGCACATTATATCCATTAATATAAAAGTACCCAACACTGTTAACAATAGAATCAATATCAAAAATATTATATTTAAAATAAAATTGTTGCAATTTTATTATAAGGTTAAGAAGTTAACATAGAATAATAAAACAATTTACTATGCTTTTTATCACAAATGTATCATAGTAAAAAAAACTACCGTTGCTTATGTACCACATCCTAAGACCTCTAGTAATGAATTAAATCAACCATATTCTCAGCACTACTCCCAAATCCTCCACCACGTACTTAACCTCCCCTAAAAACTCTTTTGCACCACCAATTGTCGGGGTTATCTAACGTCTTTTAAATCAAACTCCCATATTTAAAACATTTATTTCAAAACAAAAAAAAGTAGGTAAACTGCTTAAGAAACAAATTGTAACAATTACAATATACGGTAAGATTGTAGCTACTAGTGGGTGGCCTCAGAACTATCACCTCTACTATAGTGCTTTGTCATAGACGGTTTAATGCAGTTACTAAATAACATAATCATTTTTAAACAAGGTTACTTTGGTAATATTACTATCTTGGTAAGCAAACAGTTTATGACATCTGCTTCTAACATGATGCAGAACGCACCAAACACCGTAGAAAAGTGATGCAAAAAGAAATGACTTTCAGTAATTCCAAGCAAAACTGGAATTGTCTTTGTTACTTAAGACAAAACATCAAGGACCTAATATCCAAAAATTTCTGATGACCAAAAAAGTAAAGTACTTAACATATAATTAAGAACTCAAGCTTAATACGAAACTAACCTTTAATACTAGTCTAGTCTAGTTAATATAACTACAAATGCCATCCAGGTGCTTTTTGCAACCAAATCGATGGTCCAACAAAGCACGCTAAACTATTTCTAACGTCCTGCTAAGAATAGTTTTAGCGCCTAAAACTTGTCGTTTTAAGTCCTGTAAGCTTTTGCAGTTTGCTTTGGTTAAACTGCATTATCTTCTAAGCCACATACGTCTGGAGGATAAAAAATACAACAATTACTATTTTTGAAAACCCACGCTGTTCTCAATAGAAGCAAAGCCACGCCTTCTGAGATGTAACAATATAAGAAAAAAAATATGTTGATAAAACATGTTATTCAAAATACTTTTTGTTTGACGGCAATGTCTTGTTAAATACTCGACATAACACTCAGTGATAGTTTCTTCCAGACCCCGTTGAATTACCAGATCTATAAACCCATTATAAGCTGCCATAATGAGTTGCCAACACCAAACGTAAGCTATCTTTATTGTTTACAGCCAAATTATACTAAAGCTACAATACAGTTCTACACTGTACATACTACACTAGATAGTTATAAAGATATCATACAAATGTCAAAGATTGAGATTTAAATAGATAAATTTTATACAATTTACTAGAATAAGTGTTTATGAAAGTCATTAAATGTCAACAAAAAAAATCAGAGTACTTAATAATACTTCTAAGTAAACAATTAATACAACTTTAAAGATGCAACTCTGTAAAATATTTTGTGTTTTGCATAGAAATCATATTATATTGCACATTTATGAAATTGCATTCTAGTATTCATTAAGTACCTAAATGTTTTTTTTTTATATTTTGAAAACAAACCGATTAATTGTGCAAAAATTTCCAATAACATCACAACAAAGTCATAATATTTGTGTAAACTCGATAATCATAGAAAATTGTTTTAACAGCACCAAGCATCCTAACAATCTCCTCAAGTACACCATAGAAATGTAATATATTAAATATAATGATAAGTTGAAAGTATTTATACAAATTTGTAATTAGGCAAACGTGCAATTACAAACACACGTTTCAACAAACTATTAAATTCATGCGTTTGCAATGTAATAAATTTATAATTATTGTGAGAAATTATAACTGTACACATATTATCTAATAAATGTTATTATTTTTTCATTAAAGGTCATGCAGAAATAATTTACAAGGTAACAAGTTATTAAAAATGTATGCATTTTTAATCACATTCATTTCATCCCTCGTCATTATAAAAATGTACATTTCAATTTGTAATTCAGTATTTTATTGCTATAATTATGATTTGACAAATTGTGTAACTAATCGATGCTGTTAAGAATTAAATATAGTTGTGAATATTTTGCAATTAACTTTATGACTTCACATAATTTCAATTGCGGTATATTTCTGAATTATTACGTTTTAAGTTGTCAGCTACTAAATGATTGCAATATAATTGTTTACAATTTTAACATAAAAAGTGTTTTTTATTTTTGGTTTTGTAACATAAAAAAAAATTAACCGTAAGCATTATATAAGCTACAAACTATTTAACAAATTAAACAAAATATTTTGAACAAATTCAGGTCATAGTTTAGTATTATATAACAAAGCATTACAAAATATCATTTTTGCTTAATTTTGTTAAATCCATATTAGCAGATTTTTATAAACCTAGAAATTTAAGGTCATTCCGCGACCTATAGGGTCATAACAACTTAAATCAATTGAGGCCAGGTCAAAAGTTACTGTTTACTTTCTCTGTGGTATTATCACATAATATGAATAATGAAATTTGAATGATGCTTTCGATTTTTCTTGACTTTGAAGTATTATAATGACTCACCTTATTATTGTATACTATCCTAGTTTAGAATCTGAAACAAAAATGAAACTGTTAGTTATATTATTTTAAATAATTTATATAACAAAGGTTAATATAAAACATACTTTTATTTATATTCATTGCAGATTTCACAATTTTAATTGCTATCGATTAAAAATTCAATAACTATTTGTGGTTTATAGGAAAACTATTTTACATTGGTTTATTAATAAACCGGTCAAATCATATGTTTCACAATAATTATGTATATACATTGTGTTTTATGTAACATAATAATATATATGGGGATAAGCTGTTATACTCGATTGTCTTCAGGCTATTACACTAACCTTTCTAACTTATAAATAAATGACATATTCATATGATGCATGCTCATTTGCAAATTCTCCTGTTATAATAAATAAAATTAAATCAGTTAGTATTTACATAGTCTTTTATTTAATTTGAATTCCTTATGAATAACTAATAATTTGTATTTATGTATGAATGTGCACATTGCGTTTTGACTCATTTTATATGCGCCCAATATATTTATTTACTGTTAGTTTTAAAACTTGATTTGGAATTGGAGACTTCCTATTACCAATTAACGGATTCACGTAAAATAGATCAATAGTCTAGACGTAGTAGTTGTAAACGTTTAAGAAATTATATAATCATTTAAATAAAATTAATTGATTTAAATATTTTTCTAATATTATTGATTGACATATTTTTTTATTGGCATGATGTATGCTATGATATTTTTTTTATTAGTGATCAATAATCGATGGCAAAATATATATTACCTAGAGGGTAAAATACAATTAGAATTATAATTCATAAAATATTTTCTTCTTTATAAAAAATCCATTTATAAATGGTTTATTTTCTAGTAGTACTATAAATAGCGTACAAACATAACATTTTCTAATGAGGTCACAGGTAATTGTGGTTTCATTTTATAACTCATATGTCACATCTCTAAATCCATTCAATGCAAAAAAAAAGATAATTAAATTGCATACCAGCAAACTAAGCATGTAAGAAATATTCTTATTGATATGTCACGAGATATATGTGACATTATAAAACTAAACTTTCAAGTTATATTAGAGAAGTATTTATCAATAGACATGTTAAACACACCTTATAAAAACCATTGTAAATACCAAACTTTGTCTACAAAAATCTCCCTTATTTGATTTTTTTGTTAAAATTTGTACACATAAAAATTCTTTATTAGGTAGATAACTGATTTAAATAACTGTACTCTAATCTAATTAGTATCAAAAAAATAGAATATTTTAGTTTTATAATAAAATGTTTAATTCTTGTTTGTAGTAACAGATACAATATATTGGATATTTTCAATTCAAATATATGTATGGGTGGCTTCTAAACATACATACTGTAAACAAAGCAAAAATTTTTGTATGTTTTCTAGTGCTGATATTTTAGTTTGAATTTCCTTGGGTATGTATAATTAACATTATGTATTTTTGATAAAAGTTTTAACATAAACAATAAATCAAAACGCTAATGTGATTGCAAAACTGAAATGCAACCAAATTAAACTATCCATATTTTTTCAAGTTTCTTCACAGATAAGAAAAAATAAACATTAATAACCTATAATTTTTGAACAGAAATTAAAAATGTTTATTTTTTTATTTTAATCTATTTATGGATATGTTTAAATTATTATTTATGTTTGTTTGTTTTACGATGCTAATAAAATAGGTATTAAAATAATTGCAAATATTTGTTATGTTATTATTAATTTATATGTCATTAAATTTATTATTTTTCTGTCTTATTCATTTCATATTGGCTGATTTGGTATTTCTAGAATATGCCTGTGTTTTTATTACTGTTTTGTTAATGTTGTAACAATATGGTAAAGTTAATAAAGCTGTTTTATAAACATATTTTATTTGTTACTACTAAAATATTTTGGATATTTTATATACAATTTCCAGATACTGGTCTTTTTTTTTCAAAAAGTACAGATTTTTGTGCATCAAAATGTTAGATTGGTTTTGTATAAACTATTAGGTAGTTATTTCAAAATTACATTAAATATTAATATACACCAGTTAGGTCGAAAATAATTATCTTAAACTTATTAAATTAATTCAGTTTTTAGTAGAATAACAATTAAACCACGTCATCATTCTACAGGCAGCGGGCCTAACTCTCTATGTAACGATTTACGTCATAGTGCAAAGAAAAAAAATCAAAAAGACTAGGCGTAAGCTACGTTGGAAAGACTCGTTTAGTTAATCTAAAGCATAAAACTCACCCCAAAAACTTTTTATTCAAATAGATTGTAGGTATCTTATAAGAGATATTTTCACTTTTGGAATTGATTCTCCGTCACCTTTTATAATAATTTAATAAAAATAAAAAACAGCCTGTTCATAATCTTAAAAAGTATATACATATGTCCCGAGATTCATGCGCCAGATAGGTAAAAAATTGAGTTAAAATTTGATTTTTGCCTGCAAAAATACTAATAAAGTGCATTTATTACAACAAAACGTTATTAAAAAAGTTGTTCAAAATGTTAAATTATGCTAGTGTACAAAATGCCAACAAGATTTATTACTTTAATAAATTTAGATAAATATAAAATAATTTATAGCATCTCTAGTGCAATTTTTCAACATGTCTGCGTCGTTTGAAAGGCTATTCAAATATACTATCTAATTTCAATCCAAAAAGTAAAAATTCAAGGTGTTATACCCAAAGAGCATTATCATTAGTTATCAATTTTTTTAAATGCATATTTAGCAATTAAGATCACATAAGCAGAACAGTATTACAAAAATGAAAAATATCTTGCTTTCTATAGAAGTTTGTTCACAAACTAATCTAAAATATTTAAAGAAGTATGCTGATTAAGACTTTCTTCAATCACACTGATAAGAAGTGGCTTACCAGACATTGTTTACCATGAATACTGAATTTTTTTATAGAAAACATGTTAAATTTTACTGATAAACTGTTAATCCGGCTTTCAAATTATAAATCCAGTTTTTAAACTATTTTTTTTTTAATAAAAATCTGGCCATTAACGTGTTGAATTCTACTTTGATAGTAGAATTTAACTGTTAACTTGACTTTATAATTTTATATTTGACATTTAAAACTGGAAATTTAGCTGTTAAAAGTCCGGCCTTTATAATACTATATTTTACTGGCAAATTGTTAATCCGGTCTTCAAATTATAAATTCAATTTTAAAAATTGTAAATTTAGTTTTTTCAACTGAAAATCCTTTACCAACGTATTAAATTCAATTTAAACTGTAGGGTCAACTCTCAAATTATAAAACTGTCCTTTAAAAATGTAAATCAAATCTTTCAAACTGAAAATTTGGCAATCAACGTGTAAAATTTTACTACTGAACTGTACACTAAGGTTCCAATTCTTCTTCTGTAATTATAATTAATTAACAAACCCGGCTTTTAAAAATGTAATTGCTGTTTTCAAGTAATAAATACGGCATTTAAAAGTGTAAATCCAGTCTTCAAAATGTTAAATTTAAATGCCAAAGTCTTAATCCGGCATACTATAAATTTGGTCTTAAAATTAAAAACTGCTAAAATGTTAATCGTTAATGTTCAAGTCTTCAAAAATGAAATCCTGGCTACCAACGTGTATATCGTACTGCCAAACTGTTAATCCTGACTATAAATTCTTATGTACAATTAATTATAAAGTCAATAGTTGAAACGTTATTCAGATTTTAGACGTTTTTTGACTGTCTTTGCAAGGTAAGTTTGTTAGGGTGGAACAAAGTGATGCATCCGGCGAAAGTCGCATATGAATAATGTTTGTTGCCTGTTTCAGCAAGGCAAGTTTGTTCCAATTGACTAATTGGTTGAAAGCATTTTTAATATCAATTAGGATTACCGCCACCTTAATAACGGCGCACAACTAAAATAGCTATGCGCGCGTTGAAAAAAGTCAAAAACATTAAAATATTTATAACTGTGTAAAATCCTGTTTATAAAATGTTGAAAACAACAAAATTTGGTTTTGAAACATTAAAACTTTGTCAGAAAATACCAAAGACATAAAATCTTAAAAATAGCAAATTTCATAAAATATCAAAATATTGTTAAAAAAAAATGTTCATAAATTGTTGAAAAGTGTAAAGTTCTATTAATAAAATCTAAATAACTATAAAATAAAGTCATAAAACACTAAAATCCAGCCATAAATTGTTGAAAAGTACTAAACTGTTTTCATAGAATGTCAAAAATAATAAAATACGGCCAAAAAGTATAAAAATATTGTCAAAAAACACTAAAATTTAGACATTACTTGTTAAAAAATGCAAAAATTATATCATAAAAAGTCAAAAATACCTAAATTCAGTCATAAAACATTAAAAAAAATGAGATATAATTAAAATCCGGACAAAAACAATTAAAAAGTTTTATTCATAAAATGTTAATAGCAAATTATTGATGAATAACATCAAAATCCATCATAAACTGTTAAACAAATTTTACAAAACCTCAAAAATAGCAAAATCTTGGTATGAATTCTCAAAATATTAAAAATCCAATCATAAATTGTTGAAAAGTGCAACATTTTAACTACTAAAATAGCAAAATCCAGTCAAGAAGTATAAAAATATGGTCAAAAAGTACCAAAATTTACCATAAACATTCTATTTACAAAAAGTCAAAAATAGCAAAATTATGTCATAAAGTATTAAAATATTTTTATATAGAAACAAAATCCGGCTAAAATTTGTTAAACAATGCAAAATTTACATTCACATTCAAATTGAGTATTTTTGACAGATAACATTTCAGATTAAGTATGTTTGTCCTAGATCGTGTATTTTTTGACAGATGCCATTTAAGATTAAGTAATTTTTGATTATAGAAATTGTTTTTCCGTTTTTTTGTTAAATTACAAAAAAAAAATTTAAAAAAATTTAAAAAAAATTAAATTCTATAAATTTTAACATAAAATTCTCTATCTTCTGTTCTAATCTAAAATCTATCTTGTCAGATTGAAGTTCTGGCGTTTTTTAGTTTAAACATTAGAGATTAATCATTTTTTCAAACCTTACATGCCAATATAGTTTAAGGATTTAAGGGTAGAAAAGTTAGAATCTTACTCTTTTTTTTTAAATCTGGTCACCCTGACCGGTCTAGGCCGGTAAGTACAACCTAACCTGGTATATAAATGCAACCGGTTCATAGTCACTTTTGTTGTTTTTTTAACGCCTTCTAAATTTAAAAAAATAATGGTAGTTTTATTAATTATGTGATATTTATCAACATGTACTATTATTATAGAATTTTATTTTAATTAATAAATTAATCAGTTTTTAAATCAAACTTTTATATATTTGGTAAATAAATTACTAATAACTTGCAATAAATTACTTCATAAATTTATTTAAATACAAATTACTTAAAAGTAAATATTGACACCTTATAGACGCAATAATGAGTAAATATAGCTACAAAGTGAATATTGGATACAATACTATATATATATATATATATATATATATATACATGAAAATACCTCTTCTATTTGCTAATTGATAAATAGTTTAATTCAAGCTCTAGTTTAGAAAGAAAATTGGTAGTAAGACAATAAATCATTTAAAAATTAATGCATAAATAATTCAATTACACTTTAAAAATTAAGCTTTTATATATACACAACCATTATAATAGTATATAAACTTCTACGTCAATGTTATCAAATATTTGCTATGTTGAAACTAATCTGGCTCTTTATAACGTATAATAAACTACAAAATGCAATTTCCTTATTATTATAAAAACATAATAAAATAAAATAAAATACTGTATAATATTCATCTATCAATAATTCATTACAAACCACATATAAATCCATCATTCCGCTTCACAGTGTCTAATCACCGATAGAATGTAAAATTATCATAAATTTCGCACGATACATAAATATCAACTTCAAAGTAGTAACAATAACAATACCATAACATTAAAATTCGATTATAAATAATTGAGAATCTTTTAGTTTCAATTACAAATTGACCCAATTTTCGGTAATCTGATGAAACTAAAGATGTTGAAAGCGAATTAATGTGCGAAAACTAATTATTTATTCAATTATAATAATTTCTATTAAATTGGCATGTTTTTTATTATATCTACAATTGATATTAATTTAGGTTAATGATTCAGAATTCCTCAAAATAATAATTTTATTTTTTTATTTTTAATTAAATTGTTGTCAAACAAGGTGATTTAGCTATAAAAACAAATATTAATATAAAGATAAATAAAAAATATTGATATTTGAAATCATATGTGTCAGTCATAACTATAATCAATGAAAATTCCAATTTACTGTAGATAAAAATTGTGAAATAACGGCTGTGTTTGTACCAAATTTTAATTTAATTTAAATTTTTTTAATTATTATTATTATTATTATTTAGTATAGATTTAAATTTGGAGCAATCAATATGATGTGTGTATTTAGTTTAAATTGTATACAAAAATCGCAAAACTTTTTATTTTAGTAACAAAGAGTATAAATATAATCAGAAACAAATGATTGACATATGAATAATTACTTTTTGTAATATACCAATATTTTATTATTAATTTATCATTAAGTTCGGGCGGTTCAAAAATCAGAACACAAAATATTTATTAAAACAATTTTAATAAAATTGACTGCCGTGTGAGAGCAAGCATTATCTTGCTGTAAACAAGATTCTGTAAACCATTAACATAATAGCATTAAAACTCTCTTGAAAATTCTTCCCTCTACAAAAATTAGATGAGGCCGACTAACATATGCGATAACTTCAAAGGTACGAAGCGGTATTATATTTTTTTCAATAGCATATTGAAAATTTTGAAGTTCACCCTGTCAATAACTCACTCTTATATCCAAGTCTACGTCTATTAAATGCACTTTTTGACCATCTAGACCAGCAGCGTACAACGACCAAAACCCTTTGATAAGTAGCACAACTCAAAATAACCAATAATACCATATCAAAATTTAAACTATAATGTTTTACTAATCAAAAATTACTTAATTTAATAATGTCGTTACAGTAAAAAAAATATCAGTTCTTCATAAAGATTAAGAAATTGAATTCATCAAACTCCGTTCAAATAGTTAATACATGTTTGGTGATTTGATTTTTTTAATGCAGTATACACTAAGTACAATTAGTAAGAGTGTTTTATTTTATAATATTAAATAATTGGTAAGTTTCATTAATATTTTAGTAAACAAAACTTTCACAAATATTGTATAATATTATAGAAAATCATCTTTTATTTACACAAATATATTAGTTATACCATCCTTATAATAATAATTTTATTATTAACTTTCCTATCGTCTTTCTATAAATCAATATAATAATTTAAGTTATTCATATAATATTTGATTTGCCAGTTAATTTTTCGACAGTAAATTTGAATTCGTTCTATTATTTATTTCAAAAAAGAAACTAATTTTAAGAAAATAAGGAAAAAGACTACGATCGATAGCCTTTCACCTCATTCTCACACTTGTATCTGAATATGAAATAAATATATTTACTACTAAGCAAGTTATCTATAACATAACTAAACATGTGAAGACTACTAAAAAAATACTATTTGTCAATAAGAAAATGTGTAAGAAGATATGGTATTACAAATCAATATTGTGTAATAAGAAGATGGATTCATGATTGGAAACCTTTCACAATTCAATTGTGTAATTTTTTAAGTATTGTGATCGTTATTTTTATAGTTTAGATAATAATTTCAACGCTATGTATTATCAAATCAATAATAGTTTCATGTTATAATTAAGTCTTCTAATATATTGAATAATATTTTATTACTATATTATGTAATATATAACTACTTTAGTAAGTAATCAAATAAAGTAAGTCAGAATTCATATTCTTTCTATATTTTTTAATTAAATAAATGATTGCAATCTTATGCAACTTATCTTTCTCCATCTGGCTTGTATTGAAACACGTATTCTAGTGTTTTAAGGTAGGCACCCTATTAGTGTCCTTGCATTTTATTAATTTATAAACATAATTTTCTCAATTTATACAATTGAGAATAATAATATTTGACTTTTTGCATTTAATATCTTATATTCCAAATTGTGTCCAAGTAATCATATTTATTTCAATTTAATTTGATTCATCTTGTTTTAATAGTAACAATACAACAAAACGTAAACTAACGAATCATTTTCTATACACATCATAAAACAATCTGAATATAATAGTTTCAAGAAAGTGAAGCGTGTGAATTGCGAAACAATTAAATGTTTAACAGCGTTTACCAGATGCACTCTTGCTGAATATAATTTGAAAGTACAAAAAACACTATTTAGTTAATCATATTATTATTCTATAAGTGAATCATTCAAGTTTTAATAATTACAAACCGATACGCACCAATACATTTGCCAAGATAAAAGATAAAAAGATAATCAATTATTTATATTCATTATAAAAGAAAAAGTAGTAGAACATAATTGTACTTATTAGGTATTACTCCCACAGACAAACACAAATATATATATATATTTAATACTTGATCATTAACTACTATATCTAAAATCAATATCATCCATTAAAAAGTAAGTTGGTAGATAATAATATATAATAAAAACAGAAAGATCTAAAAAAATATAATTTAATATATAACCGTATTTATTCTCTAAAAAAATAAGTCAATCAATTTTATTTCAACATAGCTACGTAATTTGATGGCAATTAATAAAATGCAGCATATACCTTATTTGTATTAAAATGTTGCATTCTGTTTAACAGCCGGTTATGATGGATGGATTATAAATGTACTTCCTGTTGTATATTATAACAATACATCAAAACAAGTTTTCTGTGTAGCAACTGTAGGTTGATAATAGTAGTTACACTATAACTTTATATTAAACAAGATATTCTTACTCTGACGCAAATTCATGTACTTTGCTATTATTCCGATGTCCTTGTGGAACTTAAAATAGTACCTAATATTTTTATTACTTTTATCAATCATTTTCATTCATAGTTCAATTCATATTTTAAAAATTGTAAGTAGTAGTATAATCATTTTCATTAAATAAAAATATAAAATTGGCAATATTTAATTAAACATGCTTTTTCATCTTCTGATCTTATAGTAAACAGTTCACTTTAAGTTTTTCTACTTAGTTCTAAATAACGGTTTTACTTGATACACGATAGAATAAAAAAAGTGTTTAAAATGTATTACTAATTACGTATTTGACACTACACATCTACACTACAACTAAAGCTTGAACAGTTTTAAAACATGTTTTATTTTTTATTGGTGGACCCTAAATGTGTACGCTATAACATATGTAGCATAGTCTAACAATTTTGGTTAAATTCTTATTTTGCAAATTTTTTTCTGGAGTACAAACTAAAATAATCGGTTGGTTTTACACTATTCAACTTCCAACAAAAACAACGACAGAAATCTGAAACAAACACACTTTCAGTCAAATTTCTAACCAAACATTGTATCATACTAGCAAAAAAAAATGATAAACTAAACACTTTCAAATTCTAGTTAACCTAACAATCAAAGTAATAATTTGATTTGCCAAAAAAAATTTGCCAACTTTTAGTTTTCGGCAATTATTAGGAATCCAATATCTTGCATGATTAGAATAGATTCAATCAGGTATCACACGTACATTATTAATTAATTCTTCATTGTCTTTCAGATAGCAAACGCAATAAGAAATTTGTAGTTTTGTTGTTATAAGTTGTAAAAAATAATTGCTTAGTAACCACAACCCATCATCTAACTAAGGAAATTAATCAAATCAAAACTAGTTTTTTAAAACCAGCTACTGGAGCTAAAGTCTGACACTAAAATCTACTCCTAAAACGTCTTAGGTTCAGTCAGTTGAAAATGCCTTTGATAAGATCTGGCACCAAAGTCTACTCCTGAAACTCTAATTCTCAGGTTCAATCCAAAATTAATAAAATTTATTTAAAGAGATTTTTGATAACTCTTCACAAGAACGTCTATTTAAATAGCGCTCAAATTCCATAGACGGGTACTGTAAAGTACCTAAAAATAAAGTTATACTGAAAATTAACTATCAGATTGAACATAACATCATTATTGAGTAAAGCCAAAATGGCAAGCAATCTACGTAAGGACAGCAACAAGTTGCAACTATTCAAAACAATCGTTCGCCTAATACTAACATACGCATGTTTAGCATAGGGTATGGCTGCTTCTTCTTATCTAAAAGAGATAAAATTATTTCAAAGTAAAACTCTGAGAAAAATTCTCAAACCACTTTACTACGTTTGTAATATTCAAATAATAGATAGATATCTACACTAAAATTAAAATAAGCACTAATAAGTCAATAATATGTTCATTTTACAGCTATTTTACACCAACCCGTAAGTCTTAAGACTTGTTTGAAGTGGGTTGGTGCAAAGCAAGTTTTAACTATCTTACCGTTCAATAATGAGAATACATAAAAAACATTCTAATATTAAATATTTAAATTTGTTAACAAAAATATTACGTAAGTTTAAACTTATTCGGTATGTTTTATTCAAATCTAAACTTCACATTTCATAATATTATCCAACAAATTAAAAAAATGTCGAAATTACATTACATTGTTCTCTACGTAGATGTGATAATTGTTGTATGTTTATATATCTACCATGTAGACATATATGTACACCCACACTACTAAATTTTATATCAAAACAAATAGTGATTCTAAATTGTACCATTCTAATCTGCTAAATAAATATCCTTTATATTCATGTTTCCACATTATTACATAAACAAAAAATATAAATTACGGTAAGCGCATGTAAATTTGTGTTACATTTCGAGCTCGTGCCATGCCCACTTCGGTTACAAACCAACGCCCATACCATTATATTTAAACAGCATGCTAAAATTTTACAATAAACCCAAGAATTTATACGACAATAGAAGCCTGTCAACGCTGCCCATTGTTTATAATTTTGTTATCGACGATGCTGTCCCATTGTTGTTTCCTTATTATGAATAGTCTATAAAAACTCAAAAAACAACAACAACGTGAGTTTCATTTGCGTAATTTAAATGTTCTATAAAGTACCTATGCAGTATTTGCAAATACATACGTAGGCCGACATAGCGCCTACATGACTATTTTTACAAATTAATAATGTCAATGTATTCCACACTATACAGTTATTATAAATGTATTTATAATCATGTAAAATGAAGGTCGTTTTAACATATAGGATAATATCACGTATGGCAATGACAATGGTATTGAAAAGTGCAAACACAATCTACAATAATCTTATGTGGGCTAAACCTAGTTGCATATTTAATACAGGAAATTGTTATAATTGTTTTAAAAAATGGCGCCTTGAGTTAGATTTGTTATACATTAATTGACCCAAATAAAATATCTCTGATGATACCTTACCTAACTATTGCCATTGTATTTATTAAATTATTAAGATAGCTATCTGATGTCGGCATCCGTAAATGGATTAATTAAATAAAATATAATTAATGAATGCCATCATTACACAATACGTTGATGATATATAACATAACCTTTAAATAATTAGTATGTTTCTCAATATTAAAAAAAATGCAATAATTTAAAAATCTATTTCGCATTGACAATAATTAATATTATCTTAGCCTTTACCCATATTTCACACATCCGTCCATGAACACCATTACTACTTCCGAAGACTCCACAAAATTTTACATTTTTTCACAATTTAAAAAAAAATATAGTAAAGCTTAAAATAAGTCTGTAAAAGTATCATAACAAACCAGTAACCCATTTTGAAACGTCTTAACCATATGTTTAATGAATAACCGTTAGTAGCTAGTAATGCATAGATAGTTTTAAAACATGCACGTATGTCGATGATATAAACGTTCTTGTGTTTGTAAATGGCAAATAAAAAAGATTAATTGAAAATTAAACAAAACTCTGATGTTATTTAGGTTACCAAGTCAGATATTTGTGTGTCTGACGAACGTGATCCATGAATAATAGACACTTCTATAAACATAATGATCATTAAAATAATATAACAAAAATTGATTGGCTTTTCCATTCAACATAATAACATTTTAATTTTATGTTGCATTGTATATGCTTACTATAAGTAGCATTAATAAACCAACCCAAAAAAATATTTGCACTTTCTAACTATTTGCACAATAGCGCGATATTTTCACAGTCAATTTGATTCAATTTCCAATATTTTTTAAACAAATACCGATTTCACATGCTTGCATATTAATTAATCTTTGTAGATATACAAAAACCACACCATAGTTTAAGATATATGATTATAATCTCTACATCTATATTTTCATACTCAAGAAGTTAAAAAATAATAATTATTGTCATGAGGTAAGGTATTAAAAACCACTTTACGCGCAATCATTTTGAATCCCATCAACTTCTTACGGAAGGATCGTTAGCAAACGTTAATTTCAAACGTCTTGTAAAAATCACCAAATACAGTAAATGCAAAAAAACGTTGATATTAATATGTAGACAATTTCAAAGCTATATAATTTCAGGTTGTAATAATACTGATGTCGGCTAAATAATAAATATTAGTAAACTAAAAAATATTTGTTTAATAGCATCTGTTCAGTAAAGTTCATTGTACCATTCAATTTATCAGACAACGAAGAACTACTAACACCTGCTAATGTAGAATATATTATTGTTTCTGCAGCTTTTAACCCTTCTTATATAATTATTACGTAACCATGAATGAGTTTTGTAGGTTCCGTTTTTCAACATTCTATATGTGTATTGTATATTGTGATTGGTAAGTTGGGTTTTAAATTAAACTAAAAGAATTATTTTATGATACAACAAAACTTATATTTTTGCAATTATTTGAATTAGTATTTAATCTATTTATACGTTGGTATAATATCAAGGCAATATTGGACTTAAAAGTACGTATTTAGAATTATCTATACATTATATTATATAATAAAAAACAACTAACTAAAGCAAATTGTTATAACACACCAATGCTTATTTAATTATTATTTTTACATTTTTATATAAGTAACAAAGCAGGTGTTACATTATCGACCTATTCTACTTTTAATTATTTATTTATATTCAAAAGAAATATTTGTTTTTATTTGTAAAATGTCTAAATTGTTGGTTTTGACTATAATAATGAATGTACTATATACATTGTTATTACGTATACGTACGGGTTTTCTATATATCAAAGTAAATTGACATTGAGATCCCTGAAGTACTTTAGAAGTGTATTATTATTCATAAATATATACAAGTATATTGGTATTGTTTAGCATTGAAACCATTAAAGTACTACACAACAGATAAAGATTAATCACCATAGATTAAAAAAACCTAAAAGGTATCTATAATAAAGTACATTATCCTTGATAGCATTGAGGTACTTCCTAACAGTGTTAGGTTATTCATACATAGACTGAAAATATAAATCTTGAGAATGTGTATAACAGTTTATTGTAAAATTAACTTTGATTATAGTTATTGTGGCACACTACTGTTTCAAGACATTTGCACATAGACCAAGAAGTGTAAATTGAGAGTGTGTAAAACAAAGTACATTAGCAATGCTTGGACATTAAGGTCTTAAAAGTACGTACATAGGCAAGAAGCAAGCCGTAGCAGTAACGTGCCAATGCAAGAAAAACAATATATTCCAAACAAACAGGAAAGTAAAAGTTAAAATCATTTTAAAATCAAAATTCAAAGTACCATTATTACCAAATATTAAACTAAACAACAAATTTATATCTAAATTGTTTTCTAGAAGTTTTAATCTTACATTATCTTCTTTGATGTTATTGACATAGTTTGAAAAATATTTAAAAAACTAAGATTTCTTAATAAATGTAAACAAGCTTTTACTTTTGTACATTTATTGCATATATAACTGATATACGTCCTAGTATTAAATATTGTTCCTAAGATAGAAAAGAGCATCTGAAACAACACTATTCTAAATTCTATTTAAAAACAAGTTATTTGAATCAAAGCCGATCCAAAATTGACTAATGATTTAGACACTTTTATCATTGGCGTTATATTAAAAACCTTTACATTTTCTATAAATATTTTTACAGACAATGTTCAAATAAAAAACAAGACATATTGCCATCTAAACAAATATTTGGTCGTAGTACAAAACTTGTTAAAAATTTTAACAAATATTCACTGACAGTATTTTATGTTGTTGTGACATATTAAGTAATTTAGATAACATATCTGGATTATAATATTTTAGATTTGAATGAGTTAGTTGATATAGATGGGAATATTATGCATATTATAAGTTAATATATAGACGGTATAAGCTCAAAAGACAACAATCAAAACACCAAATACTGCAGTAATAAAGAAACATTAATGTTAATATACAGAGAATTGAATTATCCAAGAAGCAAAAACACAAAAGCAGTTGTATTGTCCAAGAAATTGTGCAATTAAAAAATAGATTAAACGTTATGTGAAAAGTTGTTAATAAATATATTTTGAGATTAACGCTAGAGAATTGCCGGATTTAGTTGCCCCGTCCTGTTGTGGTGCCACTAGTAGTATTGTTATGGAAAAATATTAAATTCTATCACATCTACGAGAATATCAGTGAACCTTTCTCTCTAGAAAAATATTGACACGTACAGCGCCGTTTTTAAATTAAAAAAATTGGTTCTTATAGGACAAAACGCCAACCAACTCAATATCCAAACGATAAGATTTTAGTCATCACTTTTTTTATATGTTGAACTACATACAATATTCTATGTCTTCATGTTTTTAGATAAAGATTTAAAGTTAGTTAGTTAACGAGTAAAAAATTAACAAAGAACTAATTAAAAACGTTATTTTTTTTAAATTAATTGCAAAAAACGACTTATTGTATCAAATTTCTACAAATTTGAGAACACAGCTTGGACTTTCTTCTACAATGTGTGAAAATTTTATTCAACTATATTCAGGCGTTTTCTTGCTGAGTTGGATGCTGTGAACCCTTATAATAGCGCAACTATTCTCCCCCCTTAAAGTGTTTGTATCAAATTAATTACAATCAATTATTGACATAAATATTGTTTTCTGTCAACTGTTTGAGTTGAATTTATTGAGTTTATATGAAACAGTTTGGTAAAACCTTAGAGTGCATTCTCATTCATTTGAATTTTAAATTGTTTAGGTTGTGAGATTGATTATGAATGATTGTGAATAGGTAAAATATTTTGTTGGCATTAGTCTTAAATGATTAGCGTTTTTCATTTACTAGAGCCGTTAGCAATTATGAGCAAATTAAGATTTTACAAGTTTACTCAGTTTATGTCTTATGTCTTTGTAGTTGTATGTTGTTTAGAAAACTATTTAATATTTTTAAAATTAATAATTTTTTGTTGAAGCTGCAGATAAAATTTAGAATTTGTTGAGAACTCCTACGGTTGCAAGTTGATAGAATAAAAAATAGTAATCCGCAAAGTTGTGTGAACTTTGCTGAATGAAAAAAGTGATCTAATTTGCTACATGCAACTAACATAAGATTTATTTAAAAACAGTCTGAGTAAAAGTTGTTTTAAGTTTTAAGACGTAGCGTAGAGTTTTTTATTAGACATCATACTCTACTGTAGAGTAAAATTGGTAGTTTTTGTGTTTACGCTAGATTAAGGGTTATGAACTGTTCGTTGACAGTTTAGTATTCAAATTTGTGAAAACAACTGTATGTTGTAATGTACCCTATTGATGTGATTGTAAAAGCGCATTATTTGGATTTTATTTAGATGCTTATAGAATTTATTAAAAAATCCGGGAGATATGGAAGCTAACAAAATTTATGAAATTAAAAAAAATGGATTATTTATCCACTTATTTTGATTGGGAGCTATTTCTGGTTAAAGTACTGACATTTTATGTGATTTCAGGAAAATGATTTATAAAACATGTGAAGCAGTCTATCACTTATACCATTTGAAATTAGAGATTTGTCAATTTATTGTTCAATATTAATAACTTATTTAATTTTATTAGTTGACATATATATATTGGCAGCAAAAGGCAGTTATCAGAGTAGGTGAACGCTCAACCGAAGAAATAGAAATCCGGAGAGGAGTGAGACAGGGATGCATTCTGTCACCATTAATTTTTAATCTATACTCCAAAAAAATATTCGATGAGGCAGTTCAGCAGGCACAAGAAGGAATAGTAATTAATGGAGTAACACTTAACAACCTACGTTACGCGGATGATACTGTACTAATGGCAGATAGTCTCGAAGGACTTATACGACTTCTCCATAGCGTCACTGAAGCTTGCTCACTCTCCGGCTTAACGTTAAATACAAAAAAGACGAAGTACATGGTTATCAGCAAACAACTAATAATCGATACCGGTATTCAAGTCAACGGAATACAGCTGGAACGCGTTAAGAAATTCACCTACCTTGGGCACACGCTTGATGAACAATGGGATCATACTCTCGAAATCAGATGCCGCATAGAAAGAGCAAGAGCGGCGTTTAATCAGATGAAGAGAATACTGTGCGGGCATGACTTAAACCTGAGCCTCAGAATGCGGTTGGTGCGTTGTTATGTCTTTTCGGTTCTTCTTTACGGGGTTGAATCCTGGACTCTCACGGAAGCCGCACTCAAAAAACTACAAGTATTCGAAATGTGGGTGTACAGGCGTATGCTAAAAATCAGCTGGATGAACCACATACGTAACGAAGACGTGATGAGAAGGATGAACAAAGATCTAGAAGTAGTCCCAAACATCATAATAAGAAAATTACAATATTTCGGGCACGTCATGAGACATCCCGAAAAATACGGTATCCTACATTTAATAATGCAGGGTAAAATAAATAGTAAAAGAGGGCCCGGAAGGAGACGAACATCGTGGTTGAAAAACTTAAGACAATGGTTTGGAAAAACATCAACCGAACTCTTTCGCGCCGCTGTCAACAAAATTATTTTAGCTAACATGATAGCCAACGTCCGCTAAGCGGATACGGCACTTCAAGAAGAAAGAAGAAGAAGAAGTTGAAGTCAATATTGCAGCAGTTTTTTTCGGCAGATTTGATTCACTTTGGCTCCACCGTGAAGGTGGAGTTTGTTTGATTATGTATAGTATATCCAAAGATATATCGGCTTTATTCCTCTGACTTATCGGATTAACTCATTAGTAGTCTTCTTGGGGGTCCATTAAATGAGTAATTAACAATCACTCATCTTTTATACCTGCACTAAAGGAGTAAAACATTTTTTTCAAAAGAAAACAAAACATAGCCGTTTACAGAAAATGTAACAATAATTTTAATACATCCCCTGCTTTTATAGCATTTAGGAACATTTTTGTTTATTATTATTGTTAAGTACTCATTTAATAGACCAAAGAAACTATTAATGAGCTACTCCAAAAAGTCAAAGTAATAAAGCTGATATACATATCTTTGGGTACACTATACAATATCAATTATATTTATAAACACAACATTACTTCAAATTTGTTGTTGTAGTCATACATGCTGATAAGGTTGTAAAACGAAAACAATTGTCTAAGCTTGACTCTTATTAATTTATTTCATAAATAATACTTTGTTTATAAATTACATACTTTCTTATATAGCATAATAAATACCAAAATTTACAAATTATTTTATAACTTATAATGTCAAACAATATAACTTTGTCAATATATTGAAGGAAAACAAAACATGTTCTTATCTGATATTTGAATGTAACTAAAAATTAGTCAATAAATTAAGAGATGTAAAGTGAAAATTTAATCTGTACTTTATATTGACAAATGTAAAGACAACTTAAGTGTTGCCATTCACTAGACAGTTTAACTGCAGTTTAACAAAAAAAATTTAGTTTAAACTCAAATGCAGTTTATTTAGTGTTTTTTTAATTAACAAATTGTTATTTTGGTTTAATCCTTTTTAAATATAATAGTAAAAAAATACATCAATTATCAAATTATATGTAGAAACAGCAATAACGCTAAAGTTGCCGTTTTTGTTAAAATACTACAAATCAAGACAGCGGTCAGTATGGTCTTAAGTAAGATTGTTCTAAGACGAATCAAAAATTGTTACGTTTAGTAAGCAATTTTTGAGCTTATGTGCCAAAGTTATTTGTAAACTGCTGATCTTAAGATCTGGTTACGAACTAGCATCCGAGCTGGCTTAGCCAGTTACTGCAGTGCAGCTACTCGCACCGTGTGACCGCATCACACAAGCTACTGTCATGTGTTAGTCGGTCACATCCAAGTTGCTATAACATTTTTTGTTTCTACTCGCCTCTCGCAGTAGCTGTCCACTGTCAAGTCAACAACTAGTACTGTGTAACCACTCCTTTAGGTTTATAGATATACGAAATACAGTAAAATTTCAAAAGTGACGTGTTATACAGCGCAAGGTTATTGCTTGAGCTTTGGTCCTAAATAGTTGCCATTAAAAGAATACAAAAAGTGATAATATAGTAACTTAAACGCAGCCAGTTACATTGCCAATGTGCTGGAACTAGTTGCATTTCTATTTCTTCGAGGGTTGAAAAATCCCATTTTTCAATAAGATAACGCCCCTCCTCATTTTGCATTAACATTGTTGTCCTCCCATGGCTTGCTTGGCCGTCTGATTTGTCACCCATTGAACAAGACTAACTAATTTACCACACCCACTAAACGACTTGCAGCATATTTGGCTGCAGATTTGGAATGATATGCCGCTGGAAAAAACTGATCACTTGATGACTGTATGTCAAAAATATATTTCTGTTCATTTGTTTTCAAATTTTAATCTTGTTCCATCATAATAAGCACTTTGTAAAAATTTTATTACGATTAATCAACTTCTGTATGTTATGTTATAAAAGTCAGTTCACATTCAAAATCAAAATTAATAATTACAGTTTCAGAATTTAGAAATAAATCAACAAACATAGTATTTCAAACTAATTTTTCATTTAAGTTTTTGTTATTAATATCACAACTTTAAATATTCTTATAATAATAATAATAATAATAATAATAATGCTACAATATGAGTACTGTTACGGAAAGTTTTGAAAATGTAATCGTTATGCAAAATTAATGTATATTTTTTCATTAATTTTAAATTAGAAACTAATAGCCAATACATCGCCATTGAAACCCCACACAATTGACAACAACTAATAAAAAAAATTGTAACTGCAAGCTTTAGCTTTTAGCTTTTTACTTTTAGCATTTAGCCTTTAACCAAACCTAGCGTAACTAGAAATTTCACTGCCAATTTAAAAACGCACAAACCTGTTCAATTTTAAAACTAAAAAAACTACCATAGCTCAGTTTGGTATATAATAGCCACCATTAGAAAGACTGCCTTGCAATCAAACTACCACAAAACACTATTTGGCAAATGACTAAAATGCTATCAAAACAAAGCAACTAATAACTAGTAAAAAAAAGCTTACAAAATGTATAAAAAAAAATATATAGTAACAATCATAGTTTTTGATTTTTAACTCAATAAATTACAATTGCTACAAAAAACTAATTTAAAAATTAATTATTGCTTAACTATATTGTTACTTTTATCTTTTAATTTTGGTTTATCAGTCAAGTTATTTTTTTAAATAATACAAAATATATTAAGTAACCATATATTTCGATTTTGATTAAAATCTTCTTCAGTGGTGGTTAAAATAAAACTAAGAAAAATGAAATTAATATAAAATAATATAAAAAGATTAATACTTACAATTAAAACAAAAAAAATCTGTTTATGAGTCAAAAACAGATTATTTTTGAAAATGTTTTACATTAATAGAAATAAATTTAATATGAACTTTAGGACAGATATAAACAATCTAAATTCTATATACACTTTGTTATTGAATAAATATTTTTTATTATAAATTTTATATTAAATTGTGTATGTTCATTAAAATTTAAAAAATCTAGATACAATATCATGTATTTCAATTTTTGTTAAATATAAAATCAATCAAAAAAGACGTTTACATAATTATACAATTATAAAAGTTAAATACTTTATTTCTCATTTATCTTATTTTATATTAATTTCATTTTTTTTTTTTAGTTTTATTTTAACCACCATTGAAACAGATTTTAATCAAAATCGAAATATATAGTTACTATATATTTTGTATTATTTTTTTTTTAAATTTGACTGATAAACCAATTATAAAATAAAATTATAATAACAGTTAAAGAAAAAGAAATTAAAATATATTGTTACTATTCAAATACATAGTAGTTTTGACTAGTATGTTGAGAATTCTTTCTTACATAATTTCAATGCAACATTAGCAAATAAGGTAATGGTGTAACATATATAAATAAAATCCTTAGATAATTTCCACCTAACCCTATTAAATTTTCTACATCTAAATGAATAAGTTTAAAAATAATTTCATTACTGCATTCTCTATAATTTTATTGGTGTAATCAATAACATAACTTTTATCAAAATTTAAATACTGACTTCTTAAGTTGCTTGTTTATATAAGATGTACATCTTGAGGAACCCGATAAAATAAACTAGTATATTAACTACCAATTTTGTACAATCAAAGATAAAAAATATTTCAAAATAAAATTTTAAAACATTGTAAATCAAATTTTGTATTTATGTTATTTGAAGACCAAAGTTTGCCCGCGCCTGGTTAAACGTACTAAAATAAAAAATGCAGTAAAATAAAATTCTATGTAAATAGTTGGAATTTGTATTATTTACAATTTTTTTATGACAAAATAGAACTTGTATAAACATCAATCAAACATTTTAAATCAAAATAAATAAACTTTTGCATTAAATACAACTAAAATAATTATATATCAAAAGAGAGATCAGATTAATATACACATTAGAATTGACCAATACAAAAAAATACAATTAATAGTGACATAAAATTATAATAAATCATAATCATAATAATTTAACATCTGGACAGTTTCTAAAATGTATAAAATTAAAATATTATGTAAAACAATACAAAATATAATAAATGCAAAATCAACAATTTTGAAAAAGTAAAATAAAAAATGAACTTGCTATTTAAATTTTTTGTCCTGTTCAAATTTGCTACAAATTCTTTTAGTTTTTTGAATGTATTTTATTGAATTTTATACTATTCTTATTACTCAGCCATTGGGTAAATAAATATAATTACCTACGAAATCTGTAGGCATAATGTATAGAAGATTAATTTTTTTTTTAATTATACAGAACCTTATTATTTTTATTTAATTTAATAGTAATTTGCCGTTTTTATTAATAAATACAGATTCTTACAAATTCCAACTCATAATGTAACTGATAAATTCTAAATTAAGACAGCTTTTAGTTTAAGAACATTAATATCTTACTTATGATCTATTTTGTAAAAGTGTTGTTCACTCAGACAAAAGACTCTTAATCAATTAAAGAAGTGACGTTGGCGTACTTGAATATGTTTATTTATTTATTATTTGAAGATGCTGTTGTAGAAGTGGTTATAATAAAAAAATCTTTCCAGATATTTAAAAGTGTTTGACAATTAAATTAATACACCATTCTTCGAAGAACAATAATAAAGATTTAATAAGCAACAATTATATGATAAATTAAACAATTATATGTTTTATTGCTTTATATACAGTAGTTACGTTGTTAATACTAATAATATATTTTTCTGTTACTACATCAACATTATTAATACCAATAGCTTCAATTTCATTAACTGATCTCACAATCTCAAACTAATTATATAATCAAATCAATTACATTTATAATGATATAACTTTAATTCAACACAGCAAGATTATATAAAATTGATAAAGTAATCTAAAAATCGCCTTTATCTAAATCTTGATAATTTTAATTGACAATAGTTGAGAAATCAATAAATTCTTATATTTCTCTTGGTAGAGATATTTCGATTAAATAAGATAATTACTTTTATATCATTAGATTCTTATATCTTATAAAACACACTATCCAGCAGACCGCAGACGGACTATCAACACCTTAAAATAACATTAAGTTAATATCCATTTCAGAAAATAATGCATTACATAACTTGTATGGCATCACATGCACATATTTAAGCAACTAGAAAAATAATCTATTATAAAATTGTTAACAAATCTTGCGGAAGGAATAGGTAAGATATTTGACCCTCGGCCATCCAGGTCAACTGGCGCGACTACATGACGCAATGTAATGGCTAAAAATGTTGGAAGTTCATGCAGCGCACCAATGGCTCGGATAGATATCTGCACTCCAGAGAACCGGTCTCTTTATGGATAGTGCATTTGTTCCTTATGACTGATATGGTGAACTCATCCATGGAAACCATAAACTTTGCTATTTTCTACGCGCATTTATTAGAACGGGCGGATATCAAACAGTTAGTTGATTGCATACGAAATGTGCAGGGATTAATCATTGAAGACTGATATATAAACTCTTGAAAAAAGAAATAATAACTTCACATAGGGCGTTTATGAATAATATTTAGACATAGTGTTTAGTATTATAATGTGATGCATATGTAGCATATAAATTATCATTAATTTCATAACATACCTTACCATTCATGTATTTAAATGTTCTGTGTGGAATATATCATTTGCAGAAAGATGCCTAATAAATAATAATTCTAATATATTTCATATTTACATTCAACAACAATCGTACAAAGTTCATGTTTTCTATAAATATACCATAAAAATGTACAAGCAGGAGATAAATTATGTTCATAATTTGTCGATTTATTGAACATAACTTTTCGCATTTCAGTTAAGGTGAATCTACTACACATTAGGTAGACGCTATCCAAAATGTACATCTTTCTTTAATATATTCACTATAAAATTACCAATCTGATCAGATTTACTGAGCAATTCATTTTTTTTATGTTTTAAAATTATATTTCATATTATGCGCATACATATATACAATACATGTAAGATGCAGCTTATATGAACACACCTCAAACTACAAATGAATTACATTGCTCACCATACACATCCTTTATTATTATTCATATTAAGAAAGAAACAGACAAGTCTATTTTGTTATTTAAACTTTTGCGTAATATTTTATAAACCACCGGAACGAAATATATGCATTTGCATTATAACTCAACCTACCCAATGAACAGTTTTCTCTTTTTAAACAATATTTTATGTAAGATGTAAGTTTTTGAGATTTTTCTTTTGTATACAATATAAAAGCGAATCAAAATGATCTGGTTAGATTCTTTTTTCTGGTCAGAGAAAGTCCACTATTGACAGAAAGCGAATATTGTCTCGCGGTTTTACCAATAAAAAATTGATCAGTTCCGTTACTTATCCGCTTTTTGTAAAGAACGCTTAAACTGCATTTATTTCACCCACAATACACTTGAAATTTATGCACGGCTTGTATATGCATGAAGATTAATGATCTTTTATTCATCTGATTATGGCTTGGAATACAATTTCTCCTACGCTCTAGCTCTCGATTGCAAATGCATATACTTTATATGTATTGCACAAATGTAGTATTATATAATGAATCTGCTTTGTCGAATGTTAAGCTTATTGCTCAATTAGTGCACTGAATAAAATACTTTATTATTCAGATTTATTTAATATATAAAATCAAATTACGATCAAATATTTGCAATTATTAAGGTATCAGCCAACAAACATTGCGTAAGATTTCACGTTTTAGCAAGTGTCAAACCCATAATAATAAAGTAATTTAAATCACCATTATCCATAAAATGTTATTTGAATCAATAAAATATTAATGATATATAGAAACTACTCAGCATAATACATTATTAATATAATTGAATTTATTTGAATTCGTATGTTCTTAATTAGTTTTTGCTAATCTTTTAAAGCCCGCGGACTATAAAGTTAATTTCGCATTTTACGTCTCATAAATTTGGTCCTAATTAAAAGTATTTATTAATGTTATTTTGATTATTGTCAATGTTTCGACATTTTTATTGAATTATGTGTGATGTTCCTACGGTATTTCTTTTTATAGGTTCACTAGCTAAGTGACACAGTTGTAAAGACGTATCTGTGTTATTAGCTGCAATTTGTTAGCGGTTGCCAAGTAAATACTTTTCTGCTACGTATTAAAGCTAATAAAAAACAACCGTTTCGTTTATATTTGTTTCTAATCTCCGAGAATATGCTAGAAAGTGAATAATACACATAACTTAAAAAAAATATTTAACAATGCGTGTAATTAAAATGGCTTTGTATATATTACGTAAGTACATGTGAGTGCGTTTTTCGGAAGTAATGCCTTTGTGAGTATGTATATAGTGACTGATTATAATTTTAAATTCAAGCACTTGAAGATTCTTGTAGAATGTGGAAGTAACGTTTTTGTATGTACGTTCAAACATCAACACTGTATATATGTAGGATATTCCAGCAACAGTGACAGGAAATTATGGGGTTTCGTTTTAAACTGTAATTTGCCTAATTAATTTTGTGTTGTGTGTTCACCATTTAAATATTTCAGATGTATACTTATAGTAATTAGCTTAAAAAAGATGTGTAAAGAGAAAACTATGAAATAACATAAAATTAGCTGTGAATATATTATATACTACATACTACATTATAAGGTTGATTGCCGTTAATGTAAAATAATATAATCATTAAATTTATTACAATGCAATTGTTTCTAAAACACTCCAAAATATAGTTTAAATAGACATCACTATCTTCATTATTTATATATATTTTAAAATTATATTTATGTACATTATTTATACATATTTTACATCCAAATACTTAGCTTTAACAACGTATTAAAATAGTACATCATATATATATATATAAAAAAAATACTTTTTCTGTCTTATTGTCACAGTTTTCACCTAACTTAAAAATATTGATTTGCGCTTGTTGTCTATACCGTTCTCATCTATTGCTTTGTAGTTGTCTCGGTATTCATAGATAATCTATTGGTTAATTTAACTGATTTTACCATATTTAGCACTGACTAAAAAACTGCTATACTGTTGCCAAAATACCTGCACTAATTTTATTCAGATTTAAAGTAGAACGCGAGAAAGAAACATACACTAATCAAGAGTACATACACCATTGCACAAGATTGTTTACTAGGTACCGAAATTGAATAGACAATGACCAAACTCCACACAACTACGGTAACAAACTTTTTACATCTTAACAAAACATCCTTGCTTTTGCACATTATATATTTAAATCAACGCATATTAAAAACATTCAAAACTTTAGTAGTAAGTAAAGAATTAGATAAAATAAGTTGTTGTATGATACAGGGTTAAAAAGCGTTAAATTAAATAAACATCTACAAATCTAATACAACCTACAATACATAGTTCTAAATTAAAATGTATTAATGCAATATCTGCAAATCTAAAAATATTGTAAACATTTTTTGCAGTACTATTCGCCATGTGTGCAAAATCAGAAAATAAATATTGATTAATTTCGAATAGCCGTAATAACTAATAACAGTAAACCATTCTAACTCTTCACAACTCAAACAACCTATTGTAATGACGTGTTTGGCTATATAATATTTATTAAAGAGCAGAAAATCTTTGATTCATATTCATATTCATTTTTTATTTACCTCTAAATGTGTTTTTTTTAAGAAACTTTGTATAAAAATATGAAATAAATTTATTTACTACTAAATTTAAATAATGAAATATATAGAATTTCATCATTTATTAGATTAAACAAAAACTTATAATAACAGATAATGTATACCAAAAAAAAAGAAAAGTTCTTATCATTACTTTTAATATGTGTTAAACTTAAATGCTTGGGGTATCATGATTAAATCTAAGAATGTGTATTTTTTTACTAAAGAATTATAAATAATATCAACAAAACAGTTATAAAATAAATGTAAAGTTTTAACTAATATATTTAAAATAAATTGATTAAATAATTTTACTTCTTAGAAATATTATGATTGCCTCAAAATTCCATCATACTATCAAATTATCATTACTTATTAATTGATATATATCTAACACAAAAATTATAAATTAAAACTATTAACAGACTTAATCCAAAAATTTAAAGTGCCGTATAACATTGTAAATCAATTAAATTTAGTGCTATTTCATGATATCCACTTCTATAAGCATTATTCGTTATATCGAGAGTCCATAAATTACTCAAATAATTAAATCTCGTGATTCGATTGAAAACAGTTACTGTAATCATTAATTCCAATGATTCTAAACATTTTTTTATGTATTATTATTGAATATCATCTTCTATTTCATTTTAGTGTATATAAAATAAAAATTATAAGTTTTTGTAGGCATATTTAGTCTGATTAAGGTAGTGTTGAAAAAATATTTAAAAATCATGTGTAATTTAAATAAATTTTATTGACTGCTTTATTTCAGTTATAATGTTAGCGTCGGTATCATTAAAAATATCATTTTCATTAGTATAATATGTGAACTGGATCTTGAAAACAAGGACGATTGCAATTAAAGTCCAAATTATTGAAAGAGAATATATTTTCTTAATTAATAAAAAAACATGGACCAGTTTACCAATTATAATTATCCTCCAAAAACCTTACCTACTTCTTAACTACCCAACAACTAATAATTAATAACTCACCCATGATTTTTTAATTTTTTAAAACCAACCGATTTTGCAATTAAATCAATTAAATAATTGTATGTGAAAATACATTACTTACAATATTTTCAAGGAAATAGTAATTAGTTTTAAAACTTGACTGATTAGAAAATAAATAACATATTTTTAAACATCCGCAAACAAACAGATACATATCAACAAAAAAATAAATAATTATAATGTTCGTCAAGTACGTGCTTTCACGCAAGATGAAAAATAATTTGTACATTAAGAAAATTTTTAATTATTATACTTGCATTAAGTATGATGAGCTGTGAAAATATTTAAAACAGAGGTCTAATTTAAATGCGTATAATCGTGAAGATGTTATTATTTTTTTCTCATTGACTTTCACAAAATGCAAAAATGACTTTGACATTAGCACGGGTTGAATATATAGTATTTTTATGAGAATATTTCTTACTTTCATTAATTCTCTCATGGTACACTTAAATCTTAATCACTTTTTCATTAAAATAAGTATATGAAATGAATGACTATAGTGAAATTAAAAGTGTGTGTATGAAGTAGAACAAAAAACATTCACAGTTCAAAATTCTTTCAAAGCAATTGTGTGGAAAATAAACTATTTAAATATTTTGTGGTTCTTTATTTATTATACAACCAGTTTCATTTTTTATAGAAGTGAAACTTTTATTATTTCATGTAATACTTAATAAATACTATAAACCCATTTTTATTCATACGTTCATTGTTTTATTAAAATTAACGTTTATATCCTTTTCAGTAAATTTAATTATTTCTAACATTAAATATCATTTGCTTGCATTATATCCAATTACACGCATGTCATTCGATATGTAATAAAATATCATAGATATAATCATCATATATTGTTAAAGGTAAATTAATTTTACAGGGGTGTTGTATAAATTAATGGTGTATAAATCGCCATCTAGAAATCGACATGTAAACTCAGCATACTTACATCCTCGTAGGTAGGTATGCAATAAAAACATCTAATCATCTTCGTGTTCATGTACAATAAGTTACATTTGAAGAAAACTAATTTATTTCCAGCGTTCATTTATAACTTGCATGAGAATCTTATTTTCAAAAGCTAATGTAAAATTTATTATAAAATAAAAAATAGTATCTAACTTACTTCAGCAATAATCACAATATTACTTTATTTTTTATTTTAATACATAACTATAAAAAAAAATCAGTACAATAGCTTTTTTCCACTTTTCGTTGCTTATTTTATTACTTAGTCTTCATATACTAATAATTTACTTACTTACTAATCTGGTAAATAAAACTTTTTTTTAATTGCATTAAAAGTAGAACAGTTTTTATTGTAGCTATGGAAATTTATAAATATTAGAAATATAAGTGACTTATTGCGTAATGCAAACACCATAAGAAGCATAAAATTTACGTTTTCCAAATAAAGTGTAAACTGTTTTATAAATACAAACAAAATCTCTGAATTAATATTTGCTTACTTATGCTCAGTCTTAAAGCTGATGTTACATAATGAGGTCACCGTTATATTTGAATAAGCGAGCAAGCGACAAACCCAAAAAGTGAACTCGTGAATCCCTCTGCACATTCGAATATAATCAGATCGAATAGTTTTGTAAAACTGATTATTAATTTAATTTAATAAATTTCCTATTGATTATTATTGAATTAATTTAATTTATCAAAAAAATATTTAGTTGAAAACTTGATTTAGTGCATTACATATGAATTAATATGTCGCGTTTTTTACCATAATATATATTTGATGAGGATTTTTTAATAAACTAATCGTAAAGTACTACAGTTTAGTAATTCTGCAACAATAATATTTTTTTGTGCTTATCAGTTAATCTCATAACAAATAGTGTACAACGTACTTTTTGAGTATATTTTATATAATATTTAATTAATAAATGTTCTTTTTCAACCTTAAAAATTTTAAAAGTTAATAATTTTTAAATACTGGTATAAAATTGTAACTGTTGCTAGGTTATACCTTTAATCTTAGACTTAAAAATACTTTAATACTAGAGCTAATACTGAAATAAATGTTAAAATTAAATTGTTCTCACGTTTTCATATTTCATTAACAATTCAATTTAACATATAGTTAATACTTCAGTCTTAAACTTATTTAGAATATATTTGTTCAATATTCGATATTTTTATTTCTAACAGCTATTAAAACTTAATTGTTATACTAATAGTGTCACTGTCATACATCTTTGATTTGATTTTACTGCTTCGGGTACTAGGTTTTTCCAAATGTTGTATTTTTGTTGTTATATTTTTTTAAAAAAAAAATTTTCTGATTATTTCGTAGCAAAAAGCGCGTCATTTCCAACCTCTATGTCTTTTAAGGTTGTGCGTATACAGTGTCATAATATTTATTTGTATTTTTTAAATTTAAAAACTTTACCACTTTTTGTGCAACACCACTAATTTTGTAAATTTTGATTAACCATAACTTTTCTACTTTGATATTTGACAAAAAAACGCTAGAGTAACAAATAATTGCTAAGATATATTACTACTACATTGGCAGTTCTATGATGTAAAATAATAACACAATATCTTTATTTTTAACACAACTTCAAAATAGCCAACTTTTTACACTAAACACTAAAATTTACATTAACACATACTTGTTGAAAATACTAATATATTTTAAATAATTTAGAAACTTTCTTTCGTCAGACGTTAAACATTTATTGTGTTATAATCTCCAAAGTATTCCATTTTAATATTTTAATAATATTATTTTCAAAAGTTACAAAAAAATACATTGAGAAATATATCAAATCCTTATCGGTTTTGATATATAGTAAATAAATAATATTAGTATATTTAGACTAGACGTCAAGGAGATCAGCTGACGTAAATACCGTTTTAAATCAAGAAAAAAAATCTGTCAGAATCAATTGTATACGTTTTTTTACACATACTTATTTATTTCCATCACGCATCCCTCAATTTTGCCAAAGAATTAGTTAAAAACCGTTTTTTTTGCTAATATTTTAGTTCTAGATGATCAAACGACAAATAATGCAAATATCAAAATTTGATACGGATTTGGTACGTTCGAAAATATTATAAAGCTAACAGCACCATTGTCGTCAGCGGAGACCCTACCAATAAATTTGAAAAAAGCACAAAATTTGTTGAGCATTATCATCAAGCTCAAAAAATCATTTCGGTAAACGTAAACTTTGATAAATCCATTACAGCGACATTGCCATATAAAAAGTATGTATCAAATGAACAAAATAAAAATCGGTTCATTTCTATATTACGTATTACGAGAAGCTTACAAATGCAAATTATCTTGTTAAACAAGTTGCTGAAGTTGCAGCTGCAGATGCTGACTTTCTATCATTAACTTAGCAATAAAATTATTACCTAGTTACGCTTTCGTAATAATTGTTGGCAAAAACATTGGTCTTTTAATTATTATAACAAAATTAGCTGCACTTCACAAACATCTATTTTATAAAACTAATCAAACGGAAATCAAAAGAACTAATTTATTCTTCTAACAGTTTTAATTATCCAAAAGAAACTGCGGGTATTTTTTTCATTTCTTTAAAGCAGTAGATGTGACACAATTTCTGTATTTGATTACAAAACATTGCAAAATGTTTAAGAAACTATAATTCTTAAACTAATTTTATAGATATAGCAAGCTTAAAACTTAATTTAGCTATTTACGGAGCAAAATCCGATAAGAATTTTTTAAATAAATTTAGCGTTTTGTCAAGTCAGTAATAAAACATAACTGCAAGCTTGCATTGCTGTCTCTTACTGAGTCTGCTGGACGGCAACATTCTTTTAGAACCAATTTTAATTTTTTCATTTCAATTCAATAATAATACAGTAATACCAAGATTGAGGTTGAATAAAACACATGTTGGTTGTTGATTTATTTCTACCAAATAAAATATATGCTTCACAAGAACACTTAAAAAACTGTACAAACTAGACTATAAAGTTTCATCATTTGTTCGAGATAACTAAGTCAATTTTGTACAAACGTTGAAATCTAGACGGCTTAGACCTAACTAAAGAAAACAATAGTTCATTTTTTTTGTCACGCGGCTAAGCTGAAAAAGAGTTGATAACAATACTTAACACAGTAAAGTTGAAAACAAAGACTTTTTTGGACCGTCAACTTCAAAATAAGAGGTTTGGCTATTAAATAACATGACTGCGATTGCAGAAGGCGTGCTAGAGGGGTAAAGGAAAAAAAATGCAGCGTTAGATAGCGTGTCTGCTATTCCAGTACAAAAATATTTTTTTTTATCTCTGTAGTAGTATTTTTTCTATAGAAAAAGCACCAAAAATGACTAACGCCAAGTCGACCTGTCTCTGTTTCAACTCTGCAAACGGTGACCAAAATCAATTGTGATGACTGAATAAATTCCAGAAGATCAAACTGTAAACCAAACTTACTAATTGAAAGTTTTGGCAACACTGCGAATGCAAATTCGTAAGAAACGGCCGGAGTTGTGGAAAAGCGCTCTGTCTGTGAAGCGTTATTTAGCCGCTAGAAGCACTTCAATGCTTAAACACGCATCGTACTTGCTTGATTTAGCACCCTGTGACTTTTTTCTTTTTTAAAGATCAAGTCTGCCTTAAAAGGAACCGGGTTGGAGTCGATAGAAGAGGTGAAAAGAAAATCGGCGGATCTCATAAAGCTCTTACAAAAGAAGACTTCTAGCATTACTTTAATCAATAAAAAAGAATTTAATAATGATTAAAAAAAAACTATCTTCTTGGATGAAGCGCATTTCAAACTTTATGAAAGAGAATTGTCCCACTTGAAAAGCAGAAAATTAAAGAGTGATCTTTCAACGTCTCACGCATCCACCACAAACTACTGTTTAGTGCGCATTTTGAAATGGCGGAGTGATTGGACCGTTTTTTTTTTCAATATGCGGTTGTTAATGCAAACACCGTCAACGGCGATTGATACAGTAAAATAATATACAACTTCTTCTGGCCTCAAACTACTGAAATAAATTTCAAAAACTTGTGGTTTTAACAGGATGGCGCAACCTGCCACACAATAAACAAAACAATAAAATTGTTGCAGACAATTTGAAAAAAAAGTTATCTCGCACCGCGGCAATGTGAATTGGCCACCAGGATCATGCAATTTGACGACGTTAGATTATTTTCTTTGAAGTATTTTAAACGTAAAGAGTATGCCAATAAACCAAGAATACCTGAATTGAAAGACAATATTCCACGCGCTATTGATAAAATTGAGCCGACACTATGGAAAAAATCATCAAAAATTTTGTCAAAAAAACTAACGAGTGCCAGCGGTCACGAGGCTGATATATGTCTGATATTGTGTTCAATACATAACCTCCATGTCTACACTCTTTATTACAATAAAAACATCAAATTTTTTTAAATAAACATTGCGTTTTTTTTTTATTTCAAAACAAGCGGTCTTAATAAGACAACCTATATCTAAAAGTTGAACTTTCAAATAAACTCCGACAAAGATATAAATTTGTCTACAAAATGTTTATGGTTTGCAGAAATTAAAATTAGATAAACTTATTTTCTAAAAACGTTCTTCTGGCTTATATGGGTAAAATGACTAACAATCTAAAACCATTTACTGTTTAAAATGTATATTCCATGCTACGCAATACCGTTCACATAACGTAGATATTTCAAAACACGTTAAAATCAAAACATTTTTAAAAGAAAAATCAACAATGTTTTAAAGCAGAAAATCTTAAGTATTAACAACACAACTTAGCATACACGGCGCTTGTTATTAAAAGGTATAAAAATAAATAACGTCCAAGCCTTATTTTAGTTTGCGTAATGGTTTTTTACGCAAAAAATAATGTTTAATTAACACACAAAATTCACATTTTTCTATGTTTGCAAAAATACGTCTGGTTTCAATGGCTGTCAAAACTAAACTAAATGACAGATCTGTCTGAAAATTTTAATTTGGCCTAGTGACAGATGGTATTGACAAATGACAGCTGGGATTTGTGTTTTTGGCGCCCTTTGTGGCAATTTTACCAGACTTCTCACTCCGCCCTTGTAAGAAACAATAAATTTGAATACGTCCCAAAGCCAATTGGTGGATGGAAGTCAGGCGCAATAGCAGAACTATATTCTTAATATGACTTGATAAATAATAAAATATAAAAAATACACAAAATATTCCAATCTTAAGAAAATACAGCAAACACTGCAAATATTGTTGAAACTGCAGTTACAAGTGCCTACCTAGTCCTAATCACGCCCTTTCTTTTTAAGGTAGGCAATCAAGGTGTCTAGCACACCGAGCCACAGAAACATGTGTATGGTATGTTTAGATATATGTATGATCCATTTGAAAACAACATTACCGCTCTGCATCACTATGTTGAGAACACTCATCCAACTCGTAATCAGAGCGACCATTGCTTAACTTTTGTTTACGTTGTTAATCATACATGTCCTTTCTGCCATACTGCCAAATTACAAGTAATGGCCATTTATTTGACTATGCCAACACACTATCAAATTTGCCGGTAGCAACAACAAAAATCAACAATGTTAATAACACAAACGTAACTAATTATAATAATTGTTTGTTTTTAACATTTATACAAAAAACGAATCAAGTTTATTAATCTAATAATTTGTAACATTTACTATCGTAGAAAATTGCATTTACTACTGTTCGTAGACGCTAGCACGACTTAAAAAATATTTTCCTTTGTATATATTTATTGACCAAAAGCTAGTTGTGTAAAAACATTTGTGAGGAGTAAGGACACATTTTTTTAATTAAATGCATTTATTACTTATGAATAAACTAACACAACATATCTATTTTTATATTTTCTAAATGTTAACCAAACCCGTTTTGCATCAAGGTCCTATAATATTATTTGCCGATATATTTTCAAATCGACTACTGGCGCATATAATTTAAAACTAAATTAGCATACTATGCTGTGCTTCCTGAACTTGATTTAATCTATATTAACATTCTTCATAATTATAGATTGTGTTATATATTTAGTTTCATAATTATTTATTATTATTTAATATAATATAAAAAAAATGACAGTTAACAGCTCCATAACCAACAAATCCTGTTTTATTTTTTCTCAAATTAAATAATATAAAGAATATTAACAAAAACTATCATTAGTATGAACCAGTTGCTTTAACAATAATCCCAGTTTATAATAAAATTATTAAATTTACAAGTATTAATTAATAAAATAAACAATCCAGGTCAATTAATCCATTAATTATGCCAATAATTAAGAGAATGATATAATAAAATAATCACAGCAGTAAAATTTAAAAAAAACTCGTATCAATAAATGTTTATTAATCAAATCAACAACCGTCATTACTATTTGTGCCAAGTGTATTTGTATATAGAATGGTTTAATGAAGCGTTTCAAATTTGCAAATGAAAGGAGCAAAAATGACATGTAAAACTAATCCTATCAAAACGGTTATAAAAATAAAAAGTGGTCGTTGATTGTGTGATTTCAAGGTTAACAGGCAATCGTATAATGACATTGTGAATGTTCAATATCATTTAGTTAACAATATTTTATCATATACTTAAAACATATGAGAAATCTTAAAAAAAAACAATTAAGTTTTATATTTTTATAATTGAAATAATTACATTTAATTGTATGTAAATATCTAAGCTCTTGACACAAAAACAATTTTTTAATTAAATAATAATTCTGCAGTTATAAAATATTTTTATTTAATAAATTGGAATAGATCATACAGGGTGTACGGAATTGATAATTTAATAAATTACTAATATTAAAAATTATAAAAATGTATATTATATGTAGAGTACAAAATATTTTCCATAACCATAATTTGAATTTAAAAAATAGATACAAAATAAAAGACAATAATTCAATTGCAATTCTATAACTAAAAACAACAATATAAACTATTTGTAACACTTAAAAGTTAAAATTTAATAAATACTGCATTTTACATTGAAGAGTACAGTTATCTCAAAATGTTTTAAACGCAATTTAGATAGTTTTTGGGCATTGGGCAATAACAGTAACAGACCGACAATAAACACTTTGAGCTTGTTCTTAAACTAAGATTAATTTTTAACGTTTCTCAAAACCAATAATATAAAACAATTTTACTTATGTATACGTTTAACCAATCCAGTCATTATAATAATGGTGACCTAATATTATATACTACTTTATTAGGACAATATTACTCAATTTGCTTGTAGTTTCTGGCATTCAATTTATGACTAGTTAATTCGGAACACCCTGTATATCAAAATTAGCATTAATTTAAACCAAAGTTAAAAATTGGAAATTATATAAAACAGTTTCATTAAGTTCTAAATTCAATAAATAACAAAAAAAAATGGCTCAATTATTTAATAAAATCTTTCGTTTTGTTTTGGAAAATAAAATTACATTTTTATCATAATTAATCATGTATATTCAAAGTTTTTTCTACGACAATCATTTGAGATTGTTATTAGATAAGATTATCATAAATTATATTTATAATATATTTTTAAGGAAACTAGTAATTATTCCATTATAATTATATGGTTATTATGTGACATTTGATTTTATATAGTGATGATATATTATTAAAATACCGATGTCACGGAAAACATGAAAGTAATGCTTTTTATTTTGTGTAAGGAATGTGCAATGACATCAAATAGGTCTAGGCTGTATATTTTATTTTATATTTTTTCAGTTTTATTAATTCCTAATTTATCCCAAAATATAACAATCAAGCAATTAAACAATTATATTTTTAAGACAACAAAGTAAAAATTAAGATATTTTAATAAATATATCATATAATATGAAGTAAATAATTCAAATTTTATTTAAAATATGCGACTGCAATTTATTCCAACTTACCCTATTCAAATAGAAGTTACAACTTCACTACACCACACCAACTCTGTAAACAAAAAAATATATAATTAAAAAAAGCAAATATTATAATATTATCACGCATGAATATATGATATAATATCTCATATAATCACAGTTCCACTAGAATAATTCTTAAGATAATAATTTTGCTAGATCTGCCTAGATCGGAACGGCATTATCATTAGAGCGTAATAATTCGAGATGACACCTCACAAAGACCGAGAAATAAGCAAATGAAGCTAGTAGACAAAGAGGCTTTAGCGAAGTATCCAAGAGTTTATTCACCTCCGACAGTTCAGCAGACACTATACCAGGCCATATTGAACATTGTAACACTTTAAATGGTCCAACAAACTCTACTTTACAAATGGCAATGTTATTGGAAAAGATCTATTAAAAACCTAACGTAATTAATAATGTTTCAAACAGTTAACAGTTTCCTATTGTCATTTTAGAAATTGATAGACAATACATTTTTTATTTATAAGATGCGTTATTAATCCAATTAAATAATGAAATAATATAGCGGTTATTAGTTACGTGTGATAATTAACAGAATGTAGGCTCCTAAGACAACAGATATTAGTTTAATACTTAATATTATGGGAACATGCAACAATGCCATTATGTAACAAACACATGCATATAAATACTATTATAGTATTGTCTAAATTTGTATAAATATAGCATAATGGAGACGTCCGTTAAGGATGCATAACAGCATACCTATTATAGCATTTATGTGCGGAATGCTGTGGCATAAATATGACCTGAAGGTAACACGCAAAATTTATTTTACATTCATTAAATCATGTCGTTTGAAGATGCATCTTCTTTGGTATTTTAGAATTAACATAAAAGAGTACCGCTAAGTTCAACTTTCCTATAAAGAATACAACAATACCATCCTCGGTTAAAGATACTCGGCGTTTATATGGGCAATTTAGTATTGTTGTTCGTATTAATTGTATATCCCTCTATACACCTCGGGATAACTAAAGAAAACATTATTATAGCTAATATGTAATTTTAAATTCTAATATTAAAAATGTCAATGGTATAAACTAAAATATTTATATCAACAGGATATAAACAATAACCTCAGGCTTTCATCAGACATGTTAATTAATTAAATTTTGAAAACTACTCAAGTATACCTGGTAATAATAAGATGCTTTAAAATCTAATTAAATATAGGCAGCATTTTCTTTTATCCCAAGCCCATAATTATCATATTTATGTGTCATGCTTTGGTGGTTAATTAGTGCTACTTGTGTTTTAAATATAACCTTGTGCAAGAGGCTTGACTTAATTTATGGACATTGTCGTATTAAAAGAATACAAAATATTTACAATTCTAATGTAATATAAGTTGACGATTATGACTGGGTGTATATAATAAAAATAAAATCATTTTTAGATTATGCTGATTAACATATGCTTGCTGAAGTTGGGTGTGTTTCCATTTACCCGTAAACGGATTTTTTTTATAAATGATCCATATGGCATTTAAAATTGTAAGGTTATACATTCTTTTGTTGGATCTTGTCTCAGTCTGGTGTGACTCAAGACTCGAAATTCCTGCTTCTATAATATCATTTAGTACACACCTTTGGTTTGTTCTTAAAGGATAGGTTCAACATCATGAACACCAAGATTTTAATTTTTAAATTAACTTATAATAACCATAACAAAAATGTATATAAGATAGCATAGTGCATTTCAAAATAACTATTTTAAACTTTTATATATTTTTATCATGTATTTTATTAAATAATATTTTAATCGTCATAAAATGTTCTAGCATGTAGTAATGTACGTTTATTTGTTTTAAGTTACCTTAGATTTATTATATAACTCTATCCGTGGCTATAGAATAATGGCTTAATTAAAACACCAAAATACATGATAATTGAGCATTGTAAAAAAACTCATAATATTGAAATTAAATTATAGCTGTCATTATTGAAATCAGTAAAATAATTGTAGTTTTGCCTTTATTAGAGAGCCTTGTAAGATCCCATTCTCATACTAAATAAATATTTTGTTATTTGAAACTTTTTTGCAATTGCAAATACCGAGTAGTAAAAGTTTATTCTAATAAACTATAAAATGGCAATTTAATGTTGTTGATCTAAACAAACAAAAACTATTAATTAAATAATAAAGAAATCTATATATGTTAAAAGTGAGTTAAGTAAATTCCCACCTCACAATAAACCTCCCCTATTAAATTGTTGCAGAAATCACGTTGTTGCCCAAAACTAGCCTGGTTACCCTTATTCAATTTTAAGAATTACCAGGCACACTTGGGTACAAATTTGCTGCACTATCTTTGAAAAACTCACAAATTAAAAATTAAAAACCTAAAAAATACTGTGTTAACTTAAAAATAAATTTGTAAAAGAACTTTAAACATAGTCGAAAAGAAAAATCTAAAGCTAACATAGTTTAGAAAAACGTTCACAAGTTTTATTAGTGTGCAGAACATTTAACAATTAGCTGGTGCTTGCCAAAGTGAGCTGTGCAACACATATTGTTCACCTTATATTCACTCGGCAGATGTAATGTAGTCTCTAAGTACTACAAACATACGCGGCATATGAGGTCTGTCTTTATCCCCATTCTATGCATGTGCTATTTTAGTCCGGTTATCAGTTCTGTAAGCCTTCATTGTATAATTTGTAAGAAATTATCTTGTGTGTTTCATCAGTTTTTCCACAAATTGCTAATATTCACTATATGTTTGCTTTAGATTATATTATCTTTTCTGATTTCGTATGTGATCCTAAAATGTTTTTGATTTTCCTCTTTGGGCAAATTAATCCGTTTTGAGGTTTCCTTCTATACCCTAGTATTTATTGCCAAAGCTGTTTAAGCAAGCCATAACTAGTTTACATTTTATCTTTATCAAACGTACTGCCTAGCTACCGAACGTAATAGTTATTGATATATTACAGTATAGTTCCAACTCAATCTAGTTTCGGACAACCAATCAATAGCAGCAACCTCCACTTTCCTCTGTTTTTACTTTTGTATATACCAATTTTGGTGCCATTTTAGTCTTTGGTCCCATCTTTATACTAGATCGTTTCTTTGACTATGCCCGGGTATCATTTGTTTGTCCATTTGTCTCGCTGCGGTATTGTCACATCAAATATTTGTTTTAATCTTACTTTATCATTAAATTTTCTTCTTCTTAAAACACATTTGTTGTTCTCGGTCTATATGGATTATGTGATCACTTTAAATATACCGCCTTTTTAAAACTGTCCAATATACTATTTGTTTTGACAGATCAACTTTGACATCTGTCAAGCAAATATATGAAAACATATGTAGTATAGTGGACAATTTAAAAAAAAACGGCGTATTTAAAGTGATTACATAATCCCATTCATTTATAAACTCCCTGTATTTGTATTATGTACGCTTCTGTGTTGCCTCATCCATTAAAACTAAGTGTAGTAGTATTAGTAATAGTGAGAGTAAAGCTGATGTGAGCATTGTTCTCATTTTGAGTATGGGTTTTATACAACATATGTAATAATGAATCTGATCACCATTGTATATAGCCGTATACTATAGTCATATAGCAAATAAACATTACTGAGTAATAATATATCTTGTTTTGTCTGGGTGTTTTATTGATTTCAGATATTAGCAACTAACATAGCAATTTTAACTTTATTTGCTGTTAGGCTAAACAGTTCTATAAAGCTCAAACCAATCTAATCCCTAAAATTTTCAGTAAGAACTGACACCTTCTTTCTAGTTCTTTCATTGCTTTTTTTTATTTTAGATAATATGTTGTAACATACGGTATTTATCATTCTTCATTACGTGCCCAAAGTATTCCAGCTCTATTTTTTCACAACGTTGATAATTGTTTAGTACATTCCTATTGTTAGAAACTTTTCGATTGAAACATGTTACGTCTATAATATTTTACATGACATTTTAAATACATTTAGAATATCCTTGTACGCTTCTACGCCGTACCGTGACATTTTGTTAATCTTCACGTTGCTGAATAAAGTTTTTGCTTTTTTACCATTTTTGTTTTGTTTTAATTATTCTTAAAAAATATGTTTACACCATTTTGACTTTTTCTATATTTTGTTTATGTTACATTTAGGCCATAATGTTTCAAATATTGAATTCAAAGTGCTGTAGAGTTTCAATAATAACGATGTTTTATTTTTAATCTTCCATTATTTTTTATCAATCTCTTTTTCAAGCGTCATAATTTCCAAGTACAAGTTCTCCTCTTTGTTTTTAGTTCTCTTCTAACTTACTGATGTTATTTGTATTAATTATTTCTATTTGTTTCAATAGACTTTAGCAATATAAACACTATAGCCCATATTGCACTAAGTTGTCTTAGTCTCACATCTTTCATATAAGCTAGATTTATTACTTTTAGGCAAATTTTTGTTATGGGATTTGTAAACCTAAGTAGAGGCTGTTATAGCCTTGTTTTTGTTTTCTTTTACACCGTTTAGTTTTAATTGGTATAATACACTAAACACTAACACATATTAATTGGATGTGTGACTCATCTGAAACTCATCATCGTAAGATTTCTCTTGGACCAACTATGTTCGGGACAGCAAATGTAAGCTCCAGCCTATTTAATACTACATTTATAAAAACATCTTAATAATACAATAGAAAACAAGTCACAAACTAGAAATACTAACAGGCCGTTTGTTAACTCAATAAAAACAGCTTGCAAAAGAAGCTGCATAATTACTGTTAAACTGACAACTAGCCAAATATTTAAAAAGTAAGTGAGTATTTTTGTTTACCTAAATGAAAAACACCTATTTGTAAAAACGTTCAGAACAAACCTACATGTTTTGCTTCTAGATGGCGCTAAGCAACGATTGCACTGTATGTATTGAATCTTGGTTGAATAAAGAAGGAAACTACACAGAGTTAGTTAGAAAAAGCCAGCAAGAACTACTGTAAACACACTTAATAAGCTTTAAGCTGGCAAAAGATTCTAACCAAAAAAACTTTAAAATACCTAATTAGAAAATAAACAAACAAAAACTAGACAGAAAAAAACGCTTTATTGAATGAGCGTACCTTAGGAATAAAAATTTGGCACGTTTAATCCATACAAGTCGCTAGAAGCGAACAAAATCATCAGAGCTAGCATAGCACTTTCATATATACCAAACAGCTAAAAAGTAGTTAAGTTGGTATTTAAACTAAAGACGCCGACCAATGTAGCCCTATACTAAATCTTATAGAGTAATCAACATAACAACATCTTTTATACTATGCTAAAGCTATTAAAAAATAGTCTATTAGTATATGCAAAACCAAACACTAAAGGTTATGCCTAAAAACCTACAAACTATTTTGACTAATTAACATAGAGGTTTTTTCAACACTACCTTTAAATATCTTGCCACGACAATCGAGAACAGAGTATAACAGCTAATGAGCAAACTCCATGCTTAAAAATCAAACTGTACCAATTACTTTATACAGTAATGCCCGTACTAATAGTCAGAGATTAAATCTCGGATTCATGAATCCAAGATTCATTTTGCTAATCGTTGATTGGCTTTAAGCAAATCGCTACTAATGATATCCGTGAGCCAATCAACGATTAATAAAATAAATCTCGGATTCATGAATCGAGGATTAATCCGAGATTTAATCTCTGACTAGTACGGGCAAAAGACTGTTAAAGCTAAAATGCAAGAAAAAATAACTATCAGTGAGTTCAAGCAAAACGGCAACTGTCCCTTTTACAAGATAACAAAACACCAAAAAAAATATGTATAAAAAATATGTAAACCAATGACCAAATAAGTAAAATACCTTGTACGCTTTCTACAAAACTAACCTTTATACTCCTATGCTTTTTGCAACCAAATCGATGATAAAACACCCAATATGGCTATAAAGTTATATACAGTTGTGATCAAAACCCGCTTGTATAAATTAAAACACAATCTTAAGAGTACAACAACAAAAAGTACAAAAATTAACACGTTCGATGATAAAAGAAGCAATAAAAACCACTCCTACAGCAGCAACTGCTCTCACTCTAAAATCAAGAGCCAAGTAACGTCAATGACCACTGGGCAGACATGTCAATTGTTCAAGCAAAGATAGCTGACATTGAATAATGCAGTAGAAACATGATCAAATCAAAAAAACTTTATCAAGCCGATAACTATCATAACCGACAGCCAAGCAGCACTACAAGTGATATGCTCGCCAGTAACAAAATCCAAACTAGTAATAGACTGCACAACAACAGCAGAATGTAGATGCCAAAAAGCATAGAAAAAAATCACAACCAACAATGAACAATAAGAGCAAAATATCGCAGTACAGAAAAGCTAGATAGACCTCCTTTAAGCCTTAGTCGTTTTTACAGTCTTTGTAAGTTTGTTCATGATGCCAATAGTATAATTTTATTCATACTTTAACATTGAGTGCTAATAAAACTAATTCAACAACAATGTAGGGTCACAAATAATTAAAAATTTAAAAGCAAAAATATACAGAAAACTCACATATATGGAAAACAAAAGACCACTTTAAACATATTGCACCAAATTCTCATTCATTATCATTCTAAAAAAAAACAACAAAAATAAAAACATTCTTGTTGAACTGCATACATAAACTACGTTTTAAAGAATTTGGTCTGGTTGACCAGCCACCCTTCGCCAATAAAAAAAAAAGAATATTCAAAAAAACTTAAAACAGGATATCATCAAAACATTAAAAGTCCAGACAAGATCTGATATGATCCAGAAGTTCATCCAACTTTTTAAAAATTTACTGCCAAAAATACTATAAAACAATAACAATAGTTATTCAAACCAATGTTTACTCAGTAGAATAAGCAAGCAAAAAACAAGTAATTGTTATAAAACCAAACTTGACTATATTTGGTTTTGGAGAACACCCATTATTATAAATATGTTTAACCCAACTGGTATTTTCAAAACATACTGCATAACCATAATTAACAGCAGAATCACAGTTCATCCTCCATCAAAAAATTAAGTTAAGTGATAATTTTGTAAGTCTAGGTTTATGTTAGAGGTTAGTACAAATTTATATAAAATAGGTTATATTCTCAATATGTATCGATTTTATTTGATCATTTATTAACAAACTAAGTAAAATAAACAGATTCAATTTAATTCTTAGTATATAATGACAGATTGTATTGATTAATTATTATTACTGTGAGATCTCTTAAATGTATGTTTTTATGTTAGCTTGCTTTCAAGAATGTATTAATAATATTATAAATTCAATGTTAAACAAGTTGTAATCATCACGAATTCATATATTTTATCACATATAAAATCTTCTTTGTTAGAAAAATAATATAATGCAATCTAATTAAATAAATAAAATCAAACATTGCCCAACATGTGGAGAAGCAATCCTAAACTGACCTAACAAGCATGAGAAGAAACTCCACATTGAATACCCATACCAAATTACATCCATTTATAGCAAAAGGCAAATAATGAACTTTCGTCCCATAATAAATCTTTCCCAAGTAAAAGTCATACTTGATGCATACATAATATCATATTACTTAATAAATCAGATAACAGTTTTCAATTGATTTTTTATTTCTTACTCCACTACATCACAATATGAATTTTATTATTGCCTCGAGCGGAAATTGTAACAAACGCTTTTGTAATATCGACGTCTATTAGATACGTTTAGAAACAATAAATAAATAGTGCATGCAGAAATCTACTAAGGAAACAGTTACACTGCCATAATTACAACGCATTATAATAATCATATATTCTTTTGTATTATTTTTCCAAAATATTTCATGGAACAATGTACCATTAAATTAATACATACGACTAATTCATTAAGTATTAATTATTTATAATTCATATTCTAAAGTATTTAGAAATTGTTAATGTTTATTGACAATATTTTATTTTTTGATCATTTTAATTAAAACTTTATGTGTATTATATGTAAATGAGTGCGGGAAAAGTATAAAATAATAGGAGAGTTATTAAGTAATTATTCTTCAAGCAAAGAGCTTTACAAATACGAGTACTACTAATTATAGAAAATAATTAATTATTCCTTATATTGATTATGCGTCTAATTTATATTGATGTTATAATTACATGACTGAAGTAATTAAATCATTTATTACACTGGTAATTTTGCATAAAAAAATATTAAGGGAAAACATTAATAGAAATCGAGTGAGAACGTCTTAAATAATAATTATACGCCGCTTTAAATTATATTACACATGCGTACACTTTCATATTATTATATTAAATCTAATAATGCATGAAATTATAATAATTAATTGAATCCAGTTGCAAGGTTGGTTGCGATGGAATGTATGTACAATTCTATTTAAATTTAAAAGATCCTACATCAATAGAAAGCAAAAGTCACAGGCGGAATTTTAAACCGTTCACAAACGCATTTCAAACTTGAAATAATGCAAGTCCGTTCCCATTTCAATTAAACCCGTTGAAACATGATATTTTGCAAAAAGTTCCGCATATAAGATTATATCTCTCTTCATACTAATTACAATTAAAATAAAAAGAGAAGCCGGCAACTGTGAGAAATTCTGAAATGCTGAGTTGTTTTGTCGCATAAAGCATTAGATGAACATATTTCAAAACGTTAATAATAAATTATATTTATAATATTCTTAACACAAAATTAAAAAATAATAATTATATACTGTACATATAAGGTATGCGATTAATTAGAATGCATTTATCATTGTATCATTTCTGCACTAATAAAATAAAACTATAGAGTATGTTAATTTGTTGTTTGTTTTGTTAGAAATCTGTTAATTTGCTTTATGAAACTATTTAGAACGCAAAGTAAAGTAATTTAGAAAAGCTACTAACCATGACAAATTTTTAACATCCTAAAAACCATTTCTTAAACATCCGTGTAGTAGTTTTGGTACTTTAAGCTTTCTAAATAAAACCGACACGGATGAATTTGAATGCAAATACAGCAGTGGTAAATTAAGCGTATGTCTATGTTTATAAATGTATTTACTCGCTTAGTGGCAATAGAAGAAAAATATTTGTTGCTTTTAATGGTAATTACCCAAAAAATAAAATGAATGGCAGCTGACATAGAAAGTGGAATGTAGTAAATTCTTTGAAATTTTTGGTTTTTGATGAAAGGTATGTAAATAAAAAAATGTTTGTTTGAAACTGTAACAAATTGATCCATTCATTTCATTTCGTGGACAATACTTTCTGTATGAATGCATTTCATTTATTTGCGGATATTTTTATTAAAATTGTATAACATAAAAATAATAAAAAAATATGTTACGTTGATCAATTATAATCCACATCCCGAATTATTTATAATAATAAAATGATTAAATAATTTATTCTAACTCAAACCAATTAATAAAGACCGACCAAGTTCAGTTTTACAAACGTCGTCAATACTATTATGCACATTTGTATTCAATTGTTTCATTCTTCATGCATTTTACATATAACGTGTAATTTGAATTTTTACTTTTAAGTTATCATAAAATATAATTAATTGTTGTGAACTCTACAACGTAATAATTCATGTTTATAAAATATTAAAACAATTTACTGGGTTTTTATTACATTTTTTTTCTAGCAAATACATTACTAGTTTGGGCTCTACTAGAGCCTTCTACAGATGTAATGTTAACTGAGTTAGCTAAAACTAGTAATGTATTCCTAAGAATAAACTTCTGATAAAAAACACAGTAAATTGTTTTATTATTTAATATTAAATAATAGTACAATTTCCAAGATTGATTAGGTAACAACATTTTTTGGTGGAGTAGCTTCTTTTATTACTAAAATTTGTATTGTAGCATAGTTTAACAGTGTATAGGTTACTAAATATTTAATCAAGTAAACACAGTACTATACAATATTTTCCCTAAAAACAGCCCTGATGCTAGCATACTTATCCGTAAACTTTTTCTAATTGAAGACAGCAAATGCCAGTTTTAAACAATCGAAGACAAAAATTTTTACTAAAAATGCAATCTGGCCGGCGTTTGTATTGTTATGCTAAGGTAGTCTTCCTTCTATTTTAAATCCAATCTTTAAACTATACAATACTACTCTTTGGGCACCAAATGTCGTTTTTTGGGTTTTATTGATATGTGAGGTAGAAACTTGTTGAAACAAAATTCTTAGTTTTGCAACCAGAAATAATTTGCTTACTTTTACATTAGACTTTAAGATAGTAAATAACAAGTAATTCTATTTATTTATATGCCATTTTTATCTATAAAATTAATTATAATTGACATAACAGCTTTTTTGAGTACAACTAAAACAACATTACATCCTAATGCTAACTAAGGGTAATTTGACAAATTAAAAACAGTTTTGCAAAAAACATATAAAAAATACCATTCTACGTGGCACGAATAAACCAACCGATTTGAGTTTTTAAGCAGCTCGTTAGAAAAAAAAACATGTACAACATAGAGATTTGTACTGAAACTAGTTAAGATCCAAACCTACTCTGTGGGCAACAAATGTAGCCTTTTCAACTAATATTGATTTGGCTGTGTACTTTTATATGTAATGGTAGACACTCTACAATCAACATTAGTAATAAGGAACAAATAAAGCAAATTAAATTCCACTATTTATGTTATAATCTAATAATATTGTTAGTAAAACTAGTTCGTATAAAAAAACATATATTGTTGCAAGATGTGTAATAAAATTAGTGATATGTTAAAACTAAATAAATAAAATAGCACAATAAACAAAAATTGTGAAAAAGTAACCACTATAAAATAAAGGAACTTTAAACATTGCATACTAAAAAGATGCGTGCTCTCATTCTGAGTTTTTAGTTAAGTACGCCCGTAGATACAGAAATTGTTTGACAGTTTCAATGTTTTCCAATGTCTAATGCGTTGGCACAAAAAAAATTTTGCAAAATTTTTCTTTCAAAGATCTTGAGGGAGTTTTCCTCTTTTTGATTTAGCGTCCAAGTTTCGCTAGCGTAAGTGACCACAGGTCTAATAAGGGTCTTGTAAATTTTAAGCTTGCACGTTCTGCTCAGGATCTTTGAGTTTAGTAGGGATCTGTTGGAAAAATAACACCTCTTATGTTCCTTATTTCAACCTCCTCTTCTTGTTTGTTTTTTTCGTTCAGTTGCGTACCCAGGTATGTAAAATTAGGGACACCTGCAAACTCAAAATTTTCAACTGACAACTGCTGCTGGTTTTAACCATTTCTAGTAAAATTCATAACTTTAATCTTGTTTTCATTTATTTAAAGCCCTGCTTTTATGGTCTCGTAATTCAGTTCTTATATAATAGTAAGGACAATATTGCGTTCCCTTGACGCACTCCGGCGTTTATCTTAAAATATTCAAATTGACTTTCTTGTATCACCGCTAACTTAGTTTTGTCTAGTGTCATCTTGACTAGATTGGCTAATTTTCTGGGTATACTTATTATGACTAAACTTTCTTAAAGATTTCCTCTGTTTACCTTATCAAAGGCTTGTTAAAAATCAATAAATAAATTATATTCATTTATAGCATTTTTCTGCTATTTACCGCAGCATATGGATGTGATCTGTCGTAGATCGGTTAGGACGGAAGCCACATTGATAGTCATCCAATATGTCTTCAGAGTATACTGAGATTCTGTTGTATATAAGAATCGATAGTATATTATACGCTACGTTCAGAAGCGTAATCCCTGAAATTATCACAGATAGTTTTGGATCCATTCGTCGGGCATTTCTTTTTTTTGCCAAATCATTACGATAAGACAGTACAATCTCTCATGTAGCCTATCTCCGCCCCTCTTTAAGAGTTCTGCTGTAAGTGTATCAAAACCAGGAGCTTTGTTGTTATTAAACTTTTGTATTATTGCCATACATTTTTCTTTTGTTGATTCCTTCTGTTCCGGATCTGCGGATTGATATGTTAAGCCTTCTTCCTCGCTATCATCCGTGTCTTAATGTAGCTATTCATAAAAGTATTCTTGCCACCGGTTGAGAATATCTGTTGTCTCGTTTAGTAGTTTGCCGTCTTTGCTTTTACAGCCCCATTGTCTGGGTTTAAATTCTTTGGTGAGTTTGGCGGCATCTTTGTAGAATTTTCTGCTGTATTTAACGCTGTAGTGACTTTCTAACTTTTTCATCTGTTTATTTAGGAAATCTTTCTTCTTTCTACTACATAGTTTAATGGCTTTCTTTCTCAATGCCGTGTATTTGTTATGTTTAGCGCTCGTGTTTCTATATATGTATCGTAGTCTTGCTTTGTTTTTTATTTTTATAGTTATCCGACACTCTTCGTCAAACCACTCTTTGTTTCTTTGGTACTTCATCTTGCCAACGGTTTTTTCTGCAGCTTTCAAACTGCTGTCTTTGATGTTGGTCCATTCTAGTAAAATGTTGTTGTCTAGGTGCTCATACGTTGTCTCAGTTTTCCTATGACCAGAAAGTAGTCTGAGTCACAATTTGCACCTCTGCACAATCTAACTTCTAACACTGACAATGCTTTTTGCACTTCTTCAAAATAAAAAAAGAACAAGAACAGAACAAAATTTTAGAAAACTTTTAAGAAACATTTTCTAGCAGCATGCAAACATTTTCTTTGCAATTAGTATATTTGCAAAGTACTCTAAACAGAACTTTGAAAGTAGACAGTCGTCATTCATATTGTTTACAAAAAATTAAGCATTTTTAATAACTTGTCTCAACAAAAAAGTAAAGTAAAACGTTCAAATGGTTTTTGCATTAAACCACAGGCCAAGCTTTTTTCCCTCAGATGGTAATTTGAATCAACAAAACAACTTCTATCTTTAATCAGCACACCGTTTACGTTTAAGAGCACACAAATCCTTATGCCGTACAGCCGTACAAGTTAGTCATTATCAAAATCAGTTTTTGTGGAACATTTGAATGTGGTTGTGCTACAATTTTTTTTTAGTAATCTTCAATCAATCTTAACAATATGCCTTTAAATGAGTACAGAAGAACAGATTGTTTTAACTAAAAGGATGTCCAGTCCACCACTACACTCTACGAGTCCAGCGATAAGGACACAATTTGTTTTGTAATAAATATATAGAAACAAAACTCTACGAGAGGAAGGGTTTTTGAAAACAAATTTATAAACAAAAAAAGACAGTTTAACTATGAATCATCATGTACACATTTCTATCCTTTTAGTTTATATAAACTATATAGTGTACCAAATGTACAAAAAATATTATTAATTATTAAAACAAAACCAAAATAGCTTTTATTAAAATTAAAAGCTATTAAAATAGTTAAAACAAACCAAGTTTAAAGAAAAGCTAATCTAAAAGAAAATATTAAAATAAAACAGATTTCTTAGCTTTAATTATATTTTAGGTAAAATATACTCGTACTTTATTTCCCGCTTCGCTATCCAGAGTATTCGGATTAATAATCACATGCATTCATTTATTTATGAAATATCAAATAAGAAATTAGAAATTTATTTCACACATTGTATAAGCAAACAATGCAAGTTTTATCATATATCTTCTTGTGAATCACAATTATATATTAATTTTGCCAATGCTTATATATTCGCTCATTGCATCATACATAATAAAAATAAACACAATTTATTGAATATTGAAATGTTGAAACAAGCTCTCATTTGATCTAAATTTGTATCTTGTAGTAATTAATCCACTTCGACGATTGGTAGTTTATAGGCTACATTTTTATCTAATGAGAGTTGGAGTGAAAAGGAGATAAGGTTGTCGAGGAATGCATTTTACTGCTTGAAAGTTTATCAATCAAATTGCAATTGCCTAATAAAAGATTAATTGGTTATTTGTGAAGAGATCACAGAGTATTTCTACATTCTATATGATATTGCAGAAGAAATTCGTTGATTGTATTATTTACAATAAATCAATACTAGATTGATGTTGCATTATACAGATATAACAGAATCCTTAATTACTTGACAATTACTTATAATAACATTAATTGAACTGTAGTTCAATACTGCTAATTAGTATAAAAAGATTAACTATAAAACGCCAAATCAATAATTAATGCTTGATTATTAATTTAATAAATGCAAAATATATAACTACTTAGTAATTTATTGCCACTACTGATTATAAACTAAATTATCACCCAAAGAAATATTACACTTCCTACTTTCCTTGCTATATTTGTTAGATTTATGAATCATATTTCAGCAAAGGATTTTATTTTCCTCGGTAATCATATTTATTTTATAACTTCCGAAAATATAACTGCGTATTTTATAGCGCATTATGTCAGATGTTACATTTCTATATTATATCGTTCTACGAGAAACCATAACAATAGGGAAGTACTAACAACCACAAATATATTAAACCAGCTATAAAGCTTTATATCTTGTGGAATAAGTCATTGTGCAATAAAAACCGTTACATTTTCACAGTTTATAAAATCAATACAATTTAGAAATCTATAGACGTTAGTAATTGATAGAGAGTGTTTATTTTTTGCGTTTATAAGATGTATCATTTGAAGAATGTTAAATATTTTAAACACATTTATGTCAATGATCTAAGTAATAGACATAGTTAATGTTGTATTTCATGTACTAAAATATGAAAACTATGTCAATCAACACTTTCACAATTTAAAGATTTTCAATTGAATGGTTGCACATTCCGTTGGGAACATGCATGCTTTACTATTTATTCAGTAATCCCTTCTAAATCTACGATTTTTTATTGCCATGCGATAGTTTCTAAAGATACGACACGCTTTTGCATTCGAGTTGCATAATATAGCGTGTAAAACAAATGGAAAATTACAGGATGATCTTAATAAAATCGGATATCGTGCAATATACCCTGGTATGTTTCTAGATGCTAAAATCTCCGATCTTCAATTAACACATTCGTGGCATTTAAATAGAATCGTGATTATCGTGAGAATACGATTAGTTGTCGATATTACAGTTACTCCTGTGAAATAGTCGTAGCGCCTATAGGATTATTTTACAGGATACGCTCATTACTTAGTATTTAGTATTCAATATATTATTCTCTACAAATACTAATTGCATCTTGTTCAATAAGATGGAACAAAAAAACAACAATTCCTTTCATGCATTTTACAATATGTTAGAAATTCACAAAAATATCAACAATGCAATTTATTTTATTTGTACGGTATTTCTATTTATATCTGAATTAATCACGTCTTATGAACTTCCTTATAATCCGTGACAAAAGCATAATATATACTTAGATGTAATAAGTAACTTTAACAAGAATCTAATCTTGAGCGTGTAATTGAGAAAAATCGCTTAATCAACTTCCCGTACTAGTTTTTTTAATAAACACACAAAAATTCAATTTATTCGTTTTGAAAAATGACTTACATAAGCAGACTGTTTCATTTTCACACAGAAAAAGTACTTCAATTGGCTCCACACCAAAGCGTATAATTAAAATGTGATAAATGGATATCATAATTGTACTGAGAAAATTATTGCAATTGTTTTAATAGCTGGTTTATCTTGAAATGAGAAGTGATTATTTTAATTGTTTCAAATTTGCAATAAGAATTTGAAAAAATGAAAGTGTAAAGTTCATAATGTGTGAAGCAAATAATTATTGTATACTATGATATGTAACAACTATGTAAATCTCTAAAAATTTACTGGTTCTTAACGGTTTATATTAAGTGTTGACTAATTTTACGTTGTGCAATGTATTGAGTAACATACAGTAAGCATTTGGTGACAAATAGTTTGTTAAACAAATTCAATTAATCATATTCTCCATTTATTAGATGCTTATTTTATAAGATAAATAAAATAAAATATTTCAATCAATTTATGCAGATTATTAGTAAACGTTAAGTTTCCATTTTCTCTATTTTTATTGCAATACGTTTTCCCAAACTAACACACTTCTTCACTATATACTTTCTAATATTAAATTGATAAAAATTTACATTTTCAGTATTAATAAAATTTACTTCGCATTCATAAGTAGCTGCTGTCTAGCTGGCATACTTTTGATTTCATTTGATGTTTCATGCTTTTGTCACCTATAAGAGTTTTGCAATAATTACTCTACTATCAAATTAAAAACATGTCTACAATAAACGCTTTTCCTTATATATTAATAATTTCCATAATATCTTCATTAATTTAATTGATATTATCATAATAAAGTAAAAACCTTGAATTAATTTAATTATTAAATGTTATATTTATAGACAAACTTACTGTGTGCTTTCTATAACCTCATCGATAGTTTATTGTCAATGCAAACAAAATAATTGTATTAGAACCTTGATCTTATGTAGATTCAGAATGAAAGAATGAATCATAATTATATACCATAATTTCTTATAAAAAGTTGGCAATTTACATGTCTAATTGTGTAATAAATGAATACAATTTACTTTTTTACAACGAATAGAAACACAATAAGCGTTTAATTTACTTAAAAGCTGAAAAATAAATTAATATTGAAAACATTTTAAATAGAACTAAATGATAATTACTTTTTTTTTTATTTGTAGACCAATTATAAATATAAAGGTGCAGGATCCTTTGATAAAATGACAAGGTATACAAGTGACGTTAATATGTTGAAACCACTGAAAGAAGTGTTTTAGAATAACAACACGTGTACGTGATTGTCCCAAAGTGACTTAAATGTTGAGTACTTTTAGCCAAAATAGAGTGATAAAAAAATGTGTAAAATAGCTAATCCTTAATTCTAGAAAATTTCTCTTACTCCTAGATAAATGAAGACTATGCTTATCATTATCTCAAAAACTGGAAAAGCCTTTTATCTTAAAAACTGAAGAAGTCTTTAGTTGTTATTGTATATTTAGCAGAGTAAGCTTTAAGACTATTTTATGCTTGCAAAATACTCAAAAGTTTTTAAAGATGGCAAGTGGTTGTCAAAAAACAATAAATTTTTTACAGAAAAAATTATCAATCCATGACATTTACAAGCAGATTGTGTGCATGCTTAGATTGTATGCACCTAAGTCAACGAAAAAAAATTAAGACAAGTACAATAATATTCTATGGCCCATCTTATAAAAAGAAGTTAGACTAGTAAATTACACGTACAGTTTTTTTTTTCAGATAAATATGAGACTTGTCTTCTATAAAATATTATATATAGGTTGTCCAGGAAATAAGAACAAATTTGAATTTGGCGCCATTTTGTTCTGTGATGGTTGGCAGCTCCGCTGGACTGACAGATCATGCGATCTTACGCCATGTGACTTTTTTTTGGAAATTTGTAAAATCAAAAGTGTACGTGAACAAACCACAAACAAGATACCAATAGAAGGAAAAAATTTAAAAGGTTATTAGCAGCATCCCACTAGATGTTTGTGAATGCGTCATCAAAAACTTCAATGAGCGCATTGCTCATTGCCGCGCGGCTTTGGGTGGTCATATGCAAGATATAATTTTTCATACATAAATGGGATGTTACTTAATATATTTGTAATTTTTTTTACATTTTCAATAAAGTTTTATAGCTCTTTAAAATTTGTTCCTACTTCCTGGACACCCTTTACAATAAATTACAAAAGTCAACCTATCGCCCCACAAATTCAATACCGTGCCGCGTAATAGGGTCTTCAGACTAGATTAAGCAACAGATTCTAACCCGAGACCTTAAATTAAACTAAATTTTAATTTTTTTTTTAAATTTTCAAAACATCCAAACGCTCCACAAGTTTTTTGGTTTTTAAGACCTTCAAAAAGTAACTGGAGAACTTTTTGAAAGAAAAACTTCAGATAATAGCCAAAATAGAAAAAGCTTATCTAATACATAAAGATAAACAAATATTAAGAGTAGAAATCGAAACATGGGAAACAAAGCAACAAATAATGAAAGCCAAAAGAAATCTGAAAGGGACCAGGATTTACATCGACAATGACCTAACACATGAAGAAAGATGCGTTCAAAAAGAAATTAGAAACATAGCAAAAGAAGATAAACCAAATGGAAAGACGGTTAAAATAGGTTACCAAAAGTTAATAATTAACGGAAAGGAATATAGATGGAATAAAGAGCTAATGGGTTTAGAAAAAATGGAAGTTCTAAAAAACATGGAATATAAGAGGATATATGGGAAAAAAAGCTGAACTGGTGGAAGAAATGATTAACCAAAAAATTGAAATACTAGGATTAACGGAAACAAAAAATAAAGGACAAGGGATAGTAAGAATACATAAAGGATACTGGTTAATGTGGACAGGAGTAGAGGAAAAGGAAAGAGCTAAAGGAGGAGTTGGAATGATAATAGCTCCGGAAAGAATAAAAGATACAATAAGAAAAAAACACATAAATAAAAGAATTATGACAGTAGAAATGAATCTAGTAGATAATGAAACATGGACCATTATAGTAGCATACGAACCGAATGAAGACGCAAAGAAAAAAGAGAAAGACAGTTTCTATAATAAACTACAACAAGAAATAGACAAGGGAACAGAAAACATAATGATACTAAGAGACCTAAATGGGAGAGTAGGAAAAGGAAATAATGGAATAGAAGAGGTAATAGGAAATGAAGGAGAAGAAATAAAAATTAACAATAGAGAAAGAATTATTCAACTATGCATTGAAAACAATTTGGTAATAACAAACACCAAATTCACACACAAGGAAATTCACAAATACACTAGAACACAACCAACTAGGAATGAGAAATCAATTATCGACTACTACCTAGTTAATAAAAACAACTGGAACAAGGTAAAGAATGTAAGAGTAACAAGACAGGCGGAGATAGGAAGCGACCACCATTTATTACTAATAGACATAAAGTGAAAAAAATACCAAAAAATACTACAAAACAAATTTAAAGAGAAAAAAATAAGAACGTGCATAGAAGATAAATAAAAAAACTTTCAAACGAATCATACTAGAAGCTGCAAAAGAGCTGAGCTGTGGAACAACAAAAATTGTAAACAAAGAAATAAAAAAAACCAGTTGGTGGACAGAGGAAGTCAAGAACGAGATATTGGACAAAAAAGAAAAATGGAAAAGATTCCTACAAACAAAAAAAAAGAAGACTATGAAAAATACAAAGAAAAAAAAAATGAAACAAAGAAAATAATAAAAAAAGAAAAGATAAAATCATGGACAAAGTTTAGAAAAGAAATGAAGATGAACTTCAACTGAAACCAAAAACTATTTTACGGAACGTTAAAACATTTAAGAAAAAAGAAATAACACAATATGATGAACATAAAAGATAAAAATGGAAAAGTAATAACGGAAGAAAACAAGATAATGGAAAGGTGGAAGCAATACTTTCAAGATCTAACTGAACAAGAAGTAAAAGAACACGAAACAAGAGAAGATGAAGGAGTGATACAAGAGAGAACAACGGAAGAAATAGAAGAAATTAAAAAAGACGAAGTAATAGAAGCAATTAAGAAATTAAAGAACGGGAAGGCACCAGAAACAGATGATATAACGCCGGAAATGATAAAATTTATGGGTGATGAGGGAATTGCACAAATAACGGAACTAATAAATGACATCATCAGAAATGGAAAAACGCCAAGCGAATGGAATAAAGGAATAATCCTACCCATACATAAAAAAGGAGATAAAAGAACATGAAAATTACAGAGGAATAACACTAACGAGCATACCAAGCAAGATATTTAAAAGAATCGTAGAAAAAAGGATGAGAGACAAATTAGAAAATACAATAGAGGACAGCCAATGTGGATTTAGAAGAGGAAGAAACACACAAGACCTAATATTTATAATAAGATAGTTAAGTGAGAAGATGATAAAAAAGAATAGAATAATGCACGTATGCTTTGTGAATCTCGAAAAAGCATTTGACAGGATCAAAAGAAAGGATATATGGAAAGAACTAGAAAACCGAGGAATTGAAAAGGAAATAATAAACGTAATTAAAAACATGTACACAGAAAACAAAAACGTAGTAAGAATGAACAACGAGGAATCAAATTTCATTACAAAAAAAGGGGTGAAGCAAGGATGTGTGCTAAGCGCATTGCTATTTTCAATTGTTTAAGATAAAGCTATAAAACAAGCAAAGAAAAATATGAAAACAATAAAAATAGGGTATTGAAAGATGGAAATAACAAAAATAGCAGAACTACTATTTGCAGACGATATGGCAGTGATTGCAGAGACTGAAAAAGAGCTACAACACAACATGGAAATAATAGAGGAACAACTAAAAAAAATAAACATAAAAATAAACTATGAAAAAACAAAGACTATGATAATTGCAAGAGAAAAACTGAATCACAAAATAAAAATAAAAGGAAGAATAATAGAACAGATTGAACAATACAGATACCTAGGAACAGTAATACAGAACAACGGAAAATTTGACAAAGAGATAGATGACAAAATAAAAAAAACAACAAAAATATATAACATACTAAAAAACACTTTCTTCAACAGAAAAGAAATAACAAAAACTACAAAAATAGAAATAGTTATAAAAGTAATTAGACCAACATTAACATATAGTAGCAAAACATAGACCATGACAAGAAAACAAATAGAACGAATAAATGCAATGGAGATGAAATTTCTTAGGAATATCGAAAACAAAACAAGAAAAGACAAAATAAAGAACGAGACATACAGGATGAATTTACAAATAAAACCAATTCAAGAAAAAATAACGGAAGACCAAATGAGATGGTATGAACATATCAGAAGAATAAGTGAAGAAAGAAACACCAAGAAAATATATGAGACAAGAGTAACAAGAAAACAAAAAAAAGAAAGACCTAGAAAAGAATGGAACAGCGCAATATAAGAAGAGGCAACAAAAAAAAGGAAACACTTGGAAAGAAATAAAGAAGATAGCCAAGGATAGGAAGAAATGACGTGAATATTATATAAATTAATAATACGTCATACAGCTATACACCAAAAGGTAGAATGGCATTTGAATAAATAAATAAATAAAAAGTAACTAAAAAAAGTTGTTGTAGAACATCTGAAAGTCTGAGCAGATATCAATAATTTAAAATGCAAGAATTATAAAAATTAAAATTAAAAGCTACCAGTCACAATTGTATTTTTTTTTTGTTTTGTTTTAAGTGGTCTAAAAACATTTAAAATATATTACCGGATCTTAAAAAATTTAAACAAGCCTGAAAAAATATGTTAACGTCTAAAAAGTTTTAAATACTTTAAAAAACAATAAAAAGTCTGAACAGATATTGCAAAAATCTTAAAAACGCCAAAAGTTTTAATTATGTAATAGATTATAGAATGATATAGTCCAAAAACTAGTAAATTTGTTCAATACATATTTTCCCACTTAGTTCTTGCCAATCAGATTGCTGTGATTGTGATACTATATCAAGTAATTTAAAGTCGTAAGTTATTTTCACAGTTTTACATTTTGATTTATTATAATAAATTATAAAACTTGCAAAAAAAAGCAGTTTGGCATATCTCCGATAGAGGAAAGTAAGTTTGATTAAATTGTTTTTTGCTGATCGGATAATCAAATCAATTTATACATTAACAAATTTTATAAATAATAAAAAAATTACTGAAAAAAATCAGAATTGTGCATGCAGATTATTTTTCTTTAACTTAAAATTGACATTAAGGTGCTTACTTATGCTTTGATTCTTATTCCTTTATCATTTTGCCAAATTTACGGTAGAAGTATTTGTAAATCAAACAAGTCGGATTTTCTTAAATCAAAATTGACAAACCAGAACAAATAAATGCTGTTATTATTGACGGCTTTTTTTATAACGTAAAGACTTCAGCAATCGTTTTTAATTGTTATTTCAAACTTTCTATCAAAGACTATGAGCAACTTGTAGGAGAGTCGAATCAATTTCTGAACTTGAGCAAGTTTGGCGATCTTATTTTTCAAAAAAAAAAGCATCAGTGGCTTTTTAATCAATTTTTGGTCAAGTGGTAAGATAGCATCTGTTATTGATACAAAAACTGTATCTAGACAGGAATCTTGACAGGACACTCCCAACTAAAGAAACACATGCACACAATTGGTATTGGAGACAACGTGTAGAGGATGTGAAATGAACAATGAGACAATCGAGCACGTGCCCTCTCATACGATAAAGAGTCCATGTTAAGGAGCTGCTGGCTTGACATGACCAGTACAAGGAAAACCAAGCGCTGTACTTGCATACATCAACCACAAAGGGTGGTTAAATCCCAAGACAACAAAGTGAGGTCACCACTAGAAAAAGTACAAAGGCCCTAATGAGGCAAAAAAATTGTATCTGACAACTTGTGCTACAAGTCACTTGCTTTTTTATTACTTTACATAAAAAAGCTACGACACCAATAATCGTCTGTTAATAGAACGTACCAAATTAAGCGCGCCTGACAAGCTTTAGACAAGTCTAGCAAGACTTTGGTGTTCTCGTATTATAGCCAAACTATTTTTGAATAATTTTTCAGTTTTTCACTTGCCAGACATATTTTCCATGCCCATTGATCAACTAAAATATCTTTTTACCTAATTTTAATACACATTTTCTTATTTGGACTATGTGTTAGAACGCATTTGTGCTTTCAACGCATTTTCTAACCCAACCAATCAGAACAATTCTATCCATGTTTACCGACTAGTAAAATAAGTATAAAAAATCACTAGCTTCTGGACTTTTTTTTATCCAAGAAATATAAACAGACAGATTTAATAATTTTGCAATAAAAAAAGTAAATATTAATATAAACAACTAAATTTTTTAACAATTATTAATTTGCTTTCAGACAACATTAAAATAACTCTGAAAGACTGAAACATTTACCAAAAAATTTTACATGATTTTGACATCAAAATAAAAGCTACAAATTAGAAAGTCTTGTAAAACTTTAACGGCAAATAACAAATGTCACTAATCTAAAATCAATTATAACATTTTGTTAGTTAGTTATTTAAGAAGATATTCTGCAGAGTGAATAACAATAATGTTATCTTTTGCAAATAATTGGTGTATTTGTAACTGCCAAAGTGTTAACATACACAAAGAAAACCAATCGAATAATATTTGATTATTTATCCAATGGCAGGCACTGTAGTTACAATATGTAATAATATTAAAAATTGTCTTTGACGAATATGTACAGCAACTCGCGTTCATCGTTTGTTAAGATTTATATTACGTAATACAAACACATTTAATAACATTAATGCAGTAATATGCAGACCCTCGTACAAACAATATTGGAATATGATACAATTATTTAGAATTCAATATTTGCTAATCATATTGCCACACAACACTGTGCAAATAAAAAATTAAATGAGCTTGGTTTCAACTGCTTAAAAAGTACCGACCACAAGGATTTGATCATTACTTAAAATGCCACATCGGTTATAGCAACTTTACTCTGTGCATCGTATATTGAAATAGCTGATCGGTGTAATATTTTTATTTTAATCAAAGGTCATTCCAGAAATGTGTTTGTGATTGTTTTATATTTTAATATGTTGACTTTAATGTTGTATATTGTATATTTTCATAGTAGTATTTCTTTATGTGCATTTTTAGATTAATATGTTATACTATTATTAGGTGTTTTTACAATTATATTATAATTATTACATCATAAATAATTATTATTAATTTTACATACATTAATTAAATAGTTATAATAAAAAACCCACACAATCATTTATAAATTTTCAATAACTCATTATTTTATTATACAAATTAATTTGTTATTTAGTCACTGAACAAGTTCAAACTTGTTCCAATAAGTTTGTTCTTGAAATGTTAGTACTTTTCCTTTTGCGGTTTTATAAAATATTAAGAAAAACAACTTGTCTAATTATCACATGTCATTGCTATTTTTGAAACTTACACAACATGCTGAAATATTGCACAGAATACTATATGAGAAATACAGTTTTAATTAACAAATATTTATGCAAACATGTAAAATACAATATTAAACATATGAATGGTAACCTTTAATAAATTAAAAATTATTGATTTAATTTGTAAAGTATCGGATTTAAGCTCTAAATTTTGGGGCATCATATCGTGTTTCTGAAACTGATTACTCACGACATTAAATCATAAATAATTTATACATTTTAATAAACTGTACAGAGTACAGGTAAAGGTAGAACATGAAGCAATTTATCATTACAGGCTTAATTTATTAATAATAAAAAGTGTAACCAAAAAATAATAAGTTGTCGTTCCAAAATTATAATATACTGAAGGTTAGTTATTATAATGCAATTCGTTAGATATGTTGCAATTTATTATTCTTTTTTTAGTGTTTTTATTTATTAATTATAGCAGTGTTGAGTATAATAACAATATTTTTAAATAAATTTTAATTAAATTGTATACTGATAATAATATAAAATATAACACTTCAATTTAATATTAATTATATTTTTGTTTAATTTTCTTTTAAACATATGAAACTGAATTTAATATTTTGAGGGCAATTTGTTAAACTAAATAAAACTATAACTGGTTACCACTTCAACATATTCAATAATATAATTAATTAATACTAATAATTTATTATAAAAAACATGTTTACACCTTGTAATATTTTTTCATAAGCATCAATAACATTTTAGAAATTTTATAATTAGATTTTAACCTTTATGGTCATCTATAACAGTTTTTCATCGAAATCTTATCCTTTACTAAACCATTCATGGAAATGTTTACTTCTAGTAATTAATTAGAGATTAGATGAGTAGAAACACAACCAATAAAATAATATAATTAAAATCTGCCTTAACCAAATTGCTGCAAATTGCATTCATTCCTTTAAAAGTCAAAGAAAAAGCACGATTCTGCAACTCCGTTAAGTTCTAATAGTCGTTAAATGTCAAGGTACCATTTTAAACATGAGCGCAAAGTAACTCGTTTTCTATAAAAGATACAAACTATAAGTAGATTTTAATGTCAAATTCAACAAACCGCATAGGTACGTATCCTATTACATCAAACAATCATTATTCAAATATAATAACAAAATAATTCATATAATATAAAGGCGAGTCTATAACAACGAATTGAAATTAATGAGTTTCACACCTAAGGATTCCACAAAGAACCTTTAAAATATTAACAGTTATTAGATTACCTTGTGTGCAACAATGAACAAGTCCGTGAAAAGGAAACCGTTAGTTAAACGCCAAAAAGAAACAAATCGCATGTGTTAATTCATAGTAGTTTATCTAGCTTACAGCAGCAATAAAATCAAATTTATCGCACAAAGCCAACGATATAATCTCTCGATACAAAATTTATGAATAAAACTAATTGCAAAAGTAAAAGCCGCAACATTCAAATAATGCAATTTCAGTGTAGAAATGATTTAATTGAAAGTTTTAATTAACAAAAAAGAATCCTTTGGAACAGTTGCAAACTCAAAAGTATGTAATGTTGTGCGCGTTAACTTAGATACAGTTAGTTATTCAATCGCGTTATTAGACAATATAAATAATGGAATAAATAAATTAAATGAGAAATATACTGTTTTTAATTATTACACATATATATATTAATTAGGATTGTGTAACGAGATAAGATGAATAAAGTTATGTTTATGTGTATTGTTTTATTACAAATTATCTTTGTTTCAAGATAGTTTTTAATTTTTATGTTAGTCAACATCAATTATGTAAGCTGTACTTACAAGAACACAATCGCAAAAAAAAACTTTTACGGATATTTTTCATAATATTAATAACAAATATTTATACTTTTTCATTTTTATCTTCAAGAATTAACTATATATAAGAAGGAGAAGCACTTTATTATTATTAAATTATATGTCCAATATAGCTTCACTTCATGCAGTACATTTTTTTGCAAAAACCTCAATGTTTTCTCAGTGCCAAAGTTGATAACAATAGATATCTAAGAAAATCCAAACTTTATTAACATTGCAAAGTAGTATATCTTAAAAATACAAACAACTTAGAATTATTTAATAATATTAAACCAACAAGACTCAATAACACAAAGTGTGCACAATCTTAATCGTAAATCTTGCAAAACAGCCAACAATTAAAGCTGGCATAAAATTAATAATTAAAAAACAACTCAAAAATGCTAATATTTCAAAAACACTAGTTTAATATTAGATCACAAATTTAGAGCAACATTAAATTTTAATTTGGTGTTTAAATAAAACTGAAATATTGTGTTGACTGTGATGCTTCAAGAAGTCGGTTTTGATCTCACTCAATGACTTTTGTCATGGGTTAATATTGTCATAGAAATTACGTCATTTTAGTAAAATCTAAGTAGCATTTAGTCTCATTTCAGTAGTATTGCGTCATTTCTATTAAAAAAATCACCGATTATCAAATCACATCAATAAGAATTAACTCCTAGCTTGCATATGAGCAATTCCATTTCAAACGGACCAGAGCAAAGGAGGGGGTGCATTGAAAAATTTGCTTTAAGTTTTTTTTAGTTTCTATAACTTATAAGTAGTTTTTTATCGGTTCATATAAAACGGTATGAAACCCTTAAAAAAAATTACGATTTTTTTAGTTTTTTTGTCGTTTCTTAACTTAAAACTAAAAATTACTAGTGAAATCAATCAGAAATTTTCCGTAAAATCCAAATCTGGCGCCATTTCAAGTCTATACCCTATCTATAAACTGCAAAAGCCATAAAACCATGATTTTGTTTTCTGTGGGCTAGACAAAAAAAAAGCATTTAAAAAAAAGTTTAACCGCTAAAGTTGATGTATTTTGATGTAAACTAATTGAAAAATATAATTTTTTTGTGTATTTGGGTTTTAGAAGTCTAAAACTCAAAAAAACTGCAAAAATAAACCTATTTTTCAACATAAACTCTTACAAATACACATTTAGCAGATTTCAGAAAAACTATACACCAAATATTATTAAAAATTTGAGTTTTGCAAACAATTCTACAAGAAAAATAGTCAGTGACGTCCTTATCTGGCATAAAAAACCCATCTAAAAAAAAAAATTACAACATTTTTTCTTTACTTAAAACATATTTTTATTTTTTTTATTTTTAAAGATTATTTGACTTATACTTTTTTACGCTCATTTCAAATGTTTAACAAAGACTATTTTGTCGCTTGAAGCAATTTTGGGCCATTTTACTCTTTGTTTGATAGTCTTTGCGCTTGCGGCACAAATTTATACACAATCGGCGCCAAAATTTAAAAATATTATTATTTTTAAAATTCAAACATAAATCCGCCCGGCGCTTATCAAAATTTGATAAAAAAAAGTTTTAAACCACACCAAAGTGTATTTATCATATTTTTTATAAATATAAAAAAATAATTAATTTTTAACGCATTTTTTGCTTGAAGATGATGTAAACATTTCTTTCTAGATGGACTTTTCTACGACCAATAAGCACAACACTGACTATTTTATGTTAAAAAATAGGCTTGTTTTGCATGGTTTTATGGCTTTCGCGGCTTATAGTCATGGTATTGATTTGAAATGGTATCAGATTTTGATTCTACAAAAAAATTCTGATTGATTTTACTAGTAATTTTTTTAGTTAAATTTGCAATTTTTAAACAAAAAATTCGATTAAGTTAAAAAACGACAAAAAAACTAAGGATTTCATACTCTTATAAACCGATCAAAAGAGTTATAAAAACTAAAAAAAAAAATACTAAAGAAATTTCTCAATGCAATCTCAGTTCTTTAATAAAATTATTTTTTAAGCAAAATTAGATAGATTATGCTGGCTAGGTCAGCAATTTTACAAAAACAATTAAATGTTGATTACAACAAAATTCTACATAAACTTAATAAAATAAAATTTAAAAAAACCAGGCATTCAATATCTTGTCGTTCACAAAAACTTGTTTTTTGCGACTTCAATTTGATGAATTTTAGAACTTGGGTCTGCACCCGTATAAAATAGAACTGACCCATAAATTTTAGGAAAATGACCATAGACAACGCCGTGTTTGCTGACTGGTTTTTAAAGCAGTTGGAAGTTGACCCAAATTTTACCAAAAAAATTATCTTTAGAAACAAAGCCAATTTTTAGATAACTGGATGTATAAGCAAGCATAATTATTAGTTTAGTAGCCATACCAAACCACACAAGATATACCAGCACAAAATGCATCCCAAGAAAGTCAATTTTACTGCAAATTCTTGCGGAATCATCGGTTTGTACTTCTTCTAAAGCAAAACTAACATTGCCATAACCGTCAACGGCAAGCGCTACAGGTCAATAATTAAAAACTTCTTGTGGTGTAAACGGGATGATATAGATACCGACAACATCTGGCATGCCACACAACGCATGCCACAATGAACAATCTGCACAAGCAATTTGAGAACATGGTTATCTCGCGCGGCGGCTACTTGAACTAGCCACCAAGTTTGTGCAATTTAACGTCTTTGGACTTCCTTTGGAGCTATCTTAAATTGCAGGTCAAACAAGTGATGCCCTCAAAGATAACATCACAAACGCCATCGAGCAAATTCAACCAGATTTATGTTTCAAAGTCATCGAAAAGTGCACCTTCCAAATACGTGCCACCAAAGAAAGCCGCGGCGGACATTTGAACAACGTTATACTCAATACTCAACGTTATAAAATAATCCCATTATTAGATACTGCCATCATAGAAATGAATCCCACTTTATTTTTCTTATATAGCTAACGTGTGATTCAGTCAAATTTTAAAAATACGTTACCCAGTTTTGTGTAATATTTATATGATGTCTATCCAAACTTACACAAGAAGTAAAACCAATATCGAGAGCCATTTTATATAACTGGGCTATAAACTCGCACATGCTAAAAAAAATAATAGAAAACAAAAATGAGTTGTACATTTCTGAATTTTATATTTAGCTCAATTGGAAGAACCAATTTAAGATTAAAACTTGATTTTTTTCTGTCAATTATTTGCCCACTGAGTTTAATTAACCGTTATATTGGGTACTTATAAGATAATAACAATAAACAACATATTTCTAAAGCTGGCATTAATTTATTTTTTGAGTCATATGTCATATGATAATAAATAACATTAGATCATTTATGTCTAATAATGTAATCAGTTACATATGCCTGCGAGACTTTTGTTCACTTTTTGTTGTAAAGTAAACAAATAATGAGTTAAAAAAATTGCAAACGAGAATTTTTATATTTTTAAACTTTTTCAAATTAATATTGTTTTGAAAAATATACCTACCCCATAAATGATTAACTTTATATCATTCTTTTGTAAGAAAATTGAACTAATTCAAAATTAGTAATAAAATTAACAATCTAAAACAAAATTGAACTTCCATGAGCAGCATGATCCCACATTAAAAAGATTACTAATTTACCTCAACGCCATTGAACTAAATTTAATAATAGAAAAAATAATAAATGCGTGAGAAACCAAAAAAAAAACTGCTCGTACCATATAAACAACATTACAAAAATGACAGATGGTTGAAATTGTCCACTGTAGATGATGTGAATAGTTCAAATTTATTTAAAAAATCATGTTAATTAAGTGAAATGTAAAGAATTCTAATGCACGTGGAAAACTGTTTATAAAACGGGATTTAAATAAAAACTGGAATAATTTACAGCAAACGACTTGCTAACTTACATTATTTTGGTGTTCTTCGGACAATGGGTTAATGTTTTCTCATACCTATGATAAATTGTTTTTTTTTTTATAAACAAATTAAAAGATGTGTGAATTCAGAGGCAATTTCATTAGCATCATAGTACGTGTTCAGTAACATGTTAAACTAATTGTTCTCTAGTTGTAAAAGATGTTGAGAAATTATTTATTATTGTTGTGAAACCTAATGTCATCTATTAAATTCTTCAAACTAATAATGCCCAAAATCTGAACATTTTTAGGTTTTGTTTTAATAATATTTAAAAAAAAATTATAAATAGATAACAATTAATTAAGAAATAAAACATACGTAATAATAATCATTAGTTATTTTAATCAACATTTCATAAGAGGAAAGTATCTAATTAAGTTTGTATGACTTAATTTAATTTTATGTGGATTGGCTACATGAACAAATTAATTAATCCACAATTATTTAATTGCATAATCCAGGTGCTAAATTAAGCTAGAAGAATTTAAATCACTAAAAAGGTACGTAACACAGTTCCAAGACATAGTTATCCAACAATTGCGGATATATCTGTGATGGTAATTTTAAAATTAGCATTAGACAAAAACCATTAAGGTGATACAATTCGTAGTTGTTGCATAACAACCCACATAAAATTTGCAGTGTGCAGTTTTATTTGATAAGCTTAGGTAACCACATTTACTATTGGAATAATAAATTTCATGCTAACTTTCTTCCGTGGAAAATCTAATAACTCGGAGATATTCTGATATAGATTACAACTTTGCCCTTTCATTTGCTCGAATAATATAGCAAAGTAAAAGTAGATCTGACATTATTTGATTTGAAAATCAATGCGGGTAGGCATTAAGATATTTCCGTTAAGATTGCTTTATTTTATTCACGTACAATTGAAAATATAAATAAATGTTATATAATAATTATTATAAAATATATTTTATATTCAAACTGACCTTAGCAACCTCTTGTCTCAATCAATCCGTTGCAATATGCATACTAATTTTTTAAGCAGTATTGCACCATCAGGAGTGTCTACATTGCAGACAAAAATGTTTTCTTTTTATAACAATTTATAAAAATATATGAAATAACATTTCATCACATTTCATAGGACCTTCGGCCTAATTAAAACCAGGTTGGATTATGTATATCCATACCAAATTCTTTTTTTTATAATTTACCATTCTTAGGAGATAAAAATATTTACATAAAATATATTTATAATATAACATAAGACTGTAAGCTAACAATTAACTCGATTGCCTGATAATAAGATAAATTTATACCAAAACTCACAATATTTCACTTTCAAAATTAATGCTATATCGGTGAACACTTTAGACACGTTTATTTTAAGTAGAACTTATAGAAACAATCGATTAATTCTTAACAAGGTATATTATGATAAAAAATATTAATAATTTCTTACTTTAATCTTGAAAGGTCCTTTCGAAAATAATTTATTTGTATATCTTTACCAGCAAATCTGAATCATCAAAAAAATTACTTTCATTTAATTTCTTATTCGGTAATAAATTATAGATAACAAATCGAAAAAGTACAGAAAGTTTGCTTAAACACATCATCCGACACATAAATATTTAAGAAAAAAAATCAAATCATTTTTATCGAGGTCAAACTTGTAAGAACTACTTTTCCTTTTAATTTATATTTAGATTTTTTCATCTTTTATATGGCTACTATAAAAATGAAATCTACATGTTCCTAATTGAATTTAAGAATGAACACGCAGCCACAGCCTAATCACCTTAATTAATATAAAAAATGTTAAATGTTTCATATTTTTGACACTTACAAACTAAGCTTGTTTGTAATAAATAAAATTGATGTTTAATATTTAATTTAACATAATTTCACTTTTTAATGTACTTAATAGGTATTAAAAAGAAAATTTAAAGCAAGATATTAGGTTAGGTTTGAAAAAATATGTTTTTGCGTTTCATGTATTGTTACTAGTAAAAATATTATGAAATCTATTCTCAATTAACAAGACAACAAATGTCTAAATTGAATTTTTAATGCAAATTTAGTTAATTGATTTGCTATTTGCAATTTTTATGGCAACCATTAAATGTGTCTTTTAAATTGCATAATATTATGATCAATTTTATTGCATTTGAACAAATATATCGTTGTAGCTAGACATAAGACTTTTATATAGTACTTTGTCAAATCTAACTCTGATTTTGTTCAAGGTTTAGAAAATTTTGATTAATTGTTTTTCTTAAAATTTATATTTTTCATACAACAAAAAAAATAGGTAATAAACAAACAATTTTAGGTTAAAAAATAAACTAAATGTATAGTAAATAGCACACTGATGCTAATCACAATGTGCCGTCATCAACCCAAAACGTAAAAAACCAAAATATATTTTAAAAAGTACCATAGTCATTATGAATATAAGACTTGACTAGATTTAGAAATGCGACGCTGAGTAAAGTAATAGACCTAACACTAGCAAATTATAAATAGAAGAAATAAAGTAATCAAAAAGTTACAAGCGTCAGATGAGCCTTCGTTGTCTAACGTGCATACATTTGATGCAACATTAAAGCTGAAGGAACGCTTCTAAAGGAATACAGGAAAAACAAACTGAAATTTCTGTAACAAAGTTCTAGTTAGTCAAATCAAAAACTGTTCAAAGACAGCAAAAATAAGTCAAAGTACTAACAAATATCACTAACAAGATTATTTAGTGAAATAAAGAGTTTGAAAGAACAAAGAAATAAGAACTAGTTTAACAATGGCAAGAGAAACAATGCTTGAGCCTCACACAGAACTAGTCTCACAACATATAAAAATGCTGCTAAAAAGCAAAAAGAAACTCTTGGAAAAAGATAATATAAAAGTGTTTAGAGCAACTCAAAATATTCTCGTCTTCAGAAGGCGCTAAGCAAAGATTGAACTGCAAATATATAATCATTGCTGACAAAAAAAAAGATTACACAACGTAGGTCAAGAAACCATGCAAGAACTACTGCAAACACACTTTCCAAGCTCTACGCTGGCAAACGCTTCTAAGCAAACATAGTAAACAAAAACCGCTTAGAATGGGAATTTCACACGTTTATACTATTCAAACCACCAAGAACTAACACAAATTGGTGTGTAATTGCCTTTACTATAATGTTTTGTCATAAAAGCCTACTGCAGTTACTACATAACATAGGCGTATTTGCCCTATGCTACATCTATTGTTTTACTATTCTAACATAATGTAGAATGCTTTAAATACCGTAAAAAAGTAGAAAAGATAAACTAATATTATATATACAACTTTTACTTGGCATAATTTGTTTACACTTACTTCAACTCAATTACTGTAAACAATAACAATAGACAGTTACATTAAACATTTACAATCAACAATATATTATGTTAGAATCCCTTTGGAATGTATTTCTATATATATTGTATTTATTATTTATGTTTGCCTTTCTACGTCTGTTAACTTGACTTTCAGATGCTCAATCACTCTTTCTCAATTTATATTTTGTTCTCTCTGCTTCCTCCACTAGCATAACACCTTTTTCAAACATTCTTCGTCTCTTCGATCCAAGTCAAGTTATTATTGTTTTTTTTAATTCTATCTAAACTCATGTAGTTTAACTTACATTCATATTTTGCTACTCTTGTTGCCGCTGTGCTTCTAATCGTACAAGTCAACACCAAAGACTTAAAAACCCAAATATGCATAACCATAATCCCAATGACAAAAGAATTAAAATATCTGAGACTCACGCCTGATACTAAACTAAACATTCATACTCATATGGATAACCACACAAAAGGCATCCGTGTGCTTTTTGAAATCAAACCAATAGTCTGATAAACATAAGGACTAACACCCAATATAATCTGTAAGTTATATACTATAATGAACATATACCTATCATCATCTACAAATCGTTTGTGTGGTGTGGAAAAAACTCTCTCAAGCGTACAACAACACTAAGCAAAGTACATAGATTAACATGTTTGCTGACAACGGAAGCAATAAAAACAACTCCTACAGCAACCATAGACCGACTGCAGATGAATAAGCACTCTGTAAATCATAAGGCTCACAAATATGTTATTTGAAGAAAAGACAGTAAAGATAAAATCAGATAAAAGATTACTAAATACAAAATTAATTTGATGTGATAATACCATTACAAGAAATTAAAAAAAAAAAAACATGATCAAATAAGGACAACATTTCAACAAACCGATAATTATCATGTCGGACTAACAAGCGGCACTACAACCAATACTCTCGCTAGTTTAAGATACTGTATAAGTTTAGAGTTATTAGCCACAAACAGCAAGGAACGCATGACTAAAATACTTAAAGAACAAGGTGTAGAAAAAAAACTTAAGGCGGACCACAGAAACCTTCAGACTTAAACCTGCTTTAAGAAAAGATTGTAAGAGAATACAAGACCAAAAAACAAATAATCCGTAGTAAATTTAAAATAAAATAGAAAAATTGTTAAGGAATAAAACACACAAAACTATTCCTAACAGAACCATCACACATTACCTAAACTATAGTAATTAAGATGAACAGAATAAAACTGCAAAAGCTTACAAAACTTTTAACTAGACATTATGCATTAATAAGAATCCATAGCAACTCCCTATGTCGCAAATGTCTAAAACACAAAGAAACTTAACTACATTTGCTAAGCAAATGCAAGACTTGCAATACGCAACCTGCCTTCTTCGGCAAGCACAAACTATTAAAAGAAAAGCTCAAGATAATTCCTTGGCAAAAATTTCTGAACTGCATTGAAGAATCATAACTACTATAGCAGTAACATACAAAAATGAAATAACTCAGTTATAGAGCTAAGTTGCAGTTTAACTATTAGGAAGTCACCTAATAAGCCCCCTTTAAAAAAGTCGTAATACACAACAAAAAAATGAGCATCACTAACGTTAACGTTACAGTAGTATTGTCATTGTTGGTAATTAGTAGTTTTTAAAATGTATTTGTATATTAAAAAAAACACATACAAATAATAAAATCAAATCTATAAAATTTGTAAGTTAAAAAATATCTAAATATAGTAATGAATAGAGTAGCTGGTAAAGTGTAATAGGTCCTACCTTAAACCTTACATAGAAAAAAACTTCAAAACATACATACATTAACGACATATCCAAACAAAATAAAATAATGGTTAACCAAAAAATGAGACAAAAATTTATATAATAAATTATTTATAAAAAAATACATTTTTCAAAACTTTACTTTGTTTGCAACAACAAAAGTAGAGAAACGCAAAAATAAACAAATAAAACACAACTATTAGAAACAATACTGAAATAAACTAAAATACAAAAGAAAAAAATAATAAAAGAAAAAATGTATTCAACAATTAATATATACAAAACTGAGTTCAGAAAAGAAATTTCATCCACATTACGCTTTTGGTTCTTTTTTATCTCATTTTTTTAATAAATAAATATTAATTTGCTAATCTAAAATAATGTTTTAATCAGTGCAAGTAAAACATTGTTTTTATCGTAGAATAGTTAAAAAAAAATGCATAAAATCATTATTTAAAAAATTCATTTCAGTTCATTATGAAAGTAATGCGCAAGATTTTATTGTGACACTACTATCCATCCCAGCCCAGTAAAACCGATCGGAAAATGTGGTGAATGATCTGCCTCTAACGCAGCCGGTCGCCAATTTGCCAGACTGTCTGAGCAAAACTTTGTAACACGGCGCAATTTTGCGCTGTCAAAAACTTTTAGATTTAATTCAAAATGAGCCGGACTTTCTTAACTCTGTCGTAACCAAACAAATTCTGAATTTTTGAATACCACCCAGAATCGAAAAGGCAAAGCAGCGCGTGGCACACAAAATCATCCCCCGCCCCAAGAAAGCGCGAATGAGCAAGTTTCGCTTTAAAATGATGCTCATTATCTTCTTTGACGTCCAAGGAATTGTCCATTTTGAGTTTGTACCGCAAAGAGAAACTGTCAACTTAGCTTTTTACCTCAAGGTGCTGAAAAGATTGAAACGCCGGACTGCATGCGTGAGAGTTGACATCAAAAACACGATCAAGCTCAACCATGACAATGACTCCAGCCACACGGATTTCATCGTTTTCAACTTCCTACCTCAAAGCAACACCTCGGTGGTCCCCCAGCCCCCTTACAGTCCCGACTTGGCTACGTGCATCTTTTTTTTTTTGTTTCCCCGACTGAACAGAGAGTTGAAAGAAAAACATTAGAAGTCCGTGAAAAACATCCGAAAGCATGTTATAAGGTTATTAAAAGAGGAGTTTTAGGGTGCCTTCCAGGCGTGGTAGACACATCATCAAAAGTATATTTATGCAGGGAGAAAGTAATTTAAAGAATTTTCATCGTTTGTACCAGTACAATCAATAAATCTATTTTTCATAGAAAATGCGCATTACTTTCATAATAGACCCTGTAGTTCATTTTTCTTTCTACAACTAGATTAATTAAAAACCTATATATTCACTTTTCAGTAAAGTCCTCAGTAGCGTTACTAGTAAGATTATCATGAGTAAACCTCTAGTCATCTGTTGGTAGTGGAATGAATTACTTATACCACGTTGGCCCGCAAGTAACAAAATAACGAGAAGAACATAACATCAAGCGGTTTTGATTGACATGAAAATAACCATAAACAAATAACATCACAACAGTAGTACCACAACCGTAATACTAAAAAGTCAATCTATCTTATTTTTTCTCACAAATATACATATACAGCTATCGTTTTTTTAATTAATTAAATTTAATATTTGACTACAATTATTAAGTACAAAAATTCTCTATTCTTATTTAATATTATAACTAACAAGAAGATAGAACTCAAATATATATAGCATAACATTACAATATCAAAACGTCTCCAGATGTAAAGTTTTATTAAAAAAATACCAATAAATACTGGAATAAATGCGTTATAAGCAAACAACAAAAAAAAAAGATAAAAAGGTAGACTACAAAAACGCATAATTTAATGAAATAATAAAACAATTTACTATGTTATTTATTCTTACAAATACATTACTAGTTTTGGCTCTACTAGAGCCTTCTAGAGGTAAAATAAGTTATAGCATAATTAAAGTTTACATTAAGATAGTAAATACTTTTGTATACCAACAAACTTTTTCACACAAACTAGTACTTAGTAATAGTACAGAAAAGTTTATTAAGACAATAGTTGCTTTACGCTGTCATCATCAACTTGCTTAGAGAAATTTCTTAATTGAACCTTAACATAAACTGCTAACAACGTATGAATCAGAATTTAGATTAATAGACAACCTTTTAAATAATACTATTAATTAAAAACTGTATTTTTATTTTACATGTAAGAAGAAAAAAGTTCATCAATGCAGTCTTCCACTCAATTTACTTGTTAAGCATTTTGTTTATCCAAAATTTAGAACATGATTCTCTTCTATCATGTTAAGTTCTTTCAGATGTTGCCTTTGCTTATTTTATTATTCTGTTGTTTTCTATTTATATATAATTCAAAACAATCTAAATTTTTAGTTGTCGATCTGTTTAAAAAAATAAAATTGAAGATAGCAGAAGGTACAAGACGGTATCTCTATTTTAGAAGATTATATATGTTACATTATATTTGTTTAAGATCGCAAACTGTTAACTACATAAATAAGGTACATATATTATAAATAATGCCGTAGTACAAAGCACACTGGCGAAGTAGAATGTAGAATCGAAACCAGATAATTGTTGTTGCTTTGATCGCTGTTAGATTAAGTTTATATAAATAAAAGTCCGCATTTGCTTGTCTGTACAGTTTTTAAGTCGTTAAAAATAACTCAATCGTTATTTAAAAATTCATTTAAAATATATATTATAAAGTGATTGTACAAACCAACAAGATGCTCATAATTGTCAAGAACATACATTACACATTTCCGTATATATTTTTTCTTTATTATATTAAATTGCAAATGAGGCAGTTTTATTGCAGAAATCAAAATTGTAAATATATATATACGAGTATATATTACTCTTGAGACAACTATTTACAAATTTATATTATTTTGTTTTTTATAAGCTGCTATACAATTGTAGAACAAGTAATAATTACACAATATTTCCCAATCAATCAGTCTTACAGAATAAGCCACATTTATTTACAATAAATACTATGAAGGATATAGACATAAATCAATTTATTTCAACAAAATCCTTGTTTGGAAAGACTTTTTAAGTTTTATGTTTATGCAAAATATATTGTGAAATAATATATTTTATAAGGCAGCAAAAATACCAAAACCGTTGAATATTTCTTTGAATATAAGCCGCTTACTTCATTAAAAATTTAATGAATTAATTTTAACATTGTGCATAAAAAATGAAATAAAACCTGTGCGGGGACAAACAAGCGACCCTTATTTCCGTATAATGCTTCGACTAATTTTATTTTAATATTGTAATTTCACACATATAATAAGAAACACATTACACCTTTCCATTATACATGAAAAAATATGTGTTAACGACAGGATCTATGTTTTCTCTGCTTATTATAAACCTTACTAATTGTAAAATTCCTTCCATTATAGTTTAATTTCTAAAATGAAATTATTTCTGCAAAAGCAAAATGGAATTTCTGTATTGAATAGATTTAAGACAATTGATATATGTCTACAAAATGTCATAAAATGAACATTTTCAAAAAAGAAATGAAGATTTAAATTTCACGGTATATTAATGTTAATCTTCCACGACGTTAAAATTGTCATTTCTCAGAATTACTTATTTCAAAGAGATAGTCTACAATAGACTGTTATTACAAGCAATAAAACACACGAGTATTAACCACAAGGTGTTAATATTACACAGGCAGGTTCAACGGCAGAATATCATTACGTTACACATTTTTTTTAGTAAAAATTACACCATTAATTTTATTATTTATAAACAAGCCGTGTATTGACGCATATAAATTTTGTAAATTTTACACATGATTCACCGCCATGAAATAATACTATTTTGAAAATAATGATGATAACTTACAATTATTACATTTATTTGATTTTCATCAAATTTAAATTTAGTACCAATTTCTCCATGCAATAAGTATGTTATTAAATTAATTCATTATAATGAAGTTTTATGTACTATTAAATTTAATGTGACGCAAAAAATATAATTACAATTAAGAAGTAACATTATATAATAATTATAATGCTTGCAGAAAATAAAATTATAACAACACGAACATTAATCATTGTCACTATATGGGCAATTTATTACTTTATAAAACGAAATTATTTTAAAACTGTAAAACGTTTCCCAAGAAACAAATTAGGAATTTTAAATATAATAAGACATAAAAGTATGCACGCTGCATGTAAATTTGAAAACATTTAAAAATTCAAGAAAGCATCGTTTGCTATGAATATTATTTAAAAACCATATTTATCAATCGTGTTTATAAATAAGCAAGTTATAAGTCCATTAATACAGGGACGTCCTCTTTCTACAAGGTTATAATAATAAATATAAATGCAATAAATTTTATCAATAATCAAAATTAATTTGATCAGTAAGTGCGAGTTGCTTGTAAATTATCATCCACAAGAAGTAACACGCATAGGAGAAAGTGTACGCATGTTAATCAGCATTTTGTTTCCAACTGATTTCATTTGTTTTGATTTATTCAAGTTCGAGATAAAATGCTGAATCATTCAGTTTCACTCTTGTATTAGGAATCGTTGTTTCCTTAAAGTTAATTATAGATAGTTTGCAATTGTTTTCACATATCGTTATACACTTAAATGGGATGATTATTGCTTCTTTTCTAATTTAATGCATCCGTGGAATTAAATATAAGAAATTTGTCATCAGTTCAAGCTAAAATTAAATATTCCCAACGAAGCAATAATATTACTAAATATAAATAAATTTCCATAAGCAAATTCCTTACAGACGCATATTTAATTAATTATCCTGACTAGGCAGTATTAACAGACGGAAAATATCACTAGTTTTTTTTTCTCGTACAGCAAGCAATCTGTAATTTATTTTAATAAGTTGAATAATCCCAATAAATAATGTAGTTACATCTAATGCATGCTCATTAGAAACATCCATAAGGTAATTGCAGCTTTTTTTCTACTAATATTATTCAAATTAATTATTAACTGTGCATTAATGAATGTATTTTCCCAGATGATATTTTTCCTAATTAATTAAACATATTTGGTAACTTATAATTGTGGGAATAGTATATAGATAGCGCGTACACATTACGAAAGGTAGCCAAAAATGGTTACAATAAATGAGCAACTTTTATATCAGCCTTGTCACAGAAAAATATAAAACGTTTACAATAATATAAACCAACCTTCAGTACTTTCCCAAAATATGGAATTGCGTTATTATAACAGGATGGTTATAGTAAATTTATTTAAAAGAAGCCATTTGATAAACGCCTTATAGGATATAAAAATTCATGACGTCTATTATTTGTAACAGTAAAATATTTCGGAAACTACTGAACTGATTATTTGAATAAAATAGTAATCAAAATTTATATAAACTTCTTTGCATACGCCAAACTAGCTTATCCTAACAATCTCCTAACCAATTTACATTTAAAGACGATACATCTGGCAATAATTATCATATGATTATTATCATTATTATTATAACCAATCTGATGCGGCAACTAAAACTGGATGAACTTTAAATACGTTTCTATATTATGCAATGCAATCATAAAATTTAACTTTATAAAGATATAATTGAGAACGCGCTATTTGAGCTATTGAGTAGAGCAAATCATATTTGGTACTAAGAGTTAAATTTAATTTGCCATGAAATAAATAAATCGTTAATAATTTTAGCTTTACATATCCCATGCACACCTGTCATCTGTTCCACACTTTAAATCCTAATAAGAAATAAATCCAAATCCGGTGTACTAGAAAGGACACTCACCGTTACAATTAGATTTGTAAATTCCAATGTATTATCCAATTATTAACACAAAATAAAAACCAATCAATTAAAGCACTATATGTTTTTTTTTTAATAATTCACTCAATGTTTATATTCAACAAAAAATAAACAGTATACAAATAAGCGGCAGTTACACAGTCCCAAAAGCACAACACGAAGGCTTACTACTGAATAAAGTGGAATGGAGAAGAAGAAAGCGTCGACCCGCGAGTTACCACGAGACCGCGAGTTCTACTACGTCACGTGGATGTGTATGCGTGTAAGAGGGGAAATGCTAGGCTACAACATCGTGTCCATCCAGGTTCGAAGACCGGATATCCTAACGCTCAAAAATCAACAATGGATATTGCATCCTCGGGTAAATAATGAATATAATTGTTCACACTTTCCTTGAGCCACCGATATCTACATAATAAGCTGATAAGTTCATTTATATTCATTATCGATGAACATCAGGCGAGTAGTCTTTGTTTAAATGCAGGAAATAATGCAACTTGATTTGTCCGGCCAATTAAAGTAGTGATCGCTTTAATCATTTTATCTGTGAAGTGAATCAAATATAAATTATGTTGTTCACGATCCAATACAATTGAAAATATAAAAGGTGATATCTGCAGGTAATAATTGCAAATTCGATCTAAGTTTGGGACATATAAACATTTTTATTGCAAAATTATTCACCCTGTCTATATTTTGACAATGTAAGATTAAAAAAAAACTTATTATCATTATAAATAATTAATATTTATATAATATCAGATTTTACTAAGCACATTTATTATTATTTATGTTAAACTTCAATAATTATAAGGTCAAGAAGCTGATTAAACTAAATTAAATCATTATAAAGTCTAATACCGTATATAATGCTTTGCAAAATATGTGCAATATAAAAAGCAAATGGTATACTTTTTTATTAAATTTTTTAACTGCATCTCCTGCTATTGTACTTGTAATGTGAAATACACTTCTATTAGTTCTCTTACGCACATATTTTCTTACTCCTTTCATCATGCTAAGTAACTAAATGAAACATCCTTAATTATTATTATAAAGGTCATAAGTAATAACAATTATATTATTTTAATATCTCAGTTCAAAAGCTTTTGTAATATTAATTGTGTAGTTATTAATATCATTCTGATTATTCAAATCCTTAAGAAATGTTTTTTTTTTTAATAATGATATTATACCTAGTTACTTTTATGATGTTAGCCAAAAAAAAAAGAAGTATTTTTAAAATAAAACTTATAACTGCTGTAAAACTAGCTGTCATTTTGGGCTCACATTTTGAAGGTTATAATCAGTAAAGTATGGCAAATGATCATAAATAGACTCATGATTATTATTGAAAAAAACTTAGAGACAGTAGTACATAAGCAACTTCTAGACTACTTTGAAAATAATGGTTTACTTACTGAAAGACAATCATTTTTTCGTAAAAACCATTCATGCGAAACAGCTCTCCAGTTAATCATTTCTGAATGGAAAAAAAAATTAGTCGAAAATAAAAAGATTATTGCAATATTTCTTGTTTTTAAAACAATTAGTAGGAAAACTTTATTAAAAAAACTTAAATACTACAGTTTGGGCGGCGTAGTCCTTAAATGGTTTGAAAGTTACTTATCCAATAAATATCAAATAACAAGCTTTAATCAAAATATGTCAGGTAAATTATTAAATTCACACGGGGTACCGCAGGGTAGTGTGCTCGGGCCTCTGCTGTTTATCACCTATATAATGATATTGGTAGTGCAATTAAGCATTGCAACATAAAATTATTTCCGATAATACACTTTTATATTTTTCCGGAGATAATATCGATGAAATGATGTATAACATAAATATAGATCTTGTATCACTGTCCAACTGGTTAAGTAACAATAAAATATGTTTAAACGTAACAAAAACAAAAGCAATGACACTTGCATTGCAAAAGCTGATTATAAACTCTAACTTAAGAATAAGCAACAATAATGTCGTGTGGGTAACCGAAATTCAATATTTAGGTATCATAATCAATAGCAAATTAAAATTTAATTTACATTTTGACATATTAATAAAAATGATAAGTAAAAAAAAATGGATTTTTAAAACGAGTCTCCAATAATATTTCAATTTATAGCAGAATTTTAATTTATAATACCATTATAAGGCCTCACTACCAATATTGCATTACCATCTTATATATGCTCAAAGGGGCACAAAAGAAAAAACTAGATATTTTACAGAATAGAGCCTTGCAATCCATTTTAAAGTGTAGCAAGTATACCCCAATTTATACTATGCTTAACACTTTGAATTGGCTAACAATTAGTGAAACTGTTGAATTATATAGTATAGTATTTATTTTTAAAATTAAATTGAAAATGTTTCCTGAATACTTCAAATTATAACAAAATAATGATACCGATTCATATCTAACGAGAAATCGGAACAATTTTAGAATAGATAGAGCAAAAAAAACTTCAACAGCAAATAGTTTAATGATTAATGGTGTAAAACAATTTAATGAGTTGTCTATTTATATAAAAAAAGCAAGCAATATTATGGAATTTAAAAAAGAATTTTGTCAGTTTATAATTGATTCTAGGCATTGAATTTTTATATGTTTTTATATGTTTTTATATGTTTTTATATGTTTTTATATGTTTTTATATGTTTTTATATGTTTTTATATGTTTTTATATGTTTTTATATGTTTTTATATGTTTTTATATGTTTTTATATGTTTTTATATGTTTTTAATATGTCCTATATATGTTCTACATGTATTTTAATTCTGTTGACTAAATTAGTATGTACTTGTAAATTTTTTTATTTGATTTTGTATATGTAGCTATATGCTAAAAATAAACTGAACTACTACTTGCTGCTTCTAGATAATAACAATTGAACAACGCTTTCAAATTATCCAATTTTACTTAGAGATGTTGGTTCAAGCAACTCATAGACGACTTCGTAATTTATATAGCGTACATAACCGCCCATTTAAGAAAGCCATCCTTCGTACTGTAGTTATATTTTATACCACATACTTTTATGAAAAAAACAACGACGCAAAAAAAAATAAAAACAAATTTAACGAAAAAATTAAAAAAAAAATTGATGAGGAACAGAAAATATAATAATCATTAAGGACCTAACTAAACTAAAACAAATATAAATATAAGAACAAAATTATAAAATACTAAAACAAAACAAAAATAAGCATTCAAGAAAAATCATAAACCTTCAAAAACAGTTTACTAGAAGCGGTAAATAAAGCATTCAAAACAACAAAAATAAAGAACAAAAACATAAATCAACCGAACGGTAGTCGGAAGACATTAATAGAAAGATTAAAGATCAAAGACAACATAAAAACTAAGAAAATACCTCAACACAAAATTACACAAAATACAAAAAAAGAAAAATGAAGTAAAGCAAAAAATGATATAATAAAACAATTTACTATGTATTTTATCACAAATTTATTCTTGCAAATACATTACTAGTTTTGGCTCTCTTTCTTCCTCTTACAGATTTTTTATCTTTAGAAGGCCCTTGTAAAGTCAAAACTAGTTTGTTTTATTATTTCATAAACATGAATTATCACGTAATAAAGATTACAACCATCAATTATATTAAAACAAAAAACAAAAAAAGCAAAACAAAAGTTATAGATCAAGTTTGTTAGAACTATAAACAAGACAAAGGCAACCAAAAGTTATTCTACAGAACAACTAAATAAATAAAAAGAACACAATATAATAAACACAAAAGACAAACCAAAAAAAAAAATATAATTACAATAAAAAATCATACAAAGGTAAAAGCAACACATTGAAGAATTTACAGACAAAACAATAGAAACAGAAAATAATCAGAATAAAAAAGACCCAGAAGGAACAAATGAAACAGAGAAAATAATAAAGACAACAGAATAGATAAAAATAGAAAGACAGCGGAAAAAGACATAATATTACCAGTGGTAATAAAATACATAAGAAAAAAAATAACACAAAAAATAAAACAAAATATCTATTAAACAAAATAATTATAAAAAAATTTAAAAACATAAGACAATTGAACATAAAAGTCATACTACCAATATACAAATAAATGATCAATTTGAAGAAATAATAGAGGATAATCAATGTGTCAAAAAAACTACGAACAGAACTCACGCAATTTAACTCCTTTTTAAATGTGTAGATAATAAAATATGTAAATTGAATTCTAAAACATTAAATTGTAATTTTTTTGTCAAAAAAATTTGATTAAACTTTAAGAGTCAAACTTTATTAAACATTAAATTTAGTAGATTTTTTATTGCACACAAGTTATTTTTCTAAAATAACAATTGTTATAGTTCTGCTCGTAGCTGTGAATGTATGATAAAATGTAAATTTGAAATTCCCGCAATTTGACACTCCTGGGTTGTTTCTTGTGGGTCTAATTAAAGTCTATGATTTATGCTAATAAACCAGCAACAATTGAGGTTGGTAACATTGTTTGAATTATTTGTGACATAGCCAGCAATGCTCAAAAAGTGAACTAAATTTGTGGTACCTAAAATTATTTTGAAATGTTAATGTAATTTATTTATTAAAAAAAAATAATTATTTGATAATAATTCCAATTTAAAGTTCTATCTGGCTTTTATGTATAACAAAAGATGACTAAGTCAAAACACGTAGCTAAAATAAAATAACTAAAAATATATTTATATCACAGCATACAAAGTGTTTATAAGTATTCTTACACTACTACATAGTAGTTTTTTGCAAATTTGATTAATATATAAATAATTGATTATGTTCTCAAAAATGTATTTAAACTTCATACTTTTTCTGATAAAACACAATGCAGTTAACATTTAAAAAAAAAAAAATATTTTGGTAACGACGTTTCTAGAAACTTTTAAAACATTTTTTAATTATTTTTTTTATTATTGACGGATAAAGTTTTTTTAAATCGTAATTGAGTTAGCCATTTTAATTTTCTTATAATTATTTGAATTTATGAATATATCATAAAAAACTCTATTTTACTCAACTTTTTCTGCATTAGAATTGGTTGATTAATATGTATTATAAAAAAACTAACAAAAAAGATTATTATTAAATTTTTTTTTCAATATTTTTAAAATATTTTCCCTGATAGCAAGTATTTTCAAAACATATATTTTAAACTCATCGTCAGTTCTGGTCTTGAAAATTGCTGTTGCTCAACGTGTACTAAACTAGGAGTCGACGTTTTGACTGGTAAAATGTATTTGCATTGTCATGATAAAAAATGCACATTGCTTTGAAACTACAATTGCAACATTTTTTTTTTAACAGGCAACTATTTTCTTTAAAATTTCATCTTGGAAGAACTATTTATGCGAGATCCAACAAAGTTTTTTCACGGCTAAACATGCATGCAATATGAAATGTATACTAGTCATACTAACGCCTAAAGATGGTTGAATTTCACAATAAGTTACATGATAAACTTGATTTATTGGTTCGCGCACGGCATCAATGTTTGCTTGCACTACAACCCATTTTTCTTTAATTTTATTTTACAATAGCTTGGTGTAAAGTTTTATTGCCAAATAAGTCGATTGACGCACTGCTATTGAGTTAATTCATGTCATCAAATCATAAAAAATATTGCATAAACATGTTCTCAAATTGTTTTAATTCTATTTTTTTGGCTGAGAAAAGATTTTTGACTCAATTTGTTTAACATAACATACTCGTCAAAAATAAAACTTTATAATGCAAACTTTAAATACATCTTGCAAAGCATTGTTACTTTTTCATACAAAATCATCAATATTAGGTTTGTATTTTTTTTAAAGAGTTTTTTTCCACTGTCTACTAATTTTTTATCATTTCACTGAAATTGTCTTTAATTTTCAGAATATCAGTAATTTTTGTTGTTTTTAGTTTTTTTTAGCATATCTTTGATAACATTCTTCAACAAACAATCTTTCAATAAAACGGCTTTTGTTAGACTCTGTCTGTAGCAGTAGCTGCGTGATGCAACTTATATCATCCCCTGTAAACATGTACATGTACAAATTTGCAAATAGCAAATGATAATCATTTAAAAAAAAATAAAATTTGATTGAGAATGTTATCATAAATATTATTCAAGTCAAAAAATACATATATTGAAGAAAAAAAACATTACTGAAAAAATGTATTACAAGTAAATTTATTGCTGGGTATGGTCAATGTAGAAAACTACATCGGTAAAATTTATCGCAAAAAATTATTGCAAAAAAAGTTCATCACGTTTTAATTTCATTTAATGATATGCATTAAAAATCAAAATTTATAATTTTACTTAGAATTATTGACTCAATTTTTAATTTTACATTTTTAATCAGAATACATGTATACAGGGTTAGTCAAAAATATTTATACACCTAAACAATTCTCTAACCGTTAAAAATACCAAAAAAATCTAAATTTTCATAATAAAACAAACAAATTTGTTCTAAAATTAGTTCTAAGATTAGTTTTAAAAATTAAAAATGCAAAAATATACAGTCTTTGTTTATTATTATTATAAAAATTTGGATTTTTTTAAAATAGATTGTTTTATTAATTGTTCTGAATTATATTACTCTTTTTATTTGTTTGGTTAAAATAAATATGAATGTTTGTGTGAAAATGTTCTTTATTTGACGTTTAGAAGTTTGCTTATAACTCAAAAATGATGCATTTTATAAAAAAAAAAAAAATTTACAAAAAACAGCCAAAATTAATTTTAAAATTAAAAATTTAACTAAATTTTTACAATAAAATGAACACCCTTAAATATATTAAAAATATTTTTATAAATTAGTTTGCTTAAAACCAAAAAACTTTTATTTAAAACTTATTTTGAAATTTTTAACTATTGGTAATTTTGACTAACCCTGTATGTTTTTTAAAATATAAGTTTGTAAAAATTACAAAATAAATCAAAATAAATTAAATAAGTTTGTGTAATACAAAACATTCTATATTGGTTAAATATTTATAATATTAAACAGAGTGGCTCCCGTAGCAACTACGTGTATTTAATCTTTAGACCAAATGTAATTAAAAAGTCTATTAAAGTTAAAGCCTAAAGTAAACCGTTTTCAAAATACTGAGTGTTTAATAATTTTATTGATTAAATAATTACAATTTTAGAAAAAACTAAAATTTATTGTTATTTTAGTTTAAATTTACTATAAATATTGTTTAAAATAACCACAACATTCTAGTCCTACGTAACATATCATTGTTATTTCACATTAGTTCTGCTGCTTTAAAACACATCTTTTAAGATTTTCATTAGTTTCCGATGGTGTTTGGTATACCAGATCTTTCATATGCCCCCACAAATAATTGTTTAGGACAAGTTAAGTTCGCAGATCGTCGAGGCCAGAGACCTGAGGTCAGAGGTGCTGCTTTCTTCTAAAAATTACACGTCCTTCAATCCGTTGATTAAAAAAAAAAAATTGAAGATTAGCACCATTGTGCTAGTACTACATACCATGTTTTGATTGCCAAAAAGATATTATCTAACAATCCTACCAAATGATGCTTAAAAAAAATTAAGAAGTTTACGGCGGTTAAACAGTACTAAAAAAAACAAACTGAGCAATTAGCATGTTACCAATAATTCCACATCAGACATTCACTGAAAACTTATGTTGATAAATTGACACTGTAGTTTTGTGTGGATTGTCTAACTCCCAAAAGTGGCTGTTCTTTGTGTTCATTAATCCATTCTTTGTAAATGTTGCCTTGTTTGCCTCATTTTTTCAGCTATTGTTTGCTATAAAACTGGCTGTATTCTTACGCCCAAATTTATTTATTTATTAGTCGACAAAAGCTATTACAAAGTAAGTATATATTTACAACTTATAATATATGTATATATATATATATATATAATAATCATAAAAAAACTAATACAAAAAATAAGAATAAAACTCATCAAAGTCTTTTACAATTTTGGTGTCAGTTGTGATAGTAGGTTCTGTGATATTAGTTTTAAATTTAGTTTTAAATTTTAGCAACTTGATTTAGTATTTATTTATTTATTTATTTATTTATTCAACCATTTTAATGTGTTGTTTTGTCCACTCAGATCAATAACCTGAAGTTATTATTATAAATACAAAAAAAATATCTAAATACTGAGAAGGTTACGTGTGGGAGTCAAGTGAACGGCGCAGGGTATAAAAAAAATGTTGAAAAATCTACTTTAACTTTAACTCTGCAAAATACTTTGTCAAAATTAAAATGTTTTTATTAAGGCTAGTCATATTAAATGTCTATACATCAGTTCTATGTACCTGCCAGCAATGTTGCATTTAGACTCCAAAAAACAAACAAACTTTTTTTGGATCTGTTTAATTTTTTTTTACTAAAGACGGTGTATGAAGACTACATATTTTACCAATATTCAAGATGGAAGCGTACTAGAGCGTTATAAAAAATAATTAAAGTACGAAGGACACAAAACTCTTTACAGTTACGCTTGACAAATCCTAAAAAGTGATAAGCGTTAGCTACAACAATATCAATTTGTAGTGTAAACAATATAAGCTTAAATTAAACAAAAATTAATAACGTTTATTGGATAAAACATCAATTTGACGAAAAACGCACCGTTGCGCACAAATTGAGATCCGTCAAATAAATTGAACTGAATACACAGTAACAGGGTGCTATCAACTCCAATACAACGTAGTCTTATAATTAATATTTTGTGGTCAACGGTATTAAGCTTTTAAAAAATTAGAGTTATACATCAAACAATTTAAAAAATCTAGAATTAAACTATATTATTAATAATAATAGTAGATATGTATATTAAACAATATAAAAATTTGAAATAATGAGTGGTGGATTCCGATTATATATTTTAACAAATAATATTAAATATAAACGTTTGGCTTAAGCCGAGGCTTAAACATTCATTGTTAGATTGGTTTTGCTTAAAGCAATTCAAGTCTTTGATTTACCGTAGACAAAACCAAAAATAGTTAGTATTATAAAACTACAAGCTTTTGTTTGTGCTATAGATTTAATTAAACTACTAAGAACAGAAAGTAACATAATATAATAATTATATAGATGATAGATTTATTTCATTTTAAAGAATTTCATTTATTCGATAAACAGACATTTTAGATAAATAAAATTGTCTACATTACATTTGATGCCACTAATGCTATATTATAAAGTTAATTTTGTAAAAAGTTGGTTGCACTCATAAATTAACATATTGTTATATTAAATTTTAACAGAAAAATTATTTTGTAATACACAAAATAAATCAGGATGCATTGATATGTTATTTTATTTACTTGCCATAATTTACAAGTATCCCAGTGAATAGCGGAATTATGAAACTGATCAAACACATACATAATGCTAGTACGATTGTTGACTTCATTAGCATTCATAAAGCAACAGTTGAAGTGTGTTGCATTTCCAATTTTATTCGACAATATTAAATAAACATTACTGTTTGATTGAATAAGTTATTGTTTGAACAAGATTATAAATTATAAATCAAACACCAACTTAATAAAATATTAAATAAGATGTGCTTCATATTAATAAACTTTGTACTCTGTGATTTACACCAGAAGGCAAAAAATGTATATATATATTGGATTGAATTCTAAGCAAAAAATGCAAAATGTTTTTTTTTGCCAATTGACTTCTGATTTTGAGACATCAAGGTTAACATTTTTTTAACAAGTCAATGGGAAACATTGCATTTTTTTGCAAAGATTGCAAATTTTCACAAAATAATTATGTAGACTATTTGAATAGCAAACTAACATTCTAAAAATAAATGACAATATTGCAAGAACACCCGCGACGTAACAGAAGAAACTTTAATGATAATTTCCCTTATAAAATTGAAGTTGGTGGTTCTTTCATATAAAATAATCAAATTCAATATATTTTATGTACCTATTTAAGTTTTTATTAAGCAACATCATACTAAAGACTCTTTTGAAAAACCTTTTACATCAAGGAACTTATAAATTTAGTAGGAATAAAAACTGCTTGTTATAGAATATAATATAATAAAAAAGAAAGAAACGTGTTTTGCTCCAATATAGATTAAATAAATTTATTGTATTAAAATTTATTTAATCTATATCGGAATGAAGGAAAATTCTGTACAGTTTTTACAATAAATTTAGTAATCAATGCATAAATTAAAGAAGATTGTGATAAAAATTTGTTAGTAATTAATATCAACAGAATCACCACATAGTTATATCTAAGTAAATATTTGAATACTTTCAACTTTGTTATTTGTAAATCTATAGATAACAATCAATACGCAAGCTGTTATTATTAAGCAATACCAATTAATTGAAAAGAAAGGTATCATTTTATTTAAATTACGCATTATTATTAATTATTATTTAATACATCACATGTGAACAAGCTCTGAGTGCAATATGTTATATTTTAATTCTTTAAACATTATGTTGATATTAATCAATGCATTAGCATACAACCAATTATAAGCAAACAAAGTTTGAATATTTGCCATTACAAATTATAATGTTAAAAAGTTAAATAATTGGATTTGTGATTTTTGCTACCATCTGAGTCATTAAAAAAATACTGGCTGTATTCATATGTTTCAACCACATTTTATTGTATTACAATATTCAATAGATATTAAACCATTAATATACTTATGTAGATATGCTTTACGCCTGCTGTGTGATATAATTAAATAATTTTATTTCAACTGTTTATTTCTATTATATCATAACACTCTTTACTATTGTAAACCTAATTAAAAAAAATTATAAATATGAGAAAATGATACCAAATTTATATATTTATAAGAAAAAAGAAATATTAAAAATCTTAAAAACACTCAATGCTGTTTTATTACTTTATTAAAAACAACAAAACGTTAACCATTGCATAACTTATAAACTGCATTTGTGCAATTTTTTTTTTATATCAGCATTTGCAATTTTTTTCTCAATTTAAAAAGTTTATATTTAGAAATGTCTTTGAATTGTGAAAGTTAATTCACAGTCTGGATTTGAGTGAGAGGGTGAATTATTTTCAATGCATTTGGGCCTCGTTAAGGCTTTTTCCCTAATACACAGCCAGCCTATGTGGTTGATGTATGCTAAGACATCTTGCGTAGAAGAGCGCCGGGAAAATTCATGTACGTGCTCGATTGTTTTGTTTTCCATTTCACATCTTCTTCATATTGGGCTATCTACAATGATCGTAGAATGAATGTGTTTGCTTAATTGAGAAGGCTTTGTTAAGATTCTTGTTAATGATTGCAGATGTTTTTGGACAGTCTCAAGTCGACCATTTCAGAATTTGTAGCATTGCGTTTATTTGATTTTAGTCGTAGTGCGGTTCAAGGTATGAGTCCACATATCTTGAAAGTTAATCTTTTGCGCGCTAATCCATTAGCTTTAACGTTACCTATTGTGTTCGAGTTCCCTTTCACCCAGCAAAGCTCAATGCTATTGAGCAAACTTACCATGTAAAAGTTTTATGACATTCTAGTATTAGTCTTGATGTAATTTTATCCTTTTTTCATAACTAAAATTGCTAATCTGCTGTCTGTTAGGATTTGCACGTTTTTACCAGATATATTTTTAGTCATTATTTCTATCACCTCATAGGTGTCGTCTAGATTTTGGGAGTGAATTCCCGCTCCAGAACCAATCAGTGTAGATTTGAAGAAATTTATCATTATCCACGGTTTGCTTTTATTGTTCATGTATGTGTACACACACACGCGTCTTTTAAATACAAAGTAGGGTGACATCATACTATTAAAACTATAGAGGAATGAGCATCACTCAGACGCGTTTTGGTACGTGTTGCGCACCGCGTCATCAAGAAAACCTGGCGCGAGAAATGTGCATGTATTTATATGTTAAATGTAGTTATAATATTATGATGGTGTATATTTTATTTATTTAAGATAAAATACAACAATAATTTACAATAATTTTGAGAAAATTGAATTACTGTAAATAGTGTAAAATACTAATAATATTACATTTTCATTTTCTATAAATTATTATGAAATAAAAATATTGTAAATATAGAGAAGTTTATTTTGTTAATAAAAACAAAAACGCCAATAGGACTTATATTATAATTTAATTAATTTTTAATCATCGAACGTTTCGACAGAAACACCTGTCTTCATCAGCACTGCAAAGACAATTTTTAACATTATAAAAAAATAATTTTATGGGACAGATACAAATACAAATTACAAATAACATTAATATTATTAAAATCTTACCTTAATTAAAAATAAAATAAAATTGATTATGTTTGGGTCATCAATATACAATCATCAATAAGGAATTTGTCGATTATCCAGTACATAGTACTAACACTTACAATATTAAAAATAAACACATTAAAATCATTAAAAACAAAGGTTAAAATTATGCGGAATGAAATAACATTATTCAAGTGTATATGTATTGTTGTGTGAGTGTTCTAGTTGGAATATGAATATGAAAGAGCGACTATTATTTGCTCTCGATGTCCTTTACTTTTTTATGAATTATTTAGAAAAAATATTTTTATTGGAATATTTCTAACATATTTTCTAATAATCTTATAGGAATTCCATTTACAATTGTGATATATATATCTATGTGTATAATTTAACATTAATTAATAGTTAGAAACAAAAATTAAACATGATAATAAAAATAGTTGTTGTCATAGACAATTATAATTTTAGTAGATTACGATAGATAACACTAAGACCCTCTATATCCAATTGGAAGTTGCACGTTGAATTTTTGTCAATATGTAGCATTTCACTAATGATTCTTTTTTTATAATTCTCTTCAACATCTAAGATAGTGACTTTATTGAAATTGAAATGGTGTCCTTCGTTGAAGTGATGGCTCGACAGACCTGTTTTAGTTGTGTGTCGAGCCTCTAAATAATTATTTCCTATTTTCAATGATTGACCGTTTATAGTAGAAAATATATTTTGTAAATCTTTCTTTACATTTGTTTAAAAAAACATCTGTAGGTTTGAGAAAGCCACTTTCAGACAAATGGTTAACCCATGTAAATAAAAAACCATCAGCATTTGGAAGAAATCCAAGATTTTCTTTGTTTTGTAGTTTAAGGGCCGCTTTTACAATCCTAGTATAACGCACATAACCTAGTAAGCGCAGAATATATAATATTTGTAAAAATAAATAAGGAAAAAAGTAAGGTTTGTTGATCTAATTTTCGTCTTTTTGTTGTCACTATCTGATTTAAACAAATTTAAGTTATAGAGGATACAATCTAAATTTGCTTACAAACAACTTACGGCACAATTGACGTTTCAATAGGGTATCTTAGAGAATAAACTAACTTGGCATTTGTATAATGTATTGCGTGTTATACCAGGTATAATTGTGGATTAGTTTATCCGACGATTGTAAAAGCTGCCCTAAATGCAATAAATCCTGCCAAATGTTTCAAACCATCTCATTCAATATCTGTCAACTCATTTGCTATTGCATCGTTTTCAGAAGAATAACTTAAAGATAGATTGTTTAGCAAATGTTTTGTTACAACTGTTGCATCATCATTTTCAACGGAGCAGTTGTTATCAAAAGAATCTACACTATCTATTGCAATATTGGGCGTATCAACTCATTGCTCTACGTTTGATGATGAAAGTTATTTACTTTGTCATTTTGTCCTAGAATATAATTTCTGAGGCAAAATTTAAACTGTAGCGCTTTTGGGTGATCGTGTAAGCTTCCAATTGATTTTATAATTGAAAAAAAAAATTTCCAAAAAATCTTGATTTAGATGATAGGTTAATAAATATTTGATGTTGTATTCGAACTTTAAATCAAGGAATAGTGATTTAAAAGAATTTATACTTATTATTGTTCCTTTTTAAAATGGCAATTTTGATGATGAGCCAATTGTTCTTAAATTATTAACTAGTTCATACATTTCATCTAAAATTTGATTTTGGGTTAGCTAGACCATATGCTTTCACCTTACTCCTAGTACCATTTTGTGGAATTTTGGTATTAAAAACATCAAATTTTTATATAATGTAAAATTGCATGCAAAATTGTGTGGAAAAATAACTTTGTTGCCAATTTAACTTTTTGGCGCTGCGGTCCTTAAACTGTTAAAAATTGCATATTGATTTTATGTGCAATGTTTATCTGATGTTCCTGTATTTTGTAGAAGCCTCAAAATACGTCTTCTGTTATATTATATTTTTTATTTAGCTTGATTTAGTTTGATTAAGTGTATCACATCCGCAAAAACATAGATTTTTTTACTATTTCCTCTATTGTAGAACCACGTTTTGCTTTCGGAAACATCCAATGCTTTTCCTCTTTAAATCCCTATTTCCACAACTCAAATCACTACTAACTGCATGAACAGGATAGCCAATATTTTCTATTTTTTCAATTATTTCAAACAGTATATCTTTTGTCATTTTACAATCATAGTCATAAAATATCGGTTGTTTTCAATTGCCACAAATGCCGCGAGCTATAGCTACCTATAAGTACTTAGAAGGACTTAAAGTTGAATTGAACTTCTTATCATAGTCATGCGTATTTTCTATTTTTATTTTGACAAATAATAAAATACACGCCCTTTCCATTTTAGTCAGTGCTTAATCTTCATTAACTTCAATACAACTTTTAAAATACCTGGTTGAACATTTACTTTTTCTGCCCATCGACGCAATGTAGACTCAGCTGGTAACGGGTGCTTTTGTTTTAAAAGCAATCTATATGATATATAAGATATTCCACTTGCTACATCTTCAACAGTCCAGTTAATTCGTACCTGATTGTTAAGTAATTTTTAAATTTGACTTTCAGTAAAAACTTTTTTCAGTGATTGCATATCATTTTCTTTGATTTGAACTTGTTCTTTTAGGTTAATATGTTCTTTTTCTAGTTTATTATTTTATTCATTTAGTTTAATATTTTCTTCTTGAGAGAGTTTTAATTTTTTATAAAATCTCGTCATTCAAAAATCTAACAAAATATAAAAATACTGATTTATTTAAATTATTGTAAAAATATAATAAAAATATCATATTTACAATAAAATTATTTTTAATGATTAATTCATCCATCAGGTGTATGCTATTAATCAGAGACCGTTGCTTCATCCTCTTCTCGCGTAAGTTTTCCGTTTTAATTTTACTGCTTTTATTAGAATTTGGTAAATTTAAAGAAGGCGTCTGGTATTTTTTTTTTTTTTTGCTAGGAGAATAGTTTAATAATCTATGCTTTAAACAGTAATCGTTTTCTGTAAAATGCACAGAACAAATTCTGATAGTTTTTATATTAAATTTGTCTTTTCTGAAACAATTACGCACCTACATATCGCATACGGTTTTATTCTTAAGAAAAGTAAAATAACGATGTTTTGTTTCATTATTTCTTTTATTATTATTATTATTATTATTACAATTAAACACTGCACACATTACCATGTTTGCAGGTTAATAAAAACAATACATATGTAGATCGAAGCGCGTAAACAAATTATTGTACCTACATACAGCCAATAAGTCTTTTTGTCGCGTCATCAGCCGCGTCATGTGACTGAAAGAGTAGAAAACAACCTGCGCTTGATCACATCTTACTGTTTTAGTATCATGTGGTAACATATTAGGTCTGTTCCAACATACGATTTGGACAGTTTGCAAACCGTCCAAACTGTGCACACAAACAAATATTGGTCATCCTTAGGCAATCTTTTATACACAGTAATTTGTTTGTGTGCATAGTTTGAACGGTTTGCAAACTGTCTATCGTATTTTGGAACAGACCTAATATGTGTTTGCACTCCTAGTAGAAATGTTTTTTACAGCCACTTTCAAGAAGAAACAGTTTTTGTTTGTGTTAGAGATTGGCAATTTTAGTGAAGTTAACTTAACTCAAATCGGCGAATAATTTTTAAAAGAACCTGTTCTAATTTCTTGCTTAAAAGCTTGCTAAAAATTTAAAAAATTGGCGCGCAAAATTATTGTACTGACACTTGTATTAAAATTAGTCTCGTGTAAGACGGCTCTAATATATGATTATTGTTTATGTAAGCAAAGTTATGTTTATGCCCTCCGTTCTCTTTGATAGTATATATTATTGTCCAATCGTAAGCCCTAAAATATCAACTCTTTTTACTAAAAAAAAAAACATATAACAATATATTATTTAAATATTAAGCATATATAAACATTTGTTAGAAATTTAAGTTTTAAAAAATACATACATTACATAATAGGTTATTGCGCGAATAGTTTATTAGGTATTTTATTAAAATTGAAATATAATGTCTTTAGAAGTATTGTTTTAAGTAATAATTGTTACTATTTTTTTTTATATACATTACTACAGGAATATATGCTATTTCATACATTTTATCACGTACATTAATGAGCAAATACCCAGTTTAATTTAATTAAATTTGGGTAAATACCTAAGGTATGTACGCGGTGTGTGTCGATAAGTAGCGGATATATTGCAGTTTACATAGATACCATGTACTTGGTATTTAACAAAATAAGTACTTTAACAAATTGTGGTTAAATTAAGCTATTTAAAAATTAAAAATGATACACAAATCGATAAAAACAACAAAATAACAAATAAAAAATACACAATTTATTTTTTAATAAAATCAAATATTTGTTCAGAAAAAACGGACCCAAAAAAATTACGTAATGGTGGATAATCTTTTTAAATATTTCTTGTTTTTATTGCAATAAATCTATTGTATATTGATTCAGTATTTTTTTTAGCATAACGTCTGACGTTTTCATGAAATATAAACGGAAACTAAAACTAAAAATTGGAGAGTTATCAAATTTATTGAAAAAATACATTCACAGTTTACATTACAACAAATTAAACTAAAGAGACACAAAGTAATGAAAATCAGTTGCCAATAAGGCAACCTCTATTCTGGATGACACTCCTTTAATTTGAAGTAGAGATCAGCACGTTCTGTATGCCAACTTGAAAGAAATTGTCCCATTCTTCAATAAGAGCCAAACGGAGCTCTTCGCGTGTTGTTGCAGCAACTGTGCGACGTCTTACACACCTTTTGCAATTGTCCAAATATGTTTAATAGGATTAAGATCCGAGCTTTGAACAGGCCAGTCTAATTTTGAAATATCTACTTCTTCCAAGTACTGAAATACAATCTTTGCCGTGTGTGATCGTGCATTATTCTGCATAAAACATCATATGTTCTTCTAAGATCTCTGCTATGTTTTGTCGTGCTGTTAATGCGTTTTTGTCAATCAAAACAAGATCCGTGTGTGTCTCAAAAGAAATTGTTGCCCAAAAATTACTGAACCACCCTCTAAAGCAACTCGATGTAATCAAGTACAAAATGCATAACGTTTGCCAGTTTTTTTGTATACCTTATTTTGATCATCTTTGCTATAAATACAGTTCTGCACTCATCCGTAAACAATACGTGTTTCCAGTCGTCCACTGTTCCATTAATGTGCTCTCGGGCAAAAACAAGTCTCCGTCTTTTGTGAGCTGCAGTAAGCAAATGTCCTGTAGCTGGACTGTAAGCTGTTAAACCAATTTTCCTTAACCTTCGTCGAACAGTAGAAATGCTGGCTGCTGTTCTTTGAGCTTCCCAAAGACTGCTTTAGAACATTTTAGCAGTTTAAGTTTAATCTCGCAATGCAGAAATAATAACAAAGCAATCAGCTCTGGCAATTTCCAGCAATGTCATCATCTGCACAGCTTTTCGATATTTTTTATCCATTATTACAAACTACGCTGTACTCTACAAAGGCTTGTGTAGTATTAAGATATTAAGATCTACTCACAAGCATAAAGCTTGTATAAATATCTATTTCAACAAACGTGTTTAACGAGTATATCCTAATTTTATGACAGTTTGGGTTTTTTTCTGTTCCGTGAATTTGTTTCTACTGTTTACAGGGCCGCTTGTCTTTGCAGTTTACATACTAACTCGTTTTATTTAATTAAAAACAAAAAATATTTAAAAAGTATATTTTAAAAATATACTAACAAACAATATTATAGTTTAATAAAATGTTATTTGTCAAATTTTAGTAGAAATATATAATAAAAGTTTCTGGTTAAATTAATAAAGCTATAAGCAACAAATATTGTTGTTCTAACTGAAATATACACCAAGAAATATATAATTTCTTATATAAGAAATCAGCACGCATATAAATATCTATTTGAAAACGCAATGTGCATGTTTTCAAGTAGACTTATTATTGTAACATAATAATATACAATCTTATTGCAAGAAACAGTTTTACGTAGTAAATAAGGTATCATAAATTAATGACGCTAACAAAATTACTATATCAATAAAAAATAGATAAAGTAAAGTTTTAATAAATTATTCAAGGTCATATTCGTAGGGCGTCTAATGTAATTATGTACCTACTTTTGCATATATTTGTTATATTTATAGTTTTTAAAATATGTCTAATTATTAAAAACACATAAGAATATTTAAGTTTCTGTAAAAAAATATATATTTGCAATTGGCATTAAATCCGTTATTAAATTTCTATTTAAATAAGCGTTTAACTAAATATTAATAAGCATTTTAGTAAGCAAATTTGAAATATTTTCCAAAAATTATCATAACCTACAGCATTGCAAATAAGTCACAATTTTGCACTCAAATTTTGTTTTTTTTTTTTGTTATTATTGTTGTTGATAATCATGGTTGTTTACATTTTTTTGTACAAAACATTTATTATTATGCTAATAAAGACATTTTAGAGTAAATTTTATTGTTATTAATTTTTTAATTTACTAATACTTAATGACTAAATTTTTAATTTAAATTTTAGGTTCTCATATATTCAATTCAATATTTATTAATACTGCTATATAAACTGATAAACAAACATTTAATATATATTAACCAAACATTTTTAACTGTTTTTAAATATTGAAATTGAATTGTAATTAAAATTGTTTGTTAAAATATTTATTTAAAATTGAGTAAAGCATTACTTCAATGTACCACAAATAAAGTTTTCTTTTATTGTGCATAAATTATTTTTTAAATATAAATAGTTAAAACAATGTTACTGACAAATGAAAATAGAAATTAAAAATAAAGAAATTGAACATGTAACTATGTTGTTTTTATTAACCATTTTTTGCATACTTTGTAAAAATAGGTGAGTTAGGAGAGCATACTAGAGTATCAATTATACCTAACTCACCTATGTAACTATGTGTTTTATACATTGTATTCTAAAAATTACAATTATGATTAGTTTTGGTAAAATAAAACAGAAACAAAAAAGTTATTGTGAGTAGGTATGCAGAATAGGCAAAAATAAACAACAATAAAAAACCCTCAAGTCATCACCCCCAAAAAAAAGACGGCTAACTTAAAACTATTTATGCAAAAAAACTCGTAAAGAGATGTATTATGTCAGCATTCACATACGTATGCGATTGTTAAAAGTTAATTGTTTTTATAAAGTATTTTTTTGCTTTTCTGCTCTTCTCAACATTTTTTATTCTAAAATTTGTCTGACCACTTAATGCTCATTAATCAAACCACGTTTTTAATGTTTCTATATAAGTTTTACATCCGTATAGGAACACACTCCATACAATACATTTTACAATCTTTGTTTGCAGGTTTACATCAAACTTGTTTCTCAAAATTTTGGTTTTCTTTCTAAAATCTTCTTTTGTCATTGAAAAAAAAAAGATACGCATAGAGTATCTTTTTTTTGTAAATTCAGTACTAAGGTAAATTCAGTACTAAGGTACTTACCTTTTTACTTGCTTCAACTTATTTCTACGGCAAAAGAAATTGACGTGTACGTATTTCTTTTGCCGCTCCAGTTTTTGTAACCTGCTGTCTTGTTTTTGTTTATACTAAGTCCATACAATCAGTTCCTATGTGCTCTTTGCAAACACGATCATATCATTAGCAAATCTAATAGATTCATTTCTTTTTCTTTATATGCTTACATATATTTTTTTGTTCCATTTCCAACACTGCGCTGTTATTTCTTTGGCATACATATTAAACAACATTGGTGATAAATAACAGCCCTGTCTCACTTTTTTTTCAATTATAAACCGTTTGGTGCTTTTGTCATTTAACCTCATTGCTACTTGTTGTCTTATATATTTCTATCTTTCTAATCTATTTTTTTTAGTTTTCATTAGCTTTTTCCACTAAACACAGTCAAAAGTTTTTAATACGTCTATAAAACGCAGACTTAAATTTTTGTCTTTTTGTAAGTCCCTTTTTCCAATTGTCGTCACCATACTAATTGCATCACTTGTCCTAATTTGTTTTTAGAATCTAAATTGTTTTTTCCTGTATTTTTCTCAATAATTTTTACAAATCTTTAACTTTTTTATCTTAACAAGGTTTTTGCTGCGTGCAATACCAAGTTGATTGTTTTAAACTCTTTTTTTTGCTACCTATGTGTTTGTAACTATCAGTCTATTTTCTTTGCAGAATTCAATAAGTTTTTGCCTCATTTATTTTATTTATCAAGTCTATACTTACCCACTACTCTTCCTAAACTACGTTTACCCACACTGGTATTCCTATCACAGTATTGCAGCAACCTAAGCTTTCTTCCTCTAAGATATTTTTTACTCTGCTATATACTAGTTTTACCGCATCATTTTAATGCCCGCTGGTTGGCTTGTATTATTAGTATACTTGTTCGTGCCGCGTTAATCTTTATTGCTATTACGCTATTATCGTCGTATATCATGTTTGCTCACACCCTTGTATAACTTCTTAGTCATGAGCACTTCTACCTCATTTTTCCTCTCCGTTTTCTCCACTAAAATAAAACTTTGCTTGCTTGCAGTATTTTTCATTTCCACCTTATTTTGCTGACTCTTATCATGCCTAGTTAATTTCTCGGCATTTTACATCTTACATTTTTTTGGTTTTTCTTTTTTCAGTAGAGTTCTGAGGTTCCAAGTTCCAATTCTCATTGTTGTTCCTTCTATTTTTTTTTATTCTGCTTCTCATATTTTCCCTCCAGAGGAAACTATTTTATTTTTGGTATTTAGGTTAGTTTTAGAAAAGTTCATATTTTTCCGCTTTTCTTAGTTCTTTCAATACTATTAGGTCTTTAATAGAGTGATTTTTCTTGGTTTTTTCCAACTCTATATTGTTAATCTCAAAAAATTCATCTACTTTTACATGATGAACTAAAAATAAAAGCAATAAAATAAATAAATTATTTTAGAATGTAGCAGGTTTAAATAACAAGGATGAAGATTTTTAGAAACACTTAATAAAATTTGATATAATTAGAATGGTGAAAACATGGATAGATAAAACGAGTTGAAAAAACATTTTAAGATCAAATGCCTAAAAAGTTTAGATAGAAATTCTAAACCAGTTAATAAAAAAAATTTAAGGAGCAAAAGAAGGCATCATAACAGGAATAAAAAAGGAAATACAAGAAGATAATGAAGAATTGGAAATGGAAGAAGTGGTGCAGCAAAATTTTATATTAGGAACTACAAAATACAAGATGGTTACGTTATATAGCAGAGGAATGAAAAAAACTAGAACAAAGTTAGAAAACTCATTACAAGAAACTGAAGAAAAAAAACTAATAGTAGGAGGAGATTTCAACGCTAGGATCGGACTAAACGAAAAAATAATAAAAAGCGGACAAAAAAATTAAAAAAGCATCAAAAGACAAACTAAAAAATAAAGAAAGAAAAGAAATGATAGAAATGATTGAAGAGAATGGGTGGGACATACTGAACGGAAATATAAAAGAAGGTGAAGAGGGAGAATATACCTACATAGGAGCAAAGGGGCAATCGGTAATTGATTACGTAATGGTGAATGAAGAAGCGTGGCAAAATATAGACACATTTATGGTTAGAAAAAGATAGACAAACTATCAGCCACTAGAAATGTATATAAACGAAAGCATAAAAAAAAACAAAAAAAATTAAATTAATAACAAAAATAGTATAAACACAAGAGAGCGTAGAAATGTACAGGCAAAATTTATATAAAAGACATTTAGAAGAAAAAAGGATAGAACAAAAAATGGCAGAACTAGAAAACTTAATTGCAGACGCAACAATAAAGAAAATGTTTTTACGAACAGAAGAATCATTTGCAAAAAGCAAATAGTGAAGCACATAATGCACACAAAAAAAAAGCTAGAAAAGTACTCCAAAATTGGAAAAAGCACAAGGCGACTAAACAAAAATATATAAAATCTACGCCATGGTACTAAAAAAAAACTAAATGAAGAACTAGAGATGAATGGGATATTGCCAAATAGACAAGCTGGGTTTAGAAAAGAAAGAGGCACTTTGGATATTGCATAAAGTATATTACATCATATAGTAGAAAAGGAAATAGCAGAAAAAGGAGGAAAATTGTATGCATTATTCTTGGACTTTAAAGCGGCATTTGACAATGTGAGTAGAAAGAAATTGTGGATGTATTTGAGAAAAAAAAAATGAGCTCTTAGTAAAAAAAATAAAAGAAGTATTCGTAAAAACAATTAGCAGGGTCAGTATGAATGGCACAATGAGTGATAAGTTTTAGAGTATAAAAGGTGTGAGACAGAGATGCCCACTCAGTCCTAGTTTGTTTGCAGCGTACATAGCAGATGTAGAAGAAACAAAAACAAAGAGAAAGTGTGGTTGCTGGCTTATACAGACGACATGGTAATTGTAGCAAAACATGCAAATGAAATAAAGAAAATAATTAGATGCCTAGATAAGTAATTAAAAAAAAAAAAAGTTGAAAGTGAATGCAAATAAAACAGAAATGATCATTTTTAGAAAAGAGGGAAGAAAACGTAAATTAGAAAATTGGAAATGAGATGGAAAAGAAATTGAAGAAGTTAAAACATTTAAGTACCTAGAATATGTTTTTTGTACAACCAATAATGAAAATGAGCACATAAAAAATATGACAAGAAAAGAAAATAAAGCGGTAATGTATGAGAATAAAAAGTATGATGTTTGATAGTTTAGTAAAAAGTATGTTATTGTACGGAGCAAAAATTTGGGTATGGAAAAAGCAAGAAAAATTAGAGACTATCCAAACAAAATACTAGAAATGGGTATTAGGGGTAAACAAAGAAAGCCCAGCATACATTGTAATGGAAGAAGTTAAAACAAATAAATTAAGAGTAAAAACAGGAAATGCAATGAGGTATGCAGAAAGAGTAAGAGAAAGAAATGAATGTAAAATATTACAAGAGTGCCTAAAAGCGGAAATGAAGGAAAAATGCGGAACATTGAGAACATGCAGAAAAAAATATTTTAACAAGAATGGATGTGCTAGTGAAAAATTAGAAAGATTGAGAATTGATAGTAGTTGAAGTATGTGTAAAGAAATTATGATGAGAAATAGAAATATACAAGCGCAAGAACAAAAAACACAAATAAATAAATTTAGGTACAATTTAAATTATAAACACATTATAAAAGATGCACTATCAAAGTACTAAAAATGTAAACTATGGAAAAATAAAAAAACAAATGATTGCAAGATTTAGATGTGGAAATGAGAAGAAAGTGTGCAAATTTTGGATAGAATAGGAAAAGAAAATGTGTAAGATGTGTGGAGAAATTAAAAAAAGCATAGAACATGCTAAAATGCAATAAGATGAGAGAAAAGCAAATGGGGAAAAATGAGGTATTGAAGAAGATGGAAGAGGAATCAAATGGATACTGGCAGTAACAAAAAAAAAAATTGAAACAGAATTAACAAATAATTAATTAAAAACAGTGTTTAATGTTATTTAGATTATATATTATATAAGTAGTGAAATATGTTATATGGTAAATATTATGTTAAGTTGTAGAATTTTTAAAGCCAAAAGCCAAAAAATAAACGATTATTATGTATCCAAACCTACAAGAACCCAATAGTCTGTACAATTTTTTTTAAACAAGACTTGAATTTTTCTTATTACTCTGACAGTGAGCTTATTTTGGTATTAATGACAATCACCTTATAAAATAATTAAAAAAATATAATAAACAATGAGCGTATTTAAAACTACATATCGTAATATCAAAAACTGTAAAATGGTGACTCTTTAAAGGTATATTGTAGAGAATTTTAACGTACATTTATTACTTATGCCCGTATGACACTATTTATAATTCTTTATAGAATTATATATATATAATTATAGATGGAACTTTAAAAAATCTGTAAAATGCACAAATGATCATCAATTTTATTGCAGATTGAAATTTTAAAAATATTTTTAGTTTTTTTTTATAATTGACGCAAAAAATTGTTTAAAAAAATAGTTAAGTTATATTATAAACGCTATTTCTCACGTTTTATGTGTTAATTATAAACCAAACCTAAAAATATTTTTAAAATTTTAATCTACAATAAGATTGATGATATTTTGTGCATTTTACAGACTTTTTAAGATTTAAATATTTTTATGTATATAATTCAAGATATAATTATTGACAGTGTAATATGGGCATTAGAATATAGAATAATATTCATGTTTGTCCAATGTTTTGTAGTTTTTATATCGCACTTTAATTCGTGCAAAATGAGCATATTACGCATAAAATTAAATTAAAACACCAATGATTAAGGTTACCTTATAACGTGACAATTTCTGTATTTATTTAAAATTAAAGCAATTAAATAAACTATTCACTTAACATGTCATTTAATAAATTTTAAAGTATTATAGTCATAGAAAAAGTATAGTGTATAATTTAATCACTTGTGCGTTCAAATTCGTGGAAAAAAATTTTTTGCACAATATACTATTTTGATTGAGCAATAATCACTTAATTTTAACATTTATTTTATTAACAATAAATTATTCATTTTATCTAATAATCAATAACAAACTGATTTTAATTATCAACTTCTAGTTGATTATAATTTTATTACGCAACCAAACGACTAATATGTTACTGTCGTATGAAAAAATATTCAAATATTTAATAATGCATTAAAACTAAATTAATTATACAATATTTATATGTAAAAATTTGTACCCATATTAAATTGCATATATTTGATATTTTATTGCATAAACCGTGTTCAAAGTCAATCACAATTTTATTGGCAGTTATAAATTCCAACTAAAAATAATAAAATTAAAGTTATACATAAATTGTATTGTATTATATGCATCTCTTCTTATGAATATTTCAAATGATAATTTATTAAACGGAAATTTGAGAAAGTTTTTTCGAAGATGTATCAATTTATGTATTTTATTCATCATAAATTTAGATCTCTCTTCACCGCCCAGTGTGTGAAATTTCATTTTATCGCCAGTTTAGAATTTCAAATATGTCGGAATGGATTAATTAAATAATTTAGTTTTGTAATGCTTGAATTACTAAGTAAATTTTAGCCTTCTCATGCTATTTGTATAAAGAACATAGTGTAAATGAAATAATTGAAACTTTCAATTTCTATTGTTTTAATCTCATCACTGTTTTTACTTCTTACACAATATAACACTTTTATTCTATATAACATATTTAAATAATTAAGGTAATTACATCATATATTAAAATGTTATTGTATAGACATAAAATTAAATTTAAATATTAAAGTAAAATGTTTTAAAATAGCAAAGCTCTATTTTAATAATAAAAGTTTTGATTTGAATACTCAAGTTTTATATCTGAACCTACAATGACATTTTGTTGCTAAAAATTGGTACTTTAGTCTTAACACAATTTTATGTTTTTTTTTTTTTTTTTTTAACACGTTATAAGGTAAATGTTTGTGAATTATTAAACCTAAAAAAATACTAACTTTGAAAAAAGAAATTTGTAGTTATTAAAAGATGTTATTTTGTTGAGCCAGAGGTCACTTTTTATAAAAGTACATAAACACATTTTTTTTAGTCATAATTAACATATTGAATTTACACCAATTAGTTAGTTTGTTGATTTTTGATCTGATATTGTATGATTGATCAATATTTTGTGAACTGACAGTTATTGAAATAACATAGCATACATAACTATTTTTAAATTTTTAATCTTACAAACCACTTTTATTAAAAGAAACGACTATACTTTTTTTTTTTTTTTTTTTTATTTATTCATATATATATATATATATATATATATATATACAAAATTGTAAAAAAAAAAAAGTTTTCATATAAATATAACATTCCTGCAGTACCGCCATCCATCCGTAAGGAATCCTGGGGCCCGGTATTAGAAAAAAAAAATGTTTCTCATTGTGTTGTGTTATGATGTGTGGTAGTAGTTTTAACTTTTATATTTGTTTTTTCATCAGATATTCTTTTAGTTTCATTTTAAAATTATTTATGTTGCATATATTTTTAATTTCTTCTGGTATATTATTGAATTCTTTAATGCCATTGACAGTTAAACTTTGGTTTTTTGATGTTTTTCGGTTTACTTCTATGTTTAAGTGTCCTTTTCTTCGTGTGTTGTGTGTATGAATTTCTTTTCTAGTTGTTAGTTTTAATTCTGTTTTAGTTAGACCAAGTTGTATCTTTTTTATTAAGATAATACATTGTTGTGAGATTTTGTTTTTTATTGTAAGTTGGTTTGTTTTTTTGTGAATTTCATTTGTAGGTGTTAGTTTGTCCATTTGATATAGTGTTTTTATTGCCTTGTTTTGTTGTCGTTGTAGCTTGTCTATGTTTCTTATGTTGGTTTGTAACCATACGGTCATCATGTAATTAGTTTGTGAGCTAAAGATAGCATTATAGATAATGTTTCTTGTTTTTTGTGTAGTTAGGTTGCTCAGTTTGTATAGGGCTCCTATAGCTATTGTGTTTTTTCTTATAAGGTTTTGTATGTGTTTGTCCCACTTTAAATTAATAGTAATTGTAATTCCAAGATATTTTGTATGTGAGACTTCGCATAATTGTTTGTTATTTATAGAAAGCAAGTTGTTGTTATTTCTTTTTTTTTTCGTAATATTAACATAAAATTTGTTTTATGTTCATTAATTAAACAGGTTTTTATTATACCAGTCATTAATTTTTTTTAAGTCTTCTTGTACTTCGTGTTGCAGTTTTGTTTTGTTTATTTCTGTATGTACTAGAGTTGTGTCGTCTGCGTATATATATAGTTTTCCGTTTAGCTTTAACTCAAATATGTCGTTAATATATAAAATATATAGAAGTGGTGCAAGCACACCACCTTGTGGTATACCGTAATCACTATATTTTACTGCACTCAGTGTATTTTTAATTTTTGTTTGTAAGGTTCTTTGTTTTAAGTAAGTTTGAATTAGATTTAGTTCTTTTTTTCGAATTCCTATTTTTTTCTACATCAAGTGCATTGTTGACGTTGTGCATTATGTCAGTAAGTGCAGAGCCTGTACCGGTTTGTTTTTGGAATGCGTATTGCCGAGTGTTTATAATATTATGTGATTCTACATGTTTTAATATTCGTTCATAAATTATTTTATCGAGTATCTTGACTGCAATAGAGAGTAATGCAATAGGACTATAGTTTTCCGGTAGATGTTTGTTTACTTTTTTTAATATAGGTATAATACTACAATTCAATTGCATCAATCAATTGTAAGTATTTAAAATTAATGTAATTATTTACAGGCTTTTTGTGTAGTAAACGCTAAAATTGCAAGCAAATGGTTTCATCTTACGTATTATTTATTTTATCATAAGTAAACACTTAAGTAGTACAATAGCTAGCAGTTTCTGCATTTTGTTGGCATAACATAGTTGGTTGCCAATGCCAATGCTTTTACAGCAAATACCACGTTGTTGTTAATAAATACTATACTTTGCTCAGCAAGTAACCAATTCCAACGTAAGTAAGCACCACCAGGTAGGTCTCTGACCTCATCATGGTACTACGCAAGATAGCTATAATTGCTAAAAGAAAACATAAAAACAATTATGCTCATGGTCAGATGAAATAAAACAACTGAAACAGAAAAGGTTAAAGCGACGCCGTGCTAGAAAAAAAACAGAGATGAAACCAAACAAACATTTGTAACGGTCTGTAATTTTACTTAGAGCAAGAAACACTATACGTAAAGGATAAAACAGATGACTCTACAGAAATGTTTTAAATGTCACCATATAGGGAATACGGCAAGAAATTGTTTTGAAAAAGAAACACTTCCTACAAGTGCTGAGAAGAAGACCACAACGTAAAAGATTGCCAAAATCTCCAAAAATACTACCTTGCAACAAAGAAGGCCACAAAATTAAAACGATGCGTTGTCATACATACAAAGTCCTAGTCCAAACGCAGGAAGAAAAAAAAAGTCAACCAACTAAAATGCCAACAAAAATTGTTTAACCTAAGTAGTAATAAGAAGGCCTAGATCTCCTAATAAACAAATGCGCAGATGAAAAAATTACCTTTGCTTTGATCTTAAATTTTAACTTTACTGATTAACTGACCAAATTAATATATAGTGTGCCGAAAGATATACCGGCTTTATTACATTGACTTATTAAATTAGCTCATTAGTAGCCTCCTTGGAGGTCCATTAAATGAGTACTTAACAATCTACCATCTTTTATACCTGTACTGAGGCGGCAAAACATTTCTTTCAAAAGAAAACAAAACATAAAATTGAATAAGTGATTTAAATAGCAGAAAAGATGACAAATTTATAACATAATAATAATTATTAAATTAATTTAAAAAAATAACAATAATGATATATAATAATAAATTAAACTAATCAGTATCAGTTTCATCTAATTCGGTTCCTATATTTATTATTATCGGAACTATATGTTTGCTTTTATAAATATTCTCTTCTTTAATTGTGTGAGCCACACAATTTTTCCATATTTGAAGAGAAATTTTATCCACTTCCGCTCTTATTAAATCCACAGTTCCACTGCTAAATTTTGAATTTGTTTTATGCCGCCTCACATTTTGTTTTAGTTGCGATCATATCATTTCAATAAGATTAAATATACAATGATACGAAGACAGATTCAGAACTCTATGCCCACGTTCCTTTGCCAATTCATCGATTCTATATTCTTTTGTAAATTTCTTTGTATTTAAAACTTCCAATAGTTTAGTTTTTTTTTTTTTTTTAATACAAATTATTATTAAAAAAAAAACTTTTTAATATATTCTTTTCTCGATGATGTTGATATTTTATTTAATTAGACAGAATGGTAACTTGCATTGTCTAACACGATTGCACAATAAGGTGGCAAATTTGGTAATAATAAAAATAATACCATTTTTGGAGTGATATATAATATCTTAACAGTCAATATAGTCATCTTTGCTGTTTTTGCATACGGGGCAGTTTGTTTGTAGCTTCCACTTCATTGTTGATTTCAATCAATTTTACATCAGATGTAGGTTTATTCCATGGTCTTCTTATTATTTAAAGTTAAGATGCAATTTTAATAGAAAAAATACAGCAAGAAAAAACACAGATTATAAACAGAAATAAACGCAATATATCACCAAGTCGTTCACAGAAAATGTAAGACAAATTTTAATACAACCCTTGCTTTTATAGCATTCAGATAACATTTTAATAGCCCGTTCCATACAGGTATAAAAGATGGAAGATTGTTAAGTACTTATTTAATAGACCCCAAAGAGGCTACTAATGAGCTAATCCGATAAGTCAAAGTAATAAAACCGGTATATTTTTGATCACACTATACTACACACTCACAAACAGTGTAACATTCCATTTTGACACTAACAATTTAACATAAATAAATACTTCCTGACACCATTGTTTGTGATGGTTCCGCAGACCTTTGCGTTTTTTGGGTAGTCCAAAGATCTTTTAGATCAAGCACCTCACTGAAGACGTCTTGTGAGATACTGCCGTCAAAGGTCTACCAATTGGAGAGGGATTCTAGCCAATATGGTATTTGAAACCACTCCAAAGTTAGTGATCTGGATCCAAGTATTAAAATCCAAATCTACTCATAGAAGATGACGTACGTCAGCAGATTATTCCAAAATTACACCCAACCTACAATCAGTATAATTTAGTTATCTGAGGTCAAGTTATTTATAAGATTGGGAATTTGTGACTTCCTAATTAAGTATTTTGACGAGTGTCGGATCGACATGCACTATGAAATTTACGTTTATTTTATTACCTATTTTTATGTCCCGAAAGCAGACCATACATGGATTGCTTAAGTCTTGAGACATCACCGACCACAGAGAGATCAGTAGAGTTGAAGGCCTCCAATGCCCTAAGGCTAGCAATTTTGTTCGGGCTCAGCTCTCCACCCAGACTGCCTGCATTTCCTATTTCATCTGTAAAAACTCTTAGCCTACCGCCAACCCCAAACTACGAAAAGAATCACGCAATTGGGAGCGGTTCAGGATATTGTCGTGGAGGCTCCGCCATCAACAATAAAAGTCCTTTCCCAACACGTTTTTCTTGCACCTCTGGATTATCCATGGATGGCAGAAAGGAATGTCAGGCGGATCATAAAGCCGTCACCAGGATCCAGTTTAGCATCATCAAGTGCGGTAGTGTTGCGTAGCGTAAGTGCAACCATCACGAGTGTTCGTTGAACGGCTTAGAAAAAAAAAAGGTCCAAGCAGCGTAACAAAAAAACCCGCAATCAAAAGTATTAATTACGAGTTACGAGCTTGGAAACAGTCAAGCTATATTGATACCCTCGGGGTTATCAGCTCTGATCATGTGCGACAAGTGACAATCAGTGAAGCTAGCTGTTTCTTGGTTAATTGCGCTGTTTAGAAAAAACAAAATTTAAAGTCTAGCTATTAATCTTAATTGTAGTTAAGGAATTGTTTATTTTATATGTGGGAGATCTTAAGTTCGGATGGACAATCTAAGTAGTTATTTTTGTTTATGTGTAATGGACTTAATCCTTATTACAAATTTTTATGTATTTCATAATTAATCTGTATACCAAGACTCATTCATAACATGTCGTACTGTGTCACCGTGAAGTATGACCAGAGTAAGTCACACAAACACCTTTGTAAGTCACCGGATTTTTTTTTTTTTTAACTTTACTTTTTCTTATTTTAATTAAATGAATTTAAATTTAACAGCCTGTTTGATTGTAAAAGGTCCATGCCCTTCTGCATGGTAGAACCCAATTTTTTTTTTTGCAGTGGTTTGTATTTGAACAAAATGAACTAAAATCTGATGAATGAGCTGCCGTCTGCACGAATCCTCTAGTATCCAAAAGGTCTAGCGTCGGCTTAATAGAGAAGAAAGGTTGGTTTTAACAGACAATAGAAAATACAGATGAGTTGAAAGCGAGAATATTGTTTACTACTCACCTACAACCCAAGCAGACAACTTCGATAGGATCTTACTTGCTCAAAATCAATATTAAAGGCAACTAATGCAAAGTCCCACAGCTGCTGCTTTCCAACCAAGGACCGCAAAAGTAGCAATCAGAGTAGGCTAGAAAACACAACCTGATTATACAAAACAAGGACAACAAACCAACCTTTAAAATATCACATTGCAATTATAAATATACTAAAAATATGTATACACAAACAAAATGTGTCACAAGATAAAATAATAAAGCAAATATTTACATAATTACAAAATAATATTACAATTAGATGAATGGTATTTTTTTTTTAGTTATTACAGTTCCAGTGTCTACATCACTCTTTGTAAGCTTGATATATCTACTCAAATACACAATGCCGTTCTGAACTGCAAAATCCAGCAAAATATGATTTATTTTCATATGTTTGGTACTAAATACAAAATAGTTTAAGAGTACATAAAAAAACTTTTGTAAGTCTAGCATAACTTATAATGTATAAAAACCTAAAAAGTTACAAGATTTTATCTGTATCTGTAGTATTAAAATAATTTTTAAAACTTAAATAATATGGATTAGTTTCAAAAATGCTATAATATTTTTATAAAAAAATTTTGAACTGAAAAAAATAAAGTAAGTTTAGGTACTTATTTCTCACGCAATATGAATGCGTAATAAAACATAAAATGACATGTTTTCAGGAACAATAGTATCATAAACAGACATTTCATTAAGAAGTACAAAAAATATTATTTTAATATCTACACATATTGCATTAAATTATAAACGGGCTGCGTTTGTTTTGATTATTATTATACATTGGTGCCACTAGATTAATAAGCAGTCTGAGTCTGTCGGACTACATGTGATTTTAATAATGCTGGCTGTAGAAATGACGGATAAGCTAATTAGTACACAATTTGTTAGGTTTTTTTTTATGATATTAAATCAGATTTTAGTTAATTCCAATAGAAAAAGAATCCTGGAGAAAACTCTCCACTGAGTAAACTAGACAGCCCCGACGTTTGCTTCGTCAAAGGAAACACCACACCATTCTAGAAAAAAGTTTATATAATGTTTGAAAACAAATGTTATTGAATAATGGTGCAAAGTGATTGTAGCTCCATCTCCAAAAAATTATTGTTAATATTATTATTAGTAAATAATTAATATGTACTACTAAAATACTTAAAATACGTAATATGGTATATTAAAGTTAACAAATAAAAATATGTTAGTTTATATAGTAATACATTGTTTAAATTATTGCCTATTTTACTACACATATAAATTTAATACAATTATTATAACTGTGTATAAATTAAGACAAATCGCCTTTAAATCAAAATTGAAAAGTTATTAATAATTTTGCATACATTGTTTTACTTTATTGATATTTTACAGTTAAAGTTAACATTTATCGTTCTATGTCGCATTTCATTTCACGGGCGTGCCATGAATATAAATTAAAACATAAGTATTGGAAAGAAAATCAATCTAATCAGTTATGATTCATAGATCCTATTAACACCTCACGTTCTTAATTTATGCAAATGCAATATTTTGCTGTTAAGTAGATACTGATATAACACGCAATACTTCTTATCGATATTTAATAAATCAATCTCTAATTAGGAATTTAGCAATAGATTATTAATTTTATTATACTAACATCATTATTCATAATACCATTAATTGTTTATACAACAATTTTAATGACTATCTAATTTTACATTATTTTTATTTATATTTTGTATCGGCCCGAATTATGATCAACTATTTTTATTTAAAATGTTTACAAAACAAAATTGGTAAATATTATTTATAGTTTCTACATAAAATAAATCGAATTTGTTATTTATTTTGTATCTTAATACATTTTGCACCAATATTAGATGCCATTATTATATTGTTAAACGCACGGGGTGGTCTATAGAGGCAGGAAATTGCATTATTGCCAGTTGTGAATAAAAAAGATTCTCATTACGGTTAATTTTACTGAAATTATATTTTTATAGACAAATTTAAATATTTTAAAATTGTGAGCTAATCGGGTATTCTCTGTGCATATTGCTAGAGTAAGCAAGATATATACTTATAGCAATGTGCTTAGAGAATAGCCCCTGCTACGAATTAACACTACTAATATGTATTTTCTTATGATTTATATTCTATTCAATACAATCACTGACAATCCGAACATAAACCGTAAAAAAATGCACGTTAATATTGTATTTGTTCTTTTGCCAATAATTATATTTTCCAATAAAATAATATCAATAGATTAGACGCCTTGAACTAACAGAATAAGTGCTATCAGTAAATTATTACTCCTATTTTTAATTAATATATGTACATATTTCAAATAACTTTAAGGATTAATTCAAACATGCCATATTTAAGTGATAATCTATGTTAATCCTTTCGTAAATGATTTTTATAACTCACAAGTTTCAAAATTGCTATAAGTTTATTTTACATAGAAATAGATAGTTGCAAAATAAATAAGGAATAATATTAGCAAGTTACACGATTTTATTAATTTATTTTCATACAACGGTAGGTTAAATGTTGTTCTTCTATCTCTTTTTAAGACGGCTGAATAATTAATTTAAAAATTATTTATTTTATTTTAATTATTACAGATCATTACTAGTGACACTATTTTATATCACTAACACATATTTGAAAAAACAATAAACATGTCAGCTATAATTAAGTAATTATTGGATACTCCCGTATAAGTAAGTTTTTGTGAGAATAGAATTCATATATAAAACGTAATTTCGATAACATCCATACCACTTGTTTATTACACTTCATAATATGTACATTAGTACCCTTAAACATAAATAAATAAAACCAGACAAAATTAACAACACTGACTATAAAACTTATATTTTAATATATTCGAAAGACTATTTTAGTAAAATTTATAATTCTTGATATAAACAATGCAACATGTTATATTTCTAAACAGTGTTGATTAGTTTTTTGAATCAAATGACAAAGAATAGAAATAAGATTTTTTATTCCGATATAGACTAGAAACATGAATAATATTTATGAAGTAGCACATCACTCAAATATCTGCATTGGGTGTTATTTTTGAAAATGTTTTATCACATTTTCACAAAGATATGTCTTTATTTTTGCAATTGCGGGAGAATAACGCTGCTGTGGCTGCAGAAGTTCAAGAGGATTCTTAAACTTTAACCAGACAAGCCACGCAATTTAGCATAAACGGTTTTTACAACAAATTTTGATAAATAAGTTCCCGTACAAAACTCAAACATTGACTATGGCTTGCAGATCGCCAATTGCGTGCATATGAGTGAAAAATGTTTTTTTTATAAATCCAACGATGTGTGTAAACTCTGTAATTTTTATTCTATTTTTTAATACCACTTAAATTCTAATTGATTCATTCATTCAGCGAGAGAATCCAAACCGGTGTTATCAATATTATTTTTGCAATCAATATTTGCATATCAATTAATTAAAGCCTAACCAGTATTAATATGTCCTTTTTGTGAAACCAGTTGAAGAATCAAACGATTTATGATCAACATCTACACCAATTTTAAGTAAACATTTAACAAAAGATTCAATACGTTATTGGGCAGCAAAATAAAGCGGTGTTAAGTTTATATTTGTTTTGCTGTCGTAGCATCTTGTTTGTAAATTATAAAAAAAATGTATGTATAAACTTGATGCTAAATATATTTTATGTGTTTTTTTCCAAATCTAAAACAACCAGTTTTCTCTTTTATTATTTTCAAATTAAAAAAAAAACAAACCTTCTTAAACTTTTACTAAGACCTAACATCAATGTTTCATTATAAGGTTGGTGATACACCTCTTGGATTTCATGGTCAAAATGAAAACTGTTCAAAATTATAGATTATATATTTTACTTATTCCCGATATAACTTTACCTAAAATATAGATGCAATTTGTAAAAGTGTATGACCTTTTCAAGAACATAAACTATAATCGGATGTAATTGTATCAAACGTAACTTGACGCTGCGCAACTCGGATAATATTTAAAGTTTAGTTTTAGATTAAATCTGTTTAAGTATTTTTGTTGATAATTTTAGTAACTTATTATATTTAGACCAGAACTTGTTAATATTGATAAATTGCTACTAACTTTTGTACACAAATTATTTTTTTTATAATTTTATCTTTTTGAAGATTGTTGTAACTAGTTTGAGTAATTTCAGATATAAAATACAAACAGATGCAGACTTTGACAGATTTCGGTTATTTATTCCAACTTTAACATTTTAACAGCTTTTTGTTATTTTAATAACTTTTCAACAGTTTCATTTAACAATTTGACAGTTTTGCCAATATTTAACAGTTATATAGTAACAGAATATAAACTCAGCTGCAGATATTGAAGAATCGTCCACATAATCGCTTGTCGGGAATTAATCTGATAGTATATTCGGATTGTTCTATTTTGTAGGTGTTTTTTGCACGCTGTTTGACAGGAAAATACTAATCATTCCTTTTCCAATAGAGTAGTGACCACAAGCATAATTATTGGTTGCATCTTCTTTGCCGGTTGATAACTGATCTAGATGATAAAACTGCTTGAAAAGAGCTATTGATGACAAGATCTCAAACAGTAGTAACTATTTAATATATTATATTGATTGATATTATTTGACAGATCTGATACGTTTCTGCCAAACTATGATTATTGTAAACTGTTTAATAGTTTTAGTTACTTTTTGGCAGATGTATTAACGTTTTTGACAATTTTAAATAAAATTTTACACATCTTATGTATTGGTCAGATCTATAAAGTTGGTTACAACTTATGATATATTTGCTGTAAATTGTTTGACAGTTTTAGTATTTTTGAAATTTTTAGTAACTTCTTGACAACTGTATTAACATTTTTGAAAGATTAAAATATAATAGCTGTTTTTTGACAGATTTGAATACAATTTGACATATTTAGCAGATTGTAAGCATTTTATTATATTGATGCAAACTGTTTGACCGGTTTAATAATTTTTTAAAGTTTTCAGTAACATTTTGACAACTGTAGTAACTTTTTGAAAAGTTTAAAAACTTGATTGACAGATCTAAAAAATGTATGCCAACTTAATACAATGCTAAAAACTATTTGGCCGTTTAAAATACTATTAAATATTAATACTTAATGGTAGAGCACTTGCATATCATGCGAGCAGTCCGGGGTTCGATCCCCGAAATATGACTGAAATGATAACTTGCTCTTTATCCACCAGCGTGGTTCGGAAGTCACGTTTTAAGCTGTTGGTCCCATCAAACCACTTTAAACAAGTCGTAGACTTACTGTGGCGATGTAAAATAACCGTAAAAAACATAAATAAATAAATAAATAAATTTGCCAACATAAATTATTACTGTAAATTGTTTGACAAACAACGTAGTTTTTTTTTAATTTTTAGTAACTTTTTGTTGTAGTAACGTTTTAGACAATTTAAAATATAATTTGACATATCAGGATGGACGCATTTTAGTACATTGCTGTGAATTTTTTGACATTTTTATTAACTTTAAAAAGTTTCTAGTAACTTTTTAACAGATGTATTAACATTTTTAATATTTTTTTAAAAATTTGACAGATTTATAATTTTTTGTTAATTCTTATGTGCTTTTTTATTTTTTATTTCAACCGGATTCGAGAAATTTTCTTTATCTCAACATCAGGAATTGTTTTACGTTGTTGTTTTTATGTGTATATTGATGTTACATAGTTATGTTATATAGCGTTGTATGTAATGTGATATATGGCACATCACATACAACGTTTATTGTAACCTCAAATCAACTACAACGTGTGCAAAAATGATGAAACAAAACAAGATTTATAATAACTTATCACATTACTAAGAACTATTTGACAATTTTAGTAATTTTTTGAAAAAAGTATTTAGATTTTTGCACATATCTGTAAACTAAATTATATGCTTTTTCCAAAACCGATTCTTAATATTTTGCGGTTGGGCTCAGAAATTCTAGCTCCGCCACTGTGATTATTATACAATTAGTAATATAAATAGATTCCACCAAATACAAACAGAAAATATTAATATACGGTGGTTGTCAATCCAGTATATACAGCGTGGGCAAGAAACAATGAGGTTTTTCAAATATTTCTGAGAAAAACTTTAGTGATTTTATTGTTTACATATTTTTTAACATGTTAACCTGAACAACACAATCCTAAAAACTATCAAACTACAGGTAAGTAAAGGTTAATTTACTATAATAAAATGTAAATTGTAAAGTATTAAATTTTGAATAGTGTGAAGTTTGTTATGCACAAACTGTGGTTGAACAGAATTATAGAATAATTGAATATTTATCCCTTTTGCTACTAAAAGGTCATATGTGTTCTAGTAAAATTTATGCTTAAAAAATACGGCTTCCTTTTTTTGAATAATTTTAATTTTTTTATGGATAATGAGATATACCTGTAGTCAATACTGGATTAAAAAAAGTAATTTATTTTATCAGAATACATAATGAAATATCGCAAGCAGAACACTATTAGTAAGTGATCTTTTACATTAATTAAGTTTTGTGCAAAAGTATTTGATCACCATATGAGCGTTTTCTATTTACTGTTGCATTTTTGCAACCTGTCAATATTAACGCTTCTGCTAGATTCACCAGAAAATTAATAAAAGGCATATTAGATTTATTGCAAAGCTTCTTGTAGATAATCGAAGCATTGACAGCAGATGTCAAAAAAGTATGTAAAAAACTTTCTTCCACTACTTTATTAATTTTTTATCAACTTTATATAATCCAGTAAGCTGGCCTGATAGGTCTACATCGCCCTTTCTCCCATCTGAAAATTATAATACTATATTGCTTCTGGTTCCGTTAACTTAACTTGGGATCCATTTATTCTTTTTCTTTTTCAATTTGTTTAAACAGTTGTATTGTTATACCAGTTGCTGAGAACTATTACATCTTTAGTATTTATCCAGAAGAAACCTGAAATGATACCATTATTATTTTGCATACTTTTACAAAAACTCGACTATACGTTGAAGTCATAAACATAACCAAATAATGCGTCCCAACGTTTCCAAATTTTGACTCCTCTATTGATGGGTTTTAGTGGTATGTATTGCTTCAAGGCAGAGCTTCTCTTAAATTTTGCCATAGATTTGTCAATTGATTAGTGCGGACTTCTTGATTTTGCCTGGAAATACGTCTTTTTTAAGACGAGACACTACATCTTCAATGTAATAAAGTTTGTTAAAACCATTTAATTTTTTTGGCGCATTGAAATAAAGTTTGCCATATAGTTGTAATGAATTGTAGGTAACTTATTGTGGGCCATAATAAAAAAACAATCTGTAACTGTAATTATTTCATAGGAATATGTAAACTTTTGCTTTTTTTTGTAGTTTGTTCGAGAACTACTAAGCTCTGGGTTGTACACTGAGCAATATACTTGAAGAAGCTATTTAAAAATACTTTTAAGAATATATTCAGCTCAGAAGATCCTCTATTTAAATCAGCTAAAACTGTGCAGGTTTTGTTATTTAGTATTTATATGCAGAGCTAAAATTGCTCGTGTACTTCTTCTCAATCTACAAAATTATGTCTTTGCTTAAGAAAAATATTTGAGTTACCACTTTCAGCTTTAACATTTGAATCAATAGCGTTTTGCTCAATACAATCAGCTTTTAGTTGAAAATGTAGTGGTCTCTTTTTTTTTTCAAGAACAAACCCGAATTGCTGCTTAAACAATGTTCAAACTTAACAAATTCAGATCCACTATATTTATACAAATCATTAATTGATTAAATTTCAAAGGATGTTCAGCTAAATACTCTAGCTCCTTTCAACGACAATATTGTTTACTGAAAATTCAAGCAAACTAATAAATACTGCTGAAATAAAATGAACCAGAATGAAAATACTAGTGGGAAACATATGTCCCAACACATTAAAATGTCGATTATCATTAAAAAAATTAACAAAAACTATTAAAAAAATATATAGTTTTACTTACCTGATTATATTAGCAGCAACTCTTAAAAAATCACAAATTTTATAATGGTATAATCAACAACAATTGCACTGAAATCATCTGCACATATTTTCAACAACATACAATGAGGTTAAACTAGTCGTGCATGCAAATATCGTCTTTATAAATAGAATGCGGTGATTCCCCTAAACGATTGAGTCAGCATGCACATCAATTTAAAATATATTTCAAACCTACAGTATTTTTTTAAGTTTAGCTGAGACAAATACAACCCAATAATAATAAAAAAAAAAATTGCAAAATAAATAATAATTATTTATTCGTGCTATTATCAACTGATTTACAAATGTCAAAATAAAAGATATAAAAAAATACATTATTAAAATAATAAAAGCATAAGTACAAATTAAAATATTAAATAAAATTAGTAAATTTATTATCCATAAATTCCTCAATAGTGTAAAAGGATGTTGATATTAAATAAGTCTTAATTGTGCTTTTAAATTTATTACGCGGAAGATTTTTTAAATAGTTTGGTACAATATTAAAAAACTGTATTCCATAAAAATTTACTCCATTTTGTAATTTACAAAGTCTTCTTTTGTGTGGATAAATGGCATTCTTTGCTCTAGTATCATAAGAATGGTAATTCTTGTGAGTAAGATAATTATCTATGATGTCATATATAAAAAGCAAGCATTCTAAAATATACATACACGGTAGAGTTAAAATTTTAAAAGATTTAAAAGATGTTTTACAGTCTTCCTGGTAACTTATTTTAGCTATGACTCGTACAGCTCGTCATTGTAATCCAAATAATCTCTGAGATATTGGAGAGTGTCCCCAAATTAGCAAGCTATAACTTAGGTTAGCTAAACACAGTGAAAAATATGCCGATCTCAATGCAAACTTTAGTAAAGCTTGTGCTAAATGGCGTAGTAAGTAAATGTTTTTAACTACCTTTTTAGACAACTCTTCGCCGTGAAAGTCCCATCTAAGTTTGGAGTCTATATGAACTCCAAGAAATGTTGTGGACATTGCAGATATTTTGTAACTTAGTAAATAAACTATATTGACAGTTAATAATAAAATTGTAGCAAAAGGGTAAAATTATATAATGGTTGCTGTTTAAATAAGATTATTGTTTATTAAAGATGTATTTAATTTGATAATAAATTATAAAGTGCTGTGTAAATTTGAAATGGTGTAAATTATGTATTATGCAAACTGTTAGATGTTAAAATTATACGTACAATAATGTTTATACAAGATCAGAATAAATTTATAGTATAGGTTTATTACTGCAGTGGTTATGGCACCTGGTCGTGTTCACTTTAGTCTTCAGAATTTCTTATAAAACGGTTGTGAATCACAAATTCTATGTTATCCACCTGTAAACAGAAACTACCTGACCGGCAATTCATTGTAGCTGAAGAGGTTGTTTGCAATATAATTATTGATAAAATATTAATTAAGACCTTTTTATCAATAATGCTTTGTTTTTGTCAATTCTTAACTTACACAAAACAACTTTACACTCAATTGGTATTTGGGTTGCAATTTTAAAGCAAAGAATAAAAAAAAACAAAATTTTTATAAAACAATCCAGAACGGATTTCTTCAACAATTAATTACGCTACAATGAATTGCAGACTGGTTATTTTCAGCAAGATAAAGCTGCTGCTAAATGTTTGTTGAACCAGTAGCGATATGCAACTTATTCATTAATAAGTGTAATCAAAAGTAATTTAACTAACAATTCTTTATTTAAGTGCAAATGCAAGATTTTCTTTGTAACTTCCATATAAAACTTTAGTTTGGGCAAATAGTTTTCTCATTAATTTTTGTAAACTTTGCTCAAGCAATGCTGAAGAGCGTAAACAACTTTTTCAGGATGGCTTGCCAAGTGCAGTTTTTTCTTTCAGACTGTTCAATAATGTGTGATTTACAAAAGTTTTATTAGAAATTCTTGCATCGAAAAAAGTTTTATTACATTGATTTAGGCACAACTGAATAGAGTAGACCTGCTTTATCTTTATTAATTGTTCCAGTTCAATCATAAGTTTTTACTATAAAATTATTTTGTTCTTATGTAAACAATATTGCACATATAAGTTAAACATCCAATTCACAGTTTGTACACCACACTTCACGCTGTTTCATATTTTATTTTACATTTCATAACTTATTATTAAATTGATCTTAAAATATGTTTAATAAACATTAACCTTATCTGAACTATACCAAACATCTTAATTAAGAAATAGAAACAATTTAAGTTCATTTATTTATTTATATATTATTTTTATAATCATTAAAATTGTTGTTTTTTTTTTATAATGTTCTTAAATAATTCATCATTGTAAACTTTGTATTTTAATTGCTTATAATTCCATTAATTACTATAGTTTGTTCGCGTTAAGACTGCAGTAGTAGTTGTTATGGCAACTGGAAAACAATGCTCTGGTTGGCTTAGAAGCCTACCTAATTTACAATAGAATAACTACCAGATTAAAACAAAGCTACTTGTAACTGAATAAATTTAGTTAACAATTTTTACTATTTAATATTTATCAGTTTTTTGCGTTATTGTAACTAGGTTAACGCATTTGTAAATAATTATATGTATTTCAACTGTAAATTTCAATTTTTTGTTGCTGACGTACAGTATAACCTCAAAAACTTAAATATGAGTAAACGTCATGCAATTCTAGGAATTCTTTTTAATACATTTTAGTATTAAAAGTGACTAATATACATTTCTACTAAACATAATAATATTTAATTAAGAAGCAATAAACTATATTGTTTCTGCTTTAAAGTTTTTAAATAATTAAAAATCATTTATTATAATATAATAAACATAGTGAAGTTAGCTGTTTTATAATACCAACGAGGACATGTTGCAATTACAGTTGTGTGACATTGACTTTATAAACCACTCCCATAACTGCAGTCTTAACGCGGACAAACTATACACAAAATAATTTTGTGTTGCGCCTACGTTCATGCTCTAGAGATGTTTTTTTTTAAATAATTACAATAAGTGTATACAGGGTGTAGATTAATTGGCGGATAAACGCCAGGTAACTTTATAGATCGTGCCAAAAGAAAACAAAAATCTTAATTCCAAAATGCTGAAAAACTCTTCGTTTGGCCTCACGAGGTCCTCAAAGTTTCAATTTTGTCAATACAAATATGGTTTTAATTGCGTATATTATGTACCAATTTGCTTTCTTTTTTAGTATAATAAAAATTACGAGGTTTATTGAAACTTAATAATAAAAAACATTGAAAAATGTGCAAATTACTTTTGATGAATAAATCAAATTTAAATTAAAAATACGCTTGGCAACGTAGCAAAATTTTTAATAAAATTCAAATTATAAAGTAGGCAATGCAATAAATGTCAGGGGGTCAATTCTGATCTCCGGTGACTTTTAAATTCAAATAAAATTCAATTTAAATATTATGATATACTTTATTCTTTTGATAATCATTAATTTAAAATTGTGTGAGGTTGCACATTGACGACACATACCGCATTATTAAATTATGAATGGTGTTTTGATGCATTTGCGAAATATATTATGTTGCGTTCGTCTAGTATGCGGCGGTCTGCCTTATGTCTGTCTCGGATTAACAACTACTACGTTGCCATGTCAATCCCGTGACCACCTTTGACAAAAACCATCAGTGACTTTTGTTGTTTCACCATGCGGCTAAAATGCGTTTTCAAAATAAATGTGTGAATTCAGCAAATAGGTACTATAATTATTATTGAATTATAGAACAATTTATACATTGCAGCTGATACAACTATTATAAATTATTAGATTCTGTTATAAATAAAAATATTAATTATTTCAATGCACAATTGATTGTTTGAAAATATATTTAAAATAATTGACATGAATATAGCAACTCTGACAGATTTAACATTTAACGCCGACGATGCTTGAGAACGTCATAAATTCGATGTCGATACGTGCTGTAAAGTGTTTTGAAGTAAACGGTGGCCAATTTGAACATTTGTTGTTTATAATAAAAAATAAAATTTGATGTGTGTATTAAATTGCCTATTTTATGTGTATTAAGTTGCCTACATTATAGGTTTGAATTTAGAAAGTTTGCAACGTTGCCAAGCGTAACAAAACTTTGAGGACCTCGTGAGGCCAAACGAAAAGTTTTTCAGCATTTTGGAATTAAGATTTTCGTTTTCTTTTGGCACGATATATAAAGTTACCTGGCGTTTATCCGCGAATTAATCTACACCCTGTATTTAGTTGCCTACATCGTAATCCTTAGTTTTTAATGTTCAAATGTATAAAAACTCAAAAAAAATTGAAACAGTGCTTAAAATTGTTATATTAATCAATGAATGTTTTCAGAAATCTTTCATCATATATTTTTATAATTATTTCTGTTATAATTAAAAAAATAAAATTATAAAAATTTATGAAAACATTTCATATGTTTGATTAATATCTGTAATTAGTTTTTACAAGTTACTAATTATAATGTTGATTAACAAAAGTTTTCGTATCATAATTAAAAATTAATTTGATATCGGAGTTAAATATAAGCCGTTCATTACATTGATTTGAATTCGGAAAAACAACACAATACATGCTTAAATAAAAATTATTATTTAATAACATAATATATTATATTAATCTGTATACACAAACAAAAATAAATTACAGAAGTTATTTTAAAAATCAAAATTTTTACAATCACTGATATAGGTGTAATTTAATGGCTACCAACATATCAACCTGAAATTCCCCTAATTTAAATATGGCGTTGAAAAGCATGCCTGTCTAGATAATTAAAATTTAAACGAAAGATTATCGATTTCATTTAAATAGGTGGGTATTGAGTAATTATATTTCAAAGAGTGCCTAACTAGCATAGTGCAAAGTTCCGTAATTACGTAACAAAACACTTGCCTATATCACCGCAAAAGAAGCAAAATGGCGTTGCTATTGTGATAACTACACTGCCAAAAACTGCATGTGCATTATTTAGTGAATAAAATCAATGACTTTATAATGAAAGAGGTATTCTTGGCTGTAACTTCTGTAATCTCTTCAGTAATACTGCTGGTTTTGTTTATAGGCATAGGTAATGTGTTTCTTAAAAACAGTTCCACATTGTTCTTGCAGGCATTGTTGTTACCATGAAGATAATTTATTTATTTGTCAATTTTAGGCTGGTATGTTGTATGGAAATTCTTCCTGTCAAGATTCAGATTAATCAGAGAATTGTTGGGAGGGAACGCTGGTGAGGAACCGCTTACTGAAGAAAAGGATACCCGAAGAAAATCAAGACGTGATTAATTTACATATAATTGCATATTTACACTAACCTTCACAATGAATATCCGCTGTGCAAAACCTGAAGATCTTATGAATATGCAACATTGCAATCTGCTTTGCCTGCCTGAAAATTATCAAATGAAATATTACTTTTATCATGGCTTAAGCTGGCCCCAATTGAGTTATGTCGCTGAAGATGAGAAAGGTAACATAGTTGGTTATGTACTCGCTAAAATGGAAGAGGATAACGATGAAATGAAGCATGGTCATATAACTTCATTAGCTGTAAAACGATCTCATCGTAGATTAGGATTAGCACAAAAGCTAATGGATCAAGCCTCTGAAGCAATGGTAGAATGTTTTGATGCTAAATATGTTTCGCTTCATGTTCGTAAAAGTAATAGAGCTGCGCTTAACCTCTATAAAAATTCGCTTAAGTTTGAGACAGTCGAGATTGAGCCTAAATATTATGCCGATGGCGAAGATGCATATTCTATGAAACGTGATTTATCTGAATTTTCCAAGAAGAAGGTCATCAAAGACAACAAAACTGAATCTAAAAATCTTATTTATAAATAAATTATATTGTCGCAATTCCCTAACTATTTAAGTGATATAAATATACGTTTTTTTTTAATTCGATATTGAAAAAATTCTTTATCTGCCCATTTCATTAATTTAAGATAAATTCTGTTATCTGATCATTACCAGTCTTGCTTTTTTGTAAATTTTTATAGCTATGTTTAAAAATTTCAAAATAAAATCTTGAATAATTGTATATTGCGATATTAACCACTGCTTTGCAAAAGCTGATATGCCAAGAATCTGAAAACTACTTTTGTTACAATATATAAATACGAACTGAGAACCATGACAAACCCTATACTAATTCCCAGCATACGATATGTTAGTTATATTCAAACTTGTATTGGTCTATAATCTAAATATCTTGCTTATTAGATTCAGAACTGTATATTCTTTGGTTACTATTGTATGATTTTTATTCTCTAATCAAAAAGTACAATCCAATGAAATTAATGAGAACCTGTTAGTCTTGTTGAATGCTTTAGTCCCTACACAGAAATAATAAATAAAAGTATAAAGTTACAAAATGCAGAGCATTGACTTCATATTTGCAAAGGATAAGCTATGCAAATCGTTAGATTATATGGCATATGCAGAAACATTTTCTAATTGCTCCTTTGTGCTGCTAAAGCCGATTTTCGGCCCTTTATACACTATATACTATATCAAACTTGCAATATGACCCGGTTTTTTTTACTTTTTACCTATAGAACTATTAGGAAATTATAATCTGGAGGCTGCGACTTTGGAATGTTTATATATTGGATATAATTGCTTGACAATGACGTATTAATACGTTGAAACTAGTCGCAAGAAATTAAAAAAATCTAAGTTGGTTATTTTATTAAAACGCCTGTATTGGTTAAACAAGCTTTTTAAAAAAACAAAAATGCCATTTTGTATTTGCGAAGCTGTTTGAAATCGTAAGCTAAATTCAAAAATTGTCACTAGGTACATATAGATTTTAAAGAGCCATATTCAGTTTTTGTTTAGAGTTTTGTATGAATTAATGCAGATTTAAAAAGTTGCAAAACTGATTGACATAATACATTTCTTGACTTGAGAGGAAAAATCTATGCAACACTACTGGAGTATGTCGATACCCACGGGGAAAGTAAATATTTTTCTGTAAATTCTATACTATTTGGTTATTTGCGTGACCTACTATTGAAAAAATGACAAAGATTCTAAATGTTTACAGTTCTATATATAGATTGGCTGGAAAATTGTACAATATTCAACCTATATGTGAAAATTTTAAAAAAACATGGTATATTATTTCCTGTAAAAAAATGTCCATTCCGCCAGTTTTGAAATTTTGCTTTTAGCCATCAAAAATTTCAAGATGCAGGACTATAATCTTTGTCTTATCAGATACTACAAGGCAATATAGTTTTTGGTGACTTAACTACTTTATATTGCCCAGAAATTGGTGACGAAATTTACTTTCATCATTGACTAAAACCGACGTTCATTTAGTATTTTGCTCAGTTACACCATCTCTGACAATTTTTTTTTAGTTTATCAAATATATGACAACTATTCTACCAACATTAAATCGTATACTGTTATAACAGATAAATAACATACTGCGTTTACATCGATCATTTTACTTCTTTAATCTTACATTTTCTGATGCAATAAACTAAAAGTATAAATTTTATATTTTTTGTGAAGGTGGAGTTGTTTATCAATAAATAAGCTATAGATGTTGTGTGACAATAGTTTAAGCAAGATTGACTCGGTTAATGTGTAATCATGTCATATTGGCCAGTAATTTGTGAGGAAATAGTGTAATACCTAAATAGTACTTATTCGTTATTGAGTAGTACCTACACCACCTCTGACAAAATTTTCTGAGCTCAAAAAATAAATTACTACATTCATTCTTCTTCTAGCAACATACAAAACATATACAGTTATATCAACTTATATCAGATAAGTAACATCATAGAATACCAAATCCTACATTGACATCTATCATAAAGAGTACAAGATTTGTATTTGTTGTGGTGGTGGAGTTGGTTATCAATAAATGAGCGGATATTGACTCGGCTAGACAAAAATTTCGTTATAGGAAAGTATTTCATATTTGAATAATTTTTGTTTTTAATCAGTATGCTCTCATATTTTATTTTAATTTGAATAAATTTTGATTATTTTTTTTTTTTTAATTTTTGAAATATATTAACTACAAGTTATATTGTGTCTACCCTTTCGATCAATGTCTTATTCCATTGTCTAAATATCCTGAAAATATAAGATGTGAAATATTAGGTTGATTTATAATTATCCTGCGTTTTGAATTTTGTAAATATTAGGCCTTGGTTAGCCTTGTTGTCCTACCGAGTTTTCTGAGATGACGAACAAAGGCAATTTAAAAATTGTTCTAAGTCCGTCTAAACGTTGAATCAACTAAACCACTCTACAGGCTTTTTTGCTAATCGTCCGTTTGCCAAAATAAAAAATCGTTGAAATCGTAAAATTATTACATATGCGTAATGTAGCGTTTTCGACGCTGATTTTATATTTCTAACATAAGAGTTATATTATGACAAATTAAACGTTAAATTCAAACAACAGAACGAAGCAAAAAACGTTGAATAATTATCATCAACCTAATAAAATATGATTTGGTTTCTAATTTCTTAAGACTTAATAACGTCGGAAGCCGAATGGTCGACAATTTATATTAGATAAAAAATTAAGTGGTTGTTTCGGTGCAGAGACGACGTGGATCGATTTGTTGCAGTCAATTTGTATACAATTTATATTTATGAACTTGTAAGTTAAAATTAAAATACTAAAGACTACAGCATTTTGCTGCATGCCGGTTGATACTTTGTTGTGGAGCTTAGGAATTTGATGTTTTGGTTTTTAGTATGTCTTTCTATTATACACCATCGGTAGCTGGTTGAAAGCTATTGGTTTGCTATATTCATATGTGAGTGAGATGTTTGTTGGTGACAAAATCTTTTTGTAAGCTCGTAGATTTGGCATTGCTTAAAATGTATACCATAGTTTACTTTGGTTTAAAATGTCCTCCTTTCCACAAAATATACGGTATTTAATATCAAGTAATTGAACTATTGGATCTATCATCTAGAATTTTAAACCTCATTCACGTTTGCTAGTGTGGAAACAAAAGCTGTTTTCCTTATGTTAAGTGAAGTAAGCTAAAATATTCATCTTACCTTACAAGTATTTGTTTTTTTAAATTAAAATTCACTTCTTGTCGTTGGTTAAAATTTTATACGTTTTTAAATGATTTTAAAATATCACTTTATTAATTTTCATCTTGTGATAGGCCGCCAAGGGGCGGTGGGTGGCAAGAATAAGTGAAAATAGTGGCAAAAGAAAAGCACCTAAAATGTCAGGCACACAGGCATACACGTATGTTGTAGCAACAAAAAAAAATCTAAACCGAATACATTCTACTAAACATTAAAATTTAACTTATCTAAATTAAGGTCTATGAGTTAATAAAGTATATTTAGCTTACTCTAGAGACTATAGATTGCTTAATTTTCGGGCATATTTTGTTTCAAATCGATACACAATCCATAAACTATAATTCAGAAAAAAACACCCGACCAAAATAATTCATGGTTACGACTTCATAAATTAGAATAGCACCAAGCCCTTTACACTAATATGAAGAGTTAACAACACACCACGATTGCAGAACTTGCTACTCCCATGCTTAGACTAATTAACAATAACTTCTAGTTTTTAACATGTCACTGAATTAATTGATCAGAAACTTAAGCTCTATTTTGACTATAGATAATTCTTGCGCTACTTTTAATTAAATGCAAATTTCCAAGTACATTAATTTTGTTCAAGAATTTTACACAAATTTAAAACTAATCATAAAATGACGATGCTCATTTTTTGCAACATGTAAGATTTATTTTTTTAGTATAGTATCAGTAATAATATTATTTATGAAATAGAAATGACTAAAAAATATTTATTTTATGTCTGTAATCAGCGCCGTAGCTAAGGCCCCGCAGACCCCGCAGTGCGGGGGGGGGGGGGGGGGGCGACATGTTTTGGGGCCCCTAAGCCTCAAGAATTAAATAACCAAATTAATTAGATACATTGATCAGTGATCACTATCGTAATTTAATAAAAAAAATAATACCAAATTTTTACAAAATAAAAAAATTATGTTTTATTTAGTATAAAAGTATTTTAGCCGGACTGATTGTTGCCGTTGTCGTTGTTTATTCGGCTGCTTTTAGTGCTTCTGTTTTAACACGTAAGTTGCGTTGGTTTGTTTGCATGCTTTAGCCAATGAAGAACTTGGTTGTTCCAGGCACATGCTCTCAATTCTTTAATGAGCTGTTACCATACATATGAAGAGGTATTTAAACGGCATTAGTGACAGTGCAAGTGATGTTATAGCCTAGAATAACTTTAGTTTTGCATTTGTGTTGTTCTTTATACTGTCGCTCTCTTGCATGTTGTTTAGTATATTTAAAGTAATCGTTAATTGTGCCAACTGATGATCAATCCAATCATCAGAATACTTACATTTTCAACAATGGACACGATCTTGGTGAAAACCTCCAGTAGATATTCTAGCCTCTTCATCAAAAGGATTAAGACATCATTGAGGATTTGGTTCTTGATTGCCTGTCGATGAAGGAAGATATTCCCTCAAATTATCAATTTCAAATGCAACAACAACTCTTAACTTCACTTAACGGTTGGATTTTAATGCAAAAACCCGAAGATGACCACATGGTCAAAACCTGTTGTTAATATATTTATTTAACAAAATACAAATGTAGATTATAAAGATCTGATTTTATTTTGTTAACCCAATGTTTGGATTAAGGATTAAAACTAAGAATTTATCAACACATCAATCTAATCATGGGAGTACCTACATTTTCAGTATTTATTTTATTTTATAAAAGAAAGTTTTTTCATGTATACGTATTTGTTTGTTTCACACGTATGCATGCGGTTTGTTTTCGGTTGTAACCAAAAACGATTGAAACTTTTTCACACATACACGGTTCATATTGGCTTTTTTTTCCGTACACAGTCTCAGTAGTAATCACAATAAAGAGAAGTCATGTTGTTGCCATGTTGTTTCTTTATAGAAGAATAAAAAAACAAGAAAATTCATTGGGAGTACTCTCTCATCACTTTACGGGGGAGTATTTGGTGCTACACTGTTTCTATTAGGTACCAAATACAAAACAAAAAAGAACCAAAAACAAAACGAACCGAACCGAATGGAACCCCATACTTGTGAAACGAGTCTAAGGCGTAAAAAAATTATTTTTAAGTATAATACAAACACGATAGGAGCCCCAAGAAAATTTTTGCGGGGGGGCCCAGAATTTGAAGCTACGCCACTGTCTGTAATGTACCTGCACGAATATCATTTTAATAAAACTCAAACGTTGCTATTAAGGCTGAACTCAGTCGTATGTTACATACAACTATAAAAAAGCAAGCTTACATACTTATTACTCATTGACAAGAAATTTAAATCTATAAATAAACAAGTTTTTCAAGAAGCCTTAACTTAAAAAAATAATTTTGGAATGATCCCAAGTTTACAACTTGTTGTAAAAGTGACAAAAACGAGGATTTATTATTGTGCCAGTATAGGTCATACAATTTTAAAGTCTTATAAACTAAACTTGTGTTAAGCCAAGTTCAGTGCTACTTACTGTTCTGCAGAGGTTCATGTAAGAGCTTCTTTTGTTTACATTATTCATTAATTATTTACATTTAAGTATAGTACAGTACCGTTGATTAATTACGCTGGCCACAATGTTGCAGTATTAGCTAAAAACACTACCTGTCTTTAAATTATTGTAAATAAAATAGTGGAATTAATGAAGCTATGCATGTTATAATAACAAATAATATTTTTTTAATAGAAAACCAACTTACCTTATCAAAATCTAATCTATTGAACTATAGAAAAATTTTAATTTTAGTTTTTGTGCAAATAGGAGGTAACTCACCGTATAAAGGGTTTTCCAATATTGCTGATGTAGCCCGTAGTGTTGAAGAAAACCCAGGTTTGTCGATTCCTCGTCGATCTTTGGAATTAGACATTCCACAAACGACATTACATCGTATTTTGTAGAAAGACTTAAGTCTTAAGGTTTTGAAAGTTTTGTTAACACAAGAACTCAAGCCGGTCGATCACCATAAACGTCGTATCTTCGCTGATTGGGTCCTTGAAATGCATCAAAATGATCCGGAATTTCATCGAAAAATTATCTTCAGTGATGAGTCCCATTTTCACCTCGGAAGCTACGTTAATAAGCAGAATTTTTGCATTTGGGGCTCAGAAAATCCAAGAATGATTGTTGAAAAGTCTTTGCATCCTTAACTTGTCACTGTTTGGTGCGGTTTTTGGGCTAGCGGTGTGATTGGACCTTACTTTTTTGAAAATGAGGCTGGTGCAACTGTTACGGTGAATGGATGGCCCTACCGAGCTATGATTAATGATTTTTTATGGCCGGAATTGCATCACAATTGGCCACCGAGATCTTGTGATTTAACACCTTTAGACTTTTTTCTTTGGGGCCACGTGAAAGATAAGGTCTATGCCAATGCTCCACAATCGATTCAAGACCTTAAAGATGGAATTTGTGAAGTTATCGAGGACAAACAGCCGCAAATGTGCGAATTGGTCATGGAAAATTTCATTGCTCTTAAAAAATACCCGTTTTTTTAATATCAAAATGAAACCTCTTATTGGAAAACTCTATATAATATAACAAGAATTTATTTTTTATGTTTATTGTAAGTATACGGTATGTCTCAGCATAGATTTAACAAGAGAAAAAAACTTTTAAATTTTTCAAAAAACTTACTTTTTATAAAAGTTTTGCTTCTTAGAAAAACAATAATCTCAAAAGAAAAAATATAATCGTATATACACGGAAAACTTTTATTTTTGAGTTTTGATAAAAATAAAATAATTAAAGTATACTTAGGATTATAAAACAAATATTTTTGGATTTGAGTGAAACAGTTATTTATTTCAAGTTCAGTTATCTATCTGTTTTAAATTGTGTTTTTTGTTTATTATGGTATTTTTTTATTAAAACTAAAATATGAAAGTACACCTTTTACTTCTGATGCCAACGTTTCCTCTTCAATTGTTATTTGCTCAACAAGCAAGATATTGTAAAAAAAAGTTTTCTTCAAAAAAAAGTTTTTCCTTTTGTTGAATCTGTCCTGGGGCATACGGTACACAAAAATCAATTCTCGTTTTATTATACAGGTAAGTTAATTTCCCAGCACTTTAATGATATGTATTCTATTACTGAAAATAAATAAATCGAAGAATTGAAAATAAAAACTAAACTAATTAATTATTAGTTACCTTTTTTTATAATTAGAAAACCAGATATTTAAGATGTGCCAACTAAATAAAATACGAGGAAAGTTTTTTTTTTAACTCCTTTCACCAACTTTTGAAATAAAATAGGACGGGCTATTTTCTCCATACAGTGTCATCATTCTCTTATAGATATTCATTCGATGAATGAATAAAGCCTTCTTTTGGTTCTTTAAACTGATATAAAATTGACAAATATTAAGCGATTGGAACCAAACTTGGACAGAACGCTATAAAACGTCACACAAATTTGACTTAAAAAAATGTTCCCGATAGCATATTGTTTTCATGGCTAGGTAGATAACATAAAAAATCTTTCTTCGTAGTTTATTACGTTATATGTAGTAACTTCAGAATTTGGACATTTATTCACCGTTTATTTTTTTACTGTAATCATTCCATAACGTTTTTATCATATATTATAGAACACTCTATATATCAGTTAAATCTGGCGTACTCTGTATACAATATCTGATCAAATTAAGTAAATAAAAAATGTTTTAAGCAGTAGGCTATAACTCTGAAATGTCATTTCTTTATATAGCCAATAATGGGTGAGTCCATGAAAGCGGGAGCAAACCGTTGCATTTGTAGCGATTTTCGCTACATTAGTAACGCTTTCTGATTGTTTTTGTTTTGCAAATTGTAGCAATCTTCCTATACGCAACTATTGAGCGTGTTCATAAAACCAAAGCTTACCATATCATTTGTAGTAGTACTCGTTGCTGTTAGAAATAAACATTAAATTACCGCTACCGGTTTGCAATGCGGAACCAATCAGGATCAAACCGTTACCAATGTAGCTGTAACCGCTACAAATGTAGCTGGCTTCCTGTATACACCCACTGCGATACTACGCAACTATTGGGCGTGTTCAGAAAACCAAAGCTTACCATATCATTTGTAGTAGTACTCGTTGCTATTAGAAATAAACATTAAATTACCGCTACCGGTTTGCAAAGCGGAACCAATCAGGACCGAACCGCTACCAATGTAGCTGAAACCCTACAAATGTATAATCTGCTATACTTATATTAATTTATTCAAACTTTAAAAATTGGTAAATACCAAATATTTTAGTAAATTATATCAATTAAATGTGACAAAATTGCTATATTATGATAATTTCGGTTCAAATGAATTCAAAGTGCATTTTAGTTAGTGTAGCATACATAACCTTGTATGCGATTAAAAGCATTGTAAAGACCAAAATATAGTAAAATAAAATCATTATACTATAGAAATGTATTTCAAACATTTCACAAGTTGTCCGTTCAACTATCACATTGATATTTCATTTGTGCAATTTTTATTTACAAAAATAAATTTTAACTGCTTAATTACAGAACACGGACTTCTAAACTGAGGGATTTGTTGTACCTTCTACTATTGTAGAACCTTTGCTGATTAAACTTAACTAGACAAAATATGTGTTTTGATCGCTTAATAAATCCTATTATAAATCAAGATATATGAATATATACAGCTACAAACAATAATAAAATAAAATTAAATTATCAGTCATAATGTCAAGCGACTAAGATTTCGTCAAGGGAACATCAAAAGGCTGGTTATAATGTAACATTAGTCAAGTTATTGCCTCAGAAGTTAAAGGCTATATATGAAAAAGCGTATACAAAATTTAATGATTATAGACATGTAGCAAAATTGGTTCTTTTCTAAAAACGTTCTTCTTGCATATTTTTTTATTTACCATCAACTCTTTGGTCAAATTATTTGATGCTAAAGACAATGATGAGCAACAAGAATAACATCAATATTTTAAACAACATGAAACTGAATGCATTAAAAAAAACAATGGATATTCAGCAAAAACATAAATAACATAAAGAGGAAAGATGCAAAAGGTACTCGGAAAAGTTGAGGTAGGCAGCGAAAGAATCAGTCCCCAAATACAAAAAAAAAACAGAAAAAAGAGTACCGTACTGGTGGTGTGAAGAGATCAAAAAACTAATAATGAATAAATTATAAAGAATAAAGACAGTGTGCTTAAACTAAGAAGATAGTGAAGAAGTAATAATTAAAAAATTGTTTGTCACTGGAGAAAACCAGTAGAAATAGCTGACAAAATAGAAGCAGTTCCTGCAACAGTGAAGTAGATAAAACAGATCATAAGGAAATTACCTAATAACAAGACACCAGGTCCAGACAAGATAACAACGGAGATAGTAAAAGCAACGGTAGAAGAAAATAAGATAGAGATAACACAATTAATAAACAGATGTCTAAAGGAAACAACATTTTCAGCTTGCTGGAATAAGGCAAACCTAGTGTTAATTGAGAAGAAAAAAGGAACAGGCAAAACAATTGCATAAAGATTGATATACCTGATGAACACGAATTGAACAAGAAATAGAAGAAAAATGAAGATGGGAACAGGAGCAATATAGATTCTAAGAGCTATTGAAAAGATAAAGGACATATCAAAAGAAGCAAACAGTGGACCTCACACAGAAAAAGACAACAATGTGTTATAATAACGCTAGATATACAAAATACTTTCAATGGCATAATAATAATAATAATAATATTTTATTAATTCTGTTGACTCATTCACTGAGTATAGAACATGTAAAATTTACATGAAAATACAACATATATATATATATATATATAAATATAAAATTACAAAAAATAAAATACAATAAAAAACAATATACATAAGTTATTGCACAAGTTAAAATAGTAGACTTAAAAGAACAATTACAGTTAGTTAAAATATTATAAAAAACACGTCATATCTACTTCATTGTACTCTTTCCACAGAATATAAACATGAATTTAAAAGACATTTTTTCACAGTTTTCTTAAAGATGGAATACTCTAAAGCTCTTGTTGATTCTGGTAGTTTGTTAAATACTTTTATTCCCTTACAAAGCGGGGATTTTGCAAACATTGAAGTTTTATGTTTAGGAACTTCAGCAAGTGTCCATGTCTAGTAGGGTATCCGTGTTTGCTACCGTTTTGATTGTAGTTCAGAATATGTTTTTTTGTATACATTAAAAGACGATAAATATATATTGTAGGTAAAGGCATAATGTTTTGTTCTTTAAAATGTATTCTACATGATTCATGATATCTAATACCTACAATACTACGTAAAATTCGCTTTTGTAAAATAAAAACTCTTCCTGCTTCAGTGCTATTATACCAGCTTTCTGTTATATATGACAATAATTTGCACTTGCAAGTTTTTTGCAAATCTTATCAACATGGTCAGTAAACGATAATTTATAATCAATAGTGATTCCTAAAAATTTTGTATTGTTTACTTGTTGTAGGGTTTGATGTTCGTATTTAATTAGCAAACTGCTATTGTGTTTTTTTTTTGCAAAATGAATAAAAACTGATTTGTCTTTATTCAATAGCAGATTATTTTGTTGACAGTAGGAACGAGTGTTTATTAGTATGTTGTTCAGGTTTTCTACAACAATCTTGTCCGTGTATGCACTTTGAAAAAATGTTGTATCGTCAGCAAAGCTAATTAATTCTTCGCATGGTACAACACAATTTAAATCATTGCAATAAATGATGTATAGTAATGGACCTAGTACGGAGCCCTGCGGTACCCCCTGTTCAACTTTTAGTGTAGTTGACTGTATGGAATCAATTTGAACATAGTGGTTCCTTGACATTAAATACGATTTAATCCATTTTAACGGTACGCCTCTGATACCATACATTTCTAATTTCTCTAATAATATATCATGGTTTACACTATCAAATGCCTTTGATAAATCTATAAAAACTCCAACAGATGTTTTGTTAGAATCCATATCTGCATATAAATGTTGAAGCAACTCCATAACAGCATCCGTAGTTGATTTTCCTTGACGAAATCCAAACTGATTTTTAGCAAAAAGTTGATTACCTTCGAAGAAATTAGTAATTCGATTTGCTACTACTTTTTCAAATACTTTAGATAGTGTTGGGAGTAGAGAGATTGGTCTGTAGTTTTCAATGTTACAGGTAGATCCTTTTTTGTGCAATGGAATAATCTTGGCTGTTTTTAGCTTATTGGGAAAAACGCCCTGCTCAATCGACTCATTTACTAAAAATGTAATTGGTTCAATTAAGAATTCGGAACATGCTTTTAATAGTTTTGTGTTAATTTCATCAATGCCAGATGCATTTGAAGATTTAAGTTTCATAATTATATTATATACTTCTTTAGGTGTAGCTGGTTCAATATACACGGATTTGTTAAATCTTTTAATTACAGATGATTGGTTTTGCATTGTTGTACTTTTTTTTGTAATATTGTTAAAGAACAAATTAAAATAATTACATATTGCGTTTTTGTTACTTTCCATTTTTTCTCCAGTATGAATGCACGATATTTTATTCTGAGATGAATTAGACTTAGTTTCAGTATTAATAATATTCCAACTTGCTTTAATCTTGTTGCTGGAGTATTTTATGTAATTATTATAGTGCATATTTTTGGCAGCACGAATAACTTTTTTATAAGTTAGTTTATATAACTTATAATGCGCGATCTTCGTTATTTGATAAGCTTAGATTATACAGCCTTTTTAATGTTCTACTTGAAATTATTATTCCTCTTGTAATCCATTTGTTTTGTTTTGGTTTTTTATTTTTGTTAATTTTAATTAGAGAAAAACACGTATTAATGTGATACTTTATGTCCAAATAACATACTATGGGAAACAATTATAAAAACAGTAAAAAAAAGAAAGCTAACAAAAAAACTGTCTAGATAATATGGAGTTACCTTTAAGAGAGAAATCTACTAACCAAGAATGGAAAACTTAGGCTGACCAGAGAAGTACCACAGGGTCATGTGTACTAGGACCTAAACTGTGGAATCTAGTCCAAAATGCGATACTGAGAATGCTGCTGCCAGAAGGAGTTTTGATAACAGTATTTGCAAATGACGTAGTTCTGGTAGGTGGGAATATAGATATAGAAGTATTAAAGGAAAGGCTAGAGTTGGCATTAAAAATGATAAAGAGATGGATGAGAAATAAAGGGTTAGATCTGGCTCCGCAGAAAACTGAGGAGGCATGGCTATTGACATAGAGGACTAATAGGGGAAATGGAAAAATACAGGTAGGGAAACAAATAATAACATAGAAAATTAAACTCCTCGGGGTTACACTTGAAGTAAGGGGTGGAACAAACAGGTTAAGGAAGCGATAAGAGGAACAAAAAATTAAAAGAATGCTTAGTAGCTTATGCCGAACAAGGGAGGACAAAAACATGGGAAGACGCCTAAAAGACAAAAATAAACAGAAAGAAAATAAGAGGAGCCACAAGAGCAATCTTGTTAACAATCTGCATGACGGTGTCGCATAAGAGAAAAGAAAATAGTAAATGAAGAAACAATCAAGAAGCAAAGAGAAAATACGATGAAAATATGGTAGAGAAGTGGACAAAATAAGTAGAAAGCACTAAAAAATTATGCAACGACAGTATCAAGAAAAAAACTAAAGTTTGAAACTTCAACTGTGTGAATTCCGCGAGGCCGAAGCCAGCTCACCACAAACTAGTATCACATTAGTGACAATGACAAACAGCAGGACTAACGCAGAGATGAAACACGAAATGTATTGCCATGCGCTAGTCATTTTCAAGGGCCACTTGCTGAGGCCCACTGAGGCCAACACCTCACTACGTCCTAAAAAACAAACAAAAAATTATTATATATAGATATTATGTCCAAATAACATTAGTGAAAAACCAAAAAAGACGCGTTAGGCATGTTATTGGCATTCATAAAATTAGTTAAATTCCGCCAAAATTTGCAAACATTTTGTATTGTATCGAGTAATTCACAAAATCATATCACTCGCAATACACAACACCTGTGTATTATATTCTGTTAAACTAATAACCTTATTTTATTGTCCTGATGATGAGGTAACAAATATCTCAAAACCGGTTGAAAATATTAAGAATTATAAAGAAGCACATAAGAATTAAATTAATATAACCTCTAACATAACCTAAATAAGTGCGAAAATGCTTAAACAGAACAACCTTGCATTTATGAAATACTATCCATAGGGCGACATTCGAATTTGGTACACTACTCCAAAATAAATTCTGATTAAGCCAGTAAAAACACTTCTGTTGTGATGTACTTTTGAAGAAAAAATATATTCTTAACCTCAACAGACTAAACCAATAAATCATTAAACTGAACAACCTATGTGAACACCCAACATAGGTAACATGTCAGTTTTAGGAAGCAAACTTGACCAGTATAGAAAAAAACATAATCCACGTCCACATTAGGGCTGGGACAATTCAATGCCATCAAACAATTTGACAACCAGGTAAGATATTGGAGATTGAGAGGGTTGACATAAAAATAAAAAACAAATATATAGGCAATAATAAGATTGTAATTTCTTTATATTAAGAACATAATTACAATTATAAATTATTTAAATTTTTAAAAATCAGTTCATATAATTACTTAATAATATATAAAATTAATTTATACAATATAATAATACAATTAGAATCTTTTAAAATATTTACAAACTGAATAATATTTAATAAAATTGTAAATAAAAACTCAATTAAAATAATATAGTTTTGTATATATATATATAAAGTTTTGTTTCTACAGAAAGACATCTAGAACATTCAAAGAGGGGTTCTACAATATTTTATTATCAAATAAGGAACTAATCGCTATTGCCAATCAATTAATTATGAGAGGGTGCATTCGCATTTTTTATATAAATTGAGCGAAATAAAAGTTTCTCACAACCATGCTTACATAAAATAAATAATATTACAACAATTATGGCTGTGCGGCTTGTACCAAATTTAATTTCAAATCTCGAGCCAAGTGCGATATGTCCACTACAGAATCAACCATTTCTTGCACTGCTGTAACACTAGGAAATTGTAAAGCAGCTTGTTTGGTTTTATTAACACTTGTTCTCAATGCTTCTGATAAAGCATTGGCACAATTTAAAGCTCTAATTTTGATATCGGTTTTGGAAACATTTCGATGTACAGTATCACCAATGTGCACCATTTTATGGGCACTTAAAACTACAAATTTTCCATGTGCTAAAAACACTTTGGGATGTTGATTATGCTCCACTGTTTGTAAAAAGGCATCTATAGCATGCGTTAAATTGTTATGGTGAGTGGTAGCTTGAGCTGCAAAGAATGTAAGTACTTGCTTATCATCAGGATCTATTAATTTTGTGTTGTCTATAGCTACATCATCTGCATTTTTTACTAGACAATCAAAATTCTTTTGTAACTCTTTTGGTAATGCATTACGTATGTCTGCATTTGTCTTATCTACTGCTTCTTTAGATTCTAAATTAACATAATCATAATCTTCTAAACTTTCATTGTTATTTATTTGTGGAGAAGGGTCTCTTTTGAATAACAATGTACCATTGCCTTGAACAAATGAAGCTGCCTGTCGGATATCTTCCGTTAAAGCTCTTGCACAAGAGATGATTTGATCTAATTCATCTGGTTTACAATTTTTATCATTATCATCATCATTGTTTTGACTTAATAGCTCAATAGACCAATCATGTTGTTGTAACCGTTCAATTGCTTCATGTATTAATTTATAAGAATTTTTTAAAGCAATTACTAAATTTACTAATTTTCCTGCTAAGTTTTTATCGGAAGCCCTTTGTGCATTACCCATAGCTCCTACACAGAATTCGACAAAATCATGTAAAGAAGTCTTCAACCTTATAACAGCTAATTTAATGTCCATTATGTTGGCTTCTAGTTTCTCAGGTGTTCTCCATTTGGGTGTAACAAATCCCAACAATCTTGATATAACACTCGTCGTCTCAGTCTGCATTCTCTCTAAAGTATCTAAGGCCGAGCTTAATTCTAATGGCAATTCTCGTATTTGATTTTGTGATGGTGGTGGAACATCATATATTTGCTGATGTAACACAAGTTGGGGTGTTTTAAAATGTGATCGTGGTACATCATAGTCCGGCATATTTATTAAACTACTTCGATTCGATGAGCTTAATGATTCGGCAGCAAGGGAAAGGGAGCTTGCTGAACTTGATGGAGTTAACATGTTTTGTGAATGCAATAGAGGTCTTGGAATGTCGTAACTGTCTTGTGAATCTTTACTCATTGGTGATATGCAAGAAGGAGCTGGAGAGCATCTCATGCAATTTCTTGGATCATAATTTAAAGGTACAGCTCGAGGAGGAACATCATAGTAATCCGAACTCTGGCTTTGTTGACTTGGGGATAGACTTTGAACTGGAATTGGTGAACACCTCATCGGTGGCATATCATATAAGTAGACATCGTTGTATTTTCTTGGAGTTAACACCTGAAAAAATAATATGATAAATTAGCAATATTAAAAAAATATTCAGTTTATGTGGTTGTTATTTATTTTTATTTATTTAGTGCGAAATAAAAATATACTTTAAATATTGGCAAAGCAAGTAATAATAATGATTTTTGAAGGCCTGTTTGATTGTTTTCTATTTTTTATATTTGCAGATCAATTTTTAATGGAAAATAAATTATTTATATTGCAAAACAAAATTAATTTGATTGTTTTGTTATGTACTTCTTATAATAATAAATAGAAACAAATAGTTCATTGATCTTAATCCAATTAAATTTACAAAGAAATTTTTTTTTTTTTTTCATATATATATAAATTAAAATTTACTAAAAATAAAATAAGATATTTAAATTAAAAATAGAAACAAATGATCTTATCTGCTTGTTGTATTGAATAAATGCTAAATTTGAACCAGGAAGTTCGTTCGGTTTTTTTTTTCATTTAAAACACACATTGTACACACATTCAACAATTTACCACAAAATAATCGATGATTTGCAAGTCAAATTGGCTGTTTTTAACCTCGGGCTTAGATAGAACACGGCCGGCATTCTTCTTCCGACATTCACGCGAATGCACTGCTTCTCCAAAGCACAAAAGAGAAGCAAGGAAAAGAGCAATCAATAACACATAGGCGTAGCTGTAATTAGGCATATAAGATTTTCGTCTGTAAGAATTTAATCGAAATGTAAATGATGAGACGAAAAATGTGAGTTCCATATATAGTATAAGCATTCGGTATTTGCTTCATGGCCAAATATAGTTTAAATATGCAGTTGTAGCCTTCGTTTTTTTCTTATTAGTCTGGCGCCTTTTGTCTTCCCAACATGTTTATACGATCAAATAAGTCAATGTAATAATTTACAATATGGTAGTGTCCATCCAACTGATTTTATCATCTATGCACTCTTTAAACGTGTATTTATAGATGATATTCATCGCGGGAATATACCAATTATGTTTATTTTATAATGCATAATAAGATCACTATCGCATACATTCAAAACGATTACTGGCATATAAATTGTTTATTCAACCACAACTAAATGCATCATGAAAATTTTAAGTGTGGGTTGTAATAACTTTAATAAAATTATAAAATTATTATTTAATCTAAGATTTTTAGCTGCATTGTATTTATTATTTATTTTATTGCTTAACAATATTTAATGATATAGCTGTAAGCAACAAAACTCCATGAGGTTTGATTATATCAACTCATCTAAAAGCCATCTTAATGGATTTCAATTTTGATTACGAATTGGTTAAGTAATTTTAGATCGTCCAATCAATTAATAATTTTGTCAATCTATCGAAGCCCAATGAATTATTGGATAATCTTATATTTTTATTATAAATAAGTAAAAAAACTATAACAAATTTTCTACTAGACGTAGAATAGTTACTTATGTTAATCTAGATCAGAACCTTTTTATTGAAGAGCCAGTTTCAATTTTATTTATCAGGAGTTTAAAACAAATAACACATTTTTTATAGAGTAATTTCTAGACACACCAATATATTAGTATAGTACATAAGTAACTTGTAGTAATTTAATTGTGCAATAAGCCTCAGGGAACCTATGCAAACAAGGGTTTTCAAAAACACTATTTTTTTTAGGTTATGTGGGTTGCGTACAAGGCGGAGCTACTTGTAAGCAAAGGTCTGCAATGCGGAAGGGCCCACTTCATTTCAAAACATAGACAAAAAGTTCCAAAATAAAGTTAAAAAAATTACAAAATTGTGCGTTTTTACCGTGCGGTTTTACCGTTTCTAATTTTCAATATTTCTCAGTTTAACTTTACCTAAAACTTGGATGCAATTTGCAAGAATTGATGATCTCCCCAGGAACACAAACTATAATCGGATGTGATTCTATCAAATGTAACTTAGGCGCATTATATAAACTAAAAAATATAATCAATCTAACTACAAGAAATATGATTTATAATGCACTATTCAGCTCACAAACAAATTACTCAATGAACATATGAGCAAATACCAAACAAGGAAACATAAACAAATTGCAAAGACAACAAAACAAAGCTATAAAAACAATTTATCATCAGGAAGAACTAACACCTACTAAAGAGATACATGAACTATCTAAACAACTAACTATTAAAAAGAAGATAAAACAACAAAATATAGTATTAATTCACAAGATCAAACTCGGACAAATAAAAACGGAATTTAAATTAAAAAGCAGAAAAAAATTTCACACCTACAACATTAGAAAAAAAAAATGACTTCAATATTGAACTTAATAGAACAACCACAAAAAATCAAAGCTTGGCTGTTAAAGGAATCCAAGAATACAGCATTCAACAATTTAAAGCAAAATTAAAACAACACCTAATGACAGAATAAACACAAAACTAAGACACAAACAAAAAACAAAAGAAGACAGCAGAAATTTATTTCCAATACCAGGCCCCTCGAGTCTTTAACAGATGGATGGCGGCACTGCTGGAATATTATATATTTAAATACAAATTGAAAATATGTAAATAATTATAATAAATAAAAAAAAAAAAAACTTGACGCTGCGCAACCCGGATGATATTCCCGATTTAGTTTTAGGTTAAACCTGTTCATTTCTAACAGTTTTGATTTATTTGTTAATAATGTTGTTATTTTTAGACTAAAACTTGTCAATTTTGATACATTGCTACTGACTTTTGTACACAAATATTTTTTTTGCAATTTTAGTACTTTTTGAACTTTCTAGTAACTGGTTTAAGTAGTTTGAGTTACAAAATACAAACAGATGCTTTACTGTAATCTTTTGAACAGTTGTGTACAGCTGACCAGAGTAGACTTTAACAGATTTCGGTTATTTATTCCAAGTTCAACATTTTAACAGATTTTTGTTATTTTAGTAACTTTCCGACAATCAACTTGTAACAGAATATAATAATTTTGTTAAGAGCAAAACCAATATTTAACATATAAAACTTGCACATTTCTTTAAAGACAACTTTTTAATATATTTTGACATAGTTTTACAGGTTCAGGACATAATTTGATAGTTTTAATACTTAGCTTTGAATTTTTACCAATTTAGAACATATTTTGACAGTTCTGGCGCATGATTTTCTACTTTTTTTTACACAAAACGTTTTGAACAAACTCAAAAATGTATAATTTTTGATTTTTTTAGTTAGTTTAAATGCTTTTACTGACTTATGTTATAAAATACAATCTACTACAATACATTTTGAGAGTTCTTGTAACTTTTGGATAAATGTAGTAACTTTTTTGACTATTTATAGCAACTGAACGAGTCTAGAACGTTTGCGCTAACTTATAATATGTTTACACATAGTTTGACAGTTTTAGTAACTTTTTAACAGATGGTAATTGTTATTTTTGTTGCAGATCAGGTTTTTTTCAACTTACAAATGTTTATACATATTACTGTGACATATTTGACAGTTACTAAGGTACTAAGACCCATAGGCAGATGTAGTCACTTTTTTGTATGACAATTTGAATAAATTTAACAGACTTAGTACTTTTGCTAACGTTGTTATTTTTATACATTGCTGTACTCTTTTACGGATTTTATAAATTTGTTGACAGATTTTCTACATTACTTATGATGTTTATATACATTAAACATGTAAATTATTTGACAGTTTTAGTGACTTTTTAACAGTCTAAGATACAAGTTTACAAATCTTGTACACATCTGCAAACTTATAATGTTTAATTATTGTAAACTATTTAACAATTTTAGTGACTGTTTAGCAAATGTAGTAATGTTTTTGGAAATTTTGAAAAAAAATTGACTCATCTTATCAACATTTAGTTTATTGGCAGACTTAGTAACACTATTAACAGTTTACAATACAATTCAACATATTAAATTACTGAAAACTGTTTAACAATTTTTGTAATGTTTTAATAACAGTTCAGAATGACTAATTGTCAGATTTAGAAAGGTTCAACTTATGGAATATTTACACATTGCTGTAAATCGTTTGGCAGTTTTAGTAACTTTTTAAATTTTGAAGTAACTTGTTGACAAATGTAGTAACATTATTAAAAGTTTAAAATATGATGTAGCAATTTCTTTGACAAATTTGAATACATTTTAACATATCTGGCAGATTGTATCCATTTTATTACATTGCTGAAAATTGTTTGACAGTTTTTTTTTTTAATTTTTAGTAACATTTTGACAGTTTAGTAACATTTTGAACAATTTAAAATCTAGTTTGACAATTATTTAGATTCAGACGCAATAACACAGAAACTGTTTCAACATATTTGAAAAAATATCAAATTATTTTTAAAACTTTGTAGTATTATTTTCGGTTGTCCATTTCTCATAATCCTAATTTATTCCAATTTCTTAATATTGAGTAATCTGCTTTAAATTTGTAGACATGCTTTAAATTTGTAGACATGCAAAATGAATCTCCAATAAACATATTTAACTTCTTGAATTTAAAGAAAATTATTTAGAAATTAAACAATTACTTCATTAAACGCCGTTTCCAGCAGAATATATTATTAAACTGATTACATCCCCCACTGTAAATACTGTATAATTTATTCGACATCAAAACAAATTAAATTGCCACCCTCGCAACAACTATGTTTACCCTCCAAATCGTTTGATTTTTTAATCAATATCGAATCGAATAGAACTCATTGCCAAAATTAAATCATCACCCCTTTTGTATTGCCTCGGGATGTGAGACATTTAACAGAGAGTAGGGTGAATTCATCATCTTATCAGGTTCTATCCACTACTGGAAGTGTGAAAATTAATTTAAACAATTTCATCGCAAAATCATGTCTAGACATTTAATCTGGTAGTGAAGGAGAAACGGGGAGTCCGCCCTCGGATACAGACGACACGGTTGCCATGACCACGCTTTACATCCCGTTCGTATCGATTTATATCATTTACGGGTGGAGTTATGCAATAATAATGCAAAAAGGCAGGAAATCTCATGTAAATTTTTAATATGTTGGGTAAACGAAGGGTTGTATAAAAGGGAGCCTGGATGGGATTTGTTTAAATGTGGATTTGTGGATTAGAGAATTTTAGTAAATAGAAGCCAGTGGCGTAGGTAGACTTCATAAAGGCGGTGCCAAATTAGACAATAAGCTTTATAACAATTTTTTTTTTGTAATAATCTTAATATCATAACAAATAGTATAATATTTTTTCCGACATAGTAACACCATTTACAAAACGATTCGATAAGTACAATTGAAAATAAAAATAATAAATACTGTCCTTGGATGTGCTTACTACAGACTATTTAAATATTTGTTATCACTTGAATCAATATGTATTATTTGTGCTAGTTCATGTATTTTTCATTTTGAACATAATAAAAAGGCACAACACTCAATATTAAAAATGTCGAAGTGTAAAGATTAACAAAGTTTGCACACTTATTGTAAACCTTGAAACATTTTTAATTTATTATGTTGATCAGTTTGGTAAAACAAGGTAAGCACTATCGTTATAATTATAATAATGAAGCGTTGGCATAATAACGATTTTATTTTTTTAAATTAATGCATGAGCGTTTGTAGGTTATGCACCGTGATACAGCAATCGCAAACGGAAGAAGATCAAGTATGAACACGAAATGATACAACTGTAATTCGCAAAGGGACAGAGCAGAGTCGTTTTCTGGCGAGCTTACTTGAGTTACCTAAAAGTATGTTTCAGTTACATTCAACGTCATACGCTAACGTCACAAAAAGTCTACAAAAAGTTACTCGCTAGAAAATAAAAAGTAACCATTGCTTTGTTTACAATTACAAATGACAATTTTATAACCAATAATTATGAACATATCATTTTTTTAATCTATTTTATAAGTTTACAGAAAAGAATGTTGTAGTTTTTGTCTATATAAATGTTCAATTGTATTAAATTAAATCATTTTAACGCACATGTAAACAAATCATCGCCCAATCATCAAGCTTCAGTAACTCGTTTTCATGTTACTGAAGCATACTCAAGTAAAGTGTGACGTCATCAGTAAGGTCGCCAGAATACCAGTAAGGTGTAACTGCAACTTTCCGAAGCATACTTTTTCTCGCCAGAAAACGACTCAAATGTTAAGATAAAAGCGATAGATTAAGTGTCAAATGAATGTCAACAGGTTGATTGTAAAATATATGTCAACAGTTTTTAGGTTATGATGGCATTGGTAACAGATCAATGCAATGCGAAGTGGCATGTTAAGTTACAACAAAATTCGTAAAAAAATTTGCTGTACTTAATTAATTTTAATTAATTAAAATAAATAGAAGTTTACATCATTTTGAACTAATATATAAAGTCTACATAAAAACAAAATAATGTAAGAAAGCTCATGAAATATTTACGTAAGATAACAGGTGCATTTTGTGTTACTAGGTTCAAAAAACGACTACAAGTTAACAACAATATTATTTGTAAAACTTCGCTAACATCAAGCCATTCCGAGCACTACTTTGATTTGTAGCATTATAAGGAAAACAGCAACTTTGGCGTCATTCCTATTTCTACATATAATTTAAAAACCGATTTATTTTTTGAGCAATACATTCAGGAAATAACAAAACTATGCTTTGTCAAAATATTTTTGTCAAATTATATTTAAATACCATTAAAATGCATTCAAAAGTACCTAAAAAAGCTTTTATTTCAACATTTGGATATTTTTTCGACTGTTTCCAAGCTTAATTTGACTAAAATGCTATGACAAAATATAGTTTGATTTTTTCTGAATGTATTGATGAAAAAATAAATCAAATTATATGTAGAAATAGAAATCACGCCAAAGTTGCTGTTTTTGTTAAAATACTGGAATTCAAGGTAGCGGTCGGGATGCTCCTAATGTACATAATAAAACTAATAGTAAGCATAAAATACCAGACTTGTCCATCTGCAGATTACTACTTGCGACTGTCCAGAGAGAACTTGCAAATTATGACAGGGATCTTGACAGAACACTGCCAACTAAGAAAACACATGCAGACGATTGGTATTGGAGAGAGTCCAACGTGTAGAGGATGTGAAATAGATGACGAGATGATGGTGCTTGTGCTATGTATACGCCCTGCATTCTCATACAATCGAAAATCCATGTAGGGGAGCTTATAACTGTGTTTTTGAGTGTCCCAAAATGACTTTGAGGTATTTTTAATCGCGGGAAAAAGATAAGGAAACTGAGATGCCACAAGAACGTTTGACTGGTCAGAAACTCGTGTATTGAAATTTCTGTGTAGTAAAGCGCATTGTCGTGATACAAATCCCAGTTATTCTTCAAAGGTTTTTGGAACTATTCTTGTGCAGATTTTTCTCATCCCCAATTCATTAATCAATATCTGATGAACGGTAGTGTGAATCAAATTCAACTCATCCTTGATTAATCTGACAGTCAACCGACGATCTCAACGCACAAGATTCCGGACTGTCAACATTTTTATCGGTTCTTGAATGTCGGGCATTTCGCTGCGTGGTTCATATTCAATAAACGCTGTTCCTTCTGAAAATGCATTAAACTGCCAAAAAACATGGGCCCTTGACAAAACACTGTCTCCGTAGGTATACTAAAGTTTTGCACTGTGTCCAAGTCTAAAGCAAAACCTGATAGCACACTGTTGTTCAAAATTGAAGCCACTCACTTTTAGAACGCACTAGAAAAAACTGTTTTACGAACAAATGACTCTAGCGAGTTCAAACTCGTACAACGATTGCTATTTATGTATTGAGAATTGGAAAGACTGTTGTTGCTAAGTGAGACCCAACTGCAGAACGTTTTGTCATAGAAACCTGATTCGTATTGTTTACAGCAAAATTGAAAATTTTATCTAGGCAAAACAATGGATTTGAATCGTGAACATTTGTTTTACGATATTAGACGTGGATTATCTCATCAGCAGTGTGCTGATCAACTTACTCAATTTTTGGTGATAAAGCACCATCCAAGGCCAAAATATATCGATGGTTTAGTAAATTCAAACGTGGCCGAACTTCCCGGACGAATTTAAAGAAGGTCGTCCAAAATCGGTTGTTGTGCCAGAAAACTTTAATGCTGTGTACGAACTGATAATGTAAGATTGTCAGGTGACTTATCTTTAGATTGAGACATCCTTGACAAGGATACATAAGATATTGCATAAACATCAAATGTCAATGTATAACATCTACAAAGGTAATTCTTAGATTTATTGTTAGGAGACCGAAACATCAGTCGACTGTATGGGTTTTCCAAAATGAGCCAAATTCAACAAAAATTATTCGTGCTCGCAACACTTCAAAGCAAATGTTGGCCTGTTTCTTCGATATAAATGGTCATGTAACAACCGTGTCTTTAGAGCAACGTAAAACGATCAACTTTAAATGGTACACAACCAGTTATTTGCCAAAAGTCGTCAATAAAATAAGAAAAACAAACCGCGGACAAAGTATCATAAACCAGCTATTTGAGCTCACAAAACGTGGATTGATAGGTCATTTGACGCCACAAAAAGCTGTTTATGCATTCAAAAACTATGATTTGAAAACACCTACTTCGGAGTAGAAAAACTGCTATGCCAATTGGTTTAATCGAATGCAAAAATGTGTAGATCTTAAAAGAGAGTATTTTGAAAAACTATAAAAAAGTTTGTACATTCCAATCATTATTTTAGTTATTCATTGAAGATAGTGATATCGAAGATCTTTGATTTCAACAAAACGGCGCGTTATGCCGCAATGTTATCACAAATAGATTACATTTAAACAATTTTATTTTTTCTGCAATTTCATTAAAACATACTAACTTTATGTTCATTAAAAAGTAAATGAGTTGGCATTTGAATGAAAAAAAAAACGTAACATTTTGTTAAAATAAGCAGGCTTGCTTGGTCTTAAACATAAAGCTGTTTTTACATTTGTCAATTTATTGTTCAATTTTAATGACTTTATCTCATTAACTGCCGGCAATTTATTGCGGATTTGTTTCACTTTACACACGCCAAATTATTGTTCAACTTTCTATAGTGCCAATCAGCTGATTGATAATTTTGAATTATAGCCATTGCCATTGTAAGTTATCTTTACACAACACCTAGATTATACTACACTGGATCAACAAAATACACTTAACATTGTTAAATAAATTGAGGTTATGTAGCAAAGGTTGACAACACTTAACTTCGTCAATAAATTGAAGCAAAATAGGTTATGTTCTAATCTGATGTTCTAATCAGACTAGAAATTGACAGATGCAAAGTGACAATTTAATCTGATTTGGACTTTGAGGTCAGTAAGTCCTTAAAATTGAACAATAAATTGGCAAATGTAAAAACAGCTTTACAATAGGGAAAAACACTAGAAACATTTGAGATATGGTCTTATAAAAGATCCTAGTGATATACTGGGGCTATGAAACAAGGGGATGTTGAACAAAATGCTGAAGCTGTTCAAAAGATACACCTTATTTCAAGTGATAGACTAATTTTTTGGTCTAACCACTATAATTTATTTAAATGATAGATTACATAATCTCAATTAATTAAACTATAGTTTACCTATAAAGTATCCATACGATTATTGTAACATTCTGTATAAAGTGCTCTACATAAACTAAAGATGGTGTTTGGCTCAAAACATATTAAAATAAAATTTTAATTTAATTATATCATTCAAGATAATGCAAAATATATTACAATTCTTTAATATTAATTAAAATGAATGAACACATTTGCTGAATTTTGTTATTTACCAAACATACAAATAGTATTTGTTAATCAAATTAGGAAATAATTCTCAATGGGACATTGCTAATTTATTCAAGGATTTTAATCCCATTTTATCTCTAATTACTTTAACATTTGCTAAACCCAACAAAGCCGCTTCTGTAATCAAGAATAAACAAGCCACAATGTTTAAAATTGCATATCATAAATATGTATGTATATTAAATCTAATTAAATATTTATATAATCAAAAGTTTAATTATTTCTCATGAGTACACTGTACACCATACATGTAATTCTAATTTGATATGTAGTAATTAAACATTTAATATAATTAATAAATAAGTAGTAAATTTTGTTACATATTTATACAATAAGCGTTCAAACTTGCACAGTAGTAAACTTGCGGTATAACTAAGCAATATTTGGTCATTTCAAGTTTGTTTGGGTTAGTCAACTCGTTCGGAAGCCCATAAAAACGTCCGCATTACCGTTCACGAAACGACAACCTTGCCCTAATTGGAAGTAATATTTTTTTACTTAGAAACTACCTTGCGACCTTGAATACTCTTATTTTCTCAGACGGTTAGTTAAGCAATTATTCTACTAGACAGACTCCGATAGAAAATCTTTTGATGCGCATTTTATAAAGTGTGATCTTTTTCTCTAGCACGCGTATATATTAATCTATCACGTTATATGTTAGTCCTAAACTGAACTGACAGCTTGATGGTAGATACGGGATGGATTGAGTGATTCGTTTTTTACCACTTCATATTTTCTGGTAGATCCGAGTTATTAATATCAAACTGATAATATCAAACAGGGTAGAATCTTCCATTTATGCATAATCCAATTCATTTAAACCACAATATTCATAAAGAAACCATTATGCAGTCCATGTAATCAATAACATTTCAACATGAGAGTCATGTGTATTACTTAGAATGGCGTAAGATTATTTATTCTAAGCAATCGTAGAAGGTAGATAAATAACTCCGCAAATGTTAATCTCTCCCTTTAACAAAGTAGCGACTTGCATTTAATCAAATAAGGAGTCTCATTGTATAACTGAACAATATTACAAATACAGTCTGATGGCAATCCATTTAAGCTTAATGACAAGTAGACATGCCAATTCTAATATGGGATTAGTAAAGGACGTATAGGATTACTGTATAATTCCATGGGGCATTGATTTATTTGGGGGATTATACCATCAACATGTTAATTTCAGGTTATATACACATGGGAACTATGATGTCTTACTGTAGTTATATTTAATATGGAATGACTTATTAAATAAAAAAATAATTATAACTTTTATAAGTTATGAAGATAAATACGTTAAAATAAAATTTAAAAACTTTTAGAATAATTAATTTATACTCATTATGAAATTTTACATTTTGGCAATATACATATTTCCAAAGTAATCAAATCAACTAGAAAGCTTTTTAAGTGCAACTAATTTAATTTCTCATATAAAATCTTTACAGTTTCAGATTTCCATTATTTTCCGTTTTAAAGCCGAACATTTTTCACATCTAGCTGTAATTACAGTACATTAATTTTAAGAGACATTACTGTAATTACAACTTTCATTGGAAATTGCTATACATTTATTTCAAGATCTACTTTAAAATTGCTAGTTAACTTCCCACTACAAGAAAATCGGTCAGTAATTTGATCTCGATTGAATATTAACTGTTTTATTATATAAAGTATAGTGTAAAATTGAATCAAGGTTGAACAAAAAAATATAATTGGTTATACGTAATTATAATACAGCGTTTTGCACGAAAATTATAAAAAGTAGAATAAAATATATTGTTTTGTAATTTAAATTGCTGTTATTATTGCTCTTAAAAGAGGTCATTGTATTTATTTTTATTACTTAAATTGAATTTTGGTTTCTGCCTAATAATAATTTTATAATTAATTGACAGTATTTATTCAAATTATTGTTGAAATTAATTATCAAACTTTCTATTAATTCCACTTAACGGAACAATGTATCATAATTAATATTTAAACAATTGGCATCTTAAATTAGCATAATCGTATATTCAACGATTTGATAAAATTAAAATACATATAATGGGATCTTCAGCCCACGCAAACAACCATAAGTTCTTGAACCCACCTTGAAAGATTCTCAGAATGAGCCAATAATTAAAATCTTTTTTTTTAATTTAAGAAACTTTACAATGGGTAACTAAATTAATTCAATGCATGCAAAACTATGACATCATAGCAATTTAAGCACGCGATAATTTTTATCATTGTTTGCCAATATTGCCAATAACATGTGGGCAAGTAAATAAATGCAAAATAAATTATATTGCTGATAACTTTCTTATTGCGGTGTGTGTGATGTTATTATGGTGTTTACGTATGTATGTATAAACGTAGAAATGATATTTTATTAAATTTGCCTTGGAGCAAGGTTGATACCTATTTCTTTTTACCTTGAAGCTATTAGATGATTTAAATTTGTTTATTATACAATTTCAGTTCCAAACAGTTTTTATTTATAAATCTAATTATATAGATTTAAAATGAAACTGTTTTCAATCTAAACATAATATATTATATTATATTTATGTAAACAAATCCATCAATAATTATATATCAATGTTAATTGATCAATCATGAGAACAGTTAACATGTTTATAAATTTATTGTTTTTACGATAAACATTTTGAAGCTATTAAAATTTTTATATTAATTTATTAAGTTGTTTTCGATCAACATTTATTATCACGTTTTATTTATTTTACCAACTTGTTATTTTCTTATTAATTAAGAGGCTATTAAAATTTGTCTTTTTAGTTTCATAATATAACATACTTATGAGACTCAAAATACTCCTATATAATTTCCTTCGAACGTTCTGTTTTGTATAAAAATAATTCATTCTATTCCTTTTTTCTAGTACCTACAACATGATAGAACTAGAATGTTACCTGAGGATAGTAAAGTATGTTGATGTTTTAGATAATCTTTTGCATATATAATTGAGGTTATGTAAAAAAAAATATAAAAGCATATTTTTTGCATAAACTTAATTATAGTAAAGTAGTTTGGCCTAAAAAACTGACATAGTGCAAATTTAATCAAATGGACGCATTTTTTTCTTCATACAAAATGTCATTAAAAGACAATTCTACAAATGAATCCATTTATTAGTATTGTATGTTTCAAATCCTATTTTCCCAAAATTTCTTCAAATGAACTAATTTTTTCCCACTAGTGGGCGGTAGATTTTTTGGTGGATGGTAGGGGTTTTGTCCAATGCTGGCTACTTTCCGTTTTAAATAAATTGGAATTTTTTTTAAAGTATTATTTAAAAAAATTTTATATCATTATTGAAAAACATATTCATTAAGTTTTCATAAAATTATTTATTGTTTATAGGTAAATTTCTAAAAATATAAAATTGTATATTTAATTTAATAGCAGCTAAATTTGGCAAAAGTGCAACATTAGGTATTTGGTAAGTTATTATTATTTTAAAACATGTAGGCGGTATGAAGTTTTTTCTACCATTACAGATGCTAAAGTAGGCGGTAGGTATAAAAAAGTTGAGTATCTCTGGTCTAAAAGAACAATTTAACCTCCAAAATAATTTTTGGATTCAATAAAAATACTGAGTAAAACAGTTTCAAAACCAATTTTCTCAAAATTTCTTTATATAAACTAATTTTTATCATTATATAAAGCGTCTTTAGAAGACAAGGGAAAGTGATATCCAATCTCGTGAAAACCATCATTTGGGTGGGTAAGTCTGTAACTCCAGATCATGAGTACAATTGAATAGTTTAAACTGGAGTGCCCACTTACCTAAGAGAAATTGAAGAAGAAATTGAAAGTTTCTCTTCTTTGCAAGCGTTAGAAGTCTATATGTAGGAGGAGGGGATGATCAATCCAATCTCATGATGACCAACACTTAGATGGATGAATGGATGGGTCACTAGAGATCCTGTATACCATCGAGTAGTTTAAACTAGTTCCCAACCAACCAACCAAAAGTTTGTTAACAAGAAATTAGAAGATTCTCCTCTTTGCAAGTAGAGGAGATGATCAATCCAATCTCTTGATGACCACTTGGGTGGATGCGTGATTGAGATCATGATTACCATCAAGTAGTTTAAATTGGAATTCCCAGCCGCCCATGAGTTTATAAACAAGAAATTGGAAGTTTGTCCTTTTCGCAAACGTTCGAAATCTTTATGTTAGAGGAGGATATGATCAATCCAATTTCTTAATGAGCAACACCTGGGTGGGTGGTTTGATGGGTATTTTCAGATCATAGTTAATATCAAGTAGTTTGAACTGGAGTGCTTACCCATCCGCCCGAGTGGTTGTATGATTGCTTCATTACCGTTGAATAGTTTAATTTTCATGCGATACGGCCCTGAGTAGCTTGTTAAAAATATGTACAATTGGACCATTTTTGTTTAAAAATTTTTTTTAATCTTAAACCGCTTTCTATCCTGATTAGATATAAGCCTCCATCTCTGCACGTAATGCTGGCAACTTACATTACGAGGGACCTACAGTTTTAAGTGGATTCCAAACCACTGGAGAGATTTCATCACTCGATCAGAGAAGGTTATTAACCGTAAAACACCACGCTGGCAAAGCGGGTTGGGGAGTGGGAGAGCGTATAAACTTGTGAAAAGTGTGTCACGGTATGTGGGAATAGAACCCACGATCTTCGATGCAGCGATCGGATGCCAAGACCACTGCGCCATGCTCTCCTTTGTGCCACGCTCTCCTTGTTTTTTACAAAGACAAAATTCTTAACATTAAGACAAGTTTATTAAAATACATTCAACATTCAAACTAACACCGAGGATATGCTGAACTTGAGTAGAAGCTTCAAACATGTTACTGCTCTTAGACCTCGTTATTGCCTACAGCTCAAATTGTTTTATCATCGTATTTTAAATACATTGTAGGTGTTTACTTTTAGAAGAGTGTTAAAGCTTTTACTGAAACCCAAGATTCAGGTCTTAAGATTTTTAATATCCAGAATTGCTTCTCTGCTGTCAGTTATATTTTCACCAAATTTTTTACAGGTTTTTATTTTCATATTACCATAAATAATAGTCAAAATCTTTCTTACGGATAATTATAGTTCTTGCGAGTAAACTCCTTATCCAGAGCTCCAAGATATTTTGAGCCATCAGTAATTCTTCCAAAGTCCGAATAACAGTCAAAAGGTCAGTAATTTATTAACAGTGAAATTCCTTATCATTACGTTCAGATCCAACTAAGAAAATTCAAATCAAACTCCAATCTCTTCTTTCCAATATTAAACTTTTATTTCATCCACCAAATAATTTAACTGTAATTAATAGCAATCCATTAGCACCAAAACTATAAGGCCTTATAAACAATCACAAACCAGATACTGCAATACGCCCTTAGTATCATACATTAACAGCCCTACTCATAAGTTAAAAATTACATTAAATAAGTTAATCAAAGAACATGCGTTTTTCTTCAAAAATTTAGTGTAGTCAATTCGTTAAAACTTGCTAACAATATAAAAAACTTAAAAACTCCAAATTTTTCAAAATTAGTTTTCTTTGATATCAGTAGTATGTTCTCCAACATTCCTCCAAATGAATGCATTGAGTTAGTCTCAAACTTATTTAAAAATATAAATATTAACCCTTACATTCGCGACGAAATAATGTCTTGTTTAAAATTTTGTATTAAAAATAGCAACTTTCAATTCAATAGTAAGTTCTTAAAACAAAACACAAGCCTAGCTATGAGCTCACCCCTAAGTCCTTTGTTAGCTAAAATATTTCTGGGTTTCTTCGAACAAAATATTTCCAATTAAGACCTTGCTAATTGATGATATCTTAGCTTGCTTTAAAAGTACTTCACGCCAATTAGACACTTTTCTAACTTACATCGATAGTATTCATCCCGGTATTAAGTTTACAGTAGAGACCGAAACTCAAAATAAAATTAACTTTTTAGACTTATTTTCCGTAAACCAACCTATACTGACTCAACCATTTCGTTTGGCTCTGCACACCCTGACAGTCACAAATTTGCAGCCTACCATTCAATGGTCCATAAAACCTTCAGCCTACCATTAACACCAAATTATCGGCAAAAGGAGCTTAATAAAATCATAACAATGGATTTCCAAAATACACAATTAAAAATATTATTACTAAAAAAAAGAGTATAGCCTCACTATACAGTTAATTTATCCTAAGGTAAAAATCATAGAACTCATAAAATACATTTCAATAACATATTTTGGTAACATATTCGAGAAAATAGGAAATATTCTCAGTAAATTTAATTATAAAGTAGCATTTAAAAGTCAAAATAGGTTATCAAACATTTTATTCAACGCTAAAGACCGTACAGATACAATTTTAACATCAGGAGTCTATGAGTTAAGTTGTCCCACATGTAATGCACGATATATAGGGCAAACAGGAAGAAGTTTCGAAACTAGATTTAAAGAACATTACTTTTGCAAATCATATTTTTAGTCACATATTCCCAGATATTGATAAACTTAAAATCATTCACAACTGTTCTAAAGGTAAAAATTAAATTTGTTAGAAGCTCTTGAAATTACTAAATCAAAAAATAATCCTTCCGTAAACTTGCTTAATGATCAAACCGACTTATATAGATTTCCTTTGTTTGAAATAATTTAATCCTCTCCCCTTTTTTTGCGGAATGTTCTTTGTTTTAATTACCTTTTAAGTAAAAACCCCCATTCATTATTATTTTCTCTACCTGCTTAATCTGTTTTTTTCCTTTTTGTATTATTGTATGTAATTCATAATCATATTAATCATAATAATTTTTAATGTAATATTCCACCTCTTTGTACATTTTATGTTTTACTGTCGTACATATGGTTTGTATTTTTTTTATATTCATACTTGTTTGTATCACTGTCTGATGATGGCCTTGCAAAGGTTGAAACATGTTACGGTTTTTTAATATTTATATATGTTTTATTTATTTTATAATGAACTATTACATAGTAACGGCCACCACCATTCAGTTCTTTTTATTATGTTGTTGTTCATTCTTTAACTCATATAACTTATTGCATCTTTAGAAGGCTATAGTAGAGCCAAAATTAGTAATGTATTTGTAAGAATAAATTTGTGATAAAAACATAGTAAATGGTTTTATTATTTCGTAAACATTTATTTTATTAGTAATTACTTTATTACTGCCTTAGTAGTAACTAAATAACCAAATATGAGCAAATATGTAGCAATACGTAGCCTATCGACTTATAATGTAAACTTAATCAACACTTCTGTTCAAGTAATAATATCATATATTATAAAATTTAAAAATAAAATTAATTATTAATATTTTATTTCATTATTTATAGCATTAATTATTTTAATTTAACTAAAACCGTTTTGATCCATTTAATCTGCAAGATGGCAATGTCATTAAATATGTAATAAACTGCATTCTCGATTTTATTACAACACATTGAATCATGTAGAATGCGTTTCCTCGTTCAATATTTAAACTATGATTAACATTACACATGTTTCCTTTTCCACTTAAGATTTTGCAATATGTATCTGCGTTGAGTTGTTAAAAATCAAAATTACCCATGAACATAAACGTGTATTGTGTGACCTTAAAATAAAATATTACCAAACCAATTGAATAATTCAAATCAACTTCTACCGACATAATATTTAACTTATAGTGCACTTTTAAAAGCACTTGTTTTTTTATTAAGGTCTTAAGTATAAAATATAATATATGACATTATAAATATACAAGCGGTCGTATTTGAAACCCATTTATTTATATACCTTTAAATCTGTGGCTTTCCTTTAACCGCAACGCGGACAAGAGGTGTTAAAACTTATATTTTATGGGGTATACCCATTTAGAACTATCAAGTTTATATTTCACACCCACGACCTATCATAATCAAAACATAAAAGTTATGATAAATGATATAGGACAGTAAAGTAGGAAAAAAGCAACAATAAATGAAAGTTAAAAGAAATGTTGCACATGATGCACACGATTATAAAACAACACGGCATGTATTTTAGTTTTTTTATTTAATCTCAGCATGAATAAGCCTTTTGTGAAATAATATTGATAGAGACCAGCTTAAAACAATCAGACTTGGATGCTGGGAAAATTCTAAATAAAAATAACACGGGCATGAATCACACTCACCTTATTAGGCTGTACGTGCCAGCTTCTTCTTTTTCCTTGCCTTTGCAAACTGCTCATATCTGAAATGTCTGTGAGTTGTGGTGAAGGACCTCTGCTCCCCGTATCTTCGTACACTCCAGGGATTAATCTTAGACGATTACCAGGACATATTCCCTGCAGAATAAAATAATATTTATATTTATTATACAAATACAAACATTTATTTTTATTTTTATTTATTGCCACTTCGCGAAATTGTTAAAGTAGCAGTAATATCTATAAAAAATGTCGTTTACTTTACAGATGGTTGTCAAGCGAAACAAATTGCACATTTGATTTTTTTTATAAATAATATTTCAAATTGTGATTATAAAATGATTTAAGTTATAGACTGCTTAGAAAATGTTATGGGATTACTTTTTCAAAGTGCCTACCCATATCACGCCAACTTATAAAATATGTACAAATCAATCAGGAAGTCATTTTAATTTTATGTTTTAAACTACCTATCTGTTTAAATTAACTAGTGGGTACGGATACGGATAATCAGAATTAATGGTTTATATGGTTTCTTATAAAACATGTATGGTGAGTATACTACACTGAAGGGTATTATTTTATAAATATAAACGACAAGAGGGTATTAAATTGAATTATATATTATTTCTCAATCTTTTTTATTCAACTTTTCTAATTAACTTATATTGATTTATAAATTGAATTCACCTTACATTTGAAATTTATAAGGTAAGTAATTAACTATTTTGTAATTAGATAAAAAAATACAGGTTTTTTGTTACCAACAATATATATTTAACTTTTAATATGATTAATTTGAAAACTTTGATCAAACATAAAAGATTGAATCAATTTTGTTATACAGGGTGTTAGGTAAAAATTCAAGGGGTTATTCTTTAGCCTATTTTAAGAATATTTTGTCCTATGATGATTTCTGAAAAACCCCTTTGTTTTGTAGATACAGGGTGAACAAAAACAAAATTATTGTTTATAAGCTTTGTTATGATTTTAATTTTTATCAACTAATGTACACATCACTAACCCTCGTGTACAAAGTTTATACTTCAATAACCTCAATCATTTCCTGCTTTTTGTAATATACTATTTTAAGTTTCTTTGCAACCACAAAAAAAAAGTATTACTTAGTGACTGGGTTCAATCAACATCAGATATTGGTTCAATTCAATTCAAGTGTGGCCAAATATCCGTTTTTCAAAAATGGCATGACAACTCCGGAGCATTGTTTGAACATATTTTAGATCAATCCAACAAAGTATTTGTGGCAATTCGTAATTGTTGACACAACATAATAATACTTTATTGACGGTATAATCTTACCATTTACATCTACATCAAATATACATAAACAATGATGTTTTACAATACAAAAATCATGACTGAATGCATCATTACACCCCATGAGGTAAAACAAGTGGGTTTTTACCATTCTTACACTATTATATGTGATTTTCTTGGTTCCAATCATGAAAACTGACTTGGCGAAAACCAATTCACGTCATACAAGAACGACATTTCCAAAACAAAGCTTATTTTGCAAAGTTTTGTAAATCGTTTTTTTTATAGTTTAAAAAAAGATCAATTGACTAAATCTACCAGCTGAAAGGAAACTAGAAAAACATTTTTTGTAAGTAGTTTTTTGCCCTAACACGATTATTTATATAAATAATCAAACGACTCCATCTAGTGCAATTTAATACTAAATGTTTGCATTAATCATTTTGAATTTACGCAATGGGCAGCCGATTTGCGGGTATTGAACAATATTGAATCTTCAATAAATTAATTATAAAACAAATTAATAGTTTATTCAAACAATCAATTAAAACTCGCAAAATGACTGACAATTGCATAGTAGCATTTATGATACCATTCGTTTGATTATTTACATCATCAATTGTGTATTCATGCTAAACGGATATTTATGCTATAAAAGATTTCCACAAAACTTTCGATTTCTTAAACAAGAAAGAAATGCATAATTTTTCGTATCAAATCGAAACCAAAAAGACTTCCAAGGTGGTCTCGACTGTTCTGCTGTTAAAGATGTTAAGAACAAACCTGTAAACAAAGGTTTTGAAACTGTGTCAGTCACTAGAATAGAGAAAAAGAGACATGGTCTTTCCCATGTCCAACTTGTTAATATGACTAAACGCTACAATATTTTCTTAGTCACACAATTGTGCAACCTCGACATCAAGAAAGATGTTAAACGCCCCCTTTTTTTAATTTAATTATTTAACGTCAGTCTATTTCACCGACGCCAGAAGTTAAGACTACCACATCTAGGAATTTTGCCGAAAATTCAAGAATTCCAACCTAAATTATTGGGTTCTTTAACGTGCAAGCAACATCAAGGCAGTACACGGGACCTACTAAAGTTTCTCTTCTTATCCGAAAGAAGGCGTACTCATCACAACACATTTTTTCTTAACCAGAAAAACTGACCATCTAGATAGGGGGCTTGAGGCTCAAACCCAAAGCGCTAGTATAGCAGTCGAGTACGCTAACCACTATACCACCCGGGTACGTTTGCGCAAAATGCACAAAGTCTCATTATGCAAAACAGTGTTCCAGGAAAAGAGGTAAAGATGAACTCAGTCCTTCCTATGCCAGAAAGCTCACACTGCCACATTTAGTGAGTGCACAGTGCACAAACAAGCATAGGCTCAAACTGTTAGTTCAAAAACCAGCAAAGAGTTAAGCCAAAATCAATCTCAGTGTCTCAAAAGAAAATTCTTTTGTCCAAGCAGCGGGCATCTTCAGGTGGAAAATAACTGGTAAATTATTAGCAGGTGTCTGCAAATATCTCCTGGCAAGATTGATAAAAGAATTTAAGAAATTCTATCTTGATTTACTTAGTACAGTAGTTTCATAATGTCTAATAATGACATTCTGCTTCATATCTGCTTTTGAAATGCCGTTGCACAAACAAAAAGAAAAGAAGAAGAAATAGAAGCGATCTTCTTCAAAACCAAAACCCTCTTAGGTCCTGGAAAAGTTTACAATTGTTATACACGTCCAAGTAGTGCTCCAAACAGGTACGTGGAACTGGAATCCACGTCAAAAAATCACATTGCCACTTCCTATGTCTTCAACTCTTAAATTGGAGATTAATTCAATTAGTGTTCCTGGCATAGAACTGATAAAACTGATCAGTCACATCAGTCGCTAATTGAGCAACTAGTAACAGTAGATCTATACTACTAGATGATGCTATACTAGATGGTCAGCTTCCAAGATTTGTTGCAGAAGACTCAAACTCAAAGCATCCAATTTGACAAGCAGATTAGCAAATGCTAAAGGCAAAGTACTGTTTGGGTACGCACAGGGCAAGGGGCTACTTGGACCAGACATGCCAACTTATCACAGTTACCAGATTCTCTAGGATGTTCTTCTACAAAACCGAATAGTCCTTATTTTCTCATATCCTAGAATAAAGCATCAAATCACTACCTAATTTTCGAACGGCTGAAAAAGTTGACAGCACTGTCGTTGACTTTACTAGCCTCATCTCGCTAGAACTAACATCTACTAAAGTTTTGCCAAAACTAGGATCGAATCGATTGAGTCTCGACAGAGAAACTAAAGAGCTGACCCAATCTCGAAATCGTGCTAGACACAAATGGCAAAGGTCTCATGTACTAACTGACCGAACCAAGCTAAATCTACTCAACGATGATACATCACTCATTTTAAACCAAAACCTGCAACAAGTCCGGACTACATTCCAAACAAAGCTTTGAGAGTATTTTCTCACAAAGCTGTATGTTTCTCATAAAAACTACTAATGCAATGCTAAGAACGACGCATTTTCCGTCTTCACTGAAAGTCTACTGTCATTCCTCTCACAAAAGTTGGGAAGGATAGACTTTTTGGACAATATTAAGGCCCGAAAAGACTTTCTGTTGACCTTAAATAAGCTGACATAAAACTGTAAACTTTGATAGAATCAACGACATAGCTTCAGATATAGGCTTTCCACAACTTTTTAACAACTAACCAGAGTTACTAATCAAATCAAGACTGGTTTTCGTATAAAACAGGCCACTGGTGTCATTCTTCAATGTTAAAACAGCCTTTAATAAAGTCTGGCAACAAAATCTACTCCTGAAACTCTAGCGAAGTTGTTTGGGCACGTGTTCACCCTCTGCATAATCAAGGCTATACTTTTGTCCAGGAATTATTCGCTAACTCCTCACGAGAACATTTATCAATAGCCCTCCGATTTCATGGATGGGTACTGCAAAGAATAAAATTAGATAAAGTTAATCTTTGCACATAACGGCTATATTGGGCAAGGCCAATGTGCACACATAAACAAGAGGAGCAGAATATGGTCAACGATCGATTATAATCTGCACGGATGGCTCAAAAACCAGTAAAAGTTCTAGAGTGGAAATCTTCTCGCAAGACCTGAAACCCAAAATATTTTAACTATTAGAAATGCAATCGACTATCTTCCGGTCAAAAATAGTTGAAATAACCTATGAAGTTATGGAAATAGTGAACGGCAAAATATCGAGCAAAAATTTTAACGGATTGTAGAGCGGCCCTAATTGCTATAAAGAAGCCTAAAATCACATCAAAGTTAATCACCGTGCCCTTACTTTAGAAGTCTGTAGAAATAACATCGAGCTGCTCTTGGTGAATAGAAATTCCAACAAAGTAGGTAACATTAAAGCGGACACTCAAAAGTTTCAATGATTTACTAAAAATCAACACACAACGCACTAAGAAGGCACAAAAAAATGCAAACTACAACAGGGATCTTGACAGGACACAACAGTCAACTAAGAAAACACATGCACACATTGATATTGGAGACAATCCAACGTGTAGAATATGGATAACAAAACGATCAAGCACGTGCTACGTATATGCCCGGCCTTCTCGTACGATAGTGAGTCCATGTTGGGGAGTTGCTGGCTTGACATGACCAGTATAAGGAAAATCCCTCCAAGCTGTACTTGCATACATTAGCCACACAGGGTGGTTGAATGCTCAGACAACAGACTGAGGTCACCACTATAGGAGAAAAACTTTGGTTTGTCCTCCAACTCAAAATCCAGAAGCCAGATGTTCCAATATTAGTCTTGCTTCAATTGTTACATACATCAGTAATCGCCTCTATTGATAGGTCAAGTAAAGAGTCATGTTTTCATGTTTTTGAATTATTAATCAAGATATACTTTTTTTATAAATATACCTTTTCAATTTTATTTAATTATTGCGCGTATTCGGCTAGCCAGGTTGGTAAGATCGATTGAGAAACACCAATTTCATTTTTCGAATTCAATTGGACATGACATGTATTAATTATAAATGTCATAAACTTTTTCTAGCTAGTTTTTTTTTTACAAAAATAAAACATTTTTATAAAATTGTTATCAATTTCATTGATCTTATAAAAACTCATCAATAAAATATTCAAGTATATAGAAATAATACCTTAGAGATAAAAAACCTTGGTGCTATTCACACGATGAGAATCGTAAACATAAAATATTTTTCTAAAGTAGCAAAATACATAACAATTTTTACGTACAAACAAAGTACACATATTGAAGAATGATTATTTTATTTTTTTACGTCTTATGGAACCCTTTAAGATATGAAATATTCGCAAATATTTGCTATTACATATGTATAAGTCCCCCCAAAAGAAAATAATTTGTACCAAGATTGATATATAATTTAAACACACATATTTAATGTTAAACAATCTGTGGTAATACTTTAAAAATTATTTTGCATTAATAAATAAATTACCTTTTATGATGATACCCATAAAATGGCAACCTTAAATCTTAAAATTATAATATGACATTGCATTTGATTACTATTATCGTAAATATGTTGAATTAGATAAATCTTGAATGGAAATCAAGGTGAGTATGGTTTCACTTCCTTATATCCATAAGCTTACCTTATTCGTAATTTTGATCACCTAATTGATTACATGATTTACAAGAAATACATATAATATTGTGATTGCCAGTTATTTTATGTCTACCATTATTTATATTGAATAAGTCTCATTTTGTAAAATGGAAACATATAGTGTGTCGCAACGGATTAAAGATTTAGATCATTTAAATTTAAGACTACTAACACAATTTTTAGAAAATCCCACCTGTTCCAGGTCCCTGAACAGTATATGTATCATGTTTTACAAGGACAGATTGTAAATCAAGTCTTTACTTTTGGCTATTTTAAAACACCTACAAGACATTATTCACAGAAAGCGCCCACTAAATAGCAGTGTATAAGAATTTGATTACATCACAATGTATTTTCTTGAAACAAATTGAATCAATATTATGCAATATTACCTACTCTCATTGTATGCATATTAATTATACGAAAAGCTTAATATAAAAGTAAATTGCTCACTTTATTATGAATTGACTTATAAATGCAAATTATTCCAAAAGCGGGTTAATCCTGGCTTATCGTTCTCATACATTTTCCCTTTCTTATAAAAATACTACAAAAGGTATATTCCAACATGAAAGGAAATGAAAATGAATTTTTATACCTTCCTTCCTATAAGCTTCTTAAAATATTTATGAAATATGTAATATAAAGCTAAAATATTCTCTTTGAGTTTAAATTTGATTAAATTTAAAATTTTCATTTAATTAAAACTTACGATATCTTTACAATGAATTATATTATTGTTATGTTTGTGTCATATTTTTGTCAACCACAAAATATTATGTGATTCATAACATTTTAATAAATTCACCCTCTATTCTTTATATCGTGCTGAGACATTCACCCTTTCCATTGACGCATGTAAAAATTATAGCTCTAGTCTCTTCCCTCTCTATTGTTATTTTTATAGATTTTAATGATACCTTATAAAATGGAGAAGGATATGGTCAAGGTAAATATTTTATGATATCATCGAATGTTAATAGCCATGATGTTATTAAAAAAGAAATCAATTTTATTATAAAAATAAAATATGTTCAAGATTTTTTTATATTAAGAAAATTTAAGCAGATGTAACTAATTGTAGATAAAGAAAATGATTAAAATGGTTACAAAGATAAAACTGTTAATTTGGACAGAAAACGAAATGTTATAAAAGGGGATGCTTTTAAGAAAGTGCTTGATGAGAATCGTAAATAAGAAGGGTGATGTGGGTGATAGTATAAAAACATTAACAAAAAAAGAGAGGACAAATTGGCTATTATTTTCACACAATAAAATAGTAATTAAATCATTTTCACTGAGGCGTTTGATATAATTAAATCCACAATTTAGTAACATATTAGAAAAAATAAATCTACAAGGCAAGATAATTGATTATTTAACATGCACCTATATATAATAATATAATTTATGTCTTATAAACATGCTAGACACACCCAACAATTTAATATTGTTTCCGATATTTGATAAATATAATAACTACTAAATAATAACTTTGATTATACTAATTCAGCTTACGGGTGCATGACTTAGATTACATAATTGAACTAGTTCACAGTAGACATTAATTTAATCCAATATTAATAAATACTATTTTAATTATAGTAATTGTTAATTTATAACAAAATAATTGATTAAAATATAAATTATGTATCTTTCCAATTTGCGTACAATTTGATTTAGTAATAAATTACGTGACTTCAATGTTTGTATTACACATGATTTCTTTTACATTGATGCCGCTTGATTGATTCGATCAAACAGCATACTTAAGGTGTGTATTATAACGGTTTGATCGGCTTGCTTCAAAATAACTAAAGCGAATCCAATCATTATTATGACCATATTATATATAATTAGATATAGACTGATACCAAATAGTGTTCATTTAATTTAGAACCAGGTGTTTGATATTATTATATTTTGATTTCGAAATATTGGTTTACAGGTTCGGTGCAAGTATGTCATTTAAGTTATAACAAATTGGAAAATATCGCCTAATTTTAGATTAACTCAAAACTCAAAAAAACTTTGATATGAATATTTAATATTGCTTAAACTTTTCAATTCAAAATTGTCTATTGTTTATGTATAAATGAATTTTTTTTAAATTAATTGCTTGATATGGCATAACCACATAAAAATACTTTTGAATATCAAAGAGTGAGACCACACTCGCTGATTATAGAATTGAAAACGAAATTTAAGTATGGATTATAGTTCCGATAATATCTAAGATATTGGAAAAGATATTGCTCAACCAAATAATGGCATTTCTCGATATATTATTATAATTTTCATCCAGCAGCTTGTAGCATGATTTCTTACTATCTTAGTAAAAGGAAACAATGTGTTGCAGTCAATGGATCTACTTCCAAACTACTTGATTAAAACATGGTGTTCTAGAAGGATCTATACTTGGCTATTTTTTATTGCTATTGCTATTTTTACTATACGTAAATGATCTGCCGCACAAATCAAACCAGGCCACCACAGTCCTGTATGCCGACGACACTACGTTTGCAAGAGGCTATTGACCAAAACAATGTAACACTTGACAGTGTCTCAAATTGGTTTTCATCAAATTATCTATGTCTGAATGCTGAAAAATCAGTCAATATAGTTTTCTCACTAAGTAATAAAATACCTGCAATGTCCACAACATTTCTTGGAGTTCAAATCGACTCCAAACTTAAGTGGGACATTCACGGCGAAGAGTTGTCTAAAAAAATAATTGAAAACATTTACTTACTACGCCATCAGCACATGCTTTACCAAAGTTTGCATTGAGATCGGCATATTTTTCACTGTGTTCAGCTAACCTAAGTTATAGCTTGCTAACTTGGAGACGCTCTCCGATATCTCAGAGATTATTCGGATTACAAAGACGAGCTGTACGAGTCATAGCTAATATAGGTTACCAAGAAGACTGTAAAACATCTTTTAAATCATTTAAAATTTTAACTCTACCGTGTATGTATATTTTAGAATGCCTGCTTTTTATATATGACAACATAGATAATTATTTTACTCACAAGAATTACCATTCTTATGATACCAAAACAAAGAATGCCATTTATCCACACAAAACAAGGCTTTGTAGATCACAAAATGGAGTAAATTTCTATGGAATAAAGTTTTTTTAATATTATACCAAACGATTTAAAAAATCTTCCGCGTACTAAATTTAAAAGCACAATTAAGGCCAATTTAATATCAATGGCCTTTACACTATTGAGAAATTTATGGATCATAAATTTACTAATTTTATTTAATACTTTAATGTGTACTTTTATTATTTTAATACTGTAGTTTTCTATATCCTTTGTTTTGACTTGTGTAAATCAGATGATAATAGCACGAATAAATTATTATATTATTATTGTTATAATTTTCAGAAAATAATGAATTGGAATCTTATTTAATATTTTGATAGTCATCTCTGAACTGTTTGTCAGTAAACAATTGTTTTGAATCCTAGAAATCCTTGTACTACGAGTAAATATTTAATTTCCTTTAAACAATAATTAGTGGTGCAAAGTAATTCTAGCTCCATCGTGTTGCTTCAACCAAACGCAATCAAATTGCAATGTCTAAAGAAGTAGACAACCCAATCCAACTCCAAATACACCACTAAATTTCCTATAATCATCGATAGTACTACCGGTTTTATCCGCTTATCAGAGATTGATCGTTTATTAAAGTTTGCAAAATTGAGAAAATATATTTAAATAGAAAATAAAAATTAATAAATTTTACGACATAATTTTGAATACGTTGTAACTTTTAAATAAGAAAGACTTGAAATCTTGCAATTGTGATTTATATCAGCGGGCATACTAACAGAATTATCTGAATTTTGCAATAATATCTTGAAGCAACTGATATAATTTTGTGCAATCAAAATTTTTGTTGTTCTCTAACTTTTGAAACATATGATGTATTAGTGCAATTAGATTCTGGTGATTTCCATCCAAACAACGGGCCAATTATACAAACGCGTGCATCACTGTCCGCCTAATAGAGAAATTTGTTCAGAATCATTGATTATGTTGTATGTGTAATTCCATTTAAAATATATAAAAAAATAAAATCTAAAATTTAGGTATTACTCATCATTTTATTACCACCAGTTTATGCCCAATACAGTAGCTTCATGACATCTTCTAACGTTTTAGTAAATAGCTTTGGAAATTCGAATCAATTAAAATCATCCATGTAATCAAATGTATTATAGAAACTAGCTGAAAGAAAATGATGCACTAGGTTATTTTTCATAACTAAATGTAAAGGTGTAGCCTTTTAAAAAGTCACCTTTTCTACCTATGAACAAAACATTCTCAAATAATACCCAAAAATCCAGACTATAACATGACATCCAGTTATGTTTTGTCATAATCTAGAATAAAACAGGGGTGGTCAAAGAATTTGCAATTGTGGCTTAAACAGACCTTTTTGTTATAAGAACAAAATCACAGTAGCCATCAAGAAGATCTAGATGTTCATATTGGCCGGTAGACAATAACTTAGTAGCTTCCAGTTTAAATACTAAAAAGAAGAAGTTAACGATTTGAACCAGGCTTATTTAAAATACAAAAAAAGTTTTTTTATGTTATTTGCCGTCCAATGAACGCAAAATGTTATGTCAAGTTTCTGTGATATTTTAGAGTATACTCTCAAAGTTTATTTCAAAACGCTTAACGTATGTCATTTTGTTGCATTTATATCGCTTATTTAGATAAGGAATTCATTACTTTTTATATCAAAGTGGACATTCCCAACTGTCTTACGGTCGAGGATGTTAAGGATCAATTTGCAATTAAAGACGTTGAAATAGTCTCAGTCACTTGAATAGAGAAAGGACAAGGTGTTTCCCATGTTATATAACTAGCCAAAATAGCAAAAAACCACAAAATTTGTTCAGTAAAATATCTGTGCAACTCCCGAAAAATCTCCTGACAAGATTGATAATGGCATTCTGCTTCGTATATGCTTTTGGAATGGCAACGGCATTAATCTTCTTTGAAAATAATATTGATGTAATGTTATTGTCCGAAACCATCTTAGCTCCGGAAAAATGTTTAGAGCATTTGAACGTGGAAATGCAATCCTTGTCAAACAATCAGATAACCACTCGACAGTCCCTACATCCTGAATTGTTTTGATTGCAATTAATGTTTCTGGCTTGGAACTGATTAAGTTGATTTCAATCGCCAACTAAACAGCTAGTAATAGCAGAACTCAATGCTATACTAGACGGCCAACTTCCATCAATTGTTGCAGAAGACTTTAACAGACTAACAAATGCTAAATAAAAAGTACTGTTGAAGTATGCCCAGGATAAGGGTTATACTGTACTAGTACTAGTAATGGAAAAGTCTACCAAAGCTTTAACAAAAATTGTAACAAATCGATTGGATCTTAATAGAGAAACTAGAAAGCTCATATGATCTCAAAATCAAGCCAGACATAAATGTCAAAAGTCACATGACTCAAAGGACCAAACTAAGCTAAACCTGCTCAATGGTAAGATAAAAAAGGCCGTCCAATGTTAAGAACGTCGCATTTTCCGTTTTCATGGAAAAGGTTCATAACTCAAAGGTTGGGAAAGATAGGCATTTTTCACAGAATTGCCATCTGATCAATCTTATGTCAACCCTAAATAAGGTAGCTGAAACTGTAATCTTGGATAGAATTCGGAATCACACGACGGCTGGGTGATTAATCAAATCAAAACTGGTTTTAATTTAAACAAGCCACTGGCGTCATGTTCTTGAAAGTTAAAAAGACCTTTGATAAGGTCTGGCACCAAGGTCTACTTCAAAAACTAAAACGTCTCAGATTCAATCCGAGATTAATAAAACTTATTGTTTCCTATCTGAAAGGAGGCATTGACCGTAAATCTGTTTTGGCACGTGTCTACCGCTCGCACAACCGAGGCAGGTGTTCTTCAGGGTTTAGTATGATCTCTGAAAATCTTCAACTTGTATGTATCAGACATTACACGCATTACACCTGGTGTCAAATTTACACAGTACTCCGACGATACGGCACTGATGTACACTTCTAGGCAACCAAATGTCAGTAAGTAACTTCATACTTTTGAAAAGTGAATCCGACACATTAATTCCGAAGACTCCACTACCCAGCCAACAAAAAAAAAAATTATAAAACGTTGAAAAAGTCAAAATTATTAATTTAAATTCATTCGTGATGACCCAAACTTCAGAAAACCTTTAGGAAGACTAAAGACCATCATCTTTAAAATTTGGGTTGGTTTAGATTCCACGTTGTAGATCCCGCATATTATGTAAAACTATTATGCCATATCACAAATATGCGGGAAAAGAGCGTATTTTTGTAGAAGAAAAATTTAACCTTTTTTAAATGTTTTCCACTTAAAAAAGTCAGTCCAGGCTAACTACACTTATCCAATGATCGAGAAATAAAAGTGTAAATACAAAAAATCGCTCACTTGTAGGTCAGATTGAAGTTATTTAATTGGAAATATTTTTGTTAATTGGCAAAGCTTATTAATAAAAAAACAATAACATTCCAATCACTAATATAATTATGATTTACGATACATTTTAAATGTACTTCAATACTAGTAGCGAACATGCATAACTATTTTATGAACAGTTTCTTGTTATATAACAAAATTTGCCTATAAACCATAATTAATATAAATATATTTCCAAACAATAATTGTGTTCAGCCTGAGAGTCACATCAAACTATTTATAAAATCAAAATATTTTAGAATTTACTTGATGCGCCGTAATGCAATGACATTAATTGGGGTTGTGAATGATTTATGACAAAAATATAAGGGGTCTGAGTTATAAGCACGTCATATGGTGGTGAAAATTTGAAATATTTCGCTATATGAGTTTGAGAAAGCAGAAACTATTTAAATTCCGAATGAAATTATACTTTGCAGTAGCAAGTCCATTCAATGAAATGTTTTTAAATAACATTGTAATAATTATTACTTTATCTTAAGCTACATGTTTACTTATATTTATTTTGATTATTTCTAAAAATATATCTTCCTAAGTAATGTATCAACGATCAGATCATAGTTTACGTTACGTGAACTTTTCCCGTTTTTCCTTAGAAGCTTATTAGAGAGGGCTTAAGTGAGATTATGTTTTGGTTTTAGGTCTGGTATAGAAATCCCCAAAATAGTATCAAGAACGACATTACCCTAATCAACGCATCATTGAACCGACCCCAAAATCATGCACTCACATCATGTAATCGAATTATTAGCATTAAGGTCGTCCAGTCGGATGCTTTTCTATATATGTAATTGCATAGCATGTTTTCGCATTAAATGCATATAATAAAGTCTAGCAAACGGAGGCACCCACATATATCAGACTAATACCGATTTCATTGTATTGTAAATGACTTTCAGTTAGGGTGGATTTTATATATCTCGAATCTTGTATATACATATATGGAAGGTTGGGATTCTCATTTGCATATTTGTGTAATTTATTAGTACATAAAGTTTACGGGGTTTGTACGTGTAATTTTATCTAAATTTACATTTTATCTTCTTTCGCGAGGTGCATTTTTATCTGAGACCGCGAATACGTGCGATCGTTAGTCTTGACTACTACCAAAAAGAGAAATTACAACAATTAAAATTTAATTCCATTAGTAAGCAAAACTTTACACAATACTTGCAAACACTCACAAACTCATTTGTCTATTGATGTTAAATGTACCCTATGTGCTATAACTAATTACCTGTCTCCCTCTAAGTGCACAAAGCCACCATCCTTCTATATTAGCGGTGTTCTGCTCTAAGACGACAAGAACATCTCCCTTGCGAAATGCCAACTCATCCGGGGCTTCAGCGATATTATCATATAAAGCTCTCGCCAGGCAATTCTGAAACGCAATAAAAATAAGGATTAGAACTTATGCGGAATATACAAAAGGTTTTGCGTTATTATATAACGTGCTTTAAAAATTCCAAGATAAATGGAGCTTGACAACACAATGTACGTGACTATATGAATAAGGTATTAGACCTGCAATTTCTATTATATAAGCGATTATCAAGATGAACACAATCTGAATAATAATAAGCTCAGATAACATAATTTTTTTATATAAATATTAACAGATATCATCATTACAATTTGTATTATTGCAATGAAATATTATATACAAGCATCGCAAACCGAGACGCAAAACCAATAAAACATTTTTGTTATCGCACGTAATTGAACAATTGTGTTACCTTTCACTGATAAGAATTGATTTAAAATTTTAAGACAAAGAAATATCAGATTAGTTCCATTGTTGCAATTTTATATGCAGTTGAGAATTAATTAATGTTATAAATTCCTTTCATGACCAATACATGTTCAGGCAAAATGTAGATCTTGACATACATTATTAATATTATAAATACAATGAACATTTGTAACATTATTTTTTCTCTTCTTTGTGGAGTAAACATAGAAGAGAGAAAATAATGTTACGTTCATGACTAATGAAATATTGCATAACTAGTATATTTATACACTATAGTTAATATGTATTACATGTGTACGAATATTGATAAGCTTCACTTTATGCAAACTGTAATAAATATTATTTTAAATTAGTTTAGTTTAGTTTTTAGATGTCTGTCTCACATTATATCATTTCGCCAAAATATAACTAGTCTACGTGTTTCATGTGCCAATGCTAATACTTGTATTAACATATTTCATGTTGAACATAAAAACAAAATAAAAAATAAAATTTTTAAAAGTTTATTTAATGCAGAATAAAATTTTAGCACGAATATGTAGTAGAGAGAATGGTTAACAGTAATACTTCTTAAAAGAATATGGCGTGCTATTCCACGTGTACACAGCTTAACTGAAACCGTTGCGACTTGTTGATACGTCCGTTTAACTGATCATCATCATTGGTGTTCTGCTTTTTGCAGGTCCTTGTTTTTCCAAGTTCTTCAGTGCTCTCTGCAAACACGATCATATCATCGACAAATTAAATAGATGTAATCCTGATATTTCTCTTCCTTCTATGCTCACACCCTTGTCCCCTTTTCTGCACTCCGTTACCATCTCTTCGGCATACAAATTGAACAACGTTAGTGATAAACAACAGCCCTGTCTCACTTCTTTCTGTAATTTCAAACCGCTCGGTTCTTTTGACATATTGTCTCATATTCAAATTACCTATCAGTTACCAATCTATTCCTTTTTTTTCAGAATTTCCATCAGTTTCTTCCATCAAACACAGTCAAATGCTTTTACTAAGTCTATAAAACACACTGACAAAAACTGAGACTAAACAAAAAACTGGACTGACCATATAAACAATCAATTAGCAATGGGAATAATATAAGAACACTTTTACTTATATCACTTATAACACAGAAATTCAGTAAGTAAAGGTTTAGGTAAATGCAATTATTAAAAATGTATTTATTAATTTTTTTTTACGTTATAATCCCTTCAATTTAGACATTTTTCAGAGAAATTTTACCCACAGCTTAGCCACCTGTATATTTAGGACTGTTTGAAGACTATTTTTACCTAGCGCACGCATAAAAAAAGAGTGGTTTTGGAGTAATACACATAAATATATCAATGTTTTCGTTTTGTAATGGTTTTTTGCATTTTTTGCAAAAACTATACATTTTGGCCAAAACATATCTTCATTAAAAGTTGTAGAGCAAAAAATTTCTAATCGATATAGGTTATTTGAATTTTCTTATAATTTTCCGTTTTTCCGCTAGAAGGTGCGGAAAATAAAGTATATGTTATTTTTTTTTTGTACTTAGAGCCGAAACTATGCATTTTGGTAAAAAAATTATAAGAGACCAAAGTTGTAGAGCAAAAAAAATTTCCGATTGATATTGACTATTTGGATTTCCCGATAGTGAAAGCATTTTCCGCTAAAGAATGTTGAAAAATGTCGCAAATTGTGACTTTCTGATATTTTTTTAGATTTCCAACCAAAACAATATATTTTCTGGAAAAGAGACCAAAGTTTTAGAGCGGACAATTTCCGATCGATATAGGTTTTTCGATTTTTTTAATAATGCGTGCATTGCCCGCCAGAGAGCGCAAAATAATGACTTTATTTTCCGCGTCCTCTAGCGGAAAAACGGAAAATTATAAGAAAATTCCAATAGCCTATATCGATTGGAAATTTTTCGATCTACAACTTTTAATATAAATAATTTTTGGCGAAAATGCATAGTTTTTGCTAAAAATGCAAAAAAACATTCAAAAACGCAAAAATTGATATATGTATTTATGTCTATTACTCCAAAACAATCCTTTTTCATGCGTGCGCTAGGTAAAATAGTCTTCAGACAGATTTGGACTGTCTGAAGACTATTTTACACCTAAGTATACAGGTCGCTAAGCTGTGGGTAAAATTTCTCAAAAACTTTGTTTTCTAATTTGAAGAGACTATTATAAACCATTGCATTTTTCTAGTCGCATCGGGCGTGTGATTTAAGTTATTATTTCTTGTATACAAATTACATCCCGCATATGTGCTTTTTTGCAACAGATGCGGTTAGTGTATTTTCTGTTGCCACAAATAAATATTTTTAAATTTATTTTATCAGAGTTATTGTTTAGAATAGCAATAAACTATTCAAAACAATAACTCTGCACACAAACATTTTTTAAATTATTATATTATTAATTAAAGTTAAAACCAAAGGCAAAATGCATAAGAAACGTTTATTGCGAAAGTATATTATAAATTTAGATATAATTTATTTTATAAGTAATAATAATAATATATTATAATAATATAATAATATTGTTCAGCTAATAGTGCTACAATTTTAGAGATGATTTTATTCGTGTATTCACTATAATGTGCCGCCATTGTATTACTCCATCGATACCAATACAAGCATTAATGGAGTAATGACGTGCTATTATTCACTAATGTCATTACCCTTATTCACTGATATCAATAATGATAACCATTATTCAATTGATTTTAATTAGATAGTTGAGTTATTATAATAAAAGTTGTTATTTAAAATTATTAACTTACTTTGTGTGAAATTGTACATAATACAAATATGATTAATTGCGTATTGTAGATGAATATATATTAATATACTTACAAACTTTATGAAGCCGATGATAATTTCACTCTCAATATAATTATGTGCTAATAATTGCATGTATGCACGAATATACAGTAACCACATTTATTTTTGAAGCAAATGTATATCATCATAACGACCACGAATGAATAATTACAGCTTGGTAATAAGGTTGTGAAAATTGCATACGGCAATCTGGCGAGCCCATAGATTATTTAAACAAATGTTGATAACATTGCTTATATTATGACAACATCTGGTTTAAATTTATACATCGTTGACTGACAGTATAGTTAAGATATAATATTACTCAACGGAAATCAGTCAGCAAATTGGGGTGCAAACGTTTCCTTCAAAGTGGGCAATTTGAGACCTGATAAATACCAGTGGCATACACTTGAAGACACTTATGTGCACCTTTTACATCCCGCTGTCTCTTATTATTCATTACACCCTTCTGCTTGGGCGGCCCATGACCATATATAACGGGTCTTGATTTACACACGCGCCAGATTGTATTTAACACATAAGGATGTTATTTAGGGGTTTTTATTGTTATGCGTGTAGGTTTACCAATGTGTAAAGAACTTTAACATGCCACAGGCATAGTCTTTATTACTTTTCTTTTTCTTTCTTGTCGGTGAAGATTAAAAAAAAAATGACGATTATGTATCCTGTCTTCAATGGGTTTGTTGAACATAAATTATTTTTTTTGTGTGATAACTGGCAGTTCATCTTTACTTGATTTCAATTTATTGCAAGATAAATAATGCTGTGATTTATGGTGTTTGTTGGAATAATGTGTAATTAAGTAAAGATAATGTGTGATTGTAATATTAATATTTGTAATTTTAAAATCAATATTATTGTTGTAATTTATGTTTTAATATTTATATAATATACCTTAGCAAAGATAACTTTTTAATTAATACTATGGGTATTATTTTATATATAATTTGCTATAAATTACAATTTACACAAATTTAAAAATTACATTTTGTCATAAATTAAATTAATCAATCTTGGAGTATGAATAATCAATATCTGCTAATGATTTTAAGTTTGTTGTAGAAATGTAAAAGGAAAAGTAGTTTTCACACTTTCATTATTTCTTCCATGTCTAGTGAACTATACAAAATGCAGTGTGTGTAATCAGAAAACAGTTTCTTCTTTCTTCACAAAACAAACTTATTTTGTACATGGCTCTCTCTAGCAATACATTGAGCCGCCGTAGCTCACCTTTGTCTTATTTAACTCTCGCAGATAAATTTGATTGAATTAAATAAGCAATACTAATATTATACTTATTAGTATTGCTTATTTTTGATTTGCATATTTTCAAGTGAAAATAATGTGTTTTTTTGTTTGAAATGAATTTGACGCCTTTTGTAGGCGTTTATTAATAGAATTATAAATAAAACTATTGGCAAACGTTTCGATGTTATACTATCAGCTGCTACAGTATAAAGTTTTTTAAAAATATTATTGTATAATTATGAGTAACAATATTAATATAATTATGACAATGTGATTTTATTTGTAATTATTAAAAAAATAACGCCTAAAAGCGTCTACACTATTCCAAACGATTAAACATAAAAAAATGTAAAAATTAGAAATAAAATGTGTTTTTTGTGATCCACATGCAAAGCTTATAAACTGTAACATACATCCGCCTTTGGCCGAAGCAGAGCTGAAAGTAATCTCTTGACAAAAGATTCTGGACTTCGTCGAAGAAACAGAACTGCTAAAGAAGTAAAACAACAGAGGTGTATAACAAGACTAAAAACCTGACACTACTAGACAGTACAGGCTAACCGGAGTCATTTAAAAAAATTCTACGCAAAAAAAAACTTGATTTACCTTATTCTTTATTTTGTATAATATAATCAAAATTAATAGAGTTGGATTACTTTAGCTATTAATTAACCTTTAACTGATTTTTGTTCGACTTTTCTTTAGTTTGTTCAATTACTTTAAAACACTTTTCTTTGCTGTTTTGCTACTATAGTGTTTCTAGAATGTAAGGTGTACTCAATTGAATGTTTTCTTAAGGTTCACTAGACAAACAAATGTTGGCTTGTTGTATTCTAAACAAGTTTTGCGTTTACTGTCAATCGATATTATATAGTTTTAAATTCTTTTATTTTTTATTTTTTAGTTAGCTTTTTTGTTGACATCTTGTTTGTGCTGATTAATAGTGTTATTGTCCTGTAGGTGTTGTAATGCTTTTTTCTACTCTTCAAGAATCTGTTTTTTAGATTAAGTTTTGTAATTACTTTCCCTGCACCTGAACCGTCTTAAACTTTTTGTTAAAGATGTTATGAGTTCCTAAAGCTTCTTTGTTTTTAACTTTTGCGTTATCTTCTTTTTGTGTTATGTTTATTCCTATTTTTCTTTTGATTGCTTTAGGTCTATCTTTTATCTATGTATTATTCAATTCTATGTTATTCATCAATCTTGCTTACCCAAGTTTAAAGATTTATCAACAGACAAATATATTTTTGCAAATGTCAGTAGTCTTTAAATTATCAAAGAAATGACACTTAGCCGAACGGGAAAGGTAACTTCATGATTGACTTTACTCCTACTCAATTGTAAATTTGAAAATTGAATTGTAAATAAAGAATTGAAAGTATTTATTTTTTAAGTTATAAAAAAGTAACATTCAATCAAAAATCAAATCAAATCCATTAATAAACAATAGTTTAAAGCGGATTAGTTGGAATTGCATTATCTATCCACAAAAGACATCAACATTATTGAAAATGCAACAGAAACTAGTCAACAAGCATCTCCTTTTGTTGTTATAATAATAAGTCGACAGCAATTTATTGCTTAATCAGATCTCAAAGTACTAACAAAACCAAAAGAATCAATCAATAAACTCAAATCATTTTTTTTTATAATTTTTAAATACCAATTACATAACTTTTATTGCTATTGTAGGACAAAAATGCCAAAAAAATATATAAATTATTTTTGAATAATATTTTCTAGTTTCAAAAATACTTTTCTCTACCAATTCCACCATCCATTTGCTAATGAAAAATTGTCTAGTATTTGTGATGACACTGTACAAGTCTCCTAGAATAGTTGTAACAAGCTATTTGTTTTGAAAACTAACATATTGTAACAGAAACAGCCTTCTGATTACAAAACCAACTTTCAGTTAGCGCAAATGTTTTTTTTTTCTAAATTAATTAGCTTCAGCACTATATACGTTTTCAAAAAAACTTTTTGCTTAGTTAGTTAACAAAAACTGTCCAATATGTCTACCCCAAATTATTTTCTTCAACAACAAAATAAAAACTTTATTTTGGAGATGCAAAGCGTAGCATTCTGATCATCGAGAAAAATAAATCTTTGGTTTTACAAAAAAAAAAACGCATTTTATTATTTAAATTAAATTATCTCTCAAATAATCAAGAAACAATTTTCTTGCTAGCAAAAATACATTGATTGCGCTGTAGCTCTTAAGGGGCATGGTAACAAAATTATTAAATAAATATAATAAATTTTAGTTTAATAAAATTTTTGGTGTCCAACAAAAACCCTAGGACAACTATTCTGAGACACCACTTTGTTGTGATGTTTCAAATATGGATATAACACACACAGATATTTGACTAATACAAATAACTATTTCCAATGTGGCTATAGACAATTTTTTTAAGCGTATGGTTTTTAAAATTAAATTAATGCTCGGAACGAATGGAATAATGTGTACGAAAAAATGTTCATTATGAAAGTATATTATTTTAAATTTCATAGTATTATCAATTTTATTAATATGTAAATATAAATCTAATGTTATTCATGTTTGTATGCTTATTGCAATTATAGTTTATAAAATATTAAACCTACTAACAATATTTTCAGTACTTAATTGATTTCTTTAATTAACCTTCTTCTATAAAAAATATTTATAAAAAATACTTATCCATACAATAAATTTTCCTCATATTCAGCTGTGTTAATTATATAAATATGTTTCCCCTAAATAAAATCTAAAGTTAATTATTACAACTTCATTGGTGAGATGATGAGTGAAACATGTTTAGTTGCTTGTCAAAAACCATCTGAACTAATGTGGATATTTGTACATGTGTGTGGCAATTACGAAAGATTTTGAATTTAGTAGCTATTTCTCACATATTAAGAAATCATCCCTCAACATCAATCAAGATAAATTATTACCACTTGTATTTTTAAGTGCATTTTTAAAGATTAGGAGAAATGTGAAGCTTCGCCAATATTATAAAAGTTTAAAGTCTACAGGTTAATTTTAATGCAAAAATGAGAAAATGTTTATTTTTAAAGCACGTGTGTTTATATTATTTAAATGAAGTCATACTAGTACTTGCATTCTTATGCAATTATATCAGCATTCACTTTACATAAATACAGAAATTATTACCTTGCTAATTTATAAATTAGTTAAGACCATAGCATACAATGTAATAAATTTAACAAATAATTTAAATTTAGGTATACATATTTACAAATTCGTTAGACTATCAATACTAAGAAAATTAATTGAACATATATTATAATCACGTACTCAAAACATACGTACCTATTATGAATATTAAAATATATGAGAATAAATGAGAATATTTCTCAGAATTAATAAATAAAACTCATTCTAATAATTAGAACAATAAATTTATGGTCATCAAAGTCACCATGTTATTATCAATTATTAATTAGTAACTTAATAAAGTTTTTCTTTTAGCCGCCGAATAATAAAATATTTGTTCTTTAAATTCTAGTCCGAACTTTAATTAATACTTAATTTTTTAATTAATATAATTAACAACAGTCTTTTTATTTAAATATTCTTCCGATAAACACTTTTCATAATTTGTTTTCAATTTCACATGTTTTTTTTTCATTTCATCATTCTTAAAGCGATAAATCTTAATTTTGTAATTAGAGCAGTACGGATTTAATTTAAAGCACAGCCTGACAGCTCGCTTTCATTTTAGCTTGATATTAAAGTGATGGGTATCTAATAATGTTCCAGTATCAATTTCGAAATTGTATGAAAATTATATGCTTGTCATAAAAAATTAATATGCATGACGTAGTGTTAATATATTTTATAACATGCATTTCATAATACATATTCAATTTTTTATTTAATATATTTGTAGTTATTTAATTGAGTTTAATTTTTATTCAAATATACATTTTTTAATTAAAAATTAATTTCAAATAAATTTTATTATTACAGACATTTATAAATATATATAAATAAGTAACGTTATCATTTTAGCGTATACATATTTTTTATCGATAACATTAGAATCGCATTTATGGTTTCATAATGATTAAAACATTTTAATTCGAAAGGATATAGCTTTATGTTAAAACCTGTATATAGCTATTTCTAAAAACTTTTTTTTTTTATTATTTTGACTTTTACCTATCTCATCTGGACCGTATTTTGGATAGTTTGCATACACCAAAGCTATATTCATAAGCAATTCCAATGCCCCTTTTGACAAATTCCGTTTTGAAATCATGAGCAGAAATGAACAAAATGGTTTTTTACACTTTCCATGTGCTATAACAAGAAACAGCCAAGGAAACAACTTAATTTTGGTTAGTCAAGAAAAAACAGAAATTGAAAAACCAAACCTTAAAGCTAGATATAAATTATATAATATAGCTATAGCATAAAAAGCCACTAAATGTTCGTAAAGAGCTTGCTATCCACGAATTATTTCTTAAATTATTACTGTCGCATAACATGGTCAATGTATTAAACTTTTTAGCTCTGTAAAAACGACTCTCATTTTCAAGATTTAGTGTAATTTTTCTCGCTTGCAAATTAATAGAAAATGTTATCTTAATACTATCAAATGGTGCCAAGAACCACTTAGTCATTGTAAATATGACTATTTTTCAAACATTTCCGCCCATCTTCATCAAACATAAAAAAAAAACTTAAATAACAAAAACTAATTAACAATTTACTCTCTAGCATTTCCATATTATCGCTGCATCGCAATATAAACAATATTTTTCAGAAGTTCTTATATTATATAAACAGAAAATGAACGTCTGATAAAATAATCGCTAAACCAAGCTCTTAAACAACCACTATTATATTAATTTTGCCAACGGCATCATTTTTGTTTCAATTTTTTTTGTACAAAAACAGTCAATGTTTTTGACAAACAAGCAAAAAAGTAGTATCCTAAAAATCCATTTTTAAATTTCTCCATGGAATGTAAATATTGTAGCTGGTTACTTAGGGTAGGGTAGTATTCATAGACAAAACTTAATCTCAGACTCATAAAATAATGTTTTTCAGTACGGTTAAGAATGAAAAGTTCTAGTAATTAAGGGTTACAATTTTAACAGATGATGGGTGCATAGATTTCAAATAAAATAATGAAAACCGGAAGTACCTGCGACCACTGTGTTAATTTGTCGAATTAATCAAAACAGACAAAATAAAAGACTATTTTCATTACAGAAAGTTTATTTACCGGCTGATTTTAGAGAAAAAAATAGTCAACAAACTTCACTCCCACGCTACTAGATTGATTTTCTCCGATATTAAAGGGAGGAAAGATGTGAGTATGGAACCAAAATTTAGATCTTAACAAGGGCTTTGAAAAAACATATGGGTTAGACTATGACTTTTATGTATTAACCAGAAGGTAGTAATAAAAAAATTAAGTTTATCTGTATATTTCGTAGATCGCGCCGAGTCGGAGATTGAGTTTTGTCTATGAATACCACCCTTAGTCTCAATTTATCTCATTACTCAATTCCCAAGATGATTGATAGATCATGATGCATAATAGATCATCGCAAATTGAGTCATTTAGTTTGTCTTCAAAGTTAAAATTTATATCCATTTTCATACAGTACTTTCCCGTTGGAATTGAATTCTCTACGTAAACGGCTACAGAACAGCCACAACTCAAATTAAACTCAAGCAATAAGTTATGACAAAAGTTTTCTTTAGTATTCAATAAATGATTAAAACGGGATGTAAAACAACTTAAAAACCAAAAAAGCTATTATAACTTATACATCAACGGAGTTCTATCCCTAAAATATGGCTAAATATAAACTTGCTCTTTATCCACCAGAATAATTCTGAAGTCACCTAATAAGCCGATAGTCTCTATTCAAAAAGTTGTAAAACTTCTGAATTTCGGGTAGAGGGTAAAACGCACAACCAACATATATGGTTGATGCATGCTAGGACACTGCCTAGAGAGTTTCCTTGTCATACCAAGCCAGCTTTCCCCCTACATCAATTCCCTTGCGTAGGAGATAGCCGGGCATGTGTATTATACATACTCGATCGTCTCGTCACCAATTTCACACATTCCACATCAGCAGTTCTTAACCTTTTGGCTGGCAACCCAAAATTATATTTGAAACCCGCAACCCAACAATTGTGTTTTGGTATAAAAGTCAATTTTTCATTTAATACTTTAATTATTATCAGCATTAGAGCATAATTAGTTATATTATTGACTACTAGTGCTGTATTTTTGAGCAAAGAACACTTATACAAAGAGTTAAGTTTATAGAAAAATCCAGTTTGATCATGTACATATTTTTATGACAAAAATCCTGCTTCACACATATAAGTAGTTGAGAATAGCTTCATTGCTCAGAATAGGCTGGCTTCTCAGATAGTTCTGCACAAAATTTCGATAAGAATATCGGTATCATTAAAAACTTACAAATTAAGTTCAATGTTAGCATTGACGTCTCACAATTTTTCTTGTCACAATTTTGTTACACAGTAACTTTTTTGTATATGTCTACCACAGTACGGTTTTGACCAAGTTATGTAAATTTTGCTATTTACTTGTTGCCATTAAAGCAAATTCCTGTTATTTATCGGTATCTGTAAAAGTATTTCTATTTCGGTTTAAAAGAATCATCGGATATTCAAAAGGTATAACAATCTGAACCAATTTCTTTGCACATCAATCAAAATACCCGATAGATTTAAGCGCGCACTTTTTATCATTTAGATTACGTGCTTTGCACCTGGTTTAGATCTGACTGGTCCAATAGCAACTGTTCTGAAACGTCTAATAACATTTAATCTATTCTATTATCTTTACATATCTTTAAAATTGACACCAGATTTTTTGTTAATGCCGCCTCTCCACACAGTTTTCGAAATGGATTAGTTAAAAAAAACGTCTTATGCTTTTTTTAAAATAGCTTAATGTAAAAAACCCATAATAGTGCTGTTAACTGCAAACTATAAGCTATAAAGTTGGACCAACTCTTCAAAAATTTCATTTTTTTTTTCTTCAAAGCTATTTTTAACGCTACTTCGAAAGAAACACACATATTTGTTTGACAATTCTATTGCTGAATTTGATGGTGTATCAAGTCTCCTCATACGCTTTCCGTGTGTTCCATTTTCTTTCCAAAATGAATGCGGTTTATTTGCGTACATTAGATGAACTCTTCCAATATGCTTTTTCAATTTGTTTATTTTTAGCAATTCATTTGAAAGAAGTTACAATAATCCCAGTACAGGTTGACCGGTGTAATAAACAACTTAATATACATAATAGACTGTTTGCTCTGTTGCACTCAAGCCTTCGCTAGTTTTAACATCCTTTTCTCGTGCTCACATTTCACGCATTTTATAGAACAAGCTGTATTGGAATTACCGTACAATCCATGCATTGTAGTCGCGGTACACTAGAGCAATCTTTTAACTCAATAAACCCTAAAACCAACATATTTTTGTTTGTATATTAACATCCGTTTCACCATGACTAGTGGGTGTTGAAAACGTTGTTCATCAATTGAAACACTCGTTGATTTATATTTATATTTTACCATCTTTCTACAGCGCATAGATCGCACTTTCATACAGAAGTTAACACAATGTTTTAGCACAGCTTGTCTGTAGTAGTCAAGTATAAGCATAACTCGTGTGAAACAGCGTGCGATTGTAAACAAACTCACTAGCAAACTGACCAACCAAGTGTGGCCTGTGAATAACAAACCAAACTAGAACCAAAATAGATAGTATATTTATATTTTACCTTCTTTTGACAGCGCATAGATCGCACTATCATACAGAAATTAACACAACGTTTTAGCACAGTTTGTCTGTAGTAGTCAAGTATAAGCATAACTTGTGTTAAAAAGCGTGCGATTGTAAACAAACTAACTAGCAAACTGACCAACCGAGTGTGGCCTGTGAATAACAAACCAAACTAGAACCAAAACAGATATGTACTAGTTATGAAAAAAGTACTATCAAAATTATACCTATAGCAATTCTAAAAATGCATTAAAAAATAAAATTCTATCTTTTTTAATTTTTTTTTTAAAGGCTTTCCGCGACCCATTTAAATACCTCCCGGGACCTGAGCTTAAAAATAGCCGCTCTACATGGGCTATTTTCATTTCTCACCTTAGTTGACAATGCCCTCTCTATAGGCCCCTGCTAATATTGGCAGGTACTTTCTAAAGAGTCGTAGGTAATAGTTTGAAGTATTAATTGCCCCCTTTTCCTGTCTACAGACTGGGGTATTGTAACACCGTACGTCAGTGCGTGATACGTATTTGCTTATCAGTCTTAGTATTTTCTACTGTATTGAAGTATCCTTGTACCCAGCACAGCTCGATGTTATTTGCTGTTAGAGTGACTTTCTAATATTAGGTTTAATGCAATTTTGGGCTTATTTATAGCTAAAACTGCTGCTTCGCTGTTCGTTCAAACTTGCATATTTTTTCCAAATAATTTTTGGGTTACTATTTCCATTGCACCAGAGATGATCCCAGCTATCTCTGCTTGAAGAATAATCGTGTATGCAAACAAATGCTCCCAGAGGTAAGGATATTAAAGCATATATATTTTTCGCAATGTTTTAGAGACATCGATGTAGACTTGTATGAGTTTATCCTTATCTACGTTCTGCTCTTATTGTTTTTGCATTCGTACATTGTAGTCTTTAAAATTCAAATTAGGGTAGCATTGTGTCTGATTGCACTCTTAGCAAAAGTTTTTTTAAAGATTTTCTCAGGAGCAAACAGTGTTTGCCAGTCCTCCCTGCAGTGTACCAAAGCTCAGTTGCATTCAATAAGGGGTGGCAAGCACAGCATTGCCTCCATGGCTGCAGTTGGTTGTTCGCACGCCAACTGTGCAGCGTCATCAACATTTTGCAAACTTCTTAAAATTTATGGAAAGCTCAAAGACGTCTGCATATTGTCAAACTAATATATGAGTTCAAAATAGTACACAAATTCTTAGTACACCCATACAACCTCAGTAAAACAAATATAGACATTATCAGCCCTATGTGCCACGTCAAATTTCAAAAAGAATATTTTCCTTGTACTCAACTTAGTTTAAAGAAAACATAAAAACATTTAGTTACTGGTTAACAAGTGACAATTTTAAAAATGTTCACTCGTTAATGTTTGATTTGTTTTGGTCTACTGAATCGGATTCCAAGAGCACTTTTGAAACACTCTGTATATCGATTGCCGCAATGTGACTTGTTTGCGTATGTTCAAAAGAATTAATTGTAGCTGGATTAAAACGTCACGACAATATGATATGAATATTTCTTACTCCAATATAAATAACAAGTAAATATACATCCAGCAAGTATGTCTCGACTGTGATATGAAAACGTATAATATCATCAAAGATAACTAATAACTTCACACACACTCAAGCTTAAAAACAAAACTTTAAATTAAAAATCAATTCATTTTTACGTTACTTATTTGCAAACATTAGCATTTTATCTATATATGTTTAAGTAAAGTTGATATTATTACACATTGGAACCACTTCTATTAATCTAATTAAATATTGAATAGTTTTAGTACTTTTAGCAGAACCGCTACAACCATTAACCTTTTATTACTCCATGCCCTTAACATTCTCTGACTAGAGATTTCCCTAGAATACTAATTCCAAAGTCAGTAGAGTTAACAAGTAAGTAATAAAATTTATACTGAAACACATTGAATATTAAATTTAAAAATATCAAATTCTAATAAACAATAATGAAGTAATAAATAATTATAATTGAGTATGAGCAATTCTATAATTTTTTTTATTTGCTGACGCAAGATTGAAAATGATGCAATCGATCATTCGATAAACGCCAAACTACGTACGTCGGTCGGTATACAATAAATTTAGTTTGCACAAGTAATAAACAAGCTAAATTTTGTTCATATATTTTTTGGCTACCTCATAAAAATATATATCGACAAACCTTCAAGCATTTAAAAATCATTCAACAAACAGTGGGCGAATCCAAATATTTCTCTGATGTTTTAAAATAAATCATATTAAGTGCATAAAACAGTTCAGAACCAAATTATTTGTTGTATAGCACCCTGTATAATAATGCAAGTACACCAAAATTAAATCAAAAGATAATATTTATAAATTGCAAAATTTTATGCAATAATAAATTGATTCATTAGTAGATACCTTGAACAGAGTCTATAAGTCTAGTGTAAACGCAATATTTTGTGATCATGAATCATATTTTAGCATTATATTAATATGAGATAAGTAAGATTTTGTTTGGAAGCGTTTCAACGTTTATTTGCCACTTGATAATTTTAACTATAAATATAAATGATTTATTGGGTTTATAAAAATTTGAAACATCTTCCAAAAAACACGTGTAGTGTGAATACATGCAGAAGATATTCAAGTTGTATGCTGAAGAGTAGATCAAATTCAAACTATCAGAAAGAACAAACAATCAATCAGAAATTATTTAAATACGACTTTGTAAATAGGATCTAAGGTATTTCAGTTAAAGACATTTTCAAAACTCCTCAGACCAAGTTTGCACAATAAAATATAACCAGTAAGAAAACATGTTAATATAGTTGAAATAACTGTAATGTAAATAATCTTTACTTCCAGAAATCAAGTTATTCATAGCATTCGATTATATATTTTAATTGTGTTTATAATATACTAAACAATGCTGGTCCGACAAACTCGTAATGAACATGCTAAGATTAAAATAACACTTGTTTTAAATCTTATCTATAATAATCGACATATTGTACTTAAAATGATTTGTTTTTAAAGGTGTTGATCAGTTAATTATATCAAATTACCAAAGCAAATTAAATCACGTCATTCCATAATTATATTCAAATGAATATATAATTAATCAAATCTAAATATTATTATTCAATATTTGAAATACTTGTTTGTTCAGCAACATTGGATTGAATATATAATTATCTATTACTTGTGCATTATACATCAATTAGAAAAGAATTGTAAAAATTTGTGTTGTTTCTTCTGACGTATTTACACAAAATATAAATCAAAAACCTATCAGACTAGTACAAAAACAAAATATATAAATTTATTAGAATATTCCAAAAATTTTGAATTACGTCTTAAAAAGAACTGAAAGAATAAATTTGAGAAAAAATACTTTCATGAGTAATATGTAATTTCATAAATACTAAACTAATCAAAAGAATTAACTTTAAATCAATGTGATTATATAGCCAGTATATGTGATTAAAACATCATTCAAATGCTACGAGTATATAATATTTAATCAACATTTGCGTATATGATCATCGAGATTCCTACAACAAACGCATTTAAGTTTTAAAAATAGTTTTTATCTTAAATTAATATAGAACGCATTTTCAAATTATTAATCTAATTCAATGCAATATTGTTATATAAATATATCATCATACTACTATTAATTGCGTTTCAGTGACACTACAATACAAATAGTGCATTCAATCCAATGAAAGATATCAACGTTATGATCAAGTGTCTAAAATATGTTTAAACCTGGTTGTTATATGGTATATATCGCCACACAATTTGTTTATTCCTGATTTGGCCTAACTACTTCTACTTGATGATAATATTGTTTATGGTGACACTACTTTGTATGGGTAATTCCATTACTTTTCGACCAATTTGAAAAAGTCGACTTCTTTGATTTTGCTCAAATTTTCAGGGATCAAAATATAGATGAAAAAAATGAGATTTCCAAAATTTTAGACCTTAGAATATTGCCTGATCAAAATGACACACATTTGAAATTCAGAAATTTTACAATAAAACGTCATTTTTAGCTTATTTTGTATCTCAATTTTTGGGCTTCTGGAAAATGATAAAAAGGTCTACGATAGCTCAAATTATTCCTTATTACATGTACTTTAAAAACCATATTATTAAGTTTAAAATCGTGGCAGTCATTTTGATATATTAAGCTTTAAACAATATTCCAAAAAAACCCGTAAATTTAGCAAAATCGCAAAACTTTGCTTTCTTTAAACCGTTCTAACTTTGTCAAATCTTAACAAAATTTGATTCGCAAGGTCTAGATTTCCTCGTGTTTAATCTCTTTTTGAAGTGATCACACAATACTTAGAATCAATACGTATACACCATTATTTTGATGCAGGAAGTTGCACATGTTTTCGCGATCTTCAAAACTTGTAATTTTCAGGTCCCAAAAAAGCGCTGTCACCCTATGTCGATTTTAGTCAAAATTTCAGTAAATACTCTTTAGAACACAAGAAAAAAGGTTATTCATATGAGAAATGGTATATCGGGCATTATTAAGAAATTTTTAATATTCAAAAATTGTCAAAATCGGCAAACCGCACATTCTAACTACCAAATTATTTGCATCTTATAAAGATAAAACATTTTCGAATTGTTTGAAAAACTACAAATTTTAGATTCAATATCTATTGAACATATTCGAGAAATATATTGAATTTTGTAACATTGTCAAAGTCCTAATAGACATTCATGGATTCCGAACAAAAGTTTGACCGCGGATATATGACAGTATATTAGTTATAAAACGAATTCATACGCCTTGAAAAGATATTTCCGTGCGCAGTTTAAAAGAAAGTTTGCTATCGAACATATTTTATTTATATATAATGCAGAACTGCAACGTTTAGGAAACATTTTTTTAAGGGATCGAACAATATTTGCTATTTTATTAATTTAAATTTAAAATTAAAATGCGTTCAAAATATGGATTTTGTATTAAAAGCTATTTTATTTTTTATAAAAATTATTGAATAGATATGTATGTATATAGCTTTGTAATATAATGATTTATTAAAATGCAAAAATCACATATAATTATACGTTATAGAAACAAATGCAAATAAATCATCCTAAATGATCAAATAATAATACAGTACGACACTCTTTACCCTACGGTTATTTGAACCAGCAACAAAACTAGACCATTTAAAAATTTAAACACTGAGCACAACTTTCGCTTATCCAACACATATGCCAGTAGAGATCTATTATAAGAAATTATACGTCTTATTAATAAAATACTGTAAATATATTTACCATATAATAAGAAATCTATTAATATAACATTACTAACAATTAACATTCTAACTCTTAAGTTATTAAAAAATTTATTACCTATAATTTTTGTTATTACTTATAAATAGAAATGTGAGCTCTAATGTAGTTAAAAAGATTTTTCCGTCAATATTCCTCTAATGAGAAAATTCCTTACCAATAAATTACAAATCACCGTTATAATAAAGTGTCTGAAGTATGTAAATTTCACGCAATTTAAAAATGTAAACACAATGTACTAAATATATGACAAATTGACATTAACAGCAGTAAGAGCAGCAAATGCAATTGACTTTCACAATATTTCATCTTCTCAGAAATTACCTGTAGTGTGGTGATAAATGTTTTCATATTTAGGCAGGTTGCGCCCACTTGGGTTTGTTAATTTAGTCAGTAGAATAATGGGTCTCTCAACCTTTGTGTAAACTTCACGCACACACACATATATAAAAAAATCTGCCAAAAATAATTCACCCAGCTATAAATTTTACAGATGGATAATATCTTAATGTTGTGAGCACATGGAAACGATTGGAGGTGGTTTCGTTTTTTATTTATAGCCAGCTTGTAAATCAATTAAAAATCATATTTTCGTCAAGAGGGGTGAACAACCCTTCGAGAAAATTATTACCACGTCAGTGAGTCACATAACCAAATTTCCTGCAGTTGATTGAATAATATTACCCACTTGGGCCGACACGTGTTGTATATTGAATGGTTGGCAAAGATCAGCATGAGGGTAGTTGTGTGTATATGGGGAAGAAATATCCGATGAGTGAATGTATATAGTGGCTAATTAATATCAAGTGGAGCCCGTACTGCTATAATTAACAATGTCCGAATGGTCATAATTACATTTGGGGTTGCAAAAATTGCTATCTGGGGATGAACATAATTTGAATACGCTTCATTACGGTTTAGTCAAGACTTGTTTCCCATATCAAAAACAATTATGTATATAATTAATGTTTATTTGTGTTTGCTAAATGTAGAACAGCAATTTACTTTAAACATTCTTGACTGATTATATCGTGTCCGGTGAATTAAACATTTCAAACAACCAAGCGTATCAATTTATATGAAATGAATAAAAATAAAAACTCATTGAAACAACTCCCGCTTTTATTATCAGATTTAAATATAAACTTTATATAACTCCTTAGTGTTTTGCCTCTTTTTTTTTTCTTTTTATTTCGTCCCTAAAAGCCATTTGATTTGAAATATAAAAGTTTATCTTTATAACTTTCAACCCTGAGGGATATCAACTTTAAGATTGAAAGTGATATGTCGCAGAAAACCTCTGGAGAATAAAAAGTTTGATATGTAAAATGAAAGCAAACATGCAATAAATTATTTTGTACTAAGTTTTATACATACTCAACATAAATAACTTTCTTAATAGAATTTCTCACCTTAGCTGTCGATAAAGAGAAGCAACTTCTGGTTGTTTTACTTGTTTTATTCCTAAGCATCTTTTCCATAAACAAATTTTAATAAACACAGTATCACATATGCGATGAAACTGAAATTATTTATCTATATCCATCATAAGATTAGTTTTTTTTATCGATAATATAATACTGATTATAATTTATAGATAGAACGTATATTGGAACATATGTGTAAATATGTGATAAACTCCCAAACAAAACATTGTTTATTTTTGTTTGTATAAGTAGTTTATTTAAATATAATTAGTTTTAGTAGCAGGGCCATTAATTCCACATTCTTATCCTCACATAAATTCAGTATAACTTTTCTAATTTTATGTAAGGTATAAATCAATGTGTTAGGGGAGTTAAGTAAAGTTAAATTTATTTTTTTAATTATTCCAGATTAATTTTAAGAACATTAAGTCACGGAAACTAATATACGGTTACAAAATATAAAAAAAAATAATGTAACATTTCCATTTACGTATGCCCAGCTACACCGCATAAAATTTAATGAGCAAGGTGACCAAAAGACATCACTTAATTTCTTAAGGCAGTAAATTTGTTTGTAAAAAAAAATAATTTGTTTGTACAAAAAATTAATGATTATTTAAACATTTCAATATTGTTTGTTCCTTTAAGTCGCAAACATCAGTCAAGTGACCAGAGTTGATGCACAATCGAGCTCGTTTCACAGCATTTTCGATTATTTTCAAATTTTTTGGAGATAAATTCTCCAGTTCTTATCAAATGTTTTCTTTTAGAGTCGAAAAGATTTGTTGCTCGTGCTGTGTATGAGGTTGCACTGCACCGTTCTGCTAGAACTTCTCTGATTCTATAGTCACCAGTAACAGTAACAGTGTTGGTAATGTCGTCCTCAAACAAAATATAGGCCAATCCTCCGTAAACGCCGCATCAAATCACAAAACAGTGACTTTCAGAAGATGTAATTGCTCTTGGTGTAGGGGAGAAGGAGGCGCATGCGGACAATTTTTTTTCAAAACGGCACATACATTTTATTTTTACTTTATTTTAAACACAAATATTTTCTTTTGCTAAAACGGGACATTCTTAACAGTTTATTACTAATATTGTGCGTTAAAACTATAGTTGGATACTTTTTTTGGCACTTAAAAAAAGTTGCAAACGTCCAAATGTGCCACAACGTTGCGGCACATGTGGAAAATGGCGGTCAAAGAAAGGCTTGGCTAAAACTTACACGCGATTAACGGTCTGCAGGTAATAGCTGATGCATTGTTGGTACTTTGTACGGAGACATCTTCAAGTCTTCTCCAACTTTTGATGTGACCTATTGATAACCAATTTTGTGGCCAGTCACTTGGTTAATGTTTGATGGTTCTCTCAGAAATCTGCAATAACATTTTTTTTAATTTCAACCAAACAGCTACTGCAGGTCCGCCACATCTGCTATCGTCCTGTGCTGAGCCAGTATCCTCCAAGCAAGTGCTTGTTGAGTTAATGTCACATGACCAGAAAATCAACAACAAAATTCAGGTTCAGCCCAAATTGACACTACAGGAGTACAGCAATTCATGGTTTGTTCCAATGATATGAGATTTGCAAATATAAGAACATCTTCCGATAAGGTTTTGCTTTTTACAGTTTAATAGTATAAACAGTTCAATAAAATCGAGTGACGACACTCTTTTTACACTGGTTCTAAAATTCATATTTTATAATATTTCGGATACAAGTCTTTATCCGGATAAACAAATCTTCTGATTACCAGTAGCTGTTAGCAGTCTCTAACTGTTTCTGAGATTTTGGCTGAGCTCTCGTCGGTATCACAAAGAGATGGTTTTTCAAAACCTTTCTACCTTCCTTTTAACTGCAAATACGTACTGCATTTAAACCCAAGATTTGGTATTTTTTTCTTTTATTTTACTTAAAATGATTCAATCGTTGAATTGATCTTTCACAAAATTGATAGTTTCGTTGGTAGTATGGCTATCCTTTTTAAGCCACATTTCAATTAATATTATGTAAATTTGTAAACAAACAAATATCATCGTCAATCCAATTAGATCTATAATAATCTAAACTTAAACATGTTTGCAAAATTGTTTCAAACTCCTTAAAATTTGACATTTACAAGTACAAGAAACTGTCAGTTATGATGGAATTGAAGAAGTAGCATAAAACTTTCTTTAAAAAAGTTTGATCGACGACTGAACCTAGCTAGAAAATTAAAAATATCAGAAACAAGTATGTTTTAAGATTTTACATGAAGACTTAGAAAAGAGCAAAAGTCTGCAAAGTAGAATCCAGGCTATATTTACAAATTAAGCAAAGAAAATTTAACTGCTTTATACCAAAATTTACAATTATTTTTTAGATTGTAACTGAAAAGCAAATACGGCAAAAATAACACAAATGCTGCAAAAAACTAAAATTAATAAAATCAGAAATCAGATCTCACTACAGAAAAAACAAACATAATGGCAGAGTTTGCAATAATAATCTTGACAAATATCAAAAGCTATTGCCATAATATCAACAAATTAAATTCTGTTGGTCTGGATCATAACAACAAATTAGATAAGTCGGTTTTCCTCAAGGTTTTGCACTCCACATCTCCAACTTTACGTTTAATTTAATTTGATAAACTTTTTCATAAAGCAAGTGGTTTCGGATATAATAAGACACTGCATACTAATATTTTCCAAAAATTTTGTAAAAAGTATTTATAGGTTAAAATCTAGAACTTCCAAATCTTCAAACAGTATCTATCTAGAGTTTTCAAAATATTGTTAACTTTAATTAAAAAACTAATTATTATTACCAAGTCAGTAACCAATGCTAAAAAATAAACTAACAATAAACCAGTATCCATTTTTTCCTCAGTCACTTTTCCAAGAATTGTAGTAATAGATAACCTTCTCTACAACAAACATATTGTCAATATAGAAAGCATTAAAAGTTGTATCATAAAACCCCTCCTTGTATCATTTTAGAAACAAACTCAAAAATATTTAATCAGAAATGCAATAAATCTTCTTCCTTATAGGTGTAAGATTATTAATATTCTGAAAAATTGAAAAATGCAAAGTGAGATAAAGAAAAAAGCAAAATATCGGTAAATTTGATCAATATCCACGTATAGAGAAAAAATAAAACATTTTTCAAGGTATATGACTGTGACTTTGTAATTTGTGCGTGTCACGCACTTTTATAGTTTGATCTATTCATCTATATTTCAAGCCATACTTATAGATAGTATCAAATAGATTTTAGTGATAGTCTACTAAACTTTATTTTGATGTATAACTAAGTTTGAATGGACATGCCAGAGTCTAATTATTAAACATCAGTTTTATCTGCAAGAAAATTAAATTTGCTGTAGAAGCCGCTTGACATTCTTATCAATTCGGCGTCGGTGTCCGTAAGTATACAAAGTGATTATCTGTAGATTGTTTAAATCAATGAAAATCAAAATTTGAAAAAATAATAATAATAACAATGCATCGAACAACATAATTTGTGAATAATAAAATGTATATGTAATGTGACAATTTAATTAGTTTGTGGAAAGTAAATAAATTCAGTGAATACAAAGTTTTATTTACTGTTCAACAAAGTAACATTTTGTGAGCTGAATAACCCACACGGTAGTTTGCTACCTCAGGTGTCGAAGCTATTGATTTTAGTTTATTGTGCCTGATAGAAGACGTGAGCTGCAAGAGTTACTGGTTTAACATCTTGTAGTGAATTTCTAATGACATTTTGTACATATTGTTACCTTTGCATTCACAAAGTAAATCGAAACTCATAAATAATGCAGTGATTCCAATCTATATCAATTGCATGTGTAAGGTGTCACAGTAGCGATATAATCTCTGCATAACAATACAGAGAAATAAGTTACCAAAGCGTATTACATATTTATGTAAAAAAAATATATGTTAAAATTAAAAACAGTGAATTTTGTATGTATCACCATAAAAATAATTGTATATTTATGCTTTAGAGAAATTCTAAGTAACAATTTGTTATTATCTAACTGTAACAAGGAAAAAACTTCATAATCTAGGTTAATAATAAAATAGTGTTTCCTAAAATAAATTATAAAGATTTTAAATGGTGTTAATTCAAATATTATCTGGTTGACTTTTTTAACTGATTAAAAATTTTAATTGATAACAAAAACTAATTTTAATATTGCTTATTTTATATTTATTTATATTTATTGTAGATGTTACACATGATATAAAAATAATGAACTCCGTTACACAACTTGTTCAATTTATGTTGGAATAAATCTAGTAAATCTCAAATTGTAACCTAGATCAATAAATTTATTTTCTAGTTAACGACATATATGTGCCAATTTTATTTATTATAATAACCATTTTTTTCTCTACATAGCAATTTACATACATATACATATCTGAGTTATGTAATTGTTATCATTGTTATTGTTAAATGCAATTTATATATTTAGATTATGATTAGATATTTTACTAATAATAAATATGATAATCTTATAAATAAAACTATTCTGATTCATTTCGTAACGTTTTGTGGTCAAAAATTAGGCGTATGTGGTCTGTATAATTATTAATCATTCTTAGTCTAATTGTTTTGACTAATATATTGTTATAAATATAGAACTGTAGCTAGACCAAATATTATGACACATTTCGATGTATTGTTTATAAATTAATTCGTGCTATTTGTGTTCCAAATATGGTATGTACTTACTAATAAATTCATGTTTCATTTAGTTTGAAAAATCATCAATGGCTGACCTGTAACAAAAATAAAATTTAGTAAAATTTACGAATTAATTGAGTATTATGTTTGTACAAGCGCTTAAATTTCCCCTACTGTTGAAACAGAAGGAATTCAACCAGCAAAATATTTGCGGTTGACCAATCTACGGTTTGAAATCCTTAAAGAATAATAGCCTTCATCTTACAATTCGTTTCGTTTAAGATTTATGTGACATTATCCAGAAGCATTAGATCTCAGAAAATCCTTCTCCTTTTATAAATTACACCCCTCGTCTTGCTTGTCCAAATAAATTGAAACGACAAATTGATAAATTCTCTTTTTATATAAATAAGGATTTAATATAAATTTGCAACCCCTCAGACCTAAATCTACATGTTTACCCAACAAATCGATATTGTAACATATGCCCAATAATATCAACGTTGCTTATCAAAATTAAATAAATCGAGGAATATTGATTGTGTTGAAGATATAATATAACACACAATACATTTCCTGGGGTTTCATTGAACAATAAACCATTTTTATATAAAACCGTATTGTAAATAGGAACATTAAATGCGATGGCACATACCCACAATGAATCGATCCCCTATTTTTATTTTACTTTCATGACGTCAATTGACAGCTGATGGTACCACGTGTTATATAGAATATGTATTGCGTACATATGGCATGCTTTTAAAGCGTGTTTAATTACTCCACCGGATATTGTTTAGTTATAATTGAGTATGGACCTAAATGCATGCACAGTTTTAATTATTAATAGTCTTCATTGTTTGTTATCTTATTGTAAACATAGATAAGCACCTTTTCATATGCGTCATTGATGTTGTTCCAGTAACACAGGATTAGTATTACTATAAAAATGTGGTAAATTATGCATAACAAGTTCGTCAATATTCTAGGAAATTGTCATTATACTGTTATAAAATTATTGCCGCATACAATTGTTATTAAATGTATTATATAAATATGAGGAAGACATAACATTGCAATTAATACTTTAACCTCTGTTGTAATAAAATTTGTTTAGTTAGTTTCAACATGCATCTTTGAATTTTATGAAGTAATTAAATAATTCAAAGAAATTTTAATATAAAATTTAAAAAAAATGCATGACATATTTCAGCAAATAATTGATAAAGTTGTATTGAAGAAACAACAAAACAAAATTTATGATAATGATAATAATATAAATAAAGTTGCAGCTACAAACTACCCAGTATGTTCTTCTTGTTTAAAAATTAATCCACGTATAATTTTGTCTTTACAACATATTTCAAAAATCACAATTTTTTTTTGTTTATTTTATTTCTCCCTGCATATGGATTTGTATTTATAACTCCAATTATATTTTTGTATGTATGTATATTATGCCCATAGATATAATGTCTTTACGACATGGGCTTAAATTATCTCTATAAACACACTGTATATGTTACGGTAAAAGGAATAAACTGGCAAATGGCAGCAATAACCAATGCATACACTATTTAATAATAATAATAATAATAACAATAACACGTTTACTACGTGCCTTTCTGCCTTGAAAAGTAAATAACATTTACAAACATGTCTATAATTTCCCAAAATAATAAAATATAGTTTTTGCTTCTTTGTTCGTCTACTTCTTTTTTTTTGGTTTTTTTAACCTCCCTCATCTATTCGATCTCTCTTCCGTCTCCTTTCAATATCTCATTTTTTTATCTACTGTTTTCTCATCTCGTTTAACATATATTACATAGTCATTATCTCCATCTCTTTCCATAATTTCGTGACATGTCTCTCTCCTAGTTTCTCTCATCCTTTCAATTTCTTGGCTAGCATAACAATTTCTATTGTAATATTTTCTCCTGATCTCCCCTAGCTTTCCTTTTCTTTTCTTATTCTCAGTTTCTTTTTGATTTTGCATGCATTGATTCTAATTTTTCTTGTTCCTTCGATCCCCTTATTTCTCCCGTACAATATCATACTCCTAAATAAACTATCAAAGATAAATTTTCTTTCATTTATTCTTTAAATTTGTCCCACTACTTTATTTGTCTTTCGAGCCATCTGTTTAATATGCTCGCTCTCGCTGTTGTTCGGACAAAATACGTATACTAAATATTTAAAATATTATCTCCACAATACCTTGCTCATTCTATTTCCAGTCTTCCAAATTTTTTCTGTCGCCCCCTTTCTGAACACAATCATTCTTGTTTTTTCATCATTAACTTTCAAACTTTTGTTTCTAAAAACTCATTCGAAACTTTTATCATTTCTTTCATTTATTTTGTAACTATCATCAAATCGCAAACAAAGTGGGACTCAATAGTAACCAATGTAATAATTAAACATGATAAAAGCGCCGACTAATACTCAATTGGTACGCAAAACTTAAAGTTTAAAAAAAATTTAAGACTCCGAAATGAAGAATACTTAACAAATCAACATACCATAGTTGCTAGTTTGAGTTTCTCTAATAATAGGCTTACACCCCTATTTTATAACTCGTAACAATCTCGTTACAGTTCGATAATCGTTGCGGAACGATTAACAGGCCTATTTTATAAAACATCGCTCCCGAACTATAATCGCTTCCGAACTATGATCGTTCCCGAACTATAATCGTTCCCGAACTATAATCGTTCCCGAATTATAATACTATTCTCGTTACGACAACGATTGTTTAATAAACAAACTTTTATTGATCGGCATCTCTGCTGGCAGCCGTTACAAAAATGTAATCATCTATTTTAATAAATAACTGTATTTTTTTAAGATTTAGCATATATATATGTATGTATATAATTATAAATTTTATAGTCATGTAATTAAAATTTATTTATTTGATAGCAAGTAAATAGAAAAATAATAAATTTAGCATAGTTAAACAACTTTTTTCTGTTATTTTTAAATTTAAAAATTGTTAATCATAATCAATATTTTGATCATCGTGCTATAGATAACTCTTTTCTTTTTAATCAGTTGTATCCAAAAATAAATTATTAAAAATTTAGTGTTTGAAAACAAATTCTATTCAAATACTGAATTTTTCTCAAACGTTTTATGCTATTAACAAGTTTTGCATCTAAGAAATTCATTTTATATAATATGTATTTTACTTAAAAATAATAAAACCTAAAATTTTGTTTTCAATATATTGAGATTTTGTAGCCAACAGTTGCCATGCAACTGTCTACAATATTTTATGCCCGTTTTCACCAACGCCTAATAAATTGAAAAATAACTATTCGTCGAAAAAAATTTATTCATCAAATAAGTCATTTTACGTTTCACCAAGGTATCTCGGAGATTAAATAACTAATCCGTGATTTTTATCAAGTTGGTAATATAGTAGACAGAAAATTTACCAAATAAGTTCAAATGAACCAGTATTTATGCATGCATAACCACGAAATACTAGTGAAGTAAGAATATATCAACACAAAATTAAAAATATTTGTTGCTATGATCGTATTACACTGGCGGTATATAATTACAGATAAAACTTTAAAAGTCAATGCACAAATTGTCATCAATTTTATTGTAGATTGAAATTTTAAGTACATTTTTTGTTTTTCTTTATAATCACACATGTGAGAAAAGAATTTATAATATAAACCCAACTATTTTGTTAAACTGCTAATGAGTACATTTTTTGCGTAATTATACAGAAAAACTTAAATATGTTCTTAAAATTACAATCTACAATAAAATTTATGATCTACTGTAAATTTTACATACTTTTAAATGAGATTGTTCCGCTGATTTTAATAATCCAAATTGTAATTATTTCCAATAGTGATTGCGTAGATTATTTGTTTAATTAAAACCGATTTTTGAAATCAACATTATCGAATAAATTGAACATGGCATTTATTATTTACAATATATAAATGTCACACCTAAATGTTTTGAGGTTATTTGTCGAGTTATTCGATGCATTTTGACCGGTTAGTTTATCAGGAGATTTATTTGACGAATAACGCTATTTAACGTTGGTGAAACGTTTATTGGGCGAATAAGGTATTTATTCGACGAATAAATTTTATTGGACGTTGGTGAAACCGGGCATTAGAGTATTACATTAATAAAATTATATACAGAGTGAAATATAGATAGAATAAAGAGATAAGGGGTCTAGAAGAAGTGAAAAATGCAAAAAACTAATAAGAAAACCACTAATGCCCGGTTTCACCAGCGCCTAATAAATTGTCAAATAACTATTCGTCGAATAAAATTTATTCATCAAATAAGTCATTTTACGTTTCACCAAGGTATCTCAGAGATTAAATAACTATTCCGTGATTTTTATCAAGTTGGTAATAAAGTAGACAGAAAATTCGCTAAATAAGTTCAAATGAACCAGTATTTATGCATGCATAACCTTGAATTATTAGTGAAGTAAGAATATATCAACACAAAATTAAAAATATTTGTTGCTATGATTGTATTACACTGGCGGTACATAATTACAAATAAAACTTTAAAAGTCAATGCACAAATTGTCATCAATTTTATTGTAGATTGAAATTTTAAGTACATTTTTTGTTTTTCTTTATAATCACACATGTGAGAAAACAATTTATAATATAAACCCATCTATTTTGTTAAACTGCGAATGAGTACATTTCTTGCGTAATTATACAGAAAAACTTCTTCTTAATATTACAATCTACAATAAAATTAATGATCTACTGTGAATTTTACATACTTGAGATTGTTCCGCTGATTTTGAGAATCCAAATTATAATTTTTCCAATAGTGATTGCGTAGATTCTTTGTTTAATCAAACACGATTTTTGAAATCAACATTATCAAATCAATTGAACATGACATTCATTATTTACAATATATAAATGTCACACCTAGATGTTTTGAGGTTATTTGTCGAGTTATTTGATGCATTTTGGCCGGTTAGTTTATTAGGAGATTTATTCGACGAATAACGCTATTTAACGTTGGTGAAACGTTTATTGGGCGAATAAGGCATTTATTCGACGAATAAATTTTATTAGACGTTGGTGAAACCGGGCATATATAAAAAGAAAAAAGGTACCCAACAAGACACGGCAAAGAAATAGTACAAGAAAGAAAATAAACACAACGGCAAACAATAAAAAGAAAAAGAACAAAAGTAGTAAAAATTCAAATAAGAAAAAAGAAGGGAAGAAAAAATTAAATTAAATAAAAAAAAAAGAATAAGAACATAGAATATAGAATATAGAATATAAGAGGATACATGAGAAAAAAAAGCAGAACTGGCGGAAGAAATGATAAACCAAAAAAAAAAAAAAATAGAAATACTAGGAATAACAAAAACAAAAAAGAAAGGGCACAGGATAGAAAGAATAGATAGAGGTTACTGGTTAATGGGAACAGAAGTGGAGGAAAGAAAAGAAGAAAATGAGGTGTAGGAATGATAAAAACTCTGAAAAGAATAAAAGATACAATAAGAGAAAAACACATAAATGAAAGAATTATAATAGTACAAGTGACGCTAGTAGAGAATAAACCATGAACTATGAGCATACGGACCAAATGAAGATGCAAAGAAAGAAAAGAAAAACCGTTTCTATAAAAAATTACAACAAGAAATAGACGAAGGAATATAAAATAATAATACTCACCTAAATGAGAAAGTAGAAAACCAAAACGACGGAATAGAAGAAGCAATGGGAAAAAAAATGAAAAACAACAACGGAGAAAAAATTCAAATGTGCATAAAAAAACAGTCTAGTAGTAATAAACACCAAATTAAATCCACAAATACACAAAAACACAACACAACCCAGACACAAGAAGAAAAACAGTTAAGAAAAAGATAAAAACACACAAACTAAAAAAAGAACAAATACAAACGGCATACCAAAAAATAAAACATTTAGAAAAAAAATTAAAAAAACATACATAGAAGAAAAATGAACAATGTTCAAGCGAATTATTCTAGAAGCTGCAAAAAAAGCTGTGAAACAACAAAAATAGTAAACAAAGATATAAAAAAAAACAATAGGTGGACAAAGAAAGTTAAAAAAGAAATAAGGAGCAAAAAAATAATGGAAAAAATACCTACAAACTAAAAAAATAGAAGACTACAAATAATACAAAGAAAAAAGAAATGAAACAAAAAGAAAAAAGTAAAAATAAAATTATGAACAAAATTTGTAAAAGAAATGAATGAAAACTTTAACCAGAACCAAAAACTGTTTTACGAAATGTTAAAACATCTAAAACAAAAAAAAAACACAATATGATAAACATAAAAGATAAAAATAAAAAATTAATAACGGAAAGAGACAAGATAATGGAAAGAAACAAAATTTCCAAGAACCAACAAAACAAGAAATAAAATAAAACAAAACAAAAGAAGATGAAAGAGTGCTTAGAGACAAAAAACGTAAGAAATAGAAGAACTTAAAAAAGACATTAATATTACATACATTTTAAAACTACATCTACATTTTTATAATCTTTTATTACGCTTTTAAGACCATACCGACTGCTGCTTTGATTTCCCGTATTGTAGTGAAAACAGCAACTTTGGCGTCATTTCTATTTTCACATATAATTTGATAATTTATTTATTTTTTCACCAGTACAAGGTAGCGGTCGGTACGCTCTTAAATTCTAGCCTAACATTTTATATTAATCAAATTAATAATTTGTTAATAAAATTACTTATAGTAAAGGTCATCTCATCTAAAAGTTTGAAAATAATATTACGCTTATTCATCACTATCAGTTTCTACAATTTTAACAATAATAAATGTATTAATATTATAAATAATAAATAAAAATATTATCTTCAAATACTTCAAAGTAAAACCTACTCAAATCACTTTATCTTTAACTTCAATTCCATCTTGACTAAAATAGTTTCATAGTACTCTACAATCCTCTAAACCGACCAAATGCACTTTCTCTTCATTTTATTAACATTATTTAAGTTTGTTTTAATATTATAACTATATTTAAATTAGATAGTACCAACATACATTATTTTTCAGAACTATTCAAAACACATGTTCTTATAATCGAATGCTACAAGCACAGATACTTCTGCCTTCCCTCCAAACAATAAATACAACAGTTGCTTATTATTATCACATTGAGACGTCAATACTGTATGTTATAACAAAACATTCTACCAACAACTGTACAGTCGTATATGTCAAATACAATACACAACTGTACAGTTGTTGGGAAAACGTTTCATTTTGGTTAATTTGAACAATCTTACTGTAAATTGTACACTAATTTGGAGCATACAACACAATATTTTTGTGAAATGCCAAAATTTACTATCTATAGCTGTGAATATTCAATAATTGAAAGTTGAACAATTATTACTAGTTATATAGGGGCAATTCCATTTCAAACGGACCAGAGCAGGAGGGATGCATTGAGAAATTTGCTTTAGTATTTTTTTTTTTTCAGTTTCTATACCTTATTAGTAGTCTTTTGATCGGTTCATAAGGGTATGAAATCAAAAACAAATTCTACAATTCTTTTTAGTTTTTTTGTCGTTTTTTAACTTTATCAGTGGGCTGGGAAAAAAGATTTTTAGATTTTTTTTAAACGCCAAAGTTAACATATTTTTATGTAAATTAGTTGGAAAATATTAATTTGATTTGTGTATTTGGATTTTAAGAGTAAAACTCGAAAAAACTGCAAAAGTAGATCTATTTTTCAACATAAACTTTCAAATACACATTTGGCAGTGTTCAGATGATGTAAACATTTTTTTTTTTAGATTAGTTTTTTTACTCCAGATAAGCACGACACTGACTATTTTTCATGTAGAATTATTTGCAAAACTTAAATTTTTAATAATATTTGGTGTATTGTACGTGTATTTGTAAGTTTTAAGAGTTTATGTTGAAGAAAAGGCCTACTTTTGCAGATTTTTCGAGTTTTAAACCCTTAAAACCCAAATACATAAAACAAATTTATATTTTATAACTAATTTACATCAAAAAACGTCAATTTCGGCGTTAAAAAAATCTAAAAAATGTTCCTTTTTGTTCAGCCCACTGAGAACAAAAAAATGGTTTAATGGCTTTTGCGGCTTATAGACTTGAAATGGCGCCAGATTTGGAATCTACGTAAAATTTCTGATTAAAGTAAAAAAAAAACAGATAACTGTATCAATATGGCTTGTGGAACACATTTCCATTCAATATTATTCACTTAATATGTAACAAAAAGGACCTGCCCTTATACAATATTTCTTCGTAGATTGGTTGAACAATACTGGTGTGTACACATCACTGCAATACATTTTCATCGACATATTATGATTGTATAATTTAGTAGAAGCATAATATATTAATTAAATTTCTTTATTAAATAAACATAGCAGAGTTGCGCACGTTTTATATAAAAAATAATGAAATAATATTATTGCTTCCAATTTCTTTCATACTTAATTAATATATGGTTGCTATGTCTTATTTAACACAAAAACTATATAACATAAATTTAATAATAACATGCGATTAGGAAATTTCTGTCGTAATTCGTAAAAAGTCATGACTAAACATGAAAAACATTTTTAGATACACAAAAACACGATTCAATACTTCTTTGATAAAAGTATTATCGGTAGCGGATCTTATCTCTTGTTTTAACAAACTACACAAAAATCAATTCAAAATTTTTGTATTTGTTAAATTTACCGTAAAAATATTTCAAAAGTGTTTTTACAGTACCAATGAAATTTAAATCTTGTTTTAAAAACTGTTTATGTATATTTAAAATGTTGTATCATAATGAATATTGTTAATATGTATGTTTTTACTTTTACAAATATGTTTGATTTGTTATTGTTAACATATTATTGCTATTTTTAATTATCATTATAAAAACAAAAACTTTTAAAACTAATAATAATAATACATATTTCTCAAGCCAACAAACCCAAAAAAAAACAAATTTAAATTTAAATTATATCCCAAAAATAACCGAACAATCGAACAAAATGTTGTCGCAATTTTAAAGAAGATGCTGTTGTTGTTATAAATTTACATATCCATGTAAAAATAATTATAAGAGCAATAACATTTTATCCTTCCAATCCAATTATAGAGGCAACATTTCTGCAGGTACAGGACAATAAACCCAAGGTCATTATCAAATACATCAAACGGAAATGACCCGCATTTTTTTAAGATTATATGTGTTGAGCTGGAGAGTATACGCATACACACTATCTATAATTCAATATCTTGTAAAATGCAAAATATACAATTTTTGATCAAATAAGTAACATCTAACATAATTAATATTTTAAATATATGGTATATTATGATACAAACATCTTCATTATAAAATATAATTGAACTAGGTAAAGAAAATATGAAGCAAATTTATTTAAGTTTGTATTACAAGGCAGCTATTGTAATTCCAGTTCACCATAATTTACAACGTAAGCGGGTTCTCGACACGACATTATACCCTTCTTCAACGACATGCCAACCTCCATCAGCAATTTCCAATTAATCTAATTATATTGACGTCTTAACTTACTTGGTATATATCCGCAAATCCGGCACTTAATCCCCATGCTAAAACCGTATACTTATCCCTTTCACAAAGCTACTGTTCGTTGACAATTGAACAATATGACTTTAGTAACTAGCTATTTCATCATAATATGTAACAATTAATCATCGGCAATTGTATTATAATATAATCCTTCATTTCACTATTAAAGACATATTTAGTAATTAATATTAATCACGAGAGAATATTAATATAACAAATATAACACATAAAGTTAGAGATTGTGTAACATACATTCATTAATAAAAAGTATAATAAATTTTAATTGGTTGCCCTAAGTTCTTTTTATTCCTTGAATAGTTAAATTGTATTTTTGGAAACCGGGACAGTTTTATTGGATAAGTACCACCTATTAATTCCATCGGTATTTAAGTCTTCTATTAGCTTAATATCCCTCGTAGGTGTTTGTAGAGCCAATACATAAAGTACATGTAAAATAAACATCTAATAGTACTTAGAAATAGTCAGACACTTAAGAATGTTGGGAATCCGACTCTTTTTCTCTGTGTAAACTAACCCGCCTATATAAGGTATTGACATTTACAAAAGAGTGCCATTCTTTGGCGGCAAAAACGAACCGCACCATCTCAAATTAACAGCTATTTAAAAGAAGGAACAAATGAAAAGATGAAGATTTATGAATGGGAATATTTTGCGAACATCTGGATCGCATCATGTGGATGAAACGAGGGCGTGTATGAATAAAGTTTTGCGCATATTGGGATAAGTGTTTTGGTTTATGTCTTCTGATAGTCGGCGCCGTAGTCGGCAATACAAAAGAAATATGTCATGTTAACACGTTTATCTTTCCTACTTGACATCGTGTGTGGTTAGAATTTTAAAAAAGAGGTAAGCATATGTGCATAATTTGTTAGTTATAAAGAGACCTGTTTTCCTAGAAATGCACTATTCAAATAATACAATGCGCTTTTTATAGAGTGGACTGACCTTTGATTAATAATAATAATAATAATATGCTTTATGGGAGCAACAATATATGAGTTTAATGAAACATATGGCTAGTAAATTGCGCTTAAACGACTCAAGGTAATATTTATTGTGACTTAAATAGTACATATAGTAATCAATTGATTAGAAAAATAACATTGTTCCAATTAAAATATTATTGAATAGTAACCACACAGTTTTACATGCATATATTATAATCCAACGTCAAAGAAAAAGAAAATTTAAATAGATAATATTGACAGAAACATTTAACATCAACATAACGCATTATTAGATCTTATCTGTTTGTAGAAATAACATAATTAAAGCAGCCGTGTGGAAAAGTGGTTGAAGTTTTCTACATCCTTTCATGATTATAGAATAAAGAAATATTTTGCATTGCTAATTAAGCAAGTAAATTGCAAAATTAATTAGCATTATTGATTAAATATATGAAACTTTAAGAAATTTCATGACAATTAATCAAAATTAATGAACGTCGTTACAACGAAGTACAAAAAAACTTACAATTAAACTTTCTCTTAATTAGTCCTTTGCGTTATGCAAATTTGCTCAAGTAATTAGAATCTCTTTCGTCGCATAATTCATTTGATATGAAATATTGCATGAGCTATAAAATCTATTCTTAACCGACATGCTACTAAAAATAGCGACGAGTTTGTAATTTAGATTTGTCGAGACGCAATATCCAGTTACAAATTACTAGATATTAAGCTACTGCTTTAATTGCGACGCATAAATTTTGTTGTAATCGACTCGCGTAGACATACAAGAGTGTAATCCGCGAATTGGTCTTGTTGTGGCTATTATGTGATATATTATGGTTGGGAAATAATAACATAAAATATTATAGATGGATTATAACTATTAGGATCATGATTTATTGTTATAAACTTACATTAACATATTTACAAAATAAAAATATATGAAACCAGATTTAAAAATTAATGATTCAGTAGTGAATCCGATCTCAATATTATGCAGACAAAGTAACATTTAGGATATTTATTATTATATAGAATATACATATATGTCTTAAGCTTTTTTTCTAATTTAGTTTTAAGTTGTAAAAAATGATTTCGTGTACTTCATTGGTGCAATTGAATTGTATTTTTACAATTACCTGTACATGCGTTTGAATCAGTAATCACATCCTGGAATCCACGCCTTAATCAACATACTATAATAGTCATAGCCTTTTTATCAAGATTAGGTGAGATTGGTGTAGTCTGACTTTCCGGGTAATTTCGCTGATATTAAGAAGCGCAAGGCGTTAAGGTTTTTGCAAGACATACAGGCATAAATAGATCAAATTAACACAATTGTAGACAATATTATAATAGTAAATTGTAAAACTTTTTTTGTAAAATTCGGATACGAACTGAAGTATTTAACCCAAAATCTACATTGAAGACAATTTAATTAAAGAAAACAAATTTATTTAAAGCTTTAAGCAAAAATAAAAAGAAACATTTTCACTTTTAAATATTGTCAATAATTCAAAGAATATCTAGCATTTACAACTAAATTAAAACAAACATTTACACACAATACAAATTCAACTAAATTATAAGAAGGGTATGGTGCAAAATTATCAACAACACATTTCAACCACTAATCTATTCAAAGTTTAACATTTAATAAAAAGTAATGGTATACCGTATTCTAATTATGCAATATTAAAAATGTTATGGTAAAAGATTAATTAGATATAAAACAGATACACATTACTTATAAACTATAAACGTTGATACTTTAATTAATCCATAAAATTATAATACATTATTGAGTTTATAAATTAAATCATTAAATTTTACTTGACATAAATTGCACTTAAATTCTAAAATTACATACTTAAAATGTATGAAACAAATAATAGAATGCTATCACACCATCTAACATGAATAAGAAAATTTTAAAACAATAAGTGACAATTAACCATTGATCTTTTAATAATAATCTAATAATTCAATTTTCATCAATACAAGGTGATTCATAACTTGTAGAAAAAATGACAAACATAAAATTTTTAACAAAATAATAATAATAACGTTTTTCGAAATTTTGCTCCGTAATTTGAGTGTAAAGACTTAAATCTGAAATAATCAATTAAAAGTGAGATAATAAAAATAATTATTTATTAAAGAAATAGAATGAAAGCTATGAAACATTGTAAAAAATGTTAACGTCCGCCTTGGTGACGAATGCAACTTTCGCATCAAAGAATAAAAGAGTTGTACACTTCTTGGATTATCTGCCTACTCTGAATATTTTGAACAAAAAAAATTCTTTGTGTTAACTGTTCACGGTATTAATTTCAACGACATACACCAAGTCCTTCATATGTCCCTACAGATAAAAATCTAATAAATTTAAACCTTGGAAGCCATGGAGTTAATAAAAATGTTCATTGAGCCAGGCTATCACATTCCTTCCAATGTGTAAGAACGTTGTTGTTCCAATAAATTTTAGATGTAATGAAAAACCCGTAAGTCCACCTTTGGCTAAACTTTAAGTTTTAACTCCAAAATAATCAACTCGCCTAAAATGTACACTTTTATTTACCAATTAAATCCTAAATAACACGCACGCAACCCCAGTATGTCCAGTTGTAGGTAAGTGTGGTTTGATATCCATTGTGTTGATTATTTTAGTATTAGATACGTTTTTATTTGTTCTGAGTTGACAGAATCGAAGATGAGTGAATGTAATGCAGTTTATATAACAGTTAATACTTAAAAAATATAGGTTATTGTACTTTGGAATATATAGTAATACTGAACCATTTCATGCCGTAAATTTTGAATTTGAATCCACCAATGTTTTTCATGAAATCAGCAAAGAAACCGTAGTGGATCATAATGATAACATTGAAATCAACGATAGTTACAAGAAAGCAATGATAATAAAGAAATTATTAATCCGGATTATATACCAGTCAACTTAAACAGTTTATTTTTTTAATTAGAAAGGATAAATATTTTTTCAAGCTTTTGATAAAGAATTACATAAAATAAGAAATTATACCTCGATGTTGGTAAATATTAAAGACGTAAAAAGGCCTATAGAAAAATTTAATAAAATTTCTCAAACCACCAAATCGTTGGTTTCTTATGTAATGAAAAAAGACAAACAAGTGAGGGTGTGCAAAACAATGTTTTTAAACACCCATAATGTTAAAAAAAACATGACTGCCTAAAGAAAGAAAAAGATGAAAGCAGTAACAATAATGGTACTGAATCAAACAAAAAAATCGCTACAGAAATCTATAAATAATTTTAAAAAACTTCTTAAATAAATTGCCGAAAGTCTGCACTTTATAAGGAGTGGTGCCAGGAGAAATCCTCACATTTCGTCTCACTTGCTTCATTTTATCAAAACTTATAGTTCATAACTTTACAATCTGTGATATGAAAACTAAAGATGGCTATTGTTACCTAAGGTGTGAAGCAATTACGCTACAATAATTTGTAAATTTACAGAGCTAAACATGACTAAAAATCTGCAACAATAAGTTTATATTATATAGCAACGGATGCACCACGCAAAATAGAAATGCAATTCTAGCAAATACACTTATTAATTTATCTATTAGCCTTAATATAAACATTGAACACACATTTTTTGAAAAAAGTCATATGCAAATAGACCAATTCGATCCACTCCACCATTGAGAAGAAAATGTGATATATAAATATAAACGTTCCAGCTGATTAAGTTGAGATTAAAAGCTCGTGAAAAGCCTGCACCTTATCATCTGACAGACTTAAGTCATGCTTTTCTTAAGCTTTTTAAAATCTTTTGCAACTGAGGATAAAATAAGCAACCTCTTGGTCACAAGCATTAGAGCATATAAACCAGATAGTTAAATTTTGTACAAACTGAAACACTCTGATGTGCTTAAAAAGCTAAAATATAGCACTATAAAAAAATGCCCGCACCAATTCAGCTTGACAAGAAAAAAATTTAAAATACCTTAAAAAATCATTGAAGAAAATTACTTCTATGATCGTCCAACTTTCAAATAATTTTAGACTAATTAAATATTAAATGTTCCAAAAACTTAAATCCATCTTAGATTTAGTTTTATTATATTTTACCATGTCCTGACATCTTGTCCAAATGAATGTTTAAAAAATCATTAATTTCTAATTTAAAAAAAAAGTATCTTTTATTTTGTATACATTTTAAAGAATGTATGTTAGAAAAACTGAAGTAAGAGTTAAGTCTAGTTTTGTAATAATATATAATATTTTTGATCTATAATGCCAACTTTATTTTTCAATTTAAAAGAATAACTTAGGAATGTAACGTAAGTCTATTTAAATTTACATTTAGTCAACTTTTATTAAACTTGAAAGATAGTAAGTTATGTTCCAAAAATATTTGATAGTTTTCACTTGAATTGCTTTAAATATCTGAATTATTGTTTTTATGTAATTTTTTTTCGTTTTGTGTTTAAGACGGGTTTCGCAGGTTATACCGACAATACGTATTGACACGATTTGGAATTACCTGAACCGAAAGTAGTTAAACTTAAATAAGGAACCCCAATCATTAACGCTAAATCTTTAAGCTATCTCTGAAAAATGTCGCTTCATCTGACAGTACTTGGAATGGCGGAATTTTGTCTATGTTGCTCCAAAACCTATTCACAAAAAGTAAGTCATTTTACTTGGTCGCCTGGTTCCAAGTGCTGGACTGATTGATAATAAAAAGAATGCATTTCTTCGCGACGTAATGTTCTCCAGTAAAAATCCTAAGTTTGTGGAAATTCGTCTACTTCTTATATCTGGTTCATCCATGACTCAATCCACTATTTCCTCTTCTACATCATCATGATGGTGCCACCGCCGCTACGAGTTTCACCAGTATCATACTGTCAAGGTTTCTGGTAGGACCAAGAAAACACTTTGTGCATTGTCCTCAAAGCGGACACATTAAATTTTTATAATGTTTCATAGTTATTTTTATGTTTTTGTTCACTCTTTCATTCTCTTTCTTTAATAAATAATTATTTTTATTATCTCACGTTTAATTAATTATTTCAGTTTTAAATCTTTAAACTCAAATTACTTGCAAACAAAGCAAAATTTTGGAAAATTATAGAAGAATATGACATTTAGTTTTTTCCACCTTTTTTTAATCACCCTGTATATCATTAATTTGATATAACTATTTGAAATAATTAAAGTTATAGAAATGTTTATTTTGATAACTAGCAAATAAAATTATTATGATTTATCAAAAACACTAAATAAAAATTTATTAGTAATAAATTTAAACCCCTTTAAAAATTCCTTAAAATAATGGCGTCTGAAGGGTAACGCCCTGATGAATATAATCGTTTAGTCTGTATATTAAGAAATAAAACTTAAAACCCCTATTAAAAGCTCTTGTTAAATCTACATAATATTAAATATTTTAATAGTAAAACACAGCTTAGTTTCATATTATTTTATTATGAGTAAGATAATTAAAACACTATTGCAATGGCCACTACAGTGCCTTGCAATAAAGTGAATATTTATAAAAGATTGTGTACATACACTAAAGTAAAAAAAGCTAAACAACCCCATGAAAAAAATTATAAAATTAATTTAATTTTAATTGTTATAAAAACTCGAGAAGGTTGTTTCTAAGTGTTAATTCTGAATTGATGCTCAATGAACTGTATACAAAGCTGATAACTATGAGACAATGACAATAATTACAGAAGTATGGTTTACTCTTAATAGCACTAGGGAGGTTTAAGATGATGAAGTATTGTTGTACTTGGAAAGTTTTGAAACTTACTCTCATCTTAAATTCTATTAAGCATTAGAAAGGAAAACTTTGTTGTATTACTCAAGATACATTTAAAGTTTAGAACCCCTTTCCTGAAACAACTCATTTATAAAGAACACACAAAGCACATAAAAAAGATCGAGTAAATAGTCGAATGAAATGTACAAGATTAAATGTTCAAAAACGTCAACTGAAAACATCTACGAAAAATTGGTTTCTCACAAATAAATGTATTTAATGTTATATGTCAGCTTTAAACAATTCTTTTGATAATGTAATAATAGATATTTACGATACAAGTGGGCTAGAAGCATTATAAAAAAAGGATGCGTAATTTGCAAGAACGAGTCAGCGGGCAAGTTCTGTAATCGCATAATTTGTTTAATGAACTATCACACAAGTATTCTACAATAATTTACTTTCGCCAAACCAAAATTTAAAAAATATGATATTCTATAAGCGTATAATATGTTAACGAATCCCTACTACAAATCCATTGAACAATTTTATCTATTCAAAATTAAATTAATTAATTATAAAACCTAAAACGTCAGGTAAATTACAAATATTAAAAATAATATAACATAAAAAATGCGGCTGTTTCTGCTAGAATATAGAACTATTACTCAATATTTCTACGCGGAACTGTTACATAAAATTACATATATGTACATCTAAGAATTTGTACGTTCTTTGCAAATAAAAGTGTTCGGTAATGAAAGTGTGTGGAAAAAAAAGCGTAAATAAAAATAACTAACTACATAATTTATTTAGATAGTGTATTTATATCTCAACAATAGCTTTGAAAACATGTAATCTTATACAAATACAATATTACTTAAAGTCAATGTGGATATCTATTTATAAAATTAAAGTTTCAGGATAATGTTATAAAGATTGGCAAATAAATTAAAAATGATTCGTACTTCAAACAAGATTAAATTGCTGACATACATAACTCGATAATATAATTCTATCAAAAATTTGTTTAGAAATCATTACTTACATATTTATGAACTAAATTCATAAATGAATGGTGTATGTCTGCATCTTACCTAAAATACAAAAAGATAAATTAGTATGTGTACATCTTACCACATTACAAAATTTAATGCACCGACTAAAGAACCAGTAAAATATCCAATTGTTTGTGTACAGTTAGTAATAAATGATTTATACAATTTATATTATTTATATCTGTTAAAAATCAACATTTAACCAAATCAACAAGAATCAACAATATATTAAAAATATATTCAGTTATTTAGTTTCCAAATAGAAAACCACTTTGTCTTCTCGTGTTGCTGATCATCCATATACTACACACAAATATTAATATTTCAAAATGCACCCAGAATTTTGAGAGACATCAGATACCAGCTATTATTCCTATTGCCATAAAAATATTCAGTATGTGAATGAGAACTCACATGCTTTCTGCCTGGTTCAGTATTTTTGAACTTGTTGCTTTAAAAACCTTCAATCAAGTCAACCTCAAAATAGTCTGCTTAACGAATATATTTTTCAGTAATTGATAAACAAATTTCAAATGTTAAGTCCAACACTATTTTTCTACGTCAGGTGTCCCCCAAGGCTCTAATTTACAGCCATTGTGTTCTTGATTTTCTTAAACAATATAGACACCCGTTTTCAGATAACTTGAAATTTTTTTAAAATATTAACAGCAACTTACTACTAAGTTTCTAAATGCAATGACAATAACTTTGAAAAAAATCATTATATGCTACTCAATTAGATTATAAAATTTTGCAAGAATATAAGTTTCTGTGACCTTAGTTTTTGTTTCAATACTCATTTTCGTTTTAACTATCACGATGAATCTATGGGCGCGTTTAGGAAACGCAAACGTTAACAACTGTTAGCAACTGTTGCCAACATGTTTACTATTCAATCGTTGCTAAACACATGCGTCGAATATCATAAGTCAAATTTTAGGTTGTTTAAGTGTTTGAGTGCTTGCTTGTATTCAGTAAATAATACAAAATACAAAATTAAAACTATTCAGCGTTAACTCTTGAAAACTTCAACAACATATCAGCTATTAATGCAAATCTTCTAAAGCAGCAGTTCCCAAACTTTTTTTGCCGCGGCAACAGCTACTCTTAAAGCAGTTTGAATATTTAGAAAAAGAAGAAAATCAGTTCACATTTGATGTCTTTAATGCAATGAATGAAAACTGTTTGTATGAATTGTTCATAACTTCCTTTATGTTTATGAAAAGTTTAGTTAACTTTACCCTCAAATCACTTAACCCAGATAGTTTCTTCCTGTATCTGTTTTTTGTTTATACGTACGTTGAGAATGCTGACTCACAAAAATAAGTTGAAGTAAAACGCACAAGTTTTTTCACTGCAGTCTTACCAACAGCATTGTTTACTAAATACACGGTACTTCTGTTTTAAACTGATGTCTTCGCTAAACTCAACCATATTTTGAAATTTTTTATTTGGTATTCCAGTAGGTTTATGTTTTGGGTAGCAAGAAAACGGGTGCACCCATCCAGCTATAGATGTCATCAAAGTCAATGTCAGAAAAATAATCAACAATCACAGTTTCGAGATAGTTGGTTTAAAGGTTGAACTCATTTGTTTTGACAAATTCTTGCAACCGAAGAAAATTGAAGATCTCTGCTCTCAACATTTTTTTTCTCCTTTACCTTGAAGATAAAGTAGGTGAAAGTGCAAGACCTCGTATGTGCATTTACAAAAAAATTACAGGAGACGATAAAATTTCATACATCAAGTAGATAAAAAAAATTCATGTTCTATCTTTCTGAATTATAATGAATCATAATATGATAATTAAAATAAACTGAAAGATTCGAGGTTTTGTACACGTATATGTAAAACAACCCAGGTTTGAATAAGATAAAACAAAACTTTCACCGAGGATAAGTGCATTTAGTTTTTCAATGATGTCGGAAAGGTAACCCAATTTAAGCAACCAATCGACATTAGTTAATTGTTAAGATATAAGGATCTTTAAATGTTTGGTTAAAATGTCTTCCTTTGATAGTCACCGCACTTTTGTGTGCTGCAAAATGTGGTAGTGATCCATACCCAGATCTTCGGAGGGAAGTTTAAAAAACCGTGCTTATTAAAGTAGGCGCCTCTTAACATTAATTACCTTCACAGCACCATCCAATAGAGAAACTTTTAAATCTTGAGGCAATCTTGTAATTGCCGGAGAATACCAATGTATGACACAGTAATGTATGACACTTGCTTCATCGCAGACACGACTCCCTTCATTTTTTCAACCAGAATGAAAGCATTCCAGATGTCTTTTTAATTTGGATGGAACTAAGCAGCCATTTGCTACAATTTTGTGACACTTAACGCATTGCACTTCCGGTGCCTGTTCGTTTATATTTTCTTATTTTTTCTGCAGTTTTCTTTTGGTCGTGAGTTGCGTTTGCGCGAGCTCAGGAAAGACAACTTAAATAAATGACTTAGGTTTGTAGATGTCTGCTTTACCATCTAGTGTTTAAGAGACATCCAAATAGATCTTAAAAATCGGACCGTACACTTAAAATTTTCAAATAAAAAGTTGATTGAAGTTGTAAAAGGTTATTTTGAGGACCCTAAAGAAAACCTCAGAAACTGGAGAGCAGATTATGTTGAATAACACAAAACCACGTTTAAGTTTTAAATAAAATATGTAGAAAACCTGCACTATAATAAAACATTTGTTTCATCTTTTGGATTTAAGTGAGCAGTTGAATGTACGTTATTTATTTAGAACTCAGGTTCTGGACCTCTTCAAATATATTTTACTTAGTAAAATAATCAAAACAAATATTAAACTTGTAGCAAGCTGAAACTGAAATATCATTATCAAATAACTAAAATAAATTCGATAGTAATGAATTAAATACTAATGTATAGTTTTGAATCATCAAATTCTTTACTCGTGAGTAGATTTCTCGTTAACATTACAACTAATCTGTACTTGAAAGCTTACGTAATATGCGATCAAATAAAATACCATCAGATTGATGCTGTTACTATACAATCTGTCATAACATTTAACTTGATATATAATTTTTTTTTAACTGCAACAAGCTTTCTATTAAATTTTTCTTTTAAGAAGGTTGTAAATATGAAGGGTATAACATTTAACATAATTATTAAAATTAAAAATATAGAAATACTTTTCTTGAAGAAATATATAAACTAAACATATTCTTTACTAGAAATTCTTTAGATATTGTCCGGTCCATAGGAACTAACTTCCACAAGTTTTATTTTCATTTTTATTATAAAAGCACTTCCTGTCTCAATGTTATCTTTGACAAAGAAAAGGACAACTATGTGAGATCCACACCCCCGTTACGAACCGTCTTCGCTTTTATGTTACGGCTTTGTGTAGCGTTACGCTCCTCTTTAAAGCATAAAACTACCATAATGGGACAGTTTGAAATGATATTTCATTATATAATGTCATATTTCGTCTAGCTCATAACATTTTATTGCTTTGCCTCAAGTTTAAAAAAATATGAAAAAAATACACATTTTTTTTTTCAGAAAACATGTTCCATACTATAATAATACAAATTGATGAAGCTATCTTTACGATGAGAGTATTAAAATGTGTGATAATTTCTTGGTTATAGTGCTTGTTGGAATTCGATATTAAATACCAATTTGCATAAAGTATGTGATTCGTACAAGTTTTAAGTACTGATCTGATGCTCGTTGTATATATTTTATTTTAAGATATGTAAATTGATATCGATACAAATACTATTTTTTTGTATTCCAAGTCTAATTATCAGTTGAAACCTGTTGGACAAGAATACTATAAATAGACTTTAATTCATATGTACAATTTTCTCATATCACAATATTTATGCGTCCATTTATCCTTCCAGGAATACTGTGTAATGTAATGCCTTGGTACACCTGTGCTGGTGCCGTGTAAAAATGCGCTGTGAGGGCAAGATTCTTTGTAATCTAAATAGTTGTGCAAGCATTTATAAAATAAAGATATAAAATAAAAAAGCTCTAGATGCTTTAAGTTTTTTTTTATGAGCAAAGATATTGCGAGTGAAACAAACAAGTAAATAAAGTATACAATTTATAACGCATTGCACTCTGCCAAAGGGGTTGTTTAAACATAGTGTAAAGAAATAAAATATTTTATCAGATCTTAATTTATGAATCTCTATTAATGCATTCATTACATTTTAAAGTAATAAATATGAGCATTAGTATGTAATTTTGTTCACTTTTAGTATATAAGTTATCTATCTATGATGATCATAGAAGCTTCTATATTGTCGGAAAAAAACTATAAAAATATCGAAGGAATTCATCTAACATCTTTTACGGTTCCCAACATACGCTATAAAAATGTTTCACCGGTGATGGAATTACCATTAATTGAAATGCACAAGACTTCCAAAAGTGTAGAAAACAGGATTTTTATTGTCGATGTCTATATATTTCTTTATTTTATTTAGATGTTTCTATTGCTAGTTTCAAAAATAACACCATTTTCTATTCATATTAATGAATAATAATTTAATATTATAGGAGAACCGAAACCTATTGTTATTATTTATTATTTACTTAGAACATAAATAAATCTTCAATGGCAATAAATTATCTCAAGTTGGGATTAATCTGTAATTAATGGACTAATGCATAAATCTTGCTTGATATTATTTTTAACTAAAATAACTCTAAAAATATTTTAGTTTTGCTTGCACAATATAGTTATTTTCAGGTCTGAAATCTAATATAATTAACACAAATAATATTTTTTCTATTCTTTCCCAGTTCTGATGACACTTTTATGTCTGACCTAAAATATCTTTTAATTTTATTGAACTAACAATTCACTAGTTAGCAATGATTTTGTAATAAACGTGCAGCTATAATATTAATTGATGAATATAGTGATATCAATCGATTACTGATGGAAATCGGCTTTCGTTTAATCACGAAGTGTACTAATTATAGTCCATTTTTAATATTTAATCAATGCAATTATTAATGCATTCTGAAGAGAAAATTGCCAGGTTAATTGAGTATTATTTTATATGTAAATGAAATGCACTAATTTAAAATTTATATGTAATCAACGTCATCTTTCTAGATGCTTAAATTAATCGTATTTTCAATGCGTGTATTTATACATTTAATTTAATTGGCTTGAACCAAACAAATAATGATAATTAAGAGTTGAATAAGAAATGTATAACCATTAATATTTTATTTTATTTTTAGTATTTACATTAATCGCTGCAACAATCAATTGAATATACATTATTTTTAATATCAGATGTTAAATTGCAAATTTACTTATATTAATTTTATCTTAATATGGAAAGTAGCACAAATTTGCTATTTATGGTTTCACTCATTGTTAAAATAAAATTGTAAATCTATTTCCTATATGAATTACTAATATTTGTACTTAATCTTTCCTTGATTTAAATGTTCAATATTTTCTTTTTTAAATGCATAGAACTTAATTATATTAAATACATTATATTGCTATAAATACATTTTCGATCACAAAGATAATATTTGTTTTCATTTTTATCTCAACAAATTTATTAGATATAGAAATTGTATGTGCAATATGTCGCATACGCCAATATGTAGTTTATTAATTCAGTTGTGCTTGTATAAAATGAGTTAATTAATTACACAAGCATAAAATAAAGTTACATTTTACTTAAAGTTAGTCTCACAAATACATATACATATAGGGTGTTTTCTAACTAGAGGCAAAAATGTAACTTTAGGTACATTTTTTAATTTCAAACAGAAAATCGAAATAATTTTTTTCTCACTTCGTTTCCGAAATAATAAAAAAATACACATTATTTAGAAAACTTTTTATTTAGCAAAAAAACAAACAAAACAGCATTACTTTAACAAATGATTTGATAAAAATGCTGTTAAACAACAGAGAATACGCAGACATTATTTTTGTTTACGGATTCAGAAATTGTAGCTAGCTGCATGTCGCGAGTTTCAATTAAGATTTCCCGGCAGAAGGCAACCTTCTCGTCGCGTATTTTTGGACGCATTTCGAAGGCTCCGCGAAATTGGAATTGAAAATCGCCGTAGTGGAAGTCCACATCAATACTACACCGTGGCAGGAGATAAACAAAAACGCAGTTCTTGATAAACCATGGACCCGTTTACAACTATCTAAAAACTTTGTCTGGAAAACCTTAATAAAGAAATTCTTCTCCCATATCATTATCAAAAAGTACAACACCTACAACCAGGCGACGCAGCTCAACATTTTTTTAAATGGCTTCAACGAACATCAACATGATCCTAACTTCTTTAGTTCAATATTGTGGAGCGATGAATTTATGTTCACTAGAGATGGCATTAACAATTTACATAATGAGCATATCTGGTCATTAGAAAATCCGTACGCAGTTAGGGTACGAGCTTACCAACAAAGATTTTTAGTTAACACATGGTGTGAGGTTTTTAATAGGAAACTACTGCCAATTCAAATCTTACCACCTCGTTTAAATGCTGGTATAAACAGAAATTCTTAAAAATCAGATCAAAAATTTGCTCTTGCCTTACGTAACAGGATGTGGTACCAGCACGATGGAGCACCGCCCCATGTTGGGCAATATGTAGTTCGGTAGCTCAACAATAATTTTAATCCTTCTGACTTTCTAATACTGTCCAAATTTCAATTATCATTTATTTTAAAAAGGATTTTCTTTTTGTGGCAATTACGGACAACATATAATTAGTAAATATTTTTTATTTTTATTGTACGCTGACCAGTTTCGGATGATTAGCGTAACACTTATCCTTAAGGTCTCCTGACAAAAAAGATCTAACGTAGTCAAATCACAGCTCCTAGGCGGCCAATTGACATCAGCATTTCGGATGATTATTCAATTTCCAAAAACTGTGCGCAAAAGATCGATGGTTACGTTGGCTGTATGGCAAGTGGCACCGTCCTGTTGAAACGAAATGTCATCCATTTCATACTCTTCAATTTTTGGAAACAAAAATTCGTTTAGCATAGCACATTAACGTTTGCTATTGACGGTAACTGCGACTCCTTGCCCATTTTCAATAAACGGTTACGTTGTGAACGCATAGGCTGTTCAATAGTCATGTGTAGATTCTCCGATCCCCAAAAACGACAATTTTGCTTATTGACATAGCCTCCGAATTGAAAATGAGTTTCATCGAAAAACACGATTTTTCGATAAAAATGCTCGTCTTTGGCCAAACAATCTTTAGCCCATTGGGCAAACTAAAAACGCATCACATGGTCATGAGGCTTTATTTCTTGGACTAATTGAACTTTGTAGGCCTTCAAACCGAGGTCTTTATGCAAAACTCTCCTCAGAGAAGTGCAAGAAATGTTCAGTTTCTGAGAACGATGAGTTGGTGTTGATGCATGTTCACGCACACTCTGAGCAACAGCATTTATTTTTTCGACTGAGCGCACTGGACGAGAACGTGAACGTGTTGGTTTATACCTTTAAAAAACAAAATAAACGGTAGTTCAAATTTCAAACGTTACATGGCCCACTCTTTACAAACATTCCAATCCAACAAGGAGTTTGTCAAGTCCCATCTCACCAAAACTTTTTACCATACAGTCTCACTGTCTTTGATAATCTGGCATGGAAAAAAATTATATCAATATAGATAAATCTTATCTGAACCACCTACGTTTTGCAAACAATATCATTATAATCTCGAGTAATATTCAACTGCAAGTAAACACGTTGGACTTGAATGAACTTGAACAATACCAACATAATGAATGACAGCAAAGTAAAAGTGGGCAAAGCAAACTAATCTGCAAAGGAGTTTAGCCACTGGCGCCCAAGAAAAACAAAGAAAGGAATGGAAAACCCAAAAAAAAAAGAAAGGAAGTAGCAGGAAGTAGCAGGAAGTAGATGGTACAGGACGGCACCAGCGTAGAAAAGTATTAAATTATTAAAGGAGACGTACCTCCAGAAATGGACATCAGCTAAAACAAAGAAACCGGCAGGTAGGTCTAACTTAGGCTACGCTTGAGCTAAGTTTCATACTTAAAGACCAAAATTTGACAATTATTCTAAAAAGATAAGTATACAAAGCATGCATTTTACTTGTAAGCACCTATAACCTCAAAACAATGACACTCATAAAATGTAGTGCCTAAACATTAAAAGTAACGCAAAGGCTGATGAAGAGAGCAATGCTGGAAAATAAAGAAATCCGAAGAAAAATAAGAGTCACAGACGTGGCAATAGGTTGGACATGTTGCCAGGCAACCAAAAAAAAAGATGCATACCAAAAATAACAACATGGAGATTAAGAGACACTAAGAGAAGTCTAGGAAAGACAACAAAGAAGATGGCTAGTTGACAGATTGCAATCAAAAACTGGTCCCAAGCGGCACAAAACAAAAAAACATAAAAATACATAAGAGAAACCAAGAGTAGATGAAAAACAGTTAAAAAAAAACTGCACTTGTCAGTGGCAGTACTTTTCTACTTAGTTGTATGTTACCGAATATTATTTGAATATATAATAACTTTTTTTGCACGGATTTCATATATAAAATACTAAAATAATATATATTTTCAATCCTATTGTATGGAATAGACATTAAAAGCAGAAAACATCAAGAACCTAGATTCATTTGAAATGAAGTGCTATAGGAAGATGCCGAGAACACCATAGTTCAATAAAGTTTTAAATAAAGAAGTGCTACCCCAAATAAATATTCAGAGAAAAAACTAACATTGCAAACAATCAAAAATTAGAAAATCTAGATCATGTTCTGAGAAAGGATACAACATCCTTGAACTAATAACTAAAAATTAAAGGTAAAAGAACGGTTGACACAAAAATAATCCTTGGCGTAAATTTTGGGAGTGGTTTGGTTGTACATCTGCAAAACTCTTTATAACTTTAAAAAGATACTGTTACTGTAAAAGTAACAATACAAAATATTATGATGGATTTTTTTTAGGTTCTTCTAAACGTATAACATTTTTGAACCATCAAACATAAAGCTGCAATTAGTAGATGAAAATAATTGAAGTTTGTGATGTCAGTCCTTATTGCAATTGTAAACCAAATTTGAGCAAATTAACCAAACTACCGCAGCAATTTTAAACGAAATTTGAGCAAACTAACAAAACTACCGCTGCAACTAATATACCTCTTCATTCACAGCAAGTTATTGTTTTATCGTATAGAATTTTTTTCAAAATAAAAAAAATCTTTAATATTATGCTGACAAACATGTCAAATGCTATGAGAGATTTGTAACAAATGAAGAAACAATATGAAAGAGAAAACAAATATCAAACTTAATAAGAACAAAGATTATTCTAGTCCTCATGTCCTAGTTCATATAGTGCAAACTTTATAAATCTCAATTAAAACATTATTACAAAACTAGGGAAACCATATAAAAACATCATGACCACCAAAAAAAAAACTTAACTGATGTTGCTGGGCAGAGTGTCAATCAGCCTCATCTAGAAAAGTAACATGAAATAAAAAGTGTGTGTGTGGCCATTTTTTTACTAGCTAACTAGATTTAACTGATACTGAAAAAAATGTTTTCCTTTTCGCAATTTATAAAGTTATTTAAAGCACTATAGAAGTAAATAAAACCATTAAATCATTAGTTTTTTAAGAGCAACAACTCAAACATCAAGTAAACCCTGAGAAAATATCAGACTTAATATGGACAAAGATTATTCCAGTTAACTGATTCATGTAGAGCAAATTTGATGAATATCAATTAAGAAATTATTGCAAAATTACAAAAACCATACAAAAGAAGAAAGTTTCAGAAATTAGCCTAGTTGATACTATCATGGCCGGCAAAAAACTTAAACCTTATGTTGCCTCAACCAGAGAAGCCTCATAAAATAGTCATTGTGATCGATACTATAGTTCATTTTTTTAATTCACTAAGTCGAATTGACCGAAACTTATAAATAAAAAACATTAAAGTTGTTTTTTTGGCAGGGAATTTGAATGTATTCAAAACATAAAGCAAAACTTATGCATTTTAAATTGAAAGAGGTTAGTGGATAAAACACACTCCACGTCATCTCAATAGTTATTATATATTAAGATAATATATAAGTTTAGGTAGGTACTAAAACTTCCAGTGATATAAGAATCTAAAACCTTAAATTATTTATATTTTTTTATTGTTAACAAATGATAAATAATTAAAGTAAATGTCTAATTTCTACATCCTCCTCAACATTCTTTTTACATATCTAGTCATTACTACATAAGAGTGAATTTATTTATTCTCTGTAACACCAGACCTTTTTCCGTATAATAATAAAATAATTTTAAGTATTAATTTATAAGCTAATTAAACAAACAAGCAAAATTTTATACATGATTAGTTAAACTAATTGAATTAAAAAGTTAAACTTTAATTGAATGTAATTAATCGACAATCACTTTTATATCCACGAAAGTTAATGAATCGTAAAGTCAATTGGTTTTATGAATAACATTTATGTATTCTTTATTGAATTAAATCTTATGAAAATACTATAATCAAATATATTAAGCACAATTGCACAAAGCAATTGTATGCTTTTTTTTTTAATAATTCAATACATTTGTGTTGAATAATAATCAAATTTGTATGTCATATTACATACATATCAAATTAAAGAAGATTTATAGTAATTATATATATGCAAGTATATAATTTTATCTAAACATTTAATATTGTAAGAAAGGAATACTTGAGAGGTCATTGAAAAGCTTTCACAGATTAGGTGGAAATATTTTGCACATGATTATTATTGTCTTGTATGCATATTAATATTTTATTTACATGAATTATGTAATTGTGCAAACTAAAAGATTAGTTACTAAGCAGTAATTTTTTAATATTTATTTTTCTGTGTAACTGAACATTATTACTATAAATAATAATAATAATATCAATTAATCATATAGTACATATGTTAAGCATTCTCCCCAGTATTGCCTCATCATTCATAATTATAAATAGCATAAAATAAGGGGTGTCTATATATATTAAATCGATTTTTTTATGAAAACTGAGTACACTGCATAAAAAAAATGTTTCCATCGGCACAGTGCGAGACGTATTTTTGTAATAAAATCCATCTTTATAATATGAATCCACTTGTCGTGGGAAAATATCATGTGTTCGAGTTGCCTTGTATGTAGGGAATTGTAATTTTTTTTAAACAGAATTTCTTACTCGACGACAGATAAGTGCTAGAAAATGCAACTCGAGTGGAGCAATTTAGTAATGCTTCCACTTTGTCAACTTGTCTATAATGAAAAGTAGATAGTTGAGGAATGTAGTCTGCTTATATTATCATTAACCAGATGCTACTGATCAGACGCAGTGACGTAAATCAAAAACTATTTCATTGCGTTGGATAGATATACATATGATTAAACAATGATAATAATGAGGACAGGAAAATTATATACCATTAAGAGATTTATATCTCCGGAAAAACTACAAAATTAATAATACATAATTTAAATCAATTGTTTAAACTCGTCGTATGCAACTCAATTTATGTAAATATTATTAATATTATTTACACACAAAACACGTACAAACAATAAGTAGATAATTTACTTATAATGGAAGGATTTAATTGAATATGTTTAAACTCCAGGCATCAACCTCCATACATTTTTAATACTTTATCAACTTGATTAATACAGTTTATTTTTGCATAAGAACTTACTCATTACGTGTAGTAATAAAGTTAATTTTACTGTTGCAAATTACGGGCACTTTCTACACACCATGAATCGAAACCGGTCCCTGTTTATATTATATGCATATATACCGCAATATAATGACCTCTAACCTACTTAATGATATTAAAAGATGTTTAAATAGTTGCATTATATACAAAAAAGTGCTATATTAAAATTATGAAAACAAATGTTATCTTATTATGCCAACATTACTGAAATCACGTTCAATCTCTGGCACGTTTATCATTCTTGTATTTTATTACGATGAAAAAAGTTAACCATTGACCGCTAACAATGTAATTGTTGTGTAAGCATAAAATGTAATAAGACACGATTTAAAAATAATGTGCACATTTAGACAAATTCCATTTGAATTAAAGAATTTCAGGTAGATGTACTTTGTGTAAATAATAAAATAAAATTAATACCATTTATAATTGCTTGGCATAGTTCCGATTTCTTATATTGTAAATAATTATTAAATTAACTAGTTCAATAGTTTTATGTTTTAATATTTTATATGATAAACTATCAATAAAATATAATCATAATAAAATATTTTATTTATTACCTTTGATGTACAAAAAAAATCGTCAACTACTTAAATAGATAAACAGTAGTGTCTTGGCTGAGAAAATATTAGGAAAATGCTCAACGCTAATATACTTTGCGTACTCACACACTGACATCCACTATCTCCGAATCTCGAAAACAATTCGAAATGATAGCAATACAGAAGGCATCTTCTTAATATTCTCTCAGTCAACAACATACTGTTTATCTGTCTATCTATAAATGTATAAGCTGTAAAAGTTCGTTATTAAATATCAAAATCTGTTAGGTTAGCAATTCACTATTTTTTAGTGATATCACAATGAAAATCTAAGTAGAATTTTTTTGCTTTGGATTCCACTAAGTAAATTTCAATTGTATGTTATACGAGAAGATCAGAGAAGTAGCAAGAATTTTTGTGCTCCACCAATTTTGTCTTTTTTTACTAGTAGCTACGCCACTGCAAATATATAGGATAAAATAGTAAATTAATTAATTCTTAATTATTTGTTTACACTTTAAAGAGACATTTCTTTGTTATTAATTGTAGAAATTGGTTTAAATAACAGCCAAAACACGTTTTGAAACGACATATCTTTGTTATTAATTTTTGAAATTGGTTTAAATATCAATAAAGTGGACTAAAGTTATATACGATGAAATAGTGAAAACATAAATCATCATATGTTGAAAGAATTATATGATATAGAGACATTTAATTAATTCTTAACTAACTATTTTTTACGCTTTAAAGCAACTGTTTAAAGAGCCAGGTCTACATTTAACTAGTTCAAATGTTAATCTCCTCCTTCCCACGTAGTGCATTCTGCCAGACAACTGACGAGGCTCTGGCGAACAAATATTTGCGAAATAACCACAAGTTCTATAATAAAGAAAATATCTTATCGCCTTGTACAGTAATAACAGGATGTTGTAGTTAACCCTTAAAAAAAGCTCATAAAATACTACTTAGTCCGAAGAGGATACTGTGACATGGCGAGTCGTGACGCCAGTAAATAAGTACATCTAATGATGGAGAACAGCAGCAACCGCTAAAAATGGACAGAGGCGGAAAAGATGAACTTCAATCCAGATTTCATCAAGCAAAAACTGAATAATGGTTCCACCGGCTGGTGTACTACGATGGGAAAGGCAACGAGAAACCACCTCATTATAACTGCCTAGTACATATAACCTGACAGACACAGCATACAAAGCAAATCTTAACTAATCAGAGGGTGCAAAAAATCATCGAAAAAAATTAAAAGTAGGAACATGGAATATAAAAAGTATCTTTCAAATAAAAAAAAATTATAATGTAGCAGCAGCAACGGAAAGACTAAAAGTTAATATACTAGGACTCAGTGTCATACAATGATATGGTAAAAAAAACACCAAACACACAACGGCACGATGTACTTCTCTAGAGCTAATGAAGAGGACACTAAACATAGATATAGAGTAGCAATAATGTTGGACAAATTCTCCCAAAACTCAGAAATATCCTTCCTAACCCTGTCGGAACATGATATGCTCTAACAACTACAAACACAAACGGGAAAATTAAGCATATTTTAAGTATATGGCCTAAAGCTAGACAAAGAGGACAAAGAAATAAAAGCCTTCTATAAAGACATCAAAACCCTGCTTAAAACAATTAAGAAACACAAGATATACATAATGATAAGCGACTTGAATGCAAAACCGGCAAAGATAAGATTAGTCATAAGAAATAAACGCGGAGAGAGCCTAATAGAATTTGCAGAAGAGAATAAAGCTATAACAAAAATACATACTTCAAATTACCAACTAGTACACTTTATACATGGACTTCCCCACAACACACTTACCATCAAATCGACTATATACTAATTCAAAAAAGATACCGGAACAGCTTAATATTAGCAAAAACTTATCCAGGGGTGAATGCCTTCTCTGATCACAACTCTGTGGCAGCCCGTTTCAGAGTGAAGTTGAAAAAGCAAACAAAACTAAAACCTAAAACCAGATTAGACGTCTCATTAAAAACCAAACAACTAAGAACTTGTTGAAAGAACCCTGAACAAAAAGTTTAAAGAGGCTAAAGAGGAAATTGACATGCTAACGGTCCAAATGTCAAATGAAAAACTATTAAACAAAACATAGTAGAAGTCAAAGAGAACTACTTAACAAATAATAAAATAACAAAGAAGAATGAGTGGATGACGGACAAAATAATACACCTAATGAAAGAAAGTAAAAAATACAAATCAACAAATGCTGACAACATTAAGATCTACATAGAGAAATTATCAACAAAAAAAACGCAAAGCAATGGACAAATTTTTAAATGAAAAATGTGAAAAACTAGAAAGTTTGCAAAAATCTTACAATATATTTAATATACACAAGAAGATAAAATAAATAGCTGAAACCTCAAAACGTGGCCAAAGCAGTGTTCTAATTGACACAAACGGAAATGATATAAATCCAAGCCAGAGTGCGTAGATGAGTCAAAACATATCAAACAACTATTCAAATATATAATACCTGAGGGACAAAATAAACTGCAAAAATCAAAAATATGAAAAACAAAAAGGCGCCCGGCCCTAATAATATCTCAGTAGACTTATTTAACAACATATAACACCGGTATCATAGCATCAAAATGGTTCATATCAACTTTTTTACGTACCTACAGAGAATTAATACTAAGTCCAAATTCATGTTGTTAAGCAAACACGTAGCTAACAACAAAACACAGCTAACGGTTAATCCACAAAACATCAAAAAAAGTCCATAAATAGAAATACCTGAGTACATGGGTAAACGAGAACAAAAACTTTAATCTATAAATAAAAAACAGGATTGAACAAGTCCGCAGCACTTTAAAATATGATATGCTCCAAAAACAATTTTCCAATTAATTTAATTAATTCTTAACTATTTCTTACGCTTTGAACCGCCATATCTTTGTTACGAAGTTTTGAAATTAATTTTAATCACCATAAATTGAATTCAATAAATTAGCAAACGAGACGGTTTTTGTTATTTTTTTACTTTATTTTGTTTAAAACTCCCCTCCAGGTTTTAAAATAAACGTCAGGAGCACCACTGTGCTTGAAGGCCTTTCCGTATTGCACATCCTTGCTTACACACTGGAGAAGATACACTGAATTAATTTAAGTTTTCATATGAAAGTATTATTACAAAAACGAAATGGCAAATAAAAAATCTAAAATATTGTTTATCTTAAGACATATTCTACAAAGCACCTGAACCTTTGATCAGTATTCTTGAATTAAATCATGACTTTTATGTTATGATAAATTCTAACATAGAAACATAGCATAAGAACATTTGTTTTAATTAGATTCTTTAATTTAAAGTATTCTTCTTTATGTACTTTATCCTTCTTAATCATGCAAATTATTTGAAACTTGTCTTGCTGCTTTTGGTACAGTAAGTTAAAAAAATATATTGTAGAGCAGGGTTGAATTTTGAGACGCTTATCGAAGATAATATAATAATAATAAGATTATAATAGAATAGAATAAGAAAAGCATGTTCTAAAAACGAATAAATCATCTTCATTATTGAACTATCCAGAGCCGATAGTCAAGATCTGCGTTTGCTTTTTTAGACTATTGAAACCTTTGTAATAGCTCATTAAATACGTAAAAGAGAAAAGACAAATACGTAAGTTAGTCTTTAGGTTGATTTTGATAGAAACCTAGCTTTACTAATAATTTGTTGCTAATAGTATATTCATCCATAAGCAACCTTTGTGTTTCTTAGTCAGTATCAATTGAGTAAGTCTACATAATTCAATAATTTGATAAAATTTCGCATAATTTTATATAATTTCGTAAAAATTTAAAATAATTTCATATAATTTTATTTTATATTTAGAGGGTTTCTAAATAGCTTTATTTTGTGAGATTGGTAGATAGAGCTGTAGTATACATCTTAATATGTAGTGTCCTAAAGTAATTCAATCAAAGATTGCATTCCAAAATCTGATACGTAACTATAAATTTGTCACACATATTTTTGTTTCATTAATTAAATCACAAGCATTTCTGCTTCTGATCATAAATCATGTATAGCATTATTGTTCAATATTATGTAGAGATTAAATATTTTGAAATTTTAATGCCCTAAATTATGCATGTATTACATTATTATACTAAAAAATAATAGCCGTTATAATGCATTATATACCATTTATTGTAATTTATATAAAGATTTAATATTGTGAAATTAAAAACGATTATAATGTATTTAAAAATCCGCTCTGTTCGGTATTCTAACAATAACACATTTCCTAAACTGTCCAATTATAACCATATTTTATTATTGCATAATAATCCCTTGATTTAATGTGAATATCAACATACAACAACACTAATAAGCCGCATTAAATAAACAGGTTTTAATTGTCATTCATGTAATTGTTAGCTATTTCCTCATTTAATCTCACATTGTATAAACAAAATTTGCGGAAATTAATGTTGGCTGGCTGACTTATATTAACATCAGATATAAAATCTCTTAAAAGCGCACGTAGTATAATTAAGGTAATTATGGAAGTTGGTTGGTAATCCCAAAAATGTGTCAACGGTAATAAATTGAGATTTAAGTTGTAAATCTATAAGGAAATGTAAGGGGAATATGAATAGGAGATTATAGAAGATAACAAATCCAAAACTAATTACAGTTTATTATTATAAGAAAATAATTGTTCATTTTAAGATCAAATTATACATGTTGCAATTATTTATTTTGACCAAAATTCTCGTCTCGTCTATAATGCGGTCAATGCATTTAACAATTTATTTAATGTTTCAAAGGTCATCTATTAATATCAATAGTGTCCTTGTCCAGTTAATTCAGCATGTTCACAAATATAATTTTATTTTGAATGAAATTAACAGAACATTTTTATTGTATGCACTAAATAACACACAGTAGAATGTGATGTAATTTCTTTCTATTTTAAAATTCTGCTTTATCATATTCGCAATATTTTTAAACATACGAACGAGTACCAACAAGTTCTTCAAACGGTACATCTGCAGTACATCTGTTGCATTTAGTACACCCATATTTCACTATAATAAACGTAATAAATAATTGCAACAGAAATATAACTACAAGAATTTACGAACCGGGAATGTCTTCTTATTATAAAAGGTCGACAAGATATGTATGTGAAGACTGTAGGTACATACATACTACATACAACACTTTCCAGCGAAAGACAAAAATCTTCACGCATTTTATTTTTCGAGAGATTATGTATTTTTTTATGGCTGTCCATTAATAAATCAAAACTTTCACTCCCTTTATGAATGATGACGAGGGCTAAATGAAAGAAAGTTTTTATTATGTTGAGTTAGGCCGTTCACCACCAAGTGTTTGTTTTGTGCTTATGGTAGGGTGGATTTTAATTAAAAAAATCTATTAATTTTAGCTTGGGGTTTTAGAGAGTGCTTGAATAAATAAATACAGTCATTTGCAGGCTCATCTTAAATGCAGATGTTGGAGAAAATAATAAGTATTAAATAAATTAAATTTAAGATAAATGGTTATGGAAGAATAAAAAATGCTGTTCTGTTATTATTTTTAGTAAATATATTTAGCACATTACATTTTATTGAAGCTTCAGATGTACTTTACTATGTTATAATAGATAATTATGAAGTAATTAAATGTTTATTGCATATTTTAATAAAAATGAGGAAACATGTATTTTCAAAATATACGACCATTTACAATAAAATTCTGTTGAAAATATACATTATGAAACACACACAAGCTGAAGTTTTAATACATATAGATAGAATTTGTTAAAATTTCGCTCCATTAAAAGTTTTTGTACGTAGAATTAGTCTTAAAATATTAACTTGTTCAAGTTTTATTTTAATTTATTACGGAAAGAGAATCTGCATAATATTTAGTTGCAGGACTTCCGATTTCCAGGCACGTCTTGGATTTTACAAAATGATGGTTAATCAAGAACACTAATTAAATCAAGATAATAAAATATTATACTTTAATAATACTATATCATGTTAACTAAAGCATATTTTATATGTTTGTCATTATACTATACTAAATAGTGTACATATATGTATGTACATAAAAATGTTTACTTTTAGCTTGTCTTATCTATCAGGATGTCTACAAAAAAATAAATTCAAGGAATACAAACAGATCAGATGATAATTCACTATCCATTGAGTAAATAGTTCTCGTAATCTAACAAATGTTTAATAAAATACATATCGAAAAAAAGTTAAATTAAAATTGTGCTGTTAAAGAAAGCAAAAGCAACGTATTTCGTCGTTGCCAGGAAAATCCCTCCTATGTAGCTCAAAAGCCAAATTAAAAATTTCTGCATAGATTAGACTTTACAATGAAATGTTATGGTATAAATTTTATTAAACATCAGTTTTTATGTCAAATTATTATTATTGCAAGTAGGAGGTATTTCTTCGTCAACGACGATTTGAAAATTAATGACAAATATTATTAATTTAGTTCATCCAAATATTAGAAATAAACTAACATGTTTGTGGTTGTAACAACAAAGTCTCCGACCTGAGCTTGTTAATGATATTTTTTAATTAAAGCACATACGTAAATGTATTAGTTTTTAAGGCAATGTTGAAAACTGTGTTAAAGTCCGATAAACAAACCGCACAACTTAAAAAAAACTAAACGGTTTCAAAAGACGATTGGTAACATCCATTGTTCCACAAACCAATTTAATCTACCAAACCTTGTCGGAAGAAATAATGTCTTACATACTATGCAAGTATCGGGTATAGATGGAATACCACCTATAACACATATGCAAATAAATTAACTCCAACTTTAAACATTCCCCAACTGTTAAAAAAAATGCAAATGTTCAAACTATAACTAAAAAAAAGACAAACGTTTGAAAACAAATTTTCTGACATATGAAGAAAATCTTCCAATAGTTTTAGACATATTCAAATAATTTAATATTGTATGGCATATTAACAAACCTCACAGTATTGATCACAAATCTGTCTTATATATGACTTTCTTGACAAACATAATGTTTGTCAGAATTTAATTTATCAATTCTAATTATAATAATTATAATAATTAGAATTGATAAATTAAATTCTGACCCCAAAATCAAATGCTAGTGCTCTTCAAGGTTTTGAGATAGGTATTTCTATAAAAATCTCATAGTAGAAGTCTTGTTAGGAATTCTAACAATTATTCACTGACAGTTCAGAAATGTAGGAACAAACCAAAAAAAGAGATGTTTCAACCTGACTATCAAATACAATAATATCGACAAATTCATTATTCCCCAAGAATTATAATCCCAAAGTCAACACAGTTCTTAAGTGTAGTTAGGTGTCAGGTGTTGTCACTCGTTGAAATTCAAAGTTGTTGTGACATATTAAGTAACTCCTAAATATAACATTTAAAAAAATGAATTCACCACTACAAACCAGTGCTGTAGAGTCGGAGTCGGAGTTGGAGTCTGGAGTCGTGGAGTCTGCCAATACTTGAGGAGTCGGAGTTGGAGTTTGGAGTCGTGGAGTCTTCCAATATTTGAAGAGTCGGAGTCGACTGTAATAATCCGACTCCGACTCCTTAATAATACAAAAATTAAGAAATAGTACACAAAAAAATTATACAAATTAATAATGCTTTTAATAAGGTAATTTTTACAAAAAAACTGTTTGTTCGCAAAAATAAAATTGCTTCTAAAATAACTTCTTTTAAGGTTGCTCTTAAATCCGATTTAATTAGTTTTAAAGCTAAAAATAATCGCTCCACACTTGCTTGTGTTGGTGGCAACGCAGTACCAGTTCACGCACTATTTTGTGCAATTGTAAGATATTGAGTCGGAGTCGGTATCGAATTGAAAAGTTACGGTAAATATGTTTGATTGTTTTAAAAAGATCGGAAAATAGGCAAGAAAAGATTTAACCAAAATTTTTCCTATATTTCTATCTTATTCACAAACTAAATTATAAAAACAATCAAGCTTTCTAAAAAATAAATACGAGTAGAATAATTGCTTTTTGTAATCACTTGCATGCAACAAAGTTTCATAAAATCAATTTTGAGTTTGATACAAATCTGTGACAAGTAAACAGGATACAGGTGGAAAAAATAAAAATGTCATCATACTTCTAATTCTGAACAAAAAACACTGTTTTTCAAAATTTTTAAAGATTTAAAACTGAAATAATTAATTAAAAAAAAGATAATAAAAATACTAATTATTTAATAAAAGAATAAAAATAAAAGCTATACAGAAGAATAAAACAATTGCACACTTCTTGGATACTAAAAAAGTGTACTCTTTAATACTTCGAGGCAAAAGTTGAATTTGTCACCAAAGTAGATACGTTAAACAATTTTTATAATGTTTCATAGTTTATTTGTAATATGAATAAGTGATTTTCAAAAAACTATTATCATTTTAACATCTCGTCAATTAGTATGTTTTGACCATGCAGTGCTACACAAACAACACAACTTTGAGAAATACTAATAATAGCTATATTATTAGTTAAGTTATAAAGCCAAGAATAAAATCAGACTCAAGATATGTTACCAGCCCAGAGAGTGTAGTAGCTCCTAACTCAAAAAGATAAGAAATCTTTCCGACAAATTAACTGTGGAGGTATTTGGGTGAGTCGCAAAAAGCCCCCAAATAGCATCTTTAAAAAAAAGATAACGTTTTATTTTTTAACACATCGTTGTTGATATAATTTTGACCGATAGGTATGTATACTATTATCTATTGATAGTTTGCACGCGATAGTAAGTACGTTTGAAAAAGACCATTCAACAATATCAAAATCAGCAACAGTTTTGTTAGAAAAAAGTATTTATGCTTCTTTTAAAATAGATTTAAGTAGCTTATTAAGTAGCATGGCAAGAACTTCATGTGAGAGAAAATAGAAAATAAGCTGAAAATAGTGAATTAGATATTTTAGAACAGTTAATATTGAACCTCAAAAAAACAATTAAACTTTTGATTTAAATCGACTAATCAATAGATATATTAAGATTTTTTACAGCTTTTAGTGTAGTACGTATATACACAAAATATCAATGAAGAGTTTCTGTTTTGTAAAAAGTCCAAAAATTGTTACAAAAAAAATGCGTTTTACATCGAGAAATTGACTACACAGGATATGCAGCTAAATCTCTACACAAGGTGTTACAAGGACGTAATCCAATTTATAAACTTTATAAAAGAGCGCTCTTAAAAATTTGTTATACTAGATAGAATTGTTTCTCTTAAAACAGAAACATTTTTTACATATAAGAAACACAAATGTGCTGATCACTCTAATAACAACAAATAGATGGCAAAATTGTCATATTTGGATAATATTTCTACCACTTAAATCAGTTCAAAACAGAAATGCAAGGTCAAAACCGTACTGTAGTAAAAATATACAAAAAATACTGTTTAAAAAAATGCGAGGCGCAATTGGCAGCGTTTACAGCAACCATGTATTCCATAAAACGTCCATATCAAGAAATATAGTTGGATTGGAAATCCATTTGAAGTAGATGTAATGGGCATTAAATGATTCAGTTGGGTTACAAGCAGAATTATTCAAAATGCAAGGTGATAAAGTATTTAAAGAGAAATTTGCAAAAATAAGTCCACATAATTATATATTATAATAAAATAGGTAAAGTAGCAGCAGATATCAAATATATTTGTGTTTTAAGTTAAGAAGAATTTGAAGATCTAGATCAGCAATCTTCAAATACTAAATTCTAAATTTCAAACCACCCCTAAAAAAATTAAAAAATTAATACAAAAACACTTCCTCTGAAGCTCCTGAACATGACGATATCCAAAATATACGTATAAAACAAATGTTCAAAAAATATATAATCAAAATACATAATATAAAAATAAATATAAATATATATAAAGACAATCCTAAAATTGTCTCAATAAAAACTCGCTAATAGTATACAACGCTTAGCAACTTAGCAGAAAATGTAATCGTGGACAGATTGGACAAACATAAAAGACGTCACAAACTAATAATTAACGTAAATAGTTAGTTTAATTATACATAATAAAATTGGTAACAAGATTATTCATTAGTTAAAACTAAAATAATGTTAAATACTATAACTTCTAAAGAAACTTTTATGATTTTGAAAACAAAATTTAATCATATATGTTATTTTATATAACCGCCGCCACTAGATGTGTAAGTTCCTATAAATCAGGCAATATTTTTAAACAGTTTACTGTTTGATGTAAAATGTTTTATAACTGTCTTAACTCAAATCTCAACGTAAAATTACCGGTTCAATCGGGAACTCAGGCAGAACATTTTAGCGATGATAGCATTAAAGGCGCTATATTTTAAGTGTCATAAAACTTCAAGCACAACTCGCACAATTTAATTTATTTTTAAATTCAGTAACATGAATTATATGAGAATCAAAAATTTTCATTAAATTTTGAAATTAAATTGTATTTTTTTTTGTTTAAAGTGTAGTTAGACTTAATTAACAAATAGTATAGTATATATTTGTGTTTACAGGTATATAGCAAAAGTAGTATAAGATAGGGCAGCAGAGATAACGTGTATCGGTTTTCTTGCAGTCAATTTATAAGTAGGTGCAGGAGAGGAGATAAAAAAATAAATCAACAATTTTCAAGTGCGATTTATGTAGAATTTTCTGTCGCATCCTGTGTCAAGGTCGAATTTTAACTAAAATCTTAAATCCAACCTTGACACTACATGCTACGCTTCAAAACATAGCTTAAGTTGATAGCAAAAAAACTCGACAAAAATAGCACTAAAAAACTCAACTTTAATAGAGACACACCCTGATATCTCAGAGCAGAATCCGCGATGACTCCTACTTCAACCCCTTCTTATGCACCTATTTATAAATTAACAGCCAAAAACTTATTCACTTACAATGTACAAACATGAATCATCTCGTCTCACTTTTACAATGCATACACGGAAGGTTTTTCGGCCAGGTTTAAACCAGATTTTGATTTAAAAAATCTCAAAATGCGTTACAAACTCATGTTTGGCGGTATCAGAGTGAGAAAATTATGTGCTGAGAACCAAAGACATCAATTCTTCAAATCGTTGACAACAGTTGGGCATTTCCGAGTAGTTTCCTTCAGAAAATATTAGTTAAGACAATTCAACTGACGCAAAAACTAAAACCTACTAATCATATTCGGCTCGGCAACTGTTCATCATCATTCAACTCAAAATGTTTGTAAATAAAGAATATTGTCGCAACAAAGCTAAAATTGATTTTGAGCTGGCAAACTATGAGCACACTTCTATAAAAGTATGGTAACATAATAACTAAATTGTTATACCTTCAACGGAACGGCATGTAACTTGAGCAAATATGATTTCAACAGACAACGCCACATATATCCAAGTATTATTTATAATACATATTTCAAAACTTGGACGCCAGCAAGATCTTGTGATTTAACACTGTGCACTTAACTCACTTTTGTGGTCTTTCTAAACCCAAAGTCCTTGCCAAAATACCCAAACAATTAGCAACCTTAAGAACGAAATTCGGCATGTTATAAATTTAAATATATCATCAAAAATTTTGTCATAAAGACCAAAGTCTACAACCAGTTAAAATAGTGCCACATATACTATCAAAATGTATCGCCGGTTAATCCAGCCAAATAGTCGCCCTACTAATTGAATGCGCGGCAAAACTTGTATAGTTTGGATTTTTTTTCTTCTCTAAACTCGGTGTTTATATAGACATTAAACATCTATGTTACGAACCTTCTTACCAATATATTAACATATTTTTAGCAGTTACCAAATATTAATGCATATTTCAAAATTTATAATAAATCTCATGATATCATGTGTTATCCCACAACTATGTCAACAGTCATAATGTGTAAAATCACAGATAATAAGATAATAACTAATTTATCTATCTTATATTATGTATGATATATTTGGTATTATTAATATGTTTTTAATAAATTGAAAAACCAATCATAATAAACATAACATTTAAGGCGTGTATAGATTGACGCACTCTTATTTATATGTTATTAATGAAAACATTTTTTTTGTAAATCCTCAGCACGCAAAGAAATTCAGTATTAGCATTTGCAATATAAATTTTGTTTTAAAAACATTCTGTAGAATCATTTCGAATGTAATTACTTTCCTCTTTTATGAACAAACTGTAACATGTAAAATAAAAGTGGCTTGCTCCTACTTACACTTTTTTTTAATCGAAATAATTACTTGCCGATATAGATTAATTGTAACTATTGCAATTAATATTATTCATAATTTAATAAAAAATAAAATAATTTAATTTGATATCTGTGTTAACGTTTCATGATAATATAAAAAGCAGTCATTTAGCATTTGAATATTTCTAATTATGTTATCTTGTACCGTTTGTTTAGCCTTTAGGTTATTTTTTGCAAAGAGCGATCATTCACTCCACCTCATTGTTAATATAATAAGTTAATATTCACAACATAATGAACAATTCATTTCATGATTGCTTATTTTTCTTATAAATTTGGCTCGGAGCAAATGATGCTCTTTATTTACTTCAACCCCAATTATATATTTCTCAACGCTTGAATTATTTTACATTCATATAACGCAAAGTAACGATTCATTGTTTTGGAATATTGCTTATTGCTGATGAAATTATCCCTACAACCAATCTTGCTTAAACCTGTCGCTTCGCGTTTGTGGGCATTTGTTAATGAGGGTCTGTTTCGTTCCCCTGCTGATATATTGATTGGCACAAATAGGCATTGCTTTCTTTGTTGCTTTGTTAAGCATTTGATTGATACTATATTGTTGTGTTGCCTCCTAATGGTCTGGTTAAAGTGTCAAACGCAGTTTACAAGGTTGTTGAATGGTCAAGCCACAATTTATGTATTGTTTATTGACCTTATTTTATTGTTTAAAACTTTGCTCAGAATAAAGTTGTATTATTGTAATTTAAAACTAGTTACTTTAAAGTTTTTAAAAAGAATTTGCAATATTTTAAAAGCAGAAATAATTATCTTAATTATACATTTCATGCAACTTTTGTTTCATCAAGAAATATATAATTTTGCGGTTCAGTCTATTCAAAATCTGACAAAAAACAAACATGTTTAAATTGCTACCTTAACTGCCCATTTAATTTAGAAAGGTGTGCAAAATGTCGAGGCAATAAAAGAATAATGTTTTCATTTTAGTATATCTACCATTTACGGCGTCCAAGTTATTTTTTTAATTAATCTTCACAATGCACAACGGAACACAACACGTTTGCAACATGTAATTACAAACCATTCTTTGCAAGTTACTATACCACGTCTAAGAACACATAATAAATAAATCAAAACAAGTTAAATAATAAGTAAGGAGAACCGGTAGCTAAATGTAAATGTCAAATTTAATTTTAGCGCATCGTTATTCATCTTCTTTTATTTTATTCAATCTTGAACTAATTTATAATCTTATTTAAAAATACATTAATTTTGGGTGGAAAATACAAATTACCCACATAATACGATACAATCTAACAGTATAATAATTATTTCTACACACTTGTAATTTAAAACGTGTTTTAAAAAGCCGAAAGGGGTTGCTAGTCACTAGGGACGTAATTTATTGCTCATTAAGATACCTTTAATTAAAACAAGTTTTAAAGCTATATAAAAGTGTTGTAATGATATCATCACTGTAATGTATAATGCTAGACTTTATATACGCCTTCTTGTCCTTGCCCAATACCTAAACACATTGATTTTCCGGAAAATCAATAAGAGAAACCAACAAGTCTCTCTATTGCAATGCGTCCCGCTTGAAAGTTTAAGGGTGTATATGGACTGTATCTACTAGTATAATTTCAAATGCAGGTATAAAGACAAAAAAAACACAATTCATCTTTTTAGAATCGAATAAAAACATGTCTATTGTTGGCTTTATTTCAATGCCTTGATTTACATTTATAAGCGCTTCATTTGAATAAATAAAATTAAAATTTAAGTCAACGTACGTACAATGCAATTGCGTGATTTTATCCATAACAATTTTAATATCTCATTATTAATTGTATTGGTCACCTTCAACTCTTTTAGGAATCGAAATCGTGATAAAATAAATCATCAATAACAAACCCCCGAGTTTAATAAATACATATTTTGAAAATATTATTTAAAAAAATACAATATTGTACCTGAGGTATTGGTGGAATGACAGTCTCTGATGGTTGCGGCATAATTTAAATCTGCTGTTGACGATCACTTTGTGTTGTCACTTATTTATAACAATTGTCACATCACATTCAACACTACAGAGGCGCGTATATTGCGGCACATCACTCACTGGCTTACGAGCAAGAGATAAACTGAAACCACTGATTGTATACCGCTCGCATGCTCCCCGGCATAGAAGTCCACGGTGAGGTCGGTGAGTAAATCGTGACTCATTCGAGTTTAGTCGCTTGCATTCGTGCTAGTCAGACGATCGCATTTTGTATTTGATTGACATTATTGCAACCCCTGAAGAATTGATTGAGTAATTGTAATGTCTTTTTAGTGATGCAGCTACAGCTTCCAGTAATTAATCAATGTAATTATGATTTTTTACTGAAAAAATATTTTTATTAAGTGATTTTCAGCAGTGAATTTGTTAAATTATTTGATGCAAACATTATATTAAAGGATTAATAACTTAAACATATAATCAACAAACTCTCAAACTTATCATTTTTTTTTAATTAACTTTGTATTATTAAGCTGACTAGACAAACTTTTCTTACTAATGTAAAATATTTGTAAAGCTCATGTGAGCTACGCACATTTTAATGTGTTTTACTAATAAAAGTACATTTTTTATTGAGAATGACCATGTATTTGTTATACAAATTGAATTTATGTTGCGTCTACTCAGTATCAATACAGAATATAAAAAATTTAAAATTTTCTCAAATATTTTTTACAAATTAAATAAAACACATTTACTATACAACAAGTATACTTGTTTGTCACCGTCCGATGATGACCTAGTAAAGGTTGAAACTAGTAGCGGTTTTCAAATATATTTTGTGATAGTACATATTAAATGTGTTTTATTTAATTTATAATCAACTATCACATAGTAAGGTAAGTAGTAGTATATTGATAATTAATTTTTTTACATTAATACTTTTTATAGTTTTAGCTAGAATAATACATACTAACTTTGATGTTAAAGCATCAAAAAGTTTGTAATATACATAAAAATTATAATTTATAGCTTGTACTAAAACCATATTTTCACTGAGGACTTTAATACTTTGTAAAAGAATAAATAGTCTATGGCCAAATGTATAAATATTTTTCAGTTTTTTACCGACTAAACACCACCCCAGTTTGGCACAGTGCGTTGACCTTCCTTTAAAAAAGTTAAAAAATTGCTATATAAGTTGGGAGTGAATGTGGATATTTAGTCTACCGGATTTATGCTCCGAGCTGTTTTTGTGTCTTGAAGAGACGTGGTGCTTATCTGCTTCAGAGAATCCGGTCACATTGTTATTAATGTTAGTTGCGAGTTTTTTTTTAAGTTCTTGACTACGTTAACTTTAATGTATTTATATTTGTGTATCAATGGGATTTCAAAAACCTGTCAAAATTTCTCATTGCGGACATACTATAACACTTTAACAAATCAACGCAAAGTTAGGGTTTAGAAGGCTTTGTTTGTTTTGATATATATATGTTTTCCATGCCTGATTATTGAGGTGTATAAACAAGTTATGTTGATAAGTAACATTCATTGTTTAGTCTCAAAACAGGGACTAAATTTTGTTTAGATCAGCTAGTTTTTGAATTTTTTTAGCTATACATTAGTGCCGAGTTATCAGCAAATTTGGTTGTTTTGACTATTTTTGCATTAGAAGACATGTTAGACACAAAAATATTAAAAGAGTATTAGCAAAAGAATTGAGCCTGGCAGTACTTACGGGGATTTCAAAAACTGTTATTGCAGACGTACCATGGTGCTTTAACAAATCAACGCAAATTTGTGGTTTTGAAAGCTTTGATTCTTGCAAGATATAAGATAGCAGATGTTGTCTATACCATATTATTAAGGTGTTTATACAAATTCTGTTGCTAAGTAACATTCTACTGTTTAGTTTCAGAACAGCAGCTAAACAGGTTTTTTTTGCTATTTTAGCTTTAATCAAAGCCGATTGTATGTGCAATCTAAATGTCAAATGTTTACTGAGAATCAGACTAAGATATTTGGCGGAGTTAGTCTACGTAACCAAAATTTTGTTTAAATATACATTGTCATGTGGTTAGGTTTGTTGCAATAAAAAGAAAAAAGTTTGTTTTTTTTTTAAGATTTGGCAATTTTAGAAATATGGCTAGTCACCGGTTCAATTGGTAAATGTTGCGACGGGAACCTTGTTGATGATACATTTTGACTTTTTCTATGACCTTGTTTAAGGTGTATAGGAGACTGTTTAGTTACCTAATTTTTTATTCTAAAGTCGAGCAATGACTGAAAATCTGTTCTATAAACAGGTTTTCTTTACTAAATTAACTCTTTCAAGTTTTTAATGATATAGTTAAGAAGTGCTTGTTTTTATTTATACAAGGTGTATTGCGTTGAAGTTGTCGGCGATTATTATTTGATGGATTTATAAACTGACGCAATTTTAAGAGTACCCAATTTGGGGATTATTTTTACTTTTTTGAAAGTTAGTAAAGTAACAGTACTGTGACCGGTCACTCTTGAGACAAAATGAAACAAAGCGCGGAAACTTCTACCACCGGTCATAACAATTTTTGTACAAAAACATTATCGATTCACATATAATATAATACTATAATGCTTTTTCATACATTTGGTAACATTTTAACTAGTGCATAAACTTATTACATAATTCACAAAACGGAAAATCATTTATGATTTAATTAGAAAGTCTTTTAAAGCCTTAGTGATTTAGTTATTTGTTTAGGAAGAGTATTAAATGCTTACATAATCGTGAGTTATTATGTATTTTTGTTTGTTTATTGTTTTGAGTTGTATATGTTTTTTTTTTTATTCTAGTGAAATAATTATTATTCTGATTATTATTAATGATGTTATAATTAGTCTTGATTAGTTTATTTTATTTTGAAAACTAACTTACATTTCTCAAGTTTTATAGTTTTTTGTAGGGAGGAGAGTTTTTTTATTTGAGTATAAATACAAAGTAGGAGTGGATTATAATAAATTAAAGAGTATCTTTAAACTGAACCCTGTGATAGACCTATTTTTACAGGCTGTCTAGTTCTTAGATAACTATTTACTTTTGTATGTTAATTTTTTTTAGTTATACCTTTTACCTTTATTTCTATTTAATCAACATATTTTAAAAGTAGCTCTGTGTCAACAATATCAAATGATTATTATATGTATAATTCAACCAAGCTGTGAAATTGCAGATTAGATACTGTTATTTTTTTAATCTTGTATACTGTCAGAATCAATGGTAGTATTAACAAATGTATTCATTTGTTTTACTATTTTTTCTTCAATTGTTTTAGAAAATGTGTTAATTGAAGTTATTAATTTATAATTTAGCTCTTGTGGGTTTTTTAATAGAATGTGATTAATTTTTAGTTTATTTGGGTAGTGAGCAAATTCAAATCGACTGTTTATTAATTTAACGAAAGTGAGAGCTATAATATCAATTATTAATAGCAGATTTTTACAGTGATATTCTGTCTACTTGCGAAATTATTTTTTTTAAGTTTTTTACTGTTGAAATAATTTCTGAAATATTTGTAGACTTGAGAAGTTTTGTTTCTGTATTTATATAGTTAGTATTTTTGTATTGACTGGTTGATAGTTTATTTTAAAGATGTATTGCATTGGTTGCAAAATAGTGTAGCAAGGGCCAAAAATAAGCGAAGGGCTGCTATAATATATAATATAAAGCCAAAAATGCTAAAAGCAAAGAGCTGATAACAGTGGTGTACCTAGGAGGATTTTGAGACGGCATTTTTTATATCTAGTAATTCTACAAATTATTATATGATTTCGAATATTTTTCTTAGTCGTCAAGTCAATGTAGTGTTGAAAATATTATCTCTAAATTTTTTTTGTCAGATACAGAAAGGGCGGAAAACAAAAGTTTTAAGTACGCCACTGGCTGGTAAAGCATGTTGGCACAAGTTGCACTTATTTTTTTGCGTTTGCTTGTTCTAAATAAAAATATTGTTTTAGAAAATTTTATTGTAATATATCACTACTGTCAGATTTTAAGGTATGCTTTTGTGCCTCCAAATTGTAATTTTGGCTCATACTTTAGAACCGAAACAAATGGTTTCTGTGTAGCCGGCAAAAAAAAATGTTGGTATAAGTTACTCTTGATATTTTTTGCCTGCCCCAAATAAAAACAGTGTTTTAAAAGTTTATTATAGTTTGTCACAGTGTTGAATTTTGTTTTAGCTTGCATTTTAGGACAGAAACAAATAGTTTCACTAAAGGCAGGCAAAAATAAAACAAATACTAAAATCTCAAAAAAATTATTGTTTTTTGTGTTTTGTATTTTATAAATTACATATAAATTAATCAAACACATAAAATGATTAATTAAAAAACAAAACAATCACGAAAAAGTCCAAAATCGTCGAAAACAAAAAATTAAAAACACAATACTGGGAGAATTTTTCAATTAAAATATAACACGACATTTTGGAAAGTAGAAATAAGTTTAGAAAATGCTCAGAAATAGAAAAAAAGAATTATACAAAAATCAAAAAGTAGATGAAGTCAATCATAAAGACAATATAGAAACAATTATCAGGTTGCCGTACCAATCTGAAATAACACTAGAAAACCGTAAAAAAAGTGAAAAATAGAAAAGTAACATGTAGTCTCTTCAAACTAGACAAAAATTTGACGTTTTAAAGAAATTTTACCCACAGCTTAGAGAACTATATACAAGGTGACTCAGAAGAGATTTCAGTTTTTAACACGTTATAATAACAGTATAAAAAGTAGTAGTACAGAGATGCTGATTTCATTTTTTAAACACAATGTTGTCCAAATGTCGACCATCCTTCTCATAGCACTCCTCCAATACTGCTCTTAAATGTTTAAATACCCGCCGACACATTTCAATAGGAGTATTGTTAATGGCCTCTCGAATGTTGTTTTTTAACTGCTCCGTAGTGGCTGGAGGATCGGTGTAGACGACACTCTTTAAATATCCCCACAAAAAGTTGTCAAGGGGCGTAAGATCTGGTGATCTTGGCGGCCAAGAGATATCACCAAATCTCAAAATAACAGTTCCTGGAAACAATTCACGTACAGTGTCCAATGATGCTGCTGCAGTGTGTGCCGTCGCCACATCCTGTTGAAACCAGGTCCAGTTTGGGTCATAACCAGGAACGTTTTGGTGGAGCATTGCAGTGTACCGTTGGCTTGTCACAGTAACAGAGCGGCCACGGGCATCCTCAAAAAAGTAGGGCCCGATTATTCCAGAAGACAACATGGCACACTAAACTGTTACCTTCTTGGAATGCAATTGTTTTTGGTGCTTTTTTTGGGTTCTGACAATCCGCACGTATTTGCTGCAAATTGCCAGCGCTACCCCCCCCCCCCCCCACAACTTTTAAAGCGGTTGCGCAGGGCAACGTTCGAAAACTGAAATCTGCTCTGAGTCACGCAGTACTTAGGTATATTTGGACTGTCTGAACACTATTTTCACCTAGCGCACGCATGAAAAACGGTGGTTTTGGAGTAATAGACATATATATGTCAGTTTTCGCATTTTTTAATTCTATTTACATTATGCTTTTATCATGCAAATGATTAGTACTGTTGATTGATGCTAATCAACTAGCATAATGTCAACATTGTTTGTTTAACCGCAACAAAAAATAAGAGATGAGGCGCGCGCTACAGTACCAAACGTGCATTAAGGGCACTATAAAATAAATAACGTAATCTTTAAATTTTTTCTGTTTTTAATTACAACTTTTTTTTTTTTTTGGTAAAATAAATGAATGATTTTATTATTTGATTTTTTTAAATTTACGATGTCTTGGCATATATCTCTTTTTTGCTCATAACTCCTATTAAATCTGAATTTATTTTGAACAGTTTGAACAGAAGTTTTTTGGTAAAAATAATTTATTTTTTTTATTTCATCCCCATAATTACCAAAAATTAGTTTGGTTAACTTCATATATTACTTATTTTATTTTTGTTTTGGAGTATATATGATAACTTTTAATATATAAACTCGTAGATTTTTTTAATTTGGTTTTATACCAGCTTAATTTTTTTTTTGTTGTTCTGTTTACGTTCATTAGACAAACAGCTACATATATAGCTTCTAAAGATAGCTTTACATTTAGTTTGGCATCTGACAGTGTACGCTTTGCTTTTTCAACAATTGTCCTATTTATTTGTTTACTTATACTACTTTGTTCCGAAGTATATAGATTACTTTTTTATGTAAATTTAGCAATCGTGTTTTTTACAAACAAGTGTTTTGCTTGTTTTATTATTTTGTTTTTTAGTTTTGATGTTACAACTTTGCATTAGTTTTTAAGACTAACGCGCACTTGGCTTTATTATTACACACGCACTTATCTTTATTGAAACATCTTGATAAAAACACCGCTGTATACATTGTATTATGCAAATTGCATATGTCTTCAGTCTTTATTACCTAAGCCAGCCAATAGCAAAAAAATTGTTCTTTTCTAATTTTGAACACAATCTATGTTAGTTTATGTGTTGAATTAACACTTGGTCTATGGTTTTCCAAACTCGTGTTCATTAATAGTCATAATAAACTTTCTTATAAGAAAAAAAATGATTTTAACTTATTCTTTTATGTGAAAAAAATTAACTAATTCTAAAGTCAAGATTAACTTCTCTGTCTCTCTCTGTTTTTGTATCTGTTAACATTTCTTTTAAACTAACCAGCGCCATGCTATTTTTAATAGCAAACACTCATCTACTGTATTTTTTTCTACCTAAACTAAATAGTTTAAACTTGATAAAAAATTGTTTTATATAATGCATACAGTGCTATCGGTTGGATATCGTCTTTTAATCAATGTCAAGTAAGTAAAAGTCTACAAACACATACATTTATTTTTAAAATGTGGAGGAAAGGTTACAAAAAAAAACTTAAAAAAATACAATATTGTATATTTTGCGGTGAACCTCAAAAATGTTAGCTACGCCACAGTTTTTTATAACAATAATAAGAAAACAATAAAACATACAGATTTGGGTAAAATCTAAACGGTTTTTAATACATAAAAATGCACCTAGACAACAAGTAAAATGTTTTCGTACAAAAACTGAATTTAGAGATAATGGTGGGTATTTCCACCGGATAGCAGTACTAACGTTTTATTTTATACTATAATTGTTTTGTATCAAATTAATTAGTCCAATCTCGCGTGATATAAATAATGTAGGCGTAGATAGCCTATCCGTATATTTTTTAGGGAAAAGATATGCGGTAACAGCTTTTTTCGCTTTTCTCCAATTTGTGTGTTTTTTAAACCATTAGTATGCATTCTTAAAACCCAGGCTTTTTACCAATTTTGTTTTGTTTTTTAATTGTTTTTTGGTAAGATTTAATGGTTTTAGGTGTGATTTTGAATATTATAATAAATTGTTTCTTATAATACCACTACAATACGTTTTATTCCGGTTTTTAAAATACGTTTACGTATCTGAAAATCTAAATAATGGAAATAAAAATCCTCCTCATATATTTTAAAACTTCATAATATTACCAAGTACAAATTAATTATTATTAATTTTAAACAGATTATGAAGAATATATACATCAACAAATTCTTACCTTAAGCTCGTTTTTATATTTTGTTATATAACATTCTGATATGTTCACTAATATATATGCATACTTTACTCTGGAAAGTCTAGAGACAGAAAACCCAAATAATTTTGGAATTTAATTAGATGGGTGAATACGCTCCTATCTTTTGAGTTTTTATTAGTGATGAAGCCAGATTATGTGTGTCTTGATATATTATTGTTTTAATAATGTACATGGGCAATTCCATTTCAAACGGACCAGAGCTGGGCGGGGTGCATTGAGAAACTTGCTTATGTATTTTTTTTTAGTTTCTTTAACTCATTAGTAGTCTTTTGATTGGTATATGAGGGTATGAAAAATTCTACATTTTTTTTTTGTTTTTTTGACTATTTTTAACTTAATCGCATTTTTTGTTTAAAAACCGCTATTTTAACAAAATAAAAATAAATTTACTAATGAAATCGATCAGAAATTTTCCGTAGAATCCAAATCTGGTGCCATTTCAAGTCTATACCCTGTCTATAAGCCGCAAAAGCCATAAAACCATGTTTTTATTCTCAGTGAGCTGGGTAAAAAGGAGCATTTTAAAATTGCTTATTCATCACTGTTTAACTTTTTTTACTATTTTTTACTGAACTGTTTTTTTGCATTATCTGAGTTTTGACAAAAAATATTGAGTAATTTTTGAGTCAAGAAACGCCAAATTAATGTTTGCATGCAAAATAATTTTAAGTTATATATAAAATATATTGAACATTAGTTTTAGAACTGCATTAAAAACAGGCAGACCAACCATATTTTTTTTACATATACTTTTTACTTTTTTTAATTCAAAATAACAGAAAATATACTTCTTGTTTGGTGGAGCTCTAATACTTGTAATTGTATGAAAAAAAGCCGACTCCAAAAACTGCGAGTCTAATGGTTTGCCATCAGCAGTTTTCCAAGTTTTTTAACCTCTTCAGGGCAATGGATTACAACAAAAAAATGCTTTGATCTCGGGCAAATCCGCTTCGGCACTTTATTGATAGAATTGTCTTCTAAAATCGTTTTATAAGAAGAAAAAAATTGGTTGTTTTAATTTATTTTTTTTTTAATATTAAATTTAAAACGTGTATACAAAAATTAAACTGAATTTTATAACATTTTATAAGAAAAAAAATTTGTTTGAAGAAATTTTGAGAAAATTTAATCAATTATTTACACATTATTAATTGGTGGGTTCGTATTTAACGACGTTTTATGTAAGGTTCATTTTGAACAAACTTTGAGAAAACTGAATTTGAAACATTTTGTTAAATCATAAAAATTTACATTTTTGAGGTTAAATTAATTATTTAGACAATACCAATAGATGGAACCTGGGGGTATCAATAGGTATAGCGGATATGGCCACACGTATAATTCACGAACTGCACTGACCCGGGAGCCAAGCAGTGGCTCGAATAATGGTTTTATTTTATTTCCGTCAAGGTCGAACAGCTGTTTATTTAGACGCACAATTTCATGCGCATCATGCCATGAATGCCGGCATAACGAGCATAACCTATTCGCGATTACTTCGATGTTTCCATAGCTTTTAGTTATTATTGTTATTAGTTTTGTAGTTTAAAATTAAGGATTGCCTCAAGGGCAATGTCACCACCAGGTATTTGCAAATATAAATTAAAAGTGTCATTTTGTAATAAATTATAGTTCTATAACTGATAGCAGTTATAGGACTATAATATGTATTATTATTTATTTTTACAGAATTTATATTTTGTTTATTTTAAAGAATTATTATTTATTTTAATAGTATTTTTATTTATTTGCAAATTCTGTGTGGATTTGCCATTTTTAACTCTGCCGTTGTCAGTTCCCAGCCAGAAAATAAAGAGGGAAAATGGCAAGTTTTAAAAATAGCGCCTTTTATTGACGCAAACGTAACTCAGCGCCGCTAGTATTGTATGATCTGTGGATGGAACTAAATGGAAAACTGTATTTTGAAGAAAAAAAATAGTTTATTTGAAATTTTTTTTGAGAAAATTGAATATAAAAAACTACTTTGTATTTGTATAAATTTAAGAAATTAGTTTTCTGGATGTTAAATTGATTATTTAAACAATATTATTAAACAAAAAAAATAGTTTATTTAAAGAAATTTTTTTAGAAAGTATTAATTTTTGTCAAGAAATTAACATTGTGGAAGCTAAATTTATTATTTAGATTGGTGTTGTCTATATATAAATGAATTGGTATGTGAAGTCTTCTAATAAAGAAGCTCAATTTTTAAATGTAAATAAGTTGTGTGTGTGTGAGATATCTACTTATTTTTTCTTTTATATGAAACAATATGTTATATTCTTAAGTATGAAATATAATGTCGTTTAATGTCCGCACTTATTTGGGAGGTCTAATTTTGTTGCATTTCGGTGACGTACGGGTGTTGGCTACTTATTAATCAAACCGGATGACTTAAATTTAATCTAGAAACTTTTTCAAACGGAGCACAGATTTTGATAACAAAATTAGGTTATAACATTGAACAACGTATGCAAATTATATTTTCTAACGCTTATAGAAAGAAGTAACTTTTAATCTTTTGATGGCAAACACTTGGGCTGGTAGGTGGGCACTCCAGTTTAAACTATTCAATAGTAATATTGAATTGGAGTGTTCCACTCACTCACCCAAGTGTTAGTATTACCACATTTTTAATGTAGAATCTTCTCTTGCAGAGATTAAAAACTTCTAATATCACATTATAACACATTCTTGGGCAAGTAAGTGAGTGGGCACTCCAGTTTAAACTTTTCAATGGTAATTATGAACTGTAGTGTCACTCGCTCATCGAAGTATAGCCTCTTCTTAAGCCACTTTCACACGCAGATTTAGTAGCCACACAGATTCTGAGTGCAAGATTTTAAATCCGTATACCATCACCCGGATTTTTTTGCAAGTACAGTGCCGTAGAATAATGATTTTAAAAAATATATACAATATGGGTATAAAAAGTATCCGCTTTTGAAAAGCTACATATAATTTAATGTACAGCGTAAATTTCAGATTCAAAATCGCTGGAGAATCTCGACGCAGACATTTAAGAGTTGCAACTCGGAATCTACGTCTGAAAGGTTTTATTTAAACGTATGTATCACCGGAATCCAAGATTCTAAGTCTAAAATTCTGAATCTGCAAGTGAAAGGTGCATTGCATAGTGACTGAACCTCAGTTCAAACTATCCGTTCATACTTATGTTCTGAAGTGTTTGTCATCAGGAGATTGAAAGTTTTTTTCTATGCAAGCATTCACAGTGATCGTGACATTCAATCTTTCCACTTTTACCTTCTCTAACATATGGCGTTTTTGCGCTGTGTCACTTTTTATGCACTGGGCTACTCTCGGTGCATATTTTTGTATTCGGCTGTTTTTTAGAACGCCATATTGTAAGGTAGACAGATATGCACCGACAAAGAGCAATATTCTCTTACGTCAAATTTGGGGCGCCCCAGGGCAACTTCAAATGTCACAGCCGAAAACGCCAATAAAACTAAAAACAGTTGCAAAAATGACAACTATCTCTAATAACTTCTTCACTTTGTAATTTAGTTTTGCGCGCTCTTGGCTTGCGGTCGCGAGATTGGATCTCAATTTCCTCCAGTCTTAATCGGTCGGCGGGCGCCAAGCTGTGGCACGATTCGGTCATTTCGGCGATCCGAAAAATTACATCCTCAAAAAAATAACAGTTTGTGCAAACCATGACCTCAAAACCCTCGAAAAAGACGTTTTGCGAGACCATGCGACAAAATTCGGAATTTGTCTGAAAGCGGGGAGCCACAATAACAAATAAAATAAAAAAAAAAATACTTTTTTATGAAGGCCATTGATCAAAAATTAAATGTAAAATACAACTAAAACATCTATAATCGTTTTACTTATAAAAATCTGGTTACCCTGTTAAAAATTTGGATTTACAGCCACTGCTTTACTGGTACAACTAATCAAAGATGTTATACAGTGTGCCCCGAATTAACTAGTCATAAAATGAATGCCAGAAACTACAAGCAAATTGAGTAATATTGACCTAATGAAGTAGTATATTATTTTTTATAAATTTGCAGTTACAACCATTATTTCGCTTAATATGTATTGCACTTTTAAACCGTATATGGCGTAGTGACAAGTGCGACAGAGTAAAACATACTAAAATAGGCTATGCAACCAACTCTACAGGTGTGTCTGAATTGCGTAGAAAAACCAAAATTCCATTTCTATTGTATGATCTGTGCTCTATACCACCCACAGAACACCCTATGCCATCAATACTACAATCACAACTGTTTTAATCTGACCAAAAAAATCGCGATATTTCTTAAAACCCACACTTTATTTATAAAAATATTGTTGATAATATTATAAGAACACTTGCAATAAAAGAAAAATATTCAGCCTGCATTGATTGTTAGTAAAAAACAGTTTCAAATGAAAATTGAAGACTGGTGCAAGAAAAGAAAAAGTAAAATGAGCTTGCTGTTCAAATCAAACACAATCAACTTTAAATCAATTTTTTTTTTTATTTTGTACTTATCTTCAATTACTAGTGCCTTTTGAACACAATTAAGTAAAGAAAACCACAAAAATATTCTAATATGGCAAAAGAAGGAAACAGACAAACACCCTAAATAAAAAATGAAGTCTTGGAACAAAAAATCAAATTTAAATAATTATTTGAATTTCAAAAACTTGACCTAAGGGTAGAAGAATTCATGGCAATAGATTTTAAGTTTTAAATATGATTGCAAATATTATGTTTTTAGTGTCTTTAGTAGTTTTATAAATGTTTTTCATATGCAAAATGGTTGAAACCTTTACTATGTGGTAATCCATAATAATAATAAAATAAAACACTTTTTTTATTTTGATGAAGCTGGGGACGAGGTTTTCGCGTAAGCAAGTAGAGTTAAACCAGATATCTTGAGATGTGCTTCTGTACCTCTTTTCTAGATTATTGTATAATTGTATTTGTGGTAAAAAACTTAGATAGTGTTTTATTTTATATATGCCAAAATATGAGTTATATTAAATAATTGTAATTTTGCTCAGTGCTCAGTGTTGTAAAACAATAGGTTTTATTATAAGAATGTCCAAATGTTTTAAGTCCATATTAACAACAATTTTATTGTACAATTTATATATAATCAGCAAACTGGAATATTGCTCGTTAAATATATCAATCTGCTCAAATCAATGCAAAAGACGTTTTAAAGTATTTGTACTTTATGAAACATGGTTCATATCCTGAGATACATTACTCTTATAACCTACTACTTACCGAATTTAGTATGAAATCAATACAGAGCAGGTACACTAGTTATATTAATTAACTTATATAAAATAATACATTTTAGATAATACTGTACCTGAAAACTTCAGTTTGCATGTACCTTCTGTTGCCATGCAAAATCCACTTTACTTAGCTAAACCCAATACAGAATGATTAGGTCTTATACTAGTATTCAATAGTATTGATATATTTTGAAATGAATCACTTCAAACATTTAAAAAATGTTTTTTTTATTGTTCTATTTTCATTATTTTAATTTGTCAATTATTACTATTTTTTTATACTTACTTTATATTAATTAATTATTTATAATACTTGTATTAATATTTATACTAAATTGGATGTTTCCGTTATTGGAATGTATTTTCTGTTTCCGAGAAATAAATATTATTATTAGCCTTATTTTATATATTTCTCAAATATTTATTATTTAATTCTAGTTGTTTAGTCAGTTTTAAACAAAATCCCGGATTCTCCGTTGAACAGATAATCATAAACAAACATATATGTAGGAACAACTTTATTAAATTATAAAAAATTAAAATATCAATTTGGAATGTAATTAATTCATTGTGGAACATTGTTCAATCGTTTATTTCTTTCAATTGTTCTTATTTCTTTTTCAATTTCAAATCTTCGAAGATCTGCTCTTTGTAAGAAATCTTGTCTTTCTAAGTACCTATAAAAATTAAAATTAGATCAGTAATATTAACAAAACATTAATAAAAACATACCCATCTTTTCCTTTCTTATAATTCTCCAATTCATCCTCAATTTTTTCTTCCTTTTTAAATTTGTTCCAATCTAATTTTGATTTCTCTAACGTACTTAATTTTTGCTTTTTGCCCAATTGGCTTAATACTGATCCTATTCCTCCTAAACCACCTCCTCCCCGACCTTTTGGTGCTGGTGCTGCAGAACTAGAAGGAGTATTTAATAATCTAGCTTCGGCAGAATCACTGGTTACTTCTTTTTCTATCTTAACTTCTTCACCAGCAAATTCAAAAATTTGAGTAACTTTAATTTTCTCTGCTTGTTTTTTCACTACAGGTTTGGGCTCTTCCACTTTTGCTGTTTCAGTTTCTTTAGAATCTAATTCAGCACTTAAAATAGGTTTTTTTTTAAAACCAGTGTCTTTTTTAAAGTCAGCCCATAAAGAATCTGCTCGTTTCTTTTTTTCCTCATCTGTTTCTTTTTTTACAGGACTACTTTCTGTACTTTCTAAAGAAAAGAATATTATATTGCA